>CM038141.1:205489696-207889696 GCA_021437245.1 Aegilops speltoides
AGTTATTTGACATCGCTGGTTGCCTGTCACGACCTGCCGCATGGTAAGAACTTGTAAGATATTGATATTTGCTTTACTGTGAGTACTTTACAACCACATCCTAGTAGTTCATAGGAACATTATTCTGGAATTTTGTTTCTTGTTTCTACTAATCATGACAGGTTCTGGAGATAGAAGTTCTTGGACGATGGACACATCTTCACCATCACGAGAGTTGGGACAGCACACACAACCACATGGTCAGGTTATCTCTTTACCGTCATTTGAGGGTAGATTTAATCCTGCTATTTATCTAGCTTGGGAGTTTGAAGTAGAACAAGTTTTTAGTAACCATGACTTTTCTGAACTTGAGCGAGTACGAGCTGCCACTAGAGCATTTACTGGTTTTGCTTCAGTTTGGTGGAGTGTGCATTGTAAGAAAAATATTGATAACCAACCCACAACTTGGAAAGATTTGAAATATGTAATGAGACAACATTTTTTCCCTCCTTACTATCGCCGTGAATTGCTTCGCAAATTTGAACAATTTAAACAAGGCAACAACACTGTCCATGCTTACTACAAAGAGTTCAAATCTTATATGCATCATTGTGACATAGAAGAATCTAAGGATGATACAATGAATAGATTTTTTGGTGGTTTGAACCATGATATTCAGGCAAGATTTCAGTATATTCCTCGTTGCATTACTGGTATGTATGTTCGTGCTTGTACCTTTGAGAGACAGTTACAGGAGGATGCATTGGGTGACTACAACAACTACTATTCCAGTTCATGCTCACCACCGCCGGTTGGTTCCTCCACCGTTGCACCTACTAGAGCAGCCCCACCTCGGATTGTGAGCGCGACATCATCTCAAGAGTATGGTGCGTTGTCTACGTCTGTACCTACATCAGCTACGCCTTTGCGACAAGGTAACAGTAAAGGTATTGATGATATAACTTCACATGAGAATGATGCATCCCTAGTTAACTTGAATACATCATGTGTTGAGCTACCCACTACTTTGATCACACCACCTATTTTAGAGGATAATGTTGATAATTTGACTTTACCATGTGATCAAACAACTGAAATACCAACAATTTTGAGAGCACTAATTGAATTAACTGTTGATGCAAAAGAATCAATGTTTAATCGTTTTGATATGACCTCTAATCTTGGTGATGATTCTGTGTCGAATGACTCATTGCATGTTTGCTTATCTAAGCATGTTGTAGCATGTAAATTTGATTCAAATAAGGTTTATTCACCAATGTTGGGATGGTTTAATGATGAACATTGTCAATCTTTTGAAATAAATAAGAGCTTCACTTATATGTGCAAACTGAGTCGCAATATTTTCATGCCTTCTAGCTCTTGTGCTAATTTGTTGGCTTTAGATTTTATGAACTATGCAAGTTACTCATCTATTCATGTGTCATATATGCAAAAATCAAGGGAAGTAAAAATGAATGACGTATACATATACAACATGTACACCTTGTCTCTTTTGTTAGCCACATTTCAGATTAAGCAACGCCGAGGACGGCTTTATTTTCAAAAAGGGGAGGATGATGAGGACATGAGTACCTTGTATATGACCAAAAATATTGCATACATGCATATTTGTCAGGTGATTTCTAGTGCAAACTATTCAATAATCTATTTATGTTATCCAGAACAAAAATACTTCACACATTTTTGTGTTTTGTCTAATTGCAGGTGTATGGGACATTTGTACAATCCACATATGAAGATAAGGAAGAAAGAGATGTTTATTTGCTGTTCAAAAAGTCCTCTCACGTCACTTTTGGCCCAAGAGAAGATAGAGTCCAAGTCTCTCACGTTCTGGATTCAGATTCGGACTGCACAGACATACCTGACTCAAAACGCAAACAACTATTTCATACGGACTCCGAATTGGGTGATTCTTGTTTTGTTGGAAAGTAGATTTCATGCTCTTTCCAGCACAGTTGGAATCACCTTAAAATCCGTCCGGAGCGTTGAGTTGTGGACAAAACAATCTGACGCTGCACCAGAATCCGAGTCACACTACAAGTCCAAAGGTGTTACGTCACCTCCTCTTGGGCCCATTGGCCTTGTACGACCTAGGGTTAGTTTTAGGCTGCCTTGGGACGTCCTCCCACCTCCTTGGCCGCCACCCCTTGCTCCTATATAAGTAGATCCATCTAGTAGCTTTTCCTGGGATTTGTTTAGTTAAAGTTAGCCATTGCAACTTCGTGTACTTCGTTTGTGTCCAACGACCAGACCAAGACCGCTTACGGATCCCCATCTTTATCAATACTTCATACATACTCGCAATATTCAGATTGCTTTTATCATATTCTTGCTTGTTCTTCGATTGCTTGCAGGAATAGACCTTCGTGGTCAGGTTGATTGTGCTCTGGCGTGGTCAATAACCTCTCGGAGTTGGTTTAGCGATTGCTAAGGCGCAACGTCGTGCACGTTAGTAGTCGGATCGTCAAAGTCGTCTCCACCAAATCGATAGTTATCATCTCATCGAAAGATCGGGACACCCCCGCCTCTATCATGGTGGTTGATGAAGAAGCAACCGTCCCTAAGTAGCCTAAACACCTTAGGAGACTCAAATCACAACTCAAACAACCACTAATGCTATATGGATCAAAATGGGTTAGGTTGCGGAAGTCGGTGGTGGTTATGCGGATGTTGTGGTGGAAGCCCTAGGCAAAGATGCCAAAGTTCACAAAATTTGATGGAGTCAAATGATGTTGGTGGTATTTTTTTGGGAAGGGGGATGTCAATAGCTTCAAAACGAGCTAAAGAACGTCAAAATCGGAGTTCGGATGAATTAGTTATGGCCGAAACGGTGAAACTCGGAAAGCTGAAACTGGCCAGGGCGGTAGTACCGCTCGGGAGGGCGGTAGTACCGCTCGTGTCGGGATTTTTCGACTGTTTCGGCTGAAACAGGGCCTAGCGGTAGTACCGTTAGCGGGGCGGTAGTACCGCTTGAGGTTCTCAGCGGTAGTACCGCTCTGTAGGGCGGTAGTACCGCTCGTGTCGGGATTTTTCGCAGATCGAATCGGGGCGCGATTTTGGGGCGGAAATGGATGATTTCGGGGGCAAAATTGGATGGATTTCGTGGATGAAAAGAGGTGAAACTTGGGGAGATGCTAGATCCACTTGAAACCAAGCAAATCCATGGATCAAAATCAACAAAACATCATCAAACCAACAAATCACAAAAAATTTGGGGCTATTTTTGGTGGGGATTTTCGGATTTAGGACGAAAACAACAAAATCAAGCTAGAAAACACGGGGTAGGGGCTCCAAAAACGTGATCAACGTGGCTCATGATACCATATGATGTAGGGTGGAACCCTAATTCGTCGATCTTTCACATTTGGAGGGGATCCTACGGAGAACACGATGAACACGGGGAAGAACGGAGAGAAATCACACGGGGAAACACTCAAGAACAAGTCCAAATCACACATCCACTAGACAATCAAACACACAAGATCACAAGGTACATGAACAACAAAGGGAAAGATACAAGGTAAGGTTCATCTCCAAAAGGAGGTCTTGATGATATCCTAGATGGATCTTCCCACAAGGGGGTCTTGATAATATCCCGCGGGATCTTCTCCTAGATGGAGGTCTTGGCCTCCAATGGAGTAGTGGTCTCTCTCTCTCTCAAGAGTAGAGATAGGTAGGAGCAAAGCTCACCTAAGAATGAGCTATCACTTTGCTAACCCTAGAAAGGAGGTGGAGGTGGTCTATTTATAGTCTAAGCCACGAAGGGGTAAGTGGGAGAGGGATACAAGGCCAAAGGCCCGCGGCTGCGCACAGGCAGGGCGGTAGTACTTGACTCATGGGCGGTAGTACCGCTTGAGCGGTAGTACCGCTTGCTTTGGGCGGTAGTACCGCTTGAGCGGTAGTACCGCTTACTTTGGGCGGTAGTACCGCCCTTTCTGGACTGGGCAAGTCCTTTTTCTTCCGTCTTCGCTTCCATGCTTCCCTTGCGGACGGTGTAGGCGTTCCTTGGCGCTTGCACTCCTCCTCGTCGTGCGTGAAGCTCCGACAATACCTATGCATGCACACGAGTGGAGTGTCAAGTAGTATACCATCCTCAAAGGGGTCAAGTGAACACGTGTAAAGGAGAAGATTCACCTTTATGTATAAGAAGTAGAGGTCGCACGTGTCACTTGCCAAACGGACTCTTGACATGGTGATGTCCGTAGGATGCTCCGCATCAGCATGCCATCCGACGAAAACAAGGAGAGTAAGGCATATAACCGCTGGATTTTCTTCAATTTACGGCCAAATGAGATTGCCCGGATCATAGAGCATCTGCAGAAAGGTACGTTGTCCCTACCAGGGGGCTAATGTCTATAAGGAACATAATATCTCAAAGTTCCTTCAAAAGGAAGTGCCAATGGGTTCAGAAACTTGTCTGAAGAACAGCGACGAATGATGTTCTTTGACTTTCAGGGCCAAAAAGTCCTGCTTAAGGCCGTATTTGAGGGTACTCTCCTGGCGCAAGCGGGGAGTATTTTCTGGATTCGGACGATCGTCGCGAGCAGTTTGAGAACTTGTGGGTCCGACAAAGACTCCGAATGACAAAATTATGACCGTTTTAGTGAACATCTGTCCATTCTATGGCAGTCCTTGAAAGTACTTCATTTTCCCGTGCGCTTTTTGCCTAACCGCCCCAAAATTTCTTGTCCTCTATAGTCGAGATATCGTTTCCAAATATATACTGATCGATGCCAGGAATGCCATTTTATTCTTGGCTTTCACGCGCATGAGTGACAGCATGCCATCCGGCGAAAACCAGGAGAATAAGGCATATAGCCGCTGGATTTTCTTCAATTTACGGCCAAATGAGATTGCCCGGATCATAGAGCATCTGCAGAAAGGTACGTTTGTCCCTACCATGGGGGCTAATGTCTATAAGGAACATAATCTCTCAAAGTTCCTTCAAAAGGAAGTGCCAATGGGTTCAGAAACTTGTCTGAAAAACAGCGACGAATGATGTTCTTTGACTTCCAGGGCCAAAAAGTCCTGCTTAAGACCGTATTTGAGGGTACTCCGAGCCTCCTGGCGCAATCGGGGAGTATTTTCTGGATTCAGACGCTCGCCACGAGCATTTTGAGAACTTGTGGGTCCGACACGGGCTCCGAATGACAAAATATTACCCTTTTAGTGAACATCTGTCCATTCTATGGCAGTCCTTGAAAGTACTTCATTTTCACGTGGGCTTTTTGCCTAACCGCGCCAAAATTTCTTGTCCTCTACAGAGTTGATATCGTTTCCACATATATATTGACCGATGCCAGGAATGCCCTTTTGTTCTTGGCTTTCACGCGCATGATTTACAGCATGCCATCCGGCGAAAACAAGGAGACTAAGGCATTTAGACGCTGGATTTTCTTCAATTTATGGCCAAATGAGATTGTCCGGATCATAGAGCATCTGCACAAAGGTACATTTGTCCCTACGAGCTAATGTCTATAAGCAACATCATCTCTCGGATTTACTTCAAAAGGAAGTGCCAATGGGTTCAGAAACTTGTCTGAAAAACAGCGACGAATGATGGTCTTTGACTTTCAGGGCCAAAAAGTCCTGCTTAAGGCCGTATTTGAGGGTACTCCGGGCCTCCTGGCGCAAGAGGGGAGTATTTTCTGGATTAAGACGCTTGCTGCGAGCAGTTTGAGAACTTGTGGGTCCGACACGGGCTCCAAATGACAAAATTATTACCCTTTTAGTGAACATCTGTCCATTCTAAGGCAATCCTTGAAAGTACTATATTTTCACGTGCGCTCTTTGCCTAACCGCCGCAAAATTTCTTGTCCTCTATAGTGGAGATATAGTTTCCACATATATATTGATCGATGCCTGGAATGCCCTTTTGTTCTTGGCTTTCACGCGCATGAGTTACAGCATGCCATCCGGCGAAAACAAGGAGAATATGGCATATAGCCGCTGGATTTTCTTCAATTTACGGCCAAATGAGATTGCCCGGATAATAGAGCATCTGCAGAAAGGTACGTTTGTCCCTACGAGGGGGGCTAATGTCTATAAGCAACGTAATCTCTCGGATTTCCTTCAAAAGGAAGTGCCAATGGGTTCAGAAACTTGTCTCAAAAACAACGACGAATGATGTTCTTTGACTTTCAGGGCCAAAAAGTCCTGCTGAAGGCCGTATTTGAGGGTACTCCGGCCTCCTGGCGCAAGCGGGGAGTATTTTCTGGATTCAGACACTCACCGCGAGCAGTTTGAGAACTTGTGGGTCCGACACGGGCTCCGATTGACAAAATTATTACCCTTTTAGTGAACATCCGTCCATTCTATGGCAGTCCTTGAAAGTACTTCATTTTCACGTGCGCTTTTTGCCTAACCGCCCCAAAATTTCTTGTCCTCTATAGTGGAGATGTCGTTTCCACATATATATTGATCGATGCCAGGAATGCCCTTTTATTCTTGGCTTTCACGAGCATGAGTTACAGCATGCCATCCGCGAAAACAAGGAGAATAAGGCATATAGCCGTTGGGTTTCCTTCAATTTACGGCCAAATGAGATTGTCCGGATCATAGAGCATCTGCAGAAAGGTACGTTTGTCCCCACGAGGGGGGCTAATGTCTATAAGCAACATAATCTCTCGGATTTGCTTCAAAAGGAAGTGCCAATGGGTTCAGAAACTTGTCTGAAAACAGCGAGGAATGATGTTCTTTGACTTTCAGGGCCAAAAAGGCTTGCTTAAGGCCGTATTTGAGGGTACTCCGGGCCTCCTGGCGCAGGCGGGGAGTATTTTCTGGATTCGGACGCTTGCCGTGAGCAGTTTGAGAACGTGTGGGTCCGACACGTACTCCGAATGACAAAATTATGACCGTTTTAGTGAACATATGTCCATTCTATGGCAGTCCTTGAAAGTACTTCATTTTCCCGTGCGCTTGTTGCCTAACCGCCCCAAAATTTCTTGTCCTCTATAGTGGAGATATCGTTTCCACATATATATTGACCGATGCCAGGAATGCCCTTTTGTTCTTGCCTTTCACGCGCATGACTGACAGCATGCCATCCGGCGAAAACAAGGAGAATAAGGCATATAGCCGCTGGATTTTCTTAAATTTACGGCCAAATGAGATTGCCCGGATCATAGAGCATCTGCAGAAAGGTACGTTTGTCCCTACCAGGGGGGATAATGTGTAAAAGCAACATAATCTCATGAATTTCCTTCAAAAGGAAGTGCCAATGGGTTTAGAAACTTGTATGAAAAACAGCGACAAATGATGTTCTTTGACTTTCAGGGCCAAAAAGTCCTAGTTTGAGAGTACTCCGGGCCTCCTCGCGCAAGCGAGGAATATTTTTTGGGATCCGCACGCTCGCCGCGTGCAGTTTGAGTACTTATGGGTCCGACACAGACTCCTAATGACAAAATTATGACCGTCTTAGTGAGCATCTGTCCATTCTATGGCAATCGTTGAAAGTACGTCATTTTCTCGTGCGCTTTTTGCCTGACTGCCCCAAAATTTCTTGTCCTCTATAGTGGAGATATCGTTTCCACATATATATTGACCGATGCTAGGAATGCCCTTTAGTTCTTGGCTTTCACGTGCATGAGTTACAGCATGCCATCCGGCGAAAACAAGGAGAATAAGGTATATAGCCGCTGGATTTTCTTCAATTTACGGCCAAATGAGATTGCCCGGATCATAGAGCATCTACAGAAAGGTACATTTGTCCCTACCAGGGGGTTAAGAAACTTGTCTGAAAAATAGCGACGAATGATGTTCTTTGACTTTCAGGGCCAAAAAGTCTTAAGGCTGAATTTGAGGGTACTCCGGGCCTCCTGGCGCAAGCGTGGAGTATTTTTTGGGATCCGCGTGCTTGCCGCGAGCAGTTTGAGTACTTATAGGTCCGACACGGACTCCTAATGACAAAATTATGACCGTCTTAGTGAGCATCTGTCCATTCTATGGCAATCCTTGAAAAACGTCATTTTCTCAAGCGCTTTTTGCCTGACTACCCCAAAATTTCTTGTCCTCTGTAGTGGACATATCGTTTCCACATATATATTGACCGATGCCAGGAATGCCCTTTAGTTCTTGGCTTTCACGTGCATGACTTACAGCATGCCATCCGGCGAAAACAAGGAGAATAAGGTATATAGCCGCTGGATTTTCTTCAATTTACGGCCAAATGAGATTGCCCGGATCATAGAGCAACTACAGAAAGGTACGTTTGTCCCTACCAGGGGGTTAAGAAACTTGTCTGAAAAACAGCGACGAATGATGTTCTTTGACTTTCAGAGCCAAAAAGTCTTAAGGCTGAATTTGAGGGTACTCCGGGCCTCCTGGCGCAAGCGTGGAGTATTTTTTGGGATCCGCGTGCTTGCCGCGAGCAGTTTGAGTACTTATAGGTCCGACACGGACTCCTAATGACAAAATTATGACCGTCTTAGTGAGCATCTGTCCATTCTATGGCAATCCATGAAAAACGTCATTTTCTCGTGCGCTTTTTGCCTGACTACCCCAAAATTTCTTGTCCTCTATAGTGGACATATCGTTTCCACATATATATTGACCGATGCCAGGAATGCCCTTTAGTTCTTGGCTTTCACGTGCATGACTTACAGCATGCCATCCGGCGAAAACAAGGAGAATAAGGCATATAGCCGCTGGATTTTCTTCAATTTACGGCCTAATGAGATTGCCCGGATCATAGAGCATCTACAGAAAGGTACGTTTGCCCCTACCATGGGGGCTAATGTCTATCAGGAACATAATCTCACAAAGTTCCTTCAAAAGGAAGTGCGAATGGGTTCAGAAACTTGTGTGAAAAACAGCGACAAATGATGTTCTTTGACTTTCAGGGCCAAAAAGTCCTGCTTAAAGCTGAACTTGAGGGTACTCCGGGCCTCCTGGCGCAAGCGCGGAGTATTTTTTTTGGATCCACGCGCTTGCCTCGAGCAACTTGAGAACTTATGGGTCCGACACGGACTCCTAATGACAAAATTATGAGCGTCTTAGTGAGCATCTGTCCATTCTATGGCAGTCCTTGAAAGTACTTCATTTTCTCGTGCCCTATTTGCCTGACTGCCCCAAAATTTCTTGTCCTCTATAGTGGAGATATCGTTTCCAAATACATATTGACTGATGCCAGGAATGCCCTTTAGTTCTTGGCTTTCACGTGTATGAGTTACAGCATGCCATCCGGCGAAAACAAGGAGAATAAGGCATATAGCCGCTGGATTTTCTTCAATTTACAGCCAAATGAGATTGCCCGGATCATACAACATCTGCAGAAAGGTACGTTTGTCCCTACCAGGGGGCTAATGTGTATAAGGAACATAATCTCTCAAAGTTCTTTCAAAAGGAAGTGCCAATGGGTTCAGAAACTTGTCTGAAAAACAGCGACGAATGATGTTCTTTGACTTTCAGGGCCAAAAAGTCCTGCTTAAGGCCGTATTTGAGGGTACTCCGGGCCTCCTGGCACAAGCGGGGAGTATTTTCTGGATTCAGACGCTCGCCGCGAGCAGTTTGAGAACTTGTGGGTCCGACACGGGCTCAGAATGACAAAATTATTACCCTTTTAGTGAACATCTGTCCATTCTATAGCAGTCCTTGAAAGTACTTCATTTTCACGTGCGCTTTTTGCCTAACCGCCCCAAAATTTCTTGTCCTCTATAGTGGACATATTGTTTCCACATATATATTGATCAATGCCAGGAATGGCCTTTTGTTCTTGGCTTTCACGTGCATGATTTACAACATGCCATCCGGCGAAAACAAGGAGAATAAGGCATATAGCCGCTGGGTTTTCTTCAATTTACGGCCAAATGAGGTTGTCCGGATCATAGAGCATCTGCAGAAAGGTACGTTTGTCCGTACGAGGGGGGCTAATGTCTATAAGAAACATAATCTCTCGGATTTGCTTCAAAAGGATGTGCCAATGGGTTCAGAAACTAGTATGAAAAACAGCGACGAATGATGTTCTTTGACTTTCAGGGCCAAAACGCACTGCTTAAGGCCGTAGGGTACTCCGGGCCTCCTGGCGCAAGCGGGAAGTATTTTCAGGATTCGGACGCTCGCCGCAAGCAGTTTGAGAACTTGTGGGTCCAACACAGACTCTGAATGACAAAATTATGACCGTTTTAGTGAACATCTGTCCATTCTATGGCAGTCCTTGAAAGTACTTCATTTTCCCGTGCGCTCTTCGCCTAACCGCCCTTAAATTTCTTGTCCTATATAGTGGAGATATCGTTTCCACATATATATTGATCGATTCCAGGAATGCCCTTTTGTTCTTGGCTTTCACGCGCATGAGTTACAGCATGCCATCCGGCGAAAACAAGGAGAATAAGGCATATAGCCGCAGGATTTTCTTCAATTTACGGCCAAATGAGATTGCCCGGATCATAGAGCATCTGCAGAAAGGTACGTTTATCCCTACCAGGGGGATAATGTCTATAAGCAACATAATCTCGCGAATATCCTTCAAAAGGAAGTGCCAATGGGTTCAGAAACATGTCTGGAAAACAGCAACGAATGATGTTCTTTGACTTTCAGGGCCAAAAAGTCTTAAGGCTGAATTTCTGGGTACTCTGGGCCTCCTGGCACAAGCGCGGAGTATTTTTTGGGATCCGCGTGCTCTCCGTGAGTAGTTTGAGTAGTTATAGGTCCGACACGGACTCCTAATGAAAAAATTATGACCGTCTTAGTGAGCATCTGTCCATTCTATGGCAATCCTTGAAAGTACTTCATTTTCTCGTGCGCTTTTTGCCTGACTACCCCAAAATTTCTTGTCCTCTATAGTGGAGATATCGTTTCCACATATATATTGACCGATGCCAGGAATGCCCTTTAGTTCTTGGCTTTCACGTGCATGACTTACAGCATGCCATCCGGCGAAAACAAGGAGAATAAGGCATATAGCCGCTGGATTTTCTTCAATTTACGGCCTAATGAGATTGCCCGGATCATAGAGCATCTACAGAAAGGTACGTTTGTCCCTACCATGGGGGCTAATGTCTATCAGGAACATAATCTCTCAAAGTTCCTTCAAAAGGAAGTGCCAATGGGTTCAGAAACTTGTCTGGAAAATAGCGACGAATGATGTTCTTTGACTTCCAGGGCCAAAAAGTCCTGCTTAAGACCGTATTTGAGGGTACTCCGGGCCTCCTGGCGCAATCGGGGAGTATTTTCTGGATTCAGACGCTCGCCGCGAGCAGTTTGAGAACTTGTGGGTCCGACACGGGCTCCGAATGACAAAATTATTACCCTTTTAGTGAACATCTGTCCATTCTATGGCAGTCCTTGAAAGTACTTCATTTTCACGTGCGCTCTTTGCCTAACCGCCCCAAAATTTCTTGTCCTCTATAGTGGAGATATCTTTTCCACATATATATTGATCGATGCCAGGAATGCCCTTTTGTTCTTGGCTTTCACGCGCATGAGTTACAGCATGCCATCCGGCGAAAACAAGGAGAATAAGGCATATAGCCGCTGGATTTTCTTCAATTTATGGCCAAATGAGATTGCCCGGATCATAGAGCATCTACAGAAAGGTACGTTTGTCCCTACCAGGGGGATAATGTCTATAAGCAACATAATCTCATGAATTTCCTTCAAAAGCAAGTGCCAATGGGTTCAGAAACTTGTCTGAAAAACAGCGACGAATGATGTTCTTTGACTTTGAGGGCCAAAAAGTCCTGCTTAAGGCTGAATTTGAGGGTACTCCGGGTCTCCTGGCGCAAGCGCAGAGTGTTTTTTGGATCCGTGCGCTCGCCGCGAGCAGTTTGAGTACTTGTGGGTCCGACATGGACTCCTAATGACAAAATTATGACCGTCCTAGTGAGCATCTGTCCATTCTATGGCAATCCTTGAAAGTACTTAATTTTCTCTTGTGCTCTTTGCTTGACTGGCCCAAAATATCTTGTCCTCTATAGTGGAGATATCGTTTCCACATATATATCGACCGATGCCAGGAATGCCCTTTAGTTCTAGGCTTTCACGTGCATGAGTTACAGCATGCCATCCGGCGAAAACAAGGAGAATAAGGTATATAGCCGCTGGATTTTCTTCAATTTACGGCCAAATGAGATTGCCTGGATCATAGAGCATCTGCAGAAAGGTACGTTTGTCCCTACCGGGGGGGCTAATGTCTATAAGCAACATAATCTCTCAAATTTCCTTCAAAAGGAAGTGCCAATGGGTTCAGAAACTTGTGTGAAAAACAGCGATGAATGATGTTCTTTGACTTTCAGGGCCAAAAAAGTCCTGCTTAAGGCTGTACCTGAGGGTACTCCGGGCCTCCTCGCGCAAGCAGGGAGTATTTTCTGGATTCAGACGCTCGCCGCGAGTAGTTTGAGAACTTGTGGGTCCGACACGGGCTCCGAATGACAAAATTATTACCCTTTTAGTGAACATCTGTCCATTCTATGGCAGTCCTTGAAAGTACTTCATTTTCACGTGCGCTTTTTGCCTAACCGCCCCAAAATTTCTTGTCCTCTATAGTGGAGATATCATTTCCACATATATATTGATTGATGCCAGGAATGCCATTTTGTTCTTGGCTTTTACGTGCATGAGTTACACCATGCCATCCGGCGAAAACAAGGAGAATAAAGCATATAGCCGCTGGATTTTCTTCAATTTATGGCCAAATGAGATTGTCCGGATCATAGAGCATATGCAGAAAGGTACGTTTGTCCCAACGAGGGGGGCTAATGTCTATAAGCAACATAATCTCTCGGATTTCCTTCAAAAGGAAGTGCCAATGGGTTCACAAACTTGTCTGAAAAACAGCGACGATTGATGTTCTTTGACTTTCAGGGCCATAAAGTCCTGCTTAAGGCCGTATTGAGGGTACTCCGGGCCTCCTGGCGCAAGTGGGGAGTATTTTCTAGATTTGGACGCTCGCCGCGAGCAGTTTGAGAACTTGTGGGTCCGACACGGACTCCGAATGACAAAATTATGACCGTTTTAGTGAACATCTGTCCATTCTATGGCAGTCCTTGAAAGTACTTCATTTTCCCGTGCGCTCTTTGCCTAACCGCCCCAAAATTTCTTGTCCTCTATAGTGGATATATGATGAGGACATCAATACCATTGTTACACCCACAGCCCCTGCTGCTATACATACTGGACCAATTACTAGAGCTCGCGCACGCCAACTAAATTACCAGGTACTTTCGTTTCTTGGTAATGATTCTAATGTTCATGAGAATATGATGCTGCCTAAATTGGATACATTTGTTTTGCTTACAAATGAAGGGCCTAGCTTGGAGAAGGATGAACATTGGAGCAAGAACAAGCATGGAGATGATGGCATGCGCAAGGGGGACAAGAATGGAGTTACAAGTGATGATTTCAGGACTTTGAAGCCACCATAATGAGTACATGAAGCCTTGGACGAAATATACTAGATGCCACTTCATAAATTTCGTCCAGAGGCTATTCTAGGTGCTGCGTCACCTTATTATTGGGCCAGGCCCATGTAATTTCGAAATACATTAGTATAGGCTATTTTTAGAGTCCGTATGTGTGGGGAAACAAGAGATAGGGTTAGTTTCGGACCCCTCCACCAAGGGCCACGAAATTCACCCCCTCTTCCTCCATATATACAGCCCTTAGGGCACCGTTTAGACTTTGGGTTTTGTTTAGATCAAAAGTTCGCCATAGCTGCAACTTCGCGTACTTCGTTTGTGTTCAACGACCAGACAAAGGCGTCACAGAACCCCACCTTGATCAATAAAGCTTTCAGCTTATGTTCGCAATATCCTGATTGCAATCTCAGTTTCTTGCTTGTTCTTCGTTTGCTCGCAGGAAATAGACCCTCGTGGTCAGGTTGATCGTGCTCCGGCGTGGTCAATAACCTCTCGGAGTTGGTTTAGCGATTGCTAAGGCGCGACGTCCTCGCACGTTCGTAGTCGGATCGTCAAAGTCGACTTCCACCAAAGCGAAATCCACCATCTCATCGAAAGACGGGACACCTCTGCCTCTATCAAGTGGTATCAGATTTCCAGGTTGCTCGGTGAGATTTTCCAGTTTTTGTAGTTTAGATCGAGTATGTTCTTCATACCTATAGTCCACAAAAAGCCAAAAAATCGGGTTAGTTCATCATATCCGAACCAATCTGAGCCTTTGCATAATCTTTTCTGTATTTGCGTTGTTGAATTTGCGGTTGCATCGTCGTGTCTAGTTGCTGGTCTTAGAGTCTAGTCTTTTAGAGTTTCGAGTTCTGGTCATAAGTTGTCACGCCGCCGCCGCACCATCATCATCGCCCCTGCCATCTACCACCACCGCTTATCCGCCACCGCTTCCATATACCACCACCGTTGCCATATACCACCACCATATATCGACCACCAATCCGAGTTCCTTGCATATTCGATTTGTTTTCGGGATCCATCTAAATTCCGATTCGTGTTTCCTTGTC
Organism: Aegilops speltoides; assembly: GCA_021437245.1. Classification (NCBI taxonomy): domain Eukaryota; kingdom Viridiplantae; phylum Streptophyta; class Magnoliopsida; order Poales; family Poaceae; genus Aegilops; species Aegilops speltoides. The sequence continues at coordinate 205,504,104 of CM038141.1, forward strand.
TGAGTAGGTTTCGGATTCCAGCAATCTTTTGCCGTCCGTAGAAGAGGTTGGTTTCCGGAAACCACCCTCCGTTTAGGCCCAAAATTTTCCAAAAACGCACGGGATAAAAAAATTTCTGGCTATCCTATTTTTAGGTGTTTCTAAGCGTATTGAGCCAGTCGCCGTTATAGAAAGTTTTTTTTGACCCGTTTCCAGTTTTTGGGTCCGGGCAGTCGAAAAAAAAAAATTTGGTCGAAAAAATTTCGTGCCCATCCTGTCAGTTTGACCTGGGAAGAGTTTTGAGACACTCGCCATTATAGTGATTTTTCGCAAAAAAAAAAAAAGAGCAGCGCAAAAAAAAAACAGCGCAAAAAAAAAAGAGCGAAAAAAAAAAATTCAGGGTGTGCTTTTCCTTTGATTACGTGCAGCGCCGTGATTTTGTTAGTGTTCTAGGCTCGCGTCTCTAGCACGGTCTAGCCTAGGACCAGCACAGTACCGTCGTTGAGCGTTTATTCAACTTTGCATCTCTGCTTTGATTATTGTCAACCCTTTTGCTACCATATTATAAGCCTTCCCAGCTCCACATACATCTCGTCGTGCGTTTGACTCTCCCCGCAATCGCTCTATCCAAGCTTTGAGAGTTTTGATTACAACGGTTGCCGATCACCGCTCTTCTGGGTAAGAACTGGTAAGAATTTGAGATTTGCTTGACGGTTTGTGACACCCACCACCACTTCTTGTTAGTAGTCTGAGGGATCATATTCTTGTGTGTTTCTATTGCTGCTAACCATGGCAGGATCACAATCCGATGAGACTGACTGGGAGAACATGACGAACAAACAGCTACATGATAAATTTCAGCAAATGATGAGTGGACAGGTGCAAGATGTGGTAAACAGATTTGACGAGGCCATGGAGAAGATAGATGGCATTGAGAAGACGTTTGAAACAAAGCTTGATAGCAAGTTTGATGAATTGCTCGCGCGTTTTCCACAACCACCGCCGGCTGCACCTATCGCACCTCTGCAACGACAACAACTACGCCCCCTTCCGAATCAGTATGGACGAGCTCAGCGTGTTCCTATTGAGACAGGACAAAATTCTGGTGCCGCTGCTACTGCTGTTGGTGCTTCTTTGGCTCCTCGCTCGCTGCTGCTGCTGGTACCGACGAGGATGATTATATGGGAGATTATGAGGATGAGGTTGATCAACATCAGAACTACGTGCAACCACCAGCACCACAACCACCAGGTCGTCCACATGCAAATAATGGCAATGCTAGGGCTCCCCCTCAGGTACGAGATCATGACCATCTCCCTAAACTGAAATTGAATATTCCACCATTTGAGGGTAGATATGTTTCGATATATATCTTACTTGGGAGTTAGAAACTGAACAACGATTTACATGTTTACAATATCCCGAGGAGAGACGTGTTCTCGCTGCTTGTTTGTGCTTTCACTAGCTTTGCATGTGTTTGGTGGTCTGAACATTGTAGATTATATCCTGTTCCAGCTACTTGGGCTGCTTTGAAAACTGCTATGCGTACTCGTTGGGTTCCACCATATTATCAACGTGAATTACTTCAAAAATTGCAGCGCTTAAGACAAGGAAAAAACTCTGTAGAAGAATATTATCAAGAATTACAAACTGGCTTGATTAGATGTGGTATTGTTGAGGAGAATGAAGCTATGCTTGCACGTTTTCTGGGTGGATTAAATAGAGAGATTCAGACCATTCTAGACTATAAGGATTATAATAATATCACTCGTTTATTCCATCTTGCTTGTAAAGCTGAACGTGAAGTGCAAGATCGACAGCATTGGCGCCGCTTCTAACTTTTCTGCAGGTCGACCTTCATCATGGACACCACGTGCATCATCTACTTCCACCGCACCATCACCTCCTTCAGTGCCACCTCCAACCGTGATACAAGAAAGCAGGCACAACCACCACTATCTTCGCCAAAAGCACACTGCCGGGCCTGCACAGAGCTCTTCTTCTTCCATGGCGTCAACAGGGCACACAAGTGATATTATTTGTCGTCGTTGTAAGGGAAGAGGACATTTTTGAGAGAATGCAAATCTTAGCGTGTGATGATTGCTACGAGGATGGTGGGTATGAGTCCGCTAGTGACTATGATGAGGAGACTTTGGCTCTTATTACACATGAGGAACACGGTGGAGATGATTCGATCATGAGACACAATACATGGCTGCTCAAGATCTTGACAGTATGAATGTTTAGTTGCTCAACGTGTTTTGAGTGTGCAGGTTACACAAGCTGAGCAAAATCAGAGGCATAATTTGTTCCATACAAAGGGAGTTGTGAAGGAACGTTCTATTCGTCATCATAGATGGAGGGAGCTGCAACAACTTGGCTAGCATGGAGATGGTGGAGAAGCTATCTCTCACCACAAGACCACATCCACATCCTTACTACATCCAATGGTTCAACAACAGCGGCAAGGTGAAGGTAACACGTCTGTTCGTGTGCATTTTAGTATCTCTACATATGCTGATTATGTTGATTGTGATGTGGTACCTATGCAAGCATGTTCCTTGTTACTTGGTAGACCATGGCAATTTGATAAAAATTCTGTACACCATGGTAGAAACAATCAGTATACTCTTGTTCATAAGGATAAAATATTACTTTGCTTCCTATGACTCCTGAGTCCATTTTGAAAGATGATATTAATAGAGCTAATAAAGCAAAACAGGAGAAAAATAAGAGTGAAAATCAGATTGTGGCAAAAGAATTTGAGCAACACATGAAGCCTAATAATAAACCATCTATGTTGCTTCTGAAATTAAATTGAAAAGTGCATGTTTACTTGCCACCAAATCTGATATTGATGAGCTAGATTTTAGCAAATCTATTTGCTATGCTTTTGTGTGCAAAGAGGCATTATTTTCATTCGAGGACGTGCCTTCCTCTTTGCCCCTGCTGTCACTAACATTTTGCAGAGTTCGCCGACGTCTTTCCACAAGACGTGCCACCGGATTACCACCTATTCGAGGGATTGAGCATCAAATTGACTTAATTCCGGTGCATCATTACCCAACCGTGCACCATACCGTACCAATCCGGAGGAGACGAAGGAGATTATCGTCAAGTACAGGAGCTGCTCGACAAAGGTTATATCTGCGAATCCCTTAGTCCTTGTGCTGTTCCTATTATTCTAGTGCCGAAAAAGGATGGTACGTCACGTATGTGTGTTGATTGTAGAGGCATCAATAATATTACTATTCGTTATCGTCACCCTATTCCTAGGCTAGATGATATGCTTGATGAATTGAGTGGCTCTACAATATTCTCCAAAGTTGATTTGCGTAGTGGATACCATCAAATTCGTATGAAATTGGGAGATGAATGGAAAACAGCATTTAAAACTAAGTTTGGATTATATGAGTGGTTAGTCATGCCTTTTGGGTTAACTAATGCACCTAGTACTTTCATGAGATTAATGAGCGAAGTTTTACGTGCTTTCATTGGACGATTTGTGGTAGTCTATTTTGATGATATACTGATTTATAGCAAATCTTTGGAAGAACATTTGGAACATTTACGTGCTGTTTTTAATGCTCTCGTGATGCACGTTTGTTTGGTAACCTTGGGAAGTGCACCTTTTGCACCGACCGAGTATCTTTTCTTGGCTATGTTGTTACTCCACAGGAATTGAAGTTGATAAAGCCAAGATTGAAGCTATTGAGAGTTGGCCGCAGCCCAAAACGGTCACACAAGTGAGGAGTTTCCTTGGCCTCGCTGGTTTCTATAGGCGTTTTGTGAGAGATTTCAGCACCATTGCTGCACCTCTCAATGAGCTTACAAAGAAGGATGTGCCTTTTGTTTGGGGTACCGCACAGACAGAAGCCTTCACGGTATTGAAAGATAAGTTGACACATGCTCCTTTACTCCAACTTCCTGATTTTAATAAGACTTTTGAGCTTGAATGTGATGCTAGTGGAATTGGATTAGGAGGTGTGTTATTACAAGATGGCAAACCTGTTGCATACTTTTCGAAAAATTGAGTGGGCCTAGTCTGAATTACTCTACTTATGATAAAGAATTATATGCTCTTGTTCGGACTTTAGAAACATGGCAACATTATTTATGGCCCAAAGAATTTGTTATACATTCTGATCATGAATCTTTGAAACATATTAAAAGTCAAGCTAAACTGAATCGTAGACATGCTAAATGGGTTGAATTCATTGAGACTTTCCCTTATGTCATTAAACACAAGAAGGGTAAAGAAAATGTTATTGCTGATGCATTGTCTCGTCGCTATACTATGCTTTCACAACTTGACTTCAAAATATTTGGTTTGGAGACCATCAAAGATCAATATGTGCATGATGCTGATTTTAAAGATGTATTGCAGAATTGTAAAGAAGGAAGAACATGGAACAAGTTTGTCGTTAATGATGGATTTGTGTTCGTGCTAACAAGCTATGCATTCCAGCTAGCTCCGTTAAGTCTTTTGTTGTTGCAGGAGGCGATGGAGGAGGACTAATGGGACACTTTGGTGTGAAGAAGACGGAGGACGTACTTGCTACACATTTCTTTTGGCCAAAGATGAGACGGATGTTGAGCGTTTTATTGCTCATTGCACTACATGTCAAAAAGCTAAGTCACGACTCAATCCTCATGGTTTATATATGCCTTTGCTGTACCTAGTGTTCCTTGGGAGGATATATCTATGGACTTTGTTTTAGGTTTACCTAGAACAAAGAAGGGAGGATAGCATATTTGTTGTCGTGGATAGATTCTCGAAAATGGCACACTTTATACCATGTCATAAAAGCGATGATCTTGTCAATGTTGCTGATTTGTTCTTTCGTGAAATTATTAAGCTTGCATGGTGTGCCAAATACTATTGTTTCAGATCGTGATACTAAATTTCTTAGCCACTTTTGGAGATGTTTATGGGCTAAGTTGGGGACTAAACTGCTTTTAGTACTACTTGTCACCCCAAACCGATGGACAAACTGAAGTAGTCAATAGAACATTGTCTACTATGCTTAGGGCTGTTCTAAAGAATAATAAGAAAATGTGGGAGGAATGCTTGCCTCATATTGAATTTGCTTATAATCGTTCATTGCATTCTACTACTAAGATGTGCCCTTTTGAAGTTGTGTATGGTTTCCTACCTCGTGCACCTATTGATTTGTTGCCTCTTCCATCTTCGGAGAAGGTTAATTTTGATGCTAAAGAACGTGCTGAATTGATTTTAAAATGCATGAGTTAACTAAGGAAAACATTGAGCGTATGAATGCTAAATATAAACTTGCTGGAGATAAGGGTAGAAAACATGTTGTGTTTGCACCGGAGATCTTGTTTGGTTACATTTGCGTGAGGATAGATTTCTGATTTGCGCAAATCAAAGCTAATGCCACGTGCTGCTGGTCCCTTTAAGGTGTTGGAGAAAGTAAATGATAATGCATATAAACTTGAGCTGCTGCAGATTTTGGGGTTAGTCCCACTTTTAACATTGCAGATTTGAAGCCATATTTGGGTGAGGAAGATGAACTTCCGTCGAGGACGACTTCATTTCAAGAAGGGAGGATGATGAGGACATCAATACCATTGTTACACCCACAGCCCTGCTGCTATACATCTTGGACCAATTACTAGAGCTCACAAGACGCCAACTAAATTACCAGGTACTTTCGTTTCTTGGTAATGATTCTAATGTTCATGAGAATATGATGCTGCCTAAATTGGATACATTTGTTTTGCTTACAAATGAAGGGCCTAGCTTGGAGAAGGATGAACATTGGAGCAAGAACAAGCATGGAGATGATGGCATGCATAAGGGGACAAGAATGGAGTTACAAGTGATGATTTCAGGACTTTGAAGCCACCATAATGAGTGCATGAAGCCTTGGACGAAATATACAAGATGCCACTTCATAAATTTCGTCCAGAGGCTATTCTAGGTGCTGCGTCACCTTATTATTGGGCCAGGCCCATGTAATTTCGAAATACATTAGTATAGGCTATTTTTAGAGTCCGTATGTGTGGGAAACAAGAGATAGGGTTAGTTTGGACCCCTCCACCAAGGGCCACGAAATTCACCCCTCTTCCTCCATATATACAGCCCTTAGGGCACCGTTTAGACTTTGGGTTTTGTTTAGATCAAAAGTTCGCCATAGCTGCAACCGGCGTGCCGTTTGTGTTCAACGACCGCACAAAGCGTCACAGAACCCCACCTTGATCAATAAAGCTTTCATCTTATATTCGCAATATCCAGATTGCAATCTCAGTTTCTTGCTTGTTCTTCGTTTGCTCGCAGGAAATAGACCCTCGTGGTCAGGTTGATCGTGCTCCGGCGTGGTCAATAACCTCTCGGAGTTGGTTTAGCGATTGCTAAGGCGCGACGTCCTCGCACGTTCGTAGTCGGATCGTCAAAGTCGACTTCCACCAAAGCGAAATCCACCATCTCATCGAAAGACGGGACACCTCTGCCTCTATCAATATATCGTTACCACATATATATTGATCGATGCCAGGAATGCCCTTTTGTTCTTGGCTTTCACGCGCATGAGTTACAGCATGCCGTCTGGCGAAAACAAGGAGAATAAGGCATATAGCCGCTGGATTTTCTTCAATTTACGGCCAATAGAGATTACCCGGATCATAGAGCATCTGCAGAAAGGTACTTTTGGCCCTACCAGGGGGGATAATGTCTATAAGGAACATAATGTCGCGAATTTCCTTCAAAAGGAAGTGCCAATGGGTTCAGAAACTTGTCTGAAAAACAGCGACGAATGATGTTCTTTGACTTTCAGGGCCAAAAAGTCCTGCTTAAGGCCGTATTGCGGGTACTCCAGGCCTCCTGGCGCAAGCAGGGAGTATTTTCTGGATTCGGACGCTCGCCGCGAGCAGTTTGAGAAATTATGGGTCCGACACGGACTCCGAATGACAAAATTATGACCGTTTTAGTGAACATCTGTCCATTCTATGGCAGTCCTTGAAAGTACTTCATTTTCCCGTGCGCCCTTTGCCTAACCGCCCCAAAATTTCTTGTCCTCTATAGTGGAGATATCATTTCCACATATCTATTGATCGATGTGAGGAATGCCCTTTTGTTCTTGGCTTTCACGTGCATGAGTTACAGCATGCCATTCGGCGAAAACAAGGAGAATAAGGCATATAGCCGCTGGATTTTCTTCAATTTACGGCCAAATGAGATTGCCCGGATCGTAGAGCATCTGCAGAAAGGTATATTTATCCCAACGAGGGTGCTAATGTCTATAAGCAACATAATCTCTCAGATTTCCTTCAAAAGGAAGTGCCAATGGGTTCAGAAACTTGTTTCAAAAACAGCGACGAATGATGTTCTTTGACTTTCAGGGCCAAACAGTCCTGCTTAAGGCTGTATTTGAGGGTACTCCAGGTCTCCTGGCGCAAGCGGGGAGTATTTTCTGGATTCAAACGCTCGCCGCGAGCAGTCTGAGAAATTGTGGGTCCAACACGGACTCCGAATGACAAAATTATGACCGTTTTAGTGAACATCTGTCCATTCTATGGCAGTCCTTGAAAGTACTTCATTTTCCCGTGCGCTCTTTGCCTAACCGCCCCAAAATTTCTTGTCCTATATAGTGGAGATATCGTTTCTACATATATATTGATCGATGTCAGGAATGCCCTTTTATTCTTGGCTTTCACGCGCATGAGTTACAGCATGCCATCCGGCGAAAACAAGGAGAATAAGGCATATAGCTGCTGGATTTTCTTCAATTTACAGCCAAATGAGATTGCCCGGATCATAGAGCATCTGCAGAAAGGTACGTTTGTCCCTACCAGGGGGGATAATGTCTATAAGGAACATAATCTCTCAGATTTCCTTCAAAAGGAAGTGCCAATGGGTTCAGAAACTTGTCTGAAAAACAGCGACGAATGATGTTCTTTGACTTGCAAGGCCAAAAAGTCCTGCTTAAGGATGAATTTGAGGGTACTCCGGGCCTCCTGGCGCAAGCGCGGAGTATTTTTTTGGATCCGCGCGCTCGCTGCGACCAGTTTGAGTACTTATGGCTCCGACACGGACTCTTAATTGCAAAATTAAGACCGTCTTAGTGAGCATTTGTCCATTCTATGGCAATCCTTGAAAGTACTTTTTTTTCTCGTGTGCTTTTTACTTGACTGCCCCAAAATTTCTTGTCCTCTATAGTGGAGATATCGTTTCCACATATATATTGACCGATGCCAGGAATGCCCTTTAGTTCTTGGCTTTCACGTGCATGAGTTACAGCGTGCTATCCGGCGAAAACAAGGAGAATAAGGCATATAGCCGCTAGATTTTCTTCAGTTTACGGCCAAATGAGATTTCCCGGATCGTAGAGCATCTGTAGAAAGGTACGTTTGTCCCTACCAGGGGGGCTAATGTCTATAAGGAACATAATCTCTCAAATTTCCTTCAAAAGGAAGTGCCAATGGGTCCAGAAACTTGTCTGAAAAATAGCGACGAATGATGTTCTTTGACTTTCAGTGCCAAAAAAGTCCTTCTTAAGGCTATATCTGAGGGTACTCCGGGCCTCCTCGCGCAAGAGGGGAGTATTTTATGGATTCAGATGCTCAACACGAGCAGTTTGAGAACTTCTGGGTCCGACACTGGCTCCGAATGACAAAATTATAACACTTTTAGTGACCATCTGTCCATTCTATGGCAGTCCTTGAAAGTACTTCATTTTCATGTGCGCTTTTTACCTAACCGCCCCAAAATTTCCACATATATATTGATCGATACCAGGAATGCCCTTTTGTTCTTGGCTTTCACGCGCATCAGTTACAGCATGCCATCCGGCGAAAACAAGGAGAATAAGGCATATAGCCGCCGGATTTTCTTCAATTTACGACCAAATGAGATTGCCCGGATCATGGAGCATCTCCAGAAAGGTACGTTTGTCCCTATGAGGGGGGCTAATGTCTATAAGCAACATAATCTCTCGGATTTCCTTCAAAAGGAAGTGCCAATGGGTTCAGAAACTTGTCTGAAAAACAACGACGAATGATGTTCTTTGACTTTGAGGGCCAAAAAGTCCTGCTTAAGGCCGTATTTGAGGGTACTCCGGGTCTCCTGGTGCAAGCAGGGAGTATTTTCTGGATTCGAACGCTCGCCGCGAGCAGTTTGAGAACTTGTGGGTCCGACACGGACTCCGAATGACAAAACTATGACCGTTTTAGTGAACATTTGTCCATTCTATAGTGGAGATATCGTTTTCCCGTGCGCTCTTTGCCTAACCGCCCAAAAATTTCTTGTCCTCTATAGTGGAGATATCGTTTCCACATATATATTGATCGATGCCAGGAAGGCCCTTTTGTTCTTGGCTTTCACGCGCATGATTTACAGCATGCCATCCGGCGAAAACAAGGAGAATAAGGCATATAGCCGATGGATTTTCTTCAATTTATGGCCAAATGAGATTGCCCGGATCATAGAGCATCTGCAGAAAGGTACGTTTGTCCCTACCAGGGGGGATAATTTCTATAAGCAACATAATATCGCGAATTTCCTTCAGAAGGAAGTGCCAATGGGTTCAGAAACTTGTGTGAAAAACAGCGACGAATGATGTTCTTTTACTTTCAGGGCCAAAAAGTCCTGCTTAAGGCCGTATCTGAGGTTATTTCGGGCCTCCTCCCGCAAGCGGGGAGTATTTTCTGGATTTAGACGCTCGCCGCGAGCAGTTTGAGAAATTGTGGGTCCAACACGGACTTCTAATGACAAAATTATGACCGTCTTAGTGAGCATCTGTCCATTCTATGGCAGTCCTTGAAAGTACTTCATTTTCACGTGTGCTTTTTGCCTAACCGCCCCAAAATTTCTTGTCCTCTATAGTTGAGATATTGTTTCCACATATATATTGATCGATGCCAGGAATTCCTTTTAGTTCTTGGCTTTCACGTGCATGAGTTACAGCATGCCATCCGGCGAAAACAAGGAGAATAAGGCATATAGCCGCTGGATTTTCTTCAATTTATAGCCAAATGAGATTGCCCGGATAGTAGAGCATCTGTAGAAAGGTACGTTTGACCCTACCTGGGGGGCTAATGTCTATGAGGAACATAATGTCTCAAATTTCCTTCAAAAGGAAGTGCCAATGGGTTCAGAAACTTTTCTAAAAAACAGCGACGAATGATGTTCTTTGACTTTCAGGGCCAAAAGGTCCTGCTTAAGGCCGTATCTGAGGGTACTCGGGGCCTCCTCGCGCAAGCGGGGAGTATTTACTGGATTCATACCCTCGCCGCGAGCAGTTTGAGAAATTGTGGGTCCAACACCGGCTCCGAATGACAAAATTATGACCGTCTTAGTGAGCATCTGTCCATTCTATGGCAGTCCTTGAAAGTAGTTCATTTTCTCGTGCGCTTTTTGCTTGACTGCCCCAAAATTTCTTGTACTCTACAGTGGAGATATCGTTTCCACATATATATTGACCGATGCCAGGAATGCCCTTTAGTTCTTGGCTTTCACGTGCATGAGTTACAGCATGTCATCCGGCGAAAACAAGGAGAATAAGGCATATAGCCGCTAGATTTTCTTCAATTTACGGCCAAATGAGATTGCCCGGATCATAGAGCATCTGCAGAAATGTACATTTGTCCCTACCTGGGGGGCTAATGTCTATACGGAACATAATCTCTCAAATTTCCTTCAAAAGGAAGTGCCAATGGGTTCAGAAACTTGTCTGAAAAACAGCGACGAATGATGTTCTTTGACATTCAGGGCCAAAAAGTCCTGCTTAAGGCCGTATCTGAGGGTACTCCGGGCCTCCTTTCGCAAGCAGGGAGTATTTTCTGGATTCAGACGCTTGCCGCGAGCAGTTTTAGAAATTGTGGGTCCGACACGGACTCCTAATGACAAAATTATGACCGTCTTAGTGAGCATCTGTCCATTCTATGGCAGTCCTTGAAAGTACATCATTTTCTCGTGCGCTTTTTGCTTGACTGCCCCAAAATTTCTTGTCCTCTATAGTGGAGATATTATTTCCACCTATATATCGACCGATGCCAGGAATGCCCTTTAGTTCCTAGCTTTTACGTGCATGAGTTACAGCATGCCATTCGGCGAAAACAAGGAGAATAAGGCGTATAGCCGCTGGATTTTCTTCAATTTACGGCCAAATGAGATTGCCCGGATCATAGAGCATCTGCACAAAGATACGTTTCTCCCTACCAGGAGGGCTAATGTCTTTAAGGAACATAATCTCTCAATCCTTCAAAAGGAAGTGCCAATGGGTTCAGCAATTTGTCTAAAAAACAGCGCCAAATGATGTTCTTTGACTTTCGGGGCCAAAAAGTCCTGCTTAAGGCCGTATCTGAGGGTACTCCGGGCCTCCTCGCGCAAGAGGGGAGTATTTTCTGAATTCAGACCCTCGCCGTGAGCAGTTTGAGAAATTGTGGGTCCAACACGGACTCCTAATGACAAAATGATGATCGTCTTAGTGAGCATCTGTCCATTCTATGGCAGTCCTTGAAAGTACTTCATTTTCTCCTGCGCTTTTTGCTTGACTGCCCCAAAATTTCTTGTCCTCTATAGTGGAGATATTGTTTCGACATATATATTGACCGATGCCAGGAATGCCCTTTAGTTCTTGGCTTTCACGTGCATGAGTTACAACATGCCATCCGGCGAAAACAAGGAGAATAAGGCATATAGCCGCTGGATTTTCTTCAATTTACGGCCAAATGAGATTGCCCGGATCATAGAGCATCTGCAGAAAGGTACGTTTGTCCATACCAGGGGGGCTAATGTCTATAAGGAACATAATCTCTCAAATTTCCTTCAAAAGGAAGTGCCAATGGGTTCAGAAACTGATGAGGACATCAATACCATTGTTACACCCACAGCCCCTGCTGCTATACATACTGGACCAATTACTAGAGCTCACAAGACGCCAACTAAATTACAGTGTACTTTCGTTTCTTGGTAATGATTCTAATGCTCATGAGAATATGGCGCTGCCTAAATTGGATACATTTGTTTTGCTTACAAATGTAGGGCCTAGCTTGGAGAAGGATGAACATTGGAGCAAGAACCAGCATGGAGATGATGGCATGCGCAAGGGGGACAAGAATGGAGTTACAAGTGATGATTTCAGGACTTTGAAGCCACCATAATGAGTGCATGAAGCCTTGGACGAAATATACAAGATGCCACTCCATAAATATCGTCCAGAGGCTATTCTAGGTGCTGCGTCACCTTATTATTGGGCCAGGCCCATGTAATTTCGAAATACATTAGTATAGGCTATTTTTAGAGTCCGTATGTGTGGGGAAACAAGAGATAGGGTTAGTTTCGGACCCCTCCACCAAGGGCCACGAAATTCACCCCCTCTTCCTCCATATATACAGCCCTTAGGGCACCGTTTAGACTTGGGTTTTGTTTAGATCAAAAGTTCGCCATAGCTGCAACTTCGCGTACTTCGTTTGTGTTCAACGACCAGACAAAGGCGTCACAGAACCCCACCTTGATCAATAAAGCTTTCATCTTATATTCGCAATATCCAGATTGCAGTCTCAGTTTCTTGCTTGTTCTTCGTTTGCTCGCAGGAAATAGACCCTCGTGGTCAGGTTGATCGTGTTCCGGCGTGGTCAATAACCTCTCGGAGTTGGTTTAGCGATTGCTAAGGCGCGACGTCCTCGCACGTTCGTAGTCGGATCGTCAAAGTCGACTTCCACCAAAGCGAAATCCACCATCTCATCGAAAGACGGGACACCTCTGCCTCTATCAAGTGGTATCAGATTTCCAGGTTGCTCGGTGAGGTTTTACAGTTTTTCGTAGTTTAGATCGAGTCCATTCTTCATACCTACAAATCCACGAAAAAGCCAAAAAAAATTAGGGTTAGGTCATCATATCCGAACCAATCTGAGCCTTTGCATAATCTTTTTCTCGTATTTGCGTTGTTGAATTTGCGGTTGCATCGTGTGTGTCTAGTTGCTGGTCTTAGAGTCTAGTCTTTTAGAGTTTGAGTTACGGTCATAAGTTGTCACGCCATCACTGCACCATCATCATCGCCCCTGCCATCTACCACCACCGCTTATCCGCCACCGCTTCGAATCCGTATCCATATACCACCACCGCTGCCATATACCACCACCGTTGCCATATACCACCACCATATATCCACCACCAATCCGAGTTCCTTGCGTATTCGATTTGTTTTCGGGATCCATCTAATTTCCGATTCGTGTTTCCTTGTCTGAGTAGGTTTCGGATTCCAGCAATCTTTTGCCGTCCGTAGAAGAGGTTGGTTTCAAAAAAAAAAAGTCCGGAACCACCCTCGCTTTAGGCCCAAAATTTTCCAAAACGCATGCGGGATAAAAAATTTTCTGGCTATCCTATTTTTAGGTGTTTCTAAGCGTATTGAGCCAGTCGCCGTTATAGAAAGTTTTTTTTGACCCGTTTCCAGTTTTTGGGTCCGGGCAGTCGAAAAAAAAGCAGCGCAAAAAAAAAGAGCGAAATTTTTTTTTCAGAGTGTGCTTTTCCTTTGTTTACGTGCAGCGTCGTGATTTTGTTAGTGTTCTAGGCTCGCGTCTCTAGCACGGTCTAGCCTAGGACCAAAGCACAAGACTCGTCGTTGAGCGTTTATTCAACTTTTGCATCTCGATTTGATTATTGCTGACCCTTTTTGCTACCATATTATAAGCCTTCCAGCTCCATATACATCTCGTCGTGCGTTTGATTCTCCACAGTAATCGCTATAGCCAAGCTTTGAGAGTTTTGACTACAACGGTTGCCGATCACCACCTATTTCTTTGGTAAGAACTGTAAGAATTTGAGATTTGCTTCACGGATTTGTGACTGTCCACCACACCACCACCACCACTTCCTAGTAGTCTGTAGGATCATATTCTTGTGTGTTTCTATTGCTGCTAACCATGGCAGGAACACAGGCCGATGAGACTGATTGGGAGAACCTGACAAACAAACAGCTACATGATAAGTTTCAGCAAATGATGATTGGACAGGTGCAAGATGTGGTAAACAGATTTGACGAGGCCATGGAGAAGCTATCTCTCACCACAAGACCACATCCACATCCTTACTACATCCAATGGTTCAACAACAGCGGCAAGGTGAAGGTAACACGTACTGTTCGTGTGCATTTTAGTATCTCTACATATGCTGATTATGTTGATTGTGATGTGGTACCTATGCAAGCATGTTCCTTGTTACTTGGTAGACCATGGCAATTTGATAAAAATTCTGTACACCATGGTAGAAACAATCAGTATACTCTTGTTCATAAGGATAAAAATATTACTTTGCTTCCTATGACTCCTGAGTCCATTTTGAAAGATGATATTAATAGAGCTAATAAAGCAAAACAGGAGAAAAATAAGAGTGAAAATCAGATTGTGGCAAAAGAATTTGAGCAACACATGAAGCCTAATAATAAACCATCTATCGTTGCTTCAAATTAAATTGAAAAGTGCATGTTTACTTGCCACCAAATCTGATATTGATGAGCTAGATTTTAGCAAATCTATTTGCTATGCTTTTGTGTGCAAAGAGGCATTATTTTCATTCGAGGACGTGCCTTCCTCTTTGGCCCTCGCTGTCACTAACATTTTGCAGAGTTCACGACGTCTTTCCACAAGACGTGCCACCGGATTACCACCTATTCGAGGGATTGAGCATCAAATTGACTTAATTCCCGTGCATCATTACCCAACCGTGCACCATACCGTACCAATCCGGAGGAGACGAAGGAGATTATCGTCAAGCACAGTGAGCTGCTCGACAAAGGTTATATACGAATCCCTTAGTCCTTGTGCTGTTCCTATTATTCTAGTGCGAAAAAGGATGGTACGTCACGTATGTGTGTTGATTGTAGAGGCATCAATAATATTACTATTCGTTATCGCCACCCTATTCCTAGGCTAGATGATATGCTTGATGAATTGAGTGGCTCTACAATATTCTCCAAAGTTGATTTATGAGTGGATACCATCAAATTCGTATGAAATTGGGAGATGAATGGAAAACAGCATTTAAAACTAAGTTTGGATTATATGAGTGTTAGTCATGCCTTTTGGGTTAACTAATGCACCTAGTACTTTCATGAGATTAATGAACGAAGTTTTACGTGCTTTCATTGGACGATTTGTGGTAGTCTATTTTGATGATATATTGATTTATAGCAAATCTTTGGAAGAACATTTGGAACATTTACGTGCTGTTTTTAATGCTCTACGTGATGCACGTTTGTTTGGTAACCTTGGGAAGTGCACCTTTTGCACCGACCGAGTATCTTTTCTTGGCTATGTTGTTACTCCACAGGGAATTGAAGTTGATAAAGCCAAGATTGAAGCTATTGAGAGTTGGCCGCAGCCCAAAACGGTCACACAAGTGAGGAGTTTCCTTGGCCTCGCTGGTTTCTATAGGCGTTTTGTGAGAGATTTCAGCACCATTGTCTGCACCTCTCAATGAGCTTACAAAGAAGGATGTGCCTTTTGTTTGGGGTACCGCATAGGAAGAAGCCTTCACGGTATTGAAAGATAAGTTGACACATGCTCCTTTACTCCAACTTCCTGATTTTAATAAGACTTTTGAGCTTGAATGTGATGCTAGTGGAATTGGATTAGGAGGTGTGTTATTACAAGATGGCAAACCTGTTGCATACTTTTCTCGAAAAATTGAGTGGGCCTAGTCTGAATTACTCTACTTATGATAAAGAATTATATGCTCTTGTTCGGACTTTAGAAACATGGCAACATTATTTATGGCCCAAAGAATTTGTTATACATTCGATCATGAATCTTTGAAACATATTAAAAGTCAAGCTAAACTGAATCGTAGACATGCTAAATGGGTTGAATTCATTGAGACTTTCCCTTATGTCATTAAACACAAGAAGGGTAAAGAAAATGTTATTCTTGATGCATTGTCTCGTCGCTATACTATGCTTTCACAACTTGACTTCAAAATATTTGGTTTGGAGACCATCAAAGATCAATATGTGCATGATGCTGATTTTAAAGATGTATTGCAGAATTGTAAAGAAGGAAGAACATGGAACAAGTTTGTCGTTAATAATGGATTTGTGTTCGTGCTAACAAGCTATGCATTCCAGCTAGCTCCGTTCGTCTTTTGTTGTTGCAGGAGGCGCATGGAGGAGGACTAATGGGACACTTTGGCGTGAAGAAGACGGAGGACGTACTTGCTACACATTTCTTTTGGCCAAAGATGAGACGGGATGTTGAGCGTTTTATTGCTCGCTGCACTACATGTCAAAAAGCTAAGTCACGACTCAATCCTCATGGTTTATATATGCCTTTGCTCTACCTAGTGTTCCTTGGGAGGATATATCTATGGACTTTGTTTTAGGTTTACCTAGAACAAAGAAGGGAGGATAGCATATTTGTTGTCGTGGATAGATTCTCGAAAATGGCACACTTTATACCATGTCATAAAAGCGATGATGCTTTAAATATTGCTGATTTGTTCTTTCGTGAAATTATTCGCTTGCATGGTGTGCCAAATACTATTGTTTCAGATCGTGATACTAAATTTCTTAGCCACTTTTGGAGATGTTTATGGGCTAAGTTGGGGACTAAACTGCTTTTTAGTACTACTTGTCACCCCCAAACCGATGGACAAACTGAAGTAGTCAATAGAACATTGTCTACTATGCTTAGGGCTGTTCTAAAGAAAAATAAGAAAATGTGGGAGGAATGCTTGCCTCATATTGAATTTGCTTATAATCGCTCATTGCATTCTACTACTAAGATGTGCCCTTTTGAAGTTGTGTATGGTTTCCTACCTCGTGCACCTATTGATTTGTTGCCTCTTCCATCTTGGAGAAGGTTAATTTTGATGCTAAAGAACGTGCTGAATTGATTTTAAAAATGCATGAGTTAACTAAGGAAAACATTGAGCGTATGAATGCTAAATATAAACTTCTGGAGATAAGGGTAGAAAACATGTTGTGTTTGCACCGGAGATCTTGTTTGGTTACATTTGCGTAAGGATAGATTTCTGATTTGCATAAATCAAAGCTAATGCCACGTCTTTCTGGTCCCTTTAAGGTGTTGGAGAAAGTAAATGATAATGCATATAAACTTGAGCTGCTGCAGATTTTGGGGTTAGTCCCACTTTTAACATTGCAGATTTGAAGCCATATTTGGGTGAGGAAGATGAACTTCCGTCGAGGACGACTTCATTTCAAGAAGGGGAGGATGATGAGGACATCAATACCATTGTTACACCCACAGCCCTGCCGCTATACATCTTGGACCAATTACTAGAACTCACAAGACGCCAACTAAATTACCGGTACTTTCGTTTCTTGGTAATGATTCTAATGTTCATGAGAATATGGCGCTGCCTAAATTGGATACATTTGTTTTGCTTACAAATGTAGGGCCTAGCTTGGAGAAGGATGAACATTGGAGCAAGAACCAGCATGGAGATGATGGCATGCGCAAGGGGGACAAGAATGGAGTTACAAGTGATGATTTCAGGACTTTGAAGCCACCATAATGAGTGCATGAAGCCTTGGACGAAATATACAAGATGCCACTCCATAAATATCTCCAGAGGCTATTCTAGGTGCTGCGTCACCTTATTATTGGGCCAGGCCCATGTAATTTCGAAATACATTAGTATAGGCTATTTTTAGAGTCCGTATGTGTGGGGAAACAAGAGATAGGGTTAGTTTCGGACCCCTCCACCAAGGGCCACGAAATTCACCCCCTCTTCCTCCATATATACAGCCCTTAGGGCACCGTTTAGACTTGGGTTTTGTTTAGATCAATAAAGCTTTCATCTTATATTCGCAATATCCAGATTGCAATCTCAGTTTCTTGCTTATTCTTCGTTTGCTCGCAGGAAATAGACCCTCGTGGTCAGGTTGATCGTGCTCCGGCGTGGTCAATAACCTCTCGGAGTTGGTTTAGCGATTGCTAAGGCGCGACGTCCTCATGACGTTCAGTAGTCGGATCGTCAAAGTCGACTTCCACCAAAGCGAAATCCACCATCTCATTGAAAGACGGGACACCTCTGCCTCTATCAAGTGGTATCGATTTCCGTGTTGCTCGGTGAGATTTTACAGTTTTTCGTAGTTTAGATCGAGTCTGTTCTTCATACCTACAGTCCACGAAAAAGCCAAAAAAAATTAGGGTTAGGTCATCATATCCGAACCAATCTGAGCCTTTGCATAATCTTTTCTGTATTTGCGTTGTTGAATTTGCGGTTGCATTGTCGTGTCTAGTTGCTGGTCTTAGAGTCTAGTCTTTTAGAGTTTCGAGTTCTGGTCATAAGTTGTCATGTATTTTCTGGATTTAGACGCTCGCCGCGTATTAGTTTGAGAAATTGTGGGTCCAACACGGACTCCTAATGACAAAATTATGACCGGCCCAGTGAGCATCTGTCCATTCTATGGCAGTCCTTGAAAGTACTTCATTTTCTCGTGCGCTTTTTGCTTGACTGCCCCAAAATTTCTTGTCTAGTGGAGATATTGTTTCCACATATATATATTGACCGATGCCAGGAATGCCCTTAAGTTCTTGGCTTTCGTGTGCATGAGTTACAGCATGCCATCCGGCGAAAACAAGGAGAATAAGGCATATAGCCGCTTGATTTTCTTCAATTTACGGCCAAATGAGATTGCCCGGATCATAGAGCATCTGCAGAAAGGTACGTTTGTCCCTACCAGGGGGCTAATGTCTTTAAGGAACATAATATCTCAAATTTCCTTCAAAAGGAAGTGCCAATGGGTTCAGAAACTTGTCTAAAAAACAGCGACGAATGATGTTCTTTGACTTTCAGGGCCAAAAAGTCCAGCTTAAGGCCATATCTGAGGGTACTTCGGGCCTCCTCGCGCAAGCGCGGAGTATTTTCTGGATTCAGACCCTCGCCGCGAGCAGTTTGAGAAATTTTGGGTCCAACACAGACTCCTAATGACAAAATTATGACCGTGTTAGTGAGCATCTGTCCATTCTATGGCAGTCCTTGAAAGTACTTCATTTTCTCGTGCGCGTTTTGCTTGACTGCCCCAATATTTCTTGTCCTCTATAGTGGAGATATCGTTTCCAGATATATATTGACCGATGCCAGGAATGCCCTTTAGTTCTCGGTTTTCACGTGCATGAGTTACAGCATGCCATCCGGCGAAAACAAGGAGAATAAGGCATATAGCCGCTTGATTTTCTTCAATTTACGGCCAAATGAGATTGCCCGGATCATAGAGCATCTGCAGAAAGGTACGTTTGTCCATACCAGGGGGGCTAATGTCTTTAAGGAACATAATCTCTCAAACTTCCTTGAATAGGAAGTTCCAATGGGTTCAGAAACTTGTCTAAAAAAACAACGATGAATGATGTTCTTTGACTTTCAGGGCCACAAAGTCCTGCTTAAGGCCGTATCTGAGGGTACTCCGGGCCTCCTCGCGCAAGCAGGGAGTATTTTCTGGATTCACACGCTCGCCGCGAGAAGTTTGAGAACTTGTGGGTCCAACACGGACTCCTAATAACAAAATTATGACCGTCTTAGTGAGCAACTGTCCATCCTTTGGCAGTCCTTGAAAGTACTTCATTTTCTCGTGCGCTTTTTGCTTGACTGCCCCAAAATTTCTTGTCCTCTATAGTGGAGATATCGTTTCCACATATATATTGACCGATGCCAGGAATTCCCTTTAGTTCTTGGCTTTCACGTGCATGAGTTACAGCATGACATCCGGCGAAAATAAGGAGAATAAGGCATATAGCCGCTAGATTTTCTTCAATTTACGGCCAAATAAATTGCCTGGTTCATAGAGCATCTACAGAAAGGTACGTTTGTCCCTACCAGGGGGGCTAATGTCTATAAGGAACATAATCTCTCAAATTTCCTTCAAAAGAAAGTGCCAATGGGTTCAGAAACTTGTCTGAAAAACAGCAACAAATGATGTTCTTTGACTTTCAGGGCCAAAATGTCCTACTTAAGGCCGTATCTGAGGGTACTCCAGGCCTCCTCGCGCAAACGGGGAGTATTTTCTGGATTGAGACGCTCGCCGCGTGTATGTTGAGAACTTGTGGGTCCGACAAGGGCTCCGAATAAAAAAATTATTACCCTTTTAGTGAACATTTGTCCATTCTATATGGCAGTCCTTGAAAGTACTTCATTTTCACGTGCGCTTTTTGCCTATCTGCCTCAAAATTTGTTGTCTTCTATAGTGAAGATATCGTTTCCACATATATATTGATTGATGCCAGGAATGCCCTTTTGTTCTTGGCTTTCCCGCGCATGAGTTACAGCATGCCATCCAGCGAAAACAAGGAGAATAAGGCATATAGCCGCTGGATTTTCTTCAATTTACGACCAAATGAGATTGCCCGGATCATAGAGCATCTGCAGAAAGGTACGTTTGTTCCTACCAGGGGGGCTAATGTCTCAAATTTCCTTCAAAAGGAAGTGACAATAGGTTCAGAAACTTGTCTGAAAAACAGTGATGAATGATGTTCTTTGACTTTCTGGGCCAAAAAGTCCTGCTTAAGGCCATATCTGATGGTACTCCGGGCCTCCTCGCGCAAGCGGAGTGTATTTTCTGGATTCATACACTCGCCGCGAGCAGTTTGAGAACTTGTGGGTCCGACACGGATTCTAATGACAAAATTATGACCGCCTTAGTGAGCATCTGTCCATTCTATGGCGTCCTTGAAAGTACTTCATTTTCTCGTGCGCTTTTTGCTTGATCGCCCCAAAATTTCTTGTCCTCTATAGTGGAGATATTGTTTCCAAATATATATTGACCGATGCCAGAATGCCCTTAAGTTCTTGGCTTTCACGTGATGAGTTACAAGACATGCCATCCGCTGAAATAAGGAGAATAAGGCATATATCCACTGATTTTCTTCAATTTACGGCCAAATGAGATTGCCCGGATCATAGAGCATCTGCAGAAAGGTACGTTTGTCCCTACCAGGGGGCTAATGTCTTTAAGGAACATAATCTCTCAAATTTCCTTCAAAAGGAAGTGCCAATGGGTTCAGAAACTTGTCTAAAAAACAGCGACGAATGATGTTCTTTGACTTTCAGGGCCAAAAAGTTCTGCTTAAGGCCGTATCTGAGGGTACTTCGGGCCTCCTCGCGCAAGCGCGGAGTATTTTCTGGATTCAGACCCTCGCCGCGAGCAGTTTGAGAAATTTTGGGTCCAACACAGACTCCTAATGACAAAATTATGACCGTGTTAGTGAGCATCTGTCCATTCTATGGCAGTCCTTGAAAGTACTTCATTTTCTCGTCGCGTTTTGCTTGACTGCCCCAATATTTCTTGTCCTCTATAGTGGAGATATCGTTTCCACATATTTATTGACCGATGCCAGAATGCCCTTTAGTTCTTGGCTTTCACGCATGAGTTACAAAGATGCCATCCGGCGAAAACAAGGAGAATAAGGCATATAGCCGCTTGATTTTCTTCAATTTACGGCCAAATGAGATTGCCCGGATCATAGAGCATCTGCAGAAAGGTACGTTTGTCCATACCAGGGGGGCTAATGTCTTTAAGGAACATAATCTCTCAAACTTCCTTGAATAGGAAGTTCCAATGGGTTCAGAAACTTGTCTAAAAAAACAACGATGAATGATGTTCTTTGACTTTCAGGGCCACAAAGTCCTGCTTAAGGCCGTATCTGAGGGTACTCCGGGCCTCCTCGCGCAAGCAGGGAGTATTTTCTGGATTCACACGCTCGCCGCGAGAAGTTTGAGAACTTGTGGGTCCAACACGGACTCCTAATAACAAAATTATGACCGTCTTAGTGAGCATCTGTCCATTATATGGCGCCCTTGAAAGTACTTCATTTTCTCGTCGCTTTTTGCTTGATCGCCCCAAAATTTCTTGTCCTCTATAGTGGAGATATCGTTTCCACATATATATTGACCGATGCCGGAATTCCCTTTAGTTCTTGGCTTTCACGTGCATGAGTTACTGACATGCCATCCGCTAAAATAAGGAGAATAAGGCATATAGCCGCTGGATTTTCTTCAATTTAAGGCCAAATAAATTGCCTAGATCATAGAGCATCTCAGAAGGTACGTTTGTCCCTACCGAGGGCTAATGTCTATAAGGAACATAATCTCTCAAATTTCCTTCAAAAGAAAGTGCCAATGGGTTCAGAAACTTGTCTGAAAAACAGCAACAAATGATGTTCTTTGACTTTCAGGGCCAAAATGTCCTACTTAAGGCCGTATCTGAGGGTACTCCAGGCCTCCTCGCGCAAACGGGGAGTATTTTCTGGATTGAGACGCTCGCCGCGTGTATGTTGAGAACTTGTGGGTCCGACAAGGGCTCCGAATAAAAAAATTATTACCCTTTTAGTGAACATTTGTCCATTCTATGGCAGTCCTTGAAAGTACTTCATTTTCACGTCGCTTTTGCCTATCCGCCTCAAAATTTCTTGTCTTCTATAGTGAAGATATCGTTTCCATATATATATTGATTGATGCCAGAATGCCCTTTTGTTCTTGGCTTTCCGCGCGCATGAGTTACAAACATGCCATCCGGCGAAAACAATGAGAATAAGGCATATAGCATTGGATTTTCTTCAATTTACGACCAAATGAGATTGCCTGGATCATAGAGCATCTGCGAGAAAGGTACGTTTGTTCCTACCAGGGGGCTAATGTCTCAAATTTCCTTCAAATTTCCTTCAAAAGGAGTGACAATAGGTTCAGAAACTTGTCTGAAAAACAGTGATGAATGATGTTCTTTGACTTTCTGGGCCAAAAAGTCCTGCTTAAGGCCATATCTGATGGTACTCCGGGCCTCCTCGCGCAAGCGGAGTGTATTTTCTGGATTCATACACTCGCCGCGAGCAGTTTGAGAACTTGTGGGTCCGACACGGGATTCGAATGACAAAATTATGGCCGTCTTAGTGAGCATCTGTCCATTCTATGGCAGTCCTTGAAAGTACTTCATTTTCTCGTGCGCTTTTTGCTTGACTGCCCCAAAATTCTTGTCCTCTATAGTGGAGATATCATTTCCAAATATATATTGACTGATGCCAGGAATGCCCTTCAGATCTTGGCTTTCACGTGATGAGTTACAGCACGCCATCCGGCGGAAATAAGGAGAATATGGCATATATCCACTGTATTTTCTTCAATTTACGGCCAAATGAGATTGCCCGGATCATAGAGCATCTGCAGAAAGGTACGTTTGTCCCTACCAGGGGGGCGAATGTCTTTAAGGAACATAATCTCTCAAATTTCCTTGAAAAGGAAGTGCCAATGGGTTCAGAAACTTGTCTAAAAAACAGCGACGAATGATGTTCTTTGACTTTCAGGGCCAAAAAGTTCTGCTTAAGGCCGTATCTGAGGGTACTCCGGGCCTCCTCGCGCAAGCGGGGAGTATTTTCTGAATTCAGACGCTCGCCGCGAGCAGTTTGAGAACTTGTGGGTCCGACACGGACTCCTAATGACAAAATTATTACCGTCTTAGTGAGCATCTGTCCATCCTATGGCAGTCCTTGAAAGTACTTCATTTTCTCGTGCGCTTTTTGCTTGACTGCACCAAAATTTCTTGTCCTCTATAGTGGAGATATCGTTTCCACATATTTATTGACCGATGCCAGGAATGCCCTTTAGTTCTTGGCTTTCACGTGCATGAGTTACAGCATGCCATCGGGCGAAAACAAGGAGAATAAGGCATATAGCCGATGGATTTTCTTCAATTTACGGCCAAATGAGATTGCCTGGATCATAGAGCATCTGCAGAACGGTATGTTTGTCCCTACAAGGGGGGATAATTTCTATAAGGAACATAATCTCTCAAATTTCCTTCAAAAGGAAGTGCCAATGGGTTCAGAAACTTGTCTAAAAAAACATCAACAAATTATGTTCTTTGACTTTCAGGGCCAAAATGTCCTGCTTAAGGCCGTATCTGAGGGTACTCCGGGCCTCCTCGCGCAAGCGGGGAGTATTTTCTGGATTTAGACACTCGCCGTGAGCAGTTTGAGAAATTGTGGGTCCAACACGGACTCCTAATGACAAAATTATGACCGTCTTAGTGAGCATCTGTCCATTATATGGCAGTCCTTGAAAGTACTTCATTTTCTCGTGCGCTTTTTGCTTGACTGCCCCAAAATTAATTGTGCTCTATAGTGGTGATATCGTTTCCACATATATATTGACCGATGCCAGGAATGCCCTTTAGTTCTTGGCTTTCACGTGCATGAGTTACAGCATGCCAGCCGACGAAAACAAGGCGAATAAGGCATATAGCCGCTGGATTTTCTTCAATTTAAGGCCAAATGAGATTGCCTAGATCATAGAGCATCTGCAGAAAGGTACGTTTGTCCCTACCAGGGGGCCTAATGTCTATAAGGAAAATAATCTCTCAAATTTCCTTCAAAAGGAAGTGCCAATGGGTTCAGAAACTTGTCTGAAAAACAGCAACGAATGATGTTCTTTGACTTTCAGGGCCAAAATGTCCTGCTTAAGGCCGTATCTGAGGGTACTCCGGGCCTCCTCGCGCAAACGGGGAGTATTTTCTGGATTCAGACGCTCACCGCGAGTAGTTTGAGAACTCGTGGGTCCGACACGGGCTCCGAATAACAAAATTATTACCCTTTTAGTGAACATCTGTCCATTCTATGGCAGTCCTTGAAAGTACTTCATTTTCACGTGCGCTTTTTGCCTCACCGCCCCAAAATTTCTTGTCCTCTATAGTGAAGATATCGTTTCCATATATATATATTGATCGATGCCAGGAATGCCCTTTTTTTCTTGGCTTTCACGCGCATGAGTTACAGCATGCCATCCGGCGAAAACAATGAGAATAAGGCATATAGCCGCTGGATTTTCTTCAATTTACGGCCAAATGAGATTGCCCGGATCATAGAGCATTTGCAGAACGGTACGTTTGTCCCTACCGGGGGGGGGGGGCTAATGTCTATAAGGAACATAGTCTCTCAAATTTCCTTCAAAAGGAAGTGCCAATGGGTTGAGAAACTTGTTTGAAAAATAGCGATGAATGATGTTCTTTGACTTTGAGGGCCAAAAAGTCCTGCTTAAGGCCGTATCTGATGGTACTCCTGATGAGGACATCAATACCATTGTTACACCCACAGCCCCTGCTGCTATACATACTGGACCAATTACTAGAGCTCGCGCACGCCAACTAAATTACCAGGTACTTTCGTTTCTTGGTAATGATTCTAATGTTCATGAGAATATGACGCTGCCTAAATTGGATACATTCGTTTTGCTTACAAATGTAGGGCCTAGCTTGGAGAAGGATGAACATTGGAGCAAGAACCAGCATGGAGATGATGGCATGCGCAAGGGGGACAAGAATGGAGTTACAAGTGATGATTTCAGGACTTTGAAGCCACCATAATGAGTGCATGAAGCCTTGGACGAAATATACAAGATGCCACTTAATAATATTCGTCCATAGGCTATTCTAGGTGCTGCGTCACCTTATTATTGGGCCAGGCCCATGTAATTTCGAAATACATTAGTATAGGCTATTTTTAGAGTCCGTATGTGTGGGGAAACAAGAGATAGGGTTAGTTTCGGACCCCTCCACCAAGGGCCACGAAATTCACCCCCTCTTCCTCCATATATACAGCCCTTAGGGCACCGTTTAGACTTGGGTTTTGTTTAGATCAAAAGTTCGCCATAGCTACAACTTCGCGTGCCGTTTGTGTTCAACGACTGCACAAAGGCGTCCACGTAACCCCACCTTGATCAATAAAGCTTTCATCTTATATTCGCAATATCCAGATTGCAATCTCAGTTTCTTGCTTGTTCTTCGTTTGCTCGCAGGAAATAGACCCTCGTGGTCAGGTTGATCGTGCTCCGGCGTGGTCAATAACCTCTCGGAGTTGGTTTAGCGATTGCTAAAGCGCGACGTCCTCGCACGTTCGTAGTCGGATCGTCAAAGTCGACTTCCACCAAAGCGAAATCCACCATCTCATCGAAGACGGGACACCTCTGCCTCTATCAAGTGGTATCAGTTTTCAGGTTGCTCGGTGAGATTTTACGCTTTTTCGTAGTTTAGATCGAGTCATTCTTCATACCTACAGTCCACGAAAAAGCCAAAAAAATTAGGGTTAGGTCATCATATCCGAACCAATCTGAGCCTTTGCATAATCTTTTACAGATTTGCGTTGTTGAATTTGCGGTTGCATCGTCGTGTCGAGTTGCTGGTCTTAGAGTCTAGTCTTTTAGAGTTTGAGTTACGGTCATAAGTTGTCACGCCGCCGCCGCATCATCATCATCGCCTGCCATCTACCACCACCGCTTATCCGCCACCGCTTGAATCCGTATCCATATACCACCACCGCTGCTATATACCACCACCGACATATACCACCACCATATATCCACCACCAATCCGAGTTCCTTGCATATTAGATTTGTTTTGGGATCCATCTAATTTCCGATTCGTGTTTCCTTGTCCGAGTAGGTTTGATTCGGCAATCTTTTGCCGTGCGTAGAAGAGGTCCGAAACCACCCTCGTTTAGGCCCAAAATTTTCCAAAAGCATGGGATAAAAATTTTCGCTATCCTATTTTAGGTGTTTCTAAGCGTATTGAGCCATCGCCGTTATAGAAAGTTTTTTGACCTGTTTCGGTTTTGGGTCCGGGCGTCGAAAAAAAAAAAATTTTGGTCGAAAAATTTTCGTGCCCATCCTGTCGATTTGACCAGGAAGAGTTTTGAGACACTCGCCATTATAGTGATTTTTCGCAAAAAAAAAAAGCAGCGAAAAAAAAAAAACAGCGAAAAAAAAAAAGAGCGAAAAAAAATTCAGAGTGTGCTTTTCCTTTGATTACGTGCAGCGCCGTGATTTTGTTAGTGTTCTAGGCTCGCGTCTCTAGCACGGTCTAGCCTAGGACCAACAAGATCTGCCGTCGTTGAGCGTTTATTCAACTTTGCATCTCTGATTTGATTATTGCTTGACCCTTTTGCTACCATATTATAAGCCTTCCCAGCTCCACATACATCTCGTCGTATGTTTGACTCTCCCAGCAATCGCTCTATCCAAGCTTTGAGAGTTTTGATTACAACGGTTGCCGATCACCGCTTTCTTCTTGGTAAGAACTGGTAAGAATTTGAGATTTGCTTGACGGTTTGTGACACCCACCACCACCTCTTGTTAGTAGTCCGTAGGATCATATTCTTGTGTGTTTCTATTGCTGCTAACCATGGCAGGATCACAATCCGACGAGACTGATTGGGAGAACATGACGAACAAACAGCTACATGATAAATTTCAGCAAATGATGAGTGGACAGGTGCAAGATGTGGTAAACAGATTTGACGAGGCCATGGAGAAGATAGATGGCATTGAGAAGGCGTTTGAAACAAAGCTTGATAGCAAGTTTGATGAATTGCTCGCGCGTTTTCCACAACCACCGCCGGCTGCACCTATCGCACCTCTGCACGACAACAACTACGCCCCTTCCGAATCGGTATGGGCGAGCTCGGCGTGTTCCTATTGAGACAGGACAAAATTCTGGTGCCGCTGCTCTGCTGTTGGTGCTTCTTTGGCTCTCGCCACTGCTGCTGCTGCTGGTACCGACGAGGATGATTATATGGGAGATTATGAGGATGAGGTTGATCAACATCGAAACTACGTGCAACCACCAGCACCACAACCACCGTGTCGTCCACATGCAAATAATGGCAATGCTAGGGCTCCCCCTCAGTGCGAGATCATGACCATCTCCTAAACTGAAATTGAATATTCCACCATTTGAGGGTAGATATGTTCTGATATATATCTTACTTGGGAGTTAGAAACTGAACAACGATTTACATGTTTACAATATCACGAGGAGAGACGTGTTCCTGCTGCTGTTTGTGCTTTCACTAGCTTTGCATGTGTTTGGTGGTCTGAACATTGTAGATTATATCCTGTTCCAGCTACTTGGGCTGCTTTGAAAACTGCTATGCGTACTCGTTGGGTTCCACCATATTATCAACGTGAATTACTTCAAAAATTGCAGCGTTTAAGACAAGGAAAAATTCTGTAGAAGAATATTATCGGGAATTACAAACTGGCTTGATTAGATGTGGTATTGTTGAGGAGAATGAAGCTATGCTTGCACGTTTTCGGGTGGATTAAATAGAGAGATTCGCACCATTTTAGACTATAAGGATTATAATAATATCACTCGTTTATTCCATCTTGCTTGTAAAGCTGAGCGTGAAGTGCAGGATCGGCGAGCATTGGCGCGCACTAACTTTTCTCGCAGGTCGATCTTCATCATGGACACCACGTGCATCATCTACTTCCACCGCACCATCACCTCCTTTAGGTGCCACCTCCAACCGTGATACAAGAAAGCACAACCACCACTATCGCCAAGAGCACACCGCTGGGCCTGCAGAGCTCTTCTTCCATGGCGTCAACAGGGCACACAAGTGATATTATTTGTCGTCGTTGTAAGGGAAGAGGACATTTTGCGAAAGATTGCAAATCTCAGCGTGTGATGATTGCTCTTGAGGATGGTGGGTATGAGTCCGCTAGTGACTATGATGAGGAGACTTTGGCTCTTATTACACATGAGGAACACGGTGGAGATGATTACGATCATGAGACACAATACATGGCTGCCAAGATCTTGACAGTATGAATGTTTAGTTGCTCAACGTGTTTTGAGTGTGCAGGTTACACAAGCTGAGCAAAATCAGAGGCATAATTTGTTCCATACAAAGGAGTTGTGAAGGAACGTTCTATTAGCGTCATCATAGATGGAGGGAGCTGCAACAACTTGGCTAGCATGGAGATGGTGGAGAAGCTATCTCTCACCACAAGACCACATCCACATCCTTACTACATCCAATGGTTCAACAACAGCGGCAAGGTGAAGGTAACACGTCTTGTGCTCGTGTGCATTTTAGTATCTCTACATATGCTGATTATGTTGATTGTGATGTGGTACCTATGCAAGCATGTTCCTTGTTACTTGGTAGACCATGGCAATTTGATAAAATTCATGTACACCATGGTAGAAACAATCAAGATACTCTTGTTCATAAGGATAAAAATATTACTTTGCTTCCTATGACTCCTGAGTCCATTTTGAAAGATGATATTAATAGAGCTAATAAAGCAAAACAGGAGAAAAATAAGAGTGAAAATCAGATTGTGGCAAAAGAATTTGAGCAACACATGAAGACTAATAATAAACCATCTCTTGTTGCTTCGAAATTAAATTGAAAAGTGCATGTTTACTTGCCACCAAATCTGATATTGATGAGCTAGATTTTGGCAAATCTATTTGCTATGCTTTTGTGTGCAAAGAGGCATTATTTTCATTCGAGGACGTGCCTTCCTCTTTGCCCCCTGCTGTCACTAACATTTTGCAGGAGTTCACGACGTCTTTCCACAAGGCGTGCCACCGGATTACCACCTATTCGAGGATTGAGCATCAAATTGACTTAATTCGGTGCATCATTACCCAACCGTGCACCATACCGTACCAATCCGGAGGAGACGAAGGAGATTATCGTCAAGTACAGGAGCTGCTCGACAAAGGTTATATCGCGAATCCCTTAGTCCTTGTGCTGTTCCTATTATTCTAGTGCGAAAAAGGATGGTACGTCACGTGTGTGTGTTGATTGTAGAGGCATCAATAATATTACTATTCGTTATCGTCACCCTATTCCTAGGCTAGATGATATGCTTGATGAATTGAGTGGCTCTACAATATTCTCCAAAGTTGATTTGCGTAGTGGATACCATCAAATTCGTATGAAATTGGGAGATGAATGGAAAACAGCATTTAAAACTAAGTTTGGATTATATGAGTGGTTAGTCATGCCTTTTGGGTTAACTAATGCACCTAGTACTTTCATGAGATTAATGAGCGAAGTTTTACGTGCTTTCATTGGACGATTTGTGGTAGTTTATTTTGATGATATACTGATTTATAGCAAATCTTTGGAAGAACATTTGGAACATTTACGTGCTGTTTTTAATGCTCTCGTGATGCACGCTTTGTTTGGTAACCTTGGGAAGTGCACCTTTTGCACCGACCGAGTATCTTTTCTTGGCTATGTTGTTACTCCACAGGAATTGAAGTTGATAAAGCCAAGATTGAAGCTATTGAGAGTTGGCCGCAGCCCAAAACGGTCACACAAGTGAGGAGTTTCCTTGGCCTCGCTGGTTTCTATAGGCGTTTTGTGAGAGATTTCAGCACCATTGCTGCACCTCTCAATGAGCTTACAAAGAAGGATGTGCCTTTTGTTTGGGGTACCGCACAGAAGAAGCCTTCACGGTGTTGAAAGATAAGTTGACACATGCTCCTTTACTCCAACTTCCGATTTTACTAAGACTTTTGAGCTTGAATGTGATGCTAGTGGAATTGGATTAGGAGGTGTGTTATTACAAGATGGCAAACCTGTTGCATACTTTTACGAAAAATTGAGTGGGCCTAGTCTGAATTATTCTACTTATGATAAAGAATTATATGCTCTTGTTCGGACTTTAGAAACATGGCAACATTATTTATGGCCCAAAGAATTTGTTATACATTCGATCATGAATCTTTGAAACATATTAAAAGTCAAGCTAAACTGAATCGTAGACATGCTAAATGGGTTGAATTCATTGAGACTTTCCCTTATGTCATTAAACACAAGAAGGGTAAAGAAAATGTTATTGCTTGATGCATTGTCTCGTCGCTATACTATGCTTTCACAACTTGACTTCAAAATATTTGGTTTGGAGACCATCAAAGATCAATATGTGCATGATGCTGATTTTAAAGATGTATTGCAGAATTGTAAAGAAGGAAGAACATGGAACAAGTTTGTCGTTAATGATGGGTTTGTGTTCGTGCTAACAAGCTATGCATTCCAGCTAGCTCCGTTAGTCTTTTGTTGTTGCAGGAGGCGCATGGAGGAGGACTAATGGGACACTTTGGCGTGAAGAAGGCGGAGGGCGTACTTGCTACACATTTCTTTTGGCCAAAGATGAGGCGGGATGTTGAGCGTTTTATTGCTCGCTGCACTACATGTCAAAAAGCTAAGTCACGACTAAATCCTCATGGTTTATATATGCCTTTGCCTGTACCTAGTGTTCCTTGGGAGGATATATCGATGGACTTTGTTTTAGGTTTACCTAGAACAAAGAAGGGAGGATAGCATATTTGTTGTCGTGGATAGATTCTCGAAAATGGCACACTTTATACCTTGTCATAAAAGCGATGATCTTTGTCAATGTTGCTGATTTGTTCTTTCGTGAAATTATTAAGCTTGCATGGTGTGCCAAATACTATTGTTTCAGATCGTGATACTAAATTTCTTAGCCACTTTTGGAGATGTTTATGGGCTAAGTTGGGGACTAAACTGCTTTTAGTACTACTTGTCACCCCAAACCGATGGACAAACTGAAGTAGTCAATAGAACATTGTCTACTATGCTTAGGGCTGTTCTAAAGAAAAATAAGAAAATGTGGGAGGAATGCTTGCCTCATATTGAATTTGCTTATAATCGTTCATTGCATTCTACTACTAAGATGTGCCCTTTTGAAGTTGTGTATGGTTTCCTACCTCGTGCACCTATTGATTTGTTGCCTCTTCCATCTTGGAGAAGGTTAATTTTGATGCTAAAGAACGTGCTGAATTGATTTTAAAAATGCATGAGTTAACTAAGGAAAACATTGAGCGTATGAATGCTAAATATAAACTTGCTGGAGATAAGGGTAGAAAACATGTTGTGTTTGCACCGGAGATCTTGTTTGGTTACATTTGCGTAAGGATAGATTTCTGATTTGCATAAATCAAAGCTAATGCCACGTCTTGCTGGTCCCTTTAAGGTGTTGGAGAAAGTAAATGATAATGCATATAAACTTGAGCTGCCTGCAGATTTTGGGGTTAGTCCCACTTTTAACATTGCAGATTTGAAGCCATATTTGGGTGAGGAAGATGAACTTCCGTCGAGGACGACTTCATTTCAAGAAGGGAGGATGATGAGGACATCAATACCATTGTTACACCCACAGCCCCTGCTGCTATACATCTTGGACCAATTACTAGAGCTCACAAGACGCCAACTAAATTACCGGTACTTTCGTTTCTTGGTAATGATTCTAATGTTCATGAGAATATGATGCTGCCTAAATTGGATACATTTGTTTTGCTTACAAATGTAGGGCCTAGCTTGGAGAAGGATGAACATTGGAGCAAGAACCAGCATGGAGATGATGGCATGCAAGGGGGACAAGAATGGAGTTACAAGTGATGATTTCAGGACTTTGAAGCCACCATAATGAGTGCATGAAGCCTTGGACGAAATATACAAGATGCCACTTAATAATATTCGTCCATAGGCTATTCTAGGTGCTTCGTCACCTTATTATTGGGCCAGCCCATGTAATTTCGAAATACATTAGTATAGGCTATTTTTAGAGTCCGTATGTGGGGAAACAAGAGATAGGGTTAGTTTGGACCCCTCCACCAAGGGCCACGAAATTCACCCCTCTTCCTCCATATATACAGCCCTTAGGGCACCGTTTAGACTTGGGTTTTGTTTAGATCAAAAGTTCGCCATAGCTGCAACCGGCGTGCCGTTTGTGTTCAACGACTGGACAAAGGCGTCCACAGAACCCCACCTTGATCAATAAAGCTTTCATCTTATATTCGCAATATCCAGATTGCAATCTCAGTTTCTTGCTTGTTCTTCGTTTGCTCGCAGGAAATAGACCCTCGTGGTCAGGTTGATCGTGCTCCGGCGTGGTCAATAACCTCTCGGAGTTGGTTTAGCGATTGCTAAGGCGCGACGTCCTCGCACGTTCGTAGTCGGATCGTCAAAGTCGACTTCCACCAAAGCGAAATCCACCATCTCATCGAAAGACGGGACACCTCTGCCTCTATCAACTCCGGGCCTCCTCGCGCAAGCGGAGAGTATTTTCTGGATACAGACGCTCGCCGCAAGCAGTTTGAGAACTTGTGGGTCCGACACGGGCTCCGAATGACAAAATTATTACCCTTGTAGTGAACATCTGTCCATTCTATGGCAGTCCTTGAACGTACTTCATTTTCACGTGCGCATTTTGCCTAACCGCCCCAAAATTTCTTGTCCTCTATAGTGGAGATATCGCTTCCACATATATATTGATCGATGCCAGGAATGCCCTTTTGTTGTTGGCTTTCACGCGCATGAGTTACAGCATGCCATCGGGCGAAAACAAGGAGAATAAGGCATATAGCCACTGGATTTTCTTCAATTTACGGCCAAATGAGATTGCCCGGATCATAGAGCATCTGCAGAAAGGTACGTTTGTCCCTACCAGGGGGGCTAGTGTCTTTAAGGAACATAATCTCTCAAATTTCCTTCAAAAGGAAGTGCCAATGGGTTCAGAAACTTGTCTAAAAAACAACGACGAATGATGCTCTTTGACTTTCAGGGCCAAAAAGTCCTACTTAAGGCCGTATCTGAGGGTACTCCGGGCCTCCTTGCGCAAGCGGGGAGTATTTTCTAGATTCAGACGCTCGCCGCGAGCAGTTTGAGAACCTGTGGGTCCGACACGGACTCCTAATGACAAAATTATGACCGTCTTAGTGAGCATCTGTCCATTCTATGGCAGTCCTTGAAACTACTTCATTTTCTCGTGCGCTTTTTACTTGACTGCCCCAAAATTTCTTGTCCTCTATAGTGGAGATATCATTTCCACATATATATTGACCGATGCTAGGAATGCCCTTTAGTTCTTGGCTTTCACATGCATGAGTTACAGCATGCCATCCGGCGAAAACAAGGAGAATAAGGCATATAGCCGCTGGATTTTCTTCAATTTACGGCCAAATGAGATTGCCCGGATCATAGAGCATCTGCAGAAAGGATGCGGTTGTGCCTACCAGGGGGGCTAATGTCTTTAAGGAACATAATCTCTCACATTTCCTTCAAAAGGAAGTGCCAATGGGTTCAGAAACTTGTCTAAAAAAACAGCGACGAATGATGTTCTTTGACTTTGATGCGGAGCATCCTTCCATCATCCCCATGGACTCTACGTCAACACCTACAACACCACAAGGACCGATGACTCGAGCACGCGCAAGAGCTCTTGAAACCGAGGTGACATCACTCCTCTCACAACTCTCCTTCGATTCACATGAGACATGGTTACTACCTCAGACGGAAACTCTATGCATACTCAGGCACCAAGGAGTCGACCATGAAGATGCTAGGAAGCAAGGAGAACCGGAAGCGGAAGACATGCATGGAGTCGGAGAGAAGAAAGCAACACGGACCAGAGAGGCCGGACGATCCGGACGGAGGCCCGGATGATCTGGACCCCGGTCCGGACGATCCGGCTACAACGACCGAAGGCAACAAAGCTCTCCCCCAAAGCCGGACCATCCGGGTCTCGTCCCGGATCATCCGGACCCCGCCCGGACGTCCGGACCGCCAGCCGGACATCCGGCCCGTCGCCGCCACCAGCCGAGCCTCTAGCTCATTCGGGTCCCCACCCGGATCATCAGGGCCAGCCCGGATCATCCGGACCCTCGTCCGGATCATCCGGCCAGCGCCTGCGTGCGCGTGTTGGGCTGAGCCCATGTACCCCTTCGCCCGAAACTCTATATATAGGACCCCATCTCCTCACTTTGAGACTTAGCATTGGATTAGCTCATATTTGTGTGAGAGCCTTTGCTCATCCACTCGGTTACTTCTCCTCGGAGATCAGGACCTCCGTCTAGGAGAAGACCCCTCATCGGATACAAGACCCCTCTTTGGGAATATCCCCTCGTGGATTCAAGGCCTCCTCCGGGAGATGAACGGTTCCTTTGTATCCTTACCCTAGTTGACTATGTACCTTGTGGATATCATGTGTGTATGTTGATCTAACACTTGTGTGATCGATTCCTTGTTGGTTGAGTGTTCCTCGCTCGTTGTCCCCGTGTTTCCCCTCGTGCTTCAAGGTGTTCTTCGTGTTTCCTCCGTAGGATCCCCTCCAAACGTGAAAGATCGACGAATTAGGGTACCACCCTACATTAGACTTTCTGGGCCAAAAAGTCCTGCTTAAGGCCGTATCTAAGGGTACTCCGGGCCTCCTCGCGCAAGCGGAGAGTATTTTCTGGATTCATACGCTCGCCGCGAGCAGTTTGAGAACTTGTGGGTCCGACACGGACTCTTAATGACAAAATTATGACCGTCTTAGTGAGCATCTGTCCATTCTATGGCAGTCCTTGAAAGTACTTCATTTTCTCGTGCGCTTTTTGCTTGACTGCCCCAAAATTTCTTATCCTCTATAGTGGAGATATCGTTTCCACATATATATTGACCGATGCCAGGAATGCCCTTTAGTTCTTGGCTTTCACGTGCATGAGTTACAGCATGCCATCCGGTGAAAACAAGGAGAATAAGGCATATAGCCGCTGGATTTTCTTCAATTTACGGCCAAATGAGATTGCCTGGATCATAGAGGATCTGCAGAAAGGTATGTTTGTCCCTACCAGGGGGGCTAATGTCTATAAGGAACATAATCTCTCAAATTTCCTTCAAAAGGAGGTGCCAATGGGTTCAGAAACTTGTCTGAAAAACAGCAACGAATGATGTTCTTTGACTTTCAGGGCCAAAAAGTCCTGCTTAAGGCCGTATCTGAGGGTACTTCGGGCCTCCTCGCGCAAGCGGGGAGTATTTTCTGGATTCAGACCCTCGCCGTGAGTAGTTTGAGAAATTGTGGGTCCAACACGGAGTCCTATTTACAAAATATGACCGTCTTAGTGAGCATGTGTCCATTCTATGGCAGTCCTTGAAAGTACTTCATTTTCTCGTGCGCTTTTTGCTTGACTGCCCCAAAATTTCTTGACCTCTATACTGGAGATATCGTTTCCACATATGTATTGACCAATGCCAGAATGCCCTTTAGTTCTCTGCTTTCACGCATGAGTTACAAACATGCCATCCGTGAAAACAAGGAGAATAAGGCATATAGCCGCTGGATTTTCTTCAATATACGGCCAAATGAGATTGCCCGGATCATAGAGCATCTGCAGAAAGGTACGTTTGTCCCTACCAGGGGGGCTAATGTCTTTAAGGAACATAATCTCTCAAATTTCCTTCAAAAGGAAGTGCCAATGGGTTTAGAAACTTGTCTCAAAAAACAGCGACAAATGATGTTCTTTGACTTTCAGGGCCAAAAAGTCCTGCTTAACGCCGTAACTAAGGGTCCTCCGGGCCTCCTCACGCAAGCGGGGAGTATTTTCTGGATTCAGACGCTCGCCGGGAGCAGTTTGAGAACTTGTGGGTCCGACACGGACTCCTAATGACAAAATTATGACCGTCTTAGTGAGTATCTGTCCAGTCTATGGCAGTCCTTGAAAGTACTTCATTTTCTCGTGCGCTTTTTGCTTGACTGCCCCAAAATTTCTTGTCCTCTATAGTGGATATATCGTTACCACATATATATTGACCGATGCCAGGAATGCCCTTTAGTTCATGGCTTTCACGTGCATGAGTTACAGCATGCCATCCGGCGAAAACAAGGAGAATAAGGCATATAGCCACTGGATTTTCTTCAATTTACGGCGAAATGAGATTGCCCGGATCATAGAGCATCTGCAGAAAGGTACGTTTGTCCCTACCAGGGGGGCTAATGTCTATAAGGAACATAATCTCTCAAATTTCCTTCAAAAGGAAGTGCCAATGGGTTCAGAAACTTGTCTGAAAAACAGCAACGAATGATGTTCTTTGACTTTCAGGGCCAAAAAGTCCTGCTTAAGGCCGTATCTAAGGGTACACCAGGCCTCTTCGCGCAAACGGGGAGTATTTTCTGGATTCAGACGCTCGCCGGGAGCAGTTTGAGAACTTGTGGGTCCGACACGGACTCCTAATGACACAATTATGACCGTCTTAGTGAGCATCTGTCCATCCTATGGCAGTCCTTGAAAGTACTTCATTTTCTCGTGCGCTTTTTGCTTGACTGCCCCAAAATTTCTTGTCCTCTATAGTGGATATATCATTTCCACATATATATTGACCGATGCCAGGAATGCCCTTTAGTTCTTGGCTTTCACGTGCATGAGTTACAGCATGCCATCCGGCGAAAACAAGGAGAATAAGGCATATAGCCACTGGATTTTCTTCAATTTACTGCCAAATGAGATTGCTTGGATCATAGAGCATCTGCAGAAAGGTACGTTTGTCCCTACCAGGGGGGCTAATGTCTATAAGGAACATAATCTCTCAAATTTCCCTCAAAATGAAGTGCCAATGGGTTCAGAAACTTGTCTGAAAAACAGCAACGAATGATGTTCTTTGACTTTCAGGGCCAAAACGTCCTGCTTAAGGCCGTATCTGAGGGTACTCCGGGCCTCCTCGACCAAACGGGGAGTATTTTCCGGATTCGGATGCTCGCCGTGAGCAGTTTGAGAACTTGTGGGTCCGACATGGGCTCCGAATAACATTATTATTACCCTTCTAGTGAACATCTGTCCTTTCTATGGCAGTCCTTGAAAGTACTTCATTTTCACGTGCGCTTTTTGTCTAACCGCCCCAAAATTTCTTGTCCTCTATAGTGGATATATCGTTTCCACATATATATTGATTGATGCCAGGAATGCCCTTTTGTTCTTGGCTTTCACGCGCATGAGTTACAGCATGCCATCCGGCGAAAACAAGGAGAATAAGGCATATAGCCGCTGGATTTTCTTCAATTTACGGCCAAATGAGATTGCCCGGATCATAGAGCATCTGTAGAAAGGTACGTTTGTCCCTACCGGTAGGCTAATGTCTATAAGGAGCATAGTCTCTCAAATTTCCTTCAAAAGGAAGTGCCAATGGGTTCAGAAACCTGTCTGAAAAACTGCGACGAATGATGTTCTTTGACTTAGAGGGCCAAAAGTCCAGCTTAAGGCCGTATCTGATGGTACTTCGGGCCTCCTCGCGCAAGCGAAGAGTATTTTCTAGATTCAGACGCTCACCGCGAGCAGTTTGAGAACTTGTGGGTCCGACACGGGCTCTGAATGACAAAATTATTACCCTTGTAGTGAACATCCGTCCATTCTATGGTAGTCCTTGAATGTACTTCATTTTCACGTGCGCATTTTGCCTAACCGCCCCAAAATTTCTTGTCCTCTTTAGTGGAGATATCGTTTCCACATATATATTGATCGATGCCAGGAATTCCCTTTTGTTCTTGGCTTTCACGCGCATGAGTTACAGCATGCCATCCAGCGAAAACAAGGAGAATAAGGCATATAGCCACTTGATTTTCTTCAATTTACGGCCAAATGAGATTGCCCGGATCATAGAGCATCTGCAGAAAGGTACGTTTGTCCCTACCAGGGGGGCTAATGTCTTTAAGGAACATAATCTCTCAAATTTCCTTCAAAAGGAAGTGGCAAAGGGTTTCAGAAACTTGTCTAAAAAACAGCGACGAATGATGTTCTTTGACTTTCAGGGCCAAAAAGTCCTGCTTAAGGCTGTATCTGAGGGTACTCCGGGCCTCCTCGCGCAAGCGGGAGTATTTTCTGGATTCAGACGCTCGCCGCGAGCAGTTTGAGAACTTGTGGGTCCGACACGGACTCCTAATGACAAAATTATGACCGTCTTAGTGAGCATCTGTCCATTCTTGTGGATTGACCACGAGATCAAGGAGGCTAAACCCTAGAAGCTAGCCTATGGTATGATTGTTGTAATGGTTGTTCCTGCTACGGACTAAAGCCCTCCGGTTTATATAGACACCGGAGAGGGTTAGGGTTACACAGAGTCGGTTACAATGGTAGGAGATCTACATATCCGTATTGCCAAGCTTGCCTTCCACGCCAAGGAAAGTCCCATCCGGACACGGGACGAAGTCTTCAATCTTGTATCTTCATAGTCTTGGAGTCCAGCTAACGATGATAGTCCGGCTGTCCGGACACCCCCTAGTCCAGGACTCCCTCAGTAGCCCCCGAACCAGGCTTCAATGACGATAGGTCCAGCGCGTATGTACTCTTCGGCGTTGCAAGGCGGGTTCTCCTTTAAGTTCCATGTACCTGCCGAACAGTGTCCGGCTTCCTTATCAATGTTGCGCTACTTGGCTTCCACGCCCAATAATAGCCATCTTCCACGCGTCGCATGAATGCGAAAAGCCAGGGTATCTTTTATGTTTTACCCCCTAGCTGTGCAAATAATCTGCCTATAAGAGAGGCAAGAATCCAGACCCAAATCACACCATCTTCCTTCCGTGAGTACTCATCGGAGCGCTTCCGACCAAAAAATCCATTCCATCATGGACCGTCGACGCGGCTCCTCCTCTCGCGCTCTCAGCCCTCTGCCAGGAGACTGGTGGAGATGTTCTGTCCCGCACAGCGAGCTGGTGACGCTCCAAGCGGAGGGATATCTCCCTCCAGCCTTCATGGTCCCGGTTCGAGCCGGGCTGGCCACCTACCAAGGTGGGAAGCAAGCGGAGGCTACCCCAAATCCCAACAAAGGGGAGCGGGTATGCTTCGTCCCCTATCGATAAGGGGCTCGGTTTCCTATACATCCGTTCCTCCGCGGGCTCTCGAGTTCTACGGACTCGGCTCCATCACCTTACGCCGCCTCTATCCTGTATATCGCGGGTTACGTAGCTCTTCTGCGAGCTATTTCAGGCGTCGAGCCCCATTTTGCGTTAATGGAAGAGGTTGTTCGCCTTGTACCCGCTCTCACGAGGGTCCATATATCAAGTGGGCGGCGCCAAATATGGCGCATCGCCGGACCGGATATCCATCCGAACCCCTAAGAAGGCATCCAAGACCGCCTTGAATGGTTTTATAGAAAGGCGCCCGCTGCGGACCTGTTGGATCGGCCTCCCGGAGTTCAGTAATGCTCCTCTGAAGAAACGTCTTAGTTGGCGCCCACGGAGCCCCCAACTGGAGGAAGACAAGAGCATCCGTTATTTGATCGGCCGGATAAGGTTACTGGCCCATTCAGGGTTGACCATGATTGGAGTCATGGCGACATGCATTATGCGGGGGGTGCAGCCGCTGCAATAGAGGGGCCACCCTATGTGGGATTTCAACGGGGAGGACGATGCCACCCGTCACGGCCGCAAAGGGCCGGGTTCGGCCGAGGACCTGGCGAAGATCCTGTCCGGCTGTACAAGGGGGAGAAGGAGGACTACCTCCAGACGAACCCGTTGAATGGGTTCTCCATGAATAATCCCCGGCGTTGGGTAAGCGAACACTCTGTGTGCCCGACCCATGCTTTCGAAGTTTAAGTTTCTTACATTATGTTTTCGACACAGGAGCTGCGTCACGTCGTGGAGGGCATGCTTAGTCCAGCTCCGCAACCCGAGGATCCAGAGAGATCCCAGGATCTGGCCTCCAAAGAGGATCCGGACATAAAGGTGGAGCTAATCGACGGAGTGTTCCACCAGCTCAGCATAGATAATGCTTTAGTCGCCATTATGGCTGACTATCCTGGACTATATCCGGCTTCCCAGGTGATTGTGACCGAAGTCCAACACCATTATTTCTTCCTTGCTCATTTGTGACCTT
The DNA here is from genome assembly GCA_021437245.1 of Aegilops speltoides. Classification (NCBI taxonomy): domain Eukaryota; kingdom Viridiplantae; phylum Streptophyta; class Magnoliopsida; order Poales; family Poaceae; genus Aegilops; species Aegilops speltoides. The sequence continues at coordinate 205,544,489 of CM038141.1, forward strand.
CGTATATGATGGTGTTTTGCAGGAAGCGCCTTCAAGGCGGGAAGCCGAGCCCGCGGCGGCTGACCAACAAAGGCCAGTCCGGACCAGTAGGCGGGAGAGGAGCGCGGCGCGGATTGAAACCTCGCCGCAAAGGTATAGCCCACGGTTTGCCATTTAGAGCAACGTTCCTAGGAAGCGTTTGAGTGCTCATGACTTTTGTAGGAGAAAAAGCGCCTGCCAGACTGCGGGCGTAGAGGTTGCCAATCCAACCTCTACCAGCCAGAACTCCAAAGACTGGTCTCGAGGTGGAGGCGGCGCAAAGCGCGAGCGGATACTCCTCCAACGGAGGATGCCGACAGACTGTCCGCCACCAAATCTGAGGTGGAGAGCGCCATGGACCACAGGCGCCGCTGGACAGTGTTTCGTGACGCGTGCTTCTCCTCTGAGGCGTTGAATGCCTTTAACGCTGGGGACGCGCACCTCCATGCTGCTCAAGATGGTTTGACCAGAGCCACGGAGCAGTATGTAAAAGACATACGGGTAAGAGAATTTAATAGTTGTATATGCCAGTAGCCCCCGAGACTTAAAGTAGTTATATTAACTGATTTAAGGATCATTTGAAACGCAGGATCTTCTGAGAGAGAATACCCAACTGTCTCAGAGCTGCAAGAGTGCAAGGCCCAACTCAAGGCCGCACTTGCTGCCGCCGCAGGAGGAAACACAGACCCCTCCCGTAACACATTATTTTAAAAGATAAGCGGTGTGCGGCGTGCGCGCAAGTCTAATAATGACATTGCAGTGTGCTGCGGACAAGATCCGGACAGTAAGAACTATGCGTCGGTGAAGGCGGCGAGAGGGTGCTGAATAAAGTGCAGCATGAAAGGAACAAGCTCCAGGATGCCCACGCCCAGCTCGGAGAAGAGCTGAAAGGTGTTCGGGCCGAGCTGTCTGGCTCCGTTAAGGAGAATCAGCGGCTTCGTCGCGGCATCTATAGTAAGTGCTTGAGCGAACTCCTTTGAAAAGAAGAGTTCGGCGAGGAAGTCAATTGACAAAGTATGTCTATAGGTATACTCATAGGTCGCCCTGCGGAGGAGATGCCCGTATCGACGGGTGATCAACTTCCTGAACTGTTGCAGCAGCTCGAACGAGTTCGGCAGGCAATGAGCGGCGTCGTCCAGGCTTTATGGCCAGCCTTCTCCCTACCCGAGGGCCTTGGGGAGCTTGCTGAGAAGCTTCAGGGAATGCGGCAGCGCTTCCGTTTATGGAAGATTTCGCCTGCCGCCAAGGTGCCGTGGAGGCACGGGCCATGGTGAAGACGTGGTACAAGAAGGCGGATCCCAACCACATGGCCGAGGTCGGACTGTGGGGCTGATGGGAAGGAGATCCTGTGAGTTTAGTATACGGCCAAGTAGAGTTGGCCGCTAAATTTTCCCAACAGGATTGTAAATTAGACAGCCTGTTAGACGGGATTGAGGAGGAATACAGTCAGTCTGTTTGACAATGTATTTTAAAATGACATGTAAGACGCCTTCTAGCTAGATTGTAGATCGTTTGTCTTTGCTGACCTTTTTGCTTCAACCTCGGGACCATAGAGTCTGGAGTGTGTCCGAATACCTTCTCGGTTAAGAAACAACCAGGGCATGCATCCCCCACATGGTTCCATCAAGATGAAGATGATGACCACGCTTTGGTCTTTCCCACCTCACCTACACCACTTGAGTGGAACGAGAAAGGTAACATAGGTGAAGGTGACGCTCTTGTCCCACTAGTGGACATTCTTGACATTGATTGCTTGCATGATGTTGATCCACCTATTTCCATGGTTCATGCTAGTGCGATTACCCCATGCGATGATTTTCCCATTTATGATGAGTATGATGATTCTCATGTGGAGTCTACTAGTTGTGATGCCATGTTACATAGGATTTTTTGTGACAATTCTCTAGGTCACATCATGTTTGATAATCCGCTTGACTTGTCATATGCTATGCATGAGATCAATCATATGTCTTATTTGCAATCTCATCATAGTGACTATGCATATGCCATTAAAATTAATCCAATTTGCACATATGGCTTAAATGACAAGTCCTTGGTTATTGGAATTTGTTTTTCTTGTGATGATATTGGTATGCTTCCTTTGCATCATTTATCTCATATGCCATGCCATGACCACCTAGCTTCGGATATGCAATGTTTTGGATGTTTCCATTTTCACCATATGATGTTTCCACTATTTCTCATGAGGACAGCCCCATAGTTTCCTCATATATTTTAGGAGATTTTGATTCATCCTATCCATTGCATGATCCCACTACTTGTGTGCACCATATGCTCACCATGAATAAACATGCTATTGATGTGCCATATACTTCTATGCTAAATTTGCATCCCCATCGTGTCATACACAATAACTTTTCTTACATGATGGATGACATGTTCTTATACCATGCATCAAATTTCTTTGAGCGATGCTTATCTTGTGCTAACTCACATGTGCACATACACATCATGATGGATGATGTGTACATTTACCACGCGCACAATTTCTTTGGTTTGTGTCTCTTTTGTGTAGGTAACCATAAATACTTGTCAACCTCGCAATCCCATGAGTTGACAAAACGAGCTCTCGCGAGCAACGATGACTTGGAATTCCATGGAGTGTCTTTCCCGCCGCTCTCTTCGCGCAAGGACTTCGTGCATTTCTTCTACATGGCTCTCACTTGGTTATGGGTTATTTACCACTTCTCACTTTATGCCCATTTTACCATGTTCACTTTGCATGATATGCTCATTCCTATGCCTTTGCCATGCATTTGTGAACCATGCTTTGCATTACACATGATGCTTGATTCTACTCCTTCTATGTGTATTTGCAAGCTTGGTGGAGATATTGCTTGTTATTTCCATGTTCCTGTTATGCCACATACCTATGATGATATCTTGCTTTGCAATCGTGCTTGTGATATTCCATGTGCATTGCCTATGCCTACTCTTTGCTCGCATGACATGATTGCCATGATTTCCTCATGTTGCATCTTTGCTCCACTAGTTTGCATGACTTGATTTCTATGAATTCTCATGTTGCATCCAATTCTTGGATTACTTGGTCCTATCACATGTTTGGTTGCAACAATGTCATTCCTTCACACATGCCATGTCCAATTGATTGCTACATGCTTGCCTTGATTGCCTCACACATGATGAACAATTGCTCTTTCTATTGTGTTGAGTACCACTCGTTTTTAACTACACCATATGCACATTATGCTTGGATTGTCTTGCACTCGCATGTGTTTATTCATATCATCTTCTTGGGTGTTGTGAATGACTCTTATGCCTACCATAGACTGTTCATTGAGAGTCTTATGCATGTTTGCTATGATATTGAGGTAGATGCTTGCTCACTTGTCCCACATATTAGCACCTTTACCTCACCCTTGCATGATTGTTTCCATGATGCTTCTCCACGTGCTCAAGTTATGTGCTTACATGCCATGCCACCCTCCCTTGTCACATCATATGCTATGCTTGATGACGACACTTGTTTGGTGAATCACCTCTTGAATGCTCGGTGTTGCTCTAACGCTAACCGCATTTGTTTTTCCAAGTGTTTGTTCTACTTGCTCCTTTTGAAGGAATCACGAGACGGTGCGACATTAGAGAGTGCCCATTTCATGCTTGATGATGATGAGTACTTGGTGGTTGTCCACTTCTACAAGGCGATGCCCTCTCTTTCACATGGTGATGAAGATCACGATCCGTGGACGGATCTCTCCCAAGGGAGGGGAGATGATGTAGAGCATCCCTACGTCATCCCCAGGGACTCTACTTCAACTCATCAAGCACCTCGAGGACCAACGACAGGAGCACGTGCACGCACCATCGAGACCGAGGTGAAATCTTTCCTCTTCCAGTTGCACTCAAATTCATTCGAGAGTTGGGTCCTACCTCAAATGGAGGTGTTGCGCATGATTAGGTTTCAAGGTGTTGATGATGGAGAGGCCAGCACGAAGACCCAAGCACCTACGGTCGAGGAGAAGAGGAGAGAAGCGAGAAGAGAGAAGAAGGATAGGCTCTGGACACCCCGGGTGCCCGGGCACTTTGGCCCCGGAGGCCCGGTCCCTCCATGGCGCTGCTCCCAGCTGGCACCGGGTGCCCGGCCTGCAGCCCCGGGTGCCCGGCCTCACTTGGCCAGCCGTGGCCCAGGCCACCCCCGGGTGCCCGGGCTTGAGGCCCCGGTGCCTGCCCTCCCTCCAGCCACCACAGCCGCCGGCCCGGTGCCCGGCCTCTAGACACCGGGTGCCCGCCCTCCTGGCTGCACCCAGCTCGCCCCCGGGTGACGGGCCCTCAACCCCGGGTGCCCGGCCTACCCCGCGCTAGCCACCAGCCCCGCCCCGGGTGCGCTGCCGGTTTGACCCCGGGTGCCCGCAACACTCCGAGGGCCTGCGTGCCTTTTTTGGTTTTTACCCTTGTATCCCTCCTCCTCCTCTTATTTGGTCCCTAAACTATAAGTACCTCCCACCTAGCTCATTTAGGGGATAGCTAAGAATAGACACAAATCATAGAGCTTAGCTCATGTACCTCCCCTTGTGGGATTCCTCTTGAGAGAGAAGACTCCATTGGAGTACAAGACCTCCATTGGAGAAGATCCCTAGGGATTCAAGCCCCCTTGAGGGAAGGATCTACCTAGATCATGAAGCCCTCATCTCCTTCATAGGATTTGCGATGAACTCTACCATGTATCTTGTTTCCCTTTGATTGTTCATGTACCTTGTGGATCTTGTGTGATTGTTGGTCTAGTGGATGTGTGATTGCACTTGTTCTTGAGTGTTCCTCTTGTTTTCTCTCTTGTGTTCATCTTGTTCTTGGGGATTCCCCCTCCAATTCGTGAAAGATCTTCACTTAGGGTTCCACCCTACAACACAATGGGTTCAGAAACTTGTTTGAAAAATAGCGACGAATGATGTTCTTCGACTTTCAGGGCCAAAAAGTCCTGCTTAAGGCCGTCTCTGAGGGTACTCCGGGCCTCCTCGCGCAAGCGAGGAGTATTTTCTGGATTCAGACGCTCGCCGCGAGCAGTTTGAGAACTTATGGGTCCGACACGGGCTCCGAATGACAAAATTATTATCCTTTTAGTGAACATCTGTCCATTCTATGGTAGTCCATGAAAGTACTTCATTTTCACGTGCGCTTTTTGCCTAACCGCCCAAAATTTCTTGTCCTCTATAGTGGAGATATCGTTTCCACATATATATTGATCGATGCCAGGAGAGCCCTTTTGTTCTTGGTTTTCACGTGCATGAGTTACAGCATGCCATCGGCGAAAACAAGGAGAATAAGGCATATAGCCGCTAGATTTTCTTCAATTTACGGCCAAATGAGAGTCCCCGGATCATAGAGCATCTGCAGAAAGGTACATTTGTCCCTATCAGGGGGGATAATGTCTATAAGCAACTTAATCTCGCGAATTTCCTTCAAAAGGAAGTGCCAATGGGTTCAGAAACTTGTCTAAAAACAGCGACAAATGATGTTCTTTGACTTTCAGGGCCAAAAAGTCCTGCTTAAGGCTGAATTTGAGGATACACAGGGCCTCCTAGCGCAAGCGCGGAGTATTTTTTTTTTGATTCGTGCACTCGCGGCGAGCAGTTTGAGTACTTATGGGTCCAACACGGACTACTAATGACAAAATTATGACAATCTTAGTGAGCATCTTTCCATTCTATTGCAGTCCTTGAAAGTACTTCATTTTCTCGTGCGCTTTTTGCCTGACTGCCCCAAAATTTCTTGTCCTCTATAGTGGAGATATCGTTTCCACATATATATTGACCAATGCTAGGAATGCCCTTTAGGTCTTGGATCTCACGTGCATGAGTTACAGCATGCCATCCGCGAAAACAAGGAGAATAAGGCATATAGCCGCTGGATTATCTTCAATTTACAGCCAAATGACATTGCCCGGATCATAGAGCATCTGCAGAAAGGTATGTTTGTCCCTACTAGGGGGGCTAATGTCTATAAGGAACATAATATCTCAAATTTCCTTCAAAAGGAAGTGCCAATGGGTTCAGAAACTTGTCTGCAAAACAACGTCGAATGATGTTCTTTGACTTTCAGGGCCAAAAATTCCTGCTTAAGGCCGTATCTAAGTGTACTCCGGGCCTCCTTGCGCAAGCGGGGAGTATTTTCTGGATTCAGACGCTCGCCGCGAGCAGTTTGAGAACTTGTGGGTCTGACATGGGCTCCGAATGACAATATTATTACCCTTTTGTGAACATCTTTCCATTCTATTGCAGTCCTTGAAAGTACTTCATTTTCATGTGCGATTTTTGCCTAACCGCCCCAAATTTTCTTGTCCTCTATAGTGGAGATATCATTTCCACATATATAATGATCGATGCCCAGAATTCCCTTTTGTTCTTGGCTTTCACGCGCATGAGTTACAGCATGCCATCCGGCGAAAACAAGGAGAATAAAGCATATAGCCGCTGGATTTTCTTCAATTTATGGCCAAATGAGATTGCCCGGATCATAGAGCATCTGCAGAAAGGTAAATTTGTCCCTACCAGGGGGATAATTTCTATAAGCAACATAATCTCGCGAATTTCCTTAAAAAGGAAGTGCCAATGGGTTCAGAAACCTGTCTGAAAACAGCGACAAATGATGTTCTTTGACTTTCAGGGCCAAAAAGTCCTGCTTAAGGCTGAATTTGAGGATACACCGGTGTCCTGGCGCAAGCGAGGAGGATTGTTTTGGATTCGTTGAACTCGCCACGGGTAGTTTGAGTACTTATGGGTCCAACACGGACTACTAATGACAAAATTATGACCATCTTAGTGAGCATCTTTCCATTCTATTGCAGTCCTTGAAAGTACTTCATTTTCTCGTGCGCTTTTCGCCTGACTGCCCCATAATTTCTTGTCCTCTATAGTGGAGATATCGTTTCCACATATATATTGACCGATGCCAGGAATGCCCTTTAGTTCTTGGCTCTCACGTGCATGAGTTACAGCATTCCATCCGCGAAAACAAGGAGAATAAGGCATAGAGCCGCTGGATTATCTTCAATTTACGGCAAAATGAGATTGCGCGGATCATAGAGCATCTGCAGAAAGGTATGTTTGTCCCTACCAGGGGGGCTAATGTCTATAAGGAACATAATCTCTCAAATTTCCTTCAAAAGGAAGTGCCAATGGGTTCAGAAACTTGTTTGAAAACAACGTCGAATGATGTTCTTTGACTTTCAGGGCCAAAAAGTCCTGCTTAAGGCCGTATCTGAGGGTACTCCGGGCCTCCTTGCATAAGCGGGAGTATTTCTGGATCTGAGCGCTACTTGCGAGCAGTTTGAGAACTTGTGGGTCGACACGGGCTCCGAACAATATTATTACCCTTTTATTAAACATCTGTCCATTCTATGGCAGTCCTTGAAAGTACGTCATTTTCATGTGCGCTTTTTGCCTAACTGCCCCAAATTTCTTGTCCTCTATAGTGGAGATATCATTTCCACATATATAATGATCGATGCTAGGAATGCCCTTTTATTCTTGGCTTTCACGCGCATGAGTTACAGCATGCCATCCGGCGAGAACAAGGAGAATAAAGCATATAGCCGCTGGATTTTCTTCAATTTACGGCCAAATGAGATTGCCCGGATCATAGAGCATCTGCAGAAAGGTACGTTTGTCCCTACCAGGGGGTCTAATGTCAAGCAACATAATCTCTCGAAATTCTTTAAAAAGGAAGTGCCAATGGGTTCAGAAACTTGTCTGAAAAACAGCGACCAATGATGTACTTTGACTTTCAAGGCCAAAAAGTCCTGTTTAAGGGCGTATTTGAGGGTACTCCGGGCCTCCTGGTGCAAGCGGGGAGTATTTTCTGGATTCGGATGCTCGCTGTGAGCAGTTTGAGAACTTGTGGGTCCGACACGGACTCCGAATGAAAAAATTATGACCGTTTTAGTGAACATCTATCCATTCTATGGCAGTCCTTGAAAGTACTTCATTTTCCCGTGCGCTCTTTGCCTAACCGCCCCAAAATTTCTTGTCCTCTATAGTGGAGATATCGTTTCCACATATATATTGATCGATGCCAGGAATGCCCTTTTGTTCTTGGCTTTCAGGAGCATGAGTTACAGCATGCCATCCAACGAAAACAAGGAGAATAAGGCATATAGCCGCTGGACTTTCTTCAATTTACGGCCAAATGAGATTGCCCGGATCATACAGCATCGTACCCCATTGCACACAAGATTGTCATATCCGATCATCTTGGATCATCTTGAGAGAAACACCGGGAACCATACATACATAGCATACTGGGGATAGAAAGTTTATCCATCTTGCATCTTATAGGTTGTGCACAAGTGTCGTATCCGCCGATTGAGCAATCGTGCTAGCGTCTCTCTTGAGTTGTGCAACACGAGCGTTTTGGTGGATTCCACATTTTGAGATCATTCCTTGGTTGCACGACCCCATTTATCTATCCGTATGTGTGTTTCCGCGTGCCTCATTTGCTATTGGTCTACTTGTTTCACTTGCGAATTTGTGAATCTTTTCCAACATTATTGACTCTTGCTAACTTTTTTGCATCAAATTTTTGGGCCAGTATCCTCACCAAGCACCACCATAAGCCTTATTTGTGTAGGTGTGAGAAACCGACAAGAATTGGTACCAATTGTGCTATCCATTTTCAACATCGGTCAAGGTACATTTGGTATAAGTTCTTCTCTTTATCCCACTCATATTTGCTCGAGTTTTGTGATGGATAGGCAAGGCATTTCCTCTCCGGTCCTCGACAGCAACGATGGCGTGAACAACTACATCACCAAAATGTCCATCTTCGGACTATCACACGAAATGCAAGGAGCACAATCCACCTTGCAAGCGCACATCGAGAACCTCTCCATCGACATTCATCTCTCCGAAGCAAGGAAAAGGGACTACATCGACAACAAGCTTGCCGCACAAAAGGAGGAGCAAGATGCGAGGATGGAAGAGATTCGGGCCTTGATCAAGTCTTCTTCCCCTTCGTCATCTTCAAGGCGGCGACGTTCAAGCCACAAGTCTTCGGAGTGCCCAAACGATGCAAGTGCAAATCGTCCTCGTCCACATCTACATGGCGACCACCATCACATTCGTGATCAACATCGTCATGAAGGGCAAGTCACCTCCAAGCAACATGTGCACGACGACGACGAACGCCTGTGAGCTCAAGCACGACAACGACATCATCATGAAGATACTCCACAAGCACAAATGCACAAGTCCCAACAAGCCCTACTTCACGCCAAGTCCAAGCTTCAAGAGCACAAAAGAAGACTGCGAGATGACCACCACCAAGACGGCGCCATGGCTATACCAACCACTTTGGCATCTTCGCCAAGTGCTATCAAGCCATCTTCGCCTTTGGACGTACGACATCTTTGCCTACTTCCCATGAGTACGCCTACAATGATTTCATCAAGTCCAAGGCGACGACCTACGAGCGAGGGCGACACTTCCATCTTTGGAAGCCCCTCAAGGATGATGGTCGAGCATGGGAAACTCCCTTCGGTCATGGAGACAAGCTACGAGGTGCCACAGCATATGGGCCTCCAACACCAAGAAGGCGACAAGAAGGTCGAGCAAGGGCCATCCCCTTCAACCACGGCGATAGGAGTTGAGCATGGAGACATTTGCACCTACATCTCTCCGACACCCACATATGTCGAGATGCCCCAAGTGCCATGTGAGGAGAGCCACCACCACATGAGTGACATGAGTGACTCCAACATACGTGACATTGAGAGCATTTCCTATGAGAGGATGAGTGTGACCACCACTAGCGCCACACATGAGAGCATACCACACATCCTATCTGAGGTTGAGCGCCATTTGAGTGACTCCACCAACCATATGAGTGAGAGCATCCTTGAGGGAGTGAGTGAGCCTGATAGAGGCGGGGGTGTCCCGATCTTTCGATGAGATGATAACTATCGATTTGGTGGAGACGACTTTGACGATCCGACTACAAATGTGCACGACGTTGCGCCTTAGCAATCACTAAACCAACTCCGAGAGGTTATTGACCACGCCGGAGCACAATCAACCTAACCACGAAGGTCTATTCCTGCAAGCAATCGAAGAACAAGCAAGAATATGATAAAAGCAATCTGAATATTGCGAGTATGTATGAAGTATTGATAAAGCTGGGGATCCGTAAGCGGTCTTGGTCAGGTCGTTGGACACAAACGAAGTACACAAAGTTGCAATGGCTAACTTTTAACTAAACAAATCCCAAGCAAAAAGCTACTAGATGGATCTACTTATATAGGAGCAAGGGGTGGCGACCAAGGAGGTGGGAGAACGTCCCAAGGCAGCCTAAAACTAACCCTAGGTCGTACAAGGCCAATGGGCCGAAGTGGAGGTGACGTAACACCTTTGGACTTGTAGTTTGACTCGGATTCTGGTGCAGCGTCAGATTGTTTCGTCCACAACTCAACGCTCCGGACGGCTTTTAAGGTGATTCCAATTGTGCTGGAAAGAGGATGAAATCTACTTTCCAACAAAAAAAGAATCACCCAATTCGGAGTCTGTATGAAAAAGTTGTTGACGTTTTGAGTCAGGTATGTCTGTGCAGTCCGAATCTGAATCCAGAACGTGAGAGACTTGGACTCTATCTTCTCTTGGGCCAAAAGTGACGTGAGAGGACTTTTTGAACAGCAAATAAACATCTCTTTCTTCCTTATCTTCATATGTGGATTGTACAAATGTCCCATACACCTGCAATTAGACAAAACACAAAAGTGTGTGAAGTATTTTTGTTCTGGATAACATAAATAGATTATTGAATAGTTTGCACTAGAAATCACCTGGTCATATACAAGGTAGCCATGTCCTCATCAGAGCCACAACATTTAGTGAGTGAGGTAGTTGACATGACGCGTGAGGCCACTATGATTCCTAACAACTTACCCTCTACTCCTAGTGTGTTTTCTCCTTTGGTGCTAGGTCTCCTACATGCCGACATGCCTACCGTTGATGAGTCCATACCTCCAATGGAGACGACGATGGCCATGATGGACGATGAAGCACCCCCCACATGGTTCCATCAAGATGAAGATGACAACGAGTGGATCTTCAACACCTCCCCTGCAACACATGAGCGACCTTCCAATGGTAAAATAGGTGATGGTGCTTCTCTTGTCCCACTAGTGGACTCTCTTGACATCGATTGCTCCCATGATGTTGACCCACCTATTGCCATGCTTCATGCTAGTGAAACTCCTTCATGCCTTGACTTAACTATTTATGATGAATATGATAATGAGCATGTTGAGTTGCCTAGTTGTGATGCTATGCTTCATAGGATATCTTGTGAAAATTCTATTGGTCACGTCATGTTTGACAATCCATTGAACTTGTCATTTGCTATGAGTGAGATCTCTCATATTGCATCATTTCAAGCTCAACATAGTAACTATGCATGCCCCATTAAGATCAATCCCATTTGCACTTATGGCATAGATGACGAGATGATGGTCGTTGGCTTATGTTTTTCATGTGATGATATTGTCATGCTTCCTTTATATGATTTGCGCAATTCATCTACTATGTCATGCCATGATCACATTGTTCCAAATATGCATTGTTTTGGATGTTGTCAATATTCTCCATATGATGTTTCCACTAATGCTCATGAGGAGACCCCCATAGTTTCCTCGTACATATTGGAAGATCTTGATGCATTCCATACTTTGCATGATTTCCATGATTGCTTGCACCATATGCATTCCATGAATAACAATGCTCTAAATATTGCTCGTGATGCATTACACAACTTGAGTCTCCATTATGCTATACATCATAACAAACCTATCATGATGGATGACATGTTTCTATATCACGCATCTCATTTATTTGAGCATTGGATATTTGGTGCTAACCAACACAAGCACGTATGCATCATGATGGATGATGTATACATCTACCACACACACACAATTTTTCCTTTGTCTTTGTTTTGTGTAGGTACTCATGTCTTCTCGTCAACTTCTCAATCCCATGAGTTGATGAAACGAGCTCTTGAGAGCAATGACGATTTGGGATCCCGTGGACTATCCTTACCACCGTCCCCTTCGCGCAAGGACTACGCGCAACTCCTCTACTTGGCTCTCACATGGCTATGGGCCATTTATGCTCATTTTACCGTGTTCACTTTGCATGCTATGCTTGCTTCTATGCATTTGCCATGCAATTGTGACCCTTGCTTGCATCTACCCATGTTTCATCATTATGCTACTTCTATGTGTATTTGCATGCTTGGTAGTTGTTGCTATTGCCATGTTTATCATGTGCCCCATGCTATTGATGCTTGTTGTGTTGGGAGAATCATGATGCCCCATTGCTATTTACATATGGCCTCTCGCCAATACATTCATGCCATTCTACTGATATCTTTCTTTTATGCTTGTGCTATGTCATGTGATTTACTCATGCCCACTATTTGCACACATGACATGATTGCCATGATTCCTTCTAGTATGTTGCATCTTCGCACTACTAGCATGCTTGACTTGATCGCTATGATAGCTAGCCATGTTGCATCACCCATGTTCCACTATTACTTGCTTTCTTGGGTTGATGACATATATGCTCATGCCTCTCACATGATATATCTTGATCATTGTCTCTTGTGTCCATTAGTTGCCACTTTCATATCCACTTGTATTGAGTGCAACCAAACTATGCTTATTGATCTTGGAGACTTGGACACTTTACTTGTGAAGCATGCTTGTTTGATTGAGCCGATTGTATTTGGTTGTTCTCGCATCATATGCCTACATACTATGAAATGCTCCCTTGTCCTTTCTTATGATGAGCATGATGCATACACTTGTTGGGTATCTCGCCCCTCAAATGATAGGTCTTGCTTTTGCACTAACCTCATTTGTTTTTCCAAGTGTTTCTCATGTTCTTTCATTTTTAAGGATTCACAAGGCGGTACCATCAAGAGACATTTTTGTTATGTTAAGGCGTACATGATGTGCAACACCAACATTGGCGAGCATCTCCTAAAGGTGAACTCATTCTCTTTGAGCCATCCTCACATATGCGTATTGGATGGGCCATACTTTCATTGTTGTTCCCTTCTTCTTGTCTACATGCTACATATATTGGATGGCGGACCGGCATTGGAGATGGACCCTATGGACCTTCAAGTTGAGGAGTGCCACGACATCGACCTATGGTACAACCATGCCTACCGTGTACATGGCGATACGGTTTACGATCCGAGGTCGGATCTTTCCAAAGGGGGAGGAGATGATACGGAGCATCCCACGTTCATCTCCATGTACACCTTCATAGCACATCAAGCCCCAAGTGGACCTACCGGACTTAAGGTGAACCCGCTCCTTTTCAAGATTTACATGAATATCCATAGGACTTGGTCGCTACCACACCACGGAACGTTGTGCATCTTCACGTTCGAGGGCGACCGCCGCCAAGCAGCTAAAGAGTTTCCCGGAGGCCAAGGAGAAGGACCCCAAGGCCACTAAGGAAGAAGATGGAGCCCAACAGGAGCTGGACAGGAGGTCCCAGCGACCCCGTGTGCACGGGCCCCCGAGACCCCGTGCGCACGGACTACTCAGAGAGTTTGCGCTGGAGCACCCCGTGCGCACGGGCCCAACTTACCCCGTGCGCACGGGCTCATAAGGATGGACGGCCGTGATCTCCACTCCGAGCCCCTCTTCCTCCACTTCGTCCCCAAGACTGTATATTTCGTACCTAGACCATTTGTTAGGGTTAGCAAAGGATATGTTAGACATATGAGAGCTTTGCTCTGTGGATCCACTCCACTAGGAGATCAAGACCTCCTCTTGGAGTGACCTAGATCAAGACCGCCTCATGGGTGGCCCCTATCAAGACCTCCTCACGGAGAAGAACCCGATTACCTCTTGTATCGTCCTTTGTTGATCGTGGATCGTGTATCTCTCTTTGTGTTCATCGTTCTAGCACATGTGTAATCGAATCTTGTTGGTTTTAGTGATTCTCTTGTGTTTTCCCCTTGATTTCCATCGTGCTCTTCCACTCGTTCTTCGTGTTCATCATAGGGATCCACTCCAAACGTGAAACATCATCCCCATAGGGTTCCACCCTACATCAACTTATGTATTTCGAAATTACATGGGCCTGGCCCAATAATAAGGTGACGCAACACCTAGAATAGCCTCTGGACCAAATTTATGAAGTGGCATCTTGTATATTTCGTCCAAGGCTTCATGCACTCATTATGGTGGCTTCAAAGTCCTGAAATCATCACTTGTAACTCTGTTCTTGTTCCCCTTGCGCATGCCATCATCTCCATGCTTGTTCTTGCTCCAATGTTCATCCTTCTCCAAGCTAGGCCCTGATAATTTATTTGGCGTGCGCGAGCTCTAGTAATTGGTCCAGTATATGTAGCAGTAAGGGCTATGGGTGTAACAATGGTATTGATGTCCTCATCATTGTTGCATCATATTACTCATGCGCTTGTTCTTCTCATTGTTATGTGCAAGAGAAGAGAACCAACATGATGGATGATGTGTTTATCTACCATGCGCATACGTTCTTTGTTTTGTTGTGTGCATGTGTAGGATACTTGGACTTTGTGTCGACTTCCACTTCACGTGTGTTGACCATTCGAGCTCTTGAGAGCGAGCCTCATACATTCTACCACGACTCGCTCCTACACCACATTTCCTACAACTTCGGCATTGTGAAGAATGCACAAGGACACGCTTTCAAGGTGACATCCTTCTTGAGCTTGGATATTATGGATCATACTTCATGTGTTGCTTGCACCATTTGCACACATGTTCGAGATATTGCTTTCACCCAGATTGCCACATTTCCATGCTTCATGACATATATACCTTGCGTGTTGCATCCAATTCTTGGACTACTTGCTACTATCATACTACTTGTGTTGCTTGCACCATGAAGCTTATTGGTCATCGTGGACCACTTGATCACGCACATGTTAGAGATCTTGCCTCGCCTTGCCATTTTCGCATTTCCTTGCTTCATGATATACATGCCTTGTGTGTTGCATCCGACTTGTGCATTACTTGCCCCATCATATGTTTGGTTGCAACAATACCATTTCTTCACATATGCCATGTCCCATTGATTGTCACATGCTTGACTTGATTGCCTCACACATGATGAACATTTGCTCT
The DNA here is from genome assembly GCA_021437245.1 of Aegilops speltoides. Classification (NCBI taxonomy): domain Eukaryota; kingdom Viridiplantae; phylum Streptophyta; class Magnoliopsida; order Poales; family Poaceae; genus Aegilops; species Aegilops speltoides. The sequence goes on from CM038141.1 coordinate 205,559,667, forward strand.
TTCTATTGTGTCGAGTGCCACACTATATTCACTACACCCTATGCACGTTATGGTTGGATTGTCTTGCACTTGACCGATGTGTTTAGACACTTCATTTTATTTGGTGTTGTGAATCTTTCCTATGCCTACCATAGACCTTTCATTGAGAAATTTGTGAATGCTTGCTATGACCTCGAGGTAGATGCTTATTCTCTTGTCACACATATTTGCTCATATGTTTGACCAAGTGTTTGTTGTCCTTGCTCATTTAGAAGGAATCCCAAGACGGTGCGACATTGGAGAGTGCCCATCGCGAGCTTGAAGATGACGAGAACTAGGTGATTGACCAATCCTACACGACGACGCCATCTCTTTCCCATGGTGATTTGGTTTTCGATCCGAGGTCGGATCTTTCACAAGGGGGAGGGGATGATGCGGAGCATCCTACGGACATCACCATGTCAAGAGTTCGTTTGGCAAGTGACACGTGCGACCTCTACTTCTCATACATAAAGGTGAATCTTCTCCTTTACACATGTTAACTTGACCCCTTCGAGGATAGTATAGTACTTGACACTCCTCTCGTGTGCATACATAGGTATTGTCTGAACACCATGGACGAGGAGGAGTGTGAGCGCAAATGTACAACTACACCACCTGCAAGAGAAGCATGGAAGAGAAGGAAGAAGAGAAATCTGCCCAGCCCAGAAGGACTGGAACTGATGAGGACACCAATACCATTGTTACACCCACAGCCCCTGGTGCTATACATATTGGACCAATTACTAGAGGTTGCGCACGCCAATTAAATTACCAGGTACTTTCGTTTCTTGTAATGATTCTAAAGTTCATGAGAATATGATGCTGTCTAAATTGGATACATTTGTTTTGCTTACAAATGAAGGGCCTAGCTTGGAGAAGGATGAACATTGGAGCAAGAACAAGCATGGAGATGATGGCATGCGCAAGGGGAACAACAACGGAGTTACAAGTGATGATTTCAGGACGTTGAAGCCACCATAATGAGTGCATGAAGCCTTGGATGAAATATACAAGATGCCACGTCATAAGTTTCGTCCAGAGGCTATTCTAGGTGCTGCGTCACCTTATTATTGGGCCAGGCCCATTTATTTTCGGAATACTTTTGTATAGTCTATTTTTAGAGTCCGTATATGTGGGGAAACAAGAGATAGGGTTGGTTTCGGTCCCCTTCCCGAAGGGCCACGAAATTCCCCCCTCTTCTTCCATATATACAGCCCTTAGGGCGTTGTTTAGACTTTGGGTTTTGTTTAGACTAAAGTTCGCCATAGCTGCAACTTCACGTACTTCGTTTGTGTTCAACGACCAGACAAAGCGTCACAGAACCCCACCTTGATCAATAAAGCTTCCTCTTATATTCGCAATATCCAGATTGCAATCTTAGTTTCTTGCTTGTTCTTCGTTTGCCTGCAGGAAACAGACCTTCGTGGTCAGGTTGATCATGCTCCGGCGTGGTCAATAACCTCTCGGAGTTGGTTTAGCGATTGCTAAGGTGCGACGTCCTCGCACATTCGTAGTTGGATCATCAAAGTCGACTTCCTACAAAACGAAAGCCATCATCTCATCGAAAGACGGGACACCTTTCCCTATATCAGGAACAACCGCCGAACTACCGCCTGGGCAGAACAACCGGCCGTCTACTGCCCAAAAACCAGCCCGTCTTCTGTGATCGAGCGGTGCAAGGCCGGTGCTGCACCGGTTGTACCGGTTTCTGCCAATAGACCGGTACAACCGCCCCGACGACCGGAACAACCGCTGCCCCTTCGGCGTACACCTCCAGAACCAGCGTCTGGACTCCCAGCGGTACTACTGCCCCCACTTGACCGGTACTACCGCCCCGCATAAGCTCCCAGCGGTACTACCGGCCACATGACCGGTACTACCGGCTTGCCTGCGCGCAGTGAAGGGGATTTTCACCCCATGTATTCTCTCCCACTTACCCCTTCGTGGCTTAGACTTTAAATAGACCACCTCCACCTTCTTTCTAGGGGAAGCAAATATGATAGCTCATTCTTAGGTGAGCTTTGCTCCTACCTCTACTCTTGAGAGAGAGAGACTACCACTCCCATGGAGTTCAAGACCTCCATGTGAGAAGATCCCGTGGGATATCATCAAGACCTCCTCTTGGAGATGAACCTTACCTTGTATCTTTCCCTTTGTTGTTCATGTACCTTGTGGATCTTGTGTGTTTGATTGTCTAGTGGATGTGTGATCGGACTTGTTCTTGAGTGTTTCCCCATGTGATTTCTCTCCGTTCTTCCCTGTGTTCATCCTGTTCTTCGAGGAATCACACTCCAAACGTGAAAGATCGGCCTACACCGGGTTAGCCCCGTATCAGAAAGGGACTTCGTAGAGGAGCGAGTTCACCTTATCTTCAATAGTCTTTGCTCTAGCTATTGTCATGGGTCGAAGTGGTGTTGAGGGAGATGTAGGTACGTCCATGGGGATGAGCGAGGGATGCTCCGCATCAGTATTCCTTGCATTGGTTAATATATATGTGGAAACAATATCTCCACTATAGAGGATAAGAAATTTTGGGGCGGTTAGGCAAAAAGCGCACGGGAAAATGAAGTACTTTCAAGGACTGCCATAGGATGGACAGATGTTCACTAAAACGTTCATAATTTTGTCATTCGGAGTCCGTGTCGGATCCACAAGTACTCAAACTGCTCGCGGCGAGCATGCGAATCCAGAAAATACTCCCGGCTTGCACCAGGAGGCCCGGAGTACCCTCAAATACGGCCTTAAGTAGGACCTTTTGGCCCTGAAAGTCAAAGAACATCATTCGAGAGATTATGTTGCTTATAGACATTAGCCCCCCTGGTAGGGACAAACGTACCTTTCTGCAGATGCTCTATGATCCGGGCAATCTCATTTGGCCATAAATTGAAGAAAATCTAGCGGCTATATGCCTTATTCTCCTTGTTTTTGCCGGATGGCATGCTGTAACTCATGCACGTGAAAGCCAAGAACAAAAGGGCATTCCTGGCATCAGTCAATATATATGTGGAAACAATATCTCCACTATAGAGGACAAGAAATTTTGGGGTAGTCAGGGATAAAGCGCACGAGAAAATGAAGTACTTTCAAGGACTGCCATAGAATGGACAGATGTTCACTAAAACGGTCATAAATTTGTCATTCGGAGTCCTTGTCGGACAGATAAGTACTCAAACTGCTAGCGGCGAGCGCGCGAATCCAAAAAATACTCCCCGCTTGCGCCAGGAGGCCCGGAGTACCCTCAAATTCTTCCTTAAGCAGGACTTTTTGGCCTGGAAGTGAAAGAACATCATTCGTCGCTGTTTTTCAGACAAGTTTCTGAACCCATTGGCACTTCCCTTTGATGGAAATTCGAGAGATTATGTTGCTTATAGACATTACCCCCCTGGTAGGGACAAATGTATCGTTCTGCAGATGCTCTATGATCCAGGCAATCTCATTTGGCTGTAAATTTAAGAAAATCCAGCGGCTATATGCCTTATTCTCCTTGTTTTCACCGGATGGCATGCTATAACTCATGCGCGTGAAAGCCAAGAACAATAGGGCATTCCTGGCATTGGTCAATATATATGTGGACGATATCTCCACTATAGAGGACAAGGAATTTTGGGGCGGTTAGGCAAAAAGCGCACGGGAAAATGAAGTACTTTCAAGGACGCCATCGAATGGACAGATGTTGAGTAAAACGGTCATAATTTTGTCATTCGGAGTCCGTTTCGGACCCACAAGTACTCAAACGGCTCGCGGCGAGCGTGTGAATCCAGAAAATACTCCCCTCTTGCGCCAGGAGGCCCGGAGTACCAACAAATACGGCCTTAAGCAGGACTTTTTGGCCCAGAAAGTCAAAATACAACATTGGTCGTTGTTTTTCAGACAAGTTTCTGAACCCATTGACACTTCCTTTTGAAGGAAATTCGAGAGATTATGTTGCTTATAGACATTAGCCCCCCTGGTAGGGACAAACATACCTTTCTGCAGATGCTCTATAATCCGGGCAATCTCATTTGGCCGTAAATTGAAGAAAATCCAGCGGCTATATGCCTTATTCTCCTTGTTTTCGCCTGATGGCATGCTGTAACTAATGCGTGTGAAAGCCAAGAACAAAAGGGCATTCCTGGCATCGGTCAATATATCCGTGGAAATGATATCTCCACTATAGAGGACAAGAAATTTTGGGGCGGTTAGGCAAAAAGCGCACGGGAAAATGAAGTACTTTCAAGGACTGCCATAGAAAGGACAGATGTTCACTAAAACGATCATAATTTTGTCACTCAGAGTCCGTGTCGGACCAACAATTACTCAAACTGCTCGTGGCGAGCGCGCGAATCCAGAAAATACTCGCGCTTGCGCCAGGAGGCCCGGAGTACCCTCAAATACGGCCTTAAGCAGGACTTTTTGGCCCTGAAAGTCAAAGAACATCATTCATCGCTGTTTTTCAGACAAGTTTCTGAACCCATTGGCACTTCCTTTTGAAGGAAATTCGAGAGATTATGTTGCTTATAGACATTAGCCCCCCTGGTAGGGACAAATGTACCTTTCTGCAGATGCTCTATGATCCGGCAATCTCATTTGGCGTAAATTTAAGAAAATCCAGCGACTATATGCCTTATTCTCCTTGTTTTACCGATGGCATGTTGTAACTCATGCGCGTGAAAGCCAAGAACAAAAGGGCATTCCTGGCATCGGTCAATATATATGTGGAAACGATATCACCACTATAGAGGACAAGAAATTTTGGGGCGGTTAGGCAAAAAGCGCACGGGAAAATGAAGTACTTTCAAGGACTGCCGTAGAATGGAAAGATGTTAAGTAAAACGGTCATAATTTTGTCACTCAGAGTCCGTGTCGGACCAACAAGTACTCAAACTGCTCGCGGCGAGCGCACGAATCCATAAAATACTCGCCGCTTGCGCCAGGAGGCCCGAAGTACCCTCAAATACGGCCTTAAGCAGGACTTTTTGGACCTGAAAGTCAAAGAACATCATTCATCGCTGTTTTTCAGACAAGTTTCTGAACCCATTGGCACTTCCTTTTGAAGGAAATTCGAGAGATTATGTTGCTTTTAGACATTATCCCCCCTGGTAGGGACAAACGTACCTTTCTGCAGATGCTCTATGATCCGGGCAATCTCATTTGGCCGTAAACTTAAGAAAATCCAGCGGCTATATGCCTTATTCTCCTTGTTTTCGCCGGATGGCATGCTGTAACTCATGCGCGTGAAAGCCAAGAACAAAAGGGCATTCCTGGCATTGGTCAATATATATGTGGAAACAGTATCACCACTATAGAGGACAAGAAATTTCGGGGCGGTTAGGCAAAAAGCGCACGGGAAAATGAAGTACTTTCAAGGACTGCCATCGAATGGAAAGATGTTCAGTAAAACGGTCATAATTTTGTCATTTGAAGTTCGTGTCGGAACCACAACTACCCAAACCGCTCGCGGTGATCGTGTGAATCTAGAAAATACTCCCCGCTTGCGCCAGGAGGCCCGAAGTACCATCAAATGCGGCCTTAAGCAGGACTTTTTGGCCCTGAAATTCAAAGTACATCATTGGTCGCTGTTTTTCAGACAAGTTTCTGAATCCATTGGCACTTCCTTTTGAACGAAATTCGAGATTATGTTGCTTATAGACATTAGCCCCCTGGTAGGGACAAACGTACCTTTCTGCAGATGCTCTATGATCCGGGCAATCTCATTTGGCCGTAAATTGAAGAAAAATCCAGTGAGTATATGCCTTATTCTCCTTGTTTTCACCGGATGGCATGCTGTAACTCATGCGCGTGAAAGCAAAGAACAAAAGGGCATTCCTAGTATCAGTCAATATATATGTGGAAATGATATCTCCACTATAGAGGACGGGATAATTTGGGGCGGTTAGGCAAAAAGCACACGAGAAAATGAAGTATTTTCAAGGACTGCCGTAGAATGGACAGATGTTCACTAAAACGGTCATAATTTTGTCATTCGGAGTCCGTGTCGGACCCACAAGTACTTAAACTGCTCGCGGTGAGCGCGTGAATCCATAAAATACTCCCCTATTGCGCCAGGAGGCCCGGAGTACGCTCAAATACGACCTTAAGAAGTACTTTTTGGCCCTGAAAGTCAAAGAACATCATTCGTCGCTGTTTTTCAGACAATTTTTTGAACCCATTGGCACTTCCTTTTGAAGGAAATTCGAGAGATTATGTTGCTTATAGACATTAACCCCCCTGGTAGGGACAAACGTACCTTTCTGCAGTTGCTCTATGATCCGGGCAATCTCATTTGGCCGTAAATTGAAGAAAATCCAGCGGCTATATGCCTTATTCTCCTTGTTTTCGCCGGATGGCATGCTATAACTCATGCGTGTGAAAGCCAAGAACAAAAGGGCATTCCTAGCATCAGTCAATATATATGTGGAAACGATATCTCCACTATAGAGGACAAGAAATTTTGGGGCAGTCAGGCAAAAAGCGCACGAGACAATGAAGTACTTTCAAGGACTGCCATAGAATGGACAGATGTTCACTAAAACGGTCATAATTTTGTCATTCGGAGTTCGTGTCGGAACCATATGTACTCAAACTGCTTGCGACGAGCTGGTGAATCCAAAAAATACTCCCCTCTTGCGCCAGGAGGCCCGGAGTACCCTCAAATTAAGCCTTAAGCAGGACTTTTTGGCCCTGAAAGTCAAAGAACATTATTCGCCGTTGTTTTTCAAACAATTTTCTGAACCCATTTGCACTTCCTTTTGAAGGAAATACGAGAGATTATGTTGCTTATAGACATTATCCCCCCTAGTAGGGACAAACGTACCTTTCTGCAGATGCTCTATGATCCGGGCAATCACATTTGGTCGTAAAATTAAGAAAATCCAGCGGCTATATGCCTTATTCTCCTTGTTTTCGCCGGATGGCATGTTGTAACTCATGCGCGTGAATGCAAAGAACAAAAGGGCATTCCGGGCATCGGTCAATATATATGTGGAAACGATATCACCACTATAGAGGAAAAGAAATTTTGGGGCGGTTAGGCAAAAAGCGCACGGGAAAATGAAGTACTTTCAAGGACTGCCATCGAATGGAAAGATGTTCAGTAAAACGGTCATAATTTTGTCATTTGGAGTCCATGTTGGAACCACAAGTACTCAAACCGCTCGCGGCGATCGTGCGAATCTAGAAAATACTCCCCGCTTGCGCTAGGAGGCCCGGAGTACCATCAAATACGGCCTTAAGCAGGACTTTTTGGCCCTGAAAGTCAAAGTACATCATTGGTCGCTGTTTTTCAGACAAGTTTCTGAACCCATTGGCACTTCCTTTTGAACGAAATTCGAGAGATTATGTTGCTTATAGACATTAGCCCCCTGGTAGGGACAAACGTACCTTTCTGCAGATGCTCTATGATCCGGGCAATCTCATTTGGCCGTAAATTGAAGAAAAATCCAGCGACTACATGCCTTATTCTCCTTGTTTTCATCGGATGGCATGCTGTAAGTCATGCACGTGAAAGCGAAGAACAAAAGGGCATTCCTGGTATCAGTCAATATATAGGTGGAAACGATATCTCCACTATAGAGGACAGGATAATTTGGGGCGGTTAGGCAAAAAGAACACGAGAAAATGAAGTATTTTCAAGGACTGCCATAGAATGGACAGAATTTCACTAAAACGGTCATAATTTTGTCATTCGGAGTCCGTGTCGGACCCACAAGTACTCAAACTGCTCGCAGTGAGCGCATGAATCCAAAAAATACTCCCCGCTTGCGCCAGGAGGCCTGGAGTACGCTCAAATACGACCTTAAGCAGGACTTTTTGGCCCTGAAAGTCAAAGAACATCATTCGTCGCCGTTTTTGAGACAATTTTCTGAACCCATTGGCACTTCCATTTGAAGGAAATTCGAGAGATTATGTTGCTTATAGACATTAGCCCCCCTGGTAGGGACAAACGTACCTTTCTGCGGATGCTCTATGATCCGGGCAATCTCATTTGGCCGTAAATTGAAGAAAATCCAGCAGCTATATGCCTTATTCTCCTTGTTTTCGCCTGATGGCATGTTGTAACTCATGCGCGTGAAAGCCAAGAACAAAAGGGCATTCCTGGCATCGGTCAATATATATGTGGAAACGATATCACCACTATAGAGGACAAGAAATTTTGGGGCGGTTAGGCAAAAAGCGCACGGGAAAATGAAGTACTTTCAAGGACTGCCGTAGGATGGCATGCTATAACTCATGCGTGTGAAAGCCAAGAACAAAAGGGCATTCCTAGCATCAGTCAATATATAGAGGACAAGAAATTTTGGGGCAGTCAGGCAAAAAGCGCACGAGACAATGAAGTACTTTCAAGGACTGCCATAGAATGGACAGATGTTCACTAAAACGGTCATAATTTTGTCGTTCGGAGTTCGTGTCGGAACCATATGTACTCAAACTGCTCATGACGAGCTTGTGAATCCAAAAAATACTCCCCGCTTGTGCTAGGAGGCCCGGAGTACCCTCAAATTAAGCCTTAAGCAGGACTTTTTGGCCCTGAAAGTCAAAGAACATTATTCGTCGTTGTTTTTCAAACAAGTTTCTTAACCCATTGGCACTTCCTTTTGAAGGAAATACGAGAGATTATGTTGCTTATAAACATTATCCCCCTGGTAGTGATGAGGACATCAATACCATTGTTACACCCACAGCCCCTACTGCTATACATACTAGACCAATTACTAGAGCTCGCGCATGCCAATTAAATTACCAGGTACTTTCGTTTCTTGGTAATGATTCTAATGTTCATGAGAATGTGATGCTGCCTAAATTGGATACATTTGTTTTGCTTACAAATGAAGGGCCTAGCTTGGAGAAGGATGAACATTGGAGCAAGAACATGCACGGAGATGATGACATGCGTAAGGGGAACAAGAACGGAGTTACAAGTGATGATTTCAGGACGTTGAAGCCACCATAATGAGTGGATGAAGCCTTGGACGAAATGTACAAGATGCTACTTCATAACTTTCGTCCAGAGGCTATTCTAGGTGCTGCCTCACCTTATTATTGGGCCAGGCCCATGTATTTTTGAAATACTTGAGTATAGGCTGTTTTAGAGTCCGTGTGTGTGGGGAAACAAGAGATAGGGTTGGTTTCGGACACCTTCCCCAAGGGCCACGAAATTCCCCCTCTTCCTCCATATATACAGCCCTTAGGGCGTCGTTTAGACTTTGGGTTTTGTTTAGATTAAAGTTCGCCATAGCTGCAACTTCGCGTACTTCGTTTGTGTTCAACGACCAGACAAAGACGTCACAGAACCCCACCTTGATCAATAAAGCTTCCATCTTATATTCGCAGTATCCAGATTGCAATCTCAGTTTCTTGCTTGTTCTTCGTTTGCTCGCAGGAATCAGACCCTCGTGGTCAGGTTGATCGTGCTTCGGCGTGGTCAATAACCTCTCAGAGTTGGTTTAGCGATTGCTAAGGCGCGACGTCCTCGCACGATCATAGCCAGATCTTCAAAGTCGACTTCCACCAAAGCGATATCCATCATCTCATCGAAAGACGGGTCACCTTTGCCTCTATCAAGTGGTATCCGATTTCCAGGTTGCTAGGTGAGATTTTACAGTTTTTTGTAGTTTACATCGAGTCTGTTCTTCATACCTACAGTCCACGAAAAAGCCACACAAAAAATTAGGGTTAGGTCATCATATTCGAACCAGTCTGAGCCTTTGCATTGTCTTTTCAATATTTTGCTTTGTTGAATATGCGGTTGCATCATCGTGTCAAGTTGCTGGTCTTAGCGTCTAGTCTTTTAGAGTTTCGAGTTCTGGTCATAAGTTGTCACGCCGCCGCCGCACTATCATCATCGCCCCTTCCATCCACCACCACCGCTTATATGGCACCGATCAGTATCCATATACCATCACCAATCCGTATCCATATACCACCACCAGTCTGTATCCATATACCACCACCGTTGCCATATTTTCCCATCATATACCATCATCACCAGTCCGAGTTCCATCAGATTCCTCTCCGCCACCAGTCCTAGTCTGAGTCTAGTATTTGTTCCTTTACTTCCGAGTTCCAGATCACGCGATACTCCGAGTCGTGACAGAGTAGGACTCCCGAATTGTCGTGCTACCCGCAGAAGAAAAATAGTTCCAGTTTCAAAAAAATTCTGGCTAGGCAGTTTTTAGAACATTTGTAGACTTTTTCGAAAAAAAATTGTTGCGGAGCAAAAAAAAGAGAGGAAAGAAGTGCAAAACAAAAGTGAAAAAAAAGAGAAAAAATTCAGAGTGTGCTCCTCCATTGATTACGTGTCGCCGTGATTTTGTTAGTGTTCTAGGCTCGCATCTCTAGCACGGTCTAGCCTAGGACCAGCACAGTACCGTCGTTGAGCGTTTATTCAACTTTGCATCTCTGAATTGATTATTGCTGATCCTTTTTGCTACCATATTATAAGCCTTCCCAGCTCCACATACATCTACATCGTGTGTTTGACTCTCCCTGGTAATCGCTCTATCCAAGCTTTGAGAGTTTTGACTACAACGGTTGCCAATCACCGCCTGCTCCTGGGTAAGAACTGGTAAGAATTTGAGATTCGCTTGACGGATTTGTGACACCCCACCACCACTATATTCCAGTAGTCTGTAGGATCATATTCTTGTCTGTTTCTATTGCTGCTAACTATGGCAGGAACACAAGTCGACGAGATTGACTGGGAGAACATGACGAACAAGGGCTTCATGATAAGTTTCATCAAATGTTGGGTCAACAGGTGGAAGACGTGATGGCCAGCTTTGGAAAGGCAATGGAGAAGATGGATGACTTTGAGAAGTCAATTGACACCAAGTTGGATGCCAAGTTTGATGAATTACTAAAACGTCTCCCACAACCAGCTCTACGCCGTGATACAGTAGGGCGAGCACAGCGTGTTCCTATTAAGCCAGGACAAAATTCTGGTGCCGCTGCTACTGTTGTTGGTGCTTCTGTAGCTCCTGTTGTTACTGCAGAGGTGGAGGACTATTACGAGGATGAGGTTGATCAAAATCAGAACGTGTGCAGCCACCAAAGACCACCACCACAGGTCGACCTCGGTATATATTCGCAACGGTAGGCCTGCACCACCACCTCAGGTAGGAGATAATGACCATATTCCGAAACTGATATTGAATATTCCACCATTTGAGGGTAGATATGTTCCTGATATATATCTTACTTGGGAGTTAGAAACTGAACAACGTTTTACATGTTTACGATATCCCGAGGAGAGACGTGTTGCTGCTGCTGTTTGTGCTTTCACTAGTTTTGCATGTGTATGGTGGTCTGAACATTGTAGATTATATCATATTCCAACTACTTGGGCTGCTTTGAAAACTGTTATGCGTACTCGTTGGGTTCCACCATATTATCAACGTGAATTGCTTCAAAAATTGCAGCGTTTAAGACAAGAAAAAAATTCTGTAGAAGAATATTTTCAGGAACTACAAACTGGCATGATTAGATGTGGTATTGTTGAGGAGAATGAAGCTATGCTTGCCCGTTTTATGGGTGGATTAAATAGAGAGATTCAGACCATTCTAGAGTATAAGGAATATACTAATATCACTCGTTTATTCCATCTTGCTTGTAAAGCTGAACATGAAGTGCTGGATCGACAAGCATTGGTGCGAACTAACTTTTCTGTAGGACGACATTCATCATGGACACCGCATGCATCTTCTACTTCCACGGCACCAGCACCTCCATTAGGTGCCACCTCCAGCCATGATACAAGAAAGCGGGCACAACCACCACTATCTGGCAAGAGCACACCTGCCGGGCCTACACAGAGCTCTTCTTCTTCATGGCATCAACTGGGCACACAAGTGATATTATTTGTCGTCGTTGTAAGGGAAGAGGTCATTATGCGAGAGACTGCAAATCTCAACGTGTGATGATTGCTACTAAGGATGGTGGGTATGAGTCTGCTAGTGACTATGCTGAGGAGACTTTAGCCCTTATTACAAGTGAAGAACACGATGGAGATGATTCTGATCATGAGACGCAATACATGGCTCCTAAAGATGCTGACAGATATGAATGTTTAGTTGCTCAACGTGTTTTGAGTGTGCAGGTTACACAAGCTGAGCAAAATCAGAGGCATAATTTGTTCCATACAAAGGGAGTTGTGAAGGAACGTTCTGTGCGCGTCATCATAGATGGAGGGAGTTGCAACAACTTGGCTAGCATGGAGATGGTGGAGAAGCTATCTCTCACCACAAGACCACATCCACATCCTTACTACATCCAATGGTTCAACAACAGCGGCAAGGTTAAGGTAAGACGTACTGTTCGTGTGCATTTTAGTATCTCTACATATGATGATTATGTTGATTGTGATGTGGTACCTATGCAAGCATGTTCCTTATTACTTGGTCGACCATGGCAATTTGATGAAAATTCTGTACACCATGGTAGAAACAATCAGTATACTCTTGTTCATAAGGATAAAAATATTACTTTGCTTCCTATGACTCCTAAGTCCATTTTGAAAGATGATATTAATAGATCTAATAAAGCAAAACAGGAGAAAAATAAGAGTGAAAATCAGATTGTGGCAAAAGAATTTGAGCAACAAATGAAGCCTAATAGTAAACCATCTAGTGTTGCTTCTGAAATTAAATTGAAAAGTGCATATTTACTTGCCACTAAATCTGATATTGATGAGCTAGATTTTAGCATATCTGTTTGCTATGCTTTTGTGTGCAAAGAGGCAGTATTTTCATTCGAGGACGTACCTTCCTCTTTGTCTCCTACTGTCACTAACATTTTGCAGGAGTTCGCTGACGTCTTTCCACAAGACGTGCCACGGATTACCGCCTATTCGAGGGATTGAGCATCAGTTGACTTAATTCGGTGCTTCACTACCAAACCGTCGCCATACCGTACCAATCCAGAGGAGATGAAGGAGATTATGCGTGAAGTACAAGAGCTTCTCGACAAAGGTTATATACGCGAATCCCTTAGTCCTTGTGCTGTTCCTATTATTCTAGTGCCAAAAAAGGATGGTACATCGCGTATGTGTGTTGATTGTAGAGGCATTAATAATATTACTATTCGTTATCGTCATCCTATTCCTAGGCTAGATTATATGCTTGATGAATTGAGTGGCTCTACAATATTCTCCAAAGTTGATTTGCGTAGTGGATACCATCAAATTTGTATGAAATTGGGAGATGAATGGAAAACAACATTTAAATCTAAGATTGGATTATATGGGTGGTTAGTCATGCCTTTTGGGTTAACTAATGCACCTAGTACTTTCATGAGATTAATAACGAAGTTTTACGTGCTTCCATTGGACGATTTGTGGTAGTTTACTTTGATGACATATTGATTTATAGCAGATCTTTAGAAGAACATTTGGAACATTTACGTGCTGTTTTTATTGCTCTACGTGATGCATGTTTGTTTGGTAACCTTGGGAAGTGCACCTTTTGCACTGACCGAATATCTTTTCTTGGCTATGTTGTTACTCCACAGGGAATTGAAGTTGACAAAGCCAAGATTGAAGCTATTGAGAGTTGGCCGCAGCCCAAAACGGTCACACAAGTGAGGAGCTTTCTTGGCCTCGCTGGATTCTATAGGCGTTTTGTGAGAGATTTCAGCACCATTGCTGCACCTCTAAACGAGCTTACAAACAAGGACCTTTTGTTTGGGGTACCGCACAGGAAGAAGCCTTCACGGTGTCGAAAGATAAGTTGACACATGCTCCTTTACTCCAACTTCCTGATTTTAATAAGACTTTTGAGCTTGAATGTGATGCTAGCGGAATTGGATTAGGAGTTATATTATTACAAGATGGCAAACCTGTTGCATACTTTTCTGAAAAATTGAGTGGGCCTAGTCTGAATTATTCTACTTATGATAAAGAATTATATGCTCTTGTTCGGACTTTAGAAACATGGCAACATTATTTATGGCCCAAAGAATTTGTTATACATTCTGATCATGAATCTTTGAAACATATTAAAAGTCAAGCTAAACTGAATCGTAGACATGCTAAATGGGTTGAATTCATTGAGACTTTCCCTTATGTCATTAAACACAAGAAGGGTAAAGAAAGTGTTATTGCTGATGCATTGTCTCGTCGCTATACTATGCTTTCACAACTTGACTTCAAAATATTTGGTTTGGAGACCATCAAAGATCAATATGTGCATGATGCTGATTTTAAAGATGTATTGCAGAATTGTAAAGAAGGAACAACTTGGAACAAGTTCGTCGTTAATGATGGATTTGTGTTCCATGCTAACAAGCTATGCATTCCAGCTAGCTCATGGAGGAGGACTAATGGGACACTTTGGCGTGAAGAAGACCGAGGACGTACTTGCTATACATTTCTTTTGGCCCAAGATGAGACGGGATGTTGAGCGCTTTGTTGCTCGCTGCACTACATGTCAAAAAGCTAAGTCACGACTCAATCCTCATGGTTTATATATGCCTTTGCCAGTACCTAGTGTTCCTTCGGAGGATATATCTATGGACTTTGTTTTAGGTTTACCTCGAACAAAGAAGGGGAGGGATAGCATATTTGTTGTCGTGGATAGACTCTCGAAAATGGCACACTTTATACCATGTCATAAAAAGCGATGATGCTGTTAATGTTGCTGATTTGTTCTTCCGTGAAATTATTCGCTTGCATGGTGTGCCAAATACTATTGTTTCAGATCATGATACTAAATTTCTTAGCCACTTTTGGAGATGTTTATGGGATAGGTTGGGGACTAAACTGCTTTTTAGTACTACTTGTCACCCTCAAACAGATGGACAAACTGAAGTAGTCAATAGAACATTGTCTACTATGCTTAGGGTTGTTTTGAAGAATAATAAGAAAATGTGGGAAGAATGCTTGCCTCATATTGAATTTGCTTATAATCGTTCATTGCATTCTACTACTAAGATGTGCCCTTTTGAAAATGTGTATGGTTTCCTACCTCGTGCACCTATTGATTTGTTGCCTCTTCCATCGTCGGAGAAGGTTAATTTTGATGCTAAACAACGTGCTGAATTGATTTTAAAAATGCATGAGTTAGCTAAGGAAAACATTGAGCGTATGAATGCTAAATATAAACTTGCTGGAGATAAAGGTAAGAAACGTGTTGTGTTTGCACCTGGAGATCTTGTTTGGTTACATTTGCGTAAGGATAGATTTCCTGATTTGCGCAAATCAAAGCTAATGCCACGTGTTGATGGTCCTTTTAAGGTGTTAGAGAAAATAAATGGTAATGCATATAAACTTGAGCTGCCTGCAGATTTTGGGGTTAGTCCCACTTTT
The DNA here is from genome assembly GCA_021437245.1 of Aegilops speltoides. Lineage (NCBI taxonomy): Eukaryota > Viridiplantae > Streptophyta > Magnoliopsida > Poales > Poaceae > Aegilops > Aegilops speltoides. The sequence goes on from CM038141.1 coordinate 205,574,965, forward strand.
AACATTGCAGATTTGAAGCCTTATTTGGGTGAGGAAGATGAGCTTCCGTCGAGGACGACTTCATTTCAAGAAGGGGAGGATGATGAGGACATCAATACCATTGTTACACCCACAGCCCCTACTGCTATAAATACTGGACCAATTACTAGAGCTCACAAGACGCCAATTAAATTACCGGTACTTTCGTTTCTTGGTAATGATTCTAATGTTCATGAGAATATGATGCTGCCTAAATTGGATACATTTGTTTTGCTTACAAATGAAGGGCCTAGCTTGGAGAAGGATGAACATTGGAGCAAGAACAAGCATGGAGATGATGACATGCGCAAGGGGAACAAGAACGGAGTTACAAGTGATGATTTCAGGACGTTGAAGCCACCATAATGAGTGGATGAAGCCTTGGACGAAATATACAAGATGCTACTTCATAACTTTCGTCCAGAGGCTATTCTAGGTGTTGCGTCACCTTATTATTGGCCCAGGCCCATGTATTTTCGAAATACTTGAGAATAGGCTGTTTTTAGAGTCCGTATGTGTGGGGAAACAAGAGATAGGGTTGGTTTCGGACCCCTTCCCCAAGGGCAACGAAATTCCCCCCTCATTCTCCATATATACAGCCCTTAGGGCATCGTTTAGACTTTGGGTTTTGTTTAGATTAAAGTTCACCATAGTTGCAACTTCGCGTACTTCGTTTGTGTTCAACGACCAGACAAAGACGTCACAGAACCCCACCTTGATCAATAAAGCTTTCATCTTATATTCGCAATATCCAGATTGCAATCTCAGTTTCTTGCTTGTTCTTCGTTTGCTCGCAGGAATCAGACCCTCGTGGTCAGGTTGATCGTGATCTGGCGTGGTCAATAACCTCTCGGAGTTGGTTTAGTGATTGTTAAGGCGCGACGTCCTCGCACGATCGTAGTCGGATCGTCAAAGTCGACTTCCACCAAAGCAATATCCATCATCTCATCGAAAGACGGGACACCTTCGCCTCTATCAGGTAGGGACAAACATACCTTTCTGCAGATGCTCTATGATCCGGGCAATCTCATTTGGCCGTAAATTGAAGAAAATCCAACGGCTATATGCCTTATTCTCCTTGTATTCGCCGGATGGCATGCTGTAACTCATGTGCGTGAAAGCCAAGAATAAAAGGGCATTCCTGGCATCGGTCAATATATATATGTGGAAATGATATCACCACTATGGAGAACAAGAAATTTTCGGGCGGTTAGGCAAAAAGCGCACGGGAAAATGAAGTACTTTCAAGGACTGCCATAGAATGGACACATGTTCACTAAAACAGTCATAATTTTGTCATTCGGAGTCCGTGTCGGACCAACAAGTACTCAAACTGCTCACGGTGAGCGCGTGAATCCAGAAAATACTCGCTGCTTGTGGCAGGAGGCCCGGAGTACCCTCAAATACGGCCTTAAGGAGGACTTTTTGGCCCTGAAAGTCAAAGAACATCATTCATCGCTGTTTTTCAGACAAGTTTCTGAACCCATTGGCACTTCCTTTTGAAGGAAATTCGAGAGATTATGTTGCTTATAGACATTAGCCCCCCTGGTAGGGACAAACGTACCTTTCTGCAGATGCTCTGTGATCCGGGCAATCTCATTTGGCCGTAAATTTAAGAAAATCCAGCGGCTATATGTCTTATTCTCCATGTTTTCGCAGGATGGCATGCTGTAACTCATGCGCGTGAAAGCCAAGAACAAAAGGGCATTCTTGGTATCGGTCAATATATATGTGGAAACGATATCTCCACTATAGAGGACAAGAAATTTTGGGACAGTCAGGAAAAAGTGCACGAGAAAATGAAGTACTTTCAAGGACTGCCATAGAATGGACAGATGTTCACTAAAACGGTCATAATTTTGTCATTCGGAGTCCGTCTCGAACCATATGTACTCAAACTGCTCGCGGCGAGCTCGTGAATCCAAAAAATACTCGCGGTTGCACCAGGAGGCCCGGAGTACCCTCAAGTTAAGCCTTAAGCAGGACTTTTTGGCCCTGAAAGTCAAAGAACATTATTTGTCGCTGTTTTTCAGACAAGTTTCAGAAACCATTGGCACTTCCTTTTGAAGGAAATTTGAGAGATTATGTTGCTTATAGACATTAGCCCCCCTGGTAGGGACAAATATACCTTTCTGCAGATGCTCTATGATCCGGGCAATCTCATTTGGCCGTAAATTGAAGAAAATCCAGCGGCTATATGCCTTATTCTCCTTGTTTTCGCCGGATGGCATGCTGTAACTCATGCGCGTGAAAGCCAAGAACAAAAGGGCATTCCTGGCATCGGTCAATATATATGTGGAAATGATATCTCCACTATAGAGGTCAAGAAATTTTGGGGCGGTTAGGGAAAAAGCGCACTGGAAAATGAAGTACTTTCAAGGACTGCCATAGAATGGACAGATGTTCACTAAAACGGTCATAATTTTGTCATTCAGAGTCCGTGTCGGAACAACAAGTACTCAAACTGCTTGTGGCGAGCACGCGAATCCAAAAAATACTCGCCGCTTGCGCCAGGAGGCCCGGAGTACCCACAAATACGGCCTTAAGCAGGACTTTTTGGCCCTGAATGTCAAAGAACATCATTCGTCGCTGTTTTTCAGACAAGTTTCCGAACCCATTGGCACTTCCTTTTGAAGGAAGTTTGAGATATTATGTTGCTTATAGACATTAGCCACCCTGGTAGGGACAAACGTACCTTTCTGCAGATGCTCTATGATCTGGGCAATCTTATCTGGCCGAAATTGAAGAAAATCCAGCGGCTATATGCCTTATTCTCCTTGTTTTCGCCGGATGGCATGCTGTAACTCATGCGCGTGAAAGCCAAGAACAAAAGGGCATTCTTGGCATTGGTCAATATACATGTGGAAACGACATCTCCACTATAGAGGACAAGAAATTTTGGGGCAATCAGGCAAAAAGTGCACGAGAAAATGAAGTACTTTCAAGGACTGCCATAGAATGGACAAATGTTCACTAAAACGGTCATGATTTTGTCATTCGGAGTCCGTGTCGGAACCATATGTACTCAAACTGCTCGCGCCAGCTCGTGAACCAAAAAATACTCGCGGCTTGCACCAGGAGGCCCAGAGTACCCTCAAATTAAACCTTAAGCAGGACTTTTTGGCCCTGAAAGTCAAAGAACATTATTTGTCGCTGTTTTTCAGACAAGTTTCTGAACCCATTGGCACTTCCTTTTGAAGGAAATTCGAGAGATTATGTTGCTCATTGACATTAGCTCCCCTAGTAGGGACAAACATACCTTTCTGCAGATGCTCTATGATCCGTGCAATCTCATTTGGCCGTAAATTGAAGAAAATCCAGCGGCTATATGCCTTATTCTCCTTGTTTTCGCCGGATGGCATGCTATAACTCATGCGTGAGAAAGCCAAGAACAAAAGGGCATTCCTAGCATCGGTTAATATATATGTGGAAACGATATCTCCACTATAGAGGACAAGAAATTTTGGGGCAGTCAGCCAAAAAGAGCACGAGAAAATGAAGTACGTTCAAGGACTGCCATAGAATGGACAGATGTTCACTAAAACGGTCATAATTTTGTCATTCGGAGTCCGTGTCGGAACTATATGTACTTAAACTGCTCGCGGCAAGCGCGTGAATACAAAAAATACTCCCTGCTTGCGCCAGGAGGCCCGGAGTACCCTCAAATTAAGCCTTAAGCAGGAATTTTTGGCCCTGACAGTCAAAGAACATTATTCGTCGCTGTTTTTCAAACAAGTTTCTGAATCCATTGGCACTTCCTTTTGAAGGAAATTCGAGAGATTATGTTGCTTACAGACATTAGCCCCCCTGGTAGGGACAAATGTACCTTTCTGTAGATGCTCTATGATCCGGCAATCTCATTTGGCCGTAAATTGAAGAAAATCCGGCGGCTATATGACTTATTCTCCTTGTTTTCGCCGGATGGCATGCCGTAACTCATGCGCGTGAAAGCCAAGAACAAAAGGGCATTCCTGGCATCGGTCAATATATATGTGGAAATGATATCTCCACTATAGAGGACAAGAAATTTTCTGGCATTCAGGCAAAAAGCGCACGAGAAAATGAAGTACTTTCAAGGACTGCCATTGAATGGACAGATGTTCACTAGAACGGTCATAATTTTGTCATTCGGAGTCCGTGTCGGACCCATAAGTACTCAAACTGCTCGCGGCGAGCGTGCAAATCAAAAAAATACTCCCCGCTTGCGCCAGGAGGCCCGGAGTACCCTCAAATTAAGCCTTAAGCAGGACTTTTTGGCCCTGAAAGTCCAAGAACATCACTCGTCGCTGTTTTTCAGACAAGTTTCTGAACCCATTGGCACTTCCTTTTGAAGGAAATTCGTTATGTTGCTTATAGACATTAGCCCCCCTGGTAGGGACAAACGTACCTTTCTGCAGATGCTCTATGATCCGGGCAATCACATTTGGTCGTAAAATTAAGAAAATCCAGTGGCTATATGCCTTATTCTCCTTGTTTTCGCTGGATGGCATGCTGTAACTCATGCGCGTGAAAGCCAAGAACAAAAGGGCATTCCGGGCATCGATCAATATATATGTGGAAACGATATCTCCACTATAGAGGACAAGAAATTTTGGGGCGGTTAGTCTAAAAGCGCATGGGAAAATGAAGTACTTTCAAGGACTGACATAGAATGGACATATGTTTAGTAAAACGATCATAATTTATTCATTCAGAGTCCGTGTCGGACTCACAAGTACTCAAACTGCTTGCGGCGAGCGTGCGAATCCAGGAAATACTCCCTGCTTGCGCCAGGAGGCCCGGAGTACCCTCAAATACGGCCATAAGCAGGACTTTTTGGCCCTGAAAGTAAAAGCACATCATTGGTCGCTGTTTTTCAGACAAGTTTCTGAACCCATTGGCACTTCCTTTTGAAGGAAATTTGAGAGATTATGTTGCTTATAGACATTAGCTCGCCTGGTAGGGATAAACGTACCTTTCTGCAGATTCTCTATGATTCGGGGATTCTCAATTGGCCGTAAATTGAAGAAAATCCAGCAGATATATGCCTTATTCTCCTTGTTTTCGACGGATGGCATGCTGTAACTCATGCACGTGAAAGCCAAAAACAAAAGGGCATTCCTGGCATCGGTCAATATATATGTGGAAACGATATCTCCATTATATAGGACAAGAAATTATGGGGCAGTCAGGCAAAAAGCGCACGAGAAAATGAAGTACTTTCAAGGACTACCATAGAATGGACAGATGTTCACTAAATCGGTCATAATTTTGTCTTTCGGAGTCTGTGTCGGACCCATATGTACTCAAACTGCTCGCGGCGAGCGCGTGAATCCAAAAAATACTCCCCGATTGCGCCAGGATGCCCGGAGTACCCTCAAATTAAGCCTTAAGTAGGACTTTTTGGCCCTCAAAGTCAAAGAACAATATTCTGCCCCAAAACTCATGCGTGTGAAAGCCAAGAACAAAAGGGCATTCCTAGCATCGGTTAATATATATGTGGAAACGATATCTCCACTATAGAGGACAAGAAATTTTGGGGCAGTCAGCCAAAAAGAGCACGAGAAAATGAAGTACGTTCAAGGACTGCCATAGAATGGACAGATGTTCACTAAAACGGTCATAATTTTGTCATTCGGAGTCCGTATCGGACCCATAAGTACTCAAACTGCTCGCAGTGAGCACGCAAATCAAAAAAATACTCCCTGCTTCCACCAGGAACCCCGGGGTACCCTCAAATTCAGCCTTAAGAAGGACTTTTTGGCCCTGAAAGTCAAAGAACATCATTCGTCGCTATTTTTCAGACAAGTTTCTGAACCCATTGGCACTTCCTTTTGAAGGAAATTCGAGAGATTATGTTTCTTATAGACATTAGCCCTCCTAGTAGGGACAAACGTACCTTTCTGCAGATGCTCTATGATCCGGGCAATCACATTTGGTCGTAAAATTAAGAAAATGCAGCGGCTATATGCCTTATTCCCCTTGTTTTCGCCGGTTGGCATTGCTGTAACTCATGCGCGTGAAAGCCAGGTACAAAAGGGCATTCCTGGCATCGGTCAATATATATGTGGAAATGATATCCCCACAATAGAGGACAAGAAATTTTGGGGCGGTTAGGCAAAAAGCGCACGGGAAAATGAAGTACATTCCTGGACTGCCACAGAATGGACAGATGTTTAGTAAAACGGTCATAATTTATTCATTCGGAGTCCGTGTCGGACCCACAAGTACTCAAACTGCTTGCGGCGAGCGTGAATCCACAAAATACTCCTTGCTTGCGCCAGGAGGCCCCCCTCAAATACGGCCTTAAGCAGGACTTTTTGGCCATGAAAGTAAAAGTACATCATTGGTCGCTATTTTTCAGACAAGTTTCTGAACCCAGTGGCACTTCCTTTTGAAGGAAATTCGAGAGGTTATGTTGCTTATAGACATTAGCCCCCCTTGTAGGGACAAACGTAAATTTCTGCAGATGCTCTATGATCCGGGCAATCTCATTTGGCCGTAAATTGAAGAAAATCCAGCGGCTATATGCCTTATTCTCCTTGTTTTCGCCGGATGGCATGCTATAACTCATGCGTGTGAAAGCCAAGAACAAAAGGGCATTCCTAGCATCACTCAATATATATGTGGAAACGATATCTCCACTATAGAGGACAAGAAATTTTGGAGCAGTCAGGCAAAAAGCGCACGAGACAATGAAGTACTTTCAAGGACTGCCATAGAATGGACAGATGTTCACTAAAACGGTCATAATTTTGTCATTCGGAGTTCGTGTCGGAACCATATGTGTGAAAGCCAAGAACAAAAGGGCATTCCTGGCATCGCTCAATATATATGTGGAAACGATATATCCACTATAAAGGAGAGGAAATTTTGGGGCGGTTAGGCAAAAAGCTCATGGGAAAATGAAGTACTTTCAAGGACTGCCATAGAATGGACAGATGTTCACTAAAACAGTAATAATTTTGTCATTCGGAGTCCGTGTCGGACCCGCAAGTACTCAAACTACTCACGGCTAGCGCGCGAATCCAAAAAATACTCCCCGCTTGTGCCAGGAGGCCCGGAGTACCCTCAAATACGGCCTTAAGCAGGACTTTTTGGCCCCGAAAGTGATGTAGGGCAGATCGCTATGGGGCCGATCTTTCACGTTTGGAGTGGATCCTACGGGAAAACACGAAGAAATGCACGGAAGAACAAGGGTAGACATGGGGAGAACCGAGAGAAACACTCAAACGACAAGTAATCGATCACACAAGGGCTAGATCACCGAAAGCATAAGGCAGCACAAGATTCAAAATCAACAAAGGAATGATACAAGAGTAACCGTTCTTCTCTGTGAGGAGGTCTTGATTGTCTTCTCTGGATGGAGGCCTTGAATCCGAATGGATCTTCTCCGAGGAAGCATGGTCCCTCACGTGGAGTAGATCCGGAATGGATGAGCTATTCTCTATCTCAAGATGAGCTATCACAACGCTAACCCTAGCTAGGAGGTGGGAGAGGTCTATTTATAGTCTAAGTGAATGAAAGGTTAAGTGGCTTCGGCCCAACACACGGGCGGGCGCACAAGAGTCAGACGTCCGACAGGTGTCGGTTGTCTGGAGGCTCGCGGGGGTCCGGACGTCCGTAGGTCTTCGGACTTCCATTGATTTGGCTCGGGTCTAGGGGCACCGGACGTCCGATGAATTTCGGTCGTCCGGTCGCCGGTCGTCCATTCGCTTCGATCTTCCGCAGATTCGGCGTGGGTCTTCAGGGGCCGGATGTCCGGGCTGGGCCGGTCGTCCTGATGAGGACATGACTACCTTGGATATAACCAAAAATATTGCATACATGCATATTTGTCAGGTGATTTCTAGTGCAAACTATTCAATAATCTATTTATGTTATCCAGAACAAAAATACTTCACACACTTTTTTGTTTTGTCTAATTGCAGGTGTATGGGACATTTGTACAATCAACATATGAAGATAAGGAAGAAATAGATATTTATTTGCTGTTCAAAAAGTTCTCTCACGTCACTTTTGGCCCAAGAGAAGATAGAGTCCAAGTCTATCACGTTCTGGACTCAGATTCGGACTTCATAGACATACCTGACTCGAAACGTCAACAACTTTTTCATACGGACTCCGAATTGGGTGATTATTTTTTTGTTGGAAAGTAGATTTCGTGCTCTTTCCAAACCAATTGGATTCACCTTAAAATTTGTCCGGAGCGTTGAGTTATGGACGGAACAATCTGATGCTACAGCAGAATCCGAGTCAAACTACAAGTCCAAAGGTGTTACGTCACCTCCACTTGGGCCCATTGGCCTTGTACGACCTAGGGTTAGTTTTAGGCTGCCTTGGGACGTCCTCCCACCTCCTTGGCCGCCACCCCTTGCTCCTATATAAGTAGATCCCTCTAGTAGCTTTTCCCTAGGGATTTGTTTAGGTAAAAGTTAGCCATTGCAACTTCGTGTACTTCGTTTGTGTCCAATGACCAGACCAAGACTGCTTACGGATCCCCACCTTTATCAGTACTTTATATATATTTGCAATATTTAGATTGCTTTATCATATTCTTGCTTGTTCTTCGATTGCTTGCAGGAATAGACCTTCGTGGTCAGGTTGATCGTGCTCCAGCGTGGTCAATAACCTCTCGGAGTTGGTTTAGCGGTTGCTAAGGCGCAACGTCGTGCACGTTTGTAGTCGGATCATCAAAGTCGTTTCCACCAAATCGATAGTTATCATCTCATCAAAAGATCGGGACACCCCGCCTCTATCAAGTGGTATCAGTTTTAAGGTTGCTCGGTGAGATTTTACAGTTTTTGATAGTTTAGATCGCATCTATAATTTTCTTCCCTTTTGTCCAAGAAAAAGCCACAAAAAAAGTTAGATCTGTTCATACTTTATCCAAGCCAGTCTGAGCCTTTGCAATTTTCTATTCATTGCTTGCATACTTGAATTATCGGTTGCATCGTCATGTCAGTTGCTGGTCTTAGTGTCTAGTTCATTTAGAGTTTTGAGTTCTATTCACATTAGTCACGCCGCCGCTGCATCATTATCCCTTCCGCTGTCCACTACACATCCATCAATTTCCATCACGTGCTACCCACCGTTCATTGTCATAATCATAGTTGAGATCGTTCACATCTTGGCTTGATCCAATCTGCATCTTATCTAGTTTGTTTTCGAATGAGGGAGAGAAAAAAAAGACAGAAAAAAAAGAGGGAAAAAAAAGAGAGAAAAAATTTAAAAAAAAAGTCAGAGAAAAAAAGAGAGAAAGAAAAAGAAAAAAAAGTGTTAGGGAAAAAAAGAGAGAAAAAAAAACAAAATTCGGATCTATGTAGACTCAATCTCGTAGATGAATTCGGATTGGAATCTATTTTGTGCACTGTTCAGTAAAACAGGAATAACTTTCTCATACGAAGTCCGTTTTGGCTCCGCGAGTACTCAATTGAAAGCTAGCGACGAGCCGCATCTCAATAGTTGCAGAAGCTTCTTCAATATTTGGCACCTAAAAATCAGCTTCTAAATAGGTCTTTTTGCCCTCCGAAGTTCAGGCATATAGTTTTGTTCCAGTTTTTCAGGCCAGTTTTAGAATTCTTTGACTCGTCATACCAATTCGGAATTGAGTGATTCTTTTTGCATTGGAAAGCTTGAGTTAGTAGCATTCTTTGAAAAAAGTTATCAGAAAATTGGCTCAAACTTTTTAAGAGGAAAGTTGGAGAGAGAGTTGTTGTATATCCTGCTTGGCAGTTGTTTTTCATCATTATCTTACTGTCATTGTGATCTTCACTTATATCTTGCTGTCCAGAGCTACTTAGTATCCTTCATTGATGCTAGTTGTGCTACGCCGTGACCTCATTAGTGTTCTAGGCTCGCGTCTCTAGTCCGGTCTAGCTTAGGACCAGCACAGTACCGTCGTTGAGCGTTTATTCAACATTGCATCTTTGAATTGATTATTGCTAATCTTTTGCTACCATATATAGCCAACCCAGCTCCACATATTTCTACACCGTGTATATGTACGTCCCCCTGGCAATTGCTTTACACAATCTTCAGAGTTACTTGACACCGCTGGTTGCCTGTCACCACCTGCCGCATGGTAAGAACTTGTAAGATATTGATATTTGCTTTACTGTGAGCACACAACCACATCCCAGTAGTTCATAGGAACATTATTCTCGAATTTTGTTTCTTGTTTCTACTAATCATGACAAGTTCCGGAGATAGAAGTTCTTGGACGACGGACACATCTTCACCATCATGAGAGTTGGGACAACACACACAAGCACATGGTCAGGTTATCTCTTTACCGTCATTTGAGGGTAGATTTAATCCTACTATTTATCTAGCTTGGGAGCTTGAAGTAGAACAAGTTTTTCATCATCATGACTTCTCAACTTGAGAGAGTACGAGCTGCCACTAGAGCATTTACTGGTTTTGCTTCTGTTTGGTGGAGTGTGCATTGTAAGAAAAACATTGATAACCAACCCACAACTTGGAAACATTTGAAAAATGTAATGAAACAACAATTTCCCTCCTTACTATCGTCGTGAATTGCTTCGCAAATTTGAACAATTTAAACAAGGCAACAACACTGTTCATGCTTACTACCAAGAGTTCAAATCTTAGATGCATCATTGTGACATTGAAGAATCTGAGGATGATACAATGAATAGATTTTTGGTGGTTTGAACCATGATATTAAGGCAAGATTTCAGTATATTCCTCGTTGCATTACTGGTATGTATGTTCGTGCTAGTACCTTTGAGAGACAGTTACAGGAGGATGCATTGGGTGACTACAACAACTACTATTCCAGTTCATGCTCACCACTGTCGGTTGGTTCCTCCACCGTTGCACCTACTAGAGCAGCCCCATCTCGGATTGTGAGCGCGACATCGTCTCAAGAGTATGGTGCATTGTCTATGTCTGTACCTACTAGAGCAGCCCCACCTCGGATTGTGAGCACGACCTCATCTCAAGAGTATGGTGCATTGTCTATGTCTGTACCTACATCAGCTACGTCTTTGCAACAAGGTAACAGTAAAGGTATTGATGATATAACTTCACATGAGAATGATGCATCCCTAGTTAACTTGAATGCATCATGTGTTGAGTTACCTTGTGATTTGAGCACAACACCTATTTTAGAGAATCTCGATACTATCATGAATGCGTCATGTGATAAAACAATTGAAATACCAATAATTTTGAGTGCACCCATTGAATTAACTGTTGATGCAAAAGAATCAATTTTTAATCATTTTGATATGACCTCTAATCTTGGTGATGATTCTGTGTTGAATGACTTATTGCATGTTTGCTTATTTAAGCATGTTGTAGCATGTAAATTTGATGCAAGTAAGGTTTATTCACCAATGTTGGGATGGTTTAATGATGAACATTGTCAATCTTTTGAAATGAATAAGAGCTTCACTTATATGTGCAAACTGAGTTGCAATATTTTCATGCCTTCTACTTCTTGTGCTAATTTTTTGGCTTTACATTTTAGGAACTATGCAAGTTACTCATCTATTCATGTGTCATATATGCAAAAATCGAGGGAAGTAAAAATGGATGACATATACATATACATCATGTACACGTTGTCTCTTTTGTTAGCCACATTTCAGATTAAGCAATGCTGAGGACGGCTTTATTTTCAGGAAGGGGAGGATGATGAGGACATGACTACCTTGGATATGACCAAAAATATTGCATACATGCATATTTGTCAGGTGATTTCTAGTGCAAACTATTCAATTATCTATTTATGTTATCCAAAACAAAAATACTTCACACACTTTTGTGTTTTGTCTAATTGCAGGTGTATGGGACATTTGTACAATCCACATATGAAGATAACGAAGAAAGAGATGTTTATTTGCTGTTCAAAAAGTTATCTCACGTCACTTTTGGCCCAAGAGAAGATATAGTCCAAGTCTCTAATGTTCTGGACTCAGATTCGGACTGCACAGACATCCCTGACTCAAAACGTCAACAACTTTTCCATACAGACTCCAAATTGGGTCATTCTTTTTTTGTTGAAAAGTAGATTTCGTCCTCTTTCCAAACCAGTTGGATTCACCTTAAAATTCGTCCGGAGCGTTGAGTTATGGATGAAACAATCTGATGCTGCAACAGAATCCGAGTCAAACTACAAGTCCAAAGGTGTTACGTTACCTCCACTTGGGCCCGTTGGCCTTGTGCGACCTACGATTAGTTTTAGGCTGCCTTGGGACGTTCTCCCACCTCCTTGGCCGCCACCCCTTGCTTCTATATAAGTAGATCCATGTATAGCTTTTCCCTGGGGATTTGTTTAGTTAAAAGCTAGCCATTGCAACTTCGTGTACTTCGTTTGTGTCCAACGACCAGACCAAGACCGCTTACGGATCCCCACCTTTATCAGTACTTCATATATATTCCTAATATTCAGATTGTTTTATCATATTCTTGCTTGTTCTTCGATTGCTTGCAGGAATAGACCTTCGTGGTCAGGTTGATCGTGCTCCGGCGTGGTCAATAAGCTCTTGGAGTTAGTTTAGCAATTGCTAAGGCGCAACGTCGTGCACGTTTGTAGTCGGATCGTCAAAGTCGTCTCCAACAAATTGATAGTTATCATCTCATCGAAAGATCGGGACACCCCGCCTCTATCACGTCCGGTGGCTGTAGCTTCGGGCAGCTTCTTCTCTTGGTCCTTGAACTTGGGGTCCTTGCTAGCTCTTCCATTGGATGTGGTGGCTTCGTGGTTTTCCTCCAAGTACCTGATCATGCATAGAACACACGTTGGAGGTAGTAGCCATGTTGATGAGGATATGACTACCTTGGATATGACCAAATATATTGCATACATGTATATTTGTGAGGTAATTTCTAATGCAAATTATGCAATAATTTATTTATGTCATCCAGGACAAAAATACTTCACAAACTTTTGTGTCGTGTCTAATTGCAGGTGTATGGGACAATTGTACAGTACACATATGAAGATAAGGGAGAAAGAGATATTTACTTGTTGTTCAAAAAGTTCTCTCACGTCACTTTTGGCCCAAGAGAAGATAGTGTCCAAGTCTCTCACGTTCTAGACTCAGATTCGGACTGCACAGACACACCTGATTCAAAACGCCAAGAACTCTTTCATCCGGACTCCGAAGAGGATGATTCTTTTTCTGTTGGAAAGTTGATTTCATGCTCTTTCCAACCCAATTGGAATCACCTTCAAATCCGTCCGGAGCGTTGAGTTATGGACGAAACAATCTGACGCTGCAGCAGAATCCGACTCAAGCTACAAGTCCAAATGTGTTACGTCACCTCCACTTGGGCCCATTGGCTTTGTATGACCTAGGGTTAGTTTTAGGCTGCCTTGGGACGTCCTCCCACCTCTTTGGCCGCCACCCCTTGCTCCTATATAAGTAGATCCATCTAGCAGCTTTTTCTTTGGGGGTTGTTTAGTTAAAAGTTAGCCATTGCAACTTCGTGTACTTCTTTTGTGTCCAATGACCATACCAAGACCGCTTATGGATCCCCACCTTTATCAGTACTTCATATATATTAATAATATTCAGATTGCTTTATCATATTCTTGCTTGTTCTTCGATTGCTTGCAGGAATAGACCTTCGTGGTCAGGTTGATCGTGTTCCGGCGTGGTTAATAACCTCTCGGAGTTAGTTTAGCGATTGCTAAGGCATAATATCGTGCACGTTTGTAGTCGGATCATCAAAGTCGTCTCCACCAAATCGATAGTTATCATCTCATCAAAAGATCGGGACACCATTCCTCTATCAAGTGGTATCAGTTTTCAGGTTGCTCGGTGAGATTTTCTAGTCATCCTTAGATTCGATTTATTTTCTTACCTATTGTCCAAGAAAAAGCCACAAAAAACTTAGATCTATTCAACTTTTGTCCTAGCCAGTCCAAGCATTTGCAATTTACTTTTCATTGTTTGCATTATTGAATTATCGGTTGCATCGTCGTGTCGAGTTGTTGGTCTTGGTGTCTAGTTCCTTTAGAGTTTCGAGTTTATTCACATTAGTCACGCCGCCGCTCCATCATTATCTCTTCCGCTGTCCACCATCCCATCCATCAATTTCCACCACGTGTTACGGACTGTTCATTGTCATAATCATAGTTGAGGTCATTCACATCTTGGCCTGATCCAATCTGCATCTTATCTAGTTTGTCTTGGAAAGAGGGAGAAAAAAAGATAGAAAAAAAGGAAAGAAGAAAAGGAAAAAGACAGAAGAAAAAGAAAAAAAAGTGTGAGCAAAAAAAGAGAGAAGAAAAAAAAATTAGATCTATCTAGAATCAATCCCGTACCTGAAATCGGATTGGAATCTGTTTTGCGCACTGTTCAGTAAAACAGGTGTATCTTCCTCATACGAAGTCCGTTTTGGCTCCGTGAGTACTCAAATTAAAGCTAGGGACAAGCCGCATCCAAATAGTTATAGAAGATTGTTTAATATTGGACACCTCAAAATCAGCTTCTAAATAGGTCTTTTTTCCCTCTGAAGTTCGTGAACACAGCTTGTTCCAATTTTTCAAGCCAGTTTTAGAATTCTTTTACTCCTCATATCAATTCAAAATTGAGTGATTCTTTTTGCATTGGCAAGCTTGAGTTTGTAGCATTATTTGAAAATTTATCAGAAAATTGGCTCAAACTTTTAAAGAGGAAAGTTGGAGAGAGTTGTTGTATATCCTGTTTGGCACTTGTTTTTCATCATTATCTTCACTGCCGTTGTGATCTTCACTTATATCTTGCTGTCCAGAGCTACTTAGTATCCTTGATTGATGCTAGTTGTGCTATACCGTGACCTTATTAGTGTTCTAGGCTCGCGTCTCTAGTTCGTTCTAGCCTAGGACCAGCACAGTACCGTCGTTGAGTGTTTATTCAACATTGCATCTCTGAATTGATTAATGCTAATCTTTTGCTACCATATATAGCCAACCCAGCTCCACATATTTCTACACCGTGTATACGTACATTCCCCTGGCAATCGCTTTACACAATCTTCGGAGTTATTTGATATCGCTGGTTGCCTGTCACCACCTGCCGCATGGTAAGAACTTGTAAGATATTGATATTTGCTTTACTGTGAGCACTTTACAACCACATCCTAGTAGTTCATAGGAACATTATTCTTGAATTTTGTTTCTTGTTACTACTAATCATGACAGGTTCCGGAGATAGAATTTCTTGGACGATGGACACATCTTCACCATCACGAGAGTTGGGACAACACACACGAGCACATGGTCAGGTTATCTCTTTACCATCATTTGAGGGTAGATTTAATCCTGCTATTTATCTAGCTTGGGAGTTTGAAGTAGAACAAGTTTTTAGTAACCATGCCTTTTCTGAACTTGAGCGAGTATGAGCTGCCACTAGAGCATTTACTGGTTTTGCTTCTGTTTAGTGGAGTGTGCATTGTAAGAAAAACATTGATAACCAACCCACAACTTGGAAAGATTTGAAAGATGTAATGAGACAACATTTTTTCCCTCCTTACTATCGTCGTGAATTGCTTCGCAAATTTGAACAATTTAAACAAGGCAACAACACTGTTCATGCTTACTACCAAGAGTTCAAATCTTATATGCATCACTGTGACATAGAAGAATCTAAGGATGATACAATGAATAGATTTTTTGGTGGTTTGGACCATGATATTCAGGCAAGATTTCAGTATATTCCTCGTTGCATTACTGGTATGTATGTTTGTGCTTGTACCTTTGAGAGACAGATACAAGAGGATGCATTGGGTGACTACAACAACTACTATTCCAGTTCGTGATCACCACCGCCGGTTGGTTCCTCCACCGTTGCACCTACTAGAGCAGCCTCACCTCGGATTGTGAGCGCGACATCATCTCAAGAGTATGGTGCATTGTCAATGTTCGTACCTATATCAGCTACATCTTTGCGACAAGGTAACAGTAAAGGTATTGATGATATAACTTCACATGAGAATGATGCATCCCTAGTTAACTTGAATGCATCATGTGTTCGGTTACCTGGTTATTTGAGCACAACACCTATTTTAGAGAATCTTGATACTGTCATGAATGCGTCATGTGATCAAACAACTAAAATACCAACAATTTTGAGTGCACCCATTGAATTAACTGTTGATGCAAAAGAATCAATGTTTGATCATTTTCATATGACCTCTAATCTTGGTGATTATTCTGTGCCGAAAGACTTATTGCATGTTTGCTTATTTAAGCATGTTGTAGCATGTAAATTTGATGCAAGTAAGGTTTATTCACCAATGTTGGGATGGTTTAATGATGAATATTGTCAATCTTTTGATATGAATAAGAGCTTCACTTATATATGCAAACTGAGTTGCAATATTTTCATACCTTCTACTTATGATAATATTTTGGCTTTATATTTTATGATCTATGAAAGTTACTCATGTATACATGTGTCATATGTGAAAAAATTAAGGGAAGTAAAAATGGATGACATATACATATACAACATGTACACCTTGTCTCTTTTGTTAGCCACATTTCAGATTAAGTAACACCGATGACGGCTTTGTTTTCAAGAAGGGGAGGATGATGAGGACATGACTACCTTGGATATGACCAAATATATTGCATACATGTATATTTGTGTGGTGATTTCTAATGCAATCTATGCAATAGTTTATTTATGTCATCCAGGACAAAAATACTTCGCAAACTTTTGTGTCATGTCTAATTGCAGGTGTATGGGACATTTGTACAGTACACATATGAAGATAAGCGAGAAAGAGATGTTTACTTGCTGTTCAAAAAGTTCTCTCACGTCACTTTTGGCCCAAGAGAAGATAGAGTCCAAGTCTCTCACGTTCTGGACTCAGATTCGGACTGCACGGAGACACCTGATTCAAAACGCCAAGAACTCTTTCATCCGGACTCTGAATTGGATGATTCTTTTTTTGTTGGAAAGTAGATTTCATGCTCTTTCCAACCCAATTGGAATCACCTTCAAATCCATCCGGAGCGTTGAGTTATGGACGAAACAATCTGACGTTGCAGCAGAATCCGAGTGAAACTACAAGTCCAAAGGTGTTACGTCACCTCCACTTGGGCCCATTAGCCTTGTAGGACCTAGGGTTAGTTTTAGGCTGCCTTGGGACGTCCTCCCACCTCTTTGGCCGCCACCCCTTGCTCCTATATAAGTAGATCCATCTAGTAGCTTTTTCTTTGTGATTTGCTTAGTTAAAAGTTAGCCATTGCAACTTCGTGTATTTCGTTTGTGTCCAACGACCATACCAAGACGGCTTACGGATCCATATCTTTATCAGTACTTCATATATATTCGCAATATTCAGATTGCTTTATCATATTCTTGCTTGTTCTTCGATTGCTTGCAGGAATAGACCTTCATGGTCAGGTTGATCATGCTCTGGCCTTGGTCAATGACCTCTCGGAGTTGGTTTAGCGATTGCTAAGGCGCAACGTCGTGCACGTTTGTAGTCGTATCGTCAAAGTCGTCTCCACCAAATTGATAGTTATTGATGTATGGTGGAACCCTATGGGGATGATCTTTCACATTTGGAGAGGATCCCTACGAGGAACACGAAGAATGAGTGGAAGAGCACGAGGGAAATCATGGGGAAGACACAAGAGAATCACTCAAACCAAAAAGATTCGATTACACATGCGCTAGATCGAAGAACACAAAGAGAGATACACGATCCACGATCAACAAAGGACGATACAAGAGGAAATCGGGTTCTTCTCCATGAGGAGGTCTTGATAGGGGCCACCAATGAGGGGGTCTTGAGCTAGGTCACTCCAAGAGGAGGTCTTGATCTCCTAGTGGAGTGGATCCATGGAGCAAAGCTCTCATATGTCTAACATATCCTTTGCTAACCCTAACAAATGGTCTAGGTACGGAATATATAGTTTTGGGGACGAAGTGGAGGAAGAGGGGCTAGGAGTGGAGATCACGGCCGTCCATCCTGATGAGCCCGTGCGCACGGGGTAAGTTCGGCCTGTGTGCATGGGGGTCCCGTGGGCACGGTACAGGCCCGTGCGCACGGGGTGCTCCAGCGCAAACTCTCTGAGTAGTCCGTGCGCACGGGGTCTTCGAGGCTCGTGGGCACGGGGTCACCTGGGAGGTGCAGAGTTGGTCTCGTTGCCCTCCTTCTTCCTTCTTGTGGCGTTGGGGTCCTTCTCCTACTCCTTTGGGGTGTTCCTCACCAGCTTGTGGTCATCGGTCTTCGTATCTAAGGACACATAGAGCTCTTTGGTGAGGTAGCAAGCAAGTTCAATGGATATTTATGATATTCTCGAAGAAGAGCGGGTTCACCTTAACTCTGGTAGGTCCACTTGGGGCTTGATGTGCTATGAAGGTGTACATGGAGATGAACGTGGGGTGCTCTGTATCATCTCCTCCCCCTTTGGAAAGATCCGACCTCGGATCGTAAACCGTATCGCCATGTACACGGTAGGCATGGTTGTACCATAGGTCGATGTCGTGGCACTCCTCAACTTGAAGGTCCATAGGGTCCATCTCCAATGCCGGTCCTCCATCCAATATATGTAGCATGTAGACAAGAAGAAGGAAACAACAATGAAAGTATGGCCCATCCAATATGCATATGTGAGGATGGCTCAAAGAGAATGAGTTCACCTTTAGGAGATGCTCGCCAATGTTGGTGTTGCACATCATGTATGCCTTAACATAACCAAAATGTCTCTTGATGGTACCGCCTTGTGAATCCTTCAAAATGAAAGAACATGAGAAACACTTTGAAAAACAAATGAGGTTAGTGCCAAAGCAAGACCTATCATTCGAGGGGCGAGATACCCAACAAGTGTATGCATCATGCTCATCATAAGAAAGGACAAGGGAGCATTTCATAGTATGTAGGCATATGATGCGAGAACAACCAAATACAATAGGCTCAATCAAACAAGCATGCTTCACAAGTAAAGTGTCCAAGTCTCCAAGATCAATAAGCATAGTTTGGTTGCACTCAATACAAGTGGATATGAAAGAGGCAACTAATGGACACAAGAGACAATGATCAAGATATATCATGTGAGAGGCATGAGCATATATGTCATCAACCCAAGAAAGCAAGTAATAGTGGAACATGGGTGATGCAACATGGCTAGCTATCATAGCGATCAAGTCGAGCATGCTAGTAGTGCGAAGATGCAACATAGTAGAAGGAATCATGGCAATCATGTCATGTGTGCAAATAGTGGGCATGAGTAAATCACATGACATGGCACAAGCATAAAAGCAAGATATGAGTAGAATGGCATGAATGTATTGGCGAGAGGCCATATGTAAATAGCAATGGGGCATCATGACTCTCCCAACACAACAAGCATCAATAGCATGGGGCACATGATAAACATGGCAATAGCAACAAGGATCTCTACCAAGCATGCAAATACACATAGAAGTAGCATAATGATGAAACATGGGTAGATGCAAGCAAGGGTCACAATTGCATGGCAAAGGCATAGAAGCAAGCATAGCATGCAAAGTGAACACGGTAAAATGAGTATAATGTGACAAGTGGTAAATGGCCCATAGCCGTGTGAGAGCCAAGTAGAGGAGTTGCGCATAGTCCTTGCGCGAAGGGAACGGTGGTAAGGGTAGTCCATGAGATCCCAAGTCATCATTGCGCTCAAGAGCTCGTTTCGTCAACTCATGGGATTGAGAAGTTGACGAGAAGACATGAGTACCTACACAAAACAAAGACAAAGGAAAAATTGTGTGTGCGTGGTATATGTACACATCATCCATCATGATGCATACGTGCTTGTGTTGGTTAGCACCAAATATCCAATGCTCAAATAAATGAGATGCGTGATATAGAAACATGTCATCCATCATGATAGGTTTGTTGTTATGTATAGCATAATGGAGACTCAAATTGTGCAATGCATCATGGGAAATATCTAGAGCATTGTTATTCATGTTACGCATATGGTGTATACTATCATGGGAATCATACAAAGTATGAAATGCATCAAGATCTCCTAATATGTATGATGAAACTATGGGGGTCTCCTCATGAGCATTAATGGAAACATCACATTGAGAATATTGACAACATCTAAAACAAAGCATATTTGGAACAATGTGATCATGGCATGGTATAGTAGATGAATTGCGCAAATCATGTAAATGAAGCATGGCAATATCATCACAAGAGAAGCAAAAGCCAATGACCATCAACTTGTCATCTATACCATAAGTGCAAATGGGATTGATTTTAATGGGGCATGCATAGTTACGATGTTGAGATTGAAATGAGAGATCTCACTCATAGCAAATGACAAGTTCAATGGTGATAGAGGCAAAGGTGTCCCGTCTTTCGATGAGATGGTGGATTTCGCTTTGGTGGAAGTCGACTTTGACGATCCGACTACGAACGTGCGAGGACGTCGCGCCTTAGCAATCGCTAAACCAACTCCGAGAGGTTATTGACCACGCCGAGCACGATCAACGACCACGAAGGTCTGTTTCCTGCGAGCAAGCGAAGAACAAGCAAGAAACTGAGATTGCAATCTGGATATTGCGAATATAAGATGAAAGCTTTATTGATCAAGGTGGGGTTCTGTGGCGCTTTGTCCAGTCGTTGAACACAAACGAAATGCGGGAAGTTGCAGCTATGGCAAACTTTTAATCTAAACAAAACCCAAAGTCTAAACGGTGCCCTAAGGGCTGTATATATGGAGGAAGAGGGGTGAATTTCGTGGCCCTTGGTGGAGGGTCCAAACTAACCCTATCTCTTGTTTCCCCACACATACGGACTCTAAAATAGCCTATACTAATGTATTTCGAAATTACATGGGCCTGGCCCAATAATAAGGTGACGAGCACCTAGAATAGCCTCTGGACGAAATTTATGAAGTGGCATCTTGTATATTTCGTCCAAGGCTTCATGTACTCATTATGGTGGCTTCAAAGTCCTGAAATCATCACTTGTAACTCCATTCTTGTCCCCCTTGCATGCCATCATCTCCATGCTTGTTCTTGCTCCAATGTTCATCCTTCTCCAAGCTAGGCCCTTCATTTGTAAGCAAAACAAATGTATCCAATTTAGGCAAGATCATATTCTCATGAACATTAGAATCATTACCAAGAAACGAAAGTACCGGTAATTTAGTTGGCGTCTTGTGAGCTCTAGTAATTGGTCCAAGATGTATAGCAGCAGGGCTGTGGGTGTAACAATGGTATTGATGTCCTCATCATCCTCCCTTCTTGAAATGAAGTCGTCCTCGACGGAAGTTCATCTTCCTCACCCAAATATGGCTTCAAATCTGCAATGTTAAAAGTGGGACTAACCCCAAAATCTGCAGCAGCTCAAGTTTATATGCATTATCATTTACTTTCTCCAACACCTTAAAGGGACCAGCAGCACGTGGCATTAGCTTTGATTTGCGCAAATCAGAAATCTATCCTTACGCAAATGTAACCAAACAAGATCTCCGGTGCAAACACAACATGTTTTCTACCCTTATCTCCAGCAAGTTTATATTTAGCATTCATACGCTCAATGTTTTCCTTAGTTAACTCATGCATTTTTAAAATCAATTCAGCACGTTCTTTAGCATCAAAATTAACCTTCTCCGAAGATGGAAGAGGCAACAAATCAATAGGTGCACGAGGTAGGAAACCATACACAACTTCAAAAGGGCACATCTTAGTAGTAGAATGCAATGAGCGATTATAAGCAAATTCAATATGAGGCAAGCATTCCTCCCACATTTTCTTATTTTTCTTTAGAACAGCCCTAAGCATAGTAGACAATGTTCTATTGACTACTTCAGTTTGTCCATCGGTTTGGGGGTGACAAGTAGTACTAAAAGCAGTTTAGTCCCCAACTTAGCCCATAAACATCTCCAAAAGTGGCTAAGAAATTTAGTATCACGATCTGAAACAATAGTATTTGGCACACCATGCAAGCGAATAATTTCACGAAAGAACAAATCAGCAACATTGACAAAGATCATCGGTTTTATGACATGGTATAAAGTGTGCCATTTTCGAGAATCTATCCACGACAACAAATATGCTATCCTCCCTTCTTTGTTCTAGGTAAACCTAAAACAAAGTCCATCGATATATCCTCCCAAGGAACACTAGGTACAGGCAAAGGCATATATAAACCATGAGGATTGAGTCGTGACTTAGCTTTTTGACATGTAGTGCAGCGAGCAATAAAACGCTCAACATCCGTCTCATCTTTGGCCAAAAGAAATGTGTAGCAAGTCGTCCTCCGTCTTCTTCACGCCAAAGTGTCCCATTAGTCCTCCTCCATGCGCCTCCTGCAACAACAAAAGACGAACGGAGCTAGCTGGAATGCATAGCTTGTTAGCACGGAACACAAATCCATCATTAACGACAAACTTGTTCCATGTTCTTCCTTCTTTACAATTCTGCAATACATCTTTAAAATCAGCATCATGCACATATTGATCTTTGATGGTCTCCAAACCAAATATTTTGAAGTCAAGTTGTGAAAGCATAGTATAGCGACGAGACAATGCATCAGCAATAACATTTTCTTTACCCTTCTTGTGTTTAATGACATAAGGGAAAGTCTCAATGAATTCAACCCATTTAGCATGTCTACGATTCAGTTTAGCTTGACTTTTAATATGTTTCAAAGATTCATGATCAGAATGTATGACAAATTCTTTGGGCCATAAATAATGTTGCCATGTTTCTAAAGTCCAAACAAGAGCATATAATTCTTTATCATAAGTAGAGTAATTCAGACTAGGCCCACTCAATTTTTCAGAAAAGTATGCAACAGGTTTGCCATCTTGTAATAACACACCTCCTAATCCAATTCCACTAGCATCACATTCAAGCTCAAAAGTCTTATTAAAATCAGGAAGTTGGAGTAAAGGAGCATGTGTCAACTTATCTTTCAATACCGTGAAGGCTTCTTCCCATGCGGTACCCCAAACAAAAGGCACATCCTTCTTTGTAAGCTCATTGAGAGGTGCAGCAATGGTGCTGAAATCTCTCACAAAACGCCTATAGAAACCAGCGAGGCCAAGGAAACTCCTCACTTGTGTGACCGCTTTGGGCTGCGGCCAACTCTCAATAGCTTCAATCTTGGCTTTATCAACTTCAATTCCCTGTGGAGTAACAACATAGCCAAGAAAAGATACTCGGTCGGTGCAAAAGGTGCACTTCCCAAGGTTACCAAACAAACGTGCATCACGTAGAGCATTAAAAACAGCACGTAAATGTTCCAAATGTTCTTCCAAAGATTTGCTATAAATCAGTATATCATCAAAATAGACTACCACAAATCGTCCAATGAAAGCACGTAAAACTTCGTTCATTAATCTCATGAAAGTACTAGGTGCATTAGTTAACCCAAAAGGCATGACTAACCACTCATATAATCCAAACTTAGTTTTAAATGCTGTTTTCCATTCATCTCCCAATTTCATACGAATTTGATGGTATCCACTCGCAAATCAACTTTGGAGAATATTGTCGAGCCACTCAATTCATCAAGCATATCATCTAGCCTAGGAATAGGGTGACGATAACGAATAGTAATATTATTGATGCCTCTACAATCAACACACATACGTGACGTACCATCCTTTTTCGGCACTAGAATAATAGGAACAAAGACAAGGACTAAGGGATTCGCGATATAACCTTTGTCGAGCAGCTCCTGTACTTGACGCATAATCTCCTTCGTCTCCTCTGGATTGGTACGGTATGGTGCACGGTTGGGTAATGATGCACCGGGAATTAAGTCAATTTGATGCTCAATCCCTCGAATAGGTGGTAATCCCGGTGGCACGTCTTGTGGAAAGACGTCGTGAACTCCCCGCAAAATGTTAGTGACAGCGGGGGCAAAGAGGAAGGCACGTCCTCGAATGAAAATAATGCCTCTTTGCACACAAAAGCATAGCAAATAGATTTGCTAAAATCTAGCTCATCAATATCAGATTTGGTGGCAAGTAAACATGCACTTTTCAATTTAATTTCGAAAAACAGATAGATGGTTTATTATTAGGCTTCATGTGTTGCTCAAATTCTTTTGCCACAATCTGATTTTCGCTCTTATTTTTCTCCTGTTTTGCTTTATTAGCTCTATTAATATCATCTTTCAAAATGGACTCAGGAGTCATAGGAAGCAAAGTAATATTTTTATCCTTATGAACAAGAGTATACTGATTGTTTCTACCATGGTGTACAGAATTTTTATCAAATTGCCATGGTCTACCAAGTAACAAGGAACATGCTTGCATAGGTACCACATCACAATCAACATAATCAGCATATGTAGAGATACTAAAATGCACACGAACAAGACGTGTTACCTTCACCTTGCCGCTGTTGTTGAACCATTGGATGTGGTAAGGATGTGGATGTGGTCTTGTGGTGAGAGATAGCTTCTCCACCATCTCCATGCTAGCCAAGTTGTTGCAGCTCCTCCATCTATGATGACGCTGAATAGAACGTTCCTTCACAACTCCCTTTGTATGGAACAAATTATGCCTCTGATTTTGCTCAGCTTGTGTAACCTGCACACTCAAAACACGTTGAGCAACTAAACATTCATACCTGTCAAGATCATCAGCAGCCATGTATTGTGTCTCATGATCGAAGCATCTCCACCGTGTTCCTCATGTGTAATAAGAGCCAAAGTCTCCTCATCATAGTCACTAGCGGACTCATACCCACCATCCTCGGTAGCAATCATCACACGCTGAGATTTGCATTCTCTCATAAAATGTCCTCTTCCCTTACAACGACGACAAATAATATCACTTGTGTGCCCTGTTGACGCCATGGAAGAAGAAGAGCTCTGTCTGGCCCGGCAGGTGTGCTCTTAGCGAGATAGTGGTGGTTGTGCCTGCTTTCTTGTATCACGGTTGGAGGTGGCACCTGAAGGAGGTGATGGTGCGGTGGAAGTAGATGATGCACGTGGTGTCCATGATGAAGGTCGACCTGCAGAAAAGTTAGTGCGCCGCCAATGCATCGATCCTGCACTTCACGTTCAGCTTTACAAGCAAGATGGAATAAGCGAGTGATATTATTATAATCCTTATAGTCTAGAATGGTCTGAATCTCTCTATTTAATCCACCCGAAAACGTGCAAGCATAGCTTCATTCTCCTCAACAATACCACATCTAATCAAGCCGTTTGTAATTCCCGATAATATTCTTCTACAGAGTTTTTTCCTTGTCTTAAGCGCTGCAATTTTTGAAGTAATTCACGTTGATAATATGGTGGAACCCAACGAGTACGCATAGCAGTTTTCAAAGCAGCCCAAGTAGCTGGAACAGGATATAATCTACAATGTTCAGACCACCAAACACATGCAAAGCTAGTGAAAGCACAAACAGCAGCAGGAACACGTCTCTCCTTAGGATATTGTAAACATGTAAATCGTTGTTCAGTTTCTAACTCCCAAGTAAGATATATATCAGGAACATATCTACCCTCAAATGGTGGAATATTCAATTTCAGTTTAGGGAGATGATCATGATCTCGTACCTGAGGGGGAGCCCTAATATTGCCATTATTTGCATGTGGACGACCTGGTGGTTGTGGTGCTGGTGGTTGCACGTAGTTCTGATGTTGATCAACCTCATCCTCATAATCGTCCACATACTCATCATCCTCCTCGGTACCAGCAGCAGCAGTAGCAGGAGCCAAAGAAGCACCAACAGCAGTAGCAGCGTGATGAGGACATGACTACCTTGGATAAGACCAAAAATATTGCATACATGCATATTTGTCAGGTGATTTCTAGTGCAAACTATTCAATAATATATTTATGTTATCCAGAACAAAAATACTTCACATACTTTTGTGTTTTGTCTAATTGCAGGTGTGTGGGACATTTGTACAATCCACATATGAAGATAAGGGAAAAGGAGAAGTTTAGTTGCTGTTCAAAAAGTCTTCTCACGTCACTTTTGGGCCAAGAGAAGATAGAGTCCAAGTCTCTCACGTTCTGAATTCAAATTCGGACTGCACAGACATACCTGACTCAAAACGTCAACAACTTTTTCATACGGACTCCGAAATGAGTGATTCTTTTTTTGTTGGAAAGTAGATTTCATGCTCTTTCTAGCACAATTGGAATCACCTTAAAAGATGTCCGGAGCGTTGAGTTGTGGACGAAACAATCTGACGCTGCACCAGAATCCGAGTCAAACTACAAGTCCAAAGGTGTTACGTCACCTCCACTTGGGCCCATTGGCCTTGTACGACCTAGGGTTAGTTTTAGGCTGCCTTGGGACGTTCTCCCACCTCCTTGGCCGTCACCCCTTGCTCCTATATAAGTAGATCCATCTAGTAGCTTTTTGCTTGGGATTTGTTTAGTTAAAAGTTAGCCATTGCAACTTCGTGTACTTCGTTTGTGTCCAACGACCAGACCAAGACCGCTTACGGATCCCCACCTTTATCAATACTTCATACATACTCGCAATATTCAGATTGCTTTTATCATATTCTTGCTTGTTCTTCGATTGCTTGCAGGAATAGACCTTCGTGGTCAGGTTGATTGTGCTCCGGCATGGTCAATAACCTCTCGGAGTTGGTTTAGCGATTGCTAAGGCGCAACGTCGTGCACGTTTGTAGTCGGATCGTCAAAGTCGTCTCCACCAAATCGATAGTTATCATCTCATCGAAAGATCGGGACACCCGCCTCTATCAAGTGGTATCAGTTTTCAGGTTGCTCGGTGAGATTTTACAGTTTTTCATAGTTTAGATCGCATCATCATTCATACCTATAGTCCATGAAAAAGCCACAAAAAAGTTAGATCTGTTTATCCTTTATCCAAGCCAGTCCGAGCCTTTGCAATTTTCTATTCGTTGCTTGCATAGTTGAATTATCGGTTGCATCGTCGTGTCGCTTGCTGGTCTTAGTGTCTAGTTCCTTTAGAGTTTCGAGTTCTGTTCACATATCTCACGCCGCCGCTGCATCATTATCCCTTCCGCTGTCCACCATCCCATCTATTAATTTCCACCACGTGCTACGCGCTGTTCATTGTCATAATCATAGTTGAGGTCATTCACATCTTTGCCTGATCCAATCTGCATCTTATCTCGTTTGTCTTGGAAAGAGGGAGAAAAAAAGAGAGAGAAAAAAAGAGAGAAAAAAAGGAAAGGAAAAAAAAAGAAAAAGAGAGAGAAGAAAAAGAAAAAAAAAGCGTGAGAAAAAAAAAGAGAGAGGAAAAAAAATCGGATCTATCTAAAATCAATCTCGTACCTGAATTCGGATTGGAATCTGTTTTGCGCACTATTCAGTAAAACAGGTGTATCTTCCTCATACGAACTCCGTTTTGGCTCCGTGAGTACTCAAATTGAAGCTAGCGACGAGCCGCATCTAAATAGTTGCAGAAGCTAGTTCAATATTTGACACCTCAAAATCGTCTTCTAAATAGGTCTTTTTGCCCTCCAAAGTTCGTGAGCACAGCTTGTTCCAATTTTTCAGGCCAGTTTTAGAATTCTTTGACTCCTCATATCAACTCGGAATTGAGTGATTCTTTTTGCATTGGAAAGTTTGAGTTAGTAGCATTCTTTGAAAATTTATCAGAAAATTGGCTCAAACTTTTCAAGAGGAAAGTTGGAGAGAGAGTTGTTGTATATCCTGCGTGGCAGTTGTTTTTCATCATTATCTTCACTTATATCTTGCTGTCAAGAGCTACTTATTATCCTTCATTGATGCTAGTTGTGCTACGCCGTGACCTCATTAGTGTTCTAGGCTCGCGTCTCTAGTCCGGTCTAGCCTAGGACCAGCACAGTACCGTCGTTGAGCGTTTATTCAACATTGCATCTCTGAATTGATTATTGCTAATCTTTTGCTACCATATATAGCCAACCCAGCTCCACATACTTCTACACCGTGTATATGTACGCCCCCGGCAATCGCTTTACACAATCTTGAGTTATTTGACATCGCTGGTTGCTGTCACCACCTGCCGCATGGTAAGAACTTGTAAGATATTGATATTTGCTTTATTGTGAGCACTTTACAACCACATCCTAGTAGTTCATAGGAACATTATTCTGGAATTTTGTTTCTTGTTTCTACTAATCATGACAGGTTCCGGAGATAGAAGTTCTTGGACGACGGACACATCTTCACCATCACGAGAGTTGGGACAACACACACAACCACATGGTCAGGTTATCTCTTTACCGTCATTTGAGGGTAGATTTAATCCTGCTATTTATCTAGCTTGGGAGTTTGAAGTAGAACAAGTTTTTAGTAACCATGACTTTTCTGAACTTGAGCGAGTACGAGCTGCCACTAGAGCATTTACTGGTTTTGCTTCAGTTTGGTGGAGTGTGCATTGTAAGAAAAATATTGAGAACCAACCCACAACTTGGAAAGATTTGAAATATGTAATGAGACAACATTTTTTCCCTCCTTACTATCGCCGTGAATTGCTTCGCAAATTTGAACAATTTAAACAAGGCAACAACACTGTCCACGCTTACTACAAACAGTTCAAATCTTATATGCATCATTGTGACATAGAAGAATCTAAGGATGATACAATGAATAGATTTTTTGGTGGTTTGAACCATGATATTCAGGCAAGATTTCAGTATATTCCTCGTTGCATTACCGGTATGTATGTTCGTGCTTGTACCTTTGAGAGACAGATACAGGAGGATGCATTGGGTGACTACAACAACTACTATTCCAGTTCATGCTCACCACCGTCGGTTGGTTCCTCCACCGTTGCACCTACTAGAGAAGCCCCACCTCGGATTGTGAGCGACATCATCATCTCAAGAGTATGGTGCATTGTCTACGTGTGTACCTACATCAGCTACGTCTTTGCGACAAGGTAACAGTAAAGGTATTGATGATATAACTTCACATGAGAATGATGCATCCCTAGTTAACTTGAATGCATCATGTGTTGAGTTACCTGGTGATTTGAGCACAACACCTATTTTAGAGAATCTTGATACTGTCATGAATGCGTCATGTGATCAAACAACTGAAATACCAACAATTTTGAGTGTACCCATTGAATTAACTGTTGATGCAAAAGAATCAATGTTTAACCATTTTGATATGACCTCTAATCTTGGTGATGATTCTGTGTCGAATGACTCATTGCATGTTTGCTTATCTAAGCATGTTGTAGCATGTAAATTTGATTCAAATAAGGTTTATTCACCAATGTTGGGGTGGTTTAATGATGAACATTGTCAATCTTTTGAAATAAATAAGAGCTTCACTTATATGTGCAAACTGAGTTGCAATATTTTCATGCCTTCTAGTTCTTGTGCTAATTTGTTGGTTTTAGATTTTATGAACTATGCAAGTTACTCATCTATTCATGTCTCATATATGCAAAAATCAAGGGAAGTAAAATGGATGACGATATCATATACAACATGTACACCTTGTCTCTTTTGTTAGCCACATTTCAGATTAAGCAACGCCGAGGACGGCTTTGTTTTCAAGAAGGGAGGATGATGAGGACATGACTACCTTGGATAAGACCAAAATATTGCATACATGCATATTTGTCGGGTGATTTCTAGTGCAAACTATTCAATAATATATTTATGTTATCCAGAACAAAAATACTTCACATACTTTTGTGTTTTGTCTAATTGCAGGTGTGTGGGACATTTGTACAATCCACATATGAAGATAAGGGAAAAGGAGAAGTTTAGTTGCTGTTCAAAAAGTCCTCTCACGTCACTTTTGGGCCAAGAGAAGATAGAGTCCAAGTCTCTCACGTTCTGAATTCAGATTCGGACTGCACAGACATACCTGACTCAAAACGTCAACAACTTTTTCATACGGACTCCGAATTGAGTGATTCTTTTTTTGTTGGAAAGTAGATTTCATGCTCTTTCCAGCACAATTGGAATCACCTTAAAAGATGTCCGGAGCGTTGAGTTGTGGACGAAACAATCTGACGCTGCACCAGAATCCGAGTCAAACTACAAGTCCAAAGGTGTTACGTCACCTCCACTTGGGCCCATTGGCCTTGTACGACCTAGGGTTAGTTTTAGGCTGCCTTGGGACGTTCTCCCACCTCCTTGGCCGTCACCCCTTGCTCCTATATAAGTAGATCCATCTAGTAGCTTTTTGCTTGGGATTTGTTTAATTAAAAGTTAGCCATTGCAACTTCGTGTACTTCGTTTGTGTCCAACGACCAGACCAAGACCGCTTACGGATCCCCACCTTTATCAATACTTCATACATACTCGCAATATTCAGATTGCTTTTATCATATTCTTGCTTGTTCTTCGATTGCTTGCAGGAATAGACCTTCGTGGTCAGGTTGATTGTGCTCCGGCATGGTCAATAACCTCTCGGAGTTGGTTTAGCGATTGCTAAGGCGCAACGTCGTGCACGTTTGTAGTCGGATCGTCAAAGTCGTCTCCACCAAATCGATAGTTATCATCTCATCGAAAGATCGGGACACCCCGCCTCTATCACAGCGGCACCAGAATTTTGTCCTGGCTCAAGAGGAACACGCTGAGCTCGTCCATACTGATTCGGAAGGGGGCGTAGTTGTTGTCGTTGCAGAGGTGCGATAGGTGCAGCCGGTGGTGGTTGTGGAAAACGCGCGAGCAATTCATCAAACTTGCTATCAAGCTTTGTTTCAAACGTCTTCTCAATGCCATCTATCTTCTCCATGGCCTCGTCAAATCTGTTTACCACGTCTTGCACCTGTCCAATCATCATTTGCTGAAACTTATCATGTAGCTGTTTGTTAAATCGAGTTCTCCCAATCAGTCTCATCGACTTGTGATCCTACCATGGTTAGCAGAAAATAGAAACACACAAGAATATGATCCTACAAACTACTAAAAAGTGGTGGTGGTGTATCACAAACCCGTCAAGCAAATCTCAAATTCTTACCAGTTCTTACCCAGCAGCAGGTGGTGATCGGCAACCGTTGTAGTCAAAACTCTCAAAGCTTGGATATAGCGATTACCAGGGAGAATCAAATGCACGACGTAGATGTATGTGGAGCTGGGAAGGCTTATAATATGGTAGCAAAAAAGGTCAGCAATAATCAATTCAGAGATGCAAAGTTGAATAGACGCTCAACGACGCAGTCTTGGCTGGTCCTAGGCTAGACCGTGCTAGAGACGCGAGCCTAGAACACTAACAAAATCACGGCGCTGCGTAAACAAGGGAGGAGCACACTCTGAAAAAAAAATTCTCTTTTTTTCCTTTTTTTGCACTTTTTGTCCTCTTTTTTTTTTTGCTCCGCAACAAATTTTTTTCAAAAAGTCTACAAATGGTCTAAAACTGCCTAGCCAAATTTTCCGGACTTAGTTTTTTTTTTTTTTGAACTGAACTATTTTTCTTCTGCGGATGGCTTGGAAGTTGGGGAGTCTGTCTGTCACACGACTCGGAGTATCGCGTGATCTGGAAATCGAGAACAATGCAACAATTCTTGGACTCGGACTAGGACTGGTGGCGGAGATGAATCTGGTGGAACTTCGGACTGGTGGCGGAGATGAATCTGGTGGAACTTCGGACTGGTGGCGGATATATGTTGCGTGGACTCGGATGGGCGTGATGGCGGCGGATATGTGGTGGCGATATGGATTCGGATTGGCGGTGAATATGTGGCGGTGGTATATGGCAGCGGCGACGTGACAACCTGTGAATGTAACTCAAACTCTAAAAGACTAGACGCTAAGACCAGCAACTTGACACGACGATGCAACCGCCAATTCAACAAAGCAAATACAGAAAAGATTATGCAAAGGCTCAGATTGGTTCGGACGGGATGAACTAACCCTATTTTTTTTTGGCTTTTTCGTGGACTATAGGTATGAAGAACAGACTCGATCTAAACTACGAAAAACTGTAAAATCTCACCGAGCAACCTGGAAATCTGATACCACTTGATAGAGGCAAAGGTGTCCCGTCTTTCGATGAGATGGTGGATTTCGCTTTGGTGGAAGTCGACTTTGACGATCCGACTACGAACGTGCGAGGACGTCGCGCCTTAGCAATCGCTAAACCAACTCCGAGAGGTTATTGACCACGCCGGAGCACGATCAACCTGACCACGAAGGTCTGTTTCCTGCGAGCAAACGAAGAACAAGCAAGAAACTGAGATTGCAATCTGGATATTGCGAATATAAGATGAAAGCTTTATTGATCAAGGTGGGGTTACTGTGGCGCCTTTGTCCGGTCGTTGAACACAAACGGCAATCCGGTTGCAGCTATGGCAAACTTTTAATCTAAACAAAACCCAAAGTCTAAACGGTGCCCTAAGGGCTGTATATATGGAGGAAGAGGGGGTGAATTTCGTGGCCCTTGGTGGAGCGGTCCGAAACTAACCCTATCTCTTGTTTCCCCACACATACGGACTCTAAAAATAGCCTATACTAATGTATTTCGAAATTATATGGGCCTGGCCCAATAATAAGGTGACGCAGCACCTAGAATAGCCTCTGGACGAAATTTATGAAGTGGCATCTTGTATATTTCGTCCAAGGCTTCATGTACTCATTATGGTGGCTTCAAAGTCCTGAAATCATCACTTGTAACTCCATTCTTGTCCCCCTTGCGCATGCCATCATCTCCATGCTTGTTCTTGCTCCAATGTTCATCCTTCTCCAAGCTAGGCCCTTCATTTGTAAGCAAAACAAATGTATCCAATTTAGGCAGCATCATATTCTCATGAACATTAGAATCATTACCAAGAAACGAAAGTACCTGGTAATTTAGTTGGCGTGCGCGAGCTCTAGTAATTGGTCCAGTATGTATAGCAGCAGGGGCTGTGGGTGTAACAATGGTATTGATGTCCTCATCAAATGGATTGTCAAACATGACGTGACCAATAGAATTTTCACATGATATCCTATGAAGCATAGCATCACAACTAGGTAACTCAACATGGTCATCATCGTATTCGTCATAAATAGGTAAGTCATGACATGAAGAAGTTTCACTAGCATGAAGCATGGCAATAGGTGCGTCAACATCATGGGAGCAATCGATGTCAAGAGAGTCCACTAGTGGGACAAGAGAAGCACCATCACCTATGTTACCATGGGAAGGTCGCTCATGTGTTGTAGGTGAGGAGTTGAAGATCCGCTCGTTGTCATCTTCATCTTGATGGAACCATGTGGTGGGTGCATCATCGTCCATCATGGTCGTCGTCGTCTCCATTTGAGGTATGGACTCATCAATGGTAGGCATGTCGTCATGTAGGAGACCTAGCACCAAAGGAGAAAACACACTAGGAGTAGAGGGTAAGTCGTTAGGAATCATAGTGGCCTCACATGCCATGTCAACTACCTCCCTCACTAAGTGTTGTGGCTCACTCACTCCCTCAAGGATGCTCTCACTCGTATGGTTGGTGGAGCCGCTCAAATCGCACTCAGCCTCACACAAGATGTGTGGCATGCTCTCATGTGTGGGACTAGTGGTGGTCACACTCATCCTCTCATAGGAAATGTACTCAATGTCATATATGGTGGAGTCACTCATCTCACTCATGGGTTGGTGGCTCTCCTCACATGGCAATTGGGTTATCTCATGATATGTGGGTGTCGGAGAGATGTTGGTGCAAATGTCTCCTTTCTCAACTCCTATCGTCGCCTTGGTTGAAGGGATAGTCCCATGCTCAACCTTCTTGTCACCGTCTTGTTGTTGGAGGCCCATATGATGTGGCACCTCATAGCTCGTCTCCATGACCGAAGGGAGTTTACCATGCTCGGTCATCTTCCTTGAGGGGCTTTCGAAGATGGAAGTGTCGCCCTCGCTCGTAGGTCGTCGCCTTGGACTTGATGAAGTCGCTGTAGGCGTACTCGTGGGAAGTAGGAGAAGATGCCGTACGTCCAAAGGCGGAGATGCCTTGATAGCACTTGGAGAAGATGCCAAAGTGGTTGGTGTAGCTGTGGCGCCGTCTTGATGGTGGTCGTCTCGCGGTCTTCTTTTGTTGATCTCGCGGTCGTCGTCTTGAAGCTTGGACTTGGGCGTGAAGTAGGGCTTGTTGGGACTTGTTGATGCGGAGCATCCCACGTTCATCCCCATGTACACTACGACTACTCTCCAAGCCCCAAGAGGACATATGACGAGACCTCGAATATACACCATTGGACACAAGGTGAACTCGCTCCTCTCCGAACCTTCACTTTCTACATGTGAGACATGGCTACTACCTCATGCATGGATCTTGCATATACTCAGGTACGACCGAGACGACCACGGAGAATCCAAGGACCAAGGCCAAGCATGGAAGAGAAGGAGGAAGAGAACCTGGCCGCTCCAGAACGAGCGGTACTACCGCCCACTCCAAGCGGTACTACCGCTGAGGCCACCCAAGCGGCACTACCGCCAGGCAACAGCCCAACCACCGCCCAGGCGGAACAACCGGCCAGCTACCGCCCAACAACCGGCCCGCCTTCTGTGATCAAGCGGAGCAAGCCGGTGCCGCACCGGTTTTACCGGTTTCTGCCAAAAGACCGGAACAACCGCCCCGATGACCGGAACAACCGCTGCCCCTTCGGCCTACACCTCTAGTTCCAGCGCCCGGGCTTTGAGCGGAACTATCGCCCCCGCCTGACCGGTACTACCGCCCCGCACGAGCTCCCAGCGGAACTACCGGCCACATGACCGGTACTACCGGCCTGTCTGCGCATAATGTAATGGGCCGAGCCCATGTACCCCTTCGCCCTCACTTACCCCTTCATGGCTCTAGACTAAATATACTCCTCCACCTCCCCCTAGTAAGGGTTAGCATTGGTTTAGCTCATATTTTGTGTGAGAGCCTTGCTCATCCACTTGGTTACTTCTCCTCGGAGCTCACGACCTCTTCGGAGAAGATCCCCCAAGCGGATTCAAGACCCCTTCAAGGGAAGACAATCAAGACCTCCTCACAGAGAAGAACGGCTACCTTTGTTTATTTCCTTTGTTGATTTTGAATCTTGTGCCACCTTATGTGTTCGATGATCTAGCCCTTGTGTGATCGATTACTTGTCGGTTTAGTGAATTTCTCTCGTTCCTCTCCGTGTTCTTCCTCGTGTTCTTCCGCTTGTTCGTCGTGTTTCCCGTAGGATCCACTCCAAATGTGAAAGATCGTCCATACAGGGCTCCGCCCTACATCATCTTGGTATCATGAGCCACGTTGATCACGTTTTTGGAGCCCCTACCTTTTGTTTTCTAGCTTGATTTTGTTCATTTCGTCCTAAATTCGAAAATCCCCACCAAATATAGCCCCCAATTTTTTTTGTGATTTGTTGGTTTGATGATGTTTTGTTGATTTTGATCCGTGGATTTGCTTGGTTTCAAGTGGATCTAGCATTCCCCCAAGTTTCCCCTCTTCCCATCCTCGAAATCCATCCAATTTTGCCCCTGAAATCATCCATTTCCGCCCCAAAATCCCGCCCCGATTCGATCTGCGAATTTTCCCGACACGAGCGGTGTCGGTGTCAAAACCGGCGGATCTCGGGTAGGGGGTCCCGAACTGTCGTCTAGGCGGATGGTAACAGGAGACGAGGACACAATGTTTTTACCTGTGTTCAGCCCTCTCGATGGAGGTAATACCCTCGTCTGCTTGATTAATATTGATGATATGGGTAGTACAAGAGTAGATCTACCACGAGATCAAGGAGGCTAAACCCTAGAAGCTAGCCTATGGTATGATTGTTGAGATGTAATGTTGTGTCCTACGGACTAAAGCCCTCCGGTTTATATAGACACCGGAGAGGCTAGGGTTACACAGAGTCGGTTACAATGGTAGGAGATCTACATATCCGTATTGCCAAGCTTGCCTTCCACGCCAAGTAAAGTACCTTTCGGACACGAGCCGGAGTCTTCAATCTTCATAGTCTGGGAGTCCGGCGGATATCAATAGTCCGGCTATCCGGACACCCCCTAGTCCAGGACTCCCTCAGTAGCCCCTGAACCAGTCTTCAATGGCGATAAGTCCGGCGTGCATAATGTTCGGCATTGCAAGGCGGGTTCCTCCCTTGAATAATCCGGAGAAGATAATGAACACCAGGATAGTGTCCGCTCGCAAAATAATTTCCACATTCCAAGCGTAGAGAATAAAACATATACACCGATCCAATCTGGCGACGTATTATGCGGCATGACATCACACCGCACCAAGCCCTTGTTTGAATTACTATACCGCTTGACGTTTAGCGGCGGTTTCCTGGCACGCCCCTGTCGAGCGTAGATCGTGTTCCCCTTTTTGGGATTCTCATCAATACGTGCGTGGGTAACCCAACGCGCCATTGATGGCGGCGCTTGGAGATAAGCGAGTTTTACCGGGCGGTGAGGGACGCATAGTTTTGTCCGCCTATATATAAGGGATAAGGATTTACCTTCTCACCTACGCCTTCTTCCTCCTTTGCTCATCCATCCCTGCGAACCCAAGCTCCAACGCTCAAGCTCGCGCATTCCGCCTCGACCCTTCTCCGAACATGTCCGGAGGGGGAGGCAAGTGGATGGCCTCCACCGCCAAGGAGGAGGACATCACCAAGCTGCGCGACGCCGGATACCTTTCCGGAGACATCGCGCATCGGCTGCCCGACGCGGGGCAGCTCGTTCCTACCCCAGGACCTCACGAGAGGGTTGTTTTCCTTCCCCACTTCCTCCGCGGACTGGGCTTTCCGCTCCATCCATTCGTCCGGGGGATCATGTTCTACTACGGCCTGGATTTCCACGATCTGGCGCCGAACTTCGTCCTCAACATCTCGGCGTTTATCGTCGTGTGCGAGGCCTTTCTCTGCATCCGGCCCCACTTCGGCCTATGGCTCAAGACCTTCAACGTCAAGCCGAAGGTTGTGAAGGGGACGCAAGCGGAATGTGGAGGCGCTATGTTGGGCAAGTTGCCCAACGTCCCTTGGCTAGAAGGGACCTTCGTGGACTCCGTCAAGGGGTGGCAATCGGGGTGGTTCTATATCACCGAGCCGTGCAAGCCTACATGGGCGGCGGCCGCCGAATTTAGATCTGGAATCCCTACGCAGCTCACCTCCTGGAAAGAGAAGGGCTTGCAGTGGGGCGACCCGGTGGAGGTGACGGGTCTTCGAACCTGCATCAAGAAGCTGGTGAGCAATGGGCTCCGGCTCGTCGACGTGGTCCAGTCATGCTCCTCCGTGATTCTCCCATGCCAAGAAAGGGCATTTAATCTGTGGGAGTTTAATCCGGAACAGCACCAGGCGTTAAGCGGGCTCTTGATACAACGTCTGAAGGTGCTTGAGGGTGCTGTTCAAGAGCGCTGATGCGCCCGCATCCGCGACCGAAGACCGCGGATTCAGCTTGCAGTCTCCGACTGACGGGGTAAGTGATTCGACCCCATTACGGGACACTTGTAGTAATTAGATTGACTCTAGCGAGGTTTTTAATCTGCCTCTTCCTTTGACAGGAATGGATGGAGAAGGCCGAGCTGCTTATCAGTCCGGCTCCCATGCCAGAAGAACCAATGGATGCCCATTTAGCAAGGCTGCTGGTTCCGGCACCGTACGTGGTGCCGGAGAAGAAGGCCAAGAAGGTGGCCGCGGGGACTCGAAAGAGTTCCCGCAATCAAGCGTCTGACGACGACGACGAGGACTCCTCCCCCGAAGACGAGGAGGAGGAGGAGGAGTACTCTTTCCCGGAGGAGGGAGAGAAGAAGAGGAAGGCCTCCCCAATCGGGGCGGCAGAAGGGTCCAAGAGGGGGAGAACTATCCCCCCGGACAGTTTCGCCAACATCAGTGTTGGCGAGGAAGAGTGGCCTCCAAGGGCCCGGCGTCCGGCAAGATTGTAAGTATCCGGGTCATTCATATGCCGTATTATAGTATGTCACGCAGTGTCCTTCTAATGCCTATTAGACGACTTTCCCGACTCGACGAGCGGGTCGTAGGCGCCGTCGGATGTAAATTCCATCCCGACTGCCTCTACCCCATGCGCCGAGGATGACGAGGCGGAATCCCACAGGGGGACGCGCCAGGAGGAGGCTCCGGAGGCGCCGTCAGGCAGCCCCCCGGACTTTGTGCTGGACTCTACTCCGGAACCCCTAAGCGGTTCGAGGTCCGCAAGCAGCCCCCCCCTCGAAAGAGGGGCAGATAGTGGACGCCGGCCTCCGTCCCAGCCGGAGGCACGGACAACTGCTTGGAGGCGCTCAAATGCCTCCATCGAGAAAACACCGCACTCTCATGAGTGCGGTGATTGAAAGGTCCAGCTTGCCAAGGGCGGGCTGACCGAAGCCTGCAACAGCCTTCTAATAGGCTTTGAGGTAAGAAGGTTAAAATTAAGCAATATAATACCGCATAGACAAGAGCCCACGATGCTTAGTCCGGTGTTGGAAAGAAAAGCGGACTAAGGATCTTTAACAAGATATCGCAGGGGTTTCTAAAATATGTGAATATGGGTTTGCAGGCTGCGCTGTTGACCTCTGCCGCATTAACAGCGGAGGTCGAGGCGCTGAAGAAGGACCTTGAGCGGTCGGAGCAAGAGCTCGGCCATGCCAAGAGGCAGCTCAAGGAAAAAGAAGGTGAATAACACCACTTTAAATATGCACCTTACAGAAAAGGGTTTTGGTTGCAAACAAGATTAACAAGGATAATATATGCGTCATGGGGGCCACTAACGAGGTGGCAGCCACGAAGGATGTCGTGTCCGTGGCGAGCATAATGCGCCCCGTAACGGATCGAGCGAGAAAAGCAAGCGGCGCTGGTGGCGGAAGTTCGGCAAGAGCTCCGTGCTCTCATGAAAAAGCATGAGAGTTTGGGCGTGACTCAAGACTCGAGAGTCCGAGCTTGCCTCGGCTCTCGATAGGGCCGACTCCGCCAAGGCCGAGGCCCGAGGGCCCATATGGAAATAGAGGACATGAAGAAGATAGCAGCGGGTAAGGCGTTTTCATGCGAGCAAGCATGTTAATGTAAATTACGGATACTTACCCGATTCGGAGCTCTCGGGGGCATTTGCAGATCTGCCACATAGTGCGTCCGATGCCGCTGCGTTCTATCGTGGCGAGGAGGGAGCTCAGCGGAGAAGGTCTTCGGTCTCGATCTGTTGAGGCCGCCATCCGGTGCCCCCAAGCGACCAGTGAAGCGGTTGGTCGAACTCCACAAGGTAGCCGAGGAGGCCATGAAGGGCCTCATAGTCCGGTGTGGCCGGGCAGGCCATGCTGGCAGCTACTTTGGCCTAGTCTGGCGGCTAGTTGATGCGTGCCGAGGCTGGATGTGATCAAGCGATCCGCTTTGCATTGAAGGCGCTCGTCGAGCCCTTGCCCGCATAAAGGTGCAATGGGGCAAGCTAGATGCGGAGAAGCTTCTCACGGATCCGCCGCCGGGCAAGGAGCACCGTCTGCGGAGCGATATTATAAAGTTGTCTGAAGGGAGCCCACGATATCGCGGATGAGTGCCCCTTAATGTAATCCTTGATGAACTTCATTGTGTGTTTATCACATGCGCCAAAACTTCGTTTATATGCGCCATGAGCAACGCTTTGTTGAATTTAAAATATTACCTTCATGCGGCCGTTTGTTAAATCGAGAGATGGCAAGTCGTTGGCTTTCACCCCCAAGCCACAGTCTTTGGGGTGTTCGGTGATAAACTTGAGCACTCTTGTTCCCATCTTTGGGTCCATCTAGGAGGCGCTGAACACGACGAACAAGGCGACCGGACTTATAATGCTTGAACACTCTCACTTAGCCATAGAATTCTATAATTTTAAATTTCGTGAAGCCCTGGTATTCGAAGATCAATCCGGCGCTATCCACGCCTTCGCTCGGACATCATCCGAACTTTGCTCGAAGCGGCATGAGTCTTTAGGGACCCGAAAAGACCTCTGGAACAGCGACCAGTCTCTCGCCTTATCATGCCAGTCAGTTTTAGCTTTCTCCACTGAGGCGTTAACCCGGCTCAACCGGGGCGCAATCGCACTGGTTCTCCTAGTGCTACCTTAGCCGACGGAATGGAAAGTAAGGTACCAAAACATAGGAGCCAGGCAAACCCAACTATTGACCCAAGACATGATTCGGAGCTGATTCATATAATGCTATAAGTTCGGGGTGCCGCACTTGTGAAAGTGTTCGGACTTAATCACACCGTAATATGGGGAACAGAAGCCCCTGGTGTATTCAGTCGTACCAAAGTATATGGGCGCAATATGTCATATAGTGAACATTTGTAAAGGATAATGCAATTGCCATAAAAAGGTAATAAACTTGCAAAAGGGAGTGCTGCGTTATTTATGAAAGAAGGTCTGCTAATAAAGCAGACTGATACAAATAGTGCGGTAAGCAAGGTGTTCGGACTAAATTAACATGTCCCCCTCCAGGGATTAGCTGCAGACTTGGTGTATGTAATTAAATTTAATGCTCGTAACGGAGACCACCTGAGTGTTCGTCGCAGCCTTCTTTAATCCCTGACTGTTGTATCTTGAATTCGGCAAGTTCG
The DNA here is from genome assembly GCA_021437245.1 of Aegilops speltoides. Taxonomy (NCBI): domain Eukaryota; kingdom Viridiplantae; phylum Streptophyta; class Magnoliopsida; order Poales; family Poaceae; genus Aegilops; species Aegilops speltoides. The sequence goes on from CM038141.1 coordinate 205,615,312, forward strand.
CCGTCGAACAGGGCTTCTGGTTAATGGATTCCTGTGTATGCAAAAGAAGAAAAGATAAAAAACAAAGCCAAGGGGGGCGATCGCATGAGCCCCTTGTGTGGTCGAGCCGCACTCTTTGGTCCTTGTGGTTAAGCCCCTCCCCTACGCCCATGGTATCTCCAAAGCATAATGATGTACGCGGAGTGTTATTCTAGTGATCATGCGCGGGCGGGGGTTGGGGCCGCATTGCTACGCGTGCTCTGATCGCGCCAGGTGGTCATGGTTGTTATTGCTCCGGGCGCGTTTTAATGTGTCCGGCTTTTTAGTTGCCGGACTAGAGAATTGCCGTAGAAGGCTGCTCTGTACTTCTACCGCGAGAGCCGCTGTATGTTCCTCCGTTCGGAGGAACGCCCGTATTCCCATTGACCGTAATGACTCCACGAGGGCCCGCATCTTGAGCTTTAGGTATGCATAATGCGGCACCGCGTTGAATTTTACAACGCGATGCGTCCGAGCAGGCATGATAGCCGCTTCTGAGCGGGACTATATCGAAGATTAACTCTTAACCGGAAGTTATCCGGGATCCGAAGACCACTTCTAGTGTGACAGAGCACATGCATAGTTGGCTTCCACTCACGGGATGACACCTTTAAAGGTTGTCTTAGTAGGTTTGATCCTGGATGGGTCTATGCCCATTTTGCGCACTGTGTCCTGATAAAGCAGGTTCAGGCTGCTGCCGCTGTCCATTAGGACTCTTGTGAGGTGAAATCCATCGACGATTGGGTCTAGGACCAATGCGGCGAATCTGCCATGGCGTATGCTAGTCGGATGGTCTCGTCGATCAAAAGTGATCGGACAGGAGGACCATGGATTGAACTTCGGGGCGACTGGCTCCATCGCATAGACGTCCCGTAGTGCGCGCTTCCTCTCCCTCTTGGGTATATGGGTCGCGTAAATCATATTCACCGTCCGCACTTGCGGGGGGAAACCCTTCTGTCCTCTGTTGTTCGGCGGCCGGGTCTCTTCCTCGTCGTCGCTATTTAGCCCCTTGTCATTGTGTTCGGCAATTAACTTGCCAGCCTGCCTGAACACCCAACAATCTCTATTGGTGTGATTAGCTAGCTTTTCGGGGGTGCCATGTATCTGGCATGAGCGGTCGAGTATTCTGTCCAGATTGGATGGGCCCGGAGTTGTTCTTTTAAATGGCTTCATCCGTTGACGGGTTTGGAGCCTCGAATCCGGCATTGACCGCCGTATCCTCTTTGTCGCCGCCGTTAGTCGGCGTTTGTTTTATTCGGCGTGACTGTCGTGATTGTCCTTGGAGTCCGGCTGCGAAATTTTGCGGAGATTATTGCTGCGGGCTAGCCAGCTATCTGTCCCGCATAAGCGGTCATTAATGATGTGAGGGCTGCCATGGATTTGGCTTCTCCTGCCCAGTGCGGGCTAGCCATTCGTCCCGGATGTTGTGTTTGAAGGCTGCGAGGGCCTCCGCATCCGGACGATCGGCGATTTGATTTTTCTTCGTCAAGAATCGCGTCGAACTATCCGGCGATTCGTCTGCTGCTAAATAATGTGGCTTAGGTCATCGGCGTCGGTGGTCGCACGTATGTACCTTGGAAGTTATCAAGGAACGCGCCTCGAGTTTTCCCAACACCCAATCGACTCTGCGGGCAGGCTGTTAAGCCAATGCCGAGCTGGTCCTTTAAGCTTGAGTGGGAGATATTTTATGGCGTGCGGATCGTCGCCATGGGCCATATGGATGTGGAGAAGATAATCTTGATCCACACTGCAGGTCTGTTGTACCATCGTAGGATTCGATGTTCACGGGTTTGAACCCTTCGGGATCGATGATCCATTACTTCATCGATGAAGCATAACGGGTGTCTGGCGCCCTGTATTGAGCAATATCGCGACGCAGCTCGAGGGAGCGCTGTCTCATGTGTTCGCCCGGCGGCGTTATGTCCGACGCGATGGGATTAAATCGTGGGTCGTAGGCGCCCACGTGATCCATAGATGGATCTGGGTTGCCTTGCTTTGTCCTCCAAGATGTCTCGCAAGTCCGCGCGTTCCTTTTGGCCGTACTCTGGATCGATGTCGGGTGCGGTCTTGGCTGGGGCCTTGAATGCCTCTCTGTCGCGACCACGGGCGGTCGGTCAGCCATGTCGTCTTGCGCTGTGATAAGGGTATGTATGCTTCCTCCTCTAATCGGGGAGCAGCTTGCGTCTTAGGTAACTTTTCGAGGGAGTTCGAGTTTATACACTTGACGCGAGGACCTCGGTCCATCGATCGGCTAGCAGATCTTGATCAGCTTGAAGCTGTTGCTGCTTTTTCTTTAGGCTATTTGCGTGGCTATGAGCCTGCGCTGAAGCGCTCTTGTTCGACGGGATCCTCGGGTATGGCGAATTCATCATCGTTGAGGCTCGCCGTCTTGGAGGAGGCATATAGTTATCATCCTCAACCCCTCGCCCCGCCGCCTGTCGTGAGGGCTTGCCTGCGTCCTCCTGCGCTGAGTCTTGCGGGAGGGATCGTCTTCGGCACTCTCCGGTGTTATTGTCTCCGTGCGGATTCTCCATTCTTGTTGTGGCGGGATTTAGGCGGCGCCACGACGCCGGCGTTTAGGCTGCTTCTTCAAAGAATCTTCCTCCGCTGCTTTTTCGCCATCCCTTCCTTTGGGGTATCCACCATGTAGGCGTCGTATGACGAGGTGGCCTTCCGGTGTCCGTGGGCGCTGGGTCTGATCGTCTCGGCATCATCGTCCATAGCGTCGATGTCCTCGGTCGTAGTCTAGCATGTCGGTTAGATCCTCGGCGGTGGCTACAAAGTGGGTGGTGGGTGGGCTCGAATTTCTTCGTCGTCCGAACTCCAACCGTCCCGCCATAGTCCGCCAGGATTCTCTGATAGCGAGATGCTTGAGAATTCAGGATATCGCCGAAAGCGAGTGTTGAAAGATGTCATGGCGGTGAATTCCATAACCGGCCTAATCTAACTTAATTGGCGGGGGCGCGGGAGGCTCGGAGTCCGGCGTCTCGGGATCACGAGTTTCGCAAGGGACAAAATCGGTATTCGGCTCCATCGCCGTAGATGTTGAAGCCCCCGGGGCGGCGTCTATCCACCGACCCTCATCATGGGCAATCGGCTCCGGGCAAGTAGCCAGGGCGGATTCAAGTGCGGCCACCAAAGCACTGTCCGGCGGCAGAGCTAGATCATGCCCATCATCGCAGTGCGGCGCGCTTGGCTGTGGCTCGAGTCCGTCGAAGATCAAGTCTCCGCGGTCATCGGCCGTGAAGTTTAGTCTTCCGAATCTGACCTGACGACCAGGGGCGTAGCTTTAGATCTGCTCCAGATGGCCAAGAGAATTGGCCCGCAGTACGAAGCCGCCGAATATGAAAATCTGTCCGGGGAGAAAAGTCTCACCCTGGACAGCGTTGAAGGTTGAAGATGCCATCGAGCCTATCGGTGACGACACAGAGGAACTCTCAATGAAAGCACCAATGTCGGTGTCAAAACCGGCGGATCTCGGGTAGGGGGTCTGATGCGGAGCATCCTTCCATCATCCCCATGGACTCTACATCAACACATCCGACCCCACAAGGACCTATGACTCGAGCACGTGCAAGAGCTCTTGAAACCGAGGTGACATCACTCCTCTCACAATTCCCTTTCGATTCACATGAGACATGGTTACTGCCTCAAACGGAAATGCTATGCATGCTTAGGTACCAAGGAGTCAACCTAGAAGAAGCTACAGCCCAAGATGGACATCAAGAGCGAGAGGAGGAGCTGCAGAGTCCAGGACGGGCGGTACTACCGCTCAAGCCAGGCGGTACTACCGCTGAGCCGAGCCAAGCGGCACTACCGCTCAAGATCCGCCCTACTTCCGCCGAACCCGACAAACTCCAGGAATCGAACGATGCCAGAGCGGTACTAACGCCCTCCCGAGCGGTACTACCGCTGAAGCACCTCAAGCAGTACTACCGCCCATAGGACCGGTACTACCGCCCTGCCTGCGTGCAGCGTTTCGGGCCGAGGCCCATGTACTCGTTTCACCCCCAACTTACCCCTTGGAGAACCTAGACTATAAATAGACCCTCTCCTCATCCTTTCTAGGGTTAGCATTGGATTAGCTCATATTTGTGTGTGAGAGCCTTTGCTCATCCATCGATACTTCTCCACGGAGATCAGGACCTCCGTCTAGGAGAAGATCCATCGGATTCAAGACCCCTATACGGGAAGATCCCTCGTGGATTCAAGACCTCCTCCGGAGAAAAACGGCTACCTTTGTATCTTTCCTTTGTTGATTTTGGACCATGTATCACTCGTGCTTCGATGATCTAGACCTTGTGTGATTGATCCCTTGTCGGTTGAGTGTCTCTCTCGTTCTTCCCGTGATTTCCTCTCGTGCTTCCGCGTGTTCTTCGTGTTTTCCTACGTAGGATCCCCTCCAAACGTGAAAGATCGACGAATTAGGGTTCCACCCTACATCATATGGTATCATGAGCCACGTTGATCACGTTTTTGGAGCCCCTACCCCGTGTTTTCTAGCTTGATTTTGTTGTTTTCGTCCTAAATCCTAAAATCCCCACCAAAAATAGCCCCCAAATTTTTTTGTGATTTGTTGGTTTGATGATGTTTTGTTGATTTTGATCCGTGGATTTGCTTGGTTTTGAGTCGATCTAGCATCTCCCCAAGTTTCACCTCTTTCCATCCACAAAATCCATCGAATTTTGACCCCGAAATCATCCATTTCCGCCCCAAAATCGCGAAACAATTCGAGCAGTCGAGAAAATCCCGACACGAGCGGTACTACCGCCCTACAGAGCGGTACTACCGCTGAGAACCTCAAGCGGTACTACCGCCCCACGAACGGTACTACCGCCAGGCCCCTTCCAGCCGAAATAGTCGAAAAATCCCGACACGAGCGGTACTACCGCCCTCCCGAGCGGTACTACCGCCTGGCGATTCGACTTTCCGAGTTTCACCATTTTCACCATAACTTCCACATCCGGAGTCCGATTTTCGCGTTCGTTAGCTCGTTGAGAAGCTATTGACATTCCCCATCCACCTAGATAGGCTACAACACCATTGGACACCATCTAATTTTCCGAATATTGGCATCTTTGCCTAGGGCTTTCACCACATCATACGCTATACCACCTCCGTTTTCCGCTACCACCATTGTTGTTTTTGTTCTTTGAGAATTTGAGTTGTGGTTCCCGTGTCCTATTGTGTTTCGGCTATATAGGTACGGTTCAACGTCAACATCACCACCGCTCATCTTCGCCGAGGACTCGTCATCGCCAAGGACGGTAACCTCGACGACATCTTTGTCATCTCTCGCAATTGCATTGATAACCATCATAGCCCATCTTTTGCGTTGCTTACCCATCGAGACTAGCCATTGAGTATTGCCGGCAATGTGACTTGTGCACATTAGTGATCATACTCCATAGCATACATACCATAGCATAGTGGTGCATATCTTGAGATCCACTTGTGTGTCACAAAGTTGTCATCGCATACACAATTGCTATCTTGGTTCGTGAAGTTTGCATAAGAAAAGAGCTCAAAAGAGAAGGAGCCACCCAAGCTTTTAAGCAAAAGAGAAAGATAAGCAAAGAGCTTATAAGCAAGAACCATAGCATCATACTACATTAAGATTGTCATATAAGATCATCTTGGATCATTGCACCGAAATACCATACATATAGCATACTTGGGATAGAGATCGTTGCATTTTTGGCCTAGTAGGTTGTGCACAAGCTCTGTATCTGCCTATTGTGCAATCGTGCTAGCGTCTCTCTAGTATTGTGCAACAAGAGCATTTTCGTGGATTCCACATTTTGGCTCACTTTTGGTTTGCACAATCCCATTTATCTATTTGTGTGTGTGTTTCCGTGTACCACTACTTGCTTGGTCTACTTGTTACATTTGCGAATTTGCGAATCTTCTTCAACATTTTTGAGTCAAGCTAACGATTGCAATCAATTTTGTGCCACCATCCTAACCAAGCTCCACCAAAAGCTTTTACTTGTGTAGGTGTGAGAATCGACAAGGATCGGTACCAATAGTGCTATTTCATTGTCCGCATTTGAGTGAACTTGATTCATCTTCAACTTCGGTCAAAGGTACATTGGTATTAGTTCTTCTCCTTCTACCACTCACAATTTGCTTGAAATGATGGATAGGCCAAGTTCTTCTACAAACCCACTCTTCATCGAGCAAGACGACGACATGTCATCATACGTCACCAAGAGCCACCTCTTTGGCGCGCAACGAGCTCTCCATCAAGAGCAACAAGCAATGAGCGAACGCATCGACCTCTCCACCGACTTGCGACTCTCCGAGAAACGTACAAGCGATTACTTCGACAACAAACTCGACGCGCACAAGAAAGAGAACGATGCAAGAATGGATGAGATCCACGCCTTGTTGGTGAACCGGCGTACTTCTACCTCTTCACACTCAAGACGGAGCCACTCAAGTCGCCACTCCGACGACTCCTTCTCCGACACAAGTACACCGTCATCGAACATTCTTCGACGAACCGCGCGTCAAGATCATCATGCATCTCGCAACCCGCTACACGACAAGAATCTCCAAGAGCAAGTTGATGAAGAAGTTCCTCGTCCTCAATCGAGCCAAATGGCGTTTGCGCAAGCTCAAGAACGACAACGTCTTCGTCACCAACAAGAACAAGAACGAGCGCGCCTACACCAAGAGCAACAAGACGCCGAGGCTCAACCTCTTCAACAACAACAACGAGACGCACAAGCTCTTGAGGCGGAACGCGCCCTTCAAGCATCAACTCGAGCTCTCGCCAACCGCAATCGCGAAAGGCGCAATCAAGAGGAAGCACTTCGAGAAGAAATACAAGAGAGGAACTACCATCCGCGTGCGCAACGTCAAGCTCCTCAAGCTCATCCTCCAACTCAAGGTCAACAAGAGCAAGTTGATCATGGACTTCCTCCTCGCCAAGAGCAACATGAGGATGATTACCCTCCACGTCAAAACGTCATCATCACCATCGACCTCAAAACAATGAAGAACATCGCTATGGCAAGCTCAAGTTCACAATGCCCAAGTTCAATGGAACCAATGATCCCGAAGAGTACCTCTCATGGGCATTGAAGGTCGACAAAATCTTTCGTTTGCACAACTATGAGGAAGAGAAGAAGATCGCTATGGCATCACTTGGGTTCCAAGACTATGTGCTCATATGGTGGGAACAAGTCCTTGAGCGCCGACAAGCAAGAGGTGAACCTCCAATCACCACTTGGGCTCAAATGAAGGATGTCATGCGAGCATGTTTTGTGCCAACCTACTACAACCGTGATCTCTTCAAGAAGCTACAACTCCTCAAGCAAGGAACAAAGAGTGTTGAAGAATACTACAAGGAAATGGAGATTGCCATGATTCGAGCCAATGTCACGGAAGATGATGAGCAAACAATGGCACGATTCTTGAATGGACTCAATCATCCCATCAAGAAGATCGCCGACTTCCAACCCTACTCCAACCTCATTGAGCTCGTGCATCAAGCTACAAAGGCGGAATGTCAAGTGCAAGATGACTTCAAGTACGCCAAATACTCCTCCAAGATACACGGCTTCTCCAACAACCAAGCTTCAACAACTACTCCAACTTCGACATCAATCAAGCCTTCTCCAAGCAACGACGACAAGTTAAGTTACAAGAAAACTTCCACAAGTTCAAGTCGTCTTCCTCCTACTACAACCAACTTCAAGCCGCGTGCTTCATCATCTACTCCAACCGATGAGACCGTCAAGACAAGCTCCTTCAAGTGTTTCACTTGCGGCGGCCGAGGCCACAAGTCCTATGAATGCACCAACAAGCGCACCATGATCCTCAACGACGATGGCACATACGACTCAATGAGTGAAGATGAAATGGAAGCTATTGAGCAAGTGGCCATGCACCGCGCGTGAATGAGGATGAATATGATCAAGTCTTTTGTGATGAAGATCTGAGCCCGCTCTTGTTGTCTCCAAGGTCTTGACACTTCAACATCAACAAGAAGAAGACCAACGATGCCACATCTTCCACACAAAGGCCGGCATCAATGGATGATCCGTCAAGGTCATCATCGATGGAGGTAGTTGCCACAACTTGGCAAGCAAAGAACTATGCTCCAAGCTTCAATTGGTCAAGAAGAAGCACCCGCACCCCTACAAGGTTCAATGGCTAAGTGACTCCGGCACTATACGAGTTGAGCATACGGTCCAAGTATCCTTCAAAATAGGTGCATATGAAGACACTTTGGAGTGTGATGTGGTCCCAATGACCGTTTGCCACCTCCTCCTTGGTCGGCCATGGAAATTCGACCGTGGTGTCTACCACAATGGGCGTACAAACCACTATAACTTCAAGATGAAAGGAAAAGAATATGTCCTACGACCCATGTCTCCTAGTCAAGTGATAGCCGACAAACAAGCCACCAACCAAAGAGAGAAGAGTGAGAAAGTGAGCCACCATAAAGTGAGTGAGAGTCACAAGCCAAATTTGAGCGCCTCTTAGCCTAGAGAGAAAAACCTAATACTATTCGCCACCAAACATGAGATGAGAGAAGTGTGTGAGAACCCATCGAGTGTGATGCACTTTGTCCTTGTGTGCAAGGATGGAGAAACAAAAACTAACACCATTCACGAGCTACCTTTGGTGTTTCAATCTATTTTGCAGGAATTTCAAGATGTTTTCCCCGATGAGCTACCTCCGGGTCTACCTCCTCTACGAGGCATTGAGCATCGAATCGACCTCATTCCTGGAGCGCCACTTCCAAACAAATCTCCATACCGTGTCAATCCGGAAGAAACCAAGGAGATTCAACGGCAAGTACAACAACTACTCGACAATGGTCATGTACGTGAAAGCTTAAGCCCTTGTGCCGTTCCCGTTATACTTGTGCCCAAGCCCGATGGAAGTTTCCGCTTGTGCTCCGATTGTAGACCTATAAATGCTATCACCGTGCGCTATAGGCATCCCATTCCTCGCTTAGATGATATGCTTGATGAACTTAGTGGAGCCAACTTTTTCTCAAAAATTGACCTTAAAAGTGGCTATTATCAAATCCGCATTCATGAGGGTGATGAATGGAAAACAGCTTTTAAAACCATATTTGGCTTATATGAGTGGTTGGTTATGCCTATGGGTTTGTCGGAAGCCCCCGGAACTTTTGTGCGTCTCATGCATCATGTGCTTAGACCTTATATTGGAATCTTTGTTGTGGTTTACTTCGATGATATTCTTGTGTTTAGCAAAACCATGAAAGAGCATCTTGATCATGTTAAGCTTGTTTTGCAAACACTTCGAAAGGAAAGTCTTTATGCCAACTTGAAAAAATGCACTTTTGGCGTTGACAAAGTGGTTTTCTTGGGTTTCGTTGTCTCTTCCGAGGGTGTCCATGTTGATGAAACTAAAATTGAAGCAATTAAAACTTGGCCCCAACCCACCAATTTGCAACAAGTGCGAAGTTTCCTTGGTCTTGCAGGTTTTTACCGCCGCTTTGTGAAAGATTTTAGCACAATAGCCTCTCCTTTGCATGCTTTGAGTAAGAAGAATACTCCTTTTGTTTGGGGAACTTTGCAATCAACCGCTTGTAATGAGCTCAAATGTTTGCTTACTCATGCTCCGATTCTTGCTTTGCCCAACTTTGACAAAACTTTTGAGGTTCATTGTGATGCAAGTGGTACCGGAATTGGCGGAGTTTTGATGCAAGAAAAATGAGCCATTGCTTATTTTAGTGAAAAACTCTCCGGTGCTCAACTTAACTATCCCGTATATGACAAGGAATTGTATGCTTTAGTGCGTGTACTACATGTTTGGGAACATTATCTTAGACCTCATGAGTTTGTCATCCATACCGATCATGAAACGCTTAAGTATTTGAAAGGTCAAACTAAATTGAACAAGCGTCATGCCAAATGGAGTGAATTTATTGAATCTTTCCCATATGTGATTAAGTACATTAAGGGTAAAGAAAATGTAGTTGCCGATGCACTTTCACGCATATGCACGCTTGTCACCCAACTTGAGTTGAATGTTATTGGCTTTGAGCACATAAAAGATTTGTATGCTAGTGATCCATCTTTTGCACCTCATTATGCTAAATGTTTGACGCATACATCTTGGGAACAATATTACCTCAAGGATGGTTATCTTATGAGAGCTAACAAACTATGCATTCCCGAGTCTTCTCTTCGTTTGCTACTTTTGCAAGAGGCTCATGGAGGTGGACTCATGGGACATTTTGGACACGACAAGACCTTCGCCACGCTCTCCAAGAACTACTTTTGGCCAAAGATGTTTCGAGACGTCTCACGCTTCACCACCCGATGCTCTACATGCCGCAAAGCTAAGTCAAAAGCTCAATCTCATGGTCTTTACATGCCTCTCCCTATTCCTTATCAACCGTGGGAAGACATTAGCATGGATTTTGTACTTGGTTTGCCAAGAACTCAAAATGGAAAGGATTCCGTGTTTGTTGTTGTGGACCGATTTTCTAAGATGGCACATTTCATTCCTTGCAACAAGGTGAGCGATGCTTCACATATTGCACATCTCTTTTGTAGGAAATCTTGCGCCTCCATGGAGTACCAAAGACAATCGTCTCCGACCGCGATGTCAAGTTCTTGAGTTACTTTTGGAAGACCCTATCGCCAAGCTCGAATCAAGCTCATGTTCTCATCCGCATACCATCCTCAAACCGACGGCCAAACGGAGGTGACGAACCGACTCTCTCCACTCTACTTGGCGTGTTGATCAAGAAGAACATCAAGGAGTGGGAAGCATGTCTACCCATCGCCGAAATCGCCTACAACCGTGCAAGACATTCGACTACCGCAAGTCTCCTTGAGGTCGTCTCACGGCTTCAACCCATTGTCCCCATTGGACATTTTACCTCTTCCTCTACAAGAGCGAACCAACCTCGACGCAAGTGCCCGTGCAAGCTACATCAAGAAGATGCATGAAGATACAAGACACGCCATCGAGCGCCAAGTACAACGACTAACGACCAAGCTCAACATCGACAAGCAACCCATGATCTTCAACATAGGTGATCTCGTGTGGCTACACCTTCGCAAGGAACGCTTCCCCAACGAACGCAAGTCCAAACTTCTACCTCGAGCCGATGGACCCTTCAAGGTGTTAGCTCGCTACAACAACAACGCCTACAAGCTCGACATACCAAGCGACAAGTACAACGTGAGCGACACCTTCAACGTCAAAGACCTCTCGCCTTTCCATGGTGATGAAGATCTTGATCCGAGGTCGGATCCTTTCGAAGGGAGGGGATATGATGCGGAGCATCCTTCCATCATCCCCATGGACTCTACATCAACACATCCGACCCCACAAGGACCTATGACTCGAGCACGTGCAAGAGCTCTTGAAACCGAGGTGACATCACTCCTCTCACAATTCCCTTTCGATTCACATGAGACATGGTTACTGCCTCAAACGGAAACGCTATGCATGCTTAGGTACCAAGGAGTCAACCTAGAAGAAGCTACAGCCCAAGATGGACATCAAGAGCGAGAGGAGGAGCTGCAGAGTCCAGGACGGGCGGTACTACCGCTCAAGCCAGGCGGTACTAGCGCTGAGCCGAGCCAAGCGGCACTACCGCTCGAGATCCGCCCTACTTCCGCCGAACCCGACAAACTCCAGGAATCGAACGGCGCCAGAGTGGTACTACCGCCCTCCCGAGCGGTACTACCGCTGAAGCACCTCAAGCGGTACTACCGCCCATAGGACCCATACTACCGCCTGCTGCGTCAGCGTTTGAGCCCGAGCCCATGTACTCGTTTCGCCCCCAACTTACCCCTTGGAGAACCTAGACTATAAATAGACCCTCTCCTCATCCTTTCTAGGGTTTGCATTGGATTAGCTCATATTTGTGTGTGAGAGCCTTTGCTCATCCATCGGTACTTCTCCACGGAGATCAGGACCTCCGTCTAGGAGAAGATCCATCGGATTCAAGACCCCTATCGGGAAGATCCCTCGTGGATTCAAGACCTCCTCCGGGAGAAGAACGGCTACCTTTGTATCTTTTCTTTGTTGATTTTGGACCATGTATCACTCGTGCTTCGATGATCTAGACGTTGTGTGATTGATCCCTTGTCGGTTGAGTGTCTCTCTCGTTCTTCCCCGTGATTTCCTCTCGTGCTTCCGCGTGTTCTTCGTGTTTTCCTCCGTAGGATCCCCTCCAAACGTGAAAGATCGACGAATTAGGGTTCCACCCTACATCAGGGTCCCGAACTGTGCGTCTAGGCGGATGGTAACAGGAGACGAGGGACACAATGTTTTTACCCAGGTTCAGGCCCTCTCGATGGAGGTAATACCCTACGTCCTGCTTGATTAATATTGCTAATATGGGTAGTACAAGAGTAGATCTACCACGAGATCAAGGAGGCTAAACCCTAGAAGCTAGCCTATGGTATGATTGTTGAGATGTAATGTTTTGTCCTACGGACTAAAGCCCTCCGGTTTATATAGACACCGGAGAGGCTAGGGTTACACAGAGTCGGTTACAATGGTAGGAGATCTACATATCCGTATTGCCAAGCTTGCCTTCCACGCCAAGTAAAGTACCTTCCGGACACGAGCCGGAGTCTTCAATCTTCGTAGTCTGGGAGTCCGGCGGATATCGATAGTCCGGCTATCCGGACACCCCCTAGTCCAGGACTCCCTCAAGCGGTACTATCGCCCCTCCAACTGGTACTACCGCTGAGTACTACAAGCGGTACTACCACCCTCCCAAGCGGTACTACCGCCCCTCCCAGTTTCAGCGTTCCGAGTTTCACCGTTTAGCCATAACTAATTCATCTAAACTCCGATTTTGACGTTCTTTAGCTCATTTTGAAGCTATTGACATCCCCCATCCCACAAAAATACTACCAACACCATTTTACTACATCAAATTTTCGAAAATTTGGCAAGTTTGCCTAGGCTTTCCACCATATCATCCGCATAGCCGACTTCCGCAACCTAACCCATTTTGTTCCATATAGCATTAGTGGTTACCTGAGTAGTGATTCGAGTCTCCTAAGGTTTTTCGGCTACTTAGGGACAATTGCTTCTTCATCAACCACCACCACCACTTCCGCATTGGCAAGTGCAAAACCACCACCGCTTTCCGCTCCCACCATTTGACATTTGTCATTTGAGATTTTGAGTTCGCGGTTTTTGCGTTTCCTAATGTGTTTGGGCTACTTAGGGACGAGTCTCAATCATCTTGGTATCTACATCAAGAACACCGCCACTCATCATCGCAAAGGACAGTAACCTCGACGACACCATTGTGTATTCCCCTTGCAAATTGCATTGATAACCCCTAGCTCATTTTGCGTTACTTGCCTATCGAGACTAGTCATTTGAGTATTGCCGGCAACATAACTTGTGCACATTAGTGATACTTCCCATAGCATACATACCATATCATCTTGGTGCATATATTGGTATCATATGTTGTGTCACAAGTTTGTTCCCGCATATACACAATTGCTATCTTGGTTTGTACATTTGCAAAAGTGGCCACAAAAAAAGAAATAAAGCTTTAAAGCAAAAGAAAGAGAGCAAAGAGCTTGTAAGCAAGTGCCATAGCATCATACCACATTGCACATAAGATTGTCATATACGATCATCTTGGATCATCTTGAGAGAAACACCGGGAACTATACATACATAGCATACTTGCGATAGAAGTTTATTCATTTTGCATCTCATAGGTTGTGCACAAGTGTCGTATCCGCCTATTGAGCAATCGTGCTAGCGTCTCTCTTGAGTTGTGAAACACGAGCGTTTTCCGTGGATTCCACATTTTATGCTTATTCCTTGGTTGCATGACCCCATTTATCTATCCGTGTGTGTGTTTCCATGTGCCACATTTTGCTATTGGTCCATTTTTTTCACTTGCGAATTTGTGAATCTCTTTCAACATTATTGACTCTTGCTAACATTTTGCATCAAATTTTTGTGCCACTATCCTCACCGAGCTCCACTATAAGCTTTTACTTGTGTAGGTGTGAGAACCGACAAGGATTGGTACCAATAGTGCTATTTCATTGTCCGCATTTGAGTGAACTTGATTCATTGTCAACATCGGTCAAGGTACATTGGTATAAGTTTTTCTCTTTCTCCCACTCATATTTGCTCGAGTCTTGTGATGGATAGGCAAGGCATTTCATCTCCGGTCTACGACAACAACGACGGCGTGAACAACTACATCAACAAAGCGTCCATCTTCGATCTACAATGACAAATGCAAGGCGCACAATCAAGATTGCGAGAGCGCATCGAGAACATCTCCATCGACATTCGTCACTCCGAAGCAAGGAAAAGGAACTACATCGACAAGAAGGTTTCCGCACATAAAGAGGAGCAAGATGCAAGGATGGAGGAGATTAGAGCCTTGATCAAGTCTTCTTCCCCTTCGTCATCTTCAAGGTGGCGACATTCAAGACACAAGTCTTCGGAGCATGGAAACGGTGCAAGTGCAAATCGTCCTCGTCCACATCTACATGGCGATCACCATCACGTTCGTGATCAACATCGTCATGAAGGTAAAGTCACCTCCAAGCATCATGTGCACGACGACGACGAACGACATATTCTATGAGCTCAAGCACGACAACGACATCATCATGAAGATACTCCACAAGCTCAAATGCACAAGTCCCAACAAGCCCTACTTCATGCCAAGTCCAAGCTTCAAGAGGACAAAAGAAGACCGCGAGACGACCACCACCAAGACAGCGCTACGACTACATCAACCACTTCGGCATCTTTGCCAAGTGTTCTCAAGGCATCTTCACCTTTGGACGTACGGCATCTTCGCCTACTTCCCATGAGTTCGCCTACATCGACATCCTCAACAACAAGGCGACCACCTACAAGCGAGGGCGACACATCCATCTTCGGAAGCCCCCCAAGGAAGATGGCCGAGCATGGGAAACTGCCTTCGGTCATGGAGACGAGCTACGAGGTGCCACATCATATGGGCCTCCAACACCAAGACGGTGACCAGACAGTCGAGCAAGGGCCATCCCCTTCGACCACGGCGACGAGCGCTAACCTCTTCAACAACATGAAGACGGCGCCCACATTGGACTCATACTCCGAGTCAAGCTACACGACCGCGCATGGAGACATTTGCACCTACATCTCTCCGACACCCACATATGTTGAGATGCCCCATTTGTCATGTGAGGAGAGCCACCACTCCATGAGTGACATGAGTGACTCCACCATACGTGACATTGAGAGCATTTCCTATGAGAGGATGAGTGTGACCACCACCAGCCCCACACATGAGAGCATGCCACACATCCTTTGTGAGGTTGAGCGCCATTTGAGTGACTCCACCAACCATATGAGTGACAGCATCCTGGAGGGAGTGAGTGAGCCACAACACGTAGTGAGTGAGGTAGTTGAGACGGCATGTGAGGCCACTATGATTTCTAACGACTTAACCTCTACTCCTAGTGTGTTTTCTTCTTTGGTGCTAGGTCTCCTACATGACGACATGCCTATCCTCGACGAGTCCATCCCTCCAATGGAGACACCGATGGCCATGTTGGACGATGATGCAACCCCCACATGGTTCCATCAAGACGAAGATGACAACGAGACGATCTTCAACACCTCACCTACAACACATGAGCGACGCTCCAAAGGTAACATAGGTGATGGTGCTTCTCTTGTCCCACTAGTGGACTCTCTTGACATTGATTGCTTTCATGATGTTGACCCACCTATTCCCATGCTTCATGCTAGTGAGACTTCTTCATGCCTTGACTTACCTATTTATGATGAATATGATGATGAGCATGTTAAGTTGCCTAGTTGTGATGCTATGCTCCATAGGATATCATGTGAAAATTCTATTGGTCACATCATATTTGACAATCCTTTGAACTTGTCATATGCTATGAGTGAGATCTCCCATATTGCATCATTTCAATCTCAACATAGTAACTATGCATGACCCATTAAAATCAATCCCATTTGCACTTATGGCATAGATGACGAGATGATGGTCATTGGCTTTTGCTTCTCTTGTGATGATATTGCCATGGTTCCTTTACATGATTTGTGCAACTCATCTACTAGGTCATCCCATGATCACATTGTTCCAAATATGCATTGTTTTGGATGTTGTCAATATTCTCCATGTGATGTTGCTACTCATGCTCATGAGGAGACCCCCATAGTTTCCTCATACATATTAGGAGATCTTGATGCATTTCATACTTTGCATGATTCCCACAATTGCGTGCACCATATGCATTCCATGAATAACAATCTCTAGATATTTCTCATGAGGCATTACACAATTTGAGTCTCCATTATGCTATACATAATAACAAACCTCTCTTGATGGATGACATGTTTCTATATCACGCATCTCATCTATTTGAGCATTGGATATTTTGTCCTAACCGACACATGCATGTGCGCATCATGATGGATGATGTGTACATATACCATGCAGACACAATTTTTCCTTTGTCTTAGTTTTGTGTAGGTACTCATGTATACTCGTCAACCTCTCAATCCCAAGAGTTGACGAAACGGGCTCTTGAGAGCAACGATGCTTTGGGATCATGTGAATTGTCCTTACCACCATTCTCTCCGCGCATCGACTATGCGCTTCTCTTTTACTTGTCACTCACATGGCTATGGGCTATATATCACTTGTCCCTATATGCCCATACTACTGTGTTCACTTTGCATGTTATGCTCGCTCCCATGCCTTTGCCATGCTATCGTGACCCTTGCTTTCATATACCCATGATTCGTCATTATGCTACTAATATGTGTATTTGCATGCTTGGTGGAGATCCTTGTTGCTTTTGCCATGTTTATCATGTGCCTCATGCTATTGTTGATTCTTGTGTTGGGAAAGTCATGATGTTACATTGCTATTTACATAGGACTTCTTGCCAACACCATGAACCTACTTTCCTCATATCTTGCTTTCCTACTTGTGATATGTCATGTGCATTATTCATGCCCACTATTTGCACACATGACATGCTTGCCATTATTCCCTCTAGTATGTTGCATCTTCGCACTACTAGCATGCTTGACTTGATCGCTATGATTGCTTGCTATGTTGCATCACCCATGTTCCACTATTACTTACTTTCTTGGGTTGATGACATATATGCTCATGCCTCTCACATGATATATGATGTAGGGTGGAACCCTAATTCGTCGATCTTTCACGTTTGGAGGGGATCCTACGGAGGGAACACGAAGAACGCGCGGAAGAACGAGAGGAAATCACGGGGAAGAACGAGAGAGACACTCAACCGACAAGAGATCAATCACACAAGGTCTAGATCATCGAAGCACGAGTGATACATGGTCCAAAATCAACAAAGGAAAGATACAAAGGTAGCCGTTCTTCTCCCGGAGGAGGTCTTGCATCCACGAGGGGATCTTCCCTAGGTAGGGGTCTTGAATCCGATGGATCTTCTCCTAGACGGAGGTCCTGATCTCCGAGGAGAAGTACCGGTGGATGAGCAAAGGCTCTCACACACAAATATGAGCTAATCCAATGCTAAGTCTCAAAGTGAGGAGAGGGGTCCTATATATAGAGTCAGGGCGAAGGGTACATGGGCTTAGCCCAACACGCAAGCAAAGGCGCTGGCGGATGATCCGGACGAGGGTCCGGATGATCCGGACCGGCCCGGATGATCCGGTGGAGTCCGGATGAGCCGGAGGGTCGGCTGGTGGCGGCGACGGGCGGATGTCCGGCTGGGGTCCGGACGTCCGGCGGGTCCGGATGATCCGGGCCTGGTCCGATGATCCGGCTTCAGCGCTGAGGTTCTGTTGCCTTGGTGGAGTTAGCGGATCGTCCGGACCGGGTCCGGATCATCCGGCTCTGTCCGGATCGTCCGGACCTCTGTCCGGATCGTCCGCCTCCACAATACTTGTGGTTTTCTCCTCTCCGTCTTCACGCATGTCTTCCGCTTCCGATTCTCATTGCTTCCCAGCTTCTTCATGGTCGACTCCTTGGTGCCTGAGTATGCATAGAGTTTCCGTTTGAGGTAGTAACCATGTCTCATGTGAATCGAAGGATAGTTGTGAGAGGAGTGATCTCACCTCGGTCTCAAGAGCTCTTGCACGTGCTCGAGTCATCGGTCCTTGTGGTGTTGTAGGTGTTCATGTAGAGGCCATGGGGATGATGGAAGGATGCTCCGCATCATATCCCCTCCCTTCGAAAGGATCCGACCTCGGATCTAGTTCTTCATCACCATGGAATGGCGAGAGGTCTTTGACGTTGAAGGTGTCGCTCACGTTGTACTTGTCGCTTGGTAGGTCGAGCTTGTAGGCGTTGTTGTTGTAGCGTGCTAACACCTTGAAGGGTTCATCGGCTCGAGGTAGAAGTTTGGACCTGCGTTCGTTGGGGAAGCGTTCCTTGCGAAGGTGTAGCCACACTAGATCGCCTATGTTGAAGATCATGGGTTGCTTGTTGATGTTGAGCTTGGTCGCTAGTCGTTGTACTTGGCGCTCGATGGTGTTTCTTGTATCTTCATGCATCTTATTGATGTAGCTTGCACGGGTACTTGCGTCGAGGTTGGTGCGCTCTTGTAGTGGTAGAGGTAGGATGTCCAATGGGGACAATGGGTTGAAGCCGTAGACGACCTCGAAAGGGGACTTGCCGGTCGTTGAATGTCTTGCGCCGTTGTAGGCGTACTCGGCGATGGGTAAACATGTCTCCCACTCCTTGATGTTCTTCTTGATCAACACGCGAAGTAGAGTGGAGAGCGTCCGGTTTGTCACCTCCGTTTGGCCGTCGGTTTGAGGATGGTATGCGGATGAGAACATGAGCTTGATGCCGAGCTTGGCGCAAGGAGTCTTCCAAAAGTAACTCAAGAACTTGACGTCGCGGTCGGAGACGATTGACTTTGGTACTCCATGAAGGCGCAAGATTTCCCTACAAAAGAGATTTGCAATATGTGAAGCATCGTCTACCTTGTTGCAAGGAATAAAGTGTGCCATCTTAGAAAATCGATCTACAACTACAAACACGGAATCCTTTCCATTTTGAGTTCTAGGCAAACCAAGTACAAAGTCCATGCTAATGTCTTCCCAAGGTTGATATGGAATTGGAAGAGGCATGTAAAGACCATGAGATTGAGCTTTTGACTTAGCTTTGCGGCATGTAGAGCATCGGGTGGTGAAGCGTGAAACGTCTCGAAACATCTTGGGCCAAAAGTAGTTCTTGGAGAGCGTGGCGAAGGTCTTGTCGCGTCCAAAATGTCCCATGAGTCCACCTCCATGAGCCTCTTGCAAAAGTAGCAAACGAAGAGAAGACTCGGGTATGCAAAGTTTGTTAGCTCTCATAAGATAACCATTCTTAAGGTAATATTGTTCCCAAGATGTATGCGTCAAACATTTGGCATAATGAGGTGCAAAAGATGGATCACTAGCATACAAATCTTTGATGTGCTCAAAGCAAATAACATTCAACTCAAGTTGGGTGACAAGCGTGCATATGCGTGAAAGTGCATCGGCAACTACATTTTCCTTGCCCTTAATGTACTTGATCACATATGGAAAAGATTCAATAAATTCACTCCATTTGGCATGACGCTTGTTCAATTTAGTTTGACCTTTTAAGTACTTAAGCGTTTCATGATCGGTATGGATGACAAACTCATGAGGTCTAAGATAATGTTCCCAAACATTTAGCACACGCACTAAAGCATCTAATTCCTTGTCATACACGGGATAGTTAAGTTGAGCACCGAAGAGTTTTTCATTAAAATAAGCAATGACTCGTTTTTCTTGCATTAAAACTCCGCCAATTCCGGTACCACTACCTCAAAAGTTTTGTCAAAATTGGGCAAAGCAAGAATCGGAGCATGAGTAAGCAAAGACTTGAGCTCATCAAAAGCGTTTGATTGCAAAGGTCCCCAAACAAAAGGAGTATTCATCTTACTCAAAGCATGCAAAGGAGCTGCAATAGTGCTAAAGTTTTTCACAAAGCGGCGATAAAAACCTGCAAGACCAAGGAAACTTCGCACTTGTTGCAAATTGGTGGGTTGGGGCCAAGTTTTAATTGCTTTGATCTTAGTTTCATCAACATGGACACCCTTGGAAGAGACAACGAAACCCAAGAAAACCACTTTGTCAACTCCAAAAGTGCATTTCTTCGAGTTGGCATAAAGACTTTCTTTTCGAAGTGTTTGCAAAACAAGCTTAACATGATCAAGATGCTCTTTCATGGTTTTGCTAAACACAAGAATATCATCAAGTAAACCACAACAAAGATTCCAATGTATGGATGAAGTACATGATGCATGAGGCGCACAAAAGTTCCGGAGCTTCGACAAACCCATAGGCATAACCAACCATTCATATAAGCCAAATTTTGTTTTGAACGCAGTTTTCCATTCATCACCCTCATGAATGCGGATTTGATAATAGCCACTTTTAAGATCAATTTTTGAGAAAAGTTGGCTCCACTAAGTTCATCAAGCATATCATCTAAGCGAGGAATGGGATGCCTATAGCGCACGGTGATAGCATTTATGGGTCTACAATCGAGCACTGGCGAAAACTTCCATCGGGCTTAGGCACAAGTATAACGGGCACGGCACAAGGGCTTAAGCTTTCACGTACATGACCGTTGTCGATTAGTTGTTGTACTTGCCGTTGAATCTCCTTGGTTTCTTCGGGATTGACACGGTAGGGAGCATTGTTTGGAAGTGGCGCTCCGGGGATGAGGTCGATTCGATGCTCAATGCCTCGAAGAGGAGGTAGACCCGGAGGTAGCTCATCGGGGAAAACATATTGAAATTCCTGCAAAAGAGATTGAAACACCAAAGGTAGCTCATGAGTGGTGTTAGTTTGTGGTTCTCCATCCTTGCACACTAGGACAAAGTGCATCACACTCGATGGGCTCTCACACACTTCTCTCATCTCATGTTTGGTGGCGAATAGTATGAGGTTTTTCTCTCTAGGCGAAGAGGCGCTCAAATTTGGCTTGTGGCTCTCGCTCACTTTTTGGTGGCTCACTTTCTCACTCTTCTCTCTTTGGTTGGTGGCTTGTTTGTCGGCTATCACTTGACTAGGAGACATGGGTCGTAGGACATATTCTTTGCCTTTCATCTTGAAGCTATAGTGGTTTGTACGCCCATTGTGGTAGACACCACGGTCGAATTGCCATGGCCGACCAAGGAGGAGGAGGCAAACGGTCATTGGGACCACATCACACTCCAAAGTGTCTTCATATGCACCTATTTTGAATGATACTTGGACCGTATGCTCAACTCGTATAGTGCCGAAGTCACTTAGCCATTGAACCTTGTATGGTTGCGGATGCTTCTTCTTGACCAATTGGAGCTTGGAGCATAGTTCTTCGCTTGCCAAGTTGGGGGAACTACCTCCATCGATGATGACCTTGACGGATCTCCCATTGATGCCGGCCTTTGTGTGGAAGATGTGGCATCGTTGGTCTTCTTCTTGGTGATGTTGAAGTGTCAAGACTTTGGAGACAACAAGAGTGGGGCTTGTATCTTTATCGCAAAAGACTTGATCATCTTCATCCTCGTTGATGCGCCGGTGCATGGCCACTTGCTCAATAGCGTCCATTTCATCTTCACTCATTGAGTCGTAGGTGCCATCGTCGTTTAGTATCATGGTACGCTTGTTGGTGCATTCATATGACTTGTGGCCTCGGCCGCCGCAAGTAAAACACTTGAAGGAGCTTGTCTTGACAGTCTCATCGGTTGGAGTAGATGATGAAGCACGCGGCTTGTAGTTGCTTGTAGTAGGAGGATGACGACTTGAACTTGTAGAAGTTTTCTTGTAACTTGACTTGTCGTCGTTGCTTGGAAAAGGCTTGGTTGATGTCGAAGTTGGAGTAGTTGTTGAAGCTTGGTTGTTGGAGAGGCCGTATGTCTTGGATGAGTACTTGGCGTACTTGAAGTCATCTTGCACTTGTCGTTCCGCCTTTATAGCTTGATGCACGAGCTCAATGAGGTTGGAGTAGGGTTGGAAGTCGGCAATCTTCTTGATGGGATGGTTGAGTCCGTTCAAGAATCGTGCCATTGTTTGCTCATCATCTTCCTTGACATTGGCTCGAATCATGGCAATCTCCATTTCTTTGTAGTATTCTTCAACACTCTTTGTTCCTTGCTTGAGGAGTTGTAGCTTCTTGAAGAGATCACGGTTGTAGTAGGTGGGCACAAAGCGTGCTCGCATGACATCCTTCATTTGAGCCCAAGTGGTGATTGGAGGTTCACCTCTTGCTTGTCGGCGCTCAAGGATTTGTTCCCACCATATGAGCACATAATCTTGGAACTCAAGTGATGCCATAGCGATCTCCTTTTCTTCATCATAGTTGTCTAGCGAAAGATTTTGTCGACCTTCAATGCCCATGAGAGGTATTCTTGGGATCATTGGTTCCATTGAACTTGGGCATTGTGAACTTGAGCTTGCCATAGCGTTGTTCATCATTGTGTTGAGGTCGATGTTGATGATGGCGTTCTTGGCGTGGAGGTAATCATCCTCATGTTGTTCTTGGCGAGGAGGAAGTCCATGATCAACTTGCTCTCGTTGACCTTGAGGTTGAGGTTGAGCTTGAGGAGCTTGTGGAGGAGCTTGTTGGGCTTGACGTTGCGCACGTGGATGGTAGTTCCTCTCTTGTATTTCTTCTCGAAGGGCTTCCTCTTGATTGCGCCTTTCGCGATTGCGGTTGGCGAGAGCTCGGGTTGATGCTTGAAGGGCGTGTTCCGCCTCAAGAGCTTGTGTTTCTCGTTGTTGTTGTTGAAGACGTTGAGCCTCGGCGTCTTGTTGCTCTTGGTGTAGGCGCGCTCGTTCTTGTTCTTGTTGGTGGCGGTTGTCGTTCCTGTGCTTGAGCAAACGCCATTTGGCTCGATTGAGGACGGGGAACTTCTTCATCAACTTGCTCTTGGAGATTCTTGTCGTGTAGCGGGTTGCGAGATGCATGACGGTCTTGACGCGTGGCTCGACGAAGAATGTTCGATGACGATGTACTTGTGTCGGAGAAGGAGTCGTCGAGTGGCGACTTGAGTGGCTCCGTCTTGAGTGTGAAGAGGTAGAAATCGCGGTTCACCAACAAAGCGCGGATCTCGTCCATTCTTGCATCGTTCTCTTTCTTGTCTTGCGTCGAGTTTGTTGTCGAAATAATCGCGTGTACGTTTCTCGGAGAGTCTCAAGTCGGTGGAGAGGTTGTCGATCGTTAAGCTTATTGCTTGTTGCTCTTGATGGAGAGCTCATTGCGGCGTAAAGAGGTGGCTCTTAGTGACGTATGATGACATGTCGTCGTCTTGCTCGATGAAGAGTGGATTTGTAGAAGAACTTGGCCTATCCATCATTTCAAGCAAATTGTGAGTGGTAGAAGGAGAAGAATGAATACCAATGTACCTTTGACCGAAGTTGAAGATGAATCAAGTTCACTCAAATGCGAACAATGAAATAGCACTATTGGTACCGATCCTTGTCGATTCTCAACCTACACAAGTAAAAGCTTTTGGTGGGGCTTGGTTAGGATGGTGGCACAAAATTGATTGCAATTGTTAGCTTGACTCAAAAATGTTGAAGAAGATTCGCAAATTCGCATATGCAACAAGTAGACCAAGCAAGTAGTGGTACACGGAAACACACACGCAAATAGATAAATGGGATTGTGCAAACCAAAAGTGAGCCAAAATGTGGAATCCACGAAAATGCTCTTGTTGCACAATACTAGAGAGACGCTAGCACGATTGCACAATAGGCGGATACGGAGCTGAGTAGCGAAGATGAGTAGCCGACCATAGCGAAGATTAGTAGCCGACCAAAATGAGCGTTTGTTGTTGATGTCACACCGCGCCTAGATAGCCGAACTCAAAATCGAATAGGCGGACACGGAAATCTCACTCAAATTGTCGAACTCAAAATCGAATGGTAGTACGGAGGTTGAGTCTTGGGGTTTGGCAAGTGGAAATGGTGGTGGATAGGGTGGGGAAGGTGTATATGTGTGAATGGGGGGTAGTGGTGGTGGTGGAGGACTGCAGAATTGCAGTTTCGGCAGAGGAAGCCGGATGATCCGGGTCAGGAGCCGGATGATCCGGGCGAGTCCGGATGATCCGGGACTTGGTCCGGATGATCCGGGCAGGTCAACCACGCACGGGAATGGCTCGGGAAGAACACGAAAATGGGGGGAATTTGACGATTTCGGGGGTTTTGGGTGGATTTCGAGGGGAAGAAGGTGGGGAAACACAAGATCCACGAGTTACACACCGAATCCACGGATCAAAAACAACAAAACATCATCAAAACTAACAAATCTCAAAAAAATTTGGGGGTATTTTTGTGGGGATTTTCGGGTTTTAGGACGAAAACAACAAAATCAAGCTAGAAATCACGAGTAGGGGCTCCAAAAGCGTGATCAACGTGGCTCATGATACCATATGATGTAGGGTGGAACCCTAATTAAATCGATCTTTCACGTTTGGAGGGATCCTCACGGAGGAACACGAAGAACACGCGAAGAACGAGAGGAAATCACGGGAAGAACGAGAGAGACACTCAACCGACAAGAGATCAATCACACAAGGTCGAGATCATCGAAGCACGAGTGATACATGGTCCAAAATCAACAAAGGAAAGATACAAAGGTAGCCGTTCTTCTCCGGAGGAGGTCTTGCATCCACGAGGGATCTTCCCTAGGTAGGGGTCTTGAATCCGATGGATCTTCTCCTAGACGGAGGTCCCGATCTCCGAGGAGAAGTACCGTGGATGAGCAAAGGCTCTCACACACAAATATGAGCTAATCCAATGCTAAGTCTCAAAGTGAGGAGAGGGGTCCTATATATAGAGTGCAGGGCGAAGGGGTACATGGGCTCAGCCCAACACGCCAAGCCAAAGGCTGGCGGATGATCCGGACGATGGTCCGGATGATCCGGTGGAGTCCCGGATGAGCCGGAGGGTCGGCTGGTGGCGGCGACGGGCGGATGTCCGGCTGGGGTCCGGACGTCCGGCGGGTCCGATGATCCGGGCCTGGTCCGGATGATCCGGCTTCAGCGCGAGGTTCTGTTGCCTTGGTGGAGTTAGCCGGATCGTCCGGACCGGGTCCGGATCATCCGGGCTCTGTCCGGATCGTCCGGGCCTCTGCCCGGATCGTCCGGCCTCCCTGGTACTTGTGGCTTTCTCCTCTCTGTCTTCACGCATGTCTTCCGCTTCCGATTCTCCTTGCTTCCCAGCTTCATGGTCGACTCCTTGGTGCCTGGGTATGCATAGAGTTTCCGTTTGAGGTAGTAACCATGTCTCATGTGAATCGAAGGATAGTTGTGAGAGGAGTGATGTCACCTCGGTCTCAAGAGCTCTTGCACGTGCTCGAGTCATCGGTCCTTGTGGTGTTGTAGGTGTTGATGTAGAGTCCATGGGGATGATGGAAGGATGCTCCGCATCAATATATCTTGATCATTGTCTCTTGTGTCCATTAGTTGCCTCTTTCATATCCACTTGTATTGAGTGCAACCATACTATGCTTATTAATCTTGGAGAATTTGACACTTTACTTGTGATGCATGCTTGTTTGATTGAGCTTATTGTATTTGGTTGTTCTTGCACCATATGTCTCCATACTATGCAATACTCCCTTGTCCTTTATTATGATGAGCATGATGCATACACTTGTTGGGTATATTACCACTCGAATGATAGGTTTTGCATGTTGTCTAACCTCATTTGTTTTTCCGAGTGTTTTTCATGTTCTTTCATTTTGGAGGATTCACAAGGCGGTGCCGTTATGCGACATATTGGTTATGTGAAGGCATACATGATGTACAACTCCAACATCTTTGGGAACTTTCTTGAGATGAACACCTTCTCTTTGAGCCATCCTCAAATACGCATATTGGATTGGCCACTCTTTCATTGTTGTTTCCTTCTTGTTGTCTACATGATACATCTCATGAACGGAGGAGCGACATTGGAGATTGGCTACATGGACCTTCACATTGAGGAGCGCTCGCACTTATTGGATGCAACTTTGGAATTCCACTCATGCCTCAACATCGAGCTTTGGTACACCAACACCTCCATATTTGTTGATTGTGCTCATACATGTCATGCTCGATGGACATATCATACTCACCACAAGTTTGCACCCCATGCATGGATTGACTCACATTATGCTTGTCTTGTTGCATCTATTTCCATGTCATCCATGATATATGAGCTTGTGCACTCCCTTAGCAAATTTGTTGTGATCTACCTTGATGGCATATCATACATCATGACCATTTTGTCCACCATCAATTGCATGATAACATACACACGTTGAGCATCCATTGCCATATTCATGCTATTGATAAACCGTCTCACTATGACATCATTTTGCACCGAGGTTACATTAATCATATTTACAACACATTTGTGTGCACAATGATTGCATTTCCTCCCATGAATGCTTTGCATCTCATTCTAGATCATCTTGATAAGCTTCATGCGCTTTATCACGACCAATCTTGCCGCATGGGCTTATTCTTACATGATGGACACTTTGTGTGCGCTAACCATTCTATTTCTGAGTGTTGCTTGTGTTTGCTCTTTTTGCATGTATATCACTCCGGCGACACCTTGGACTACTTGGATTACGCCATGTCTTCAACTTCGTGCAACTACACGTCCGTCTAGGACAACCGTTTCCATGGTGATGAGGATCACGATCCGAGGTCGGATCTTTCCCAAGGGGAGGGAGATGATGTGGAGCATCCCACGTTCATCCCCATGTACACTCCGACTACTCTCCAAGCCCCAAGAGGACATATGACGAGACCTCGAATATACACCATTGGACACAAGGTGAACTCGCTCCTCTCCAAACCTTCACTTTCTACATGTGAGACATGGCTACTACCTCATGCATGGATCATGCATATACTCAGGTACGACCGAGACGACCACGGAGAATCCAAGGACCAAGGCCAAGCATGGAAGAGAACGAGGAAGAGAACCTGGCCACTCCAGAATGAGTGGTACTACCGCCCACTCCAAGCGGTACTACCGCTGAGGCCACCCAAGCGGCACTACCGCCAGGCAACTACCCAACCACCGCCCAGGCGGAACAACCGGCCAGCTACCGCCCAACAACCGGCCCGCCTTCTGTGATCGAGCGGAGCAAGGCCGGTGCCGCACCGGTTTTACCGGTTTCTGCCAAAAGATCGGAACAACCGCCCCGATGACCGGAACAACCGCTGCCCCTTCGGCGTACACCTCCAGTTCCAGCGCCCGGGCTTCGAGCGGAACTACCGCCCCCGCCTGACCGGTACTACCGCCCCGCGCGAGCTCCCAGCGGAACTACCGGCCACATGACCGGTACTACCGGCCTGTCTGCGCACAGTGTATTGGGCCGAGCCCATGTACCCCTTCGCCCTCACTTACCCCTTCATGGCTCTAGACTATATATACTCCTCCACCTCCCCCTAGTTAGGGTTAGCATTGGTTTATCTCATATTTTGTGTGAGAGCCTTGCTCATCCACTTGGTTACTTCTCCTCGGAGCTCACGACCTATTCGGAGAAGATCCCCCCAAGCGGATTCAAGACCCCTTCAAGGGAGGACAATCAAGACCTCCTCACGGAGAAGAACGGCTACCTTTGTATCTTTCCTTTGTTGATTTTGAATCTTGTGCCACCTTATGTGTTTGGTGATCTAGCCCTTGTGTGATCGATTACTTGGCAGTTTAGTGAATTTCTCTCGTTCCTCTCTGTGTTCTTCCGCTCGTTCGTCGTGTTTCCCGTAGGATCCACTCCAAACATGAAAGATCGTCCATATAGGGCTCCGCCCTACATCACTTGTGCACTTGCGCTTGTGGAGCATCTTCATGTTGATGATGTCGATGTCGCACTTGAGCTCGTAGTAGATGTTGTTCGTCGTCGTCGTGCACATGATGCTTGGAGGTGACTTGCCCTTCATGACGATGTGGATCACGAACGTGATTGTGGTTGCGATGGATATGTGGACGTGGACGACTTGCGCGTGCATTGGTTGGGCGCTCCGAAGACTTGTGGCTTGAACGTCGTCACCTTGAAGATGACGAAGGGGAAGAAGACTTGATCAAGGCCCGTATCTCCTCCATCCTTGCATCTTGCTCCTCCTTTTGTGCGGCAAGCTTGTCGTCAATGTAGTCCCTTTTCCTTGCTTCTGAGAGATTAATGTTGATGGAGAGGTTCTCGATGCGCTCTTGCAAGGTAGATTGTGCTCCTTGCATTTCATGTTGTAGTTCGTAGATGGACATTTTGGTGATGTAGTTGTTCACGCCGTCGTTGTTGTCGAAGACCGGAGAGGAAATGCCTTGCCTATCCATCACAAGACTCGAGCAAATATGAGTGGGAGAAAGAGAAGAACTTATACCAAATGTACCTTGACCGATGTTGAAAATGGATCAATGATCACTCAATGTGTAACAAGGAAATAGCACAATTGGTACCAATTCTTGTGGGTTTCTCACACCTACACAAATAAGGCTTATGGTGGAGCTCGGTGAGGATAGTGGCACAAAAATTTGATGCAAAAATGTTAGCAAGAGTCAATAATGTTGAAAGAGATTCACAAATTCGCAAGTGAAACAAGTAGACCAATAGCAAATGTGGTGCACGGAAACACACACACGGATAGATAAATGGGGTCGTGCAACCAAGTAATGAGCACAAAATGTGGAGTCCACGGAAAACGCTCGTGTTACACAAATCAAGAGAGACGCTAGCACGATTGCTCAATCGGCGGATACGACACTTATGCACAACCTATAAGATGCGAAATGGATAAACTTCTATCCCAAGTATTCTATGTATGTATGGTTCCCGGTGTTTCTCTCAAGATGATCCAAGATGATCGAATATGACAATCTTATGTGCTATGGCACTTTCTTACAAGCTTCCTTGCTCTCTTTCTTTTGCTTAAAAGCTTTTTTTCTATGTCCACTTTTGCACAATGCACAAACCAAGATAGCTATTGTGTATATGCAGGAACGATATGGTGACACAATGGATGATATGATACCAATATGATATGGTATGTATGCAATGGAATCGTGCATCACTAATGTGCACAAGTAACGTTGCCGAAAATACTCAAATGGCTAGTCTCGATAGGTAAGTGACGCAAAATGAGCTAGGGGTTATCAATGCAATTGCAAGGGTATTATACAATGGTGTCGTCGAGGTTACCGTCCTTTGCGATGATGAGTGGTGGTGTTCTTCATGTAGATACCAAGATGATTGAGACTCATCCCTAAGTAGCCGAAACACCTTAGGAAACGAAAAAACCGCGAACTCAAAATCTCAAATGACAAATGTCAAATGGTGGTAGCAGAAAGCGGTGGTGTTGCACTAGGCAATGCGGAAGTGGAATGCGAGTCAATGTTGAAGTTGCCGTCCCTAACTAGCCGAAACACCTTAGGAGACACAACACACAACTCAAACAAGCTCAAACAAAATTGGGTTAAGTTGGGATGGTGGAAGTGTATGGTGGGTAAGCCTATGTGGAAATGGTGGTGGTGGTTGATGAAGAAGCAACCGTCCCTAAGTAGCCAAAACACCTTAGGAGACTCAAGTCACCACTTAAACAACCAAAAATTCTATATGGAGCGAAACGGGTTAGGTTGCGGAAGACTATGGTGGTTTTGCGGATGATATGGTGGAAGGCCTAGGCAAAGATGCCAAAATGTCAAAATTTTGATGGAGTCAAATGGTGATGGTACCTATCTAGGTGGATGGGGAATGTCAATAGCTACTCAACGAGCTAAAGAACGCGAAAATCGGACTCTGGATATGGAAGTTATGGCCGAAATGGTGAGGTGCTGGCGGCTGACCTTGGGGGCCGTGCGCATGGGGTCTAGGGGCCGTGGGCACGGGGTTCCATGCGCACGGTACACACACCGAGGGCACGGGGTCTCCTGGGACTCGTGGGTTTGGCAGATTTCTTGGCGATTTGGGCTCCAAAGGGATGGATCTCGTGGCTGGGGTTGAGGTGGGTGTAGGGGGTTGTATGGAGGACGAAGGGACAGCGGAAGAAACACACTGGAAGGGTCGTGCGCACGGGGTCTGATAGCCCCGTGTGCACGGGGGCCTATGTGCACGGGGTCCTGATGGCCCGTGTGCACGGGGTCCTCTGAGAGCGAACGAACTGCTCCGGATCCATGGGGAATTTCGAAATTGGGGTCAAAATTAAAGGATGGGAGGTAGGGGAAAGTGGTAGAGGGGTGGATCTACTTGCCAAACACCGAATCCGTGGATCAAATCCAACAAAATCACACCAAACCAACAAATCACAAAAAAATTTGGGGCTATTTTTGGTGGGGAATTTTCGAATTTAGGACAAAAACAACAAAATCAAGCTAGAAAACACGGGGTAGGGGCTCCAAAAACGTGATCAACCTGGCTCATGATACCATATGATGTAGGGTGGAACCCTATGGGGATGATCTTTCACGTTTGGAGAGGATCCCTACGAGGAACACGAAGAATGAGCGGAAGAGCACGAGGTAAATCACGGGGAAGACACAAGAGAATCACTCAAACCAACAAGATTCGATTACACATGCGCTAGATCGAAGAACACAAAGAGAGATACACGATCCATGATCAACAAAGGACGATACAAGAGGTAACCGGGTTCTTCTCCATGAGGAGGTCTTGATAGGGGCCACCCATGAGGGGGTCTTGAGCTAGGTCACTCCAAGAGGACGTCTTGATCTCCTAGTGGAGTGGATCCATGGAGCAAAGCTCTCATATGTCTAACATATCCTTTGCTAACTCTAACAAATGGTCTAGGTACGGAATATATAGTCTTGGGGACAAAGTTGTGGAAGAGGGGCTCGGAGTGGAGATCACGGCCATCCATCCTGATGAGCCCGTGCGCACGGGGTAAGCTAGGCCCGTGCGCACGGGGGTCCCGTGGGCACTGTACAGGCCCGTGCGCACGGGGTGCTCTAGCGCAAACTCTCTGAGTAGTCCGTGAGCACGGGGTCTTCGAGGCCCGTGGGCACGGGGTTGCCTGGGAGGTGCAGAGTTGGTCTCGTTGGCCTCCTTCTTCCTTCTTGTGGCCTTGGGGTCCTTCTCCTACTCCTTTGGGGTGTTCCTCACCAGCTTGTGGTCGTCGGTCTTCGTATCTAAGGATACATAGAGCTCTTTGTTGAGGTAGGAAGCAAGTCCAATGGATATTCATGATATTTTCGAAGAAGAGCGGGTTCACCTTAACTCCGGTAGGTCCACTTTGGGCTTGATGTGCTATGAAGGTGTACATGGAGATGAACGTGGGATGCTCCGTATCAGTTATCATCTCATCGTAAGATCGGGACAGCCCGCCTCTATGACATGTCTCACATGTAGAAAGTGAAGGTTCGAAAAGGAGCGAGTTCACCTTGTGTCCAATGGTGTATGTTCAAGATCTCGTCATATGTCCACTTGGGGTTTGGAGAGTAGTCGGAGTGTACATGGGGATGAACGTGGGATGCTCCGCATCATCTTTCCCCCCTTGGGAAAGATCCGACCTCGGATCGTGATCCTCATCACCATGGAAATGGTTGTCGTGGACGGACTTGTAGTTGGACATAGATGAAGGCAATGCGCAATCCAAGTAGTCCAAGGTGTCGCCAGAGTGATAGACATGCAAAAAGAGCAAACACAAGCAACACTCGGAAATACAATGGTTAGCGCACACAAAGTGTCCATCATGCAAGAATGAGTCCGTGGGGCAAGATGGGTCGTGACAATGCGCATGAAGCTTATCAAGATGATCTAGAATGAGATGCAAAGCATTCATGGGAGGAAATGCAATCATTGTGCACACAAATGTGTTGTAAATATGATCAATAAAACCACGGTCCAAAATGATGTCATAGTGAGAAGGTTTATCAATAGCATGAATATGGCAATGGATGCTCAATATGTGTAAGCTATTATGCAATTGATGGTCGACAATACGATCATGATGTATGAATATGCCATCAAGGAAGATCACAACAAATTTGCTAAGGAAGTGCACAAGCTCATATATCATGGATGATGAGGACATCAATACCATTGTTACACCCACAACCCCTACTGCTACATATACTGGACGAATTACTAGAGTTCGTGCACGCCAATTAAATTAGCAGGTATTTTCGTTTCTTGGTAATGATCTAATTTTCATGAGAATATGATGCTGCCTAAATTGGATACATTTGCTTTGCTTACAAATGAAGGGCCTAGCTTGGAGAAGGATGAACATTGGAGCACGAACAAGCATGGAGATGATGGCATGCGCAAGGGGAACAAGAACGGAGTTACAAGTGATGATTTCAGGACTTTGAAGCCACCATAATGGGTGCATGAAGCCTTGGACGAAATATACAAGATGCCACTTCATAAATTTCGTCTCGAGGCTATCTAGGTGCTGCATCACCTTATTATTGGGCCAGGCCCATGTAATTTCGACATACATAAATATAGGCTATTTTTAGAGTCCGTATGTGTGGGGAAACAAGAGATAGGGTTTATTTCGGACCCCTCCACCAAGGGCCACAAAATTCCCCCCTCTTCCTCCATATATACAGCCCTTAGGGAACCATTTAGACTTTGGGTTTTGTTTAGATTTAAAGTTCACCATAGCTGCAACTTCGCATACTTCGTTTGTGTTCAACGACCAGACAAAGGCGTCACAAAACCCCACCTTGATCAAGAAAGCTTTCATCTTATATTCACAATATCTAGATTGCAATCTCAGTTTCTTGCTTGTTCTTTGTTTGCTCGCAGGAAACAGACCCTCGTGGTCAGGTTGATCGTGCTCCGGCATGGTCAATAACCTCTCGGAGTTGGTTTAGCGATTGCTAAGGCGCGACGTTCTCACACGTTCGTAGTCGGATCGTCAAAGTCGACTTCCACCAAAGGGAAATCCATCATCTCATCGAAAGACGGGACACCTTTGCCTCTATCAAGTGGTATCAAATTTTCACGTTCCTCGGTGAGAATTTACAATTTTTTGTAGTTTAGATCGAGTCTGTTTCTTCATACCTATAGTCCACAAAAAAGCCAAAAAAATTATGGTTAGTTCATCCTGCATAATCTTTTCTGTATTTGCGTTGTTGAATTTGTGGTTTCTTCGTCGTGTCAAGTTGCTGGTCTTAGCGTCTAGTCTTTAGAGTTTCGATTTCTGTTCACGGGTATTCACGCGGCCGCCACACCATCATCATCGCCCAGCCATATACCACCACCGCTTATCCGCTACCAATCCGAGTCTATATACCACCACAATCAATGTCGATATACCACCACCAATCCGAGTTCATATACCACCACCAATCCGAGTCCACATATACCATCGTCATATACCATCACCAGTGCGAATTCCACCAGACTCATCTCCGCCACCAGTCCTAGTCCGAGTCCAGTATTTGTTCCTTTATCTTTGAGTTCCAGAGCACGCGATACTACGAATCGTCAACAAGTCGGATTCCCCAACTTCCGTGCTACCCATACAAGAAAAATAGTTCGAGTTTCAAAAAAATTTCTGGCTAGGCAGTTTTTAGGCCATTTGTATACTTTTTCGAAAATAATTGTTGCAGAGCAAAAAAAAAGAGGAAAAAAAGTGCAAAAAAAGTGAAAAAAGAGAAAAAAAATTCAGAGTGTGCTCCTCCCTTGATTACGTGCCACGCCGTGATTTTGTTAGTGTTCTAGGCTCGCGTCTCTAGCACGGTCTAGCCTAGGACCAGCACTGTACCGTCGTTGAGCGTTTATTCAACTTTGCATCTCTGAATTTATTATTGCTGACCCTTTTTGCTACCATATTATAAGCCTTCCCAGCTCCACATACATCTACGTCGTGCGTTTGACTCTCCCTAGTAATCGCTCTCTCCAAGCTTTGAGAGTTTTGACTACAACGGTTGCCGATCACCACCTGCTGCTGGGTAAGAACTGGTTTGTGACACCCACCATATTCCAGTAGTCTGTATGATCATATTCTTGTATGTTTCTATTGCTGCTAACTATGGCAGGAACACAAGCCGACGAGATTGACTGGGAGAACATGACGAACAAGGAGCTTCATGATAAGTTTCATCAAATGTTGGGTCAACAGGTGGAAGACGTGATGGCCAGCTTTGGAAAGGCAATGGAGAAGATGGATGACATTGAGAACTCAATTGACACAAAGTTGTACGCTAAGTTTGATGAATTACTCAAACGTCTCCCACAAGCTCTACGCTGCAATATAGTAGGGGGAGTATAGCGTGTTCCTATTGAGCCAGGAAAAAATTCTGGTGTCGCTGCTACTGCTGTTGGTGCTTCTGTAGCTCCTGCTATTAATGCAGAGGTGGAGGACTATTACGAGGATGAGGTTGATCAAAATCAGAACTACATGCAGCCACCAGCACCACCACCAGCAGGTCAACCTTAGGTATGTATTCGGTATGGTAGGCCTGCACCACCACCTCAGGTACGAGATAATGACCATATTCCTAAACTAAAATTGAATATTCCACCATTTGAGGGTAGATATGTTCCTGATATATATCTTACTTGGGAGTTAGAAACTGAACAACGTTTTGCATGTTTACAATATCCCGAGGAGAGACGGGTCGCTGCTGCTGTTTGTGCTTTCACTAGTTTTGCATGTGTATGGTGGTCTGAACATTGTAGATTATATCCTATTCCAACTACTTGGGCTGCTTTGAAAACTGCTATGCGTACTCGTTGGGTTCCACCATATTATCAACGTGAATTGCTTCAAAAATTGCAGCGTTTAAGACAAGGAAAAATTCTGTAGAAGAATATTATCAGGAATTACAAACTGGCATGATTAGATATGGTATTGTTGAGGAGAATGAAGCAATGCTTGCACGTTTTATGGGTGGAATAAATAGAGAGATATAAGGAGTATACTAATATCACTCCTTTATTCCATCTTGCTTGTAAAGCTGAACGTGAAGTGCAGGATCGACTGGCATTGGCGTGAACTAACTTTTCTACAGGTCGACCTTCATCATGGACACCGCGTGCATCTTCTACTTCCACTGCACCGGCACCTCCATCAGGTGCCACGTACAGCCGTGATACAAGAAAGCAGGCACAACCACCACTATCTGCCAAGAGCGCAACTGCCGGGCCTGCATAGAGCTCTTCTTCTTCCATGGCATCAACAGGGCACACAAGTGATATTATTTGTCGTCGTTGTAAGGGAAGAGGTCATTATGCGAGAGACTGCAAATCTCGACGTGTGATGATTGCTACTGAGGATGGTGGGTATGAGTCCGCTAGTGATTATGATGAGGAGACTTTGGCGCTTATTACAAGTGAAGAACACGGTGGAGCTGATTCTGATCATGAGACGCAATACATGACTCCTGAAGATGCTGACAGGTATGAATGTTTAGTTGCTCAGCGTTTTTTGAGTGTGCAGGTCACACAAGCTGAGCAAAATCAGAGGCACAATTTGTTGCATACAAAGGGAGTTGTGAAGGAACGTTCTGTGCGCGTCATCATAAACGGAGGGAGCTGCAACAACTTGGCTAGCATGGAGATGGTGGAGAAGCTATCTCTCACCACAAGACCACATCCACATCTGATGCGGAGCATCCCTCGACTACTCGCACCGACACTCCATCACCACCGCCAGCACCAAGTGGCCCAATGACAAGAGCAAGTCCACGCGCCATCGAGAACGAGGTTGACTCTCTCCTCTTTGAGTTTCGTACGGTTTCACATGAGAATTGGATTCTACCATCATCGGAAACATTGTGCATGCTTAGGTACCAAGAAGATGATAGAGATAAGGAGAAGACGGAGACTCAAGTGACCCGAAGCAAGGGAAAGAAGAAAAGGAAGGAGAGAACGAGAAGAAGGAAGAAGGAGTAGAAGGGGCAAACCCCCCTGGACATCCCGGGCGCCCGGCCATGGCATCCCCGGCGGCCCGGCCTCTACCTGGGTTGCGCCCCAGCCGGCCCCAGGTGCCCGGCCCCAAGGCCCCGGGTGCCCGGCCCTTGCAGGGCCTCGCCCAGACGACCCAGGTGCCCGCCCATGCCCACCCGGCACTGAAGGCACCCGGTGCCCGGCTTGAGCCCGGTGCCCGCCCCTCGCCCGCTGCTCTGAATGGCGGGTGCCCGCCACTGCCCCAGGTGCCCGGTCCCGCCCGGCACGCTCCTGACAGTCCGGGTGCCCGTCAGTTCCACCAGTGCCCGGACCCTTCCTCGTGGCTACGCGTTTTTAGGGACATTTTAGTCCTTTGTACCCCCCTTTCCCTAAGTTTCATCCCAAGCCTATATATACTTATCTCCTAGGCCATTTGGAAGGTTAGCAAAGATTAGACTAATGATGCGGAGCATCCTTCCATCATCCCCATGGACTCTACATCAACACCTACAACACCACAAGGACCGATGACTCGAGCACGTGCAAGAGCTCTTGAAACCGAGGTGACATCACTCCTCTCACAACTCTCCTTCGATTCACATGAGACATGGTTACTACCTCAAACGGAAACTCTATGCATACTCAGGCACCAAGGAGTCGACCATGAAGAGGCTAGGAAGCAAGGAGAATCGGAAGCGGAAGACATACGTGAAGACGGAGAGGAGAAAGCAACAAGGACCAGAGAGGCCGGACGATCCGGACAGAGGCCCGGACGATCCGGACAGAGGCCCGGACGATCCGGACAGAGCCCGGATGATCCGGACCCCGGTCCAGACGATCCAACTAACTCCACAGAAGGCAACAGAACCTCCATGCTGAAGCCGGATCATCCGGACCCAGGGCCAGATCATCCGGACCCCGCCCAGACGTCCGGACCTCCAGCCGGACATCCGGCCCGTCGCCGCCACCAGATGACCCTCCGGCTCATCCGGGACTCCACCCGGATCATCCGGACCCTCGTCCGAATCATCCGGCCAGCGCCTGCGCGCGCGTGTTGGGCTGAGCCCATGTACCCCTTCGCCCAAAACTCTATATATAGGACCCCATCTCCTCACTTTGAGACTTAGCATTGGATTAGCTCATATTTGTGTGTGAGAGCCTTTGCTCATCCACCGGTACTTCTCCACGGAGATCAGGACCTCCGTCTAGGAGAAGATCCATCGGATTCAAGACCCCTATACGGGAAGATCCCCTCGTGGATTCAAGACCTCCTCTCGGAGAAGAACGGCTACCTTTGTATCTTTCCTTTGTTGATTTTGGACCATGTATCACTCGTGCTTCAATGATCTAGACCTTGTGTGATTGATCTCTTGTCGGTTTAGTGTCTCTCTCGTTCTTCCCCGTGATTTCCTCTCGTGCTTCCGCGTGTTCTTCGTGTTTTCCTCCGTAGGATCCCTTCCAAACGTGAAAGATTGACGAATTAGGGTTCCACCCTACATCATATGGTATCATGAGCCACGTTGATCACGTTTTTGGAGCCCCTACCCCGTGATTTCTAGCTTGATTTTGTTGTTTTCGTCCTAAAAACCCGAAAATCCCCACAAAAATACCCCCAAATTTTTTTGTGATTTGTTGGTTTTGATGATGTTTTGTTGTTTTTGATCCGTGGATTCGGTGTGTAACTCGTGGATCTTGTGTTTCCCCACCTTCTCCCCCTCGAAATCCACCCAAAATCCCCGAAATCATCAAATTTCTCCCCGTTGTCGAGTTCTTCCCGAGTAGTTCCCGTGCGTGGTTGACCTGCCCGGATCATCCGGACCAAGTCCCGGATCATCCGGACGTACCCGGATCATCCGGCTCTTGGCCCGGATCATCCGGCTTCCTCTGCCGAAACTGCAGATTCTGCAGCTCCCATCCACCACCACCTCCATCCACGCACATATACACCCTTCCCATCCCATCCACCACCATTTCCACTTGCCAAACCCCAAGACCCAACCTCCGTACTAACATTCGATGTTGAGTTCGAAAATTTGAGTGAGATTTCCTCTTGTGTTTCGGCTATTTAGGCGCGGTGTGACATCAACAACAAACGCTCATTTTGGTCGGCTACTCACCTTCGCTACGGACGGTAACTTCGACGACATCTTTGTCATAAA
This sequence comes from Aegilops speltoides, assembly GCA_021437245.1. Classification (NCBI taxonomy): domain Eukaryota; kingdom Viridiplantae; phylum Streptophyta; class Magnoliopsida; order Poales; family Poaceae; genus Aegilops; species Aegilops speltoides. Next base: position 205,653,322 of record CM038141.1, read on the forward strand.
TTGCAATTGCATTGATAACCATCATATACCATCTTTTGCGTTGCTTACCCACCGAGACTAGCCATTGAGTATTGCCGGCAACGTGACTTGTGCACATTAGTTGCATACACCATATCATACATACAATCGAGGTGCATATCTCGGAATCAACTTGTGTGTCCCAAAGTTGTCATCGCATACACAATTGCTATCTTAGTTCGTCAAGTTTGCATAAGAAAAGAGCTCAAAAGAGAAAGAGCCACTCAAGCTTTTAAGCAAAGAGGAAAGATAAGCAAAGAGCTTATAAGCAACAAGCATAGCATCATACAACATTAAGATTGTCATATAAGATCATCTTGGATCATTGCACCGATACACCATACATATAGAATACTTGGGATAGAGATCGTTGCATTTTTGCCTGGTAGGTTGTGCACAAGCTACGTATCCGCCTATTGTGCAATCGTGCTAGCGTCTCTCTAGTATTGTGCAACAAGAGCATTTTCGTGGATTCCACATTTTGGCTCATTTTTGGTTTGCACAATCCCATTTATCTATTTGCGTGTGTGTTTCCGTGTACCATTACTTGCTTGGTCTACTTGTTGCATATGCAAATTTGTGAATCTTTTTCAACATTTTTGAGTCAAGCTAACGATTGCAATTAATTTTGTGCCACCATCCTAACCAAGCTCCGCCAAAAGCTTTTACTTGTGTAGGTGTGAGAATCGACAAGGATCGGTACCAATAGTGCTATTTCATTGTCCGCATTTGAGTGAACTTGATTCGTTTTCAAATTCGGTCAAAGGTACATTGGTTTCGTTCTTATCCTTCTTCCACTCACAATTTGCTTGAAATGATGGATAGGCCAAGTTCTTCTACAAATCCTCTCTTCATCGAGCAAGACAACGACATGTCATCATCGTCACCAAGAGCCACCTCTTTGGCGCTGTGAGCTCTCCATCAAGAGCAACAAGCAATGAGTGAACGCATCGACAACCTCTCCACCGACTTGCGACTCTCCGAGCAACGTACACGAGATTACTTCGACAACAAACTCGACGCGCACAAGAAACAGAACGATGCAAGAATGGACGAGATCCGCGCCTTGTTGGTGAACCGGCGTACTTCTACCTCTTCACACTCAAGACGGAGCCACTCAAGTCGCCAATCTGACGACTCCTTCTCCGACACAAGTACACCGTCATCGAACACTCTTCGACGAGCCGCGCGTCAAGACCGTCATGCATCTCGCAACCCGCTACACGACAAGAATCTCCAAGAGCAAGTTGATGAACAAGTTCCTCGTCCTCAATTGAACCAAGTGGCGTTTGCTCAAGCTCAAGAACGACAACGTCTTCATCGCCAACAAGAACAAGAACGAGCGCGCCTACATCAAGAGCAACAAGACGCCGAGGCTCAATGTCTTCAACAACAACAACGAGAAGCACAAGCTCTTGAGGCGGAACGTGCCCTTCAAGCATCAAGTCGAGCTATCGCCAACCGCAAACGCGAAAGGCGCAATCAAGAGGAAGCCCTTCGAGAAGAAATACAAGAGAGGAACTACCATCCGCGTGCGCCACGTCAAGCTCCTCCACAAGCTCCACAAGCTCCTCCACAAGCTCCTCAAGCTCAACCTCAACCTCAAGGTCAACAAGAGCACTTGGATCATGGACTTCCTCCTCACCAAGACCAACATGAGGATGATTACCCTCTACATCAAGAACGTCATCATCAACATCGACCTCAAAACAATGAAGAACAACGCTATGGCAAGCTCAAGTTCACAATACCCAAGTTCAATGGAACCAATGATCCCGAAGAGTACCTCTCATGGGCATTGAAGGTCGACAAAATCTTTCGTTTACACAACTATGAGGAAGAGAAGAAGATGGCTATGGCATCACTTGAGTTCCAAGACTATGTGCTCATATGGTGGGAACAAGTCCTTGCGCGCCGACAAGCAAGAGGTGAACCTCCAATCACCACTTGGGCTCAAATGAAGGATATCATGAGAGCACGCTTTGTGCCCACCTACTACAACCGTGATCTCTTCAAGAAGCTACAACTCCTCAAGCAAGGAACAAAGAGTGTTGAAGAATACTACAAGGAAATGGAGATTGCCATGATTTGAGCCAATGTCACGGAGGATGATGAACAAACAATGGCACGATTCTTGAACAGACTCAACCATCCCATCAAGAAGATTGCCGACTTCCAACCCTACTCCAACCTCATTGAGCTCGTGCACCAAGCTACAAAGGCGGAACGACAAGTGCAAGATGACTTCAAGTACGCCAAGTACTCATCCAAGACATACGGCCTCTCCAACAACCAAGCTTCAACAACTACTCCAACTTCGACATCAACCAAGCCTTTTCCAAGCAACGGCGACAAGTCAAGTTACAAGAAAACTTCTACAAGTTCAAGTCGTCCTCCTCCTACTACAAGCAACTCCAAACCGCGTGCTTCATCATCTACTCCAACCGATGAGACCGTTAAGACAAGCTCCTTCAAGTGTTTTACTTGCAACGGCCGAGGCCACAAGTCATATGAATGCACCAACAAGCGTACCATGATACTCAACGACGATGGCACCTACGACTCAATGAGTGAAGATGAAATGGACGCTATTGAGCAAGTGGCCATGCACCGGCGCATCAACGAGGATGAAGATGATCAAGTCTTTTGTGATGAAGATACAAGCCCGCTCTTGTTGTCTCCAAAGTCTTGACACTTCAACATCACCAAGAAGAAGACCAACGATGCCACATCTTCCACACAAAGGCCGGCATCAATGGGAGATCCATCAAGGTCATCATCGATGGAGGTAGTTGCCACAACTTGGCAAGCGAAGAACTATGCTCCAAGCTACAATTGGTCAAGAAGAAGCATCCGCAACCATATAAGGTTCAATGGCTAAGTGACTCCGGCACTATACGAGTTGAGCATACGGTCCAAGTATCCTTCAAAATCGGTGCATATGAAGGCACTTTGGAGTGTGATGTGGTTCCAATGACCGTTTGCCACCTCCTCCTTGGTCGGCCATGGCAATTCGATCGTGGTGTCTACCACAATGGGCGTACAAACCACTATAGCTTCAAGATGAAAGGCAAAGAATATGTCCTACGACCCATGTCTCCTAGTCAAGTGATAGCCGACAAACAAGCCACCAACCAAAGAGAGAAGAGTGAGAAAGTGAGCCACCAAAAGTGAGTGAGAGCCACAAGCCAAATTTGGCGCCTCTTAGCCTAGAGAAAAACCTCATACTATTAGCCACCAAACATGAGATGAGAGAAGTGTGTGAGAACCCATCGAGTGTGATGCACTTTGTCCTTGTGTGCAAGGATGGAGAACCAAAACTAACACCACTCATGAGCTACCTTTGGTGTTTCAATCTCTTTGCAGGAATTTCAAGATGTTTTCCCGATGAGCTACCTCGGGTCTACCTCCTCTTGAGGCATTGAGCATCGAATCGACCTCATCCCCGGAGCGCCACTTCCAAACAAAGCTCCCTACCGTGTCAATCCCGAAGAAACCAAGGAGATTCAACGCAAGTACAACAACTAATCGACAACGGTCATGTACGTGAAAGCTTAAGCCCTTGTGCCGTGCCCGTTATACTTGTGCCTAAACCCGATGGAAGTTTCCGCTTGTGCTCCGATTGTAGACCTATAAATGCTATCATCGTGCGCTATAGGCATCCCATTCCTCGCTTAGATGACATGCTTGATGAACTTAGTGGAGCCAAGTTTTTCTCAAAAATTGATCTTAAAAGTGGCTATTATCAAATCCGCATTCATGAGGGTGATGAATGGAAAACTGCTTTCAAAACAAAATTTGGCTTATATGAATGGTTGGTTATGCCTATGGGTTTGTCGGAAGCTCTCGGAACTTTTGTGCGTCTCATGCATCATGTACTTCGTCCATACATTGGAATCTTTGTTGTGGTTTACTTCGATGATATTCTTGTGTTTAGCAAAACCATGAAAGAGCATCTTGATCATGTTAAGCTTGTTTTGCAAACGCTTCGAAAAGAAAGTCTTTATGCCAACTTGAAAAAATGCACTTTTGGCGTTGACAAAGTGGTTTTCTTGGGTTTCGTTGTCTCTTCCAAGGGTGTCCATGTTGATGAAACTAAGATCAAAGCAATTAAAACTTGGCCCCAACCAACCAATTTGCAACAAGTGCGAAGTTTCCTTGGTCTTGCAGGTTTTTATCGCCGCTTTGTAAAAAACTTTAGCACTATTGCAGCTCCTTTGCATGCTTTGTGTAAGAAGAATACTCCTTTTGTTTGGGGACCGTTGCAATCCAACGCTTTCGATGAGCTAAAGTCTTTGCTTACTCATGCTCCGATTCTTGCTTTGCCCAATTTTGACAAAACTTTTGAGGTTCATTGTGATGCAAGTGGTACCGGAATTGGCGGAGTTTTAATGCAAGAAAAACGAGTCATTGCTTATTTTAGCGAAAAACTCTCCGGTGCTCAACTTAACTATCCCGTATATGACAAAGAATTATATGCTTTAGTGCGTGTGCTACATGTTTGGGAACATTATCTTAGACCTCATGAGTTTGTCATCCATACCGATCATGAAACGCTTAAGTACTTAAAAGGTCAAACTAAATTGAACAAGCGTCATGCCAAATGGAGTGAATTTATTGAATCTTTTCCATATGTGATCAAGTACATTAAGGGCAAGGAAAATGTAGTTGCCGATGCACTTTCACGCATATGCACGCTTGTCACCCAACTTGAGTTGAATGTTATTGGCTTTGAGCACATCAAAGATTTGTATGCTAGTGATCCATCTTTTGCACCTCATTAAGCTAAATGTTTGACGCATACATCTTGGGAACAATATTACCTCAAGGATGGTTATCTTATGAGAGCTAACAAACTTTGCATACCCGAGTCTTCTCTTCGTTTGCTACTTTTGCAAGAGGCTCATGGCGGTGGACTCATGGGACACTTTGGACGCGACAAGACATTCGCCACGCTCTCCAAGAACTACTTTTGGCCAAAGAAGTTTCGAGATGTCTCACGCTTCACCACAAGATGCTCAACATGCCGCAAAGCTAAGTCCAAAGCTCAATCTCATGGTCTTTACATGCCTCTTCCTATTCCTTATCAACCTTGGGAAGACATTAGCATGGACTTTGTACTTGGTTTGCCTAAAACTCAAAATGGAAAGGACTCCGTATTTGTTGTTGTGGACAGATTTTCCAAAATGGCACATTTCATTCCTTGCAACAAAGTAGACGATGCTTCACATATTGCAAATCTATTTTGTAGGGAAATCTTGCGCCTCCATGGAGTACCAAAGTCAATCGTCTCCGACCGTGACGTCAAGTTCTTGAGTTACTTTTGGAAAACTCTTTGCGCCAAGCTCGGAATCAAGCTCTTGTTCTCATCCGCATACCATCCTCAAACCGACGGCCAAACGGAGGTGACAAACCGGACGCTCTCCACTCTACTTTGCGTGTTGATCAAGAAGAACATCAAGGAGTGGGAGGCGTGTCTACCCATCGCCGAGTACGCCTACAACCGTGCACGACATTCGACGACCGGCAAGTCCCCCTTCGAGGTCGTCTACGGCTTTAACCCATTGTCCCCATTGGACATCCTACCTCTACCTCTACAAGAGCGCACCAACCTCGGCGCAAGTGCCCGCAAGCTACATCAAGAAGATGCATGAAGATACAAGAAACACCATCGGCGCCAAGTACAGCGACTAGCGACAAAGATCAACATCAACAAGCAACCCATGATCTTCAACATAGGCGATCTCGTGTGGCTACACCTTCGCAAGGAACGCTTCCCCAACGAACGCAAGTCCAAACTACTACCCGAGCCGACGGACCCTTCAAGGTGTTAGCGCTACAACAACAACGCCTACAAGCTCGACCTACCAAGCGACAAGTACAACGTGAGCGACACCTTCAACGTCAAAGACCTCTCGCCTTTCCATGGTGATGAAGATCTAGATCCGAGGTTAGATCCTTTCGAAGGGAGGGGATATGATGCAGAGCATCCTTCCATCATCCCCATGGACTCTACATCAACACCTACAACACCACAAGGACCGATGACTCGAGCACGTGCAAGAGCTCTTGAAACCGAGGTGACATCACTCCTCTCACAACTCTCCTTTGATTCACATGAGACATGGTTACTACCTCAAACGGAAACTCTATGCATACTCAGGCACCAAGGAGTCGACCATGAAGAGGCTAGGAAGCAAGGAGAATCAGAAGCGGAAGACATACGTGAAGACGGAGAGGAGAAAGCAACAAGGACCAGAGAGGCCGGAGGATCCGGATAGAGGCCCGGACGATCCAGACAGAGCCCGGATGATCCGAACCTCGGTCCGGACGATCCGGCTAACTCCACAGAAGGCAACAGAACCTCCACGCTGAAGCCGGATCATCCGGACCCAGGCCCGGATCATCCGGACCCCGCCCAGACGTCCGGACCTCCAGCCGGACATCCGGCCCGTCGCCGCCACCAGATGACCCTCCGGCTCATCCGGGACTCCACCCGGATCATCCGGACAAGCCCGGATCATCCGGACCCTCGTCCGGATCGTCCGGCCAGCGCCTGCGCGCGCGTGTTGGGCTGAGCCCATGTACCCCTTCGCCCCAAACTCTATATATAGGACCCCATCTCCTCACTTTGAGACTTAGCATTGGATTAGCTCATATTTGTGTGTGAGAGCCTTTGCTCATCCACCGGTACTTCTCCACGGAGATCAGGACCTCCGTCTAGGAGAAGATCCATCGGATTCAAGACCCCTATACGGGAAGATCCCCTCGTGGATTCAAGACCTCCTCTCGGAGAAGAACGGCTACCTTTGTATCTTTCCTTTGTTGATTTTGGACCATGTATCACTCGTGCTTCAATGATCTAGACCTTGTGTGATTGATCTCTTGTCGGTTGAGTGTCTCTCTCGTTCTTCCCCGTGATTTCCTCTCGTGCTTCCGCGTGTTCTTCGTGTTTTCCTCCGTAGAATCCCCTCCAAACGTGAAAGATCGACGAATTAGGGTTCCACCCTACATCAACTAAGCATTGTGAGCCTTTGCTCCTTGTATCCCTCCTCTTAGGAGATCAAGGCCCCACCTAGGGAAGAATCCATTGGATTATCAAGGCCTCCTCTTGGAGAAGATCATCAAGACCTCACCTAGTGGGAAGAATTTACCAAGTGCTACTCTCCTTGTATTGATCTTGTAATCTTGTGGATCTCATGTGTGCTACTCTAGTGGATGTGATATTTGGGTTTGTTTGAGAGTTTTGTTCTTGGTGTTCTCGAGTGTTTTCCTCCTTTTCCCCTCCAAGTGTGAAAAGATCCTTCCTAGGGTTTGACCCTACAACATCTTGGTATCATGAGCAAGGTTTATTCACATCTTGGAGTCCCATCCCCCCATTTGCTAGCTTGATTTTGTTGTTTTTCGTCCAAATCCGAAAATCCCCACAAAAATAACCCCAAAAAAATTTTCTTCAATTTGTTGGATCTTGTGAGATTTGGTTGTTTTGGTCCATGGATTTGATGATTGGCAAGTGGATCTAGCCCCTCCCCAACAATCACCACCCTTCCCACCACGAAATCCACCGAATTTGGCCTTGCCCCCAAGATTTCTGCCCAAATCAGCCACCACCGGGTGCCTGCAGCTCGAACCACCGGGCACCCGCACCACGCCCAGCCACCCCCGGGCACCCGCACCTCACACCCCCGGGTGCCCGCACCCCCCCCAAATCAGCCCACTACCAACACCATTTTGGCCATAACTTCCACCTCCCAAGCCCGTTTTTCGTGTTCTTTAGCTCGTTTAGAAGCTCTTGACATCCCCCATCCACTCATCGCACTACCACCACCATTAACCCCCATCTAAAAAATCATCACAAGAACACCCACCTTTCGCATTTGACCGATTTTGTGTTACCATTTGCTTTTCCTAAGGTGTTTTTGGTACTTAGGAGCATGTGGCATCTTCATCACCATCACCAACTCGGAGTCATCTTGATAGCTAACCGTAAGAAAGGACGGTAACCTCGACAACACTTACTCCTAACCTTGCTTTTGCATTGATAGCCCGAGCCACTTTGCGTCGCTTACCCATTGAGACTAGCAAGTTGAGAATTGACGGGCCACGCTATTGTGCACCGTCGTGATCGTGTTATCATCTTAGTGCGATAAGTCTCTCCCGCGCATATCATACATACTTGTCTCATATCATACTCGGCTCGAGCATCAAGCATAGAGAAAAAGAAGAAGAAGAAGAAAAGCTTTTAAGAAAAAGAGGAGAAACAAAGAGCTTGTAAGCAATAGAGTTTGGATTGAGCCATTTGCATACCTATATCATCTTGGTCATCGCATATATACCATAGTTGGGATTGAAGATGACACGGTTCTCTCATAGGTAGGTGCACAAGCGTATCTTGCCCATTTGAGCAATCGAGCTAGTGTCTCTCGAGCATTCACACAACAAGAGCATTTTCCGTGGTTGCACATTTCGAGCTCACTCCTTGGTTGTGCTGATCCCATCTGTCTTCCGTGCGTGTGTACCTAGCGATACCTTTGGGGTTTGATCTATTTGCTTTACTTGCATTTTTGTGAACCTTCTCAACCTTATCGATATCTTGACTAACATTTGCTTGAAATTTTTGCCACCATCCTAACCAAGCTACTCCATAAGCCTCTTACTTGTAGGTGTGAGAAACAAACCCGGTTCCAATTCTCCTATTGTGGCATTACATTGAGTGACACTTGTTACATCTTCAATCCTAGGAGAAGGTAACTTTGGTATTGTTCTCTCACTTTCCTACTCACCCCACTTGGTTATGATGGATAGGCCAAGCACGTCGTCGAACCCACTTTTCGAGGAGCAAGGTGATGATTCCGGATATGTCTCCAAGAACCACTTCTTCATCGTGCAACGAGCGTTTCATCAAGAAAACGTCGCATTGGGTGAACGCTTGGAACAACTCGCCTCCGACTTTCGTCAAAACATCGACGACAAATTCAACACACAAATGGAAGAGCTCCGCAACATGATCATTCGACGCTCGTCTTCCTCATCGCCTTCTTCAAGATGACGCCACTCAAGTCACCATACAAGTCGGCAATCTTCGGACTACTCCTCTTATGATGCAAGTCCACCACGAGCTCGCCCTCCTCGACGTGATCATCATCAAGCTCAAGAAAATCCATTCCATGGCAATGGATTACAAGATCGAGTTCGAGCACGTGAACGGATGCTACACCAAGTCCCTCATGGAGCAATGGAGCAAGAGAAAATACCTCCTCAAGTACCACCTCAAGCCCCTCAAGACGGTGATGCACTTCGACAAGCACAAGAGCAACGTGAAGCACAAGCCCTCGACCGTGAAGCTCAAGCACTTGAAGCACAACAAGCTCTACACGAGGCCACTAGAGCCGTTGAAGTCCGCAATCGCCAAGTGCGAGAACAAGAGGAAGCTCTTCGACGCGAGATACAAGAAGAAGCCACCCGACGCAAAGAACAACAAGAAAGGCGCAACCAAGCGCACATTCCTCACCCTCCTCCAAGACAAGAGCGACACCAAGTGGAACGAGTACTTCAAGACCCTCGTCCACGCCAAGAGCGACATCATGAGGAACGAGCATTTGAGGACTTTCCAAGGGAAGAGCGATATCACAACCGCTATCAAGATGAAGAACTCCACTACGTCAAGCTCAAGTTCACCATGCCAAAGTTCTCGGGAAGTAATGATCCCGAAGAATATCTCTCCTGGGCATTGAAGGTGGACAAGATTTTTCGCCTCCACAACTACGACGAAGAAAAGAAGATAGGCATGGCCTCCCTCGAGTTCCAAGACAACGTCCTCATTTGGTGGGAACAAGTGATCGAGCGACGACATACAAGAGGCGAACCTCCAATCACCACTTGGGAAGCCATGAAGGAAGTCATGAGAGCCCGCTTTGTGCCTACTCACTACACTCGAGATCTTTTCAAGAAGTTGCAACTCCTCAAGCAAGGCACCAAGACGGTGTAAGAATACTACCAAGAAATGGAGATTTCCATGATACGAGCCAATGTCAAGGAAGATGACGAGCAAACAATGGCACGCTTCTTGAACGGCCTGAACCACCCAATCAAGCGGATCGCTGACTTCCAACCATACTCCAACCTTCTTGAGCTAGTTCATCAAGCGACCAAGGCCGAGCGACAAGTGCAAGATGACTTCAAATACGCCAAGTACTCTTCCAAGACCTACGGCTCCTACTCTCAAGCTCCCGCGACTTCGGCACCTCCTACATCAACTCAAGCATCACCAAGTGCCGGCGACAAGTCAAGTTCCAAGCAAGTGGCACCTTCCTCGACTCGTCCTCCGGCAAGCACCTACAAATCCAAGACTCCTTCATCTTCGGCGCCTCCCGATGATCCCGTCAAGACAAGTTCAATCAAGTGCTTCACATATGGCGGCCGAGGCCACAAGTCCTTCCAATGCACCAATAAGCGAACAATAATCTTCAACAATGACGGCACATATGACTCAATGAGTGAAGAAGAAATGGAAGCCATTGAGCACATGGCCATGCACCAGCGCGTGAACGAATATGAAGATGACCAAGTCTTTTGTGACAATGATTCAAGTCCCTCTCTCGTGGTCTCCAAGGTCTTGACGCTTCAACACCACCAAGAAGAAGACCAACGGTGCCACATCTTCCACACCATGGCCGGCATCAACGGAAGGTCCGTCAAGGTCATCATTGATGGAGGTAGTTGCCACAATTTGGCAAGTGAAGAACTATGCTCCAAACTTCAATTGGTCAAGAGGAAGCATCCGCACCCTTACAAGGTTCAATGGCTAAGTGACTCCGGCACTATCCGAGTTGAGCATACGGTCCAAGTCTCCTTCAAAATTGGTGCATATGAGGACACCTTGGAGTGTGATGTGGTCCCAATGACCGTTTTCCACCTCCTTCTTGGTCGACCATGGCAATTCGACGGTGGTGTTATCCATAATGGGCGTACCAATCACTATAGCTTCAAGATGAAAGGGAAGGAATATGTGCTATGACCTATTGATGAGGACATCAATACCCTTGTTACACCCACATCCCCTGCTGCTATACATACTGGACCAATTACTAGAGCTCGCGCACGCCAACTAAATTACCAGGTACTTTCGTTTCTTGGTAATGATTCTAATGTTCATGAGAATATGATGCTGCCTAAATTTGATACATTTGTTTTGCTTACAAATGAAGGCCTAGCTTGGAGAAGGATGAACATTAGAGCAAGAACAAGCATGGAGATGATGGCATGCGCAAGGGGAACAAGAACGGAGTTACAAGTGATGATTTTAGGACTTTTCAAGCCACCATAATGGGTGCATGAAGGCTTGGACGAAATATACAAGATGCCACTTCATAACTTTCGTCCCGAGGCTATTCTAGGTGTTGCGTCACCTTATTATTGGGCCAGGCCCATGTAATTTCGAAATACATAAGTATAGGCTATTTTTAGAGTCCGTATGTGTGGGGAAACAAGAGATAGGGTTGATTTCGGACCCCTCCACCAAGGGCCACGAAATTCCCCCCCCTCTTCCTCCATATATACAGCCCTTAGGGCATCGTTTAGACTTTGGGTTTTGTTTAGATTAAAGTTCCCCATAGCTGCAACTTCGCGTACTTCGTTTGAGTTCAACGACCAGACAAAGGCGTCACAAAACCCCACCTTGATCAATAAAGCTTTCATCTTATATTCTCAATATCCAGATTGCAATCTCAGTTTCCTACTTGTTCTTCATTTGCTCGCAGGAAACAGACCCTCGTGGTCAGGTTGATCGTGCTCCGACGTGGTCAATAACCTCTCGGAGTTGGTTTAGCGATTGCTAAGGCGCGACGTCCTCGCACGTTCATAGTCGAATCGTCAAAGTCGACTTCCACCAAAGCGATCTCATCGAAAGACGGGACACCTTTGCTTCTATCAAGTGGTATCAGATTTCCAGGTTGCTCGGTGAGATTTTATAGTTTTTCATTGTTTAGATCGAGTATGTTTTTCATACCTACAGTCCACAAAAAAGCCACAAAAAAATAGGGTTAGTTCATCATATCCGAACCAGTTTGAGCCATTGCATAGTCTTTTCAGTATTTTGCTTTGTTGAATTTTCGGTTGCATCGTCGTGTCTAGTTGCTGGTCTTAGTGTCTAGTCTTTTAGAGTTTCGAGTTCTGTTCATGGGTCTTCACGCCGCCGCCGCACCATCATCATCTGCTGCCATATTACCACCACCACACCAGATACGTCGTTCCTGCCATCTACCATCACCGCTTATCCGCCACCGCTCCGAGTCCATATACCAACACCGATCCGAGTCCATATACCACCATCGACCCACATCCATATACTACCACCACTCCGAGTCCATCTCATATGAGGTTAACTTTCAAGATCCATATTTTTCCAGATTTGTGTTTTCCTTGTCTGAGTAGGTTTCGGATTCCAGCAATCTTTTGCCGTCGGTAGAAGAGGTTGGTTTCGGATTCCAGCAATCTTTTGCCGTCCGTAGAAGAGTCCGGAAACCACCCTCCATTTAGGCCCAAAATTTTCCAAAAACGCACTGGACAAAAAAAAATTCTGGCTATCCTATTTTTTGGTGTTTCTAAGCGTATTGAGACACTCGCTGTTATAGAAAGTTTTTTTGACCCATTTCCAGTTTTTGGGTCCAGGCAGTCAAAAAAAATTTTGGTCGACAAAATTTCGTGCCTATCCTGTTATCTTGACTTGGGAAGAGTTTTGAGACACTTGCCATTATAGTGATTTTCGGCAAAAAAAAGAGGAGCGCAAAAAAAAGGAGCACAAAAAATGGAGCAAAAAAAGAGTGAAAAAAAATTCAGAGTGTGCTTCTCCCTTGTTTCCGTGCAGCGTCGTGATTTTGTTTCTGCTCTAGGCTCGCGTCTCTAGAACAGTCTAGCCTAGGACCAGCACAGTACCGTCGTTGAGCGTTTATTCAACTTTGCATCTCTGAATTGATTATTGCTGATAGAGGCGGGGTGTCCCGATCTTTCGATGAGATGATAACTATCGATTTGGTGGAGACGACTTTGACGATCCGACTACAAACATGCACGATGTTGCGCCTTAGCAATCGCTAAACCAACTCCGAGAGGTTATTGATCACGCTGGAGCACGATCAACCTGACCACGAAGGTCTATTCCTGCAAGCAATCAAAGAACAAGCAAGAATATGATAAAGCAATCTGAATATTGCGAATATATATGAAGTATTGATAATGGTGGGGATCCGTGGCGGTCTTGGTCTGGTCGTTGGACACAAACGAAGTACACGGTTGCAATGGCTAACTTTTAACTAAACAAATCCCAAGGAAAAGCTACTAGATGGATCTACTTATATAGGAGCAAGGGTGGCGGCCAAGGAGGTGGGAGGACGTCCCAAGGCAGCCTAAAACTAACCCTAGGTCGTACAAGGCCAATGGGCCCAAGTGGAGGTGACGTAACACCTTTGGACTTGTAGTTTGACTCGGATTCTGGTGCAGCGTCAGATTGTTTTGTCCACAACTCAACGCTCCGGACGGATTTTAAGGTGATTCCAACTGTGCTGGAAAGAGCATGAAATCTACTTTCCAACAAAAAAGAATCACCCAATTCGAGTCCGTATGAAAAAGTTGTGGACGTTTTGAGTCAGGTATGTCTGTGCAGTCCGAATCTGAATCCAGAACGTGAGAGACTTGGACTCTATCTTCTCTTGGCCCAAAAGTGACGTGAGAAGACTTTTGAACAGCACCTAAACTTCTCCTTTTCCTTATCTTCATATGTGGATTGTACAAATGTCCCATACACCTGCAATTAGACAAAACACAAAAGTATGTGAAGTATTTTGTTCGGATAACATAAATAGATTATTGAATAGTTTGCACTAGAAATCACCTGACAAATATGCATGTATGCAATATTTTTGGTCATATACAAGGTACTCATGTCCTCATCATCCTCCCCTTTTTGAAAATAAAGCCGTCCTCGGCGTTGCTTAATCTGAAATGTGGCTAACAAAAGAGACAAGGTGTACATGTTGTATATGTATACGTCGTCCATTTTTACTTCCCTTGATTTTTGCATATATGACACATGAATAGATGAGTTACTTGCATAGTTCATAAAATCTAAAGCCAACAAATTAGCACAAGAGCTAGAAGGCATGAAAATATTGCGACTCAGTTTGCACATATAAGTGAAGCTCTTATTTATTTCAAAAGATTGACAATGTTCATCATTAAACCATCCCAACATTGGTGAATAAACCTTATTTGAATCAAATTTACATGCTACAACATGCTTAGATAAGCAAACATGCAATGAGTCATTCGACACAGAATCATCACCAAGATTAGAGGTCATATCAAAACGATAAACATTGATTCTTTTGCATCAACAGTTAATTCAATTGGTGCTCTCAAAATTGTTGGTATTTCAGTTGTTTGATCACATGGCAAAGTCAAATTATCAACATAATCCTCTAAAATAGGTGGTGTGATCAAAGTAGTGGGTAGCTCAACACATGATGTATTCAAGTTAACTAGGGATGCATCATTCTCATGTGACGTTATATCATCAATACCTTTACTGTTACCTTGTCGCAAAGGCGTAGCTGATGTAGGTATAGACGTAGACAACGCACCATACTCTTGAGATGATGTCGCGCTCACAATCCGAGGTGGGGCTGCTCTAGTAGGTGCAACGGTGGAGGAACCAACCGGCGGTGGTGAGCATGAACTGGAATAGTAGTTGTTGTAGTCACCCAATGCATCCTCCTGTAACTGTCTCTCAAAGGTACAAGCACGAACATACATACCAGTAATGCAACGAGGAATATACTGAAATCTTGCCTGAATATCATGGTTCAAACCACCACAAAATCTATTCATTGTATCATCCTTAGATTCTTCTATGTCACAATGATGCATATAAGATTTGAACTCTTTGTAGTAAGCATGGACAGTGTTGTTGCCTTGTTTAAATTGTTCAAATTTATGAAGCAATTCACGGCGATAGTAAGGAGGGAAAAATGTTGTCTCATTACATATTTCAAATCTTTCCAAGTTGTGGGTTGGTTATCAATATTTTTCTTACAATGCACCCTCCACCAAACTGAAGCAAAACCAGTAAATGCTCTAGTGGCAGCTCGTACTCGCTCAAGTTCAGAAAAGTCATGGTTACTAAAAACTTGTTCTACTTGAACTCCCAAGCTAGATAAATAGCAGGATTAAATCTACCCTCAAATGACGGTAAAGAGATAACCTGACCATGTGGTTGTGTGTGTTGTCCCAACTCTCGTGATGGTGAAGATGTGTCCGTCGTCCAAGAACTTCTATCTCCGAACCTGTCATGATTAGTACAAACAAGAAACAAAATTCCAGAATAATGTTCCTATGAACTACTAGGATGTGGTTGTAAAGTGCTCACAAGAAAGCAAATATCAATATCTTACAAGTTCTTACCATGCGGCAGGTGGTGACAGGCAACCAGCGATGTCAAATAACTCTGAAGATTGTGTAAAGCGATTGCCGGGGGCGATACATATACGGTGTAGAAATATGTGGAGCTGGGTTGGCTATATATGGTAGCAAAAGATTAGCAATAATCAATTCAGAGATGCAATGTTGAATAAGCGCTCACGACGGTACTGTGCTGGTCCTAGGCTAGACCGGACTAGAGACGCGAGCCTAGAACACTAATGAGGTCACGGCGTAGCACAACTAGCATCAATGAAGGTTACTAAGTAGCTCTTGACAGCAAGATATAAGTGAAGATCACAACGGTAGTGAAGATAATGATGAAAAACAACTACCAAGCAGGACATACACAACTCTCTCTCCAACTTTCCTCTTGAAAAGTTTGAGCCAATTTTCTAATAAATTCTTTCAAAGAATGCTACTAACTCAAGCTTTCCAATGCAAAAAGAATCACTCAATTCCGAGTTGATATGAGGAGTCAAAGAATTCTAAAACTAGCCTGAAAAATTGGAACAAGCTGTGTTCACGAACTTCAGAGGGCAAAAAGACCTATTTAGAAGCCGATTTTGAGGTGTCAAATAATGAACTAGCTTCTGCAACTATTTAGATGCGGCTCATTGCTAGCTTCAATTTGAGTACTCACGGAGCCTAAACGGACTTCGTATGAGGAAGATACACCTGTTTTACTGAACAATGCACAAAACAGATTTTAATCCGAATTCAGGTACGAGATTGATTCTAGATAGATCCGATTTTTCTCTTCTCTCTTTTTTCCTCACGCTTTTTTTCTTTTCTTCTCTCTCTTTTTTTCTTTCTTTTTTCTCTTTTTTCTCTCTCTTTTTTTTCTCCCTCTTTCCAAGACAAACTAGATAAGATGCAGATTGGATCAGGCGAAGATGTGAATGACCTCAACTATGATTATGACAATGAACAGCGCGTAGCACGTGGTGAAACTTTAATGGATGGGATGGTGGACAGCGGAAGGGATAATGATGCAGCGGCGGCGTGACTAATGTGAACAGAACTCGAAACTCTAAAGGAACTAGACACTAAGACCAGCAACTGACACGACGATGCAACCGATAATTCAACTATGCAAGCAATGAATAGAAAATTGCAAAGGCTCAGACTGGCTTGGATAAAGGATGAACAGATCTAACTTTTTTATGGCTTTTTCATGGACTATAGGTATGAATGACAGATGCGATCTAAACTATGAAAAACTGTAAAATCTCACCGAGCAACCTGAAAACTGATACCACTTGATAGAGGCGGGGTGTCCCGATCTTTCGATGATGATAACTATCGATTTGGTGGAGACGACTTTGACGATCCGACTACAAACATGCACGATGTTGCGCCTTAGCAATCGCTAAACCAACTCCGAGAGGTTATTGATCACGCTGGAGCACGATCAACCTGACCACGAAGGTCTATTCCTGCAAGCAATTAAAGAACAAGCAAGAATATGATAAAGCAATCTGAATATTGCGAATATATATGAAGTATTGATAATGGTGGGGATCCGTAAGCGGTCTTGGTCTGGTCGTTGGACACAAATGAAGTACACGAAGTTGCAATGGCTAACTTTTAACTAAACAAATCCCAAGGGAAAAGCTACTAGATGGATCTACTTATATAGGAGCAAGGAGTGGCGGCCAAGGAGGTGCGAGGACGTCCCAAGGCAGCCTAAAACTAACCCTAGGTCGTACAAGGCCAATGGGCCCAAGTGGAGGTGACGTAACACCTTTGGACTTGTAGTTTGACTCGGATTCTGGTGCAGCGTCAGATTGTTTTGTCCACAACTCAACGCTCCGGACGGATTTTAAGGTGATTCCAACTGTGCTGGAAAGAGCATGAAATCTACTTTCCAACAAAAAAAGAATCACCCAATTCGGAGTCCGTATGAAAAAGTTGTGGACGTTTTGAGTCAGGTATGTCTGTGCAGTCCGAATCTGAATCCAGAACGTGAGAGACTTGGACTCTATCTTCTCTTGGCCCAAAAGTGACGTGAGAAGACTTTTTGAACAGCACCTAAACTTCTCCTTTTCCCTTATCTTCATATGTGGATTGTACAAATGTCCCATACACCTGCAATTAGACAAAACACAAAAGTATGTGAAGTATTTTTGTTCTGGATAACATAAATAGATTATTGAATAGTTTGCACTAGAAATCACCTGACAAATATGCATGTATGCAATATTTTTGGTCATATACAAGGTACTCATATCCTCATCAATTGCTGACCCTTTTTGCTACCATATTATAAGCCTTCCCAGCTCCACATACATCTACATCGTGCGTTTGACTCTCCCTGGTAATCGCTTTATCCAAGCTTTGAGAGTTTTGACTACAACGGTTGCCGATCACCACCTGCTGCTGGGTAAGAACTGGTAAGAATTTGAGATTTGCTTGACGGGTTTGTGATACACCACCACCACTTCTTAGTAGTCTGTAGGATCATATTCTTGTGTGTTTCTATTTGCTGCTAACCATGGTAGGATCACAAGCCGATGAGACTGATTGGGAGAACCTGGCGAACAAACAACTACATGATATTTCAGCAAATGATGAGTGGACAGGTGCAAGATGTGCTAAACAGATTTGACGAGGCCATGGAGAAGATAGATGGCATTGAGAAGACGTTCAAAACAAAGCTTGATAGCAAGTTTAATGAATTGCTCGCGCGTTTTCCACAACCACATCCGGTTGCACCTAACACACCTCTACAACAACAACAACAACAACGACTACCTCCAAGACGCGAAACATCACTCCGCCGAGCGAGCTGTGTCCCTCTTACATTTGGCCAAACTGTTGGTGCTGCTGTTGATACTTCTGTGGCTCCTGCTGCTGATGCGGAGGAGGATGATTATGTGGGAGATTACGAGGATGAGGTTGATCAAAATCAGAACTACGTGCAACCACCTGCACCGCAACCACCAGGTCGTCCACATGCAAATAATCACAATGGTAGGTGTCGGTGTCAAAACCGGCGGATCTCGGGTAGGGGGTCCCGAACTGTGCGTCTAGGCGGATGGTGACAGGAGACAAGGGACACGGTGTTTTTACCCAGGTTCGGGCCCTCTCGATGGAGGTAAAACCCTACTCCTGCTTGATTAATATTGATGATATGGGTATTACAAGAGTGGATCCACCACGAGATCAAGGAGGCTAAACCCTAGAAGCTAGCCTATGGTATGATTGTTGTAATGGTTGTTCGTCCTACGGACTAAAACCATCCGGTTTATATAGACACCGGAGAGGGCTAGGGTTACACAGAGTCGGTTACAATGGTAGGAGATCTACATATCCGTATTGCCAAGCTTGCCTTCCACGCCAAGGAAAGTCCCATCCGGACACGGGACGAAGTCTTCAATCTTGTATCTTCATAGTCTTGGAGTCCGGCTGATGATGATAGTCCGGCTATCCGGACACCCCCTAGTCCAGGACTCCTTCAGTAGCCCCCGAACCAGGCTTCAATGACGACAAGTCCAGCGCGTATATTGTCTTCGGCATTGCAAGGCGGGTTCTCCTCCAAATTCCATGTGCTTGCCGAATAGTGTCCGGCTTCCTTACAAATGTTGCGCTCCTTGGCTTCCACGCCCAATAATGGCCCTCTTCCATGTGTCGCACGAATGCAAAAGTCCAGGGTATTTTTATATTTTACCCCCTAGCTGCGCAAATAATCTGCCTATAAGAGAGGCAAGAATCCAGATCCAAATCACACCATCTTCCTTCCGCGATTACTCATCGGAGCGCTTCTGACCAAAAATCCATTCTATCATGGACCGTCGACACGGCTCCTCCTCTCGCGCTCCCAGCCCTCCGCCAGGAGATCGGAGGAGATGTTCAGTTCCCCACAACAAGCTGGTGATGCTCCAAGCGGAGGGATACCTCCGTCCGGCCTTTATGGTCACGGTTCGAGCTGGGCTGGCCACCTAGAAAGGTGGAAAGCAAGCGGAGGCCACCCCTAGTCCCTCCAAAGGGGAGCGGGTGTGCTTCGTCCCTTATCTAATAAGGGGGCTCGGATTTCCCATACATCCGTTTTTTCGGGGGCTCCTGGAGTTCTACGGACTCCAGCTTCATCACCTCACGCCCGCCTCTATTCTGCACATCGCGGGTTTCGTAGCTCTTTTCGAGCTATTCCTGGGCATCGAGCCCCATTTTGCGCTGTGGAAGAGACTCTTTTGCCTCGTACCCCGTTCTCACGAGGGGTCAATATATCAAGTGGGCGGAGCCGAAATATGGCGCATCGCCGGGACCGGATATCTATTCGGAACCCCAAAGAAGGCGTCCGAAGACTGGCCCTCGGAATGGTTTTATGTAGAAGATGCTCCACTGCCGGACCCAGTTCGGATCGGCCTCCCGGAGTTCAGCAAGGCTCCTCTGAAGAAACGCCTAAGTTGGCGCCCGCGGAGCCCTCAACAGGAGGAAGACAGGAGCGTCCATTATTTGATGGGCCGGATTAGGTTGCTGGCCCATTCCGGATTGACCATGATCGGAGTCATGGCCACGTGCATCATGCGAGGGGTGCAGCTGCTCCAATATAGGGGCCACCCCATGTGGGATTTCAACAGGGAGAATGACGCCACCCGTCATGGCCACAAGGGGCCGGGATCGACCGCGGATCTGGTGAAGATCCTGTCCGGCCTATACAAGTGAGAGAAGGAGGACTTTCTCCAGACGAGTCCATTGAACGGGTTCTCCATGAATAACCCTCGGAGCTGGGTAAGCGGACATTTATTTATCCGGCCCATGCTTTCAAAGTTAGGTTCCTTACTTTATGATTTTGACGCAGGAATTGCGTCGGGATGTGGAGGGCATACACAGTCCGGCTCCACAACCCGAGGATCCGGGAAGATCCCTTGATCCGGCTTCCGAAGAGGATCCGGACATAAAGGTGGAGCTAATTGACGGGGTGTTCCACCAACTCAGTATGGACAATGCTCTAGTCGCCATTACGGTTGACTATCCCGGCTTATCTCCGGCTTACCACGTAATTATGACCGAAGTCCTGACACCATTATTTTGTCCTTCAAGGCGGGAAGCCGAACCCGCGGCGGCTGACCAACAAGGGTCAGTCCGGGCCAGCAGGCGGAAGAGGGGTGCGATGCGAATCAAAACGTCGCCGCAACGGTATAGCTCACGACCGTTATTTAGGGAAAAGATTCCTAGGAGGTGTATTAATGCTCATGACTTTTCCAGGAGGAAGAGCGCTCGCCGGACTGTGCCCGGAGAGGTTGCCAACCAAGCCTCCGCCAGCCAGGCTCCACCACCTGGTCCGGAGGGGGATGCGAGCGCAAGGCGCGAGCCGGGTACTCCTCCAACGGAGGATGCCGACAGGCTGTCTGCCACCAGGTCTGAGGTGGAGAGCACCATGAATCATAGGCACCGCCGGACAGTACTGCGTGACACGTGTTTCTCCCCAGAGGCGTTGAATGCCTTCAACGTGTGAGACGCGCACCTCCGTGCTGCTCAAGATGGTTTAACCAGAGCCACGGAGCAGTATGTAAAAGACATACGGGTAAGAGATTTTAATAGTTGTATATGCCAGTAGCCCCTGAGACTTAAAGTAGTTAAAATAACCGATTTAAGGCTCATTTAATATGCAGGATCTGACGGAGAAGAATACCCAATTGTTCCAGGAGCTACAAGAGTGCAAGGCCCAACTTGAGGCCGCACTAGCTGCCGCAGGAGGAGACACAGAGACACCCTCCGGTAACACATTATTTCAAAAGATAAGTGGTGTGCGGCGTGCGTATAAGTCTGACAATGATATTGCAGATGTTACCGGACTTGATCCGGACAAGCAACAGCTACTGCGCCAGCTGAAGGCCGGCGAGAGGGTGCTTATGAAGGTGCAACAAGAGAGGAACAAACTCCAGGATGCCCACACCCAGCTTGGAGAAGAGCTAAAAGGTGTTCGGGCCGAGCTCTCTGGCTCCGTGAAGGAGAATCAGCGGCTTCGTCGCGGCATCTATAGTAAGTGCTTGAGCAATCTCTTTTGAAAAGAAGAGTTCGGCGAGGAAGTCAATTGACAGAAATATGTCTGTAGGTGTGCTCACAGGTCGTCCTGCAGAGGAAATGCCCAGTTCAACGGGTTGCCAACTTCCCGAGCTGGTGCAACTGCTCGAACGTGTTCGACGGGCGATGAGTGGCGTCGTCCAGGCCTTATGGTTGTCTGTCTCCCTACCTGAGGGCCTTGGAGAGCTTGCGGAGAAGCTTCAGGGAGCACGGCAGCGCTTCCGTTTATGGAAGATATCGGCCTTCCGTCAAGGTGCCAGGGAGGCCTGGGCCATGGTGAAGACGCGGTACAAGAAGGCGGATCCAAACCACAAGGCCGAGGTCGGACCTGTGGGGCCCGATGGGAAGGAGATCCCTGTGAGCTTATTGTACGGCCAAGTAGAGTTGGCCGCTAAGTATTCCCAATGGGATTGTAAATTAGACAGCCTGTTAGACGGGATTGAGGAGAATCTGATCGGTCGATTTGTGATGTATTTAAAATGACATGTAAAATGCCTTCTAGCCAGATTGTAGATCGTTTGTCTTTGCCAACCTTTTCGCTTCAACCTCGGGACCCTAGAGTCCGGAGTGTGTCCGAATACCTTCTCGGTTATGAAAAAACCGGGACATGCATGGAGACCAGGCGTAGGGGTCATTAGTGCTTTATCAGACAAGTGCCCAACTAGTTATGTTATATTACATGGTTAGTAAGAAACATCTTCCAGGGAGAATAGTTCCGTTAGGGGTTCCTTTCCCAGGGAGGCATGCCCTAAAGTGCATGTTCGGACTGCGAAAAGAGCAGGAAAACATCTGGGGGCAGATAAATAAATAGGTAAAAAATCATCTTTCAAGTCACCGACCGAATATTCCCTTAAGAACGCTAGCTTTTCTTCACCCGTCCGAGGTACACATCCGGATGACCCGGCAGTAACAATCGCAGAGGTGCTCCCTTTACCTCCTAGCCGAACAATTGGGAACGTAGGGGTAAGCACAGGAGCCAGGCAACCCAGCTTGGCCAAAACTTAAGTCATATCGGTGCATATAATGGTGAATAAAAGGTACATGCGGAAGTTTGACACATGTGTTGGGCATGAAGCCCGTATAAGTAAGCTTCTGTTAAAGAAGCCCCCAGGTATAATGAGTGCGGGTAGCACATCAAGTATGTGCGAACAATGCACAAATCGGCCCTCAAGGGCTTTATGAAAAAAGTGGGATAAAAGAGAGAAACAACAGGCAACTGAAGTATAAAATGTGGACAGGGGAGGCGAACTCGAGTCCGCGCTAGGCGTAGAATCTTGGAGGTGGGCTGCGTTCCATGGATTTGGCTCGAGTCGGTTGTCCGATCGTTTATGACGGTATGCTCCGCCGGTCGACATGGTCGATGATGAAGGACCTTCCCATTTGGGCTTGAGTTTGTCCTTTTTCTTGTCCGGCAGCGAGAACTAGTTCGCCAACATTGTAAGTTTTAGCCCGTACTTCTACTTTTGATATCTTGAGCCTCTCTGTTGATAGAATGCGGAACGAGCCTTTGCCACATCGCGCTCCTCCTCTAATGCGTCCAAGCTGTCCTGCCGATCCAACTCGGCTTCTCTTTCTTCGTACATGCGCACTCGAGGTGAGTCATGAATTATGTCGCAGGGCAAGACTGCCTCTGCGCCGTATACCATAAAGAATGGTGTGAATCTGGTAGTACGGTTTGGCGTGGTCCGCAGCCCCTAGAGTACGGAGTCGAGCTCCTCTACCCAGTGCGTGTTAGATTCCGTAAGGGACTGCACTAGTCTGGGTTTGATGCCGCTCAATATTAGACCATTTTCCCCAAGCCGGCCAACATTTTAGAGCCGTCGAAATGCATGATCCAATTGGAGTATGCGCCATACTCTTTAGGGAGTTCGGCTTCAGTCCATTCAGCGACGAAGTCAGCTAGGACTTGCGACTTTATAGCTCGCCGTGGTTTGTAGGTTATGTCAAATGGTAAGAGCTCAGTGGCCCATTTTGCAATCCTGCCCGTCGCGTCGCGGTTGTTTATGATGTTGTTGAGGGGTACTTCAGAGGCCACTGTTATCGAACACTCTTGAAAGTAGTGTCGCAGCTTCCGGGATGCCATGAACACCGCGTATGCTATCTTTTGATAATGCGGGTACCGGGACTTGCAGGGAGTTAAGACAGTGGATACGTAGTACACTGGTTTTTGAAGAGGGGATTTATGCCCTTCTGTTTCTCGTTCGACGGTGACCACCGCGCTTACTACTTGATGTGTTGCCGCGATATATAACAACATTGGTTCGCCCAGGTTAGGCGCGGCCAGGACCGGATTTGTTGCCAATAAGGCCTTTATTTCTTCGAGTTCGGCAGTGGCAGCATCCGTCCACTCGAAGTGTTCGGTGCGCCGGAGGAGGCGATAGAGGGGTAATGCCTTTTCTCCCAAACGGGAGATGAAGCGGCTTAGAGCTGCCACGCATCCAGTCAATTTTTGTATTTGTTCGAGGTCTTTTGGAATATCCAGCTGTGACAGAGCTCGGATCTTGGCTGGGTTTGCTTCAATTCCTCTACCGGATACAATGAAGCCCAGGAGCTTTCCGGCTGGTACGCCGAAAACGCAATTTTCCGGGTTCAGCTTAATGTCATATGCTCGGAGGTTGTCGAATGTGAGCCTCAAATCGTCTACTAGAGTTTTGACGTTTTTGGTTTTGACGACCACGTCGTCTATGTATGCCTCTACTATTTTGCCGATCTGGGTAGCCAGACATGTCTGAATCATGCGCTGTTATGTTGCACCGGCGTTTTTGAGTCCGAAGGGCATCGTGTTGAAGCAGAATGGTCCGTATGGAGTAATGAATGCCGTTGCGGCTTGGTCTGCCTCCGCCATCTTGATTTGATGGTAGCCGGAGTATGCGTCGAGGAAGCACAGTGAATCGTGCCCTGCAGTAGCATCGATTATTTGATCGATGCGGGGAAGAAGGAAAGGATCCTTTGGGCAAGCCTTGTTGAGGTCTTTAAAATCGACACATAGGCGCCAGGATTTGTCCTTCTTTGGTACCATCACCAGGTTTGCTAGCCAGTCCGGATGTTTGATGTCTTTGATGAATCCGGCTTCCAGTAATTTGGCTAGCTCCTCTCCCATTGCCTGTCTTTTGGGTTCGGAAAATCGCCGAAGAGCCTGTTTGACTGGCTTGAATCCTTTTAGGATGTTTAGGCTGTGTTCTGCCAATCTGCGTGGGATTCCTGGCATATCTAAAGGGTGTCAGGCAAAGATGTCCCAATTCTCCCGAAGGAATTCTCGTAGTGCGGCGTCTACATCGGGGTTTAACTGTGCCCCAATGGAGTCCGTCTTTGTTTGGTCCGTTGGATGGACCTAGAATTTGACTATTTCGTCCGCTGGTTTAAAAGAGGTGGACTCTCCCATTGCCTGTCGAGGTGGACTCTCCCATTGCCTGTCGAGGTGGACTTGGATCCCTGTTCATCGTGGAGCGCAGCGCCGTGAGCTCCTCTGCCGCTAAGGCTTCGGATAGTGCCTCTAAGGCTAGTGCGGCTGTCTTGTTTTCGGCGCGGAGTGCTGTGTCCGGATCACTGACAACGGTGATTATTCCACTGGGCCCGGGCATCTTAAGCTTCATGTACCCGTAATGGGGTATGGCTTGAAAAATTGTGAATGCGTTTCGTCCTAATATAGCGTGATATCCACTGCTGAACGGGGCCACTTGGAACGTGCCCTCTTCGGACCTGTAATTGTCCGGCGAGCCGAACACCACATCAAGTGTGATTTTTCCTGTGCAGCGTGCTTCCCGGCTAGGGATTATTCCTCTAAAGGATGTGCTGCTTCACTCAATGCGGCTCCAGTCTATTTCCATTTTTTGAAGGGTTTCCTCGTAGATGAGGTTTAATCCGCTGCCGCCATCCATGAGTACCTTGGTAAGACAAAAGCCGTCCACTATTGGACTGAGGACCAATGCGGCTGGTGCTCGGGCTGTTCGGAATATAGGTTCATCGCTGGTGTTGAAGGTGATGGCCGTGTCACTCCATGGATTTGTTGTTGCTACTTGGTAGACTTCGGTGAGGCTGTGGATTGTTCATTTCCGCATATTATCTGATGCGAAAGTCTCGAAGACTGTCGACACCGTACTGGTACTGTTCGAGTGGTTCTCCGGGGCTAGAAGCTCTTCGCCACTTTTGGCCACCTGCCGCAGTATCCAACATGCTCGAAGGCTATGTGTTGGGGTGGCGCCTTCTGTACTATGAATTTTACAGGGTCCGCTGAGCCAACCCTCCAGTACGGTTCCGTGCCCTTTATGGGGTTTTTGCTTTTTGGTTTTTGTACCTGGTGCCTGAGCATGATGCACACTTTTGTGTCAGACTAGGGTTGTATTCAGAGCCGGATTGTCCCAAAACTTAGTTTCGGTTTGCCAGAAACTCTCCGTCGCACAGTACTTTCATACTATGGACGCCAGGTCGGTGAAGCGTGTAATTTCACGACGACTTATGGCGTTCAAGATTCCCTTGTCCGTGCAATTATTGCAGAAAATTGAAATTGCGTTTACCTCACGGCAGTCTTTTATCCTGTCCATAACCAGGAGGAATCTGGCCCAGTAATGATGTACTGTTTAGGCGGGCTCTTGCCGGATTTGAGATCGATCGCATATGTTTTGGTGGGTGGGTGGAATTGAGTCCGGAACCCTGCCCATCTCAAGGCTCAAGGGCCAAAAAGTTTCCGAATTTGGAAGCTTGGATTGCTGGACGTTGTCCAACGAGTCTGGTCTGATGCCTGACTTTAGGTTCAGTGCTTGATCGACGTTCGTCCCTTCGCGGGAATCCGGCATGGAGGGTTCGGGAGTCCGGACATAACTAGTTTTCAATATAGAAGAAGAGTCACCGCGTTGTACCTCTACCACCGCAACGTGGTGGGTAACCTGGTGAGAGTTAATCTCTGTCAGATTGGTTTTAAGCCCAATCTGGTTGTAGTCTGTAGTGACTCCCAGGGCGGCGATGCGATCCAAGAGCTCGTTTACGGACGAGAGCTCTATTGGATCCAGCTGCTCGGCGAATTCCGAGTTGACGTGAAAATTGCTTTTGATGACCCGAGAGGTCATCGTCGAAGCGGTGGCCGAACAGGCGGTCATGAGAAAACCACCTAGCCGGATTGTTTGGCCGGCGGCCAAGGATCCTTTGGCAATGATACCGTCTTTAAAGACGGGAAGAGGCATCCTTCCTGATCGTGACGGCACAGAGGAACTCTCAATGAAAGCACCAATGTCGGTGTCAAAACCGGCGGATCTCGGGTAGGGGGTCCCGAACTGTGCGTCTAGGCGGATGGTGACAGGAGACAAGGGACACGATGTTTTTACCTGTGGTCGGGCCCTCTTGATGGAGGTAAAACCCTACTCCTGCTTGATTAATATTGATGATATGGGTAGTACAAGAGTGGATCTACCACGAGATCAAGGAAGCTAAACCCTAGAAGCTAGCCTATGGTATGATTGTTGTAATGGTTGTTCGTCCTACGGACTAAAACCCTCCGGTTTATATAGACACCGGAGAGGGCTAGGGTTACACAGAGTCGATTACAATGGTAGGAGATCTACATATCCGTATTGCCAAGCTTGCCTTCCACGCCAAGGAAAGTCCCATCCGGACACGGGGACGAAGTCTTCAATCTTGTATCTTCATAGTCTTGGAGTCCGGCCGATGATGATAGTCCGGCTATCCGGACACCCCTAGTCCAGGACTCCCTCAGTAGGGCTCTCCCTGAGGTACGAGATCATGACCATCATCCTAAACTGAAATTGAATATTCCACCATTTGAGGGTAGATATGTTCCTGATATATATCTTACTTGTGAGTTAGAAACTGAACAACGATTTACATGTTCACAATATCCTGAGGAGAGACGGGTTGCCGCTGCTGTTTGTGCTTTCACTAGTTTTGCATGTGTATGGTGGTCTGAACATTGTAGATTATATCCTATTCCAACTACTTGGGATGGTTTGAAAACTGCTATGCGTACTCGTTGGGTTCCACCATATTATTAACATGAGTTGCTTCAAAAGTTGCAGCGCTTAAGACAAGGGAAAAATTCGGTAGAAGAATATTATCAGGAATTACAAACTGGCATGGTTAGATGTGGTATTGTTTAGGAGAATGAAGCTATGCTTGCATGTTTTATGTGTGGACTAAATAGAGAGATTCAGACCATTCTAGAGTATAAGGAGTGTACTAATATCACTCGTTTATTCCATCTTGCTTGTAAAGCTGAACGTGAAGTGCAGGATCGACAAACATTGGCGCGAACTAACTTTTCTGCAGGCCGACCTTCATCATGGACACCGCGTGCATCTTCTACTTCAACTGCACCAGCACCTCCATCAGGTGCCACCTCCAGCCGTGATACAAGAAAGCAGGCACAACCACCATTATCTGCCAAGAGCGCACCTGCCGAGCCTCCACAGAGTTCTTCTTCTTCCATGGCATCAACAGGGCACACAAGTGATATTATTTGTCGTCGTTGTAAGGGAAGAGGTCATTATGTGAGAGAATGCAAATCTCAGTGTGTGATGATTGCTAGTGAGGATGGTGGGTATGAGTCCGCTAGTGACTATGATGAGGAGACTTTGGCTTTTATTACACGCGAAGAATATGGTGGAGATGATTTTGATCATGAGACGCAATACATGGCTCCTGAAGATGCTGACAGGTATGAATGTTTAGTTGCTCAACGTGTTTTGAGTGTGCAGGTCACACAAGCTGAGCAAAATCAGAGGCACAATTTGTGCCATACAAAGGAAGTTGTGAAGGAACGTTCTGTGCGCGTCATCATAGATGGAGGGAGCTGCAACAACTTGGCTAGCATGGAGATGGTGGAGAAGCTATCTCTCACCACAAGACCACATCCACATCCTTACTACATCCAATGGTTCAAAAACAGCGGCAAGGTTAAGGTAACACGTACTGTTCTTGTGCATTTTAGTATCTCTACATATGCTGATTATGTTGATTGTGATGTGGTACCTATGCAAGCATGTTCCTTATTACTTGGTCGACCATGGCAATTTCATAAAAAATTTGTACACCATGGTAGAAACAATCAGTATACTCTTGTTCATAAGGATAAAAATATTACTTTGCTTCCTATGACTCCTGATTCCATTTTCAAAGATGATATTAATAGAGCTAATAAAGAAAAACAGGAGAAAAATAAGAGTGAAAATCAGATTGTGGCAAAAGAATTTGAGCAACAAATGAAGCCTAATAGTAAACCATCTAGTGTTGTTTCAGAAATTAAATTGAAAAGTGCATGTTTATTTGCCACTAAATCTGATATTGATGAGCTAGACTTCAGCAAATCTGTTTGCTATGCTTTTGTGTGCAAAGAGGCATTATTTTCATTCGAGGACGTGCCTTCCTCTTTGCCTCCTGCTGTCACTAACATTTTGCAGGAGTTCGATGACGTCTTTCCACAAGACGTGCCACCGGGATTACCTCCCATTCGAGGGATTGAGCATCAGATTGACTTAATTCCCGGTGCATCATTACCCAACCGTGCACCATACCGTACCAATCCAGAGGAGACGAAGGAGATTATGCGTCAAGTACAAGAGCTGCTCGACAAAGGTTATATACGCGAATCCCTTAGTCCTTGTGCTGTTCCTATTATTCTAGTGCCAAAAAAGGATGGTACATCACGTATGTGTGTTGATTGTAGAGGCATTAATAATATTACTATTCGTTATCGTCATCCTATTCCTAGGCTAGATGATATGCTTGACGAATTGAGTGGCTCTACAATATTCTCCAAAGTTGATTTGCGTAGTGGATACCATCAAATTCGTATGAAATTGGGAGATGAATGGAAAACAACATATAAAACTAAGTTTGGATTATATGAGTGGTTAGTCATGCCTTTTGGGTTAACTAATGCACCTAGTACTTTCATGAGATTAATGAACGAAGTTTTACGTGCTTTCATTGGACGATTTGTGGTTGAATTCATTGAGACTTTCCCTTATGTCATTAACGCAAGAGGGTAAAGAAAATGTTATTGTTGATGCATTGTCTCGTCGCTATACTATGCTTTCACAACTTGACTTCAAAATATTTGGTTTGGAGACCATCAAAGATCAATATGTGCATGATACTGATTTTAAAGATGTATTGCAGAATTGTAAAGAAGGAAGAACATGGAACAAGTCCGTCGTTAATGATGGATATTTGTTTCGTGCTAACAAGCTATGCATTCCAGCTAGCTCCGTTCGTCTTTTGTTGTTGCAAGAGGCGCATGGAGGAGGACTAATGGGACACTTTGTCGTGAAGAAGACGGAGGACGTACTTGCTACATATTTCTTTTGGCCAAAGATGAGACGAGATGTTGAGCATTTTATTGCTCGCTGCACTACATGTCAAAAAGCTAAGTCACGACTCAATCCTCATGGTTTATATATGCCTTTGCCTGTACCTAGTGTTCCTTGGGAGGATATATCTATGGACTTTGTTTTAGGTTTACCTAGAACAAAGAAGGGGAGGGATAGCATATTTGTTGTCGTGGATAGATTCTCGAAAATGGCACACTTTATACCATGTCATAAAAGCGATGATGCTGTTAATCTTGCTGATTTGTTCTTTCGTGAAATTATTCTCTTGCATGGTGTGCCAAATACTATTGTTTCAGATCGTGATACTAAATTTCTTAGCCACTTTTGATGATGTTTATGGGCTAAGTTGGAGACTAAACTGCTTTTTAGTACTACTTGTCACCCCCAAACTGATGGACAAACTGAAGTAGTCAATAGAACATTGTCTACTATGCTTAGGGCTGTTTTGAAGAATAATAAGAAAATGCTGGAGGACTGCTTTCCTCATATTGAATTTGCTTATAATCGTTCATTGCATTCTACTACTAAGATGTGCCCTTTTGAAGTTGTGTACGGTTTCCTACCTCGTGCACCTATTGATTTGTTACCTCTTCCATCTTTGGAGAAGGTTAATTTTGATGCTAAAGAACGTGCTAAATTGATTTTAAAAATGCATGAGTTAACTAAGGAAAACATTGAGCGTATGAATGCTGAATATAAACTTGCTGGAGATACGGGTAGAAAACATGTTGTGTTTGCACCTGGAGATCTTGTTTGGTTACATTTGCGTAAGGATAGATTTCCTGATTTGCGCAAATCAAAGCTAATGCCACATGCAGATGGCCCTTTAAGGTGTTGGAGAAAATAAATGATAATGCATATAAACTTGAGCTGCCAGCAGATTTTGGGGTTAGTCCCTCTTTTAACATTGCAGATTTGAAGCCTTATTTGTGAGAGGAAGATGAACTTCCGTCGAGGACGACTTCATTTCAAGAAGGGGAGGATGATGAGGACATCAATACCATTGTTACACCCACAGTCCCTGCTGCTATACATACTAGACCAATTACTAGAGCTCACAAGACGCCAACTAAATTACCGGTACTTTCGTTTCTTGGTAATGATTCTAATGTTCATGAGAATATGATGCTGCCTAAATTGGATACATTTGTTTTGCTTACAAATGTAGGGCCTAGCTTGGAGAAGGATGAACATTGGAGCAAGAACAAGCATGGAGATGATGGCATGCTCAAGGGGAACAAGAACGGAGTTACAAGTGATGATTTCAGGACTTTGAAGCCACCATAATGGGTGCATGAAGCCTTGGACGAAATATACAAGATGCCACTTCATAACTTTCGTCCTGAGGCTATTCTAGGTGCTGCATCACCTTATTATTGGGCCAGGCCCATGCAATTTCGAAATACATAAGTATAGGCTATTTTTAGAGTCCGTATGTGTGGGGAAACAAGAGATAGGGTTGATTTCGGACCCCTCCACCAAGGGCCACGAAATTCCCCCCATCTTCCTCCATATATACAGCCCTTAGGGCATCGTTTAGACTTTGGGTTTTGTTTAGATTAAAGTTTGCCATAGCTGCAACTTCGCGTACATCGTTTGTGTTCAACGACCAGACAAAGGCGTCACAGAACCCCACCTTGATCAATAAAGCTTTCATCTTATATTCGCAATATCCAGATTGGAATCTCAGTTTCTTGCTTGTTCTTTGTTTGCTCGCAGGAAACAGACCCTCGTGGTCAGGTTGATCGTGCTCCGGCGTGGTCAATAACCTCTCGGAGTTGGTTTAGCGATTGCTAAGGCGCGACATCCTCGCACGTTCGTTGTCGGATCGTCAAAGTCGACTTCCACCAAAGTGATATCCATCAACTCATCGAAAGATGGGACACCTTTGCCTCTATCACCTATGTCTCCTAGTCAAGTAATAGCCGACAAGCAAGCCACCCATCATGGAGAGAAGAGTGAGAAAGTGAGCCACCCAAACGTGAGTGAGAGCCACAAGCCAAACTTGAGCGCCTCTTTGCCTACAAAGAAAAACCTCATACTATTTGCCACAAATAGTGAGATGAGAGAAGTGTGTGAGAACCCATCGAGTGTGATGCACTTTGTCCTTGTGTGCAACGATGGAGAACAAAAAACTAACACCGCTCATGAGCTACCTTTGGTGTTTCAATCTCTTTTGCAGGAATTTCAAGATGTTTTCCCCGATAAGCTACCTCCGGGTCTCCCTCCTCTTCGAGGCATTGCGCATCGAATCGACCTCATCCCCGGCGCTCCTCTTCCAAACAAGGCTCCCTACCGCGTCAACCCCGAAGAGAGATTCAACGAAAAGTACAACAACTCATCGACAACGGTCATGTACGTGAAAGCTTAAGCCCTTGTGCCGTTACCGTTATACTTGTGCCTAAGCAAGACGGTAGTTTTCGCTTGTGTTCCGATTGTAGACCCATAAATGCTATTACCGTTCGCTATAGGCATCCCATTCCTCGCTTAGATAATATGCTTGATGAACTTAGTGGAGCCAACTTTTTCTCAAATATTGATCTTAAAAGTGGCTATTATCAAATCCGCATAGAAGAGGGTGATGAATGGAAAACCGCTTTCAAAACCAAATTTGGCTTATATGAATGGTTAGTCATGCCTATGGGTTTATCGGAGGCTCCCTGTACTTTCGTGCGTCTCATGCATCATGTACTTCGCCCTTATATTGGAGTCTTTGTTGTGGTTTACTTCGATGATATTCTTGTGTTTAGCAAAACCATAAAAGAGCATCTTAATCATGTTAGGGCTGTTTTGCAAACCCTTCGCAAGGAAAGTCTTTATGCCAACATGAAAAAGTGCACATTTGGTGTTGACAAAGTGGTTTTCTTGGGTTTTGTTATATCTTCCAAGGGTGTCCATGTTGATGAATCTAAAATTGAAGCAATTAAAAATTGGCCACAACCCACCAATTTGCAAGAAGTGCGATGTTTTCATGGCCTTGCGGGTTTTTATCGTCGCATTGTGAAAGATTTTAGCACTATTGCCGCTCCTTTGCACGCTTTGAGCAAGAAGAATTCTCCTTTTGTTTGGGGACCTTTGCAATGAACCACTTCTGATGAGCTCAAATCTTTGCTTACACATGCTCCGATCCTTGCTTTACCCAACTTTGACAAAACTTTTGAGGTTCATGCGATGCAAGTGGTACCGAAATTGGTGGAGTTTTGATGCAAGAAAAACGAGCTATTGCTTATTTTAGTGAAAAACTTTCCGGTGCTCAACTTAACTATCCCATCAATGACAAAGAATTGTTTGCTTTAGTGCGTGTGTTACATGTGTGGGAGCATTACCTTAGACCACATGAGTTTGTCATACATACCGATCATGAAACACTTAAATACCTCAAAGGTCAAACCAAGTTGAATAAACGGCATGCTAAATGGAGTGAATTCATTGAATCTTTTCCCTATGTGATAAAGTACATTAAGGGCAAAGAAAACATGGTGGCGGATGCCCTTTCCCGCAAATGCATGTTACTTACTCAACTAGAGTTGAATGTCATAGGATTTGATCATATCAAAGATTTGTATGAGGGTGATGTGACTTTTTCTACTCCTTATGCTAAGTGTGTGACGCATACTTCTTGGGAAAGATATTATATCAAAGATGGTTATCTTATGAGAGCTAACAAACTATGCATTCCCAAGTGTTCTCTTCGTTTGCTCCTTTTGCAAGAGGCTCATGGAGGTGGACTCATGGGACACTTCGGACGCGACAAGACTTTCGCCATGCTATCCAACAACTATTATTGGCCCAAGATGTTTCGCGATATTGCCCGCTTCACCAACCATTGCTCTACATGTTGCAAAGCTAAGTCACACTCTCAATCCCATGATTTAGATATGCCTTTACCTATTCCACATCAACCTTGGGAAGACATTAGCATGGATTTTGTGCTTAGATTAACTAGAACTCAAAATGGCAAGGATTCAGTTTTTGTTGTTGTGGACCGTTTCTCTAAAATGGCTCATTTTATCCCATGCAATAAAATAGACGATGCTTCACATGTTGCCAATCTCTTTTGTAGGGAAATCTTGAGGTTGCACGGCGTGCCAAAGACAATTGTGTCGGATCGAGACGTCAAGTTCTTAAGCTACTTTTGGAAGACACTATGCGCCAAGCTCGGGATCAAGATACTATTCTCCACGGCATATCATCCTCAAACTGATGGACAAACGGAAGTCACCAACCAGACGCTTGCGACTCTCCTACGTGTGTTGATCAAAAAGAACATCAAGGAGTGGGAGGAGTGCCTACCCATCGCCGAGTACGCCTACAATCGTGCAAGACACTCTACAACCGGCAAGTCCACCTTCGAGGTCGTCTACGGTTTCAACCCTTTGTCGCCATTGGACGTCCTTCCTCTACCGCTTCAAGAACGATCAAACATGGACGCAAGTGCAAGAGCCACCTACCTCAAGAAGATGCATGAAGAAACACGTTCCATGATCGAGCGCCAAGTACAACAACTCGCTTACAAGCTCAACCTCAACAAGTCGCCTATGGTGTTCCAACCGGGTGATCAAGTATGGATACATCTCCGCAAAGACCGCTTCCCCAAGGAACAAAGGTCCAAGCTACTTCCAAGAGCCGATGGACCATTCAAGGTGATCGCACGCTACAACGACAACTCCTACAAGGTCGACATCCCACGCGACAAGTACAACGTTAGCGACATCTTCAACGTCAAAGACTTGGCCAAGTAGCATGGTGATCAAGAGCATGATCCGTGGACGGATCTTTCCCAAGGGGGGGAAGATGATGAGAAGCATCCCTCGACTACTCGCACCGACACTCCATCACCACCGCCAGCACCAAGTGGCCCAATGACAAGAGCATGTGCACGCGCCATCAAGAACGAGGTTGACTCTCTCCTCTTTGAGTTTCGTTCGGTTTCACATGAGAATTAGATTCTACCATCATCGGAAACATTGTGCATGCTTAAGTACCAAGAAGATGATAGTGAGAAGGAGAAGACGGAGACTCAAGTGAGCATGAAGCAAGGGAAAAAAGAGAAGGAAGGAGAGAACGAGAAGAAGGAAGAAGGAGGAGAAGGGGAAAACCCCCCTGGACATCCCGGGTGCCCGGCCATGGCAGCCCCGGAGGCCCGACCTCTACCTGGGCTGCGCCCCAGCCGGCCGCGGGTGCCCGACCCCTCGCCTAGGCCTCGCCCAACCGGCCCCGGGTGCCCGGTCCATGCCCAGCCGGGTGCCTGGCTTGGAGCCTCGGTGCCCGCCCCTCGCCCTTTGCTCGACCTGGCCGGTGCCCGCCACTCGCCCCAGGTGCCCGGTCCCTTTGGCCTTGAGTGCTGGATCGGTCCGGTGCGGGCTAGTTCCACCGGTGCGGACCCTTCCCGTGGCTCTGGCGTTTTACTGGACATTTCAGTCCTTTGTACCCCCCTTTCCCCAAGTTTCGTCCCTAGCCTATATATTAGACTAAGCATTGTGAGCCTTTGCTCCTTGTATCCCCTCCTCTTACGAGATCAAGCCCCCACCTAGGGAAGAATCCATTGGATTATCAAGGCCTCGTCTTGGAGAAGATCATCAAGACCTCACCTAGTGGGAAGAATTTACCAAGTGCTACTCTCCTTGTATTGATCTTGTAATCTTGTGGATCTCATGTGTGCTACTCTAGTGGATGTGATATTTGGGTTTGTTTGAGAGTTTTGTTCTTGGTGCTCTTGAGTGTTTACCTCCTATTCCCCATCCAAGTGTTAAAAGATCCTTCCTAGGGTTTGACCCTACAACAACATCCTTACTACATCCAATGGTTCAACAACAGCGACAAGGTTAAGGTAACATGTACTGTTCATGTGCATTTTAGTATCTCTACATATGCTGATTATGTTGATTGTGATGTGGTACCTATGCAAGCATGTTCCTTATTACTTGGTCGACCATGGCAATTTCATAAAAATTCTGTACACCATGGTAGAAACAATCATTATACTCTGGTTCATAAGGATAAAAATATTACTTTGCTTCCTATGACTCCTGATTCCATTTTGAAAGATGATATTAATAGAGCTAATAAAGCAAAACAGGAGACAAATAAGAGTGAAAATCAGATTGTGGCAAAAGAATCTAAGCAACAAATGAAGCCTAATAGTAAACCATCTAGTGTTGTTTCCGAAATTAAATTGAAAAGTGCATGTTTACTTGCCACTAAATCTGATATTGATGAGCTAGATTTCAGCAAATCTGTTTGCTATGCTTTTTTGTGCAAAGAGGCATTATTTTCATTTGAGGACGTGTCTTCCTCTTTGCCTCCTGCTGTCACTAACATTTTGCAGGAGTTCGCTGACGTCTTTCCACAAGACGTGCCACCGGGATTACCACCTATTCGAGGGATTGAGCATCAGATTGACTTAATTCCCGGTGCATCATTACCCAACCGTGCACCATACCGTACCAATCCAAAGGAGACGAAGGACATTATGCGTCAAGTACAGGAGCTGCTCAACAAAGGTTATATACGCGAATCCCTTAGTCCTTGTGTTGTTCCTATTATTCTAGTGCCGAAAAAGGATGGTACATCACGTATGTCTGTTGACTGTCGAGGCATTAATAATATTACTATTCGTTATCGTCATCCTATACCTAGGCTAGATGATATGCTTGATGAATTGAGTGGCTCTACAATATTCTCCAAAGTTGATTTGCGTAGTGGATACCAAAAAATTCGTATGAAATTGGGAGATGAATGGAAAACGTCATTTAAAACTAAGTTTGGATTATATGAGTGGTTAGTCATGCCTTTTGGGTTAACTAATGCACCTAGTACTTTCACGAGATTAATGAACGAAGTTTTACGTGCTTTTATTGAACGATTTGTGGTAGTCTATTTTGATGATATACTGATTTATAGCAGATCTTTGGAGGAACATTTGGAACATTTACGTGCTGTTTTTATTGCTTTACGTGATGCACGTTTATTTGCTAACCTTGGGAAGTGCACCTTTTGCACCGTCCGAGTATCTTTTCTTGGTTATGTTGTTACTCCACAGGGAATTGAAGTTGATAAAGCCAAGATTGAAGCTATTGAGAGTTGGCCGCAGCCCAAAACGGTCACACAAGTGAGCAGTTTTCTTGGCCTCGCTGGATTCTATAGGCGTTTTGTGAGAGATTTCAGCACCATTGTTGCACCTCTCAATGAGCTTACAAAGAAAGATGTGCCTTTTCTTTGGGGTACCGCACAGGAAGAAGCCTTCACGGTATTGAAAGATAAGTTGACACATGCTCCTTTACTCCAACTTCCTGATTTTATTAGACTTTTGAGCTTGAATGTGATGCTAGTGGAATTGGATTAGGAGGTGTGTTATTACAAGATGGCAAACCTGTTGCATACTTTCCTGGAAAATCTAGTGGGCCTAGTCTGAATTATTCTACTTATGATAAAGAATTATATGCTCTTGTTCGGACTTTAGAAACATGGCAACATTGTTTATGGCCCAAAGAATTTGTTGTACACTCTGATCATGAATCTTTGAAACATATTAAAAGTCAAGCTAAAATTAATCGTAGACATGCTAAATGGGTTGAATTCATTGAGACATTCCCATATGTCATTAAACACGAGAAGGGTAAAGAAAATGTTATTGCTGATGCATTGTCTCGTCGCTATACTATGCTTTCACAACTTTACTTCAAAATATTTGGTTTGGAGACCATCAAAGATCAATATGTGCATGATGTTGATTTTAAAGATGTATTGCAGAATTGTAACAAAGGTAGAACATGGAACAAGTTCATCGTTAATGATGGTTTTGTGTTCCGTGGTAACAAGCTATGCATTCCAGCTAGCTCCGTTCATCTTTTGTTGTTGCGGGAGGCGCATGGAGGACTAATGGGACACTTTGGCATGAAGAAGACAGAGGACGTACTTGCTACACATTTCTTTTGGCAAAAGATGAGACGGGATGTTGAGCGCTTTGTTGCTCGCTGCACTACATATCAAAAAGCTAAGTCACGACTCAATCCTCATGGTTTATATATGGCTTTGCATGTACCTAGTGTTCCTTGGGAGGATATATCTATGGACTTTGTTTTAGGTTTACCTCGAACAAAGAAGGGGAGGGATAGCATATTTGTTGTCGTGGATAGATTCTCGAAAATGGCACACTTTATACAATGTCATAAAAGCGATGATGCTGTTAATGTTGCTGATTTGTTCTTTCGTGGAATTATTCGCTTGCATGGTGTGCTAAATATTATTGTTTCAGATCGTGATACTAAATTTCTTAGCCACTTTTGGGTATGTTTATGGGCTAAGTTGGGGACTAAACTGCTTTTTAGTACTACTTGTCACCCCCAAACTGATAGACAAACTGAAGTAGTCAATAGAACATTCTCTACTATGCTTAGGGCTGTTTTGAACAATAATAAGAAAATGTGGGAAGAATGCTTGCCTCATATTGAATTTGCTTATAATCGTTCATTGCATTCTACTACTAAGATGTGCCCTTTTGAAATTGTGTATGGTTTCCTACCTCGTGCACCTATTGATTTGTCGCCTCTTCCATCTTCGGAGAAGGTTAATTTTGATGCTAAACAACGAAATTGATTTCAAAAATGCATGAGTTAACTAAGGAAAACATTAAGCGTATGAATGCTAAATATAAACTTGCTGGAGATAAGGGTAGAAAACATGTTGTGTTTGCACCTGGAGATCTTGTTTGGTTACATTTGCGTAAGGATAGATTTCCTGATTTGCGCAAATCAAAGATAATGCCTCGTGCTGATGGTCCTTTTAAGGTGTTGGAGAAAATAAATGATAATGCATATAAACTTGAGCTGCCTGCAGATTTTGGGGTTAGTCCCACTTTTAACATTGCAGATTTGAAGCCTTATTTGGGTGAGGAAGATGAGCATCCGTTGAGGACGACTTCATTTCAAGAAGGGGAGGATGATGAGGACATCAATACCATTGTTACACCCACAACCCCTCTGCTACATATCTTGGACCAATTACTAGAGCTCACAAGACGCCAATTAAATTATCGGTACTTCCGTTTCTTGGTAATGGTTCTAATGTTCATGAGAATATGATGCTGCCTAAATTGGATACATTTGTTTTGCTTACAAATGAAGGGCCTAGCTTGGAGAAGGATGAACATTGGAGCACGAACAAGCATGCAGATGATGGCATGCGCAAGGGGAACAAGAACGGAGTTACAAGTGATGATTTCAGGACATTGAAACCACCATAATGGGTGCATGAAGCCTTGGACGAAATATACAAGATGCCACTTCATAAATTTCGTCCCGAGGCTATTCTAGGTGCTGCGTCACCTTATTATTGGGCCAGGTCCATGTAATTTCGAAATACATAACTATAGGCTATTTTTAGAGTCCGTATGTGTGGGGAAACAAGAGAGAGGATTGATTTCGGACCCCTCCACCAAGGGCCACGAAATTCCCCCCTCTTCCTCCATATATACTGCCCTTAGGGCGTCGTTTAGACTTTGGGGTTTTGTTTAGATTGAAGTTCACCATAGCTGCAACTTCGCGTACTTCGTTTGTGTTCAAAGACCAGACAAAGGCGTCACAGAACCCCACCTTGATCAGTAATGCTTTCATCTTATATTCGCAATATTCAGATTGCAATCTCATTTTCTTGCTTGTTCTTCGTTTGCTCGCAGGAAACAGACCCTCGTGGTCAGGTTGATCGTGCTCCGGCGGGGTCAATAACCTCTCGGAGTTGGTTTAGCGATTGCTAAGGCGCGACATCCTCGCACGTTCGTAGTCGGATCGTCAAAGTCGACTTCACCAAAGCGATATCCAACATCTCATCGAAAGACGGGACACCTTTGCGTCTATCATCAATGTGAAGGTCCATGTAGCCAATCTCCAATGTCGTTCCTCCGTTCACAAGATGTATCATGTAAACAACAAGAAGGAAACAACAATGAAAGAGTGACCCATTCAATATTCGCAATTGAGGATGGCTCAAAGGGAAGGAGTTCACATTTAGGAAATTCTCCCAAATGTTGGTGTTGCACATCGTGTATGCCTTCGCATGACCAAGTTGTCGCATAATGGCACAGCCTTGTGGATCCTTCAAAACGAAAGACCATGACAAACACTCGAAAAAACAAATGAGGTTAGCGAAAGTGCAAAACCTAACATTTGTGTGGTAAGATACTCAACAAGTGTATGCATCATGCTCATCATAAGACGGTACAAGGGAGCATTTCATAGTATGGAGGTATATGATGCTAGAACAACCAAATACAAGAGGCTCAAGTAAACAAGCATGCATCACAAGTAAGGTGTCAAAGTCTCCAAGATCAGTAAGCATAGTATGGTTGCACTCAATACAAGTGGATATGAGAGAGGCAACTAATGGACACAAGAGACAATGATCAAGATATATCATGTGAGAGGCATGAGCATATATGTCATCAACCCAAGAAAGCAAGTAAGAGTGGAACATGGGTGATGCAACATAGCAAGCAATCATAGCAATCAAGTCAAGCAAGCTAGTAGTGCGAAGATGCAACATACTAGAAGGAATCATGGCAATCATGTCATGTGCGCAAATAGTGGGCATGAATAATGCACATCATATCACAAGCATGAAAGCAAGATATGAGGAAAATAGCATGAATGTATTGGTGAGAAGCCATACGTAAATAGCAATGGGTCATCATGACTCTCCCAACACAACAAGCATCAATAGCATGGGGCACATGATAAACATGGCAATAGCAACAAGGATCTCCACCAAGCATGCAAATACACATAGGAGTATCATAATGGTGAAGCATGGGTAGATGCAAGCAAGGGTCACAATTGCATGGCAAAATCATGTAAAGAGGCATAACATGCAAAGTGAACACGATAGTATGGGCATAAAGGGACAAGTGGTAAATAGCTCATAGCCGTGTGAGAGCCAAGTAGAAAAGATGCGCGTAGTCCTTGCACGATGGGAACGTTGGTAAGGATAGTCCATGGGATCCCAAAGCGTCGTTGCTCTCAAGTGCTCGTTTCATCAACTCTTGGGATTGAGAGGTTGAAGAGTATATGTGAGTACCTACACAAAACAAAGGCAAAGGAAAAATTGTGTGTGCGTGGTATATGTACACATCATCCATCATGATGGGCACGTGCTTGTGTTGGTTAGCACTAAATAGCCAATGCTCAAATAAATGAGATGCATGATATAGAAACATGTCATCCATCATAAGAGGTTTGTTGTTATGCATGGCATAATGGAGACTCAAAGGATGTAATGCATCATGAGAAATAGCTAGAGCATTGTTATTCATGGAATGCATATGGTGCATGCAATTATGGTAATCATGCAAAATATGGAATGCATCAAAATCTCCTAATATGTATGAGGAAACTATGGGGGTCTCCTCATGAGCATGAGTAGCAACATCACGTGGAGAATATTGACAACATTGAAAACAATGTATATTTGGAACAATGTGATCATGGCATGGCATAGTAGATGAAGTGCACAAATCATGTAAAGGAAGCATGGCAATATCATCACAAGAGAAACAAAAGCCAATGACCATCATCTTGTCATCTATGCCATAAGTGCATATGGGCTTTATTTTAATGGGGTATGCATATTTACTATGTTGAGATTGTAATGATGCAATATGGGAGATCTCACTCATAGCATATGACAAGTTCAATTGGTTGTCAAACATGAAGTGACGAATAGAATTTTCACATGATATCCTATGGATCATAGCATCACAACTAGGAAACTCAACATGCTCATCATCATATTCATCATAAATAGGTAAGTCAAGGCATGAAGAAGTCTCACTGGCATGAAGCATGGTAATAGGTGGGTCAACATCATGGGAGCAATCGATGTCAAGAGAGTCCACTAGTGGGACAAGAGAAGCACCCTCACCCATGTTACCTTTGGAGCATCGCTCATGTGTTGTAGGTGAGGGGTTGAAGATCGAATCATTGTCATCTTCATCTTGATGGAACCATGTGGGGGTTCATCATTGTCCACCATGGCCATCGGTTTTCCCATTGGAGGGTTGGACTCATCGAGGGTAGGCATGTCGTCATGTAGGAGACGTAGCACGAAAGAAGAAAACACACTAGGAGTAGAGGTTAAGTCGTTAGAAATCATGGTGGCCTCACATGCCGTGTCAACCACCTCACTAGCTAAGTGTTGTGGCTCACTCACTCCCTCAAGGATGCTCTCACTCATATGGTTGGTTGAATCACTCAAATGGCGCTCAACCTCACATAGGATGTGTGGCATGCTCTCATGTGTGGGGCTAGTGGTGGTCACACTCATCCTCTCAAAGGAAATGCTCTCAATGTCATATATGGTTGAGTCACTCATCTCACTCATGTGGTATTGGCTCTCCTCACATGGCACTTGGGGCATCTCTTCATATGTGGGTGTTGGAGAGATGTTGGTGCAAATGTCTCCATGCATGGTCGCGTAGCTTGAGTCGGAGTATGAGGGCGTCGTCTTCACGTTGTTGAAGAGGTTTGCGCTCGTTGCCGTAGTCGAAGGGGATGGCCCTGGCTCGACCGTCTTGTCGTCGTCTTGGTGTTGGAGGTCCATATGATGTGGCACCTCATACCTTGTCTCCATGACCGAAGGGAGTTTCCCATGCTCGACCATCTTCCTTGAGGGGCTTCCGAAGATGGAAGTGTCGCCCTCGCTTGTAGGTGGTCGTCTTGGACTTGATGAAGTCGTTGTAGGCGTACTCGTGGGAAGTAGGTGAAGATGCCGTACGTCCAAAGGCGAACATGCCTTGAGAACACTTGGCGAAGATGGCGAAGTGGTGGTAGTAGCCGTAGCTCCGTCTTAGTGGTGGTCATCTCGTGGTCTTCTCTTTTGCTCATGAAGCTTTGACTTGGCGTGTTGGGACATGTATGTTTGCGCTTGTGGAGCATCTTCATGATGATGGTGTCGTTGTCGCGCTTGAGCTCGATGGCTTTCGTCGTCACCGTGCACATGATGCTTGGAGGTGACTTGCCCTTCATGACGATGTTGATCACGATTGTGACGGTGGTCATCACGAAGATGTGGACGTGGACGAATTGCGCTTGCATCATGTTCGCGCTCCGAAGACTTGTGGCTTGAATGTCGCCACCTTGAAGATGACGAAGGGGAAGAAGACTTGATCAAGGCTCTAATCTCCTCCATCCTTGCATCTTGCTCCTCTTTATGTGCAGAAAGCTTCTTGTCATGTAGTCCCTTTTCCTTGCTTCGGAGTGGAAAATGTCGATGGAGATGTTCTCGATGCGTTCTCGCAATCTTGATTGTGCACCATGCATTTGTCGTTGTAGATTAAAGATAGACGCTATGGTGATGTAGTTGTTCATGCCGTTGTTGTTGTCGTAGACCGGAGATGAAATGCCTTGCCTATCCATCACAAGGCTCGAGCAAATATGAGTGGGAGAAAGAGAAGAACTTATACCAATGTACCTTTACTGATGTTGACAATGAATCAAGTTCACTAAAATGCAGACAATGAAATAGCACTATTGGTACCAATCCTTGTCGGTTCTCACACCTACACAAGTAAAGCTTATGGAGGAGCTCGGTGAGGATAGTGGCACAAACATTTAATGCAAAATGTTAGCAAGAGTCAATAATGTTGAAAGAGATTCACAAATTTGCAAGTGAAACAAGTAGACCAATAGCAATGAAAGGTACACGGAAACACACGCACGGATAGATAAGTTGGGTCATGCAACCAAGGAATGAGCACAAAATGTGGAATCAACAGAAAACGCTCGTGTTGCACAAATCAAGAGAGACGCTAGCAAGATTGCTCTTTAGGCGGATACAACACTTGTGCACAACCTATAAGATGCAAAATATATGGACTTTTATCCGAAGTATGCTATGTATGTATGGTTCCCGGTTTTCCTCTCAAGATGATCCAAGATGATCGGATATGACAATCTTATATGCAATGTGGTAAGATGCTATGACACTTGCTTCCAAGCTTCTTTGCTCTCTTTCTTTTGCTTAAAAGCTTATTCTCTCTTTTTTTTGTATGGCCACTTTTGCACAATGCACAAACCAAGATAGAAATTGTGTATATGCGGGAACAAACTTGTGACACAAGATATGATACCAAGATATGCACCACGATGATATGGCATGTATGCTATGGGAAGTATGATCACTAATGTGCACAAGTAATGTTGCCGGCAATACTCAAATGGCTAGTCTCGATAGGCAAGTAACGCAAAATGGGCTAGGGGTTAACAATGCAATGGCAAGGCTAATATACAATGGAGGGATACCACGATACCAAGATTATACGGAGGTTACCGTCCTTGGCGATGATGAGTGGCGTTGTTCTTGATGTAGAAACCAAGATGATGGAGTCTCGTCCCTAAGTAGCCGAAACACCTTAGGAAACGGAAAAACCGTGAACACAAAATCTCAAACGTCAAATGTCAAAATGGTGGTAGCGGAAAGCGGTGG
The DNA here is from genome assembly GCA_021437245.1 of Aegilops speltoides. NCBI lineage: Eukaryota > Viridiplantae > Streptophyta > Magnoliopsida > Poales > Poaceae > Aegilops > Aegilops speltoides. Next base: position 205,697,655 of record CM038141.1, read on the forward strand.
TGGTTTGCACTTGGCAATGTGGAAGTGAAATGATTGGCTATACACGTGTCTGAGTTGAAGTTGCCGTCCCTAAGTAGCTAAAACACCTTAGGAGAAAACACGCCATGACTCAAACAAAATTGGGTTAAGTTGTGAAATGCATGGTGGTGGTTGATGAAGAAGCAAGTGTCCCTAAGTAGCCGAAACACCTTAGGAGACTCGAATCACTACTCAAGCAACCATTAATGCTACATGGATCACAATGTTGGAGGGCCTAGGCAAACTTGCCAAATTTTGGAAAAATTTATGGAGTCAAATGGTTTTGGTAGTATTTTTGTGGGAAGGGGGATGTCAATAGCTTCAAAACGAGCTAAAGAACGTCAAAATCGGAGTTCGAATGAATTAGTATGGACAAAACAAAAATCAGCTGAAGTCTGAAACTACAGGTTACGGACGTCCGTAAATGGATGGATGTCCGGTCGCCGGACGTCTGGTCGGGTCGGAAATCCGTAAATTCAGCTTGGGTTTGGGGTTCCGGTCGTCCGGGAAAGGTCGGACGTCCAGTCGTTCCTGGGGCTTCGGACGTCCGTAAATCGCCGGTCGTCCGTTGGGTCGGGGTCAACGCGAAATCCAAGATCCGGGGCGCGATTTTGAGCGAAAAATGGAGATTTCAGGGTCAAAATTGATGAGATTTCGTGGAGGAAAGATGGGGAAACTCGGGGAGATGCTAGATCCACTCGAAACCAAGAAAATTCATGGATCAAAATCAACAAAACATCATCAAACCAACAAATCACAAAAAAAATTGGGGGGTATTTTTGGTGGGGATTTTCGGATTTAGGACGAAATAAACAAAATCAAGCTAGAAAACACGGGGTAGGGGCTCCAAAAACGTGATCAACGTGGCTCATGATACCATGATGATGTAGGGCAGATCCCTATGGGGCCGATCTTTCACGTTTGGAGTGGATCCTACGGGGAAACACGAAGAATGCGCGGAAGAACAAGGGAAGACATGGGGAGAACCGAGAGAAACACTCAACCGACAAGTAATCGATCACACAAGGGCTAGATCACCGTAAGCATAAGGTAGCACAAGATTCAAAATCAACAAAGAAAAGATACAAGAGTAACCGTTCTTCTCCGTGAGGAGGTCTTGATTATCTTCTCCGGATGGAGGCCTTGAATCCGAATGGATCTTCCCGAGGAGGCACGGTCCCTCACGTGGAGTAGATCTGGAACGGATGAGCTATGCTCTATCTCAAGATGAGTTATCACAATGCTAACCCTAGCTAGGAGGTGGGAGAGGTCTATTTATAGTCTAAGTGAATGAAAGGGTAAGTGGCTTCGGCCCAACACACGGGCGGACGCACAGGCGTCGGACGTCCGACAGGTGTCGGTCGTCCGGAGGCTCGCGGGGGTTCGTAGGTCTTCGGACTTCCGTTGATTTGGCTCGGGTCCAGGGGCACCGGACGTCCGATGAATTTCGGTCATCCGGTCACCGGTTGTCCATTCGCTCCGGCCTTCCGCAGATTCGGCTCAGATCTTCAGGGGCCGGACGTCTGGGCTGGGCTGGTCGTCCGGTGGCTGTAGCTTCGGGCAACTTCTTCTCTTGGTCCTTGAACTTGGCGTCCTCGCTAGCTCTTTCGTTGGATGTGGCGGCTTCGTGGCTTTCCTCCAAGTACCTGATCATGCATAGAACACACGTTGGAGGTAGTAGCCATGTCTCGCATATAGAAAGTGAAGGTTCGGAAAGGAGCAAGTTCACCTTGTGCCCAATGGTGTATGTTCGAGGTCTCGTCATATGTCCACTTGGGGTTTTGATAAAGGCGGAGGTGTCCCAATCTTTCGATGAGATGATAACTATCAATTTGGTGAAGATGACTTTGACGATCCGACTACAAACGTGCACGACATTACGCCTTAGCAATTGCTAAACCAACTCCAAGAGGTTATTGACCACGCCGGAGCACAATTAACCTGACCACGAAGGTCTATTCCTGCAAGCAATCAAAGAACAAGCAAGAATATGATAAAAGCGATCTGAATATTGCGAGTATATATGAAGTATTGATAAAGGTGGGGATCCGTAAGCGGTCTTGGTCTGGTCGTTGGACACAAACGAAGTACACGAAGTTGCAATGGCTAACTTTTAACTAAACAAATCCCCCTGAAAAAGCTACTAGATGGATCTACTTATATCAGAGCAAGGGGTGGCGGCCAAGGAGGTGGGAGAACGACCCAAGGCAGCCTAAAACCAACCCTAGGTCATACAAGGCTCATGGGCCCAAGTGGAGGTGACGTAACACCTTTGGACTTGTAGTTTGACTCGGATTCTTCTGCAGCGTCAGATTGTTTCGTCCATAACTCAACGCTCCGGACGTATTTTAAGGTGATTCCAATTGGGTTGGAAAGAGAATGAAATCTACTTTCCAACAAAAAAATCACCCAATTCGGAGTCCGTATGAAAATGTTGTTGACGTTTTGAGTCAGGTATGTCTGTGCAGTCCGAATCTGATGAGGACATGACTACCTTGGATAAGACCAAAAATATTGCATACATGCATATTTGTCAGGTGATTTCTAGTGCAAACTATTCAATAATATATTTATATTATCCTGAACAAAAATACTTCACATACTTTTGTGTTTTGTCTAATTGCAGGTGTGTGGGATATTTGTACAATCCACATATGAAGATAAGGGAAAAGGAGAAGTTTAGGTGCTGTTCAAAAAGTCTTCTCACGTCACTTTTGGGCCAAGAGAAGATAGAGTCCAAGTCTCTCACGTTCTGGATTCAGATTCGGACTGCACAGACATACCTGACTCAAAACATCAACAACTTTTTCATACGGACTCCGAATTGGGTGATTCTTTTTTTGTTGGAAAGTAGATTTCATGCTCTATCCAGCACAATTGGAATCACCTTAAAAGCCGTCCGGAGCGTTGAGTTGTGGACGAAACAATCTGACGCTGCACCAGAATCCGAGTCAAACTACAAGTCCAAAGGTGTTACGTCACCTCCACTTGGGCCCATTGGCCTTGTACGACCTAGGGTTAGTCTTAGGCTGCCTTGGGACGTTCTCCCACCTCCTTGGCCGCCACCCCTTGCTCCTATATAAGTAGATCCATCTAGTAGCTTTTTCCTTGGGATTTGTTTAGTTAAAAGTTAGCCATTGCAACTTCGTACTTTCGCTTGTGTCCAACGACCAGATCAAGACCGCCACGGATCCCCACCTTTATCAATACTTCATATATACTGCAATATTCAGATTGCTTTTATCATATTCTTGCTTGTTCTTCGATTGCTTGCAGGAATAGACCTTCGTGGTCAGTTGATCGTGTTCGGCGTGGTCAATAACCTCTCGGAGTTGGTTTAGCGATTGCTAAGGCGCAACGTTGTTGCACGTTTGTAGTCGGATCGTCAAAGTCGTCTCCACCAAATCGATAGTTATCATCTCATCGAAAGATCGGGACACCTCCGCCTCTATCAAGTGGTATCAGTTTTCAGGTTGCTCGGTGAGATTTTACAGTTTTTCATAGTTTAGATCGCATCTGTCATTCATACCTATAGTCCATGAAAAAGCCACAAAAAAAGTTAGATCTATTCATCCTTTATCCAAGCCATCGAGCCTTTGCAATTTTCTATTAGTTGCTTGCATAGTTGAATTATCGGTTGCATCGTCGTGTCGGTTGCTGGTCTTAGTGTCTAGTTCCTTTAGAGTTTGAGTTCTATTCACATTAGTCACGCCGCTGCATCATTATTCCTTCCGCTGTCCACCATCCCATCTATTAATTTCCACCACGTACTACGCGCTGTTCATTGTCATAATCATAGTTGAGGTCATTCACATCTTCGCCAGATCCAATCTGCATCTTATCTAGTTCGTCTTGGAAAGAGGGAGAAAAAAAAAGAGAGAAAAAAAAGGAAAGAAAAAAAAAGAAAAAGAGAGAGAAAAAAAGAAAAAAAAGTGTGAGGAAAAAAAGAGAGAAGAAAAAAAAATCGGATCTATCAAGAATCAACCTCGTACCTGAATTCGGATTGGAATCTGTTTTGCGCACTGTTCAGTAAAACAGGTGTATCTTCCTCATACTAACTCCGTTTTGGCTCCGTGCGTACTCAAATTGAAGCTAGCGACGAGCCGCATCTAAATAGTTGCAGAAGCTAGTTCAATATTTGACACGTCAAAATCGGCTTCTAAATAGGTCTTTTTGCCCTCCGAAGTTCGTGAACACAGCTTGTGCTAATTTTTCAGGCCAGTTTTAGAATTCTTTGACTCCTCATATCAACTCAGAATTGAGTGATTCTTTTTGCATTGGAAAGCTTGAGTTAGTATCATTCTTTGCAAGAATTTATCAGAAAATTGGCTCAAACTTTTCAAGAGGAAAGTTGGAGAGAGAGTTGTTGTATATCCTGCTTGGCAGTTGTTTTTCATCATTATCTTCACTACCGTTGTGATCTTCACTTCTATCTTGTTGTCAAGAGCTACTTAGTATCCTTCATTGATACTAGTTGTGCTACGCCGTGACCTCATTAGTGTTTTAGGCTCGCGTCTCTAGTCCGGTCTAGCCTAGGACCAGCACAGTACCGTTGTTGAGCGTTTATTCAACATTGCATCTCTGAATTGATTATTGCTAATCTTTTGCTACCATATATAGCCAACCCAGCTCCACATATCTCTACCCGTGTATCGTCGTTCCCCGGCAATCGCTTTACACAATCTTGAGTTATTTGACATCGCTGGTTACTGTCACCACCGCCGCATGGTAAGAACTTGTAAGATATTGATATTTGCTTTCTTGTGAGCACTTTACAACCACATCCTAGTAGTTCATAGGAACATTATTCTGGAATTTTGTTTCTTGTTTCTACTAATCATGACAGGTTCGGAGATAGAAGTTCTTGGACGATGGACACATCTTCACCATCACGAGTTGGGACAACACACACAACCACATGGTCAGGTTATCTCTTTACCGTCATTTGAGGTAGATTTAATCCTGCTATTTATCTAGCTTGGGAGTTTGAAGTAGAACAAGTTTTTAGTAACCATGACTTTTCGAACTTGGCGATACGAGCTGCCACTAGAGCATTTACTGGTTTTGCTTCAGTTTGGTGGAGTGTGCATTGTAAGAAAAATATTGATAACCAACCCACAACTTGGAAAGATTTGAAATATGTAATGAGACAACATTTTTCCCTCCTTACTATCGCCGTGAATTGCCATAAATTTGAACAATTTAAACAAGGCAACAACACTGTCCATGCTTACTACAAAGAGTTCAAATCTTATATGCATCATTGTGACATAGAAGAATCTAAGGATGATACAATGAATAGATTTTTGGTGGTTTGAACCATGATATTCGAGCAAGATTTCAGTATATTCCTCGTTGCATTCTTGGTATGTATGTTAGTGCTTGTACCTTTGAGAGACGATTCTGAGGAGGATGCATTGGGTGACTACAACAACTACTATTCAGTTCATGCTCACCACCGCCGGTTGGTTCCTCCACCGTTGCACCTATTAGAGCAGCCCCACCTCGGATTGTGGCGCGACATCATCTCAAGAGTATGGTGTGTTGTCTACGTGTGTACCTACATCAGCTCGTCTTTGCGACAAGGTAACATAAAAGGTATTGATGATATAACTTCACATGAGAATGATGCATCCCTAGTTAACTTGAATGCATCATGTGTTGAGTTACACAGTGATTTGAGCACAACACCTATTTTAGAGAATCTTGATCTTTGTCATGAATCGTCATGTGATCAAACAACTGAAATACCAACAATTTTGAGTGCACCCATTGAATTAACTGTTGATGCAAAAGAATCAATGTTTAATCGTTTTGATATGACCTCTAATCTTGGTGATGATTCTGTGTCGAATGACTCATTGTATGTTTGCTTATTTAAGCATATTGTAGCATGTAAATTTGATGCAAGTAAGGTTTATTCTCCAATGTTGGGATGGTTTAATGATGAACATTGTCAATCTTTTGAAATAAATAAGAGCTTCACTTACATGTGCAAACTGAGTGGCAATATTTTCATGCCTTCTAGTTCTTGTGCTAATTTGTTGGCTTTAGATTTTATGAACTATACAAGTTACTCATCTATTCATGTGTCATATATGCAAAAATCAAGGGAAGTAAAAATGGATGACGTATACATATACAACATGTACACCTTGTCTCTTTTGTTAGCCACATTTCAGATTAAGCAACGCCGAGGACGGCTTTGTTTTCAAGAAGGGGAGGATGATGAGGACATGACTACCTTGGATAAGACCAAAAATATTGCATACATGCATATTTGTCAGGTGATTTCTAGTGCAAACTATTCAATAATATATTTATATTATCCTGAACAAAAATACTTCACATACTTTTGTGTTTTGTCTAATTGCAGGTGTGTGGGATATTTGTACAATCCACATATGAAGATAAGGGAAAAGGAGAAGTTTAGGTGCTGTTCAAAAGTCTTCTCACGTCACTTTTGGGCCAAGAGAAGATAGAGTCCAAGTCTCTCACGTTCGGATTCAGATTCGGACTGCACAGACATACCTGACTCAAAACATCAACAACTTTTCATACGGACTCGAATTGGGTGATTCTTTTTTGTTGGAAAGTAGATTTCATGCTCTATCCAGCACAATTGGAATCACCTTAAAAGCCGTCCGGAGCGTTGAGTTGTGGACGAAACAATCTGACGCTGCACCAGAATCCGAGTCAAACTACAAGTCCAAAGGTGTTACGTCACCTCCACTTGGGCCCATTGGCCTTGTACGACCTAGGGTTAGTCTTAGGCTGCCTTGGGACGTTCTCCCACCTCCTTGGCCGCCACCCCTTGCTCCTATATAAGTAGATCCATCTAGTAGCTTTTTCCTTGGGATTTGTTTAGTTAAAAGTTAGCCATTGCAACTTCGTGTACTTCGTTTGTGTCCAACGACCAGATCAAGACCGCTTACGGATCCCCACCTTTATCAATACTTCATATATACTCGCAATATTCAGATTGCTTTTATCATATTCTTGCTTGTTCTTCGATTGCTTGCAGGAATAGACCTTCGTGGTCAGGTTGATCGTGCTCCGGCGTGGTCAATAACCTCTCGGAGTTGGTTTAGCGATTGCTAAGGCGCAACGTTGTTGCACGTTTGTAGTCGGATCGTCAAAGTCGTCTCCACCAAATCGATAGTTATCATCTCATCGAAAGATCGGGACACCTCCGCCTCTATCAGAATCTGAGTCCAGAACGTGAGAGACTTGGACTCTATCTTCTCTTTGGCCAAAAGTGACGTGAGAGAACTTTTTGAACAGCAAATAAACATCTCTTTCTTCCTTATCTTCATATGTGGATTGTACAAATGTCCCATACACCAGCAATTAGACAAAACACAAAAGTGTGTGAAGTATTTTTGTTCTGGATAACATAAATAGATTATTGAATAGCTTGCACTAGAAATCACCTGACAAATATGCATGTATGCAATATTTTTGGTCATATCCAAGGTAGTCATGTCCTCATCATCCTCCCCTTCTTGAAAATAAAGCCGTCCTCGGCGTTGCTTAATCTGAAATGTGGCTAACAAAAGAGACAAGGTGTACATGTTGTATATGTATATGTCATCCATTTTTACTTCCCTCGATTTTTGCATATACGACACATGAATTGGTGAGTAACTTGCATAGTTCATAAAATGTAAAGCCAAAAAATTAGCACAAGAAGTAGAAGGCATGAAAATATTGCAACTCAGTTTGCACATATAAGTGAAGCTCTTATTCATTTCAAAAGATTGACAATGTTCATCATTAAACCATCCCAACATTGGTGAATAAACCTTACTTGCATCAAATTTACATGCTACAACATGCTTAAATAAGCAAACATGCAATAAGTCATTCAACACAGAATCATCACCAAGATTAGAGGTCATATCAAAATGATTAAACATTGATTTTTTTGCATCAACAGTTAATTCAATGGGTGCACTCAAAATTGTTGGTATTTCAGTTGTTTGATCACATGACGCATTCATGACAGTATCAAGATTCTCTAAAATAGGTGTTGTGCTCAAATCACCAGGTAATTCAACACATGATGCATTCAAGTTAACTAGGGATGCATCATTCTCATGTGAAGTTATATCATTAATACCTTTACTATTACCTTGTCGCAAAGACGTAGCAGATGTAGGTACAGACGTAGACAATGCACCATACTCTTGAGATGATGTCGCACTCACAATCCGACGTGGGGCTGCTCTAGTAATTGCAACGGTGGAGGAACCAACCGAGGGTGGTGAGCATGAACTGGAATAGTAGTTGTTGTAGTCACCCAATGCATCCTCCTGTAACAGTCTCTCAAAGGTACAAGCACGAACATACATACCAGTAATGCAACGAGGAATATACTGAAATCTTGCCTGAATATCTTGGTTCAAACCACCAAAAAATCTATTCATTGTATCATCCTCAGATTCTTCTATGTCACAATGATGCATATAAGATTTGAACTCTTGGTAGTAAGCATGCACAGTGTTGTTGCCTTGTTTAAATTGTTCAAATTTGCGAAGCAATTCACGACGATAGTAAGGAGGGAAAAATTGTTGTCTCATTACATCTTTCAAATGTTTCCAAGTTGTGGGTTGGTTATCAATGTTTTTCTTACAATGCACACTCCACCAAACAGAAGCAAAAACCAGTAAATGCTCTAGTGGAAGCTCGTACTCTCTCAAGTTCAGAAAAGTCATGATGAAGAAAAACTTGTTCTACTTCAAGCTCCCAAGCTAGATAAATAGCAGGATTTAATCTACCCTCAAATGACGGTAAAGAGATAACCTGACCATGTGCTTGTGTGATGAGGACATCAATACTATTGTTACACCCACAGCCCCTGCTGCTATACATACTGGACCAATTACTAGAGCTCGCGCACGCCAACTAAATTACCAGGTACTTTCGTTTCTTGGTAATGATTCTTGATGAGGACATCAATACCATTGTTACACCCACAGCCCCTGCTGCTATACATACTGGACCAATTACTAGAGCTCGCGCACGCCAACTAAATTACCAGGTACTTTCGTTTCTTGGTAATGATTCTAATGTTCATGAGAATATGATGCTGCCTAAATTGGATACATTTGTTTTGCTTACAAATGAAGGGCCTAGCTTGGAGAAGGATGAACATTGGAGCAAGAACAAGCATGGAGATGATGGCATGCGCAAGGGGGACAAGAATGGAGTTACAAGTGATGATTTCAGGACTTTGAAGCCACCATAATGAGTACATGAAGCCTTGGACGAAATATACAAGATGCCACTTCATAAATTTCGTCCAGAGGCTATTCTAGGTGCTGCGTCACCTTATTATTGGGCCAGGCCCATGTAATTTCGAAATACATTAGTATAGGCTATTTTTAGAGTCCGTATGTGTGGGGAAACAAGAGATAGGGTTAGTTTCGGACCCCTCTACCAAGGGCCACGAAATTCACCCCCTCTTCCTCCATATATACAGCCCTTAGGGCACCGTTTAGACTTTGGGTTTTGTTTAGATTAAAAGTTCGCCATAGCTGCAACTTCACGCGTGCCGTTTGTGTTCAACGACCGGACAAAGCGTCCAGAACCCCACCTTGATCAATAAAGCTTTCATCTTATATTCGCAATATCCAGATTGCAATCTCAGTTTCTTGCTTGTTCTTCGTTTGCTCGCAGAAATAGACCTTCGTGGTCGAGTTGATCGTGCTCGGCGTGGTCAATAACCTCTCGGAGTTGGTTTAGCGATTGCTAAAGCGCGCGTCCTCGCCGCGTTCGTAGTCGGATCGTCAAAGTCGACTTCCACCAAAGCGAAATCCACCATCTCATCGAAAGCGGGACACCTTTGCCTCTATCAAGTGGTATCAGATTTCCGGGTTGCTCGGTGAGATTTTACAGTTTTCGTAGTTTAGATCGAGTCATTCTTCATACCTATAGTCCACGAAAAAGCCAAAAAAAAATTAGGGTTAGTTCATCCCGTCCGAACCAATCGAGCCTTTGCATAATCTTTTCAGTATTTGCTTTGTTGAATTGGCGGTTGCATCGTCGTGTCAAGTTCTTGGTCTTAGCGTCTAGTCTTTTAGAGTTTGAGTTACATTCACGAGGTTGTCACGTCGCCGCTGCCATATACCACCGCCACATATTCACCGCCAATCCGAATCCATATCGCCACCACATATCCGCCGCCATCACGCCCATCCGAGTCCACCGCAACATATATCCGCCACCAATCCGAGTTCCACAGATTCATCTCCGCCACCATCCGAGTTCCACAGATTCATCTCCGCCACCAGTCCTAGTCCGAGTCCATCTAATTTCGAATTGTTGCATTGTTCTCGATTTCCAGATCACGCGATACTCCGAGTCGTGACAACCTGAGGACTCCCCAACTTCCAAGCCATCCATGCAGAAGAAAAATAGTTCGGTTTCAAAAAAAAAAAAAAGTCTGGAAAATTCTGGCTAGGCAGTTTTTAGACCATTTGTAGACTTTTCCGAAAAAAATTTGTTGCGGAGAAAAAAAAAAAAAAAAAAAAAAGAGGACAAAAAAGTGCAAAAAAAAAGGAAAAAAAAAAAGAAAAAAAAATTCAGAGTGTGCTCCTCCCTTGTTTACGTGCAGCGCCGTGATTTTGTTAGTGTTCTAGGCTCGCGTCTCTAGCACGGTCTAGCCTAGGACCAACCTGATCTGTCGTTGGCGTTTATTCAACTTTGCATCTCTGAATTGATTATTCTTGACCTTTTTGCTACCATATTATAAGCCTTCCCAGCTCCACATACATCTCGTCGTGCGTTTGATTCTCCACAGTAATCGCTATATCCAAGCTTTGAGAGTTTTGACTACAACGGTTGCCGATCACCACCTGCTTCTTGGGTAAGAACTGGTAAGAATTTGAGATTTGCTTGACGGGTTTGTGATACACCACCACCACTTTTTAGTAGTTTGTAGGATCATATTCTTGTGTGTTTCTATTTTCGCTAACCATGGTAGGATCACAAGCCGATGAGACTGATTGGGAGAACTGACGAACAAACAGCTACATGATAAGTTTCAGCAAATGATGATTGGACAGGTGCAAGATGTGGTAAACAGATTTGGCGAGGCCATGGAGAAGATAGATGGCATTGAGAAGGCGTTTGAAACAAAGCTTGATAGCAAGTTTGATGAATTGCTCGCGCGTTTTCCACAACCAACGCCGGCTGCACCTATCGCACCTCTGCAACGACAACAACTTCGCCCCTTCCGAATCGGTATGGGCGAGCTCAGCGTGTTCCTCTTGAGCGAGGACAAAATTCTGGTGCCGCTGCTACTCTGCTGTTGGTGCTTCTTTGGCTCCTGCTACTGCTGCTGGTGGTACCGAGGAGGATGATGAGTATGTGGGCGATTATGAGGATGAGGTTGATCAACATCGAACTACGTGCAACCACCAGCACCACAACCACCGGTCGTCCACATGCAAATAATGGCAATATTAGGGCTCCCCTCAGTGCGAGATCATGACCATCTCCCTAAACTGAAATTGAATATTCCACCATTTGAGGGTAGATATGTTCTGATATATATCTTACTTGGGAGTTAGAAACTGAACAACGATTTACATGTTTACAATATCACGAGGAGAGCGTGTTCTGCTGCTGTTTGTGCTTTCACTAGCTTTGCATGTGTTTGGTGGTCGAACATTGTAGATTATATCCTGTTCCAGCTACTTGGGCTGCTTTGAAAACTGCTATGCGTGCTCGTTGGGTTCCACCATATTATCAACGTGAATTACTTCAAAAATTGCAGCGCTTAAGACAAGGAAAAAACTCGTAGAAGAATATTATCGGGAATTACAAACTGGCTTGATTAGATGTGGTATTGTTGAGGAGAATGAAGCTATGCTTGCACGTTTTACGGGTGGATTAAATAGAGATTCAGACCATTCTAGACTATAAGGATTATAATAATATCACTCGTTTATTCCATCTTGCTTGTAAAGCTGAGCGTGAAGTCTTGAGGATCGGCAGGCATTGGCGCGCACTAACTTTTCTGCAGTCGACCTTCATCATGGACACCACGTGCATCATCTACTTCCTTTGCACCATCACCTCCTTCAGGTGCCACCTCCAACCGTGATACAAGAAAGCAAGCACAACCACCACTATCTGCTAAGAGCACACTGCCGGGCCTGCAGAGCTCTTCTTCTTCCATGGCGTCAGCAGGGCACACAAGTGATATTATTTGTCGTCGTTATAAGGGAAGAGGACATTTTGCGAGAGAATGCAAATCTCAGCGTGTGATGATTGCTCTTGAGGATGGTGGGTATGAGTCCGCTAGTGACTATGATGAGGAGACTTTGGCTCTTATTACACATGAGGAACACGGTGGAGATGATTCGATCATGAGACACAATACATGGCTCTTGAAGATCTTGTGACAGTATGAATGTTTAGTTGCTCAACGTGTTTTGAGTGTGCAGGTTACACAAGTTGAGCAAAATCAGAGGCATAATTTGTTCCATACAAAGGGAGTTGTGAAGGAGCGTTCTATTAGCGTCATCATAGATGGAGGGAGCTGCAACAACTTGGCTAGCATGGAGATGGTGGAGAAGCTATCTCTCACCACAAGACCACATCCACATCCTTACTACATCCAATGGTTCAACAACAGCGGCAAGGTGAAGGTAACACGTCTTTGTTAGTGTGCATTTTAGTATCTCTACATATGCTGATTATGTTGATTGTGATGTGGTACCTATGCAAGCATGTTCCTTGTTACTTGGTAGACCATGGCAATTTGATAAAATTCTGTACACCATGGTAGAAACAATCAGTATACTCTTGTTCATAAGGATAAAAATATTACTTTGCTTCCTATGACTCCACAGTCCATTTTGAAAGATGATATTAATAGAGCTAATAAAGCAAAACAGGAGAAAAATAAGAGTGAAAATCAGATTGTGGCAAAAGAATTTGAGCAACACATGAAGCCTAATAATAAACCATCTCTTGTTGCTTCTGAAATTAAATTGAAAAGTGCATGTTTACTTGCCACCAAATCTGATATTGATGAGCTAGATTTTAGCAAATCTATTTGCTATGCTTTTGTGTGCAAAGAGGCATTATTTTCATTCGAGGGCGTGCCTTCCTCTTTGCCCCTGCTGTCACTAACATTTTGCGGGAGTTCACGGCGTCTTTCCACAAGGCGTGCCACGGGATTACCACCTATTCGAGGATTGAGCATCAAATTGACTTAATTCCGGTGCATCATTACCAACCGTGCACCATACCGTACCAATCCGGAGGAGACGAAGGAGATTATCGTCAAGTACAGGAGCTGCTCGACAAAGGTTATATCTGCGAATCCCTTAGTCCTTGTGCTGTTCCTATTATTCTAGTGCGAAAAAGGATGGTACGTCACGTATGTGTGTTGATTGTAGAGGCATCAATAATATTACTATTAGTTATCGTCACCCTATTCCTAGGCTAGATGATATGCTTGATGAATTGAGTGGCTCTACAATATTCTCCAAAGTTGATTTGCGTAGTGGATACCATCAAATTCGTATGAAATTGGGAGATGAATGGAAAACAGCATTTAAAACTAAGTTTGGATTATATGAGTGGTTAGTCATGCCTTTTGGGTTAACTAATGCACCTAGTACTTTCATGAGATTAATGAGCGAAGTTTTACGTGCTTTCATTGGACGATTTGTGGTAGTCTATTTTGATGATATACTGATTTATAGCAAATCTTTGGAAGAACATTTGGAACATTTACGTGCTGTTTTTAATGCTCTCGTGATGCACGTTTGTTTGGTAACCTTGGGAAGTGCACCTTTTGCACCGACCGAGTATCTTTTCTTGGCTATGTTGTTACTCCACGAGGAATTGAAGTTGATAAAGCCAAGATTGAAGCTATTGAGAGTTGGCCGCAGCCCAAAGCGGTCACACAAGTGAGGAGTTTCCTTGGCCTCGCTGGTTTCTATAGGCGTTTTGTGAGAGATTTCAGCACCATTGCTGCACCTCTCAATGAGCTTACAAAGAAGGATGTGCCTTTTGTTTGGGGTACCGCACGGAAGAAGCCTTCACGGTATTGAAAGATAAGTTGACACATGCTCCTTTACTCCAACTTCCTGATTTTAATAAGACTTTTGAGCTTGAATGTGATGCTAGTGGAATTGGATTAGGAGGTGTGTTATTACAAGATGGCAAACCTGTTGCATACTTTTACGAAAAATTGAGTGGGCCTAGTCTGAATTACTCTACTTATGATAAAGAATTATATGCTCTTGTTAGGACTTTAGAAACATGGCAACATTATTTATGGCCCAAAGAATTTGTTATACATTCGATCATGAATCTTTGAAACATATTAAAAGTCAAGCTAAACTGAATCGTAGACATGCTAAATGGGTTGAATTCATTGAGACTTTCCCTTATGTCATTAAACACAAGAAGGGTAAAGAAAATGTTATTCTTGATGCATTGTCTAAATCGCTATACTATGCTTTCACAACTTGACTTCAAAATATTTGGTTTGGAGACCATCAAAGATCAATATGTGCATGATGCTGATTTTAAAGATGTATTGCAGAATTGTAAAGAAGGAAGAACATGGAACAAGTTTGTCGTTAATGATGGATTTGTGTTCGTGCTAACAAGCTATGCATTCCAGCTAGCTCCGTTAGTCTTTTGTTGTTGCAGGAGGCGCATGGAGGAGGACTAATGGGACACTTTGGCGTGAAGAAGGCGGAGGACGTACTTGCTACACATTTCTTTTGGCCAAAGATGAGGCGGGATGTTGAGCGTTTTATTGCTCATTGCACTACATGTCAAAAAGCTAAGTCACGACTCAATCCTCATGGTTTATATATGCCTTTGCTGTACCTAGTGTTCCTTGGGAGGATATATCTATGGACTTTGTTTTAGGTTTACCTAGAACAAAGAAGGGAGGATAGCATATTTGTTGTCGTGGATAGATTCTCGAAAATGGCACACTTTATACCATGTCATAAAAGCGATGATCTTTGTCAATGTTGCTGATTTGTTCTTTCGTGAAATTATTAAGCTTGCATGGTGTGCCAAATACTATTGTTTCAGATCGTGATACTAAATTTCTTAGCCACTTTTGGAGATGTTTATGGGCTAAGTTGGGGACTAAACTGCTTTTAGTACTACTTGTCACCCCAAACCGATGGACAAACTGAAGTAGTCAATAGAACATTGTCTACTATGCTTAGGGCTGTTCTAAGAATAATAAGAAAATGTGGGAGGAATGCTTGCCTCATATTGAATTTGCTTATAATCGTTCATTGCATTCTACTACTAAGATGTGCCCTTTTGAAGTTGTGTATGGTTTCCTACCTCGTGCACCTATTGATTTGTTGCCTCTTCCATCTTGGAGAAGGTTAATTTTGATGCTAAAGAACGTGCTGAATTGATTTTAAAAATGCATGAGTTAACTAAGGAAAACATTGAGCGTATGAATGCTAAATATAAACTTCTTTGGAGATAAGGGTAGAAAACATGTTGTGTTTGCACCGGAGATCTTGTTTGGTTACATTTGCGTGAGGATAGATTTCTGATTTGCATAAATCAAAGCTAATGCCACGTGCTGCTGGTCCCTTTAAGGTGTTGGAGAAAGTAAATGATAATGCATATAAACTTGAGCTGCTGCAGATTTTGGGGTTAGTCCACTTTTAACATTGCAGATTTGAAGCCATATTTGGGTGAGGAAGATGAACTTCCGTCGAGGGCGACTTCATTTCAAGAAGGGAGGATGATGAGGACATCAATACCATTGTTACACCCACAGCCCCTGCTGCTATACATCTTGGACCAATTACTAGAGCTCATGCGCCAACTAAATTACCGGTACTTTCGTTTCTTGGTAATGATTCTAATGTTCATGAGAATATGATGCTGCCTAAATTGGATACATTTGTTTTGCTTACAAATGAAGGGCCTAGCTTGGAGAAGGATGAACATTGGAGCAAGAACAAGCATGGAGATGATGGCATGCGCAAGGGGACAAGAATGGAGTTACAAGTGATGATTTCAGGACTTTGAAGCCACCATAATGAGTGCATGAAGCCTTGGACGAAATATACAAGATGCCACTTCATAAATTTCGTCCAGAGGCTATTCTAGGTGCTGCGTCACCTTATTATTGGGCCAGGCCCATGTAATTTCGAAATACATTAGTATAGGCTATTTTTAGAGTCCGTATGTGTGGGAAACAAGAGATAGGGTTAGTTTGGACCCCTCTACCAAGGGCCACGAAATTCACCCCTCTTCCTCCATATATACAGCCCTTAGGGCACCGTTTAGACTTTGGGTTTTGTTTAGATTAAAAGTTAGCCATAGCTGCAACTTCGCGTGCCGTTTGTGTTCAACGACCGACAAAGCGTCCACAGAACCCCACCTTGATCAATAAAGCTTTCATCTTATATTCGCAATATCCAGATTGCAATCTCAGTTTCTTGCTTGTTCTTCGTTTGCTCGCGAAAACAGACCTTCGTGGTCAGAGTTGATCGTGCTCGGCGTCGGCGTGGTCAATAACCTCTCGGAGTTGGTTTAGCGATTGCTAAGGCGCGACGTCCTCGCACGTTCGTAGTCGGATCGTCAAAGTCGACTTCCACCAAAGCGAAATCCACCATCTCATCGAAAGACGGGACACCTTTGCCTCTATCAATTCTAATGTTCATGAGAATATGATGCTGCCTAAATTGGATACATTTGTTTTGCTTACAAATGAAGGGCCTAGCTTGGAGAAGGATGAACATTGGAGCAAGAACAAGCATGGAGATGATGGCATGCGCAAGGGGGACAAGAATGGAGTTACAAGTGATGATTTCAGGACTTTGAAGCCACCATAATGAGTGCATGAAGCCTTGGACGAAATATACAAGATGCCACTTCATAAATTTCGTCCAGAGGCTATTCTAGGTGCTGCGTCACCTTATTATTGGGCCAGGCCCATGTAATTTCGAAATACATTAGTATAGGCTATTTTTAGAGTCCGTATGTGTGGGGAAACAAGAGATAGGGTTAGTTTCGGACCCCTCCACCAAGGGCCACGAAATTCTCCCCCTCTTCCTCCATATATACAGCCCTTAGGGCACCGTTTAGACTTTGGGTTTTGTTTAGATCAAAAGTTAGCCATAGCTGCAACTTCGCGTACTTCGTTTGTGTTCAACGACCAGACAAAGGCGTCACAGAACCCCACCTTGATCAATAAAGCTTTCATCTTATATTCGCAATATCCAGATTGCAATCTCAGTTTCTTGCTTGTTCTTCGTTTGCTCGCAGGAAATAGACCCTCGTGGTCGTTGATCGTGCTCGGCGTGGTCAATAACCTCTCGGAGTTGGTTTAGCGATTGCTAAAGCGCGACATCCTCGCACGCGCTTCGTAGTCGGATCGTCAAAGTCGACTTCCACCAAAGCGAAATCCACCATCTCATCGAAAGGCGGACACCTCTGCCTCTATCAAGTGGTATCAGATTTCCGGGTTGCTCGGTGAGATTTTACGTTTTTCGTAGTTTAGATCGAGTCTGTTCTTCATACCTACAGTCCACGAAAAAGCCAAAAAAATTAGGGTTAGGTCATCATATCCGAACCAATCTGAGCCTTTGCATAATCTTTTCTGTATTTGCGTTGTTGAATTTGCGGTTGCATCGTCGTGTCTAGTTGCTGGTCTTAGAGTCTAGTCTTTTAGAGTTTAGAGTTATGGTCATAAGTTGTCACGCCGCCGCCGCACCATCATCATCGCCCCTGCCATCTACCACCACCGCTTATCCGCCACCGCTTCGAATCCGTATCCATATACCACCACCGCTGCCATATACCACCACCGTTGCCATATACCACCACCATATATCCACCACCAATCCGAGTTCCTTGCATATTCGATTTGTTTTCGGGATCCATCTAATTTCCGATTCGTGTTTCCTTGTCTGAGTAGGTTTCGGATTCCAGCAATCTTTTGCCGTCCGTAGAAGAGGTTGGTTTCCAAAAAAAAAAGAGTCCGGAAACCACCCTCCGTTTAGGCCCAAAATTTTCCAAAAACGCACGGGATAAAAAAAATTTCTGGCTATCCTATTTTTAGGTGTTTCTAAGCGTATTGAGCCAGTCGCCGTTATAGAAAGTTTTTTTTGACCCGTTTCCAGTTTTTGGGTCCGGGCAGTCGAAAAAAAAAAATTGGTCGAAAAAATTTCGTGCCCATCCTGTCAGTTTGACCTGGGAAGAGTTTTGAGACACTCGCCATTATAGTGATTTTTCGCAAAAAAAAAAAGCAGCGCAAAAAAAAAGCAGCGCAAAAAAAAAAGAGCGAAAAAAAATTCAGAGTGTGCTTTTCCTTTGTTTACGTGCAGCGCCGTGATTTTGTTAGTGTTCTAGGCTCGCGTCTCTAGCACGGTCTAGCCTAGGACCAACCTGATCTGCGTCGTTGAGCGTTTATTCAACTTTGCATCTCTGATTTGATTATTGTGACCCTTTTGCTACCATATTATAAGCCTTCCCAGCTCCACATACATCTCGTCGTGCGTTTGATTCTCCACAGTAATCGCTATAGCCAAGCTTTGAGAGTTTTGACTACAACGGTTGCCGATCACCACCTCCTCTTTGGGTAAGAACTGGTAAGAATTTGAGATTTGCTTCACGGTTTGTGATTGTCCTCCACACCACCACCACCACTTCCTAGTAGTCTGTGGGATCATATTCTTGTGTGTTTCTATTGCTGCTAACCATGGCAGGAACACAGGCCGATGAGACTGATTGGGAGAACGACAAACAAACAACTACATGATAAGTTTCAGCAAATGATGATTGGACAGGTGCAAGATGTGGTAAACAGATTTGACGAGGCCATGGAGAAGATAGATGGCATTGAGAAGGCGTTTGAAACAAAGCTTGATAGCAAGTTTGATGAATTGCTCGCGCGTTTTCCACAACCACCGCCGGCTGCACCTATCGCACCTCTGCAAGCGACAACAACTTCGCCCCTTCCGAATCAGTATGGGCGAGCTCAGCGTGTTCCTATTGAGCGAGGACAAAATTCTGGTGCCGCTGCTACTCTGCTGTTGGTGCTTCTTTGGCTCCTACTGCTCTGCTGCTGCTGGTACCGACGAGGATGATTATGTGGAAGATTACGAGGATGAGGTTGATCAACATCGAACTACGTGCAACCACCAGCACCACAACCACCAGGTCGTCCACATGCAAATAATGGCAATGTTAGGGCTCCCCTCAGTGCGAGATCATGACCATCTCCCTAAACTGAAATTGAATATTCCACCATTTGAGGGTAGATATGTTCTGATATATATCTTACTTGGGAGTTAGAAACTGAACAACGATTTACATGTTTACAATATCACGAGGAGAGACGTGTTCTGCTGCTGTGTTTGTGCTTTCACTAGCTTTGCATGTGTTTGGTGGTCGAACATTGTAGATTATATCCTGTTCCAGCTACTTGGGCTGCTTTGAAAACTGCTATGCGTACTCGTTGGGTTCCACCATATTATCAACGTGAATTACTTCAAAAATTGCAGCGTTTAAGACAAGGAAAAAATTCGTGGAAGAATATTATCGGGAATTACAAACCGGCTTGATTAGATGTGGTATTGTTGAGGAGAATGAAGCTATGCTTGCACGTTTTACGGGTGGATTAAATAGAGAGATTCAGACCATTCTAGACTATAAGGATTATAATAATATCACTCGTTTATTCCATCTTGCTTGTAAAGCTGAGCGTGAAGTCTTGAGGATCGACGAGCATTGGCGCCGCACTAACTTTTCTGCAGTCGACCTTCATCATGGACACCACGTGCTTCATCTACTTCCATTGCACCATCACCTCCTTCAGGTGCCACCTCCAACCGTGATACAAGAAAGCAGGCACAACCACCACTATCTGCCAAGAGCACACCTGCCGGGCCTGCACAGAGCTCTTCTTCTTCCATGGCGTCAACAGGGCACACAAGTGATATTATTTGTCGTCGTTGTAAGGGAAGAGGACATTTTATTGAGAGAATGCAAATCTCAGCGTGTGATGATTGCTCTTGAGGATGGTGGGTATGAGTCCGCTAGTGACTATGATGAGGAGACTTTGGCTCTTATTACACATGAGGAACACGGTGGAGATGATTACGATCATGAGACACAATACATGGCTGCTTGAAGATCTTGACAGTATGAATGTTTAGTTGCTCAACGTGTTTTGAGTGTGCAGGTTACACAAGCTGAGCAAAATCAGAGGCATAATTTGTTCCATACAAAGGGAGTTGTGAAGGAACGTTCTATTCGCGTCATCATAGATGGAGGGAGCTGCAACAACTTGGCTAGCATGGAGATGGTGGAGAAGCTATCTCTCACCACAAGACCACATCCACATCCTTACTACATCCAATGGTTCAACAACAGCGGCAAGGTGAAGGTAACACGTCTTGTTCGTGTGCATTTTAGTATCTCTACATATGCTGATTATGTTGATTGTGATGTGGTACCTATGCAAGCATGTTCCTTGTTACTTGGTAGACCATGGCAATTTGATAAAATTCTGTACACCATGGTAGAAACAATCAAGATACTCTTGTTCATAAGGATAAAAATATTACTTTGCTTCCTATGACTCCACGAGTCCATTTTGAAAGATGATATTAATAGAGCTAATAAAGCAAAACAGGAGAAAATAAGAGTGAAAATCAGATTGTGGCAAAAGAATTTGAGCAACACATGAAGCCTAATAATAAACCATCTCTGTTGCTTCGAAATTAAATTGAAAAGTGCATGTTTACTTGCCACCAAATCTGATATTGATGAGCTAGATTTTAGCAAATCTATTTGCTATGCTTTTGTGTGCAAAGAGGCATTATTTTCATTCGAGGGCGTGCCTTCCTCTTTGCCCCTGCTGTCACTAACATTTTGCAGGGAGTTCGGACGTCTTTCCACAAGGCGTGCCACCGGATTACCACCTATTCGAGGATTGAGCATCAAATTGACTTAATTCGGTGCATCATTACCCAACCGTGCACCATACCGTACCAATCCGGAGGAGACGAAGGAGATTATCGTCAAGTCACAGGAGCTGCTCGACAAAGGTTATATCTGCGAATCCCTTAGTCCTTGTGCTGTTCCTATTATTCTAGTGCGAAAAAGGATGGTACGTCACGTATGTGTGTTGATTGTAGAGGCATCAATAATATTACTATTCGTTATCGTCACCCTATTCCTAGGCTAGATGATATGCTTGATGAATTGAGTGGCTCTACAATATTCTCCAAAGTTGATTTGCGTAGTGGATACCATCAAATTCGTATGAAATTGGGAGATGAATGGAAAACAGCATTTAAAACTAAGTTTGGATTATATGAGTGGTTAGTCATGCCTTTTGGGTTAACTAATGCACCTAGTACTTTCATGAGATTAATGAGCGAAGTTTTACGTGCTTTCATTGGACGATTTGTGGTAGTCTATTTTGATGATATACTGATTTATAGCAAATCTTTGGAAGAACATTTGGAACATTTACGTGCTGTTTTAATGCTCTCGTGATGCACGTTTGTTTGGTAACCTTGGGAAGTGCACCTTTTGCACCGACCGAGTATCTTTTCTTGGCTATGTTGTTACTCCACGAGGAATTGAAGTTGATAAAGCCAAGATTGAAGCTATTGAGAGTTGGCCGCAGCCCAAAACGGTCACACAAGTGAGGAGTTTCCTTGGCCTCGCTGGTTTCTATAGGCGTTTTGTGAGAGATTTCAGCACCATTGCTGCACCTCTCAACGAGCTTACAAAGAAGGATGTGCCTTTTGTTTGGGGTACCGCACAGGAAGAAGCCTTCACGGTATTGAAAGCTAAGTTGACACATGCTCCTTTACTCCAACTTCCTGATTTTAATAAGACTTTTGAGCTTGAATGTGATGCTAGTGGAATTGGATTAGGAGGTGTGTTATTACAAGATGGCAAACCTGTTGCATACTTTCCGAAAAATTGAGTGGGCCTAGTCTGAATTACTCTACTTATGATAAAGAATTATATGCTCTTGTTCGGACTTTAGAAACATGGCAACATTATTTATGGCCCAAAGAATTTGTTATACATTCGATCATGAATCTTTGAAACATATTAAAAGTCAAGCTAAACTGAATCGTAGACATGCTAAATGGGTTGAATTCATTGAGACTTTCCCTTATGTCATTAAACACAAGAAGGGTAAAGAAAATGTTATTGCTGATGCATTGTCTCGTCGCTATACTATGCTTTCACAACTTGACTTCAAAATATTTGGTTTGGAGACCATCAAAGATCAATATGTGCATGATGCTGATTTTAAAGATGTATTGCAGAATTGTAAAGAAGGAAGAACATGGAACAAGTTTGTCGTTAATGATGGATTTGTGTCCGTGCTAACAAGCTATGCATTCCAGCTAGCTCCGTTCGTCTTTTGTTGTTGCAGGAGGCGCATGGAGGAGGACTAATGGGACACTTTGGCGTGAAGAAGGCGGAGGACGTACTTGCTACACATTTCTTTTGGCCAAAGATGAGGCGGGATGTTGAGCGTTTTATTGTTCGCTGCACTACATGTCAAAAAGCTAAGTCACGACTCAATCCTCATGGTTTATATATGCCTTTGCTGTACCTAGTGTTCCTTGGGAGGATATATCGATGGACTTTGTTTTAGGTTTACCTAGAACAAAGAAGGGAGGATAGCATATTTGTTGTCGTGGATAGATTCTCGAAAATGGCACACTTTATACCATGTCATAAAAGCGATGATCTTGTCAATGTTGCTGATTTGTTCTTTCGTGAAATTATTAAACTTGCATGGTGTGCCAAATACTATTGTTTCAGATCGTGATACTAAATTTCTTAGCCACTTTTGGAGATGTTTATGGGCTAAGTTGGGGACTAAACTGCTTTTAGTACTACTTGTCACCCCAAACCGATGGACAAACTGAAGTAGTCAATAGAACATTGTCTACTATGCTTAGGGCTGTTCTAAAGAAAAATAAGAAAATGTGGGAGGAATGCTTGCCTCATATTGAATTGGCTTATAATCGTTCATTGCATTCTACTACTAAGATGTGCCCTTTTGAAGTTGTGTATGGTTTCCTACCTCGTGCACCTATTGATTTGTTGCCTCTTCCATCTTGGAGAAGGTTAATTTTGATGCTAAAGAACGTGCTGAATTGATTTTAAAAATGCATGAGTTAACTAAGGAAAACATTGAGCGTATGAATGCTAAATATAAACTTGCTGGAGATAAGGGTAGAAAACATGTTGTGTTTGCACCAGGAGATCTTGTTTGGTTACATTTGCGTAAGGATAGATTTCCTGATTTGCGCAAATCAAAGCTAATGCCACGTGCTGCTGGTCCCTTTAAGGTGTTGGAGAAAGTAAATGATAATGCATATAAACTTGAGCTGCCTGCAGATTTTGGGGTTAGTCCCACTTTTAACATTGCAGATTTGAAGCCATATTTGGGTGAGGAAGATGAACTTCCGTCGAGGACGACTTCATTTCAAGAAGGGGAGGATGATGAGGACATCAATACCATTGTTACACCCACAGCCCCTGCTGCTATACATCTTGGACCAATTACTAGAGCTCACAAGACGCCAACTAAATTACCGTGTACTTTCGTTTCTTGGTAATGATTCTAATGTTCATGAGAATATGATGCTGCCTAAATTGGATACATTTGTTTTGCTTACAAATGAAGGGCCTAGCTTGGAGAAGGATGAACATTGGAGCAAGAACAAGCATGGAGATGATGGCATGCGCAAGGGGACAAGAATGGAGTTACAAGTGATGATTTCAGGACTTTGAAGCCACCATAATGAGTGCATGAAGCCTTGGACGAAATATACAAGATGCCACTTCATAAATTTCGTCCAGAGGCTATTCTAGGTGCTCGTCACCTTATTATTGGGCCAGGACCATGTAATTTCGAAATACATTAGTATAGGCTATTTTAGAGTCCGTATGTGTGGGAAACAAGAGATAGGGTTAGTTTGGACCCCTCCACCAAGGGCCACGAAATTCTCCCCTCTTCCTCCATATATACAGCCCTTAGGGCACCGTTTAGACTTTGGGTTTTGTTTAGATCAAAATTCGCCATAGCTGCAACCGCGTGCCGTTTGTGTTCAACGACCGGACAAAGGCGTCACAGAACCCCACCTTGATCAATAAAGCTTTCATCTTATATTCGCAATATCCAGATTGCAATCTCAGTTTCTTGCTTGTTCTTCGTTTGCTCGCAGGAAATAGACCCTCGTGGTCGTTGATCGTGCTCGGCGTGGTCAATAACCTCTCGGAGTTGGTTTAGCGATTGCTAAGGCGCGACGTCCTCGCACGCTCATAGTCGGATCGTCAAAGTCGACTTCCACCAAAGCGAAATCCACCATCTCATCGAAAGACGGGACACCTCTGCCTCTATCATTGTGTGTGTTGTCCCAACTCTCGTGATGGTGAAAATGTGTCTGTTGTCCAAGAACTTCTATCTCTGGAACCTGTCATGATTAGTAGAAACAAGAAACAAAATTCGAGAATAATGTTCGTATGCACTACTAGGATGTGGTTGTAAAATGCTCACAGTAAAGCAAATATCATTATCTTACAAGTTCTTACCATGCGGCAGGTGGTGACAGGCAACTAGTGGTGTCAAGTAACTCTGAAGATTGTGTAAAGCGATTGCCAGGGGAACGTATGTATACACGGTGTAGAAATATGTGGAGCTGGGTTGGCTATATATGGTAGCAAAAAATTTAGCAATAATCAATTCAAAGATGCAATTTTGAATAAACACTCAATGATAGTACTGTGCTGGTCCTAGGCTAGACCGGACTAGAGACGCGAGCCTAGAACACTAATGATGCGGAGCATCCTACGGTCATCACCATGTCAAGAGTCCGTTTGACAAGTGACACGTGCGACCTCTACTTCTCATACATAAAGGTGAATCTTCTCCTTTACACGTGCTCACTTGACCCCTTAGAGGATGGTATACTACTTGACACTCCACTCGTGTGCATGCATAGGTATTGCCGGAGCTTCACGGATGACGAGGAGGAGTGCAAGCGCCAAGGAACACCTACACCATCCGCGAGGGAAGCATGGAAGAGAAGACGGAAGAAACGGAGCTGCTACATGCTACAGCCACCGGACGACCGGTCGGGACCGGACGTCCGACGCCTGGAAGCCGCACTAGCTGAAGGCCCAGCCAACGCCAGCTCAAAGACCTCCCAATGAAGCGGACGTCCGGCCCCCAGCAGACGACCGGTAATATTAACGGAAGACCGAAGATACCGGACGTCCGGTGCCACTAGTCCAGAAGGAAAATAGCGGAAGTCCGAAGACTTCCGGACGTCCGGCCCGTCCCGAGCCATCGGACGTCCGACCCCCACCGGACGACCGACGCCTGTGTGCGCAGCCGCGGGCCTTTGGCCTTGTATCTCTCCCCCCACTTACCCCTTTGAGGCTTAGACTATAAATAGACCACCTCCACCTCTTTTCTTGGGTTAGCAAATATGATAGCTCATTCTTAGGTTAGCTTTGCTCCTACCTCCACTCTTGAGAGAGAAAGAGACTACCACTCCCATGGAGTTCAAGACCTCCATGTGAGAAGATCCTGCGGGATATCATCAAGACCCCCTTGCGGGAAGATCCATCTAGGATATCATCAAGATCTCCTCTTGGAGATGAACCTTACCTTGTATCTTTCCCTTTGTTGTTCATGTACCTTGTGATCTTGTGTATTTGATTGTCTAGTGGATGTGTGATTTGGACTTGTTCTTGAGTGCTTCCCCTTTTGATTTCTCCCCGTTCTTCCCCGTGTTCATCGTGTTCTTCGAGGGATCCCACTCCAAACGTGAAAGATCGACGCTATAGGGTTCCACCCTACATCATATGGTATCATGAGCCACGTTTATCACGTATTTGGAGTCCCTCCCACCGTTTTCTAGCCTTCTTTTGCTTGATTTCGTCCTAAAATTCGAAAATCCCCACCAAAAATAGCCCCAAATTTTCTTTGTGATTTGTTGGTTTGATGATGTTTTGTTGATTTTGATCCATGGATTTGCTTGGTTTTGAGTGGATCTAGCATTTCCCCAAGTTTTCCCACTTTCCATCCACAAAATCTCGTCAATTTTGACCCCCAAATCCCCATTTTCCGCCCAAAATCGCGTCCCAAAACTCGCATCTCGCGTTGACCCAGACCCAACGGACGACCGTCACTTTACCGGACGTCCGGAGCCGCAGGAACGACCGGACGTCCGACCTTTCCGGACGACCGGAACATCTAACCCGAGCTGAAATTAGTGGATTTCCGACCCGACCGGACGTCCGGCCACTGGACATCCTTTATTTCCGGACGTCCGCTACCTGTAGATATCAACTTCGGCTGATTCTTGTTTCATCCGTAACTAATTCATCCGAACTCCAATTTTGACGTTCTTTAGCTTGTTTTGAAGCTCTTGACTTCCCCCTTTCCACAAAAATACCACCAACATCATTTGACTCCATCAAAGTTTCTAAAATTTGGCAAGTTAGCTTAGGCCTTCCACCATATCATCGGCATAGCCACCACCGACTTCCGCAACCTAACCCATTTTGTTCACCATAGCATTATAGGTTGCTTGAGTAGTGATTTGAGTCTCCTAAGGTGTTTCAGCTACTTAGGGACGGTTGCTTCTTCATCAACCACCACCACCACCACTTCCGCATAGGCGTGCCCACCATACACTTCCGCCACCCCCAACTTAACCCAATAGTTGTTTGAGCTTGTTTGAGTTGTGGCTTGTGTCTCCTAAGGTGTTTCGGCTACTTAAGGACAGCAACTTCAACTCCGACACGTGTATAGTCCATCATTCCACTTCCGCATTTGCCAAGTGCATACCACCACCGCTTTCCGCTATCACCATTTTGACATTTGTCATTTGAGATTTTGAGTTTGCGGTTTTTCCGTTTCCTAAGGTGTTTCGGCTACTTAGGGACGAGTCTCCATCTTCTTGGTATCTACATCAAGAACACCGCCACTCATCATCGCAAAGGACAGTAACCTCGACGACACCATTGTATATTCCCTTGCAATTGCATTGTTAACCCCTAGCCCATTTTGCGTTACTTGCCTATCGAGACTAGCCATTTGAGTATTGCCGGCAATGTTACTTGTGCACATTAGTGATCTACACCATCCATTGCATACATACCATATCATCTTGGTATAATATCTTGTGTCACAAGCTTGTTCCCGCATATACACAATTGCTATCTTGGTTTGTGCATTGTGCAAAATTGGCCATACAAAAAAAAGAGAGAATAAGCTTTTAAGCAAAGAAAAAGAGTGAGCAAAGAGCTTGTAAGCAATAGCCATAGCATCAAAATATATCATATGTTATCATACTCAATCATCTTGGATCATCTTGTGAGAAACACCAGGAACCATACATACATAGCATACTTGGGATAGAAAGTTTATCCATTTTGCATCTTATAGGTTGTGCACAAGTGTCGTATCCGCCTATTGAGCAATCGTGCTAGCGTCTCTCTTGAGTTGTGCAACACGAGCGTTTTCCGTGGATTCCACATTTTGTGCTCATTCCTTGGTTGCACGACCCCATTTATCTATCCGTGTGTGTGTTTCCGTGTGCCACTTATTGCTATTGGTCTACTTGTTTCTCTTGCGAATTTGTGAATCTCTTTCAACTTTATTGACTCTTGCTAACATTTTGCATCAAATTTTTGTGCCACTATCCTCACCGAGCTCTACCATAAGCTTTACTTGATAGGTGTGAGTGAACAAGTCCGGTACCAATTCCACTATTCTTTCATCTCACATTGAGTGAAACGGGATACATCCTAAACTTTGGGAAAAGGTAACTTGGTATTGTTTATCTCATTTCCTACTCACCTCTACTCGAGTCTTGTGATGGATAGGCAAGGCATTTCACCTTCGGTCTACAACAACAACGACGAGTCCGATGCCATGAACAACAACTCCGACGCCAAGATGCAAGCTCAAATGGAGGAGATCAAAGCCCTCATCAAGTCCTACAAGCGATCTTCCTCATCTTCGAGAAGACGCTCAAGAGCACATGCTTCCGAGCTACCATCTCCGGCAAGATCACATCAGCATCGACACCATCACCAACAAGAACGTGAAGGTCAAGAGCTCTACATCAACAACCGCTCATTGACTTCACCATTTCCCTTGGCATCTTCGCCAAGCGACTTCAAGGCATCTTCGCCTAAGGACATACGGCATCTTTGCCAACAAGAACCCCAAGACTACGCTCAAGAGAAGCTCCCCAAGCTCAACTCCACGACTTCCACGAGCTACTACGACCTCGACTTCGACCACGCGATTCCTTTCTATGGGACTCACGAACCCGAGGAGTACCTCCAGTGGGAGCGTTTGATGGACGACTACCTCAAGCTACATCAAGTTCCTCCCGAAGATCAAGTGAAGTGCGCCACAAGAAACTTCCACGACTACGCCTCAACTTGGTGGCTTCACACACCTTCGGAGTACTACGACATGAGTTGGCCCAAGACGAAGAGAGCTTTGCGGCGAGAGTTCGTTCCTCCAACCTACACGGAATAACTTCGACGCCAATTGGAGAACACCACCCAAGGATCCAAGTCCATCGACAAGTACTTCAAGGAGATGAAGATTGCCTTGCGACGAGCCGGCGTGGACGACCCCATGTCAATGAAGTTCCACTTCATGATGGGATTGCACAACGACATCTCCAAGACCATCTTCCTCGAGAACTACAAGTCCATCGACGATTACTACATTGGTGCTCTCAAGGCGGAACAAGAACTCATGAAGGCCAAGGCTTCTCCACCCCAAGCAAACTTCGCGGCGACCAAGCTCTACGACAAGACTGAGGCTAGTACCACCAAGATGTCCAAGCCCGACGAGCTCCAAGACGATGCTCCCAAGTTTGACTTCACCGCCATCCCTCTTTGTGGCATTGATGGTGCCGAGTCTACTTCGACTCTTTTTCAAGATGGTGTGGCGACGAGTACTACTACGGAGACCCTCAAGGACCAAGCTTTGGAGGCGAGCGACAAGGTGGCGAGCGAGGATGATGCTTCCATCTTTGGAGGTGAGAGTGATGATGTGCCATCTTCGGCCTTCATCTACGGCGACGGTGACGAGATGATCGAGCATGGGATTTTCCCTTCGGTCATGGAGGAGAGTGATGATGTGCCATCTTCGGCCTTCATCCACGGCGGCATTTACGCGAGATGGTTGAGCATGGGATCTTCCCTTCGACCACGGCGACGTATGATGACTTGAGTGACTTTTGCCACCATATTGAGAGTGAGAGTGACTTCACCACTAGCCCCATATATGATGAGTTGCCCCACTTTCCATGTGAGGAGAGCCACAACCCCCACCACTTGTGTGAGATGAGTGACTCCACCATATGTGAGATTGAGAGCACCTACTTTGAGGGAGTGAGTGAACCACCACATAGAGAGAGTGAGATAGTTGATAGATCTTGTGAGGCCATTTGCATTTCTAACAACTTGACCTCTACCTCTATTGTGTCTTCTCATTTGGTGCTAGCTCCCATTTATGATGATGCGCCGATCCTCGACGACTTCGTCCTCCCTTTGGACAAGATGATGGCCATGGTGGAATATGATGCACCCCCCACATGGTTCCATCAAGATGACGTTGACCACCATTTGGTCTTTCCCACCTCACCTACACCACTTGAGTGGAATGAAAAAGGTAACATAGGTGAAGGTGATGCTCTAGTCCCACTAGTGGACATTCTTAACATTGATTGCTTGCATGATGTTGATCCACCTATTGCCATGCTTCATGCTAGTATGATTTCCCATGCGATGATTTGCCCATTTATGATGAGTACGATGATTCTCTTGTGGAGTCTATTAGTTGTGATGCCATGTTACATAGGATTTCTTGTGAGAATTCTTTAGGTCACATCATGTTTGATAATCCTATTGACTTGTCATATGCTATGCATGAGATCAACCATATGTCTTATTTGCAATCTCTTCATAGTGACTATGCATATGCCATTAAAATAAACCCAATTTGCACATATGGCATAGATGACTAGCCCATGGTTATTGGCATTTGTTTTTCTTGTGATGATATTGATATGCTCCCTTTGCATCATCTATCTCATATGCCATGCCATGACCACCTAGCTTCGGATATGCATTGTTTTGGATGTTGTCCATTTTCTCCATGTGATGTTTCCGCTATTGCTCATGAGGAGACCCCCATAGTTTCCTCGTACATTTTACGAGATTTTGATCCATCCCATTCATTGCATGATCCCCATACTTGTGTGCACCATATGCTCCCCATGAATAAACATGCTATTGATATGCCATATACTTGCATTCTCAATTTGTGTCCACATCGTGTCATACACAATAACTATTCTTTCGATGGATGACATGTTCTTATATCATGCATCAAATCTCGTTGAGAATTTCTTATCTTGTGCTAACTCACATGTGCACATACACATCATGATGGATGATGTGTACATTTACCACGCACACAATTTCTTTGGTTTGTGTCTCTTTTGTGCAGGTACCCATGAATACTAGTCAACCTCGCAATCCCACGAGTTGACAAAACGAGCTCTAGAGAGCAACGATGATTTGGTATCCCATGGATTGTCTTTCCCACCACTCTCTTCGCGCAAATACTTCGCGCATTCATTCTACATGGCTCTCACTTGGCTATGGGTTATTGTTCATTACATATCATATGCCCATCTTGCCATGTTCACTTTGCATGATATACTCATTCCTATGCCTTTGACATGCATTTGTGACCAATGCTTTGCATTACACATGATGATTGATTCTAGTACTTGTATGTGTATTTGCAAGCTTGGCGGAGATATTGATTGTTCTTGCCATGCTCCTTTTGTGCACCATTCCTATGATGATACTTTCATCTTGCTTTGTGTTCGTGCTTGTGATATGTCATGTGCATTCCCTATGCCTATTATTTGCTCACATGACATGATTGCCATGATTTATTCTAGTGTGTTGCATCTTCGCTGCACTAGTTTGCACGACTTGATTACTATGCTTGCTTATGTTGCATCACCAATGACTCATACTTGCTCATTTCATGCGGTTGATGACAACCATTTATATGCTTTGCACATGATTCATATTGCTTCTTGTCATATATCTCCATGTGTTGCCTCTGTCATACTAGATGATTTGCCATGTATTGAGTGCAACAATGATTCTCTTCTTTCTCATGAGATTGCCCCCATAGCATTCTCGCATATATTTGGAGATTTTGACATAATTCTTGTGAAGCATGCTTGTCTTACTTCTTTGCACCATATACCTAGTGCCATGAATATTGCCATTGTTGCATCATATTATTTATGCACTTGTGCTTCTAATGGTTATGTGCAAAAGATGAGAACCATCATGATGGATGATGTGTTTATCTACCATGCGCATACGTTCTTTGTTTTGTTTTGTGCATGTGTACGATACTTGGACTTTGTGTCGACTTCCACTTCACGTGAGTTGACCATTCGAGCTCTAGAGAGCGAGCCTCATGCATTCTACCACGACTCGCTTCTACAGCATATTTGCTTCCACTTCGGCTGATGAGGACATTAATACCATTGTTACACCCACAGCCCCTGCTGCTATACATACTGGACCAATTACTAGAGCTCGCGCACGCCAACTAAATTACCAGGTACTTTCATTTCTTGGTAATGATTCTAATGTTCATGAGAATATGATGCTGCCTAAATTGGATACATTTGTTTTGCTTACAAATGAAGGGCCTAGCTTGGAGAAGGATGAACATTGGAGCAAGAACAAGCATGGAGATGATGGCATGCTAAGGGGGACAAGAATGGAGTTACAAGTGATGATTTCAGGACTTTGAAGCCACCATAATGAGTGCATGAAGCCTTGGACGAAATATACAAGATGCCACTTCATAAATTTCGTCCAGAGGCTATTCTAGGTGCTCGTCACCTTATTATTGGGCCAGGCCCATGTAATTTCGAAATACATTAGTATAGGCTATTTTAGAGTCCGTATGTGTGGGGAAACAAGAGATAGGGTTAGTTTCGACCCCTCCACCAAGGGCCACGAAATTCTCCCCTCTTCCTCCATATATACAGCCCTTAGGGCACCGCTTAGACTTTGGGTTTTGTTTAGATCAAAAGTTCGCCATAGCTGCAACTTCACAGCGTTTCGCTTTGTGTTCAACGACTGCACAAAGGCGTCACAGAACCCCACCTTGATCAATAAAGCTTTCATCTTATATTCGCAATATCCAGATTGCAATCTCAGTTTCTTGCTTGTTCTTCGCTTGCTCGCAGGAAATAGACCCTCGTGGTCGTTGATCGTGCTCGGCGTGGTCAATAACCTCTCGGAGTTGGTTTAGCGATTGCTAAGCGCGCGTCGCCCTCGCGACGTCAGTAGTCGGATCGTCAAAGTCGACTTCCACCAAAGCGAAATCCACCATCTCATTGAAAGACGGGACACCTTTGCCTCTATCAAGTGGTATCAGATTTCCGTGTTGCTCGGTGAGATTTTACAGTTTTTAAGTAGTTTAGATCGAGTCTGTTCTTCATACCTACAGTCCACGAAAAAGCCAAAAAAATTAGGGTTAGGTCATCATATCCGAACCAATCTGAGCCTTTGCATAATCTTTTCAGATTTGCGTTGTTGAATTTGCGGTTGCATCGCCGTGTCTAGTTGCTGGTCTTAGAGTCTAGTCTTTTAGAGTTTCGAGTTCGGTCATAAGTTGTCACGCCGCCGCCGACTATCATCGCCTCGCCATCTACCACCACCGCTTATCCGCCACCGCTCAATCCGTATCCATATACCAACACCGCTGCCATATACAACCACCGCTGCCATATACCACCACCATATATCCACCACCAATCCGAAGTTCCTTGCATATTAGATTTGTTTTCTGGATCCATCTAATTTCCGATTCGTGTTTCCTTGTCCGAGTAGGTTTCGATTCCAGCAATCTTTTGTCGTCCGAGAAGAGGTTGGTTTCAAAAAAAAAGAGTCCGAAACCACCCTCCGATTAGGCCCAAAATTTTCCAAAACGCACGGACAAAAAATTTTCTCGCTATCCTATTTTAGGTGTTTCTAAGCGTATTGAGACAATCGCCGTTATAGAAAGTTTTTTGACCCGCTTCAGCTTTTTGGGTCCAGCAATGAAAAAAAAATTTGGTCGAAAAAATTTCGTGCCCATCCTATCAGTTTGACACAGGAAGAGTTTTGAGACACTCGCCATTATAGTGATTTTTCGCAAAAAAAAACAGCAAAAAAAAAGCAGAAAAAAAAGCAGCGCAAAAAAAAAAAAAAAAAAAATTCATAGTGTGCTCCTCCCTTGTTTACGTGCAGCGCCGTGATTTTGTTAGTGTTCTAGGCTCGCGTCTCTAGCACGGTCTAGCCTAGGACCAGCACAAGATCTGCGTCGTTGAGCGCTTATTCAACTTTGCATCTCTCAATTGATTATTGCTTGACCTTTTTGCTACCATATTATAAGCCTTCCCAGCTCCACATACATCTACGTCGTATGCTTGGTTCTCCTCGTAATCGCTATGGCCAAGCTTTGAGAGTTTTGACTACAACGGTTGCCGATCACCGCCGCTGCTTTGGGTAAGAATTGGTAAGAATTTGAGATTTGCTTGACGGATTTGTGACTGTCCACCACACCACCACCACCACTTCCTAGTAGTCTGTAGGATCATATTCTTGTGTGTTTCTATTGTTGCTAACCATGGCAGGATCACAAGCCGATTTAGACTGATTGGGAGAACCTGACGAACAAACAGCTACATGATAAGTTTTAGCAAATGATGATTGGACAGGTGCAAGACGTGCTAAACAGATTTGACGAGGCCATGGAGAAGATAGATGGCATTGAGAAGACGTTTGAAACAAAGCTTGATAGCAAGTTTGATGAATTGCTCAGACGTTTTCCACAACCACCGCCGGCTGCACCTATCGCACCTCTGCAACGACGACAACAACTCGCCCCTTCCGAATCAAGATGGACGAGCTCAGCGTGTTCCTATTGAGCCAGACAAAATTCTGGTGCCATTGCTCTCGCTGTTGGTGCTTCTTTGGCTCCTCGCCATCGCTGCTGGTGGTACCGAGGAGGATGATGAGTATGTGGACGATTATGAGGATGAGGTTGATCAACATCGAACTACGTGCAACCACCAGCACCACAACCACCAGGTCGCCCACATGCAAATAATGGCAATATTAGGGCTCCCCTCAGTATGAGATCATGACCATCTCCCTAAACTGAAATTGAATATTCCACCATTTGAGGGTAGATATGTTCCTGATATATATCTTAGTTGGGAGTTAGAAACTGAACAACGATTTACATGTTTACAATATCCTGAGGAGAGACGTGTTCCTGCTGCTGTTTGTGCTTTCACTAGCTTTGCATGTGTTTGGTGGTCTGAACATTGTAGATTATATCCTGTTCCAGCTACTTGGGCTGCTTTGAAAACTGCTATGCGTACTCGTTGGGTTCCACCATATTATCAACGTGAATTACTTCAAAAATTGCAGCGCTGAAGAGGGGGGAATTTCGTGGCCCTTGGTGGAGGGGTCTGAAATCAACCCTATCTCTTGTTTCCCCACACATACGGACTCTAAAAATAGCCTATACTTATGTATTTCGAAATTACATGGGCCTGGCCCAATAATAAGGTGACGCAGCACCTGGAATAGCCTCGGGACGAAATTTATTAAGTGGCATCTTGTATATTTTGTCCAAAGCTTCATGCACCCATCATGGTGGCTTCAAAGTCCTGAAATCATCACTTGTAACTCCGTTCTTGTTCCCCTTGCGCATGCCATCATCTCCATGCTTGTTCTTGCTCCAATGTTCATCCTTCTCCAAGCTAGGCCCTTCATTTGTAAGCAAAACAAATGCATCCAATTTAGGCAGCATCATATTCTCATGAACGTTAGAATCATTACCAAGAAACGAAAGTACCTCGAAATTTAGTTGGCGTGCGCGAGCTCTAGTAATTGGTCTAGTATGTATAGCAGCAGGGGCTGTGGGTGTAACAATTGTATAGATGTCCTCATCACATTGGCACTTCCTTTTGAAGGAAATTCAAGAGATTATGTTGCTTATAGACATTGGCCCCACTCGTAGGGACAAACGTACCTCTCTACAGATGCTCTATGATCCGGGCAATCTCATTTGGCCGTAAATTGAAGAATATCCAGCGGATATATGTCTTATTCTCCTTGTTTTTGCCGGATGGCATGCTGTAACTCATGCGCGTGAAAGCCAAGAACAAAAAGGCATTCATGGCGTCGATCAATATATATGTGGAAACGATATCTCCACTATTGAGGACAAGAAATTTTGGGGCGGTCAGGCAAAAAGCGCACGGGAAAATGAAGTGCTTTCAAGGACTGCTATAGAATGGACAGATGTTCACTAAAACGGTCATAATTTTGTCATTCAAAGTCTGGGTCGGACCCACAAGTACTCAAACTGCTCGCGGTGAGTGCGTGAATCCAAAAAATACTCCCCGCTTGCGCCCGGAGGCCCGGAGTTCCATCAAATTCATCCTTAAGCATGACTTTTTTGCCCTAAAAGTCAAAGAACATCATTCGTCGATGTTTTTCAGACAAGTTTCTGAACCCATTGGCACTTCATTTTGAAGGAAATTCGAGAGATTATGTTGCTTATAGACATTAGCCCCCCTGGTATGGACAAACGTACCTTTCTGTAGATGCACTATGATCCGGGCAATCTCATTTGGCCGTAAATTGAAGAAAATCCAGCGGCTATATGCCTCATTCTCCTTGTTTTCTTCGGATGGCATGTTGTAACTCATGCGTGTGAAAGCCAAGAACAAAAGGGCATTCCTGGCATCGGTCAGTATATATGTGGAAACGATATCTCCACTATAGAGGATAAGAAATTTTGGGGCGGTCAGGCAAAAAGCGCACGAGAAAATGAAGTACTTTCAAGGATTGCCATAGAATGGATAGATGTTCACTAAAACGGTCATAATTTTGTCATTCGGAGTCCGTGTCGGACCCATAAGTACTCAAACTGCTCGCGGCGAGCGTGCGAATCCAAAAAATACTACCCTATTGTGCCAAGAGGCCCGGAGTACCCACAAATCCAGCCTTAAGCAGGACTTTAGGCCCTGAAAGTCAAAGAACATCATTCGTCGCTGTTTTCAGAGAAGTTTCTGAACCCATTGGCACTTCCTTTTGAAGGAAATTTCAGAGATTATGTTTCTTATCAACATTAACCCCCCTGGTAGGGACAAACGTACCTTTCTGCAGATGCTCTATGATCCGGGCAATCTCATTTGGCCGTAAATTGAAGAAAGTCCAGCGGCTATATGCCTTATTCTCCTCGTTTTCGTCGGATGGCATGTTGTAACTCATGCGTGTGAAAGCCAAGAACAAAAGGGCATTCCTGGC
The DNA here is from genome assembly GCA_021437245.1 of Aegilops speltoides. Taxonomy (NCBI): domain Eukaryota; kingdom Viridiplantae; phylum Streptophyta; class Magnoliopsida; order Poales; family Poaceae; genus Aegilops; species Aegilops speltoides. The sequence goes on from CM038141.1 coordinate 205,734,144, forward strand.
ATCGGTCAGTATATATGTGGAAACGATATCTCCACTATAGAGGATAAGAAATTTGGGGGCGGTCAGGCAAAAAGCGCACGAGAAAATGAAGTACTTTCATGGATTGCCATAGAATGGATAGATGTTCACTAAAACGGTCATAATTTTGTCATTCGGAGTCCGTGTCGGACCCATAAGTACTCAAACTGCTCACGGCGAGCGTGCGAATCCAAAAAATACTACCCTATTGTGCCAAGAGGCCCGGAGTACCCACAAATTCAGCCTTAAGTAGGACTTTAGGCCCTGAAAGTCAAAGAACATCATTCGTTGCTGTTTTCAGACAAGTTTCTGAACCCATTGGCACTTCCTTTTGAAGGAAATTTGAGAGATTATGTTGCTTTTAGACATCAACCCCCCTGGTAGGGACAAACGTACCTTTCTGCAGATGCTCTATGATCCGGGCAATCTCATTTGGCCGTAAATTGAAGAAAATCCAGCGGCTATATGCCTTATTCTCCTTGTTTTCGTCGGATGGCATGTTGTAACTCATGCGTGTGAAATTCAAGAACAAAAGGGCATTCCTGGCATCGGTCAGTATATATGTGGAAACGATATCTCCACTATAGAGGATAAGGAATTTTGGGGCGGTCGGGCAAAAGCGCATGAGAAAATGAAGTACTTTCAAGGATTGCCATAGAATGGATAGATGTTCACTAAAACGGTCATAATTTTGTCATTTGGAGTCCGTGTCGGACCCATAAGTCCTCAAACTGCTCGCGGCGAGCGTGCGAATCCAAAAATACTACCCTCTTGCGCCAGGAGGCCCGGAGTACCCACAAATTCAGGCTTAAGCAGGACTTTTGGCCCTGAAAGTCAAAGAACATCATTCGTCGCTGTTTTCAAACAAGTTTCTGAACCCATTGGCACTTCCTTTTGAAGGAAAATTGAGAGATTATGTTGCTTATAGACATTAACCCCCCTGGTAGGGACAAACGTACCTTTCTGCAGATGCTCTATGATCCGGGCAATTTCATTTGGCGGTAAATTGAAGAAAATCCAATGGCTATATGCCTTATTCTCCTTGTTTTCGTCGGATGGCATGTTGTAACTCATGCGTGTGAAAGCCAAGAACAAAAGGGCATTCCTGGCATCGGTCAGTATATATGTGGAAACGATATCTCCACTATAGAGGATAAGAAATTTTGGGGCGGTCAGGCCAAAAGCGCATGAGAAAATGAAGTACTTTCAAGGATTGCCATAGAATGGATAGATGTTCACTAAAACGGTCATAATTTTGTCATTCGGAGTCCGTGTTGGACCCATAAGTACTCAAACTGCTCGCGACGAGCGTGCGAATCCAAAAAATACTCCCCGCTTGCGCCAGGAGGCCAGGAGTACCCACAAATTCAGCCTTAAGCAGGACTTTGGGCCCCGAAAGTCAAAGAACATCATTCGTCGCTGTTTTCAGACAAGTTTCTGAACCCATTGGCACTTCATTTTGAAGGAAATTCGAGAGATTATGTTGCTTATAGACATTAGCCCCCCTGGTAGGGACAAACGTACCTTTCTGCAGATGCTCTATGATCCGGGCAATCTCATTTGGCCGTAAATTGAAGAAAATCCAGCGGCTATATGCCTTATTCTCCTGGTTTTCGTCGGATGGCATGCTGTAAGTCATGCGCGTGAAAGCCAAGAACAAAAGGGCATTCCTAGCATCGGTCAATATATATGTGGAAACGATATCTTCACTATAGAGGACAAGAAAGTTTGGGGCGGTCAGGCAAAAAGCGCACGGGAAAATGAAGTGCTTTCAAGGACTGCCATAGAATGGACAAATGTTCACTTAAACGGGCATAATTTTGTCATTCGGAGTCCGGGTCGGACCCACAAGTTGATAGAGGCAAAGGTTTCCCGTCTTTCGATGGGATGATGGATATCGCTTTGGTGGAAGACGACTTTGACGATCCGACTACGAACGTGCGAGGACGTCGCGCCTTAGCAATCGCTAAACCAACTCCGAGAGGTTATTGACCACGCCGGAGCACGATCAACCTGACCACGAGGGTCTATTTCCTGCGAGCAAACGAAGAACAAGCAAGAAACTGAGATTGCAATCTGGATATTGCGAATATAAGATGAAAGCTTTATTGATCAAGGTGGGGTTCTGTGACGCCTTTGTTTGGTCGTTGAACACGAACGAAGTACGCGAAGTTGCAGCTATGGCGAACTTTTAATCTAAACAAAACCAAAAGTCTAAACGGTGCCCTAAGGGCTGTATATATGGAGGAAGAGGGGGTGAATTTCGTGGCCCTTGGTGGAGGGGTCTGAAACTAACCCTATCTCTTGTTTCCCCACACATACGGACTCTAAAAATAGCCTATACTTATGTATTTAGAAATTACATGGGCCTGGCCCAATAATAAGGTGACACAGCACCTAGAATAGCCTCTGGACGAAATTTATGAAGTGACATCTTGTATCTTCCGTGCAAGGCTTCATGCACTCATTATGGTGGCTTCAAAGTCCTTAAATCATCATTTGTAACTCCGCTCTTGTTCCCCTTGCGCATACCATCATCTCCATGCTTGTTCTTCCTCCAATGTTCATCCTGCTCCAAGCTAGGTCCTTCATTTGTAAGCAAAACAAATGTATCCAATTTCGGCAGCATCATATTCTCATGAACATTAGAATCATTACCAAGAAACGAAAGTACCTGATAATTTAATTGGCGTGCGCGAGCTCTAGTAATTGGTCAAGTATATGTAGCAGTAGGGGCTGTGGGTGTAACAATGGTATTAATGTCCTCATAATCCTCCCCTTCTTGAAATGAAGTCGTCCTCGACGGAAGCTCATCTTCCTCACGCAAATAAGGCTTCAAATCTGCAATGTTAAAAGTGGGACTAACCCCAAAATCTGCAGGCAGCTCAAGTTTATATGCATTATCATTTATTTTCTCCAACACCTTAAAAGGACCATCAGCACGTGGAATTAACTTTGATTTGCGCAAATCAGGAAATCTATCCTTACGCAAATGTAACCAAACAAGATCTCCAGGAGGAAACACAACATGTTTTCTACCCTTATCTCCAGCAAGTTCATATTTAGCAGTCATACGCTCAATGTTTTCCTTAGTTAACTCATGCATTTTAAAAATCAATTCAGCACATTGTTTAGCATCAAAATTAACCTTCTCCGAAGATGGAAGAGGCAACAAATCAATAGGTGCACGAGGTAGGAAACCATACACAATTTCAAAAGGGCACATCTTAGTAGTAGAATGCAATGAACGATTATAAGCAAATTCAATATGAGGCAAGCATTCTTCCCACATTTTCTTATTATTCTCCAAAACAGCCCTAAGCATAGTAGACAATGTTCTATTGGCTACTTCAGTTTGTCCATCAGTTTGAGGGTGACAAGTAGTACTAAAAAGCAGTTTAGTCCCCAACTTAGCCCATAAACATCTCCAAAAGTGGCTAAGAAATTTAGTATCACGATCTAAAACAATAGTATTTGGCACACCATGTAAGCGAATAATTTCACAAAAGAACAAATTAGCAACATTAACAACATCATCGCTTTTATGACATGGTATAAAGTGTGCCATTTTTGAGAATCTATCCACGACAACAAATATGCTATCCCTCCCCTTCTTTGTTCGAGGTAAACTAAAACAAAGTCCATAGATATATCCTCCCAAGGAACACTAGGTACATGCAAAGGCATATATAAACCATGAGGATTGAGTCATGACTTGGCTTTTTGACATGTAGTGCAGCGAGCAATAAAACGCTCAACATCCCATCTCATCTTTGGCCAAAAGAAATGTGTAGCAAGTACGTCCTCCGTCTTCTTCACGCCAAAGTGTCCCATTAATCCCCCTCCATGCGCCTCCTGCAACAACAAAAGACGAATAGAGCTAGCGGGAATGCATAGCTTGTTAGCACGAAACACAAATCCATCATTAACGACGAACTTGTTCCATGTTCTCCCTTCTTTACAATTCTGCAATACATCTTTAAAATCAGCATCATGCACATATTGATCTTTGATGGTCTCCAAACCAAATATTTTGAAGTCAAGTTGTGAAAGCATAGTATAGCGACGAGACAATGCATCAGCAATAACATTTTCTTTATCCTTCTTGTGTTTAATAACATAAGGGAAAGTCTCAATGAATTCAACCCATTTAGCATGTCTATGATTCAGTTTAGCTTGACTTTTAATATGTTTCAAAGATTCATGATCAGAATGTATAACAAATTCTTTGGGCCATAAATAATGTTGCCATGTCTCTAAAGTCCGAACAAGAACATATAATTCTTTATCATAAGTAGAATAATTCAGACTAGGCCCACTCAGTTTTTTCAGAAAAATAAGCAACAGGTTTGCCATGTTGTAATAACACACCTCCTAATCCAATTCCACTAGCATCACATTCAAGCTCAAAAGTCTTATAAAAATCAGGAAATTGGAGTAAAGGAGCATGTGTCAACATATCTTTCAATACCGTGAAGGCTTCTTCCTGTGCGGTACCCCCAACAAAAGGCACATCCTTCTTTGTAAGCTCATTGAGAGGTGCAGCAATGGTGCTAAAATCTCTCACAAAACGCCTATAGAATCTAGCAAGGCCAAGAAAACTCCTCACTTGTGTGACCGTTTTGGGCTGCGGCCAACTCTCAATAGCTTCAATCTTGGCTTTATCAACTTCAATTCCCTGTGGGGTAACAACATAGCCAAGAAAAGATACTCGGTCGGTGCAAAAGGTGCACTTCCCAAGGTTACCAAACAAACGTGCATCACGTAAGCAATAAAAACAGCACGTAAATATTCCAAATGTTCCTCCAAAGATCTGCTATAAATCAGTATATCATCAAAAGAGACTACCACAAATCGTCCAATAAAAGCACGTAAAACTTCATTCATTAATCTCATGAAAGTACTAGGTGCATTAGTTAACCCAAAAGGTATGACTAACCACTCATATAATCCAAACTTAGTTTTAAATGCCATTTTCCATTCATCTCCCAATTTCATATGAATTTGATGGTATCCACTACGCAAATCAACTTTGGAGAATATTGTAGAGCCACTCAATTCATCAAGGATATCATCTAGCCTAGGAATAGGATGATGATAACGAATAGTAATATTATTAATGCCTCTACAATCAACACACATACGTGATGTCCCATCCTTTTTCGGCACTAGAATAATAGGAACAGCACAATGACTAAGGGATTCGCGTATATAACCTTTGTCAAGAAGCTCCTGTACTTGATGCATAATCTCCTTCATCTCCTCTGGATTGGTACGGTATGGTGCACGGTTGGGTAATGATGCACCGAGAATTAAGTCAATCTGATGCTCAATCCCTCGAATGGGATGTAATCCCGGTGGCACGTCTTGTGGAAAGACGTCAGCGAACTCCTGCAAAATGTTAGTGACAGCAGGAGGCAAAAGAGTAAGGCACGTCCTCAAATGAAAATAATGCCTCTTTGCACACAAAAGCATAGCAAACAGATTTGCTGAAATCTAGCTCGTCAATATCAGATTTAGTGGCAAGTAAACATGCACTTTTCAATTTAACTTCAGAAGCAACACTAGATGTTTTACTATTAGGCTTCATTTGTTGCTCAAATTCTTTTGCCACAAATCTGATTTTCACTCTTATTGTTCTCCTGTTTTGCTTTATTATCTCTATTAATATCATCTTTCAAAATGGAATCAGGAGTCATAGGAAGCAAAGTAATATTTTTATCCTTATGAACAAGAGTATACTGATTGTTTCTACCATGGTGTACAGAATTTTTATCAAATTGCCATGGTCGACCAAGTAATAAGGAACATGCTTACATAGGTAGCACATCACAATCAACATAATCAGCATATGTAGAGATACTAAAATGCACACGAACAGTACGTGTTACCTTAACCTCGCCGCTGTTGTTGAACCATTGGATGTAGTAAGGATGTGGATGTGGTCTTGTGGTCAGAGCTAGCTTCTCCACCATCTCCATGCTAGCCAAGTTGTTGCAGCTCCCTCCGTCTATGATGACGCGCACAGAACGTACCTTCACAACTCCGTTTGTATGGAACAAATTGTACCTCTGATTTTGCTCAGCTTGTGTGACCTGCACACTCAAAACACGTTGAGCAACTAAACTTTCATACCTGTCAGTGTGTTCAGGAGCCATGTATTGCGTCTCATGATCGAAATAAGCTCCACCGTGTTCTTCAGTTGTAATAAGGGCCAAAGTCTCCTCATCATAGTCACTAGCGGACTCATACCCACCATCCTCAGTAGCAATCATCACACGCTGAGATTTGCATTCTCGCGCATAATGACCTCTTCCCTTACAACGACGACAAATAATATCACTTGTGTGCCCTGTTGATGCCATGGAAGAAGAAGAGCTCTATGCAGGCCCAGCAGGTGCGCTCTTGGCAGATAGTGGTGGTTGTGCCTGCTTCTTGTATCACGGCTGTAGGTGGCACCTGAAGGAGGTGCTGGTGCAGTGGAGGTAGAAGATGCACGCGGTGTCCATGATGAAGGTCGACCTGCAGAAAAGTTAGTTCGCGCCAATGCCTGTCGATCCTGCACTTCACGTTCAGCTTTACAAGCAAGATGGAATAAACGAGTGATATTAATATACTCGTTATACTCTAGAATGGTCTGAATCTCTCTATTTAATCCACCCATAAAACGTGCAAGCATAGCTTCATTCTCCTTAACAATACCACATCTAATCATGCCAGTTTGTAATTCCTGATAATATTCTTCAACAGAATTTTTTCCTTGTCTTATACGCTGCAATTTTTGAAGCAATTAACATTGATAATATGGTGGAACCCAACGAGTACGCATAGCAGTTTTCAAAGCAGCCCAAGTAGCTGGAACAGGATATAATCTACAATGTTCAGACCACCAAACACATGCAAAGCTAGTGAAAGCACAAACAGCGGCAGGACCACGTCTCTCCTCAGGATATTGTAAACATGTAAATCGTTGTTCAGTTTCTAACTCCAAAGTAAGATATATATCAGGAACATATCTACCCTCAAATGGTGGAATATTCAATTTCAGTTTAGGGAGATGGTCATGATCTCGTACCTGAGGGGGAGCCCTAATGTCGGTGTACTAAAGTAGGGGGTACCTTAGTACCCCGAACTTGTGCACGGGCAGTCGCAGCACCCCGCGGCAAGGCTTGCCGGACGCCCGGCAAGGCTCTCCACCACTCCTTATTGCTGCCATTCAAGAACAAAGTACTAGCCAAGAACACGAAGGCCCCGGCAAGAGGAGCTTGCCGGGAAGGCCAACCAGGGCATCACCAGAAGACTTGCCGCGGCGACCAAGCTTCCGGCAAACCCAGCAGCCGCAAGCTTGCCGCGCAACAAGAGGCCAGCAAAAAGCACTTGCCGCGGCAAGGCTGCCACCCAACTCCAGCGCACCCAAAGGACGCGTCATCACCAGGCCATCCCAAGGGCACGTGGCGAGGCACTACGCAGCCATACGGAGCGAGGTGGCAAACGGAGCTGACAGAGGCGCCATCGTGGCAACCGGAGGCTCACTTAACGGTCACTCCTCCTGCACTGGTGGGGCGACCGGACGGGCATTTAATGCCCTTGTCCCCTGCCGTCAGAGTTAGGTAGGGCACTCACAGCATCGTTGTACCAACCCACGCTTACATTTATACCCCCTCTTCCCACGCTGCCACCGTGGGTACCCCTTCAGACTATAAAAGGAGGCCCATGCGCACGAGAAGGGGTTCGATCCATTCGACACCCACAGCACCACTATACGCCGCACGAGCAAGATCAAATAACAAACACAAAGCAGCAGTAGGGGTGTTATCTCTCCGGAGAGCCCCGAAGCTGGGTAAAGATTGCCCGTCTCCCCGCGCGCGCCCGACCTGGATCTGCTCTGCACACGATCCCCGCTCCCTTGCCGAACCAGAAGGGGCCCCCAGTGCCCCATAGGTGCTCGAGGCCACAGAGACACGCCCCGACATCTTTGGCGCGCCAGGTAGGGATGTTATCTCTCCGGAGAGCCCCGAAGCTGGGTAAAGATTGCCCGTCTCCCCGCGCACGCCCGACCTCGATCTGCTCTGCACACGATCCCCGCTCCCTTGCCGAACCAGAAGGGGCCCCCAGTGCCCCATAGGTGCTCGAGGCCACAGAGACACGCCCCGACATCTTTGGCGCGCCAGGTAGGGGAGCGTCGAGGTCGTGAGCATCCGATCCGGTCTCCACGCGCGCTACTTCAAGATCTTCATCAGCATGCCACCGAAGAAGAAGCCTTCGGAGGTGGCCGCTCCGTCTACATCGATTCCACCACCACCGCTGGAGCAAGCAGGCGGTGGAATGGACGCCGGCGGAGGAGCGGGCGCCGCCGGTGGGTCTCGTGTCGTCACCAGATCCAAAAACAAGGCCCCGCAAGCATCGGGCGATCGAAAGCAGACGCCACACCTTCCCGTGAAGTGCAAGGTCAACAACGCCCGGTGCTCCTAGCACCGTGCTCGCGCTGGAGCAAGGCTGCTGGTGGGTCGCGGACGCCGAGGTCAGATGCACTCCCAGATGCTTTGGCGCGAGTGAGGTGCGGTCGCCTGGACGAGGTGTTGCTCCTCCCAATCCGGTTGGGAGTCCGAGCACATCCCGCTCCTCGCTCCGCTCGTCGCCGCCGCCACCCAAGACAGCAGAGGAAGCGCTAGCCCGAGCCCAGCTGCTTCTAGACTTCCCTCCGGCGCCGCACAAGATCGACGATCGAGGATGGCCATACACAGCCTCATCGGCCGCTTAACGGCGACAAGCCCCGCGACAGAAGCGCCGAGGGCCGGCAAGACGCCCCGGCGCTGGCCGGCGCCGACAGGACCGCTGGGGGTGCCGCTTCCGTGCGTTCCCAGCCCCAAAGGCCGAGATCGCCAGCTCGCCGGACCAACCTTGACGCCGACTCCACCGTGTCGTCGGATCCGCGAACTCGTCACGATCAGCGCCACGTTCTCCAAGAGCGGCAACACGAAGACGCTCGTACCCGCATCGAGCGCCGGAGAGAAGCGTGACGTCAATCTAACCAGCGCGCTGGGCCCGCTGTCGACGCGCACGCACCCGGAGAACCAGGCGACTTGCCGTACGCGGCGGGTTGCCCTGCGTTCACCCGCGAGCTGCGGCAAGTCCAGTGGCCCAAAACCAAAAACTTCAAGCCAGACGTGCCCGAGAAGTACGACGGCAGGATACACCGGTCGGAGTTCCTCAGCATCTACACCATCGCGGTGCAAGCTGCCGGAGGGCGCGACGAGAAGATCCTTGCCAACTACTTCCCGCTGGTACTCAAGCCCAACGTGAGATCTTGGCTCATGCACTTGCCGGACGGCTCCATCTCCTCATGGGCGGACCTGTGCCATCAGTTTGTCGGCACCTTCACGGGCGGCCACAAGCCTCATGGCCAGAGAGTGACCTCCACTTGCTCGCCCGTAAAGAGGGGAGCCTCGCAAGTATATACAAAGATTCAGCCAGTGCAACGCAACATCCCAGACGTCCACCCTGCCGCGGTTATTAGCGCGTTTCATCAGAACGTGCGTAACCGCAGGATGAGGGAGGAGATGGCGATGTGCAAGATCAGAGATGTCAGCGAGCTTTACGCTCTGGCCGACAAGTGTGCACGAGCTGAGGAGGGGAGGAAAATCCCCGGAGAGATTGCCGGAGCAGAAGGATCTGACAGTGAGGAGGCCGCCCCGGCAAGGAAGAACCGGAGGCGGAACAATAGGAAGAGGAAAGCTAAGGACGTGCTAGCTGTTGAGCATTCCGGCAACGGAGGCGGCTCCGACAAGGCCAAAACCGACGACTCCGGCGAGGCTGTAGCAGCCGCCGACAAGCAGGATAGCTCCGGCAAGCGTTATTGTAAGATTCACCGCACCAAAGGCCATGACCTCCAAACCTGCAAAAAAGTAGAGCAGATGGCGGAGCTGCAGAAAGCTGAGTACGAGCGCCGCGATAAGGAGAGAGCCCAGGGAGGTGGCGGAGGATCCGGCAAGAAGCTTCCCGCCCGGGGAGGGAACCGCGGCAAGGCCAAGCCGCGGCAAGGAGACAGGCCTCCCCGCGGCCGCGACAAGGACGAAGATGAAGATGAGGATGAAGAGATGGAGGAAGATGAGACCGATGATCAAGAGTTTCAGAAGGCGACAGAAGTGTTGTGCATCGACGGCGGCGCCTCCCTGCACACCTCGCACCGCCAACTCAAACAAAGGTGCGAAGTGAACGCGGCAGAGCCGTCCGTCGAGGCACGCAGGCCTCTGAAGTGGTCCGGCACGCCCATCATCTTCGACGTTGAGGACCACCCAGACCGCGTCACTGCGGTCGGGTGCTTGCCGATGTTGGTCTCACCAACAATCCGCAACCTCAAGGTCAGGAAGATGCTGGTTGACGGCGGGCCGGCCTGAACCTGATTTCCTCCGCGAAGGTTTCAAGAAGCTCCAGATCCCCGACAGCGAGCTCGAAGAAACTGGTGCCTTTCAAGGAATAAATCCGGGAAGGAGCAAGCCCAAGGGGAAGATCACATTGCCGGTGACGTTCGGCAACGAGCTGAACTTCAGGACCGAGAGGGTCACATTTGACGTGGCTGATATCCCCTTACCCTACAACGGGATACTCGGCCGACCCGCACTCGCCAAGTTCATGGCGGCCTCTCACCACGCGTACAATGTGCTCAAGATGCCTGGCCCGATGAGCGTCATTTCTGTCCAAGGAGACAAGAGGGATGCACTCATCTGCGCCGACAAGATCTACCGGGAAGCGGCAGCCACAGCAGAACGCGAGCCACTTGCCGCTGAAGCTCCCCGGGGGAAGAAGAAAGCCAAGTCCGGCAAGGACGGCTCTGGTGCTCACTCCGGCAAGCGCATCTCCCCGGAGCGCTGCGCTGCCGTCGAGGACGCGCCATCGAGCTCCACCGGCAAGTGCGAGAAGGCGAAGGCAGACCAACTAAAGGCTAAGCCCGGCAAGGACAGCCCTGGTGCTCACTCCGGCAAGCGCGTCTCCCCGGAGCGCCGCGCTGCCGTCGAGGACGCGCCATCGAGCTCCGCCGGCCAGTAGGGCAAAGAAAGTTGCCGAGCTTCGAGCTTTTGAGTTGTGCTCCCTGAAAATCCGTACCTTGTATGAAGAACCCGAGCGTGAAACGGTCGAATCGTGGTTAGGTTGCGCCGTCGATCCGTTTCGAGTCTGCTCGACGATAAAAGCGCGCCGCAACCAGCCCGATGAGTTCTTCCCGCCGGAGGCAACACCGCCAGCGGGCCGCTGATGCCCCGCGCTCAGCAAGCGTGTTTGCGCCGGTGGGTTCCCCGAAAGCGTAAGGACGAGAACATACAAGGGGGAAAGATCGGGAAAGAAGCGCGGCCTCGACGCTTTGTTGAAGACGGAAAAGCTAAGTCGTCCGAGTTTTTGCACAGAGCACTTCTTAGTTCCATGTTTTTTTTATGTTATGTTCCTCATGCGTTCGTCCTTTGTGCGTAATGCCTGTGCGCGGAGGAGCCAACTCGTGGTTAAGTTGCGTCCTTGCTTTGTTTCCGAGTCCGCTCAACAATACAAGTGCACTGCAACTGGCCCGAGAAGGTTGCTTGCCGGAAACAACACCGCCAGCGGGCTGCTGATGTCCCGTACTCAGTAAGTGTGTTAGCGCCGGCAAGTTCCTCGAAGCGAGAGTAAAGCGCACAAAGGATATAACGGCAGAGGGCGAACATAACAAGCCTTGCCCTAAGGCGCCTTTCAGATGAGAAACTTGTGCGTGGAGGAACTAACTCACGGCTGAGTTGCGCCCTTGATTTGTTTCCGAGTCCGCCAACAATTCAAGTGCACTGCAACTGGCCCGAGAAGGTTTCTTGTCGGAAACAACACCGCCAGCGGGCTGCTGATGTCCCGTACTCAGCAAGTGTGTTAGTGCCATGAAGTTCCCTAGCAGCGAGAGTATAAACATACGAAGGGCAAAGCATGGCATCGCTTTTGCAAAATCGCATATAAAATAAAATATAGATAAAGAATAGCTCATTACAGCGCTTGTCTCCAAGCGTTTTCATGGCTACGATCACAAGGACAAGGAGAAGCTGAAGGCGCGCGCTGGCGCCTGTTCCCGGCAAGCCAATCTCATTGGGGCTGCAAGTGCCAAGTCCTTCAGCGGTGAGGCGGGCCCCGAGGCCGTGGCGTCGGCGACAAGGGCCAAAGAAGGAGCACCAAGACTGGTCTTGCCGAGCCAGAGTTGCCGGGGCTGTGAGGCCAAGGTCCCTCCCGGCAAGATAAGATCGCCGGGGAGCTACGGAGTCAGATAAGTTCTTTTCATCCCTCGTCATGCATCCTCTTGTGGACCGGGGAAGGCGGGGCCGCGTCCTTGAACGAGTGTGCTTTGTAAAAAGAAACTCTGCGCTGAGGAGCCGAAGTCGCGCCGAAGTTCGCCTTTGGTTTGTTTCCGAGTCCGCTCAACGACACAAGCGCTGCTGCAACTAGCCCGACAAGGTTTCTTGCCAGAGCAACACCGCTAACGGGCTGCCGACGTCCCCGCACTCAAAGAAGCGTGTTCGCTCCGCAAGTCCCCCGAAAGCGAGGGTGGGAATGTACAAAGCACAAAATCTAGTAAAGGACTTAGTCCGGCAAGCATTCCCCTCTTTTTCATTAAAAACATCCCAATTTAGTACAAGTCCATAAGAGGATGAAAAACATGATAGAGAGGATTACAGATTTTAAATGCAACTAAGGCCCGAAGGTTTACAAATTAAAAGATAAGATGCCCGTAATCCCCCTCCTGTTTCTCTGTTCAGGAGGTAGGTAAAGGAGGCCCCGGCAAGAGAAGCTTGCCGGGGAGGGCAAAAGGGGCGCCTAGGAGAGCTACGGGCGCCAGAAGACACCAAGAGAACTTCCCGGGGGACGGCCAGGAGCTTGGCGGAGACGGAGGCGCCGGAGGCAGAGCTTGAAGACGGGGTGGTGGAACGTCAGCACGCTGTCGAGGGCTCCTCGCCCTTGTACTCCGACTTGACGGCCTTGCCGCCACCCCTCTTCCTCTTCTGCAGCCTCCCTACACCAGTCGCCCAAGGAGACGGCCCGGAGTTCGAAGGCGGCGACTGGATGATGGGGTCGCCGGTGGCCTTGAGGCAGCGTCCGACGCCTAGTCGGACCCGCCATCCTCGCTGCCGTCGTTGCCGCTCCCTCCTCGCCACTCTCGCCGAGGAGGGGCTTCGCTATCGGAGGAGCTGTCCACGCAGCACCTTGCCCGGTGCCGAGTCCCGAAGACCTTGACGGTGAGAAGATCGCCTCCATTAACTTAAAATGGAGGGTAAACCCCGCCGCCAAGCTGTGGATGCGGGCAAACGCCTTCCACCCTCGGCCGAAGTACATCACGCCGGGCTGGGGATACAACACTCACTCGAAAAGCATCGATCCCGCAGCCCCCATGCGCAACTCCAACATCTCGGCGGATCCGCCCATCGCGCCGCGAACGGGCCGGCAGCCGGAGACGGCGACGAGGTGCTCGGCGCAGCTTGATGAAGAACTCCCAGGATCGCCTCCGTGTGTACCGCCGAGGAAAGGAGCCGCCGGCGGAGACGGGGGAGGTGCATCGCCCTGGCCGCCTCTCCCCCGAGCACCTCGACCACGTCCTCGACCTCGTCCACGGCCTCGCCCCCTCCCTCTCCCCCTCGTAGCCGGCTCCGCCACCACAGGCGCGGGATAGGGAGAGGCGCGCTGCCTGGAAGCAACCCTCGCTGCCACCATTGAAGGACCAGGATTCCCTCCCTCCATGGCAGATGAAAGTAAGAGTAACGGAAGTTGAAGACGAAGGGAGAAGAGGAAGTGCGAGACCATTGTGCTCCCCTTCCGCCCCTTTTAAAGGGCGAGGTGGGGGCTTAGCCGCCCCGCTCAGCCTATCAGGGAGCGAGGAGCGGGGCCGGCTCGCCATCCTCGCCCGTGACGGCTCGGTCTCCCACCTTCGCCGCCCACAACCCCCCACGCATGAGAGCCGCGTGGCGAAAAAGCTGAGCCGGGGCGACGTGTGAGGTGACCTCGCCCTGCGCCATGATCACGGGGGTGGATGCCTTAAAGACCGCACGCGCCACCCACGTCTCCCACGACGCCGCAATCGACGCGTGCCGTTGCGGGGGAGCGCGGTGGGCGCGGAGCCCGTTGTTGTCGGACCAGCCACGCGTGCGTCTGCAGACTGTTTTGGGCCTGGCCCAACAACGCTCGGCACCGTGTATGGCCCAGGCCCGGGGGCTCCTGTCGGTGTACTAAAGTAGGGGGTACCTTAGTACCCCGAACTTGTGCACGGGCAGTCGCAGCACCCCACGGCAAGGCTTGCCGGACGCCCGGCAAGGCTCTCCACCACTCCTTATTACTGCCATTCAAGAACAAAGTACTAGCCAAGAACACGAAGGCCCCGGCAAGAGGAGCTTGCCGGGAAGGCCAACCAGGGCATCACCAGAAGACTTGCCGCGGCGCCCCGCGCGCCCCGGCAAGGCCCAGCGGCTGGCAAGCTTGCCGGCGCAACAAGAGGCCCGCGACAAAGCACTTGCCGTGGCAAGGCTGCAACCCAACTCCAGCGCACCCAGTGACGCGTCATCACCAGGCCATCCCAAGGGCACGTGGCGAGGCACTACGTAGCCATACGGAGCGAGGTGGCAAACGGAGCTGACAGAGGCGCCATCGTGGCAACCGGAGTCTCACTTAACGGTCACTCCTCCTGCACTGTTGGGGCGACCGGACGGGCATTTAATGCCCTTGTCCCCGCCGCCGAGTTAGGTAGGGCACCACAGTGCACTATTGTACCAACCCACGCTTTTACATTTCTACCCCTCTTCCTACGCTGCCACCTGTGGGTACCCCCTTCAGACTATAAAAGGGAGGCCCATGCGCACGTAGAAGGAGTTCGGTCCATTCGACACCCACAGCACCACTATACGCTCGCACGAGCAAGATCAAATAACATACACAAAGCAGCAGTAGGGGTGTTATCTCTCCGGAGAGCCCCGAAGCTGGGTAAAGATTGCTCGTCTCCCCGCGCGCGCCCGACCTTGATCTGCTCTGCACACGATCCCCACTCCCTTGCCGAACCAGAAGGGGCCCCCAGTGCCCCATAGGTGCTCGAGGCCACAGAGACACGCCCCGACATCTTTGGCGCGCCAGGTAGGGGTGTTATCTCCCCGGAGAGCCCCGAAGCTGGGTAAAGATTGCCTGCCTCCGGCGCGCCTCGACCTCGATCTGCTCTGCACACGATCCCCGCTCCCTTGCCGAACCAGAAGGGGCCCCCAGTGCCCCATAGGTGCTCGAGGCCACAGAGACACGCCTCGACACCTAACATTGCCATTATTTGCATGTGGACGATCTGGTGGTTGTGGTGCTGGTGGTTGCACGTAGTTTTGATTTTTATCAACTTCATCCTCGTAATCTCCCACATAATCATCCTCCTTCGCATCAGCAGCAGGAGCCACAGAAGTATCAACAACAGCACCAACAGTTTGGCCAAGTGCAAGAGGGACACGGCTCGCTCGACGGAGGGCTGTTTCGCGATGTGGAGGTGGTCGTTGTTGTTGTTGTTGTTGTAGAGGTGCGTTAGGTCCAACCGGTGGTGGTGGTGGAAGACGCGCGAGCAATTCATTAAACTTGTTATCGAGCTTTGTTTGGAACGTCTTCTCCATGCGATCTATCTTCTCCATGGCCTCTTCAAATCTGTTTAGCACATCTTGCACCTGTCCACTCATCATTTGCTAAAATTTATCACGCAACTTGATGAGGACATCAATACCATTGTTACACCCACAGCCCCTGCTGCTATACATACTGGACCAATTACTAGAGCTCGCGCACGCCAACTAAATTACCAGGTACTTTCGTTTCTTGGTAATGATTCTAATGTTCATGAGAATATGATGCTGCCTAAATTGGATACATTTGTTTTGCTTACAAATGAAGGGCCTAGCTTGGAGAAGGATGAACATTGGAGCAAGAACACACATGGAGTTGATGGCATGCAAGGGGATCAAGAACGGAGTTACAAGTGATGATTTCAGGACTTTGAAGCCACCCTAAGGAGTGCATGAAGCCTTGGACGAAATATACAAGATGCCACTTCATAATATTCGTCCATAGGCTATTCTAGGTGCTACGTCACCTTATTATTGGGCCAGGCCCATGTAATTTCGAAATACATTAGTATAGGCTATTTTTAGAGTCCGTATGTGTGGGAACAAGAGATAGGGTTAGTTTCGACCCTCCACCAAGGGCCACGAAATTCACCCCTCTTCCTCCATATATACAGCCCTTAGGGCACCGCTTAGACTTGGGTTTTGTTTAGATCAAAAGTTCGCCATAGCTGCAACTTCGCAGATTTCGCTTTGTGTTCAACGACTGCACAAAGGCGCCACAGTAACCCCACCTTGATCAATAAAGCTTTCATCTTATATTCGCAATATCCAGATTGCAATCTGAGTTTCTTGCTTGTTCTTCGCTTGCTCGCAGGAAACAGACCCTCGTGGTCGTTGATCGTGCTCGGCGTGGTCAAGAACCTCTCGGAGTTGGTTTAGCGATTGCTAAGGCGCGACGTCCTCGCACGTTCGTAGTCGGATCGTCAAAGTCGACTTCCACCAAAGCGAAATCCACCATCTCATCGAAAGACGGGACACCTTTGCCTCTATCACAACTCCTTATTCGTCATGTTCTCCCAGTCAGTCTCGTCGGCTCGTGATCTTGGCATGGTTAGCAGCAATAGAAACACACAAGAATATGATGCTACAGACTACTAACAAGAGGTGGTGGTGGGTGTCACAAACCCGTCAAGCAAATCTCAAATTCTTACCAGTTCTTACCCAGCAGCAGGCGGTGATCGGCAACCGTTGTAGTCAAAACTCTCAATGCTTAGATAGAGCGATTACCAGGGAGAGTCAAACGCACGACGTAGATGTATGTGGAGCTGGGAAGGCTTATAATATGGTAGCAAAAAAAAGGTCAGCACTAATCAATTCAGAGATGCAAAGTTGAATAAATGCTCAACGACGGTACTGTGCTGGTCCTAGGCTAGACTGTGCTAGAGACGCGAGCCTAGAACACCAACAAAATCACGGCGCGGCACGTAAACAAGGGAGGAGCACACTCGGAATTTTTTTCTCTTTTTTTCCTTTTTGTTTGTACTTTTTTTTCCTCTTTTTTTCTTCGCAACATTTTTTTTTCGAAAAAGTCTACAAATGGTCTAAAAACTGCCTAGCCAGAATTTTTTTTAATTTGGAACTATTTCTGTACTGCGGGTAGCACGAAAGTTGGGGAGTCCTTCTCTGTCATGACTCGAAGTATGGCGTGATCTGGAAATCCAAAACAGTGTAACAAAATACTGGACTCGGAATAGGACTGGTGGCGGAGATGAAACTGGTGGAACTCGGACTCGTGGCGGAGATGAATCTGGTGGAACTGGGACTGGTGTCGGATATACGTTGCAGGTGGACTCGGATTGGCGTGATGGCGGCGGATATGTGGTGGCGTATATGGACTCGGATTGGCGGTGAATATGTGGTGGTGGTATATTGCAGCAGCGACGATGATGATGCGATGGTGATATATGGCAGCGGCGACGTGACAACCTGTGAATAGAACTCGAAACTCTAAAGGACTAGAAGCTAAGACCAGCAACTTGACACGACGATGCAACCGCAAATTCAACAAAGCAAATACATAAAAGATTATGCAAAGGCTCAGATTGGTTCGGATGGGATGAACTAACCCTAAATTTTTTTGGCTTTTTCATGGACTATAGGTATGATGAACAGACTCGATCTAAACTACAAAAAACTATAAAATCTCACCGAGCAACCTGAAAATCTGATACTACTTGATAGAGGCAAAGTGATGCGGAGCATCCTATGGACATCACCATGTCAAGAGTTCGTTTGGCAAGTGACACGTGCCACATCTACTTCATTCATACAACGGTGAATCATATCCTTTACACGTGTTCACTTGTACCCTTCGAGGATGGTATACTACTTGAACCCTCTCTCGTGTGCATACTTAGGTGTGAGCGGAGCTACACATTCATCATGGAGGAGTCCAAGCACAAGAGAACAACTACACCATCCAAGACGGAAGCCTGGAAGCGGAGATAGAACCACCAAGAAGAAGGGAGCAACTCCCAGGCGACCCCGTGCGCACGGGCCCCTCCGACACCGTGCCCACGAGCCTCCCAGACTGGCGGTCCTGAAGACCCCGTGCGCACGGCCGTGTACCGTACCCACGGGACCCCCGTGTCCACGAGCCTCACGGACCCCGTGTGCACGGGCTCTTGCGTCCGGTCCCTGGATACCCCGTGCGCACGGGCTCCACTTACCCCGTGCACACGGGGCCCCCTGTGTGATGTTGTGGGCTTTGCTCTTGTTTTACCATTTCGCCCCCACTTACCCCTCTCTTTGCCTAGGACTATATATACTCCTTCATCTCCTCCATTTAGACTTAGCTAAGGATAGATCAAAACACTAGAGCTTAGCTCAGGTACCTCCCCTTGTGGGATTCCACTCCATTGGAGTTCAAGACCTCCATTGGAGAAGATCCCTAGTGGATGAAGACCCCCTTGAGGGAAGGATCTATCTAGATCATCAAGCCCTCATCTCCTTCCTAGGATTTGGGCTGAACTCTACCATGTATCTTATTTCCCTTTGTTGTTCATGTACCTTGTGGATCTTATGTGTTTGATTGTCTAGTGGATGTGTGATTTGACTTGTTCTTGAGTGTTGCTCTTGTTTTCCCTCTTTTGCTCATCTTGTTCTTGGGGATTCCCCCTCCAATTCGTGAAAGATCTTCCCCATAGGGTTCCACCCTACATCATATGGTATCATGAGCCCTGGTTGATCACGAAATTGGAGCCCCCTCTTTGTTTTCTAGCCTAGTTTTGTGTGATTTCGTCCTAAATCCGAAAATCCCCATCAAAAATAGCCCCAAATTTTTTTGTGATTTGTTGGTTTGATGAGATTTTGTTGGATTTGGTCCATGGATTTGGTGTTTAGCAAGTAGATCCACCCCTCTACCATCGTCCCCTTCCTTCCACCTTTCGTTTTTGACCTCAAATTCGAGTTTCCCCACGGATCAGGAGCTGTTCGTCCGCTCCTCGAGGACCCCGTGCACACGGGCCCCCGTGCTAACGGGCCAGCCAGACCCCGTGCGCACGGCCCTTCCTATTCCTTCGACCTCCCTTCCACCTCCCACCACCCCCTTCCACCCCAGCTACTCCCCAGCCACGAGATCCATCCATTTGGAGCCCAAATCGCCAAGAAATCCGCCAAACCCGCGAGTCCCAGGTGACCCCGTGCCCTCAAGATGTGTATCAGGCAAGACGGGACCCGTGCCCACGGGCCCTAGACCCCGTGCGCACGGCCCCCCTACAGCAGTCGCGTGCAGTCCACCGTTTTGCCCATAACTTCCACATCCGGAGTCCGATTTTAGTGTTCTTTAGCTTGTTGAGTAGCTATTGACATCCCCCATCCACCTAGATAGGTTCCATCACCATTTGCCTCCATCAAATTTTGACATTTTGGCATCTTTGCCTAGGCCTTCCACCATATCATCCGCAAAACCACCATAGCCTTCCGCAACCTAACCCATTTTGCTACATTTAGCATTTGTGGTTGTTTGAGTGGCAACGTGAGTCTCCTAAGGTGTTTCGGCTACTTAGGGACGGTTGCTTCTTCATCAACCACGACCACCATTTCCACATAGGCTTACCCACCATACACTTCCACCATCGCAACTTAACCCAATTTTGTTTGAGCTTGTTTGAGTTGTGTGTTGTGTCTCCTAAGGTGTTTCGGCTACTTAGGGACGGCAACTTCAACATTGACTCGCATAACCCATCATTCCACTTCCGCATTGCCTAGTGCAACACCACCGCTTTTCGCTACCACCATTTGACATTTGTCATTTGAGATTTTGAGTTCGCGGTTTTTCCGTTTCCTAAGGTGTTTCGGCTACTTAGGGACGAGTCTCCATCATCTTGGTATCTACATGAAGAACACCCCTACTCATCATCGCAAAGGACGGTAACCTCGACGACACCATTGTATATTCCCTTGCAAATTGCATTGATAACCCCTAGCCCATTTTGAGTTACTTGCCTATCGAGACTAACCATTTGAGTATTGCCGGCAACGTTACTTGTGCACATTAGTGATCATACTTCCCATCGCATACATACCATATCATCGTGGTGCATATATTGCTATCATATCTCGTGTCACAAGTTTGTTCCCGCATATACTCAATTGCTATCTTGGTTTGTGCATTGTGCAAATTGGCCATAAAGAAAAAAAAAGGAAAAAAGCTTTTAAGCAAAAGAAAGAGAGCAAAGAAGCTTGTAAGCAAGTGCCATAGCATCATACCCCATCGCACATAAGATTGTCATATCCGATCATCTTGGATCATCTTGAGAGAAACACCGGGAACCATACATACATAGCATACTCGGGATAGAAAGTTTATCCATTTTGCATCTTATAGGTTGTGCACAAGTGTCGTATCCGCCGATTGAGCAATCATGCTAGCGTCTCTCTTGAGTTGTGCAACACGAGCGTTTTCCGTGGACTCCACATTTTGTGCTCATTCCTTGGTTGCACGACCCCATTTATCTATCCGTGTGTGTGTTTCCGTGTACCATATTGCTATTGGTCTACTTGTTTCACTTGCGAATTTGTGAATCTTTGCCAACATTATTGACTCTTGCTAACATTTTGCATCAAATTTTTGTGCCACTATCCTCACGGAGCTCTACCATAAGCTTTACTTGTAGGTGTGAGTGAACAAGTCCGGTACCAATTCCACTATTCTTTCATTTCACATTGAGTGATACAAGATACATCCTCAACTTTGGAAAAAGGTAGCTTGGTATTGTTTATCTCATTTCCTACTCACCTTTGCTCGAGTCTTGTGATGGATAGGCAAGGCATTTCCTCTCTGGTCTACGACAACAACGACGGCGTGAAAAACTACAACACCAAAGCGTCCATCTTCGATCTACAACGACAAATGCAAGGCGCACAATCAAGATTGCGAGAGCGCATCGAGAACATCTCCATCGACATTCGTCACTCCGAAGCAAGGAAAAGGGACTACATCGGCAAGAAGCTTTCCGCACATAAAGAGGAGCAAGATGCAAGGATGGAGGAGATTAGAACCTTGATCAAGTCTTCTTCCCCTTCGTCATCTTCAAGGCGGCGACATTCAAGCCACAAGTCTTCGGAGCGCGGACACGATGCAAGTGCAAATTGTCCTCGTCCACATCTACATGGCGACCACCATCACATTCGTGATCAACCTTGTCATGAAGGGCAAGTCACATCCAAGCATCATGTGCACGACGACGACGAACGACATATACTACAAGCTCAAGCATGACAATGACATCATCATCATGAAGATGCTCGACAAGCGCAAATGCACAAGTCCCAACAAGCCCTACTTGACGCCAAGTCCAAGCTTCAAGAGCACAAAAGAAGACCGCGGGACGACCACCACCAAGACGGCGCTACGGCTACAACAACCACTATGGCATCTTCGCCAAGTGCTATCAAGGCATCTTCGCCTTTGGACGTACATCATCTTCGCCTACTTCCCACGAGTACGCCTACAACGACTTCCTCAAGTCCAAGGCGACGACCTACGAGCGAGGGTGACACTTCCATCTTCGGAAGCCCCTCAAGGACGATGGCCGAGCATGGGAAACTCCCTTCGGTCATGGAGACGAGCTACGAGGTGCCACATCATATGGGCCTCCAACACCAAGACGGCGACAAGAAGGTCGAGCAAGGGCCATCCCCTTCGACCATGGTGATAGGAGTTGAGCATGGAGACATTTGCACCTACATCTCTCCGACACCCACATATGTCGAGATGCCCCATTTTTCATGTGAGGAGAGCCACCACCAGATGAGTGACTCCACCATACGTGACATTGAGAGCATTTCCTATGAGAGGATGAGTGTGACCACCACTAGCCCCACACATGAGAGCATGCCACACATCCTATGTGAGGTTGAGCACCATCCGAGTGATTCCACCAACCATATGAGTGAGAGCATCCTTGAGGGAGTGAGTGAGCCAGCACACTTAGTGAGTGAGGTAGTTGGCACGGCACGTGAGGCCACTATGATTTCTAACGACTTAACCTCTACTCCTAGTGTGTTTTCTTCTTTGGTGCTAGGTCTCCTACATGACGACATGCCTATCCTTGATGAGTCCATCCCTCCAATGGACAATATGATGGCCATTGTGGACGATGATGCACCCCCCACATGGTTCCATCAAGATGAAGATGACAACGAGAAGATCTTCCACACCTCACCTACAACACATGACGACGCTCCAAAGGTAACATAGGTGATGGTGCTTCTCTTGTCCCACTAGTGGACGCTCTTGACAATGATTGCTCCCATGATGTTGACCCACCTATTACCATGCTTCATGCTAGTGAAACTTCTTCATGCCTTGACTTACCTATTTATGATGAATATGATGATGAGCATGTTGAGTTGCCTAGTTGTGATGCTATGCTCCATAGGATATCATGTGAAAATTCTATTGGACACATCATGTTTGACAATCCATTGAACTTGTCATATGCTATGAGTGAGATCAACCATATTGCATCATTTCAATCTCAACATAGTAACTATGCATGCCCCATTAAAAAAAATCCCATTTGCACTTATGGCATAGATGACGAGATGATGTTCATTGGCTTTTGCTTCTCTTTTGATGATATTGCCATGCTCCCTTTACATGATTTTCGCAATTCATCTACTATGCCATGCCATGATCACATTGTTCCAAATATGCATTGTTTTAGATGTTGTCAATATTCTCCATGTGATGTTGCTACTCATGCTCATGAGGAGACCCCCATAGTTTCCTCATACATATTAGGAGATCTTGATACATTTCATACTTTGCATGATTCCCATGATAGTGTACACCATATGCTCCCCATGAATAAACATGCTTTTGATGTGCCATATACTTGTTTGCTCAATTTGTGTCCCCATCGTGTCATACATAACAACTACTCTTTCATGATGGATGACATGTTCTTATACCATGCATCAAATTTCTTTGAGCATTGCCTATCTTGTGCTAACTCACACGTGCACATACACATCATGATGGATGATGTGTACATTTACAACGTGCACAATTTCTTTGGATTGTGTCTCTTTTGTGTAGGTACTCATGTATACTCGTCAACCTCTCAATCCCAAGAGTTGAAGAAACGAGCTCTTGAGAGCAACGATGCTTTGGGTTCCCGTGGACTATCCTTACCACCGTTCCATTCGTGCAAGGACTACGCGCATCTCATCTACTTGGCTCTCACACGGCTATGGCCTATTTACCACTTGTCACATTATGCTCATTTTACCGTGTTCACTTTGCGTGCTATGCTTGCTCCTATGCCTTTGCCATGCAATTGTGACCCTTGCTTGCATTTACCCATGATGCACCATTATGCTACTTCTATGTGTATTTGCATGCTTGGTAGAGATCCTTGTTGCTTTTGCCATGTTTATCATGTGCCTCATGCTATTTTACTCATATCTTGCTTTCATGCTTGTGATATGTTATGTGCATTATTCATGCCCACTATTTGCACACATGACATGCTTGCCATGATTCCTGCTAGTATGTTGCATCTTCGCACTACTAGCTTGCTTGACTTGATTGCTATGATTGCTTGCTATGTTGCATCACCCATGCTTGCCACTTGCTTTCTTGGGTTGATGACATACATGCTCATGCCTCTCACATGATATATCTTGATCATTGTCTCTTGTGTCATACTTGCTCATCTCATGCGGTTGATGACAACCATCTATATGCTTTGCACATGATTCATATTGCTTCGTGTCATATATCTCCATGTGTTGCATCTCTCATGCTAGATGATTTGCCATGTATTGAGTGCAACAATGCTTATAGTCTTCCTCTTAAGATTGCCCCCATAGCATTCTTACATATGTTTGGAGATTTTGACATATTCCTTGTGAAGCATTCTTGTCTTACCTCTTTGCACCATATACCTAGCGCCGTGAATATCGCTATTGTTGCATCATATTATTCATGCACTTGTGCTTCTAATGGTTATGTGCAAGATAAGAGAACCATCATGATGGATGATGTGTTTATCTACCATGCGCATACGCTCTTTGTTTTGTTGTGTGCACGTGTAGGATACTTGGACTTCATGTCGACTTCCACTTCACGTGAGTTGACCATTCGAGCTCTTGAGAGCGAGCCTCATACATTCGACCATGAATCGCTTCTTCACCACATTTCCTCCCACTTCGACATTGTGAAGAACGCACAAAGACATGCTTTTGAGGTGATATCATTCTATCTCGAGAACACACAAACCATGAGCATGCATATTGTGGATCATACTTCATGTGTTGCTTGCTCCATTGCTATGCCTCATGACATATATGCCTTGTGTGTTGCATCTAGTTCTTCACATATGCCATGTCCCTTTGCTTATCACATGCTTGACTTGATTGCCTCACACATGTTGAACAATTGCTCTTTTCATTGTGTTGAGTGCCACAATATCTTCACTACACCCTATGCACGTTATGCTCGGATTGTCTTGCACTTGCCCCATGTGTTTAGACATTTCACTATACTTGGTGTCGTGAATGATTCCTATGCAAACCATAGACCATTTGTTGAGCACTTTGTGCATTCTTGCTATGACCTTGAGGTAGATGCTTGTTCACTTATCACATATATTTGCATCTTGACCTCCCATTTACATGCTTGTTCCCATGATGTACTTGATTGTGCTCAATTTATATGCTCAAATGCCATGACACACTTCTTTGTCAAACCATATGCTATGCTTGATGACAACACTTGTTCGGTGAATCACCTCTTGAATGCTTGGTTTTGCTCTTACGACAACCACATTTGTTTTTCCAAGTGCTTGTTATCTTTTCTCCTTTTGAAGGAATTACAAGATGGTGCGACATTGGAGAGTGCCCATTTGGAACAACAAGATGAGGAATGCTTGGTGATCGTCCACTTCTACACGACGCCATCATCTCTTTTCCATGGTGATTTGGATTTCGATCCGAGGTCGGATCTTTCCCAAGGGGGAGGGGATGATGCGGAGCATCCTATGGACATCACCATGTCAAGAGTCCATTTGGCAAGTGACACCTGCCACATCTACTTCATGCATACAAAGGTGAATCATCTCCTTTACACATGTTCACTTGTACCCTTCGAGGATGGTATACTACTTGACCCCTCTCTCGTGTGCATACTTAGGTGTGAGCGGAGCTACACATTCATCGTGGAGGAGTCCAAGCACAAGAGAACAACTACACCATCCAAGACGGAAGCCTGGAAGCGGAGAAGGAAGCGCCAAGAAGAAGGCAGCAGCTCCCAGGCGACCCCGTGCGCACGGGCCCCTCCGACCCTGTGCCAATGGGCCTCCCAGGCTGGCGGTCCTGAAGACCCCGTGCGCACGGGCGTGTACCATGCCCACGGGACCACCGTGTCCACGGGCCTCACGGACCCCGTGCGCACGGGCCCTTGCGTCTAGTCCCTGGATACCCCGTGCGCTCGGGCTCCACTTACCCCGTGCACAGGGGGGCCCCTGTGTGATGCTGCGGGCTTTGCTCTTGTTTTACCATTTCGCCCCCACTTACTCCTCTCTTTGCCTAGGACTATATATACTCCTTCATCTCCTCCATTTAGACTTAGCTAAGGATAGATCAAAACACTAGAGCTTAGCTCATGTACATCCCCTTGTGGGATTCCACTCCATTGGAGTTCAAGACCTCCATTGGAGAAGATCCCTAGTGCTTGAAGACCCCCTTGAGGGAAGGATCTATCTAGATCATCAAGCCCTCATCTCCTTCCTAGGATTTGGGATGAACTCTACCATGTATCTTATTTCCCTTTGTTGTTCATGTACCTTGTGGATCTTATGTGTTTGATTGTCTAGTGGATGTGTGATTTGACTTGTTCTTGAGTGTTCCTCTTGTTTTCCCTCTTTTGCTTATCTTGTTCTTTTGGATACCCCCTCCAATTCGTGAAGGATCTTCCCCATAGGGTTCCACCCTACATCACAAAGGTGTCCCGTCTTTCGATGAGATGATGGATATCGCTTTGGTGGATGTCGACTTTGACGATCCGACTACGAACGTGCGAGGACGTCGCGCCTTAGCAATCGCTAAACCAACTCCGAGAGGTTATTGACCATGCCGGAGCACGACAACCTGACCACGAGGGTCTGTTTCCTGCGAGCAAACGAAGAACAAGCAAGAAACTGAGATTGCAATCTGGATATTGCAAATATAAGATAAAGCTTTATTTTTCAAGGTGGGGTTCTGTGACGCCTTTGTCTGGTCATTGAACACAAACGAAGTACGCGAAGTTGTAGCTATGGCGAACTTTTAATCTAAACATAACCCAAAGTCTAAACGGTGCCCTGAGGGCTGTATATATGGAGGAAGAGGGGGTGAATTTCGTGGCCCTTGCTGGAGGGGTCCGAAACTAACCCTATCTCTTGTTTCCCCACACATACGGACTCTAAAAATAGCCTATACTTATGTATTTCGAAATTACATGGGCCTGGCCCAATAATAAGGTGACGCAGCACCTAGAATATCCTCTAGACGAAATTTATGAAGTGGCATCTTGTACCTTTCGTCCAAGGCTTCATGCACTCATTATGGTGGCTTCAAAGTCCTGAAATCATCACTTGTAACTCCGTTCTTGTTCCCCTTGCGCATGCCATCATCTCCATGCTTGTTCTTGCTCCAATGTTCATCCTTCTCCAGGCTAGGCCCTTCATTTGTAAGCAAAACAAATGTATCCAATTTAGGCAGCATCATATTCTCATGAACATTAGAATCATTACCAAGAAAAGAAAGTACCTGATAATTTAATTGGCGTGCGCGAGCTCAAGTAATTGGTCCAGTATATGTAGCAGTAGGGGCTGTGGGTGTAACAATGGTATTGATGTCCTCATCACAAGTACTCAAACTACTCGCGGCGAGCGCGCGAATCCAAAAAATACACCCCGCTTGCGCCAGGAGGCCCGAAGTACCCTGAAATTCAGCCTTAAGCAGGACTTTTGTCCCTAAAAGTCAAAGAACATCATTCGTCGCTGTTTTCAGACAAGTTTCTGAACCCATTGGCACTTCCTTTTGAAGGAAATTTGAGAGATTATGTTGCTTATAAACATTAGCCCCCCTGGTAGGGACAAACGTACCTTTCTGCAGAAGCTCTATGATCCGGGCAATCTCATTTGGCCGTAAATTGAAGAAAATCCAACGACTATATGCCTTATTTTCCTTGTTTTCGCCGGATGGCATGCTGTAACTCATTCACGTGAAAGCCAAGAACAAAACTGCATTCCTGGCATCAGTCAATATATATGAGGAAACAATATCTCCACTATAGAGGACAAGAAATTTTGGGGCGGTTAGGCAAAAAGCGCATGGGAAAATGAAGTACTTTCAAGGACTGCCACATAATGGACAAATGTTCACTAAAACGGTCATAATTATGTCATACAGAGTCCGTGTCGGACCCACAAGTTCTCGAACTTCTCGCGGCGCGCGTCCGAATCAAGAAAATACTCCCCGATTGCGCCAGGAGGCCTGGAGTACCCTCAAATACGGCCTTAAGAAGGACTTTTTGGCCTTGAAAGTCAAAGAACAACATTCGTCGCTGTTTTTCAGACAAGTTTCTAAACCCATTGGCACTTGCTTTTGAAGGAAATTTGAGAGATTATGTTGCTTATAGAAATTAGACCCCTGGTAGGGACAAACGTACCTTTCTGAATATGCTCTATGATCCGGGCATTCTCATTTGGCCGTAAATTGAATAAAATCTAGCGGCTATATGCCTTATTCTCCTTATTTTCACCGAATGGCATGCTGTAACTCATGCGCGTGAAAGCCAAGAACAAAAGGCATTCCTGGCATCGGCCAATATATATGTGGAAACGATATCTCCACTGTAGTGGACAAGAAATATTGGGGCGGTCAGGCAAAAAGCGCACAGGAAAATAAAGTACTTTCAAGGAGTTCCATAGAATGGACAGATGTTCACTAAAACGGTCATAATTTTGTCATTCGGAGTCCGTGTCAGACCCATAAGTACTCAAACTGCTCGCGGCGAGCGCGCGAATCCAAAAAATACTCCCCGCTTGAGCCAGGAGGCCCGAAGTACCCTCAAATTCAGCCTTAAGCAGGACTTATTGGCCCTGAAAGTCAAAGAACATCATTCATCGCTGTTTTTCAAACAAGTTTCTGAACCCATTGGCACTTCCTTTTTAAGGAAATTCAAGAGATTATGTTGCTTAGAGACATTATGGTGCGGAGCATCCTTCCATCATCCCCATGGACCCTACATCAACACCTACAACACCACAAGGACCGATGACTCGAGCACGTGCAAGAGCTCTTGAAACCGAGGTGACATCACTCCTCTCACAATTCCCTTTCGATTCACATGAGACATGGTTACTACCTCAAACGGAAACGATATGCATACTCAGGTGCCAAGGAGTCAACCATGAAGAAGCAAGGAGGCAAGGAGAACCGGAAGCGGAAGACATGCGAGAAGACGGAGAGGAAAAAGCACCAAGGACCAGGGTGGCCGGACGATCCGGACGGCGGCCCGGACGATCCGGACAGAGCCCGGACGATCCGGACCCCGGTCCGGACGATCCGGCTAAATCGACCGAAGCCAACAAAAGCTCCACGCTGAAGCTGGATCATCCGGACCCCGTCCCGGATCATCCGGACCTCCGGCTGGACATCCGGCCCTGCGCGACCACCAGCCGACCCTCCGGCTCATCCGGGCCTCCACCCGGATCATCCGGACCCGCCTGGATCATCCGGACCCTCGTCCGGATCATCCGGCCAGCGCCATACAGCAGGTCTGGGCTGAGCCCATGTACCCCTTCGCCCCAGACTCTATATATAGGACCCCATCTCCTCACTTTGAGACTTAGCATTGGATTAGCTCATATTTGTGTGAGAGCCTTAGCTCATCCACTCGGTTACTTCTCCTCGGAGATCAGGACCTCCTCGGAGAAGATCCCTCAGCGGATTCAAGACCCCTATCTAGGGAAGAACATCAAGGCCTCCTCTTGGAGATGAACGGTTCCTTTGTATCCTTACCCTAGTTGACTATGTATCTTGTGGATCTCATGTGTGTATGTTGATCTAGCACTTGTGTGATCGATTCCTTGTTGGTTGAGTGATTCTCTCTCGTTTTCCCCGTGTTTCCCCTCGTGCTTCCGCGTGTTCTTCGTGTTTCCTCCGTAGGATCCCCTCCAAACGTGAAAGATCGACGAATTAGGGTTCTGATGCGGAGCATCCTTCCATCATCCCCGTGGACTCGACATCAACACCTACAACACCACAAGGACCGATGACTCGAGCACGTGCAAGAGCTCTTGAAACTGAGGTGACATCACTCCTCTCACAACTCTCCTTCGATTCCACCCTACATCATATGGTATCATGAGCCACATTGATCACGTTTTTGGAGCCACTACCCCGTGTTTTCTAGCTTGATTTTGTTGTTTTCGTCCTAAAATCCAAAAATCCCCACAAAATACCCCCCAAATTTTTTTGTGATTTGTTGGTTTTGATGATGTTTTGTTGTTTTTGATCCGTGGATTCGGTGTGTAACTCGTGGATCTTGCTTTTCCCCACCTTCTCCCCCTCGAAATCCATCCAAAATCCCCGAAATCGTCAAATTTCTCCCCGTTTTCGTGTTCTTCCTGAGCAGTTCCCGTGCGTGGTTGACCTGCCCGGATCATCCGGACCAAGTCCCGGATCATCCGGACGCGCCCGGATCATCCGGCTCCTGGCCCGGATCATCCGGCTTCCTCTGCCGAAACTGCATTTCTGCAGTCCACCATCCACCACCACCACCATCCACACCTACATACAACCTCCCCACCCCATCTACCACCACTTCCACTCGCCAAACCACACGACACAACCTCCGTACTACCATTCGAATTTGAGTTCGACAATTTGAGTGAGATTTCCGTGTCCTTTTGTGTTTCGGCTATCTAGGCGCGGTGCGACATCAACAACAAACGCTCATTTTGGTCAACTACTCATCTTCGTTACGGACGGTAACATCGACGACATCTTTGTCATACCTTGCAATTGCATTGATTACCATCATAGACCATCTTTTGCGTTGCTTACCCATTGAGACTAGCCATTGAGTATTGCTGGAAACGTGACTTGTGCACATTAGTTGCATACACCATATCATACATACCTTCGTGGTGCATATCTCGGAATCAACTTGTGTGTCACAAAGTTGTCATCGCATACACAATTGCTATCTTGGTTCGTCAAGTTTGCATAAGAAAAGAGCTCAAAAGAGAAAGAGCCACTCAAGCTTTTAAGCAAAGAGGAAAGATAAGCAAAGAGCTTATAAGCAACAAGCATAGCATCATACAACATTAAGATTGTCATATAAGATCATCTTGGATCATTGCACCAATACACCATACATATAGCATACTTGGGATAGAGATCGTTCCATTTTTGCCTAGTAGGTTGTGCACAAGCTCCGTATCCGCCTATTGTGCAATCGTGCTAGCGTCTCTCTAGTATTGTGTAACAAGAGCATTTTCGTGGATTCCACATTTTGGCTCACTTTTGGTTTCCACAATCCCATTTTTCTATTTGCGTGTGTGTTTCTGTGTATCACTACCTGCTTGGTCTACTTGTTGCATATGCGAATTTGCGAATCTTCTTCAACATTTTTGAGTCAAGCTAACGATTGCAATCAATTTTGTGCCACCATCCTAACCAAGCTCCACCAAAAGCTTTTACTTGTGTAGGTGTGAGAATCGACAAGGATCGGTACCAATATTGCTATTTCATTGTCCGCATTTGAGTGAAATTGATTCATCTTCAACTTCGGTCAAAGGTACATTGGTATTCGTTCTTCTCCTTCCACAACTCACAATTTTGCTTTAAATGATGGATAGGCCAAGTTCTTCTACAAATCCACTCTTCATCGAGCAAGACGACGACATGTCATCATACGTCACCAAGAGCCACCTCTTTGGAGCACAACGAGCTCTCCATCAAGAGCAACAAGCAATGAGCGAACGCATCGACAACCTCTTCACCGACTTGCGACTCTCCAAGCAACGTACAAGAGACTACTTCGACAACAAACTCGACGCGCACAAGAAAGAGAACGATGCACGAATGGACGAGATCCACGCCTTGTTGGTGAACCGGCATACTTCTACCTCCTCACACTCAAGACGGAGCCACTCAAGTCGCCACTCCGACAACTCCTTCTCCGACACAAGTACACCGTCATCGAACACTCTTCGATGAGCCGCGCGTCAAGACCGTCATGCATCTCACAACCCGCTACATGACAAGAATCCCCAAGAGCAAGTTGATGAACAAGTTCCTCGTCCTCAATCAAACCAAGTGGCGTTTGCTCAAGCTCAAGAACGACAACGTCTTCGTCGCCAACAAGAACAAGAACGAGCGCGCCTACATCAAGATCAACAAGACGCCGAGGCCCAACGTCTTCAACAACAACAACGAGAAGCACAAGCTCTTGAGGCGGAACGTGCCCTTCAAGCATCAAGTCGAGCTATTACCAACCGCAATCGCGAAAGGTGCAATCAAGAGGAAGCCCTTCGAGAAGAAATACAAGAGAGGAACTACCATACGCGTGCGCAACGTCAAGCCCCACAAGCTCCTCCACAAGCTCCTCAAGCTCATCCACAACCTCAAGGTCAACAAGAGCAAGTTGATCATGGACTTCCTCCTCGCCAAGAGCAACATGAGGATGATTACCCTCCATGTCAAGAACGTCATCATCAACATCGACCTCAACACAATGAAGAACAACGCTATGGCAAGCTCAAGTTCACAATGCCCAAGTTCAATGGAACCAATGATCCCGAAGAGTACCTCTCATGGGCATTGAAGGTCGACAAAATCTTTCGTTTGCACAACTATGAGGAAGAGAAGAAGATCGCTATGGCATCACTTGAGTTCCAAGACTATGTGCTCATATGGTGGGAACAAGTCCTCGAGCGCCGACAAGCAAGAGGTGAACCTCCAATCACCACTTGGGCTCAAATGAAGGATGTCATGAGAGCACGCTTTGTGCCCACCTACTACAACCGTGATCTCTTCAAGAAGCTACAACTCCTCAAGCAAGGAACAAAGAGTGTTGAAGAATACTACAAAGAAATGGAGATTGCCATGATTCGAGCAAATGTCATGGAGGATGATGAGCAAACAATGGAACGATTCTTGAATGGACTCAACCATCCCATCAAGAAGATCGCCGACTTCCAACCCTACTCCAACCTCATTGAGCTCGTGCATCAAGCTACAAAGGCGGAACGTCAAGTACAAGATGACTTCAAGTACGCCAAGTACTCATCCAAGACATACGGCTTCTCCAACAACCAAGCTTCAACCAAGCCTCCTCCAAGCAACGACGACAAGCCAAGTTACAAGAAAGCTTCTACAAGTTCAAGTCGTCCTCCTCCTACTACAAGCAACTCCAAGCCGCGTGCTTCATCATCTACTCCAACCAATGAGACCGTCAAGACAAGCTCCTTCAAGTGTTTTACTTGCGGCGGCCGAGGCCACAAGTCATATGAATGCACCAACAAGCGCACCATGATACTCAACGACGATGGCACCTACGACTCAATGAGTGAAGATGAAATGGACGCTATTGAGCAAGTGGCCATGCACCGGTGCATCAACGAGGATGAAGATGATCAAGTCTTTTGTGATGAAGATACAAGTCCCGCTCTTGTTGTCTCCAAAGTCTTGACACTTCAACATCAACAAGAGGAAGATCAACGATGCCACATCTTCCACACAAAGGCCGACATCAATGGGAGATCCGTCAAGGTCATCATCGATGGAGGTAGTTGCCACAACTTGGCAAGCGAAGAACTATGCTCCAAGCTCCAATTGGTCAAGAAGAAGCATCCGCATCCTTACAAGGTTCAATGGCTAAGTGACTCCGGCACTATACGAGTTGAGCATACGGTGCAAGTATCCTTCAAAATCGGTGCACATGAGGACACTTTGGAGTGTGATGTGGTCCCAATGACCGTTTGCCACCTCCTCCTTGGTCGGCCATGGCAATTTAACCGTGGTGTCTTCCACAATGGGCGTACAAACCACTATAGCTTCAAGATGAAAGGCAAAGAATATGTCCTACGATCCATGTCTCCTAGTCAAGTGATAGCCGACAAAAAAGCCACCAACCAAAGAGAAAAGAGTGAGAAACTGAGCCACCAAAAAGTGAGTGAGAGCCACAAGCCAAATTTGAGCGCCTCTTCGCCTAGAGAGAAAAACCTCATACTATTCGCCACCAAACATGAGATGAGAGAAGTGTGTGAGAACCCATCGAGTGTGATGCACTTTGTCCTTGTGTGCAAGGATGGAGAACCAAAACTAACACCACTCATGAGCTACCTTTGGTGTTTCAATCTCTTTGCAGGAATTTCAAGATGTTTTCCCGATGAGCTACCTCCGGGTCTACCTCCTCTACGAGGCATTGAGCATCGAATTGACCTCATCCCCGGAGCACCACTTCCAAACAAAGCTCCATACCGTGTCAATCCCGAAGAAACCAAGGAGATTCAACGGCAAGTACAACAACTACTCGACAACGGTCATGTACGTGAAAGCTTAAGCCTTGTGCCGTTCCCGTTATTCTTGTGCCTAAGCCCGATGGAAGTTTCCACTTGTGTTCCGATTGTAGACCTATAAATGCTATCACCGTGCGCTATAGGCATCCCATTCCTCGCTTAGATGATATGCTTGATGAACTTAGTGGATCCAACTTTTTCTCAAAAATTGATCTTAAAAGTGGCTATTATCAAATCCGCATTCATGAGGGTGATGAATGGAAAACTGCTTTCAAAACAAAATTTGGCTTATATGAATGGTTGGTTATGCCTATGGGTTTGTCAAAAGCTCCCGGAACTTTTGTGCGTCTCATGCATCATGTACTTCGTCCATACATTGGAATCTTTGTTGTGGTTTACTTCGATGATATTCTTGTGTTTAGCAAAACCATGAAAGAGCATCTTGATCATGTTAAGCTTGTTTTGCAAACACTTCGAAAGGAAAGTCTTTATGCCAACTTGAAAAAATGCACTTTTGGAGTTGACAAAGTGGTTTTCTTGGGTTTCGTTGTTTCTTCCAAGGGTGTCCATGTTGATGAAACTAAGATCAAAGCAATTAAAACTTGGCCCCAACCCACAAATTTGCAACAAGTGCGAAGTTTCCTTGGTCTTGCAGGTTTTTATCGCCGCTTTGTGAAAAAATTTAGCACAATTGCAGATCCTTTGCATGCTTTGAGTAAGAAGAATACTCCTTTTGTTTGGGGACCTTTGCAATCCAACGCTTTCGATGAGCTCAAGTCTTTGCTTACTCATGCTCCGATTCTTGCTTTGCCCAATTTTGACAAAACTTTTGAGGTTCATTGTGATGCAAGTGGTGCCGGAATTGGCGGAGTTTTAATGCAAGAAAAACAAGTCATTGCTTATTTTAGTGAAAAACTCTCCGGTGCTCAACTTAACTATCCCGTGTATGACAAGGAATTGTTTCTTTAGTGCGTGTGCTACATGTTTGGGAACATTATCTTCGACCTCATGAGTTTGTCATACATACCGATCATGAAACGCTAAAGTACTTAAAATGTCAAACTAAATTAAACAAGCGTCATGCCAAATGGAGTGAATTTATTGAATCTTTCCCATATGTGATCAAGTACATTAAGGGCAAGGAAAATGTAGTTGCCGATGCACTTTCACGCATATGCACGCTTGTCACCCAACTTGAGTTGAATATTATTGGTTTTGAGCACATCAAAGATTTGTATGCTAGTGATCCATCTTTTGCACCTCTTTATGCTAAATGTTTGACGCATACATCTTGGGAACAATATTACCTCAAGGATGGTTATCTTATGAGAGCTAACAAACTATGCATACCCGAGTCTTCTCTTCGTTTGCTCCTTTTGCAAGAGGCTCATGGCGGTGGACTCATGGGACACTTTCGACGCGACAAGACATTCGCCACACTCTCCAAGAACTACTTTTGGCCAAAGATGTGTCGAGACGTCTCACGCTTCACCACAAGATGCTCAACATGCCGCAAAGCTAAGTC
Organism: Aegilops speltoides; assembly: GCA_021437245.1. NCBI lineage: Eukaryota > Viridiplantae > Streptophyta > Magnoliopsida > Poales > Poaceae > Aegilops > Aegilops speltoides. The sequence goes on from CM038141.1 coordinate 205,769,345, forward strand.
AAAAGCTCAATCTCATGGTCTTTACATGCCTCTTCCTATTCCTTATCAACCTTGGGAAGACATTAGTATGGACTTTGTACTTGGTTTGCCTAGAACTCAAAATGGAAAAGACTCCGTATTTGTTGTTGTGGACCGATTTTCTAAAATGGCACATTTTATCCCTTGCAACAAGGTAGACGATGCTTCACATATTGCAAATCTCTTTTGTAGGAAAATCTTGCGCCTCCATGGAGTACCAAAGTCAATCGTCTCCGACCGCGACGTCAAGTTCTTGAGTTACTTTTGGAAAACTCTTTGCGCCAAGCTCGGAATCAAGCTCTTGTTCTCCTCCGCATACCACCCTCAAACCGACGGCCAAACGGAGGTGACGAACCGGACGCTCTCCACTCTACTTCGCATGTTGATCAAGAAGAACATCAAGGAGTGGGAGGCGTGTCTACCCATCGCCGAGTACGCCTACAACCACGCAAGACATTCGATGACCGGCAAGTCCCCCTTCGAGGTCGTCTACGGCTTCAACCCATTGTCCCCATTGGACATTCTACCTCTACCTCTACAAGAGCGCACCAACCTCGATGCAAGTGCCCGTGCAAGCTACATCAAGAAGATGCATGAAGATACAAGAAACACCATCGAGCGCCAAGTACAACGACTAGCGTCCAAGCTCAACATCAACAAGCAACCCAAGATCTTCAACATAGGTGATCTCGTGTGGCTACACCTTCGCAAGGAACGTTTCCCCAATGAACGCAAGTCCAAACTTCTACCTCGAGCCGATGGACCCTTCAAGGTGTTAGCACGCTACAACAACAATGCATACAAGCTCAACATACCAAGCGACAAGTACAACGTGAGCGACACCTTCAACGTCAAAGACCTATCGCCTTTCCATGGTGATGAAGATCTAGATCCGAGGTCGGATCCTTTCAAAGGGAGGGGATATGATGCAGAGCATCCTTCCATCATCCCCGTGGACTCTACATCAACACCTACAACACCACAAGGACCGATGACTCGAGCACGTGCAAGAGCTCTTGAAACCGAGGTGACATCACTCCTCTCACAACTCTCCTTCGATTCACATGAGACATGGTTACTACCTCAAACGGAAACCCTATGCATACTCAGGTACCAAGGAGTCGACCATGAAGAGGCTAGGAAGCAAGGAGAACCGGAAGCGGAAGACATGCATGAAGACGGAGAGGAGAAAGCAACAAGGATCAGAGAGGCCGGACGATCCGGACAGAGGCCCGGACGATCCGGAAAGAGCCCGGATGATCCAGACCCAGGTCCGAACGATCCGGCTAACTTCACCGATGATAGAGGCAAAGGTGTCCCGTCTTTCGAGGAGATGGTGGATTTCGCTTTGGTGGAAGTCGACTTTGACGATCCGACTCTGACGTCGCGCAGCGAGGACGCCGCGCCTTAGCAATCGCTAAACCAACTCCGAGAGGTTATTGACCACGCCGGAGCACGATCAACCTGACCACGAGGGTCTATTTCCTGCGAGCAAATGAAGAACAAGCAAGAAACTGAGATTGCAATCTGGATATTGCGAATATAAGATGAAAGCTTTATTGATCAAGGTGGGGTTCTGTGACGCCTTTGTCTGGTCGTTGAACACAAACGAAGTACGCGAAGTTGCAGCTATGGCGAACTTTTGATCTAAACAAAACCCAAAGTCTAAACGGTGCCCTAAAGGCTGTATATATGGAGGAAGAGGGGGTGAATTTCGTGGCCCTTGGTGGAGGGGTCCGAAACTAACCCTATCTCTTGTTTCCCCACACATACGAACTCTAAAAATAGCCTATACTAATGTATTTCGAAATTACATGGGCCTGGCCCAATAATAAGGTGACGCAGCACCTAGAATAGCCTCTGGACGAAATTTATGAAGTGGCATCTTGTATATTTTGTCCAAGTCTTCATGCACTCATTATGGTGGCTTCAAAGTCCTGAAATCATCACTTGTAACTCCATTCTTGTCCCCCTTGTGCATGCCATCATCTCCATGCTTGTTCTTGCTCCAATGTTCATCCTTCTCCAAGCTAGGCCCTTCATTTGTAAGCAAAACAAATGTATCCAATTTAGGCAGCATCATATTCTCATGAACATTAGAATCATTACCAAGAAACGAAAGTACCTGGCAATTTAGTTGGCGTCTTGTGAGCTCTAGTAATTGGTCCAAGATGTATAGCAGCAGGGGCTGTGGGTGTAACAATTGTATTGATGTCCTCATCATCCTCCCCTTCTTGAAATGAAGTTGTCCTCGACGGAAGTTCATCTTCCTCACCCAAATATGGCTTCAAATCTGCAATGTTAAAAGTGGGACTAACCCCAAAATCTGCAGGCAGCTCAAGTTTATATGCATTATCATTTACTTTCTCCAACACCTTAAAGGGACCAGCAGCACGTGGCATTAGCTTTGATTTGCGCAAATCAGGAAATCTATCCTTACGCAAATGTAACCAAACAAGATCTCCAGGTGCAAACACAACATGTTTTCTACCCTTATCTGCAGCAAGTTTATATTTAGCATTCATACGCTCAATGTTTTCCTTAGTTTACTCATGCATTTTTAAAATCAATTCAGCATGTTCTTTAGCATCAAAATTAACCTTCTCCAAAGATGGAAGAGGCAACAAATCAATAGGTGCACGAGGTAGGAAACCATACACAACTTCAAAAGGGCACATCTTAGTAGTAGAATGCAATGAACGATTATAAGCAAATTCAATATGAGGCAAGCATTCCTCCCACATTTTCTTATTTTTCTTTAGAACAGCCCTAAGCATAGTAGACAATGTTCTATTGACTACTTCAGTTTGTCCATCAGTTTGGGGGTGACAAGTAGTACTAAAAAGCAGTTTAGTCCCCAACTTAGCCCATAAACATCTCCAAAAGTGGCTAAGAAATTTAGTATCACGATCTGAAACAATAGTATTTGGCACACCATGCAAGCGAATAATTTCACGAAAGAACAAATCAGCAACATTGACAAAGATCATCGCTTTTATGACATGGTATAAAGTGTGCCATTTTGAGAATCTATCCACGACAACAAATATGCTATCCTCCCTTCTTTGTTCTAGGTAAACCTAAAACAAAGTCCATAGATATATCCTCCCAAGGAACACTAGGTACAGCAAAGGCATATATAAACCATGAGGATTGAGTCGTGACTTAGCTTTTTGACATGTATTGCAGCGAGCAATAAAACGCTCAGCATCCCGTCTCATCTTTGGCCAAAAGAAATGTGTAGCAAGTACGTCCTCCGTCTTCTTCATGCCAAAGTGTCCCATTAGTCCTCCTCCATGCGCCTCCTGCAACAACAAAAGACGAACGGAGCTAGCTAGAATGCATAGCTTGTTAGCACGGAACACAAATCCAACATTAACGACAAACTTGTTCCATGTTCTTCCTTCTTTACAATTCTGCAATACATCTTTAAAATCATCATCATGCACATATTGATCTTTGATGGTCTCCAAACCAAATATTTTGAAGTCAAGTTGTGAAAGCATAGTATAGCGACGAGACAATGCATCAGCAATAACATTTTCTTTACCCTTCTTGTGTTTAATGACATAAGGGAAAGTCTCAATGAATTCAACCCATTTAGCATGTCTACGATTCAGTTTAGCTTGACTTTTAATATGTTTCAAAGATTCATGATCGTAATGTATAACAAATTCTTTGGGCCATAAATAATGTTGCCATGTTTCTAAAGTCCTAACAAGAGCATATAATTCTTTATCATAAGTAGAGTAATTCAGACTAGGCCCACTCAATTTTTCGTAAAAGTATGCAACAGGTTTGCCATCTTGTAATAACACACCTCCTAATCCAATTCCACTAGCATCACATTCAAGCTCAAAAGTCTTATTAAAATCAGGAAGTTGGAGTAAAGGAGCATGTGTCAACTTAGCTTTCAATACCGTGAAGGCTTCTTCCTGTGCGGTACCCCAAACAAAAGGCACATCCTTCTTTGTAAGCTCGTTGAGAGGTACAGCAATGGTGCTGAAATCTCTCACAAAACGCCTATAGAAACTAGCGAGGCCAAGGAAACTCCTCACTTGTGTGACCGTTTTGGGCTGCGGCCAACTCTCAATAGCGTCAATCTTGGCTTTATCTACTTCAATTCTCTGTGGAGTAACAACATAGCCAAGAAAAGATACTCGGTCGGTGCAAAAGGTGCACTTCCCAAGGTTACCAAACAAACGTGCATCACGTAGAGCATTAAAAACAGCACGTAAATGTTCCAAATGTTCTTCCAAAGATTTGCTATAAATCAGTATATCATCAAAATAGACTACCACAAATCGTCCAATGAAAGCACGTAAAACTTCGTTCATTAATCTCATGAACGTACTAGGTGAATTAGTTAACCCAAAAGGCATGACTAACCACTCATATAATCCAAACTTAGTTTTAAATGATGTTTTCCATTCATCTCCCAATTTCATACGAATTTGATGGTATCCACTACGCAAATCAACTTTGGAGAATATTATAGAGCCACTCAATTCATCAAGCATATCATCTAGCCTAGGAATAGGGTGACGATAACGAATCGTAATATTATTAATGCCTCTACAATCAACACACATACGTGACGTACCATCCTTTTTCGGCACTAGAATAATAGGAACAGCACAAGGACTAAGGGATTCGCGATATAACCTTTGTCGAGCAGCTCCTGTACTTGACGATAATCTCCTTCGTCTCCTCTGGATTGGTGCGGTATGGTGCACGGTTGGGTAATGATGCACCGAATTAAGTCAATTTGATGCTCAATCCCTCGAATAGGTGGTAATCCCGATGGCACGTCTTGTGGAAAGACGTCAGCGAACTCCTGCAAAATGTTAGTGACAGCAGGGGGCAAGGATGAAGGCACGTCCTCGAATGAAAATAATGCCTCTTTGCACACAAAAGCATAGCAAATAGATTTGCTAAAATCTAGCTCATCAATATCAGATTTGGTGGCAAGTAAACATGCACTTTTCAATTTAATTTCAGAAGCAACAGTTGATGGTTTATTATTAGGCTTCATGTGTTGCTCAAATTCTTTTGCCACAATCTTATTTTCACTCTTATTTTTCTCCTGTTTTGCTTTATTAGCTCTATTAATATCATCTTTCAAAATGGACTCAGGAGTCATAGGAAGCAAAGTAATATTTTTATCCTTATGAACAAGAGTATACTGATTGTTTCTACCATGGTGTACAGAATTTTTATCAAATTGCCATGGTCTACCAAGTAACAAGGAACATGCTTGCATAGGTACCACATCACAATCAACATAATCAACATATGTAGAGATACTAAAATGCACACGAATAGTACGTGTTACCTTAACCTTGCCGCTGTTGTTGAACCATTGGATGTAGTAAGGATGTGGATGTGGTCTTGTGGTGAGAGATAGCTTCTCCACCATCTCCATGCTAACCAAGTTGTTGCAGCTCCCTCCATCTATGATGACGCGAATAGAACATTCCTTCACAACTCCCTTTGTATGGAACAAATTATGCCTCTGATTTTGCTCATCTTGTGTAACCTGCACACTCAAAACACGTTGAGCAACTAAACATTCATACCTGTCAACATCTTCAGCAGCCATGTATTGTGTCTCATGATCGAATCATCTCCACCGTGTTCCTCATGTGTAATAAGAGCCAAAGTCTCCTCATCATAGTCACTAGCGGACTCATACCCACCATCCTCGTAGCAATCATCACACGCTGAGATTTGCATTCTCTCAAAAATGTCCTCTTCCCTTACAACGACGACAAATAATATCACTTGTGTGCCCTGTTGACGCCATGGAAGAAGAAGAGCTCTGTGCAGGCCCGCGGGTGTGCTCTTGGCGAGATAGTGGTGGTTGTGCCTGCTTTCTTGTATCACGGTTGGAGGTGGCACCTGAAGGAGGTGATGGTGCGAAGGAAGTAGATGATGCACGTGGTGTCCATGATGAAGGTCGACCTGCGAGAAAAGTTAGTGCGGCGCCAATGCTCGCGATCCTGCACTTCACGTTCAGCTTTACAAGCAAGATGGAATAAGCAGTGATATTATTATAATCCTTATAGTCTAGAATGGTCTGAATCTCTCTATTTAATCCACCCGAGAAAACGTGCAAGCATAGCTTCATTCTCCTCAACAATACCACATCTAATCAAGCCAGTTTGTAATTCCCGATAATATTCTTCTACAATTTTTTCCTTGTCTTAAGCGCTGCAATTTTTGAAGTAATTCACGTTGATAATATGGTGGAACCCAACGAGTACGCATAGCAGTTTTCAAAGCAGCCCAAGTAGCTGGAACATGATATAATCTACAATGTTCAGACCACCAAACACATGCAAAGCTAGTGAAAGCACAAACAGCAGCGAGAACACGTCTCTCCTCAGGATATTGTAAACATGTAAATCGTTGTTCAGTTTCTAACTCCCAAGTAAGATATATATCAGGAACATATCTACCCTCAAATGGTGAAATATTCAATTTCAGTTTAGGGAGATGGTCATGATCTCGTACCTGAGGGGGAGCCCTAATATTGCCATTATTTGCATGTGGACGACCTGGTGGTTGTGGTGCGGGTGGTTGCACGTAGTTCTGATGTTGATCAACCTCATCCTCATAATCGCCCACATACTCATCATCCTCCTCGGTACCACCACCAGCAGTAGCAGGAGCCAAAGAAGCACCAACAGCAGTAGCAGCGGCACCAGAATTTTGTGCTGGCTCAATAGGAACACGCTGAGCTCGTCCATACTGATTCGGAAGGGGGCGTAGTTGTTGTCGTTGCAGAGGTGCGATAGGTGCAGCCGGCGTTGGTTGTGGAAGACGCGCGAGCAATTCATTAAACTTGCTATCAATCTTTGTTTCAAACGTCTTCTCAATGCCATCTGATGAGGACATGACTACCTTGTATATGACCAAAAATATTGCATACATACATATTTGTCAGGTGATTTCTAGTGCAAACTATTCAATAATCTATTTATGTTATCCAGAACAAAAATACTTCACACACTTTTGTGTTTTGTCTAATTGCAGGTGTATGGGACATTTGTACAATCCAGATATGAAGATAAGGAGGAAAGAGATGTTTATTTGCTGTTCAAAAAGTCCTCTCACGTCACTTTTGGCCCAAGAGAAGATAGAGTCCAAGTCTCTCACGTTCTGGATTCAGATTCGGACTGCACAGACATACCTGACTCAAAACGCCAACAACTTTTTCATACGGACTCCGAATTGGGTGATTCTTTTTTTGTTGGAAAGTAGATTTCATGCTCTTTCCAGCACAATTGGAATCACCTTAAAAGCCGTCCGGAGCGTTGAGTTATGGACGAAACAATCTGACGCTGCACCAGAATCCGAGTCAAACTACAAGTCCAAAGGTGTTACGTCACCTCCACTTGGGCCCATTGGCCTTGTACGACCTAGGGTTAGTTTTAGGCTGCCTTGGGACGTTCTCCCACCTCCTTGGCCGCCACCCTTGCTCCTATATAAGTAGATCCATCTAGTAGCTTTTTGCTTGGGATTTGTTTAGTTAAAGTTAGCCATTGCAACCGTGTACTTCGTTTGTGTCCAACGACCAGACCAAGACCGCTTACGGATCCCCACCTTTATCAATACTTCATACATACTCGCAATATTCAGATTGCTTTTATTATATTCTTGCTTGTTCTTCGATTGCTTGCAGGAATAGACCTTCGTGGTCAGGTTGATTGTGCTCCGGCGTGGTCAATAACCTCTCGGAGTTGGTTTAGCGATTGCTAAGGCGCAACGTCGTGCATGTTTGTAGTCGGATCGTCAAAGTCGTCTCCACCAAATCGATAGTTATCATCTCATCGAAAGATTGGGACACCCCCGCCTCTATCAAGTGGTATCAGTTTTCAGGTTGCTCGGTGAGATTTTACAGTTTTTCATAGTTTAGATCGCATCTGTCATTCATACCTACAGTCCATGAAAAAGCCATAAAAAAAGTTAGATCTGTTCATCCTTTATCCAAGCCAGTCTGAGCCTTTGCAATTTTCTATTCATTGCTTGCATAGTTGAATTATCGGTTGCATCGTCGTGTCAGTTGCTGGTCTTAGTGTCTAGTTCCTTTAGAGTTTCGAGTTCTGTTCACATTAGTCACGCCGCCGCTACATCATTATGCCTTCCGTTGTCCACCATCCCATCTATTAATTTCCACCACGTGCTACGCGCTGTTCATTGTCATAATCGTAGTTGAGGTCATTCACATCTTCGCCAGATCCAATCTGCATCTTATCTAGTTTGTCTTGGAAAGAGGGAGAAAAAAAAGAGAGAAAAAAAGAAAAAAAGGAAAGAAAAAAAGAAAAGAGAGAGAAAAAAAAAAAAAAAAAGTGTGAGGAAAAAAAGAGAAAAAAAAAATCGGATCTATCTAGAATCAATCTCGTACCTGAATTCGGATTGGAATCTGTTTTGCGCACTGTTCAGTAAAACAGGTGTATCTTCCTCATACGAAGTCCGTTTTGACTCCGTGAGTACTCAAATTAAAGCTAGCGATGAGCCGCATCTAAATAGTTGCAGAAGCTAGTTCAATATTTGACACCTCAAAATCGGCTTCTAAATAGGTCTTTTTGCCCTCTGAAGTTCGTGAACACAGCTTGTTCCAATTTTTCAGGCCAGTTTTAGAATTCTTTGACTCCTCATATCAACTCGGAATTGAGTGATTCTTTTTGCATTGGAAAGCTTGAGTTAGTAGCATTCTTTGAAAGAATTTATTAGAAAATTGGCTCAAACTTTTCAAGAGGAAAATTGGAGAGAGAGTTGTTGTATGTCCTGCTTGGTAGTTGTTTTTCATCATTATCTTCACTACCGTTGTGATCTTCACTTATATCTTGCTGTCAAGAGCTACTTAGTAACCTTCATTGATGCTAGTTGTGCTACGCCGTGACCTCATTAGTGTTCTAGGCTCGCGTCTCTAGTCCGGTCTAGCCTAGGACCAGCACAGTACCGTCGTTGAGCGTTTATTCAACATTGCATCTCTGAATTGATTATTGCTAATCTTTTGCTACCATATATAGCCAACCCAGCTCCACATATTTCTACACCGTGTATATGTACGTTCCCCTGGCAATCGCTTTACACAATCTTCGGAGTTATTTGACATCGCTGGTTGCCTGTCACCACCTGCCGCATGGTAAGAACTTGTAAGATATTGATATTTGCTTTACTGTGAGCACTTTACAACCACATCCTAGTAGTTCATAGGAACATTATTCTGGAATTTTGTTTCTTGTTTCTACTAATCATGACAGGTTCCGGAGATAGAAGTTCTTGGACGACGGACACATCTTCACCATCACGAGAGTTGGGACAACACACACAACCACATGGTTAGGTTTTCTCTTTACCGTCATTTGAGGGTAGATTTAATCCTGCTATTTATCTAGCTTGGGAGCTTGAAGTAGAACAAGTTTTTAGTCACCATGGCTTTTCTGAACTTGAGCGAGTACGAGCTGCCACTAGAGCATTTACTGGTTTTGCTTCTGTTTGGTGGAGTGTGCATTGTAAGAAAAACATTGATAACCAACCCACAACTTGGAAAGATTTGAAAGATGTAATGAGAAAACAATTTTTCCCTCCTTACTATCGTCGTGAATTGCTTCATAAATTTGAACAATTTAAACAAGGCAATAACACTGTTCATGCTTACTACCAAGAGTTCAAATCTTATATACATCATTGTGACATAGAAGAATCTGAGGATGATACAATGAATAGATTTTTTGGTGGTTTGAACCATGATATTCAGGCAAGATTTAAGTATATTCCTCGTTGCATTACTGGTATGTATGTTCGTGCTTGTACCTTTGAGAGACAGTTACAGGAGGATGCATTGGGTGACTACAACAACTACAATTCCAGTTCATGCTCACCACCGCTGGTTGGTTCCTCCACCGTTGCACCTACTAGAGCAGCCCCACCTTGGAGCGCGACATCATCTCAAGAGTATGGTGCATTGTCTACGTCTGTAACTACATCAGCTACGTCTTTGCGACAAGGTAACAGTAAAGGTATTGATGATATAACTTCACATGAGAATGATGCATCCCTAGTTAACTTGAATGCATCATGTGTTGAGTTACCTGGTGATTTGAGCACATCACCTATTTTAGAGAATCTTGATACTGTCATGAATGCGTCATGTGATCAAACAACTGAAATACCAACAATTTTGAGTGCACCCATTGAATTAACTGTTGATGCAAAAGAATCAATGTTTAATCATTTTGATATGACCTCTAATCTTGGTAATGATTCTGTGTCGAATGACTCATTGCATGTTTGCTTATTTAAGCATATTGTAGCATGTAAATTTGATGCAAGTAAGGTTTATTCACCAATGTTGGGATGGTTTAATGATGAACATTGTCAATCTTTTGAAATAAATAAGAGCTTCACTTACATGTGCAAACTGAGTTGCAATATTTTCATGCCTTCTAGTTCTTGTGCTAATTTGTTGGCTTTAGATTTTATGAAATATGCAAGTTACTCATCTATTCATGTGTCATATATGCAAAAATCAAGGGAAGTAAAAATGGATGACGTATACATATACAACATGTACACCTTGTCTCTTTTGTTAGCCACATTTCAGATTAAGCAACGCCGAGGACGGCTTTATTTTCAAAAAGGGGAGGATGATGAGGACATGACTACCTTGTATATGACCAAAATATTGCATACATACATATTTGTCGGTGATTTCTAGTGCAAACTATTCAATAATCTATTTATGTTATCGAGAACAAAATACTTCACACACTTTTGTGTTTTGTCTAATTGCAGGTGTATGGGACATTTGTACAATCCACATATGAAGATAAGGAAGAAAGAGATGTTTATTTGCTGTTCAAAAAGTCCTCTCACGTCACTTTTGGCCCAAGAGAAGATAGAGTCCAAGTCTCTCACGTTCTGGATTCAGATTCGGACTGCACAGACATACCTGACTCAAAACGCCAACAACTTTTTCATACGGACTCCGAATTGGGTGATTCTTTTTTTGTTGGAAAGTAGATTTCATGCTCTTTCCAGCACAATTGGAATCACCTTAAAAGCCGTCCGGAGCGTTGAGTTATGGACGAAACAATCTGACGCTGCACCAGAATCCGAGTCAAACTACAAGTCCAAAGGTGTTACGTCACCTCCACTTGGGCCCATTGGCCTTGTACGACCTAGGGTTAGTTTTAGGCTGCCTTGGGACGTTCTCCCACCTCCTTGGCCGCCACCCCTTGCTCCTATATAAGTAGATCCATCTAGTAGCTTTTTGCTTGGGATTTGTTTAGTTAAAAGTTAGCCATTGCAACTTCGTGTACTTTGTTTGTGTCCAACGACCAGACCAAGACCGCTTACGGATCCCCACCTTTATCAATACTTCATACATACTCGCAATATTCAGATTGCTTTTATTATATTCTTGCTTGTTCTTCGATTGCTTGCAGGAATAGACCTTCGTGGTCAGGTTGATTGTGCTCCGGCGTGGTCAATAACCTCTCGGAGTTGGTTTAGCGATTGCTAAGGCGCAACGTCGTGCATGTTTGTAGTCGGATCGTCAAAGTCGTCTCCACCAAATCGATAGTTATCATCTCATCGAAAGATTGGGACACCCCCGCCTCTATCACCATCTATCTTCTCCATGGCCTCGTCAAATCTGTTTAGCACATCTTGCACCTGTCCAATCATCATTTGTTGAAACTTATCATGTAGCTGTTTGTTCGTCAGGTTCTCCCAATCAGTCTCATCGGCTTGTGATTCTGCCATGGTTAGCAGCAAATAGAAACACACAAGAATATGATCCTACAGGCTACTAAGAAGTGGTAGTGGTGTATCACAAACCCGTCAAGCAAATCTCAAATTCTTACCAGTTCTTACCCAGCAGCAGGTGGTGATCGGCAACCGTTGTAGTCAAAACTCTCAAAGCTTGGATATAGCGATTACCAGGGAGAGTTGAACGCACGACGTAGATGTATGTGGAGCTGGGAAGGCTTATAATATGGTAGCAAAAAGGGTCAGCAATAATCAATTCAGAGATGCAAAGTTGAATAAACGCTCAACGACGGTCTTGTGCTGGTCCTAGGCTGGACCGTGCTAGAGACGCGAGCCTAGAACACTAACAAAATCACGGCGCTGCACGTAAACAAGGGAGGAGCACACTCTGAATTTTTTTTTTAGCTCTTTTTTTGCTTTTTTTTTTTTTTACTGCTTTTTTTTTTGAAAAATCACTATAATGGCGAGTGTCTCAAAACTCTTCCCAGGTCAAACTGATAGGATGGGCACGAAATTTTTTTGACAAATTTTTTTTTCCGACTGCCTGGACCCAAAAACTGGAAACGGGTCAAAAAAAAACTTTCTATAACGGCGACTGTCTCAATACGCTTAGAAACACCTAAAAATAGGATAGCCAGAATTTTTTTTTTGGAAACCAACCTCTTCTACGGACGGCAAAAGATTGCTGGAATCCGAAACCTACTCAGACAAGGAAACACAAATCGGAAATTAGATGGATCCCGAAAACAAATCTAATATGCAAGGAACTCGGATTGGTGGTGGATATATGGTGGTGGTATATGGCAACGGTTTGGTATATGGCAGCGGTGGTGGTATATGGATCTGATTCAAAGCGGTGGCGAATAAGCGGTGGTGGTAGATGGCGGGCGATGATAATGGTGCGGCGGCGGCGTGACAACTTATGACCAGAACTCGAAACTCTAAAAGACTAGACTCTAAGACCAGCAACTAGACACGACGATGCAACCGCAAATTCAACAATGCAAATACAGAAAAGATTATGCAAAGGCTCAGACTGGTTCGGATAGGGTGAACTAACCCTAATTTTTTTTTTGGTTTTTCGTGGACTATAGGTATGAAGAACAGACTCGATCTAAACTACGAAAAACTGTAAAATCTCACCGAGCAACCTGGAAATCTGATAGCACTTGATAGAGGCAAAGGTGTCCCGTCTTTCGATGAGATGGTGGATTTCGCTTTGGTGGAAGTCGACTTTGACGATCCGACTACTGACGTCAGCGAGGGCGTCAGCGCCTTAGCAATCGCTAAACCAACTCCGAGAGGTTATTGACCACGCCGGAACACGATCAACCTGACCACGAGGGTCTATTTCCTGCGAGCAAACGAAGAACAAGCAAGAAACTGAGATTGCAATCTGGATATTGCGAATATAAGATGAAAGCTTTATTGATCAAGGTGGGGTTCTGTGGCGCCTTTGTCAGTCGTTGAACACAAACGAAGTACGCGAAGTTGCAGCTATGGCGAACTTTTGATCTAAACAAAACCCAAAGTCTAAACGGTGCCCTAAGGGCTGTATATATGGAGGAAGAGGGGGTGAATTTCGTGGCCCTTGGTGGAGGGGTCTGAAACTAACCCTATCTCTTGTTTCCCCACACATACGGACTCTAAAAATAGCCTATACTAATGTATTTCGAAATTACATGGGCCTGGCCCAATAATAAGGTGACGCAGCACCTAGAATAGCCTCTGGACGAAATTTATGAAGTGGCATCTTGTATATTTCGTCCAAGGCTTCATGCACTCATTATGGTGGCTTCAAAGTCCTGAAATCATCACTTGTAACTCCATTCTTGTCCCCCTTGCGCATGCCATCATCTCCATGCTTGCTCTTGCTCCAATGTTCATCCTTCTCCAAGCTAGGCCCTTCATTTGTAAGCAAAACAAATGTATCCAATTTAGGCAGCATCATATTCTCATGAACATTAGAATCATTACCAAGAAACGAAAGTACACAGTAATTTAGTTGGCGTCTTGTGAGCTCTAGTAATTGGTCCAGTATGTATAGCAGCAGGGGCTGTGGGTGTAACAATGGTATGGATGTCCTCATCAACCGAAGGCAACAGAAGCTCCCTCCCGAAGCCGGATCATCCGGACCCAGGACCGGATCATCCGGACCCCTCCCGGACGTCCGGACCGCCAGCCGGACATCTGGCCCGTCGCCGCCACCAGCCGAGCCTCCAGCTCATCCGGGTCCCCACCCGGATCATCCGGACCAGCCCGGATCATCCGGACCCTTGTCTAGATCATCCGGCCAGGGCATGCGTGCGCGTGTTGGGCTGAGCCCATGTACCCCTTAGCCCCAAACTCTATATATAGGACCCCATCTCCTCACTTTGAGACTTAGCATTGGATTAGCTCATATTTCTATGAGAGCCTTTGCTCATCCACTCGGTTACTTCTCCTCGGAGATCAGGACCTCCGTCTAGGAGAAGATCCCTCAGCGGATTCAAGACCCCTCTCTAGGGAAGAACATCAAGGCCTCCTCTCGGAGATGAACGGTTCCTTTGTATCCTTACCCTAGTTGACTATGTATCTTGTGGATCTCATGTGTGTATGTTGATCTAGCACTTGTGTGATCGATTCCTTGTTGGTTGAGTGATTCTCTCTCGTTTTCCCCATGTTTCTCCTCGTGCTTCCGCGTGTTCTTCGTGTTTCCCCCGTAGGATCCCCTCCATACGTGAAAGATCGACGAATTAGGATTCCACCCTACATCAGGTTCCACCCTACATCATATGGTATCATGAGCCATGTTGATCACGTTTTTGGAGCCCCTACCCCTCTTTTTCTAGCTTGATTTTGTTGTTTTCATCCTAAAATCCGAAAATCCCCACAAAAATACCCCCCAATTTTTTTTGTGATTTGTTGGTTTTGATGATGTTTTGTTGTTTTTGATCTGTGGATTCGTGATGAGGACATGACTACCTTGGATAAGACCAAAAATATTGTATACATGCATATTTGTCAGGTGATTTCTAGTGCAAACTATTCAATAATATATTTATGTTATCGAGAACAAAAATACTTCACATACTTTTGTGTTTTGTCTAATTGCAGGTGTGTGGGACATTTGTACAATCCACATATGAAGATAAGGGAAAAGGAGAAGTTTAGGTGCTGTTCAAAAAGTCTTCTCACGTCACTTTTGGGCCAAGAGAAGATAGAGTCCAAGTCTCTCACGTTCTGGATTCAGATTCGGACTGCACAGACATACCTGACTCAAAACGTCAACAACTTTTTGATACGGACTCCGAATTGGGTGATTCTTTTTTTGTTGGAAAGTAGATTTCATGCTCTTTCCAGCACAATTGGAATCACCTTAAAAGCCGTCCGGAGCGTTGAGTTGTGGACGAAACAATCTGATGCTGCACCAGAATCCGAGTCAAACTACAAGTCCAAAGGTGTTACGTCACCTCCACTTGGGCCCATTGGCCTTGTACGACCTAGGTTAGTTTTAGGCTGCCTTGGGACGTTCTCCCACCTCCTTGGCCGTCACCCCTTGCTCCTATATAAGTAGATCCATCTAGTAGCTTTTTGCTTGGGATTTGTTTAGTTAAAAGTTAGCCATTGCAACTTCGTGTACTTCGTTTGTGTCCAACGACCAGACCAAGACCGCTTACGGATCCCCACCATTATCAATACGTCATACATACTCGCAATATTCAGATTGCTTTTATCATATTCTTGCTTGTTCTTCGATTGCTTGCAGGACCTTCGTGGTCAGGTTGATTGTGCTCCGGCGTGGTCAATAACCTCTCGGAGTTGGTTTAGCGATTGCTAAGGCGCAACGTCGTGCACGTTTGTAGTCGGATCGTCAAAGTTGTCTCCAACAAATCGATAGTTATCATCTCATCGAAAGATCGGGACACCCCGCCTCTATCAAGTGGTATCAGTTTTCAGGTTGCTCGGTGAGATTTTACAGTTTTTCATAGTTTAGATCGCATCTGTCATTCATACCTACAGTCCATGAAAAAGCCATAAAAAAGTTAGATCTGTTCATCCTTTATCCAAGCCAGTCTGAGCCTTTGCAATTTTCTATTCATTGCTTGCATAGTTGAATTATCGGTTGCATCGTCGTGTTAGTTGCTGGTCTTAGTGTCTAGTTCCTTTAGAGTTTCGAGTTCTGTTCACATTAGTCACGCCGCCGCTGCATCATTATGCCTTCCGTTGTCCACCATCCCATCTATTAATTTCCACCACGTGCTACACGCTGTTCATTGTCATAATCATAGTTGAGGTCATTCACATCTTTGCCTGATCCAATCTGCATCTTATCTAGTTTGTCTTGGAAAGAGGGAGAAAAAAAAAGAGAAAAAAAAGAGAGAAAAAAAAGGAAAGGAAAAAAAAAAAAGAGAGAGAAGAAAAAGAAAAAAAAGCGTGAGAAAAAAGAGAGAGGAAAAAAAATCGGATCTATCTAGAATCAATCTCGTACCTGAATTCGGATTGGAATCTGTTTTGTGCACTGTTCAGTAAAACAGGTGTATCTTCCTCATCTGAAGTCCGTTTTGGCTCCGTGAGTACTCAAATTGAAGCTAGTGACGAGCCGCATCTAAATAGTTGCAGAAGCTAGTTCAATATTTGACACCTCAAAATCGGCTTCTAAATAGGTCTTTTTGCCCTCCGAAGTTCGTCAACACAGCTTGTTCCAATATTTCAGGCCAGTTTTCGAATTCTTTGACTCCTTATATCAACTCGGAATTGAGTGATTCTTTTTGCATTGGAAAGCTTGAGTTAGTAGCATTCTTTGAAAGAATTTATCATAAAATTGGCTCAAACATTTCAAGAGGAAAGTTGAAGAGACAGTTGTTGTATATCCTGCTTGGTAGTTGTTTTTCATCATTATCTTCACTACCGTTGTGATCTTCACTTCTATCTTGCTGTCAAGAGCTACTTAGTATCCTTCATTGATGCTAGTTGTGCTACGCCGTGACCTCATTAGTGTTCTAGGCTCGTGTCTCTAGTTCGGTCTAGCCTAGGACCAGCACAGTACCGTCGTTGAGCGTTTATTCAACATTGCATCTCTGAATTGATTATTGCTAATCTTTTGCTACCATATATAGCCAACCCAGCTCCACATATTTCTACACCATGTATATGTACGTTCACTTGGCAATCGCTTTACACAATCTTCAGAGTTACTTGACACCGCTGGTTGCCTGTCACCACCTGCCGCATGGTAAGAACTTGTAAGATATTGATATTTGCTTTACTGTGAGCACTTTACAACCACATCCTAGTAGTTCGTAGGAACATTATTCTCGAATTTTGTTTCTTGTTTCTACTAATCATGACAGGCTTCGAGATAGAAGTTCTTGGACGATTTAACACATCTTCACCATCACGAGAGTTGGGACAACACACACAAGCACATGGCCAGGTTAGCTCTTTACCGTCATTTGAGGGTAGATTTAATCCTGCTATTTATCTAGCTTGGGAGCTTGAAGTAGAACAAGTTTTTAGTCAACATGTTTTTTCTGAACTTGAGCGAGTACGAGCTGCCACTAGAGCATTTACTGGTTTTGCTTCTGTTTGGTGGAGTGTGCATTGTAAGAAAAACATTGATAACCAACCCACAACTTGGAAAGATTTGAAAGATGTAATGAGAAAACAGTTTTCCCTCCTTACTATAAATGGTGAATTGCTTCAAAATTTGAACAATTTAAACAAGGCAATAACACTGTTCATACTTACTACCAAGAGTTCAAATTTTATATGCATCATTGTGACATAGAAGAATCTGAGGATGATACAATGAATAGATTTTTTGGTGGTTTCAACCATGATATTCAGACAAGATTTCAGTATATTCCTCGTTGCATTACCGGTATGTATGTTCGTGCTTGTACCTTTGAGAGACAGTTACAGGAGGATGCATTGGGTGACTACAACAACTACTATTCCAGTTCATGCTCACCACCGTCGGTTGGTTCCTCCACCGTTGCACCTACTAGAGAAGCCCCACCTCGGATTGTGAGCGCGACATCATCTCAAGAGTATGGTGCATTGTCTACGTGTGTACCTACATCAGCTACGTCTTTGCGACAAGGTAACAGTAAAGGTATTGATGATATAACTTCACATGAGAATGATGCATTCCTAGTTAACTTGAATGCATCATGTGTTGAGTTACACAGTGATTTGAGCACAACACCTATTTTAGAGAATCTTGATACTGTCATGAATGCGTCATGTGATCAAACAACTGAAATACCAACAATTTTGAGAGCACCTACTGAATTAACTGTTGATGCAAAAGAATCAATGTTTAATCATTTTGATATGACCTCTAATCTTGGTGATGATTCTGTGTCGAATGACTCATTGCATGTTTGCTTATCTAAGCATGTTGTAGCATGTAAATTTGATTCAAATAAGGTTTATTCACCAATGTTGGGATGGTTTAATGATGAACATTGTCAATCTTTTGAAATGAATAAGAGCTTTACTTATATGTGCAAACTGAGTTGCAATATTTTCATGCCTTCTACTTCTTGTGCTAATTTTTTGGCTTTAGATTTTATGAACTATGCAAGTTACTCATCTATTCATGTGTCATATATGCAAAAATCAAGGGAAGTAAAAATGGATGACGTATACATATACAACATGTACACCTTGTCTCTTTTGTTAACCACATTTCAGATTAAGAAACGCCGAGGACGGCTTTGTTTTCAAGAAGGGGAGGATGATGAGGACATGACTACCTTGGATAAGACCAAAAAAATTGTATACATGCATATTTGTCAGGTGATTTCTAGTGCAAACTATTCAATAATATATTTATGTTATCCAGAACAAAAATACTTCACATACTTTTGTGTTTTGTCTAATTGCAGGTGTGTGGGACATTTGTACAATCCACATATGAAGATAAGGGAAAAGGAGAAGTTTAGGTGCTGTTCAAAAGTCTTCTCACGTCACTTTTGGGCCAAGAGAAGATAGAGTCCAAGTCTCTCACGTTCTGGATTCAGATTCGGACTGCACAGACATACCTGACTCAAAACGTCAACAACTTTTTCATACGGACTCCGAATTGGGTGATTCGTTTTTTGTTGGAAAGTAGATTTCATGCTCTTTCCAGCACAATTGGAATCACCTTAAAAGCCGTCCGGAGCGTTGAGTTGTGGACGAAACAATCTGATGCTGCACCAGAATCCGAGTCAAACTACAAGTCCAAAGGTGTTACGTCACCTCCACTTGGGCCCATTGGCCTTGTACGACCTAGGTTAGTTTTAGGCTGCCTTGGGACGTTCTCCCACCTCCTTGGCCGTCACCCCTTGCTCCTATATAAGTAGATCCATCTAGTAGCTTTTTGCTTGGGATTTGTTTAGTTAAAGTTAGCCATTGCAACCGTGTGCCGTTTGTGTCCAACGACCAGACCAAGACGCTTACGGATCCCCACCATTATCAATACGTCATACATACTCGCAATATTCAGATTGCTTTTATCATATTCTTGCTTGTTCTTCGATTGCTTGCAGGACCTTCGTGGTCAGGTTGATTGTGCTCCGGCGTGGTCAATAACCTCTCGGAGTTGGTTTAGCGATTGCTAAGGCGCAACGTCGTGCACGTTTGTAGTCGGATCGTCAAAGTTGTCTCCAACAAATCGATAGTTATCATCTCATCGAAAGATCGGGACACCCCGCCTCTATCAATTCGGTGTGTAACTCGTGGATCTTGCTTTTCCCGACCTTCTCCCCCTCGAAATCCACCCAAAATCCCCGAAAATTGTCAAATTTCTCCCCGTTTTCGTGTTCTTCCCGAGCAGTTCCCGTGCGAAGTTGACCTGCCCGGATCATCCGGACTCCGACTCGGATCATCCGTACGTGCCCGGATCATCCGGCTCCTAGCCCGGATCATCCGGCTTCCGCTGACGAAGCTGCAGTTCTGAAGTGCCCCTCCACCACCACCTCCACCTACACCTACATACCACCTCCCCACTCCAACCACCACCACTTCCACTTGCCAAACCCCAAGACACAACCTCCGTACTACCATTCGAATTTGAGTTCGAGATTTTGAGTTGAGATTTCCGTGTCCTATTGTGTTTCGGCTATTTAGGTGCGGTGAGACTTCGACAACAAACGCTCATCTTCGTCGACTACTCATATTCGCTACGGACGGTAACCTCGACGACATCTTTGTCCTAACTTGCAATTGCATTGATAACCCTCATAGACCATCTTTTGCGTTGCTTACCCATCGAGACTAGCCGTTGAGTATTGTCGGCAACGTGACCTGTGCACATTAGTTGCATACACCATATCATACATACCATCGTGGTGCATATCTCGGAATCAACTTGTGTGTCACAAAGTTGTCATCGCATACACAATTGCTATCTTGGTTCGCGAAGTTTGCATAAGAAAAGAGCTCACAAGAGAAAGAGCCACTCAAGCTTTTAAGCAAAGAGGAAAGATAAGCAAAGAGCTTATAAGCAACAAGCATAGCATCATACAACATTAAGATTGTCATATAAGATCATCTTGGATCATTGCACCGAAATACCATACACATAGCATACTTGGGATAGAGATCGTTGCATTTTTGCCTAGTAGGTTGTGCACAAGCTCCGTATCCGCCTATTGTGCAATCGTGCTAGCGTCTCTCTAGTATTGTGCAACAAGAGCATTTTCGTGGATTCCACATTTTGGCTCACTTTTGGTTTGCACAATCCCATTTATCTATTTATGTGTGTGTTTCCGTGTACCACTACTTGCTTGGTCTACTTGTTGCATATGCGAATTTGCGAATCTTCTTCAACATTTTTGAGTCAAGCCAATGATTGCAATCAATTTTGTGCCACCATCCTAACCAAGCTCCACCAAAAGCTTTTACTTGTGTAGGTGTGAGAATCGACAAGGATCGGTACCAATAGTGCTATTTCATTGTCCGCATTTGAGTGAACTTGATTCATCTTCAACTTCGGTCAAAGGTACATTGGTATTCGTTCTTCTCCTTCTACCACTCACAATTTGCTTGAAATGATGGATAGGCCAAGTTCTTCTACAAATCCACTCTTCATCGAGGAAGACGACGACATGTCATCATCGTCACCAAGAGCCACCTCTTTGCCGCTGTGAGCTCTCCATCAAGAGCAACAAGCAATGAGCGAACGCATCGACAACAAGCTCGACGCGCACAAGAAAGAGAACGATGCAAGAATGGACGAGCTCCGCGCCTTGTAGGTGAACCGGCGTCATTCTACTTCCTCACACTCAAGACGGAGCCACTCAATTCGCCACTCCGACGACTCCTTCTCCGACTCAAGTACACCGTCATCGAACACTCTTCGACGAGCCGCGCGTCAAGACCGTCATGCATCTCGCAACCCGCTACATGACAAGAATCTCCATGAGCAAGTTGATGAAGAAGCTCCTCGTCCTCAATCGAACCAAGTGGCGTTTGCTCAAGCTCAAGAACAACAACGTCTTCGTCGCCAACAAGAACAAGAACGAGCGCGTATACACCAAGAGCAACAAGACGCCGAGGCTCAACATCTTCAACAACAACAACGAGAAGAACAAGCTCTTGAGGCGGAACGTGCCCTTCAAGCATCAAGTCGAGCTATTGCCAACCGGAATTGCGAAAGGCGCAATTAAGAGGAAGCCCTTTGAGAAGAAATACAAGAGAGGAACTACCATCCGCGTGCGCAACGTCAAGCTCCACAAGCTCCTCCACAAGCTCCTCAAGCTCAACCTCAACCTCAAGGTCAACAAGAGCAAGTTGATCATGTACTTCCTCCTCGCCAAGAGCAACATGAGGATGATTACCCTCCACGACAAGAACGTCATCATCAACATCGACATCAACACAATGAAGAGCAACGCTATGGCAAGCTCAAGTTCACAATGCTCATGTTCAATGGAACCAATGATCCCGAAGAGTACCTTGATCCCGAAGAGTACCTCTCATGGGCATTGAAGGTCGACAAAATCTTCCGTCTGCATAACTATGAGGAAGAGAAGAAGATCGCTATGGCATCACTTGAGTTCCAAGACTATGTGCTCATATGGTGGGAACAAGTCCTTGAGCGCCGACAAGAAAGAGGTGAACCTCCAATCACCACTTGGGCTCAAATGAAGGATGTCATGAGAGAACGCTTTGTGCCCACCTACTACAACCGTGATCTCTTCAAGAAGCTACAACTCCTCAAGCAAGGAACAAAGAGTGTTGAAGAATACTACAAGGAAATGGAGATTGCCATGATTCGAGCCAATGTCACGGAGGATGATGAGCAAACAATGGCACAATTCTTGAATGGACTCAACCATCCCATCAAAAAGATCGCCGACTTCCAACCCTACTCCAACCTCATTGAGCTCGTGCATCAAGCTACAAAGGCGGAACGTAAAGTGCAAGATGACTTCAAGTACGCCAAGTACTCCTCCAAGACATACGGCTTCTCCAACAACCAAGCTTCAACAACTACTCCAACTTCGACATCAACAAAGCCTTCTCCAAGCAACGACGACAAGTCAATTTACAAGCAAACTTTTACAAGTTCAAGTCGTCCTCCTCCTACTACAAGCAACATCAAGCCACGTGCTTCATCATCCACTCCAACCGATGTGACCGTCAAAACAAGCTCCTTCAAGTGTTTCACTTGCGGCGGCCGAGGCCACAAGTCCTACGAATGCACCAACAAGCGCACCATGATACTCAATGACGATGGCACCTACGACTCAATGAGTGAAGATGAAATGGACGCTATTGAGCAAGTGGCCATGCACCGGCGCATCAACGAGGATGAAGATGATCAAGTCTTTTATGACGAAGATACAAGCCCCGCTCTTGTTGTCTCCAAAGTCTTGACACTTCAACATCAATAAGAAGAAGACCAACGATGCCACATCTTCCACACAAAGGCCGGCATCAATGGGCGAGCCGTCAAGGTCATCATCGATGGAGGTAGTTGCCACAACTTGGCAAGCGAAGAACTATGCTCCAAACTCCAATTGGTCAAGAAGAAGCATCCACAACCCTACAAGGTTCAATGGCTAAGTGACTCCGGCACTATACGAGTTGAGCATATGGTCCAAGTATCCTTCAAAATCGGTGCATATGAAGACACTTTGGAGTGTGATGTGGTCCCAATGACCGTTTGCCACCTCCTCCTTTGTCGGCCATGGCAATTCAACCGTGGTGTCTACCACAATGGGCGTACAAACCACTATAGCTTCAAGATGAAAGGCAAAGAATATGTCCTACGACCCATGTCTCCTAGTCAAGTGATAGCTGACAAACAAGCCACCAACCAAAGAGAGAAGTGATAGAGGCAAAGGTGTCCCGTCTTTCAATGAGATGGTGGATTTCGCTTTGGTGGAGGTCGACTTTGACGATCCGACTACGAAGTCACGAGGGCGTCGCGCATATAGCAATCGCTAAACCAACTCCGAGAGGTTATTGACCACGCGAAGCACGATCAACGACCACGAGGTCTATTTCCTGCGAGCAAACGAAGAACAAGCAAGAAACTGAGATTGCAATCTGGATATTGCGAATATAAGATGAAAGCTTTATTGACCAAGGTGGGGTTACGTGGCGCCTTTGTGCAGTCGTGGAACACAAGCGAATCTGTGAAGTTGCAGCTATGGCGAACTTTTAATCTAAACAAAACCCAAGTTTAAGCGGTGCCCTAAGGGCTGTATATATGGAGGAAGAGGGGAGAATTTCGTGGCCCTTGGTGGAGGGTCCAAACTAACCCTATCTCTTGTTTCCCCACACATACGGACTCTAAAAATAGCCTATACTAATGTATTTCGAAATTACATGGGCCTGGCCCAATAATAAGGTGACGTGACACCTAGAATAGCCTCTGGACGAAATTTATGAAGTGGCATCTTGTATATTTCGTCCAAGGCTTCATGCACTCATTATGGTGGCTTCAAAGTCCTGAAATCATCACTTGTAACTCTATTCTTGTCCCCTTAGCATGCTATCATCTCCATGCTTGTTCTTGCTCCAATGTTCATCCTTCTCCAAGCTAGGCCCTTCATTTGTAAGCAAAACAAATGTATCCAATTTAAGCAGCATCATATTCTCATGAACATTAGAATCATTACCAAGAAACGAAAGTACACAGTAATTTAGTTGGCGTCTTGTGAGCTCTAGTAATTGGTCCAAGATGTATAGCAGTAGGGGTTGTGGGTGTAATAATGGTATTGATGTCCTCATCATCCTCCCCTTCTTGAAATGAAGTCGTCCTCGACGAAAGTTCATCTTCCTCACCCAAATATGGCTTCAAATCTGCAATGTTAAAAGTGGGACTAACCCCAAAATCTACAGGCAGCTCAAGTTTATATGCATTATCATTTACTTTCTCCAACACCTTAAAGGGACCAGCAGCACGTGGCATTAGCTTTGATTTGCAAATCAGAAATCTATCCTTACATAAATGTAACCAAACAAGATCTCCAGTGCAAACACAACATGTTTTCTACCCTTATCTCCAGCAAGTTTATATTTAGCATTCATATGCTCAATGTTTTCCTTAGTTAACTCATGCATTTTTAAAATCAATTCAGCACGTTCTTTAGCATCAAAATTAACCTTCTCCGAAGATGGAAGAGGCAACAAATCAATAGGTGCACGAGGTAGGAAACCATACACAACTTCAAAAGGGCACATCTTAGTAGTAGAATGCAATGAACGATTATAAGCAAATTCAATATGAGGCAAGCAATCCTCCCACATTTTCTTATTTTTCTTTAGAACAGCCCTAAGCATAGTAGACAATGTTCTATTGACTACTTCATTTGTCCATCGGTTTGGGGTGATAAGTAGTACTAAAAGCAGTTTAGTCCCCAACTTAGCCCATAAACATCTCCAAAAGTGGCTAAGAAATTTAGTATCACGATCTGAAACAATAGTATTTGGCACACCATGCAAGCGAATAATTTCACGAAAGAACAAATCAGCAACATTGACAAAGATCATCGCTTTTATGACATGGTATAAAGTGTGCCATTTTGAGAATCTATCCACGACAACAAATATGCTATCCTCCCTTCTTTGTTCTAGGTAAACCTAAAACAAAGTCCATAGATATATCCTCCCAAGGAACACTAGAGTGCAGGCAAAGGCATATATAAACCATGAGGATTGAGTCGTGACTTAGCTTTTTGACATGTAGTGCAGCGAGCAATAAAACGCTCAACATCCGTCTCATCTTTGGCCAAAAGAAATGTGTAGCAAGTCGTCCTCCGTCTTCTTCACGCCAAAGTGTCCCATTAGTCCTCCTCCATGCGCCTCCTGCAACAACAAAAGACAAACGGAGCTAGCTGGAATGCATAGCTTGTTAGCACGGAAAACAAATCCATCATTAACGACAAACTTGTTCCATGTTCTTCCTTCTTTACAATTCCGCAATACATCTTTAAAATCAGCATCATGTACATATTGATCTTTGATGGTCTCCAAACCAAATATTTTGAAGTCAAGTTGTGAAAGCATAGTATAGCGACGAGACAATGCATCAACAATAACATTTTCTTTACCCTTCTTGTGTTTAATGACAAAAGGGAAAGTCTCAATGAATTCAACCCATTTAGAATGTCTACGATTCAGTTTAGCTTGACTTTTAATATGTTTCAAAGATTCATGATCAGAATGTATAACAAATTCTTTGGGCCATAAATAATGTTGCCATGTTTCTAAAGTCCGAACAAGAGCATATAATTCTTTATCATAAGTAGAGTAATTCAGACTAGGCCCACTCAATTTTTCGAGAAAAGTATGCAACAGGTTTGCCATCTTGTAATAACACACCTCCTAATCCAATTCCACTAGCATCACATTCAAGCTCAAAAGTCTTATTAAAATCAGGAAGTTGGAGTAAAGGAGCATGTGTCAACTTAGGTTTCAATACCGTGAAGGCTTCTTCCTGTGCGGTACCCCAAACAAAAGGCACATCCTTCTTTGTAAGCTCGTTGAGAGGTGTAGCAATGGTGCTGAAAACTCTCACAAAACGCCTATAGAAACCAGCGAGGCCAAGGAAACTCCTCACTTGTGTGACCGTTTTGGGCTGCGGCCAACTCTCAATAGCTTCAATCTTGGCTTTATCAACTTCAATTCCCTGTGGAGTAACAACATAGCCAAGAAAAGATACTCGGTCGGTGCAAAAGGTGCACTTCCCAAGGTTACCAAACAAACGTGCATCACGTAGAGCATTAAAAACAACACGTAAATGTTCCAAATGTTCTTCCAAAGATTTGCTATAAATCAGTATATCATCAAAATAGACTACCACAAATCGTCCAATGAAAGCACGTAAAACTTCGTTCATTAATCTCATGAAAGTACTAGGTGCATTAGTTAACCCAAAAGGCATGACTAACCACTCATATAATCCAAACTTAGTTTTAAATGCTGTTTTCCATTCATCTCCCAATTTCATACGAATTTGATGGTATCCACTCATAAATCAACTTTGGAGAATATTGTAGAGCCACTCAATTCATCAAGCATATCATCTAACCTAGGAATAGGGTGGCGATAACGAATAGTAATATTATTGATGCCTCTACAATCAACACACATACGTGACGTACCATCCTTTTTCGCACTAGAATAATAGGAACAGCACAAGGACTAAGGGATTCGCGTATATAACCTTTGTCGAGCAGCTCCATGCTTGACGCATAATCTCCTTCGTCTCCTCTGGATTGGTGCGGTATGGTGCACGGTTGGGTAATGATGCACCGGAATTAAATCAATTTGATGCTCAATCCCTCGAATAGGTGGTAATTCGGTGGCACGTCTTGTGGAAAGGCGTCGTGAACTCTGCAAAATGTTAGTGACAGCGGGGGGCAAAGAGGAAGGCACGTCCTCGAATGAAAATAATGCCTCTTTGCACACAAAAGCATAGCAAACAGATTTGCTAAAATCTAGCTCATCAATATCAGATTTGGTGGCAAGTAAACATGCACTTTTCAATTTAATTTCAGAAGCAACAGTAGATGGTTTATTATTAGGCTTCATGTGTTGCTCAAATTCTTTTGCCACAATCTGATTTTCACTCTTATTTTTCTCTGTTTTGCTTTATTAGCTCTATTAATATCATCTTTCAAAATTGACTCAGAGTCATAGGAAGCAAAGTAATATTTTATCCTTATGAACAAGAGTATCTTGATTGTTTCTACCATGGTGTACAGAATTTTTATCAAATTGCCATGGTCTACCAAGTAACAAGGAACATGCTTGCTTAGGTACCACATCACAATCAACATAATCAGCATATGTAGAGATACTAAAATACACACGAACAGTATGTGTTACCTTCACCTTGCCGCTGTTGTTGAACCATTGGATGTAGTAAGGATGTGGATGTGGTCTTGTGGTGAGAGATAGCTTCTCCACCATCTCCATGCTAGCCAAGTTGTTGCAGCTCCCTCCATCTATGATGGCCTTGAATAGAGCGTTCCTTCACAACTCCTTTGTATGGAACAAATTATGCCTCTGATTTTGCTCAGCTTGTGTAACCTGCACACTCAAAACACGTTGAGCAACTAAACATTCATACTGTTAGCATCTTGACAGCCATGTATTGTGTCTCATGATCGTAATCATCCCACCGTGTTCCTCATGTGTAATAAGAGCCAAAGTCTCCTCATCATAGTCACTAGCGGACTCATACCCACCATCCTCGTGCAATCATCATCACACGCTGAGATTTGCATTCTCTCATAAAATGTCCTCTTCCCTTACAACGACGACAAATAATATCACTTGTGTGCCTGTTGGCGCCATGGAAGAAGAAGAGCTCTGTGCAGGCCCGGCGGTGTGCTCTTGGCGGATAGTGGTGGTTGTGCCTGCTTTCTTGTATCACGGTTGGAGGTGGCACTGAAGGAGGTGATGGTGCGGTGGAAGTAGATGATGCACGTGGTGTCCATGATGAAGGTCGACCTGCGAGAAAAGTTAGTGCGGCGCCAATGCTGTCGATCCTGCACTTCACGTTCAGCTTTACAAGCAAGATGGAATAAGCGAGTGATATTATTATAATCCTTATAGTCTAGAATGGTCTGAATCTCTATTTAATCCACCCGAAAAGCGTGCAAGCATAGCTTCATTCTCCTCAACAATACCACATCTAATCAAGCCGGTTTGTAATTCCCGATAATATTCTTCTCTGAGTTTTTCCTTGTCTTAAGCGCTGCAATTTTTGAAGTAATTCACGTTGATAATATGGTGGAACCCAACGAGTCGCATAGCAGTTTTCAACGCAGCCCAAGTAGCTGGAACAGGATATAATCTACAATGTTCGACCACCAAACACATGCAAAGCTAGTGAAATCACAAACAGCAGCAGAACATGTCTCTCCTCGGGATATTGTAAACATGTAAATCGTTGTTCAGTTTCTAACTCCCAAGTAAGATATATATCGGGAACATATCTACCCTCAAATGGTGGAATATTCAATTTCAGTTTAGGGAGATGGTCATGATCTCGTACTGAGGGGAGCCCTAATATTGCCATTATTTGCATGTGGGCGACCTGGTGGTTGTGGTGCTCGTGGTTGCACGTAGTTCGATGTTGATCAACCTCATCCTCATAATCGCCCACATACTCATCATCCTCCTCGGTACCACCAGCAGCGATGGCGAGCCAAAGAAGCACCAACAGCGATGGCAGCGGCACCAAATTTTGTCCTGCTCAATAGGAACACGCTGAGCTCGTCCATACTGATTCGGAAGGGGCGTGGTTGTTGTCGTTCTTGAGGTGCGATAGGTGCAGCCGGCGGTGGTTGTGGAAAACGCAGCGAGCAATTCATCAAACTTGCTATCAAGCTTTGTTTCAAACGTCTTCTCAATGCCATCTATCTTCTCCATGGCCTCGTCAAATCTGTTTAGCACGTCTTGCAACTGTCCAATCATCATTTGCTGAAACTTATCATGTAGCTGTTTGTTCGTCGAGTTCTCCCAATCAGTCTCAAATCGACTTGTGATCCTGCCATGGTTAGCAGCAATAGAAACACACAAGAATATGATCCTCTGAGACTACTAGGAAGTGGTGGTGGTGGTGTGGTGGACAGTCACAAATCCGTCAAGCAAATCTCAAATTCTTACCAATTCTTACCCAGCAAGAAGGTGGTGATCGGCAACCGTTGTAGTCAAAACTCTCAAAGCTTGGCTATAGCGATTACGGGGAGAATCAAGCGCACGACGTAGATGTATGTGGAGCTGGGAAGGCTTATAATATGGTAGCAAAAAGGTCAGCAATAATCAATTCAGAGATGCAAAGTTGAATAAGCGCTCAACGACGGTACCGTGCTGGTCCTAGGCTGACCGTGCTAGAGGCGAGCCTAGTACACTAACAAAATCACGGCGCTGCGTAAAAACAAGGGAAAAGCACACTCTGGAAAAAAATTCTCCTCTTTTTTTATGCTTGCTGCTTTTTTTTTTGAAAAATCACTATAATGGCGAGTGTCTCAAAACTCTTCCCAAGTCAAACCGACAAGATGGGCACGAAATTTTTTAGCCCAATTTTTTTTTTTTTCGATTGCCGGACCCAAAAACTGAAGCGGGTCAAAAAACTTTCTATAACGGGACTGTCTCAATACGCTTAGAAACACCTAAAATAGGATAGCCAGAAATTTTTTTGTCCCGTGCGTTTTGGAAAGTTTTGGGCCTAAGCGGAGGGTGGTTTTTTTGAAACCAACCTCTTCTACGGACGACAAAGATTGCTGGAATCGAAACCTACTCGGACAAGGAAACACGAATCGGAAAACTAGATGGATCCCGAAAACAAACCTAATATGCAAGGAACTCGGATTGGTGGTGGATATATGGTGGTGGTATATGGCAGCGGTGGTGGTATATAGCAACGGTGGTGGTATATGGCAGCGGTGGTGGTATATCGTCTGGATTGAAGCGGTGGCGGATAAGCGGTGGTGGTAGATGGCGAGGCGATGATGATGGTGCGGCGGCGTGACAACTTATGACCAGAACTCGAAACTCTAAAAGACTAGACTCTAAGACCAGCAACTAGACACAACGATGCAACCGCAAATTCAACAACGCAAATACAGAAAAGATTATGCAAAGGCTCAGATTGGTTCGGATATGAAGACCAAACCCTAATTTTTTTTTGGCTTTTTCGTGGACTGTAGGTATGAAGAACAGACTCGATGTAAACTACGAAAAACTGTAAAATCTCACCGAGCAACCTGGAAATCTGATACCACTTGATAGAGGCAAAGGTGTCCCATCTTTCGATGAGATGGTGGATTTCGCTCTGGTGGAAGTCGACTTTGACGATCCGACTACGAACGTGCGAGGACGTCGCGCCTTAGCAATTGCTAAACCAACTCCGAGAGGTTATTGACCACGCCGGAGCACAATCAACCTGACCACGAAGGTCTGTTTCCTGCGAGCAAACGAAGAACAAGCAAGAAACTGAGATTGCAATCTGGATATTGCGAATATAAGATGAAAGCTTTATTGATCAAGGTGGGGTTCTGTGGCGCCTTTGTGCAGTCGTTGAACACAAACGGCAATCTGCGAAGTTGCAGCTATGGCGAACTTTTAATCTAAACAAAACCCAAAGTCTAAGCGGTGCCCTAAGGGCTGTATATATGGAGGAAGAGGGGTGAATTTCGTGGCCCTTGGTGGAGGGTCCCAAACTAACCCTATCTCTTGTTTCCCCACACATACGGACTCTAAAATAGCCTATACTAATGTATTTCGAAATTACATGGGCCTAGCCCAATAATAAGGTGACGCAGCACCTAGAATAGCCTCTGGACGAAATTTATGAAGTGGCATCTTGTATATTTCGTCCAAGGCTTCATGCACTCATTATGGTGGCTTCAAAGTCCTGAAATCATCACTTGTAACTCCATTCTTGTCCCCTTAGCATGCCATCATCTCCATGCTTGTTCTTGCTCCAATGTTCATCCTTCTCCAAGCTAGGCCCTTCATTTGTAAGCAAAACAAATGTATCCAATTTAGGCAGCATCATATTCTCATGAACATTAGAATCATTACCAAGAAACGAAAGTACCTAGTAATTTAGTTGGCGTGCGCGAGCTCTAGTAATTGGTCCAGTATGTATAGCAGCAGGGGCTGTGGGCGTAACAATTGTATTGATGTCCTCATCACAAAAGCTCAATCTCATGGTCTTTACATGCCTCTTCCTATTCCTTATCAACCTTGGGAAGACATTAGCATGGACTTTGTACTTGGTTTTCCTAGAACTCAAAATGGAAAGGATTCTGTGTTTGTTGTTGTGGATAGATTTTCTAAAATGGCACATTTCATTCCTTGCAACAAGGTAGACGATGCTTCACATATTGCAAATCTCTTTTGTAGGGAAATCTTGCGCCTCCATGGAGTACCAAAGACAATCGTCTCCGACCGTGACGTCAAGTTCCTGAGTTACTTTTGGAAGACCCTATGCGCCAAGCTCGGAATCAAGCTCTTCTTCTCATCCGCATACCATCCTCAAACCGACGGCCAAACGAAGGTGACGAACCGGACGCTCTCCACTCTACTTCGCATGTTGATCAAGAAGAACATCAAGGAGTGGGAGGCGTGTCTACCCATCGCCGAGTACGCCTACAACCGCGCAAGACATTCGACGACCCACAAGTCCCCCTTCGAGGTCGTCTCGGCTTCAACCCATTGTCCCCATTGGACATTCTACCTCTACCTCTACAAGAGCGCACCAACCTCGGCATAGCGCCGTGCAAGCTACATCAAGAAGATGCATGAAGATACAAGAAACACCATCGGCGCCAAGTACAACGACTAGCGTCCAAGCTCAACATCAACAAGCAACCCATGATATTCAACATAGGCGATCTCGTGTGGCTACACCTTCGCAGAACGCTTCCCCACGAGCGCAAGTCAAACTTCTACCTCGAGCAGATGGACCCTTCAAGGTGTTAGCACGCTACAACAACAACGCCTACAAGCTCGACCTACCAAGCGACAAGTACAACGTGAGCGACACCTTCAACGTCAAAGACCTCTCGCCTTTCCATGGTGATGAAGATCTAGATCCGAGGCCGGATCCTTTCGAAGGGAGGGGATATGATGCGGAGCATCCTTCCATCATCCCCATGGACCCTACATCAACACCTACAACACCACAAGGACCGATGACTCGAGCACGTGCAAGAGCTCTTGAAACCGAGGTGACATCACTCCTCTCACAATTCCCTTTCGATTCACATGAGACATGGTTACTACCTCAAACGGAAATGATATGCATACTCAGGTACCAAGGAGTCAACCATGGAGAAGCAAGGAGGCAAGGAGAACCGGAAGCGGAAGACATGCGAGAAGACGGAGAGGAAAAAGCACCAAGGACCAGGGTGGCCGGACGATCCGGACGGCGGCCCGGACGATCCGGACAGAGCCCGGACGATCTGGACCCCGGTCCGGACGATCCGGCTAAATTGACTGAAGCTCCACGCTGAAGCCGGATCATCCGGACCCCGTCCCGGATCATCCGGACCCCGTCCCGGATCATCCGGACCTGGCCCGGACATCCGGACCTCCGGCCGGACATACTACCCTGCGCGACCACCAGCCGACCCTCCGGCTCATCCGGGCCTCCACCCGGAATATCCGGACCCGCCCGGATCATCCGGACCCTCGTCCGGATCATCCGGCCAGCGCCTGCGCGCGCGTGTTGGGCTGAGCCCATGTACCCCTTCGCCCCCAACTCTATATATAGGACCCCATCTCCTCACTTTGAGACTTAGCATTGGATTAGCTCATATTTGTGTGAGAGCCTTTGCTCGTCCACTCGGTTACTTCTCCTCGGAGATCAGGACCTCCTCGGAGAAGATCCCTCAGTGGATTCAAGACCGCTATCTAGGGAAGAACATCAAGGCCTCCTCTTGGAGATGAACGGTTCGTTTGTATCCTTACCCTAGTTGACTATGTATCTTGTGGATCTCATGTGTGTATGTTGATCTAGCACTTGTGTGATCGATTCCTTGTTGGTTGAGTGATTCTCTGTCGTTTTCCCCGTGTTTCCCCTCGTGCTTCCGCGTGTTCTTCGTGTTTCCTCCGTAGGATCCCCTCCAAACGTGAAAGATCGACGAATTAGGGTTCCACCCTACATCACATTAGCCCCCTAGTAGGGACAAACGTACCTTTCTTGATAGAGGCAAAGGTGTCCCGTCTTTCGATAAGATTGTGGCTATCGTTTTGGTGGAAGTCGACTTTGACTATCCGACTACGAATCGCTAAACCAACTCCGAGAGGTTATTGACCACGTCGGAGCACGATCAACCTGACCACGAGGGTCTATTTCCTGCAAGCAAACGAAGAACAAGCAAGAAACTAAGATTGCAATCTGGATATTGCGAATAACAGAGTAAAGCTTTATTGATGAAGGTGGGGTTCTGTGACGCCTTTGTCTGGTCGTTGAACACAAACGAAGTACGCGAAGTTGCAGCTATGGCCAACTTTTAATATAAACAAAACCCAAAGTCTAAACGGTGCCCAAAGGGCTGTATATATGGAGGAAGAGGGGGGAATTTCATGGCCCTTGGTGGAGGGGTCCGAAACCAACCCTATCTCTTGTTTCCCCACACATATGTTCTTTAAAAATAGCCAATACTTATGTATTTTGAAATTACATGGGCCTGGCCCAATAAGAAGGTGACGCAATGACGAAATTTATGAAGTGGCATCTTGTATATTTCGTCCAAGGCTTCATGCACTCGTTATGGTGGCTTCAACATCCTGAAATCATCACTTGTAACTCCGTTCTTGATCCCCTTGCGCATGCCATCAACTCCATTCGTGTTCTTGCTCCAATGTTCATCCTTCTCCAAGCTAGTACCTTCATTTGTAAGCAAAACAAATGTATCCAATTTAGGCAGCATCATATTCTCATGAACATTAGAATCATTACCAAGAAACGAAAGTACCTGGTAATTTAATTGGCGTGCGCGAGCTCTAGTAATTGGTCCAGAATATATAGCAACAGGGGCTGTGGGTGTAACAATGGTATTGATGTCCTCATCACCTTTCTACAGATGCTCTATGATCCGGGCAATCTCATTTGGCCGTAAATTGAAGAAAATCCAGCGGCTATATGCCTTATTCTCCTTCTTTTCGCCAAATGGCATGCTGTAACTCATGCGCGTGAAAGCCAAGAACAAAAGGGCATTCCTGGCATCGATCAATATATATGTGGAAACGATATCTCCACTATAGAGGACAAGAAATTTTGGGGCAGTCAGGCAAAAAGCGCACGAGAAAATGAAGTACTTTCAAGGACTGCCATAAAATGGACAGATGTTCACTAAAACGGTCATAATTTTGTCATTCGGAGTCCGTGTCGGACCCATAAGTACTCAAACTTCTCGCGACGAGCGCGCGAATCAAAAAATACTCCCTGCTTGTGCCATGAGGCCCGAAGTACCCTAAAATTCAGCATTAAGCAGGACTTTTTGGCACTGAAAGTCAAGGAACATCATTCGTCGCTGTTTTTCAGACAAGTTTTTGAACACATTGGCACTTCCTTTTGAAGGAAATTCAAGAGATTATGTTGCTTATAGACATTAGCCCCCCTGGCAGGGACAAACGTACCTTTCTGCAGATGCTCTATGATCCGGGAAATCTCATTTGGCCGTAAATTGAAGAAAATCCAACGGCAATATGCCTTATTCTCCTTGTTTTCGCCGGATGGCACGCTGTAACTCATGCGCATGAAAGCCATGAACAAAAGGGCATTCCTGGCATCAGTTAGTGTATATGTGGAAACGATATCTCCACTATAGAGGACAAGAAATTTTGGGGCGGTTAGGCAAAAAGGGCACGGGAAAATGAAGTACTTTCAAGGACTGCCATAGAATGGACAGATGTTCGCTAAAACGGTCTTAATTTTGTCATCCGGAGTCTGTGTCGGACCGACAAGTACTCAAACTGCTCGCGGCGAGCGTGCGAATCCATAATATACTACCCGCTTGCGCTAGGAGGCCCAGAGTACCCTCAAAATCAGCCTTAAGCAGGGCTTTTTGGCCCTGAAAGTCAAAGAACATCATTCGTTGCTGGTTTTCACACAAGTTTCTGAACCCACTGGCACTTCCTTTTGAAGTAAATTCAAGAGATTATGTTGCTTATAGACGTTAGCCCCCCTGGTAGGGACAAACGTACCTTTCTGCAGATGCTCTATGATCCAGGCAAATCACATTTGACCGTAAATTGAAGAAAATCCAGCGGCTATATGCATTATTCTCCTTGTTTCCGCCGGATGGCATGCTGTAACTCATGCGCGTGAAAGCCAAGAACAAAAGGGCATTCCTGCCATCGGTCAATAAATACGTGGAAACGATATCTCCACTATAGAGGACAAGAAATTTTGGGGCGGTTAGGCAAAAAGCGCACGGGAAAATGAAGTACTTTCAAGGACTGCCATAGAATGGACAGATGTTCACTAAAACAGTCATAATTTTTTCATTCGGAGTCCATGTCAGACCCACAAGTACTCAAGCTGCTCGCGGCGAGCGTCAGAATCCAGAAAATACTCCCCGCTTGCACCAGGAGGCCCGGTATACCCTCAAATAGGGCCTTAAGCAGGACTTTTTGGACCTGAAAGTCAAAGAACATCATTCGTCATTGTTTTTCAGACAAGTTTCTGAAACCATTGGCACTTCCTTTTGAAGGAAATTTGAGAGATTATGTTGCTTATAGACATTAGCCCCCCTAGTAGGGGCAAACATACCTTTCTGTAGATGCTCTATGATCCGGGCAATCTCATTTGGCCGTAAATTGAAGAAAATCCAGCGGCTATATGCCTTATTCTCCTTGTTTTCACTGGATGTCATGCTGTAACTCATGCGCGTGCCAAGAACAAAAGGACATTCCTGCCATTGGTCTATATATATGTGGAAACCATATCTCCACTATAGAGGACAAGAAATTTTGGTGCAGTCAGGCAAAAAGCGCACGAGAAAATGAAGTACTTTCAAGGACTGCCATAAAATGGACAGATGTTCACTAAAACGGTCATAATTTTGTCATTCGGAGTCCGTGTTGGATCCATAAGTACTCAAACTTCTCGCGGCGAGCGCGCGAATCCAAAAAATACTCCCCTCTTGGGCCATGAGGCCCGAAGTAACCTCAAATTCAGCCTTAAGCAGGACTTTTTGGCACTGAAAGTCAAAGAACATCATTCGTCGCTGTTTTTCACACAAGTTTCTGAACCCACTGGCACTTCCTTTTAAAGGAAATTCAAGAGATTATGTTGCTTATAGACATTGGCCCCACTCGTAGGGACAAACGTACCTTTCTGCAGATGCTCTATGATCCGGGCAATCTCATTTGGCCGTAAATTGAAGAAAATCCAGCGGCTATATGCCTTATTCTCCTTGTTTTCGCCGGATGGCATGCTGTAACTCATGCGCGTGACAGCCAAGAACAAAAGGGCATTCCTAGCATCGGTCAGTATATATGTGGAAACGATATCTCCACTATAGAGGACAAGAAAATTTGGGGCGGTTAGGCAAAAAGCGCACGGGAAAATGAAGTACTTTCAAGAACTGTCATAGAATGGACAGATGTTCACTAAAACGGTCATAATTTTGTCATTCGGAGTCCGTGTCGGACCCACAATTACTCATACTCCTCGCGGCGAGCGTGTGAATCCATAAAATACTCCCCGCTTGCGCTAGGAGGCCTGGAATACCCTCAAATACGGCCTTAAGAAGGACTTTTTGGCCCTGAAAGTCAAAGAACATCATTCGTCGTTGTTTTTCGGACAAGTTTCTGAACCCATTGGCACTTCCTTTTCAAGGAAATTCGATAGATTATGTTGCTTATAGACATTAGCCCACCATGGTAGGCACAAACATACCTTTTTGTAGATGCTCTATGATCCGGGCAATCTCATTTAACCGTAAATTGAAGAAAATCTATATGTGGAAACGATATCC
Source organism: Aegilops speltoides (assembly GCA_021437245.1). Taxonomy (NCBI): domain Eukaryota; kingdom Viridiplantae; phylum Streptophyta; class Magnoliopsida; order Poales; family Poaceae; genus Aegilops; species Aegilops speltoides. The sequence continues at coordinate 205,806,085 of CM038141.1, forward strand.
CCAATATAGAGGACAAGAAAGTTTAGGGCAGTCAGGCAAAAAGCGCACGAGAAAATGAAGTACTTTCAAGTACTGCCATAGAATGGACAGATGTTCACTAAAACGGTCATAATTTTGTCATTCAGAGTCCGTGTCGGACCCATAAGTACTCAAACTGCTCGCGGCGAGGGCGTGAATCCATAAAATACTCCCCGCTTGCGCTAGGAGGCCCGGAGTACCCTCATATTCAGCCTTAGGCAAGACTTTTTGGTCCTGAAAGTCAAAGAACGTCATTCTTGTTGTTTTTCACTCAAGTTTCTAAACCCATTGGCACTTTCTTTTGAAGGAAATTAAAGAAATCATGTTGCTTATAGAGATTAGCCCCCCTGGTAGGGACAAACGTACCTTTCTGCATATGCTCTATGATCCGGGCAATCTTATTTGGCCGTAAATTGAAGAAAATCCAGCGGTTATATGCCTTATTCTCCTTGTTTTCGATGGATGGCATGCCGTAACTCATGCGAGTGAAAGCCAAGAACAAAAGGGCATTCCTGGCATCGGTAAATATATATGTGGAAACGATATCTCCACTATAGAGGACAAGAAATTGTGGGGCGGTTAGGCAAAAAGCGCACGGGAAAATGAAGTACTTTCAAGGACTGCCATAGAATGGACAGATATTCACTAAAACGGTCATAATTTTATCATTCGGAGTCCGTGCAAGACCCACAAGTACTCAAACTGCTCGCGGTGAGCGTGCGAATCTAGAAAATACTCCCCGATTGCACCAGGAGGCCAGGGGTACCTCAAATACGGCCTTAAGCAAGACTTTTTGGCCCTGAAAGTCAAAAAACATCACTCATCACTGTTTTACAGACAAGTTTCTGAACCCATTGGCACTTCCTTTTGAAGGAAATTCGAGAGGTTATGTTTCTTATTGACATTAGCCCCCCTGGTAGGGACATACGTACCTTTCTGCAGATGCTCTATGATCCGGGCAATCTCATTTGGCCGTAAATTGAAGAAAATCCAGCGGCTATATGCGTTATTCTCCTTGTTTTCACGGATGGCATCTTTGTAACTCATGCGCGTGAAAGCCAAGAACAAAGGGCATTCCTGCCATCGGTCAATATATATGTGGAAACGATATCTCCACTATAGAGGACAAGAAATTTTGGGCGGTTAGGCAAAAGCGCAGGAAAATGAAGTACTTTCAAGGACTACCATAGAATGGACGGATGTTCACTAAAACGGTCTTAATTTTGTCATTGAGTCCATGTCGGACCCACAAGTACTCAAACTGCTTTCGCGGCGAATCGCGAATCCATCCATAAAATAGGCTACCGCCTTAAGCGGACTTTTGGCCCGAAGAAAGAACATCATTCGTCAGCCTTTCGGACAAGTTTCAAACCATTGGCACTTTTTTGAAGGAAATTTGAGAGATTATGTTGCAATAGACACAGCCCCCTAGTAGGGGCAAACATACCTTCTGTAGATGCTCTATGATCACATTTTTGGCCGTAAATTGAAGAAAATCCAGCGCCTATATGCATTATTCTCCTTGTTTTCGCCGGATGGCATGCTGTAACTCATGCGCGTGATAGCCAAAAACAAAAGGGCATTCCTGCCATCGGTCAATATATATGTGGAAACGATATCTCCACTATAGAGGACAAGAAATTTTGGGGCGGTTAGGCAAAAAGTGCACGGGAAAATGAAGTACTTTCAACGACTGCCATAGAATGGACAGATGTTCACTAAAATAGTCATAATTTTGTCATTGGTCCGTGTCGGACCCATAAGTACTCAAAATGCTCACATGGCGGCGTCGAATCAAAAATACTCCCTCTTGCGCCAGGAGGCCCGAGTACCTCAAATATGGCCTTAAGCAGGACTTTTGGCCTGAAAGTCAAAGAACATCATTAAATCATTGTTTTTCACACAAGTTTGAACCCATTGGCACTTCGTTTTGTAGGAAATTTGAGAGATTATGTTGTTTATAGAAATTATCCCCCCTGGTGGGGACAAACGTACCTTTCTGTAGATGCTCTATGATCCGGGCAATCTCATTTGGCCGTAAATTGAAGAAAATCCAGCGACTATATGCCTTATTCTCCTTGTTTTCAGCGGATGGCATGCTGTAACTCATGCGCGTGCCAAGAACAAAAGGGCATTCCTGGCATCGGTCAATATATATGTGGAAACGATATCTCCACTATAGAGGACAAGAAATTTTGGGGCGGTTAGGCAAAAAGCGCACGGGAAAATGAAGTACTTTCAAGAACTGCCATAGAATGGACAGATGTTCACTAAAACGGTCATAATTTTGTCATTCGGAGTCCATGTCGGACCCACAAGTACTCATACTGGTCGCGGCGAGCATGCGAATCCATAAAATACTCCCCGCTTGCGCCAGGAGGCCCGGAGTACCCTCAAATACGGCCTTAAGCAGGACTTTTTGGCCCTGAAAGTCAAAGAACATCATTCGTCGTTATTTTTCGGACAAGTTTCTGAACCCATTGGCACTTCCTTTTGAAGGAAATTCGAGTGCTTATGTTGCTTATAGACATTAGCCCACCATGGTAGGGACAAACATACCTTTCTGTAGATGCTCTATGATCCGGGCAATCTCATTTGGCCGTAAATTGAAGAAAATCCAGCGAAAGTCAATGCCTTATTCTCCTTGTTTTCTTGGATGGCATGCGCGTATAGAGAAAACAAAAGGGCATTCTAGCATCGGTCAATATATATGTGGAAACGATATCCCCACTATAGAGGACAAGAAATTTTAGGGCAATCGGTCAAAAAGCGCATGAGAAAATGAAGTACTTTCAAGGACTGCCATAGAATGGACAGATGTTCACTAAAATGGTCATAATTTTGTCATTCGAGTCTTTGGGACCCATAAGTACTCAAACTGCTTTCAGGGGCGTGAATCAATAAAATACTCCCGCTTGCGCTAGGAGGACGGAGTACCCTCAAATTCAGCCTTAGGCAAGACTTTTGGTCCCGAAGTCAAAGAACATCATTCTTGTTGTTTTTCACTCAAGTTTCTAAACCCATTGGCACTTCCTTTTGAAGGAAATTCAAGAAATTATGTTGCTTATAGATATTAGCCCCCTGGTAGGGACAAGCGTACCTTCTGCATATGCTCTATGATCCGGTAATCTTATTTGGTCGTAAATTGAAGAAAATCCAGCGTTATATGCCTTATTCTCCTTGTTTTCGCCGGATGGCATGCTGTAACTCATGCGTGTGAAAGCCAAGAACAAAAGGGCATTCCTGGCATCGGTCAATATATATGTGGAAACGATATCTCCACTATAGAGGACAAGAAATTTTGGGGCGGTTAGGCAAAAAGCGCACGGGAAAATGAAGTACTTTCAAGGACTACCATAGAATGGACAGATGTTCACTAAAACGGTCATAATTTTGTCATTCGGAGTCCGTGTCAGACCCACAAGTACTCAAACTGCTCATGGTGGCGTCGAATCTAGAAAATACTCCCGATTGCACCAGAGGCCGGTACCCTCAAGACTTTTTGGCCCGAAAGTCAAAAACATCACTCATCACTGCTTTTGAGACAAGTTTCGAACCCATTGGCACTTCCTTTGAGTAGAGATGTTTCTTTTGACATTAGCCCCCGGTAGGGACATACGTCAAATGCTCTATGATCATCATTTGGTCATTGTCCAATGGCTTATCGTTATTCAAGTTTTCACCGGAACCCATTGGCACTTCTGGCATCTCAATATATGAAGGATATTCACTAGAGGACAAGAAATTATGTTGGGCTTATGAAGACATTAGCTACCATACAATGGATATGGGTCTTACATTGGTCCGTGTCGGACCCACAAGCATCGAACTGCAGATGCTCTATGATCCGGCGATCTTCATTTGGTTTTGCCTGAAAGTCAAAGAACATCCAGCAAATTGAAAAAAGAAAATCCAGCGGTTATATGCCTTATTCTCCTTGTTTTCACCGGATGGCATGCTGTAACTCATGCGCGTGCCCAAAACAAAAGGGCATTCCTGGCATCGGTCAATATATATGTGGAAACGATATCTCCACTATAGAGGACAAGAAATTTTGGGGCGGTTAGGCAAAAAGTGCACGGGAAAATGAAGTACTTTCAACGACTGCCATAGAATGGACAGATGTTCACTAAAATAGTCATAATTTTGTCATTCGGACCGTGTCGGACCCATAAGTACTCAAAATGCTTTCATGGCGGCGCGTATGAATCAAAAATACTCCCGCTTGTGCCATGAGGCCCGGAGTACCCTCAAATTAAGCCTTAAGCAGGACTTTTTGGCCCTGAAAGTCAAAGAACATCATTCGTCACTGTTTTTCAGACAAGTTTCTGAACCCATTGGCACTTCGTTTTGTAGGAAATTTGAGAGATTATGTTGTTTATAGAAATTATCCCCTGGTGGGGACAAACGTACCTTCTGCGGATGCTCTATGATCCGGCGATCTCATTTGGCGTAAATTGAAGAAAATCCAATGACTATATGCCTTATTCTCCTTGTTTTCACGGATGGCATGCTATAACTCATGCGCGTGAAAGCCAAGAACAAAAGGGCATTCCTGCATCGGTCAATATATATGTGGAAATGATATCTCCACTATAGAGGAAAAGAAATTTTGGGGCGGTTAGGCAAAAGCGCATGGGAAAATGAAGTACTTTCAAGAACCGCCATAGAATGGACAGATGTTCACTAAAACGGTCATAATTTTGTCATTGAGTCCATGTCGGACCCACAAGTACTCATACTGGTCGCGGCGAGCATGCGAATCCATAAAATACTCCCCGCTTGCGCCAGGAGGCCCGGAGTACCCTCAAATACGGCCTTAAGCAGGACTTTTTGGCCCTGAAAGTCAAAGAACATCATTCGTCGTTATTTTTCGGACAAGTTTCTGAACCCATTGGCACTTCCTTTTGAAGGAAATTCGAGTGCTTATGTTGCTTATAGACATTAGCCCACCATGGTAGGGACAAACATACCTTTCTGTAGATGCTCTATGATCCGGGCAATCTCATTTGGCCGTAAATTGAAGAAAATCCAGCGGCTCAATGCCTTATTCTCCTTGTTTTCTTCGGATGGCATGCTGTAACTCATGCGCGTGCCGAGAACAAAAGGGCATTCCTAGCATCGGTCAATATATATGTGGAAACGATATCCCCACTATAGAGGACAAGAAATTTTGGGGCAATCAGTCAAAAACCGCATGAGAAAATGAAGTACTTTCAAGGACTGCCATAGAATGGACAGATGTTCACTAAAATGGTCATAATTTTGTCTTTCGGAGTCTTTGCCGGACCCATAAGTACTCAAACTGCACGCGGGGAGGGCGCGAATCAATAAAATACTCCCCGCTTGCGCTAGGAGGACCGGAGTACCCTCAAATTCAGCCTTAAGTAGGACTTTTTGGCCCTGAAAGTCAAAGAACATCATTCGTTGCTGTTTTTCACTCAAGTTTCTGAACCCATTGGCACTTCCTTTTGAAGGAAATTCAAGAGATTATGTTGCTTATAGATATTAGCCCCCCTGGTAGGGACAAACGTACCTTTCTGCATATGCTCTATGGTCCGGGTAATCTTATTTGGTCGTAAATTGAAGAAAATCCAGCGTCTATATGCCTTATTCTCCTTGTTTTCGACGGAGGGCATGCCGTAACTCATGCACGTGAAAGCCTAGAGCAAAAGGGCATTCCTGGCATCGGTCAATATATATGTGGAAACGATATCTCCACTATAGAGGACAAGAAATTTTGGGGCGGTTAGGCAAAAAGGGCACGGGAAAATGAAGTACTTTCAAGGACTAACATAGAATGGACAGATGTTCACTAAAACGGTCATAATTTTATCATTCGGAGTCCGTGTCAGACCAACAAGTACTCAAACTGCTCGCGGCGAGCGTGCGAATATAGAAAATACTCCCCGCTTGCGCCAGGAGGCCCGGAGTACCTCAATAACGGCCTTAAGTAGGACTTTTTGGCCCTGAAAGTCAAAGAACATCATTCGTCATTGTTTTTCAGACAAGTTTCTGAACCCATTGGCACTTTCTTTTGAAGGAAATTCAAGAGATTATGTTGCTTATAGACATTAGCTCCCCTGGTAGGGACATACGTACCTTTCTGTAGATGCTCTATGATCCGGGCAATCTCATTTGGCCGTAAATTGAAGAAAATCCAGCGGGTATATGCGTTATTCTCCTTGTTTTCACCGGATGGCAAGCAGTAACTCATGCGTGTGCCAAGAACAAAAGGGCATTCCTGGCATCGGTAAATATATATGTGGAAACGATATCTCCACTATAGAGGAAAATAAATTTTGGGGCAGTCAGGCAAAAAGCGCACGAGAAAATGAAGTACTTTCAAGGACCGCCATAAAATGGACAGATATTCACTAAAATGGTCATAATTTTGTCATTCGGAGTCCGTGTCGGACCCATAAGTACTGAAACTGCTCGCGGCGAGCGCGCGAATCCAAAAAATACTCCCCGCTTGTGCCATGAGGCCCGAAGTACCCTCAAATTAAGACTTAAGCAGGACTTTTTGGCACTGAAAGTCAAAGAACATCATTCGTCGCTGTTTTTCAGACAAGTTTCTCAACCCATTACTTCCTTTTGAGGGAAATTCAAGAGATTATCTTGCTGATAGACATTAGTCCCCCTGGTAGGGACAAACGTACCTTTCTGCAGATGCTCTATAATCCGGGCAATCTCATTTGGCCGTAAATTGAAGAAAATCCAGCGGCTATATGCCTTATTCTCCTTGTTTTCACCGGATGGCATGCTATAACTCATGCGCATGAAAGCCAAGAACAAAAGGGCATTCCTGCCATCGGTCAATATATATCTGGAAATGATATCTCCACTATAAAGGACAAGAAATATTGGGGCGGTTAGGCAAAAAGCGCATGGGAAAATGAAGTAATTTCAAGGACTGCCGTAGAATGGACAGATGTTCACTAAAACGGTCATAATTTTGTCATTCGGAGTCCATGTAAGACCGACAAGTACTCAAACTGCTCGCGGCGAGCATGCGAATCCAGAAAATACTCCCAGCTTGGCCCAGGAGGCCCGGAGTACCCTCAAATACAGCCTTAAGCAGGACTTTTTGGCCCTGAAAGTCAAAGAACATCAGTCGTTGATGTTTTTCACACAAGTGTCTAAACCCATTGGCACTTCCTTTTGAAGGAAATTCGAGAGATTATTTTGCTTGTAGACATTAGCCCCCCTTGTAGGGACAAACGTACCTGTCTGCAGATGCTCTATGATCCGGGCAATCTCATTTGGCCGTAAATTGAAGAAAATCCAGCGGTTATATGCCTTATTCTCCTTGTTTTCGCCGGATGGCATCCTGTAACTCATGCGTGTGAAAGCCAAGAACAAAAGGGCATTCCTAGCATCGGTCAGTATATATGTGGAAACGATATCTCCACTATTGAGGAAAAGAAATTTTGGGGCGGTTAGGCAAAAAGCGCACGGGAAAATGAAGTAATTTCAAGGACTGCCATAGAATGGACAGATGTTCACTAAAACGGTCATAATTTTGTCATCCGGAGTCTGTGTTGGACCCATAAGTACTCAAACTGCTCGCGGCGAGGGCGCGAATCCAAAAAATACTCCCCGCTTGCGCAAGGAGGCCCGGAGTACCCTCAAATTCAGCCTTAAGCAGGACTTTTTGGCCCTGAAAGTCAAAGAACATCATTCGTTGCTGTTTTTCACACAAGTTTATGAACCCATTGGCACTTCCTTTTGAAGGAAATTCAAGAGATTATGTTGATTATAGACATTAGACCCCTGGTAGGGAAAAACGTACCTTTCTACAGATGCTCTATGATCCGAGCAATCTCATTTGACTGTAAATTGAAGAAAATCCAGCGGCTATATGCATTATTCTCCTTGTTTTCGCCGGATGGCATGCTGTAACTCATGTGCGTGAAAGCCAAGAACAAAAGGGCATTCCTGGCATCGGTCAATATATATGTGGAAATGATATCTCCACTATAGAGGAAAAGAAATTTTGGGGCGGTTAGGCAAAAAGCGCACGGGAAAATGAAGTACTTTTAAGGACTGCCATAGAATGGACAGATGTTCACTAAACCGGTCATAATTTTGTCATTCGAAGGCCGTGTCAGACCCACAAGTACTCAAACTGCTCACGGCGAGTGTGTGAATCAAAAAATACTCGCTCATGCCTATTTTTGAGGCCCGGAGTACCCTCAACCCATTAAGCGCTTCCTTTTGGCCCCGAAAGTCAAAGAACATCATTCGTTGCTGTTTTTCACACAAGTTTCTGAACCCATTGGCACTTCCTTTTGAAGGAAAATCAAGAGATTATGTTGCTTATAGACATTAGCCCCCCTGGTAGAGAAAAACGTACCTTTCTACAGATGCTCTATGATCCGGGCAATGTCATTTGACTATAAATTGAAGAAAATCCAGCGGCTATATGCCTTATTCTCCTTGTTTTCACCGGATGTCATGCTGTAACTCACACGGGAAAATGAAGCACTTTCAAGGAGTGCCATAGAATGGACAGATGTTCACTAAAACGGTCATAATTTTGTCATTCGAAGTCTGTGTCGGACCCATAAGTACTCAAACTGCTCGCGGCGAGCATGCGAATCCAAGAAATACTCCCCGCTTGCGCCAGGAGGCCCAAAGTACCCTCAAATACGGCCTTAAGCAGCACTTTTTGGCCCTGAAAGTCAAAGAACATCATTCGTTGCTGTTTTTCACACAAGTTTCTGAACCCATTGGCACTTCCTTTTAAAGGATATTCGAGAGATTATGTCGCTTATAGACATTAGCCCGCCTGGTAGGGACAAACGTACCTTTCTGCAGATGCTCTATGATCCGGGCAATCTCATTTGGCCGTAAATTGAAGAAAATCCAGCGGCTATATGCCTTATTCTCCTTGTTTTCACCGGATGGCATGCTGTAACTCATGCGCGTGCCAAGAACAAAAGGGCATTCCTGGCATCAGTCTATATATATGTGGAAACGATATCTCCAATATAGTGGACAAGAAGTTTTGGGGCAGTCAGGCAAAAAGCGCACGAGAAAATGAAGTACTTTCAAGGACTGCCAAAGAATAGACAAATGTTCACTAAAACGGTTATAATTTTGTCATTCGGAGTCCGTGTCGGACCCATAAGTACTCAAACTGCTCGCGGCGAACGCGCGAATCCAAAAAATACTCCCCTCTTGTGCCATGAGGCCTGAAGTACCCTCAAATTCAGCCTTAAGCAGAACTTTTTGGCACTGAAAGTCAAATAGCATCATTTGTCGCTGTTTTTCAGACAAGTTTCTGAACCCATTGGCACTTCCTTTTGAAGGAAATTCAAGAGATTATGTTGCTTATCGACATTAGCCCCCCTGGTAGGGACAAACGTACCTTTCTGTAGATGCTCTATGATCCGGGCAATCTCATTTGGCCGTAAATTAAAGAAAATCCAGCGGTCATATGCCTTATTCTCCTTGTTTTCGACAGACGGCATGCTGTAACTCATGCGCGTGAAAGCCAAGAACAAAAGGGCATTCCTGGCATCGGTTAGTATATATGTGGAAAAAATATCTCCACTATTGAGGACAAGAAATTTTGGGGCAGTCAGGCAAAAAGCGCACGGGAAAATAAAGTACTTTCAAGGACTGCCATAAAATGGATAGATGTTCACTAAAACGGTCATAATTTTGTCATTTGGAGTCTGTGTCGGACCAATAAGTAATCAAACTGCTCGCGGCGAGGGCGCGAATCCAAAACATACTCCCCGTTTGCGCCAGGAGGCCCGGAGCACCCTCAAGTTCAGCCTTAAGCAGTACTTTTTGGCCCGGAAAGTCAAAGAACATCATTCGTTGCTGTTTTTCACACAAGTTTCTAAACCCATTCGCACTTTCTTTTGAAGGAAATTCAGGAGATTATGTTGCTTATAGACATTAGCCCCCCTGGTAGGGACAAACGTACCTTTCTGCAGATGCTCTATAATCCGGGCAATCTCATTTGACTGCAAATTGAAGAAAATCCAGCGGCTATATGCATTATTCTCCTTGTTTTCGCCGGATGGCATGCTGTAACTCATGCGCGTGCCAAGAACAAAAGGACATTCCTGGCATCGGTCAATATATATGTGGAATCGATATATCCACTATAGAGGACAAGAAATTTTGGGGCAGTCAGGCAAAAAGCGCACGAGAAAATGAAGTACTTTCAACGACTGCAATAGAATAGACAGATGTTCAATAAACGGTTATAATTTTGTCATTCGGAGTCCGTGTCGGACCCATAAGTACTCAAACTGCACGCGGCGAGCACGCGAATCCAAAAAATACTTCCCGCTTGTGCCATCAGGCCCGAAGTACCCTCAAATTCAGCCTTAAGCAGGACTTTTTGGCCCCGAAAGTCAAAGAATATCGTTCATCTCTATTTTTCAGACAAGTTTCTGAACCCATTGGCGCTTCCATTTGAAGGAAATTCAAGTTGCTTATAGACATTAGCCCCCTAGTAGGGACAAACGTACCTTCCGGTAAATCTCATATATCCGTAAATTGAACAAAATCCAGCGGTTATATGCCTTATTCTCCTTGTTTTCGTCAGATGGCATGTTGTAACTCATGCGCGTAAAAGCCAAGAACAAATGGGCATCCCTGGCATCTGTCAGTATATATGTGGAAACGATATCACCAATATCGAGGACAAGAAATTTTGGTGCGGTTAGGCAAAAAGCGCACGGGAAAATGAAGTACTTTCAAGGACTGCCATAGAGTGGACAAATGTTCACTAAAACGGTCATAATTTTGTCATTCAGAGTCCGTGTCGGAGCCACAAGTACTCAAACTACTCGTGGCGAGTGTGCGAATTCGGAAAATAATCCCCGCTTGCACTAGGAGGCCTGGAGTACCCTCAAATATGGCCTTAAGAAGGACTTTTTGGCCCTAAAAGTCAAAGAACATCATTCGTCGTTGTTTTTCAGACAAGTTTCTGAACCCATTGTGATGGGGAGCATCCCTCGACTACTCGCACCGACACTCCATCACCAACGCAAGCTCCAAGTAGACCAATGACACGAGCACATCCACGCGCCATCGAGAACGAGGTTGACTCTCTCCTCTTCGAGTTTCGCTCGGTTTCACATGACAATTGGATTCTACCATCATCGGAAACATTGTGCATGCTTAGGTACCAAGAAGATGATGCTGAGAAGGAGAGGACGGAGACTCAAGTGACCTCGAAGCAAGGAGAGGAAGGGAAGGAAGAAGAGAATGAGAAGGATGAAGGAGGAGAAGGGGCAAACCTCCTGGACGCACCAGGTGCCCGGCCCCTGCAGCCCCCGGATGCCCAGGCCTAGGCTGGCCGGGTGCGCCCTTGTTGCCCAATGGCTGGCTCTGCCAGGAGCCCGGCCGCTTAAACGGCCATCTCCAGCGCCCCCACCGGGTGCCCGGGACTTGGGCCCCCGGGTGCCCAGCCGCCTCGCCCGACCATCTCCAGCGACACCCCCGGGTGCCCACGACTTGGGCCCTCGGGTGCCCGGCCACATGCCAGCCGGCCCCTGAGCAGTCCGGGTGCCCGGCCCAAGTTGCCCGGGTGCCCGGCCCCCTTCGTCCAACCGCACGTTGATGGCCTTTTTGGCCTTGTATCCCCCTCTTTTTGCCTTGTTTTGCCCCTAGACTATATAAGGACACCTCCTAGGTCATTTGTAGGGTTAGAAAAGATTAGACTAAACATTGTGAGCCTTTGCTCCTTGTATCCCCTCCTCTTAGGAGCTCAAGCCCCCACCTAGGGAAGAATCCATTGGATTATCAAGGCCTCCTCTTGGAGAAGATCATCATGACCTCACATAGTGGGAAGAATTTACCAAGTGCTACTCTCCTTGTATTGATCTTGTAATCTTGTGGATCTCATGTGTGCTACTCTAGTGGATGTCATACATGGGTTTGTTTGAGAGATTTGTTCTTGGTGTTCTTGGTGTTCTTGAGTTTTTCCTCCTTTTCACCCCTCCAAGTGTGAAAAGGTCCTTCCTAGGGATTGACCCTACAACATCTTGGTATCATGAGCAAGGTTCATTCACATCTTGGAGTCCCATCCCCCCATTTGCTAGCTTGATTTTGTTGTTTTTCGTCCAAATCCGAAAATCCACACAAAAATAGCCCCAAAACTTTTTTCTTGCAATTTGTTGGATCTTGTGAGATTTGGTTGTTTTGGTCCATGAATTTGATGTTTGGCAAGTGGATCTAGCCCCTCCCCAACTATCCCCACCCTTCCCACCACGAAAACCACCAAATTTGGCCTTTCCCCAAATATTTCTGCCCAAATCGGCCACCACCGGGTGCCCGCACCTCGAACCACCGGGCACCCGCACCACGCCCAGCCACCCCCGGGCACCCGCACCTCACACCCCCGGGTGCCCGCACCCCCCGAAATCAGCCCACCACCAACACCATTTTGGCCATAACTTCCACCTCCCATGCCCTTTTTCGTGTTCTTTTGCTCGTTTAGAAGCTCTTGACATCCCCCATCCACTCATCCCACTACCACCACCATTAACCCCCATCCAAAAAATCATCACAAATACACCCACCTTCCGCATTTGATCGATTTTGTGTTGCCATTTGCTTTTCCTAAGGTGTTTCCGCTACTAAGGAGCGTGTGACATCTTCGTCACCATCGTCGACTCAGAGTCATCTTCATCGCTAACCGTAAGAAACGACGGTAACCTCGACGACACTTACTCCTTACCTTGCTTTTGCATTGATAGCCCGAGTTAGTTTGTGTCACTTACTCATTGAGACTAGCAAGTTGAGAATTGCCAGGCCACACTTTTTTTGCACCGTAGTGATCGTGTTATCATCTTAGTGCCATAAGTCTCTCCCGCGCATATCATATATACTTTCCTCATATCATACTCGGCTCGAGCATCAAGCATAGAGAAAAAAAAGAGAAGAAAAGCTTTTAAGCAAAAGAGGAGAAACAAAGAGCTTGTAAGCAATAGAGTAGAGCCATTTGCATACCTATATCATCTTGGTCATCGCATATATACCATAGTTGGGATTGAAGACGGCACAGTTCTCTCATAGGTAGGTGCACAAGCGTATCTTGCCCATTTGAGCGATCGAGCTAGTGTCTCTCGAGCATTCGCACAACAAGAGCATTTTCTGTGGTTGCACATTTTGAGCTCACTCCTTGGTTGTGCGGATCCCATCTATCTTCCGTGCGTGTGTACCTAGTGATACCTTTGGGTTTGATCTATTTGCTTTACTTGCATTTTTGTGAACCTTCTCAACCTTATCGATATCTTGACTAACATTTGCTTGAAATTTTTGCCACCATCCTAACCGAGCTACTCCATTAGCCTCTTACTTGTAGGTGTGAGAAACAAACCCGGTTCCAATTCTCCTATTGTGGCATTACATTGAGTGACACTTGTTACATCTTCAATCCTCGGAGAAGGTAACTTGGTATTGTTCTCTCACTTTCCTACTCACCCCACTTGGTTATGATGGATAGGCCAAGTGTGTCATCGAACCCACTTTTCGAGGAGCAAGGTGATGATTCCGGCTATGTCTCCAAGAACCACTTCTTCATCGCACAACGAGCGCTTCATCAAGAAAACGTCGCATTGGGTGAACGCTTCGAACAACTCGCCTCCGACCTTCGTCAAAACATCGACGACAAATTCAACACACAAATGGAAGAGCTCCGCAACATGATCGTTCGACGCCCGTCTTCCTCAGCGGCTTCTTCAAGACGGCGCCACTCAAGTCACCGTACAAGTCGGCAATCTTCGGACTACTCTTCTTATGATGCAAGTCCACCACGAGCTCGCCCTCCTCGACGTGATCATCATCAAGCTCACCAAAGCTCAAGAAAATCCATTCCATGGCAATGGATTACAAGACCGAGTTCGAGAACGTGAACGGATGCGACACCAAGTCCCTCATGGAGCAATGGAGAAAGAGCAAATTCCTCCACAAGTACCACCTCAAGCCCCTCAAGACGGTGATGCACTTCGACAAGCACAACAGCAACGTGAAGCACAAGCCCTCGACCATGAAGCTCAAGCACTTGAAGCACAACAAGCTCTACGCGAGGCCACTAGAGCCGTTGAAGTCCGCAACCGCCAAGTGCGAGAACAAGAGGAAGCTCTTCGTCGCGAGATACAAGAAGAAGCCGCCCGACACGAAGAACAACAAGAATGGAGCAACCAAGCGCACATTCCTCGCCCTCCTCCAAGACAAGAGCGACACCAAATGGAACAAGTGCTTCAAGACGCTCCACCACGCCAAGAGCGACATCATGAGGAATGAGCATTCGAGGACTTTCCAAGGCAAGAGCGATATCACAACCGCTATCAAGATGAAGAACTCCGCTACGACAAGCTCAAGTTCACCATGCCAAAGTTCTCCGGAAGCAATGATCCCGAAGAATATCTCTCTTGGGCATTGAAGGTGGACAAGATTTTTCGCCTCCACAACTACGATGAAGAAAAGAAGATAGTCATTGATGAGGACATCAATACCATTGTTACACCCACAGCCCCTGCTGCTATACATACTGGACCAATTACTAGAGCTCGCGCACGCCAACTAAATTACCAGGTACTTTCGTTTCTTGGTAATGATTCTAATGTTCATGAGAATATGATGCTGCCTAAATTGGATACATTTGTTTTGCTTACAAATGAAGGGCCTAGCTTGGAGAAGGATGAACATTGGAGCAAGAACAAGCATGGAGATGATGGCATGCGCAAGGGGGACAAGAATGGAGTTACAAGTGATGATTTCAGGACTTTGAAGCCACCATAATGAGTGCATGAAGCCTTGGACGAAATATACAAGATGCCACTTCATAAATTTCGTCCAGAGGCTATTCTAGGTGTCTCGTCACCTTATTATTGGGCCAGGCCCATGTAATTTCGAAATACATTAGTATAGGCTATTTTTAGAGTCCGTATGTGTGGGAAACAAGAGATAGGGTTAGTTTGGACCCCTCCACCAAGGGCCACGAAATTCTCCCCTCTTCCTCCATATATACAGCCCTTAGGGCACCGTTTAGACTTTGGGTTTTGTTTAGATCAAAAGTTCGCCATAGCTGCAACTTCGTGCATTTCGTTTGTGTTCAACGACTGCACAAAGGCGTCCACAGAACCCCACCTTGATCAATAAAGCTTTCATCTTATATTCGCAATATCCAGATTGCAATCTCAGTTTCTTGCTTGTTCTTCGTTTGCTCGCGAAATAGACCCTCGTGGTCGTTGATCGTGCTCGGCGTGGTCAATAACCTCTCGGAGTTGGTTTAGCGATTGCTATAGTAGCGGCGTCTCTCGCCTTCGTGGTCGGATTGTCAAAGTCGACTTCCACCAAAGCGAAATCCACCATCTCATCGAAAGACGGGACACCTTTGCCTCTATCAAGTGGTATCAGATTTCCGTTGCTCGGTGAGATTTTACGATTTTTCGTAGTTTAGATCGAGTCTGTTCTTCATACCTACAGTCCACGAAAAAGCCAAAAAAAAATTCGGCTATCCTATTTTTAGGTGTTTCTAAGCGTATTGAGACGATCGCCGTTATAGAAAGTTTTTTGACCCGCTTCAGTTTTTGGGTCCAGCGTTCGAAAAAAAAAATTTGGTCGAAAAAATTTCGTGCCCATCCTATCAGTTTGACCCGGGAAGAGTTTTGAGACACTCGCCATTATAGTGATTTTTCGCAAAAAAAAAGGAGCGCAAAAAAAAAGCAGCGCAAAAAAAAAATTAAGAGCGAAAAAAAATTCAGAGTGTGCTCCTCCCTTGTTTACATGCAGCGCCGTGATTTTGTTAGTGTTCTAGGCTCGCGTCTCTAGCACGGTCTAGCCTAGGACCAGCACAAGATACCGTCGTTGGCGTTTATTCAACTTTGCATCTCTGAATTGATTATTCTTGACCTTTTTTGCTACCATATTATAAGCCTTCCCAGCTCCACATACATATACGTCGTGCGTTTGATTCTCCCTGTAATCGCTATAGCCAAGCTTTGAGAGTTTTGACTACAACGGTTGCCGATCACCGCCTTCTTTGGGTAAGAAATGGTAAGAATTTGAGATTTGCTTGACGGATTTGTGACTGTCCACCACACCACCACCACCACTTCCTAGTAGTCTGAGGATCATATTCTTGTGTGTTTCTATTGCTGCTAACCATGGCAGGATCACAAGCCGCGAGACTGATTGGGAAAACCTGACGAACAAACAGCTACATGATAAGTTTCAGCAAATGATGATTGGACAGGTGCAAGACGTGCTAAACAGATTTGACGAGGCCATGGAGAAGATAGATGGCATTGAGAAGACGTTTGAAACAAAGCTTGATAGCAAGTTTGATGAATTGCTCGCGCGTTTTCCACAACCACCGCCGGCTGCACCCATCGCACCTCTGCAACGACAACAACTACGCCCCCTTCCGAATCAGTATGGACGAGCTCAGCGTGTTCCTATTGAGCCAGGACAAAATTCTGGTGCCGCTGCTACTGCTGTTGGTGCTTCTTTGGCTCTTGCTACTGCTGCTGGTGGTACCGAGGAGGATGATGAGTATGTGGACGATTATGAGGATGAGGTTGATCAACATCAGAACTACGTGCAACCACCAGCACCACAACCACCAGGTCGTCCACATGCAAATAATGGCAATATTAGGGCTCCCCTCAGTACGAGATCATGACCATCTCCCTAAACTGAAATTGAATATTCCACCATTTGAGGGTAGATATGTTCCTGATATATATCTTACTTGGGAGTTAGAAACTGAACAACGATTTACATGTTTACAATATCCTGAGGAGAGACGTGTTCCTGCTGCTGTTTGTGCTTTCACTAGCTTTGCATGTGTTTGGTGGTCTGAACATTGTAGATTATATCCTGTTCCAGCTACTTGGGCTGCTTTGAAAACTGCTATGCGTACTCGTTGGGTTCCACCATATTATCAACGTGAATTACTTCAAAAATTGCAGCGCTTAAGACAAGGAAAAAACTCTGTAGAAGAATATTATTGAGGAGAATGAAGCTATGCTTGCACGTTTTCTGGGTGGATTAAATAGAGAGATTCAGACCATTCTAGACTATAAGGATTATAATAATATCACTCGTTTATTCCATCTTGCTTGTAAAGCTGAGCGTGAAGTGCAGGATCGACGAGGCATTGGCGCCGCACTAACTTTTCTGCAGTCGACCTTCATCATGGACACCACGTGCATCATCTACTTCCACCGCACCATCACCTCCTTCAGATGCCACCTCCAACCGTGATACAAGAAACCGTGCACAACCACCACTATCTGCCAAGAGCACACCGACGGGCTGCACAGAGCTCTTCTTCTTCCATGGCGTCAACAGGGCACACAAGTGATATTATTTGTCGTCGTTGTAAGGGAAGAGGACATTTTACAGAGAATGCAAATCTCAGCGTGTGATGATTGCTACGAGGATGGTGGGTATGAGTCCGCTAGTGACTATGATGAGGAGACTTTGGCTCTTATTACACATGAGGAACACGGTGGAGATGATTCGATCATGAGACACAATACATGGCTGTTGAAGATGCCGACAGTGTGAATGTTTAGTTGCTCAACGTGTTTTGAGTGTGCAGGTTACACAAGCTGAGCAAAATCAGAGGCATAATTTGTTCCATACAAAGGGAGTTGTGAAGGAACGTTCTATTCAAGGTCATCATAGATGGAGGGAGCTGCAACAACTTGGCTAGCATGGAGATGGTGGAGAAGCTATCTCTCACCACAAGACCACATCCACATCCTTACTACATCCAATGGTTCAACAACAGCGGCAAGGTGAAGGTAACACGTCTTCGCTCGTGTGCATTTTAGTATCTCTACATATGCTGATTATGTTGATTGTGATGTGGTACCTATGCAAGCATGTTCCTTGTTACTTGGTAGACCATGGCAATTTGATAAAAATTCTGTACACCATGGTAGAAACAATCAGTATACTCTTGTTCATAAGGATAAAAATATTACTTTGCTTCCTATGACTCCTGAGTCCATTTTGAAAGATGATATTAATAGAGCTAATAAAGCAAAACAGGAGAAAAATAAGAGTGAAAATCAGATTGTGGCAAAAGAATTTGAGCAACACATGAAGCCTAATAATAAACCATCTACTGTTGTTTCTGAAATTAAATTGAAAAGTGCATGTTAACTTGCCACCAAATCTGATATTGATGAGCTAGATTTTAGCAAATCTATTTGCTATGCTTTTGTGTGCAAAGAGGCATTATTTTCATTCGAGGACGTGCCTTCCTCTTTGCCCCCTGCTGATAGAGGCAGAGGTGTCCCGTCTTTCGATGAGATGGTGGATTTCGCTTTGGTGGAAGTCGACTTTGACGATCCGACTACGAACGTGCGAGGACGTCGCGCCTTGGCAATCGCTAAACCAACTCCGAGAGGTTATTGACCACGCCGGAGCACGATCAACCTGACCACGAGGGTCTATTTCCTGCGAGCAAACGAAGAACAAGCAAGAAACTGAGATTGCAATCTGGATATTGCGAATATAAGATGAAAGCTTTATTGATCAAGGTGGGGTTCTGTGACGCTTTGTGCAGTCGTTGAACACAAACGGCACGCTGGAAGTTGCAGCTATGGCGAACTTTTAATCTAAACAAAACCCAAGTCTAAACGGTGCCCTAAGGGCTGTATATATGGAGGAAGAGGGGTGAATTTCGTGGCCCTTGGTGGAGGGGTCCAAACTAACCCTATCTCTTGTTTCCCCACACATACGGACTCTAAAATAGCCTATACTAATGTATTTCGAAATTACATGGGCCTGGCCCAATAATAAGGTGACGAAGCACCTAGAATAGCCTATGGACTAATATTATGAAGTGGCATCTTGTATATTTCGTCCAAGGCTTCATGCACTCGTTATGGTGGCTTCAAAGTCCTGAAATCATCACTTGTAACTCCATTCTTGTCCCCTTGCGCATGCCATCATCTCCATGCTGGTTCTTGCTCCAATGTTCATCCTTCTCCAAGCTAGGCCCTACATTTGTAAGCAAAACAAATGTATCCAATTTAGGCAGCGTCATATTCTCATGAACATTAGAATCATTACCAAGAAACGAAAGTACCAGTAATTTAGTTGGCGTCTTGAGCTCTAGTAATTGGTCCAAGATGTATAGCAGCAGGGCTGTGGGTGTAACAATGGTATTGATGTCCTCATCACCTGCTGTCACTAACATTTTGCAGGAGTTCGCTGACGTCTTTCCACAAGACGTGCCACCGGGATTACCACCTATTCGCGGGATTGAGCATCAAATTGACTTAATTCCCGGTGCATCATTACCCAACCGTGCACCATACCGTACCAATCCAGAGGAGACGAAGGAGATTATGCGTCAAGTACAGGAGCTGCTCGACAAAGGTTATATACGCGAATCCCTTAGCCCTTGTGCTGTTCCTATTATTCTAGTGCCGAAAAAGGATGGTACGTCACGTATGTGTGTTGATTGTAGAGGCATCAATAATATTACTATTCGTTATCGTCACCCTATTCCTAGGCTAGATGATATGCTTGATGAATTGAGTGGCTCTACAATATTCTCCAAAGTTGATTTGCGTAGTGGATACCATCAAATTCGTATGAAATTGGGAGATGAATGGAAAACAGCATTTAAAACTAAGTTTGGATTATATGAGTGGTTAGTCATGCCTTTTGGGTTAACTAATGCACCTAGTACTTTCATGAGATTAATGAACGAAGTTTTACGTGCTTTCATTGGACGATTTGTGGTAGTCTATTTTGATGATATATCGATTTATAGCAAATCTTCTAAGAACATTTGGAACATTTACGTGCTGTTTTTAATGCTCTACGTGATGCACGTTTGTTTGATAACCTTGGGAAGTGCACCTTTTGCACCGATCGAGTATCTTTTCTTGGCTATGTTGTTACTCCACAGGAATTGAAGTTGATAAAGCCAAGATTGAAGCTATTGAGAGTTGGCCGCAGCCCAAAACGGTCACACAAGTGAGGAGTTTCCTTGGCCTCGCTGGTTTCTATAGGCGTTTTGTGAGAGATTTCAGCACCATTGCTGCACCTCTCAACGAGCTTACAAAGAAGGATGTGCCTTTTGTTTGGGGTACCGCACGGAAGAAGCCTTCACGGTATTGAAAGCTAAGTTGACACATGCTCCTTTACTCCAACTTCCTGATTTTAATAAGACTTTTGAGCTTGAATGTGATGCTAGTGGAATTGGATTAGGAGGTGTGTTATTACAAGATGGCAAACCTGTTGCATACTTTTCTCGAAAAATTGAGTGGGCCTAGTCTGAATTACTCTACTTATGATAAAGAATTATATGCTCTTGTTCGGACTTTAGAAACATGGCAACATTATTTATGGCCCAAAGAATTTGTTATACATTCGATCATGAATCTTTGAAACATATTAAAAGTCAAGCTAAACTGAATCGTAGACATGCTAAATGGGTTGAATTCATTGAGACTTTCCTTATGTCATTAAACACAAGAAGGGTAAAGAAAATGTTATTGCTGATGCATTGTCTCGTCGCTATACTATGCTTTCACAACTTGACTTCAAAATATTTGGTTTGGAGACCATCAAAGATCAATATGTACATGATGCTGATTTTAAAGATGTATTGCAGAATTGTAAAGAAGGAAGAACATGGAACAAGTTTGTCGTTAATGATGGATTTGTGTTCGTGCTAACAAGCTATGCATTCCAGCTAGCTCCGTTAGTCTTTTGTTGTTGCAGGAGGCGATGGAGGAGGACTAATGGGACACTTTGGCGTGAAGAAGACGGAGGACGACTTGCTACACATTTCTTTTGGCCAAAGATGAGGCGGGATGTTGAGCGTTTTATTGCTCGCTGCACTACATGTCAAAAAGCTAAGTCACGACTCAATCCTCATGGTTTATATATGCCTTTGCCTGCGCCTAGTGTTCCTTGGGAGGATATATCTATGGACTTTGTTTTAGGTTTACCTAGAACAAAGAAGGGAGGATAGCATATTTGTTGTCGTGGATAGATTCTCGAAAATGGCACACCTTACACCATGTCATAAAAGCGATGATGCTGTCAATGTTGCTGATTTGTTCTTTCGTGAAATTATTCGCTTGCATGGTGTGCCAAATACTATTGTTTCAGATCGTGATACTAAATTTCTTAGCCACTTTTGGAGATGTTTATGGGCTAAGTTGGGGACTAAACTGCTTTTAGTACTACTTGTCACCCCAAACCGATGGACAAACTGAAGTAGTCAATAGAACATTGTCTACTATGCTTAGGGCTGTTCTAAAGAAAAATAAGAAAATGTGGGAGGAATGCTTGCCTCATATTGAATTTGCTTATAATCGTTCATTGCATTCTACTACTAAGATGTGCCCTTTTGAAGTTGTGTATGGTTTCCTACCTCGTGCACCTATTGATTTGTTGCCTCTTCCATCTTCGGAGAAGGTTAATTTTGATGCTAAAGAACTTCCGTCGAGGACGACTTCATTTCAAGAAGGGGAGGATGATGAGGACATCAATACCATTGTTACACCCACAGCCCCTGTTGCTATACATACTGGACCAATTACTAGAGCTCACAAGACGCCAACTAAATTACCGGTACTTTCGTTTCTTGGTAATGATTCTAATTTTCATGAGAATATGATGCTGCCTAAATTGGATACATTTGTTTTGCTTACAAATGAAGGGCCTAGCTTGGAGAAGGATGAACATTGGAGCAAGAACAAGCATGGAGATGATGGCATGCAAGGGGACAAGAATGGAGTTACAAGTGATGATTTCAGGACTTTGAAGCCACCATAATGAGTGCATGAAGCCTTGGACGAAATATACAAGATGCCACTTCATAAAATTCGTCCAGAGGCTATTCTAGGTGCTGCGTCACCTTATTATTGGGCCAGGCCCATGTAATTTCGAAATACATTAGTATAGGCTATTTTAGAGTCCGTATGTGTGGGAAACAAGAGATAGGGTTAGTTTGGACCCCTCCACCAAGGGCCACGAAATTCTCCCCTCTTCCTCCATATATACAGCCCTTAGGGCACCGCTTAGACTTTGGGTTTTGTTTAGATCAAAAGTTCGCCATAGCTGCAACTTCGCATGCCGCTTGTGTTCAACGACTGCACAAAGGCGCCACGTAACCCCACCTTGATCAATAAAGCTTTCATCTTATATTCGCAATATCCAGATTGCAATCTTAGTTTCTTGCTTGTTCTTCGCTTGCTCGCAGGAAATAGACCCTCGTGGTCGGGTTGATCGTGCTCGGCGTGGTCAATAACCTCTCGGAGTTGGTTTAGCGATTGCTATATGCGCGACGTCCGCGCCGTCAGTAGTCGGATCGTCAAAGTCGACTTCCACCAAAGCGAAATCCACCATCTCATCGAAAGACGGGACACCTTTGCCTCTATCAGTCATGGCCTCCCTTTGTTCCAAGCCTACGTCCTCATTTGGTGGGAACAAGTGATCGAGCGACGACATACAAGAGGTGAACCACCAATCACAATTTGGGAAGCTGTGAAGGAATTCATGAGAGCCCGCTTTGTGCCTACTTACTACACTTGAGATCTTTTCAAGAAGTTGCAACTCCTCAAGCAAGGCACCAAGACGGTGGAAGAATACTACCAAGAAATAGAGATTGCCATGATACGAGCCAATGTAATGGAAGATGACGAGCAAACAATGGCACGCTTCTTGAACGGCCTCAACCACCCAATCAAGCGGATCGCCGACTTCCAACCATACTCCAACCTTCTTGAGCTAGTTCATCAAGCGACCAAGGCCGAGCAACAAGTGCAAGATGACTTCAAATACGCCAAGTACTCGTCCAAGACCTACGGCTCCTACTCTCAAGCTTCCGCGACTTCGGCACCTCCTACATCAACTCTAGCATCACCAAGTACCGGCGACAAGTCAAGTTCCAAGCAAGTGGCACCTTCCTCGACTCGTCCTCCGGCAAGCACCTACAATCCAAGACTCCTTCATCTTCGGTGCCTCCCGATGATCCCGTCAAGACAAGTTCAATCAAGTGCTTCACATGTGGCGTCCGAGGGCACAAGTCCTTCCAATGCACCAACAAGCGAACCATGATCTTCAACGATGACGGCACATATGACTCAATGAGTGAAGAAGAAATGGAAGTCATTGAGCACGTGGCCATGCACCGGCGCGTGAACGAAGATGAAGATGACCAAGTCTTTTGTGATAATGATTCAAGTCCCT
The DNA here is from genome assembly GCA_021437245.1 of Aegilops speltoides. Classification (NCBI taxonomy): domain Eukaryota; kingdom Viridiplantae; phylum Streptophyta; class Magnoliopsida; order Poales; family Poaceae; genus Aegilops; species Aegilops speltoides. Next base: position 205,829,317 of record CM038141.1, read on the forward strand.
CTCTCGTGGTCTCCAAGGTCTTGACGCTTCAACACCACCAAGAAGAAGACCAACGGTGCCACATCTTCCACACCAAGGCCGGCATCAATGGAAGGTCCGTCAAGGTCATCATCGATGGAGGTAGTTGCCACAATTTGGCGAGTGAAGAACTATGCTCCAAGCTTCAATTGGTCAAGAGGAAGCATCCGCACCCTTACAAGGTTCAATGGCTGGTGCCTCCCAACTATCCGAAGTTGAGCATACGGTCCAAGTCTCCTTCAAAATTGGTGCATATGAGGACACTTTGGAGTGTGATGTGGTCCCAATGACCGTTTGCCACCTCCCTCTTGGTCGACCATGGCAATTCGATCGTGGTGTTATCCACAATGGGCATACCAATCACTATAGCTTCAAGATGAAAGGGAAGGAATATGTGCTACGACCTATGTCTCCTAGTCAAGTGATAGCCGACAAGCAAGCCACCCACCATGGAGATAAGAGTGAGAAAGTGAGCCACCCAAACGTGAGTGAGAGCCACCAGCCAAACTTGAGCGCCTCTTCGCTTAGAGAGAAAAACCTCATACTATTTGCCACAAAAAGTGAGATGAGAGAAGTGTGTGAGAACCCATTGATGTAGGGCGGATCCCTATGCGGCCGATCTTCCACGTTTGGAGTGGATCCTACGGGGAAACACAAAGAACGCATGGAAAACACAAGGAAAACACGGGGAGAAACGAGAGAATCTCTCAACCGACAATTAATTGATCACACAAGGGCTAGATCACCGAACACACGAGGTAGCACAAGATTCAAAATCAACAAAGGAAAGATACAAAGGTAGCCATTCTTCTCCGTGAGGAGGTCTTGATTGTCTTCCCTTGAAGGGGTCTTGAATCCGCTTGGGGGATTTTCTCCGAAGAGGTCGTGAGCTCCGAGGAGAAGTAACCAAGTGGATGAGCAAGGCTCTCACACAAAATATGAGCTAAACCAATGCTAACCCTAACTAGGAGGAGGTGGGGGAGTATATATAGGCCTTAGCCTCAAAGGGGTAAGTGAGAGGGATACATGGGCCCTTGGCCCGTTCCCTGTGCGCAGACAGGTGCCGGATGCCCGGTGTCGGTGTCAAAACCGGCGGATCTCGGGTAGGGGGTCCCGAACTGTGCGTCTAGGCGGATGGTAACAGGAGACGAGGGACACAATGTTTTTACCCAGGTTCGGCCCTCTCGATGGAGGTAATACCCTCGTCCCGCTTGATTATTATTGATGATATGGGTAGTACAAGAGTAGATCTACCACGAGATCAATGAGGCTAAACCCTAGAAGCTAGCCTATGGTATGATTGTTGAGATGTAATGTTGTGTCCTCTGGATCTCGACCCTCCGGTTTATATAGACACCGGAGAGGCTAGGGTTACAGTCGGTTACAATGGTAGGAGATCTACATATCCGTGTTGCCAAGCTTGCCTTCCACGCCAAGTAAAGTACCTTCGGACACGAGCCGAGTCTTCAATCTTCTATCTTCGTAGTCCGGGAGTCCGGCGGATATCGATAGTCCGCTATCCGGACACCCCTAGTCCAGACTCCTCAAGAGTCTCCCGAACCAGGCTTCAATGACGATAAGTCCAGCGTGCTTGTAGTCTTCGGCGTTGCAAGGCGGGTTCTCCCTTCGAATTCCATGTTCCTGCCGAACAATACCCGGCTTTACCTCGAATACTGTGCTTCTTGGCTTCTACACCAAATTATGGCCCTCTTCCACGCGTCGCACGAATGTGAAAAGCCAAGGAGCCTTTTACATTTCACCCCCGGGTTGTGCGGGTCACCAGCCTATTAAAGGGACAGGGATCCAGATCCAAACCGCACCATCCTCCTCCTGCGTATACCTATCGAAGCGCCTCTGACCCCGAAATCCATTCCACCATGGATCGTCAACGCGGCTCTTCCTCACGTGCTCCCAGCCCATCGCCGGGTGATTGGAGGAGGTGCTCTATCTCGCACAACGAGCTAATAAAGCTCCAAAAAGAGGGATGGCTCCCTCCAGCCTTCATGGTTCCGGTCCGAGCCGGACTGATTACTTATCAGGGAGGGAGCCAGGCGGAGGACAACCCAAACCCCAACAAGGGGGAGCTGGTGTGTTTTGTCCCTTATCTAATAAGGGGGCTCGGGTTTCCAATACACCCATTCCTCCGCGGGCTCCTGAAGTTCTATGGACTTCAGCTCCGTCACCTCACGCCCGCTTCAGACAGCACATCAGGCTACGTAGCTCTTTGCGAGCTATTCCGGGCATCGAGCCCCATTTCGCATTGTGGAAGAGGCTATTCTGCCTCGTGCTCGCTCTCACCAGGGGTCCATATATCAAGTGGGCGGCGCCAAATATGGCGATCGCTGGGACCGGATACCTATCCGGCACCCCAAGAGGGCGTCCAAGACGGCCCTTGGAGTGGTTTTATATAGTAGACGCTCGTTGCTCGACCCAGTCCGGATCGGCCTCCGGAGTTTGATGCCGCTCCTTGAAGAAACGCCTCATTGGCGCCCATGAGCCCCGCTTGGAGGAAGACAAAGCGCCCATTACCCGATGGGCCGGATAAGATTAATGGCTCATTCCGGTTTGACCATGTTCGAGTCATGGAGCGTGCATCAAGCGGGGTGCAGCCCTGCAATATAGAGGCCACCCATGTGGGATTTCAACGGGAAGACGACGCTACCGGCACGGCCGTAAGGGTCGGATTCGACCGAGGATCCGTGAAGATCCTATCCGCCTGTATAAGGGGAGAAGGAGGACTTCTTCGTCCAACCCGTGAACGGGTTTTCTATGGTCAATCCACGAGGATGGGTAAGTGAATGCCTCAAGAGGGCTTTTACCCGTATTTTGAAGTTTAAGCTTCTCATGTTATGTCTTGGCGCAGAGTCTCGCCGGACTGTGGAGGACATGGTGAGTCCCGCCCACAGCCCGAGGACCGGAAGGGTCCACGGTCCGCCTCCAAGAGGATCCGGACCTTGGGGTGGAGCTAATCGACGGGGTGTATCACCAGCTAAGCATTGATGATGCGCTAGTCGCCATTACGGCGGACTACCCCGGGCTGAGTTTGGCATCCCAGGTGACCAAGATCGAAGTCCGGACACCGTTATTTTATCCTTGCCTATTCTGACCTTCGCAAACGATGGTATTTTACAGGAAGCGCCATTACGGCAGGAAGCCGAGCCTGCGGCGGCCGACTTACAGGGGTCGGGCCGAACCAGCAGGAGGAAAAGGAGCACCGTGCGGGCGGAAGCGTCGCCGCAGAGGTATAACTTGCTTTTGACCCTTACGAGCAATGTTCCGAGGAAATTTCTAAGTGCTCATGATCTTCATAGGAGAAAAAGTGCTCGGCGGACTACGAGCGCAGGAATCCCCCCCCCCCCCAATCAACTCCCGCCAGGCTCCAACGCCCGGACTGGAGGGGGAGGCAAGCGCAAGACGCGAACCGGATCCTACTCCAACGGAAGATACCGACAGACTGTCCGCCACAACATCGGAGGTGGAGAGCGCTATGAATCATAGACGCCACGACAGTTCTTCAAGAGGCGACTTTTCCCCGAGGCATTGGATGCCTTTAAAGCGGGGACGCGCATCTCCGGGCTGCCCAAAATGGTTTTACCAGAGCCACAGAGCAGTATGTTAAAGACATACGGGTAAGGGAAATTTAATGGTTGTATACACCAATAGCCCCCGAGACTTAAATTAGTTATGTTAACTGATTTAAGGATCATGTAAACTTTCAGGCTCTTAACGAGAAGAACGCCCACTGTCCCGGAGCTGCAAGATTGCAAGGCCCAACTTGAGACCGCACTTGCTGCCGCAGGAGGAGACGAAAAGACCCTCCTGGTAACACATTTGTATAAATGAATATAAGTGCTGTCTTGGCGTGCGCGTGAGTCTAATAATGACATCAGAGGTGCTGCCAACAAGATCCGGACAGCAATCAGCATTACGCCAGACTAAAAGCCGGCGAAAATGTGCTTGAACGAGTTCAGCAGAAAGGAACAAGCTTCAAGATGCCAATGCCAAGCTAGGAGAAGAGCTGAAAGGCGCACAGGCCGAGCTGTCCGGCTCCATTAAGGAGAATCAACGGCTTCGTCGCAGCATCTATAGTAAGTGCTTGAACGAACTTTCGTAGGAAGAAGAGTTCGGCGAGGAAGCGATTTGACGTGATATGTCTTGTAGGTATACTCACGGGCCGTCCTGCAGAGGAGATGCCCGTATCAATGGGTGATCAACTTCCCGAACTGTTGCGGCTGTGCGAACGAGTTCGACAGGCAATGAGTGGCGTCGTACGGGCTTTATGGCCATCCCTCGTCCCGCCCGAGAGCCTCAGGGAGCTTGCAGAGAAGCTACAGAGAGTGCGGCAGCGCTTCCATTTGTGGAAGGTTTCGGCCTGCCGTCAAGGTGCCAGGGAGGCTTGGGCCATGGTCAAGACACGGTACAAGAAGGCGGATCCCAATCATATGGCCGAAGTTGGACCGGTGGGGCCCGACGGGAAGGAGATCCCTGTGAGTTTAGTGTACAGCCAGGTAGAACTGGCTGCGAAATTCTCCCAATGGGACTGTAAGCTAGACAGCCTGTTAGACGGGATTGAGGAGGAATACAATCAATAAACTTGACAATGTATGTTATCCTAAAGAATGACATGTGAAATGCCTTCTAGCTGGATTGTAGATCGTTTGCCATTGCCAACCTTTTCGCTTCGACCTCGGGACCCTAGAGTCCGGAGTGTGTCTGAATACCTTTGTGGTTAATAAATAACCGTGGTATGCATGGAGACTAGGCGTAGGGGTCATTAGTGCTTTATCAGGCAAGTGCCCAACTAGTTATGTTATATTACATGGTTAGTAAGAAACATCTTCCAGGGAGAATAGTTCCGTTAAGGGTTCCTTTGCTGGGGTGGCATGCCCTAAAGTGCATGTCCGAACTGCCAATGGAGCAGTAAAACATCTGGGGGCAGATGGAAGAAATAGGTAAAAAGTCATCTTTTAAATCACCGACCGAATATTCCCTTAAGAACGCTAGCTTTCGCTTCACCCACCGAGGTACACATCCGGTGACCCGCAGAATAATCGCATAGGTGCTCCTTTACCACCTAGCCAAACAATCGGGAACGAGGGGTAAGCACAGAGCCAGCAACCCAGCTTGGCCAAAACTTAAGTCATATCAATGCATATAATGGCGAGTAAAAGGTACATGTGGAAGCATGACACATGTGTTGGGTATAAAACCAGATAGTTGAGCTTCAGAGAAGAAGCCCCAGAATAACGAAAAGGGTGGCACGTCAGATGCAAAAATGCAAAAATAGTCCCGAGGGATTTAAAAAACAAATTTTTAAAAGGATAAAACAGAGATACAAGACAGCCAAGTATAAAAGATTGACGGGTAAGGGACGAACTCTTAGTCCGGCGCTAAGCAGAGAATCGCCGAGGCGGGCTGCGCTCCATGGGTTCGCTCGAGTCGGTTGTCCGACGATTTAAATGAGACGGTACGCCTACCGGTCAAGATTTGATCAATGATGAAGGGCCTTCCCATCTAGGTTTGAGCTTGTCCTTTTCTTGTCCGGCAGCGAGAACTAGTTCACCAACGTTATAGGTCTTGGCCCGTATTCTCTGCTTTGATATCTTCGAGCCTCGCTGCTGGTAAAATGCGGAACGAGCCTTCGCGACGCCACATTCTTCCTCCAATGTGTCCAGCTGTCCCGCCGATCAAGCTCGGCTTCTCTTTCCTCGTACATGCGCACTCGAGGTGAGTCATGAATAATGTCGCAGGGCAGTACTGCCTTTGTGCCGTATACCATAAAAAATGGTGTGAATCCGGTAGTACGGTTAGGCGTTGTCCGCAGCCCCCAGAGTACGGAGTCGAGCTCCTCGACCCATTGAGTGTCTGATTTAGTGAGTGACCTCACTAGTCCGGGTTTAATGCCGCCATTATTAGACCGCTTGCTCTTTCCACTTGACCGCTGGTTTGAGGGTGATAGATCGACGCATAGTCGAGCTTGATACCCATATTTTTGCACCATGCCTTGACCTCATCGGCTGTGAAGTTCGTGCCGTTATCGGTGATGATGCTATGGGGACTCGTAACGGTGTACCACTTCCGATATAAAGTCTATCACTGGTCCGGACTCGCCGCTTTGACCGGCTTGGCCCCTATCCATTTGGTGAATTTATCCACCATGACCAACATGTATTTTTTCTTGTGGGTTCCCCCTTAAGGGGTCCTACCATGTCAAGCCCCTGCACCGCGAATGGCCGTAATGGGTATGGTTTTAAGGGCGGTGGGTGGCATATGGCTCGATTAGCGAAGAGCGGCAACCGACGATCGCCGGACTAAGTCTGTGCATCCGCCGAGCTGTTGGCCAATAAAATCCGACGAACGCCTTTCCTACCAGGGCTCGGGCTGCTGCGTGGTGTCCACCTAGTCCGCATGGATTTCAGCCAGAGGTTTCGCCCTTCTTCTTCGGAGATACATCTTTGAAGAACTCCGGTAGTACTTTTCTTATAAAGTTCTCCCTCATGAACCTTGTAAGCCTTCGATCGCCGGACTATGTAGCGGGCCTCATTTTGGTCTTCGGGGAGCTCCTGCCTAAGTAAGTAGGCCAGGAAAGGTTCTGTCCACGCGGCTATTACGGCCATTATGTCGTGGGCGGATTGTGCTAGGCTGTCTGCTGAGTCACCAATTGGTGCGGCTTTCTCCGGTTTGTCGCTACCGGACTCCTCTTCCCATAGTACAGATGGCTTGAAGAGCCTTTCCAGAAGATATTTGGAGGGACAACATCACGTTTACGCACCGATCGTGCGTAATATCGGCCGCTTGGTTGTTATCTCGGGCTATGTGATGGAATTCGAGTCCTTCAAACCGAGTGACATTTTCGTGACAGCGTTATGATATGCTGCCATTTTCGGATCCTTGGCATCAAAGTCTCCATTTATTTGAGATATTGCGAGGTTTGAATCGCGCACCTCTAGGCGTTGAATGCCCATGGAGACCGCCATCCGGAGACCATGTAATAGGGCCTCAGATTCGCCGCGTTGTTGGAGTCCGTGTACATTATTTGAAGTACATCTTGATCAGATCCCGGTGGGGACGTCGATATGATGCCAGCCCCCAGTCCGGCCAACATTTTGGAGCCGTCGACGTGCATAGTCCAATTGGAGTATGCGCCATACTCTTTAGGTAGTTCGGCTTCAGTCCATTCAGCGACGAAGTCGGCCAAGACTTGCGACTTTATGGCTCGTCGAGGTTTGTAAGTTATGTCAAATGGCAAGAGCTCAATGGCCCATTTCGCAAACCTGCCCGTTGCGTCGCGGTTATTTATAATGTCATTGAGTGGTACTTTAGAAGCCACTGTTATCGAACACTCTTGAAAGTAGTGTCGGAGCTTCCGGGACGCCATGAACACCGCATATGCTATCTTTTGATAGTGCGGGTAACGGGATTTGCAGGGGGTTAACACAGTGGATACGTAATACACTGGTTTTTGAAGGGGGAATTTATGCCCCTCTACTGCTCGTTCGACGACGAGGACAACACTCACAACTTGATGTGTTGCAACGATGTATAATAACATCGGTTCGCCTTGAGTGGGCGCAGCCAGGACCAGATTTGTTGCCAATATGGCCTTTATTTCTTCGAGTCCGGCAGTGGCCGCATCCGTCCACTCGAAGTGTTCGGCACGCCTTAGGAGGCGATAAAGAGGCAACGCCTTCTCTCCTAAACGGGAGATAAAACGGCTTAAGGCTGCCACGCATCCTGTTAATTTTTGTATTTACTTGAGGTCCTTCGGGATATCCAACTGTGATAGAGCTCGGATCTTGGCTGGATTTGCTTCGATTCCTCTACCGGATACGATGAAGCCCAGCAGCTTTCTGGCTGGTATGCCGAAAACACATTTCTCCGAATTCAGCTTAATGTCATATGCTCTGAGGTTGTCGAATGTGAGCCTCAAATCGTCTACTAAAGTTTCGACGTGCTTTGTTTTGACGACTACGTCGTCTACGTATGCCTCGACTGTTTTGCCTATCTGGGTAGCCAGAACTGTTTGAATCATGCGCTGATATGTTGCGCCGGCATTTTTGAGTCCGAAGGGCATTGTGTTGAAGCAGAATGGTCCGTACGGAGTGATAAATGCCTTTGCGGCTTGGTCTGCTTCCGCCATCTTGATTTGATGATAGCCAGAGTATGCATCCAGGAAGCACAACGAATCGTGTCCTGCCGTGGCATCGATCATTTGATCGATGCGGGGGAGGGGGAAAGGGTCCTTTGGGCAAGCCTTATTGAGATCTTTGAAGTCGACGCAGAGGCGCCAGGATTTGTCCTTCTTTGGTACCATTACCAAATTTGCTAGCCAGTCCGGATGTTTGATATCTCTGATGAATCCGGCCTCCAATAACTTGGCTAGCTCTTCTCCCATTGCTTGTCTTTTGGGCTCGGAAAATCGTCGAAGAGCCTGTTTGATTGGTTTGAATCCTTTTAGGATGTTTAGGCTGTGTTCTGCCAACCTGCGAGGGATTCCGGGCATGTCCGAAGGGTGCCAGGCGAAGATGTCCCAATTTTCCTGAAGGAATTTGCGCAGTGCGGCGTCGACTTCGGGGTTCAACTGTGCCCCGATGGAGGCCGTCTTTGTTGGGTCCGTTGGGTGGACCTGAAATTTGACTATCTCATCTGCTGGTTTGAAGGATGTGGACTTGGATCTTTTATCCAGTATCACGTCGTCCCTGTTTACCGTAGAGCGTAGCGCAGTAAGTTCCTCTGCCGCTAAGGCTCCGGATAGTGCCTCGAGGGCTAGTGCGGCCGTCTTATTTTCAGCCCGGAGTGCTGTGTCCGGATCACTGACGAGAGTGATTATTCCGTTGGGCCCAGGCAATTTGATCTTCATGTACCCGTAATGAGGTATTGCTTGAAAAATTGTGAAAGCCTCCCATCCTAATATGGCGTGATAGCCGCTGCCGAACGGGGCCACCTGGAACGTGACTTCTTCGGATCTGTAATTGTCCGGAGAGCCGAACACCACATCGAGTGTGATTTTTCCGGTGCAGCGCGCTTCCCGGCTAGGGATTATTCCTCTGAAGGTTGTGCTGCTTCGCTCAATACGGCTCCAATCGATTTCCATTTTCCACAGGGTTTCCTCGTAAATGAGGTTTAATCCTCTGCCGCCGTCCATGAGGACTTTTGTCAGTCGAAAGCCGTCCACTATGGGACTAAGTACCAGTGAGGCTGGGGCTCTGGTAGTTTGAGATGTAGGCTCGTCGCTAGCGCTGAAGGTGATAGCTGTGTCGCTCCATGGATTTGCTGTTGCTACTTGGTAGACTTCGGCGAGTTCGCGGATTGTTCGTTTTCGCGTGTTATTTGATGCGAAAGTCTCGAAGACTGTTGACACCGTGCTGGTATTGTTGGAGTGGTTTCCCGGAGCCAGAAGTTCTTCACCACTTTTGGCCACCTGCCGTAATATCCAACATGCTCGAAGGCTATGCGTTGGGATAGCTTCCCCCGTATTGTGAAGTTTACAGGGTCCGTTGAGCCATCCCTCCAATACGGTTCCGTTTCCCTTACTGGGTTTTTGTTTTTTGATTTTGGCAACTGGGGCCTGATTGTAAGGCGCGTTTTTACCGCGGGGGGCCGGATTATCCCAGAATTGATTTTCAGTTTTCCGGAAACTTTCCGTCGCACAGTACTTTCGTACTATGGACGCCAGATCAGTAAAACGCGTAATCTTGCGACGATCGATGGCGTTCAGATTCCTTGTCCGTGCGATTATTGCAGAATATTGAGATTATGTTCTCCTCTCGGCAGTCCTTTATCCCGTCCATAACCGTATGAACCTGGCCCATAATGATGTATCTGCTTACGAGGGCTCTTGCCGAACTAGAGATAAGTCGCATATGTCGGGCGGAGGGTTTAACATAACCGGATCCCTGCCCATCTTTGGGCTCAACGGCCGAGGACTTCCGATTTCGGAAGCTTGATTTGTTGGAAACAGCCCAGCGAGTCCGGAGCGACGCATGACTTTAGGTTCAATGCTCGATTAGAGTCCATACCTCCGCGGGAATCCGGCGTGGAGGGTTCGGGAGTCCGGACACAGATTGTTTTCAACAATGGCAACGAAGTTTTGAATTGTTCTTCTACCACTTCAATGTGGTGGGTGACCGGGGAGAGTTAATCTCTCTCAGATCGGTTTTAAGCCCAATCTGATTGTAGTCTGTTGCGACTCCCAGGGCGGCGATGCGATCCAAGAGCTCGTTAACAGACGAGAGCTCGATCGGATCTAAATGTTTGGCAGCTTTAGGGCTGACTCGAAGATTGCTTTCGACGACTTGAGAAGTCATTGCCGAAGCGACGGCCGGACAGGCGGCCATAAGGAAGCCGCCGAACCGGATTGTCTGACCGGCGGCTAGGGCCCCTCCGGCGAGGACACCGTCTTTGAAGACGGGTGGAGGCATCCGCTCTATCGGCGACGACACAGAGGAACTCTCAATGAAAGCACCAATGTCGGTGTCAAAACCGGCGGATCTCGGGTAGGGGGTCCCGAACTGTGCGTCTAGGCGGATGGTAACAGGAGACGAGGGACACAATGTTTTTACCCAGGTTCGGGCCCTCTCGATGGAGGTAATACCCTACGTCCCGCTTGATTAATATTGATGATATGGGTAGTACGAGTAGATCTACCACGAGATCAATGAGGCTAAACCCTAGAAGCTAGCCTATGGTATGATTGTTGAGATGTAATGTTGTGTCCTCGGACTCTGGCCCTCCGGTTTATATAGACACCGGAGAGGCTAGGGTTACACAGAGTCGGTTACAATGGTAGGAGATCTACATATCCGTATTGCCAAGCTTGCCTTCCACGCCAAGTAAAGTACCTTCCGGACACGAGCCGGAGTCTTCAATCTTCTATCTTCGTAGTCTGGGAGTCCGGCGGATATCGATAGTCTGGCTATCCGGACACCCCTAGTCCAGGACTCCCTCACCCGGGCTGGGGGCCAGATGTCCGGGGCTTCGCGACGGGCCGGATGTCCAGGGCGGGGAGGCCGAATGTCCGGACTGGCCTAGGTGCCCTGCGGTTGCTCTCTGGACACCAGGGGCCGGATTTCCGACGAGGAGGGCCGGATGTCCGGGGCTTCGGGAGGAGCCGGATGTCCGGGGCACGGGACCGGATGTCCGGGCTGTCAGGGTCGCCTCCAGATGCATTCTGTGATGGAGGCCGGATTTCCGGTGGTTGGGCCAGATGTCCGGCTGCTGTAGCAACAGACTCTTCTTCCTTTGCTCCCGCGCACACTTGGCCTTGGTCCTTGGGCTCTCCATGGTCTCCTCGGGTGTACCTGAGTATGCACAAGGTTCGCGCTTGAGGTAGCATCCATATCTTGCATGCGGGAAGTGACGGTTCAAAGAGGAGTGAATTCATCTTGTGTGCAATGGTGCATAGTCGAGGCCTCGTCTTATGTATCCTTGGGGCTTGGAGAGTAGTCGGAGTGTACATGGGAATGAACGTGGGATGCTCCGCATCATCTCCCCCCCCCCCCTTGGGAAAGATCCGACCTCGGATTGTGATCCTCATCACCATGGAAACGGTTGTCGTGGACGGACTTGTAGTTGGACGAAGTTGAATGCATGGCGTAATCCAAGTATTCCAAGGTGTCGCCGGAGTGGTATACATGCAAAAGGAGCAAACACAAACAACACTCAAAAATACAATGGTTAGCGCACACAAAGTGTCCATCATATAAGAATGAGTCCGGGCGGCAAGATAGTTCGTGACAAAGCACATGAAGCTTATCAAGATGATCTAGAATGGTATGCAAAGCATTCATGGGAACAAATGCAATCATTGTGCACACAACTGTGTTATGAGTATGAGCAATGCAACTACGGTGCAAAATGATGTCATAATGGGATGGTGCATCAAAAGCATGAACATAGCAATGGATGCTCAATATGTGAATGTCATCATGCAATTGATGGAGGACCATATGATCATGATGTATGAAAATGCCATCAAGGAAGATCACAACAAATTTGCTAAGGAAGTGAACAAGCTCATATATCATGGATGACATGGGAATACAAGATGCAACAAGGCAATCATAATGTGAGTCAATCCTTGTATAGGGTGCAAACTTGTGGTGAGTATGATATGTCCATCGAGCATGACATGTATGAGCACAATCAACAAATATGGATGTGTGAGTGCAATGTGTCAAAGGAGTGTTGATGTACCAATGTTCGATGTTGTGGCATGAGTGGAATTCCGAAGGTGCATCCCATAAGTGCGAGCGCTCCTCAATGTGAAGGTCCATGTAGACAATCTCCAATGTCTCTCCTCCGGTCACGAGATGTATCATGTAGACAACAAGAAGGAAACAACAATGAAAGAGTGACCCATCCAATATGCAAACTTGAGGATGGCTCAGAGGGGAGGAGTTTACCTTTAGTAGATTCTCGCAAATGTTGGTGTTGCACATTGTGTATGCCTTCGCATGACCAAGTTGTCGCATAACGGCATCGCCTCGTGAAACCTCCAAAATGAATGAACATGACAAGCACTCGGAAAAACAAATGAGGTTAGCGGAAATGCAAAACCTATCATTCGAGTGGTAAGATACCCAACATGTGTATGCATCATGCTCATCATAAGAAAGTACAAGGGAGCGTGTCATAGTATGGAGGCATATGATGCAAGAACAACCAAGTACAATAGGCTCAATGAAACAAGCATGCATCACAAGTAAGGTGTCAAAATCTCCAAGATCAATAAGCATAGTATGTTTGCACTCAATACAAGTGGATATGAAAGAGGCAACTAATGAACACAAGAGACAATAATCAAGATATATCATGTGAGAGGTATGAGCATATATGTCATCAACCCAAGAAAGCAAGTAATTTTGGAACATGGGTGATGCAACATAGGAAGCAATCATAGCGATCAAGTCAAGCATGCTAGTAGTGCGAAGATGCAACATACTAGAAGGAATCATGGCAAGCATGTCATGTGTGCAAATAGTGGGCATGAATAATGCACATGACATATCACAAGCATGAAAGCAAGATATGAGAAAAATATCATCAATGTATTGGTGAGAAGCCATATGTAAATAGCAATGGGTCATCATGACTCTCCCAACACAACAAGCATCAATAGCATGGGGCACATGATAAACATGGCAATAGAAACAAGGATCTCCACCAAGCATGCAAATACACATAGGAGTATCATAATGGTGAAGCATGGGTATATGCAAGCAAGGGTCACAATTGCATTGTAAAGGCATAGAAGCAAGCATAACATGCAAAGTGAACACAATAGTATGGGCATAAGGTGACAAGTGGTAAATAGCCCATAGCCGTGTGAGAGCCAAGTAAAAGAGATGCGCGTAGTCCTTGCGCAAAGGGAACGTTGGTAAGGATAGTCCACGGGATCCCAAGTCGTCGTTGCTCTCAAGAGCTCGTTTCGTCAACTCTTGGGATTGAGAGGTTGACGATTATATGTGAGTACCTACACAAAACAATGATAAAGGAAAAATTGTGTGTGCGTGGTATATGTACACATCATCCATCATGATGCGCACGTGCTTGTGTTGGTTAGCACTAAATAGCCAATGCTCAAATAAATGAGATGCGTGATATAGAAACATGTCATCCATCATGAGAGGTTTGTTATTATGTATGTCATAATAGAGACTCAAAGGATGTAATGCATCATGAGAAATATCTAAAGCATTGTTATTCATGGAATGCATATGGTGTACACTATCATGGGAATCATGCAAAATATGGAATGCATCAAGATCTCCTAATATGTATGAGGAAACTATGGGGGTCTCCTCATGAGCATGAGTAGCAACATCACATGGAGAATATTGACAACATCCAAAACAATGCATATTTGGAACAATGTGATCGTGGCATGTCATAGTAGATGAATTGCGCAAATCATGTAAAGGAAGCATGGCAATATAATCACAAAAGAAGCAAAAGCCAATGACCATCATCTCGTCATCTATCCATAAGTGCCCATATGATTTATTTTAATGGGGCATGCATAGTTACTATGTTGATATTGAAATGAGGCAATATGGGAGATCTCACTCATAGCATATGACAAGTTCAATGGATTGTCAAACATGAAGTGACCAAAAGAATTTTCACATGATATCCTATGAAGCATAGCATCACAACTAGGCAACTCAACATGCTCATCATCATATTCATCATAAATAGGTAAGTCAAGGCATGAAGAAGTCTCACTAGCATAAAGCATGGTAATAGGTGGGTCCACATCATGGGAGAAATCATTGTCAAGAGAGTCCACTAGTGGGACAAGAGAAGCACCATCATCTATGTTACCTTTGGAGCATCGCTCATGTGTTGTAGGTGAGGTGTTGAAGATTGTCTCGTTGTCATCTTCATCTTGATGGAACCATGTGGGGGTGCATCATCGTCCACCATGGCCATTGGTTTTCCCATTGGAGGGATGGACTTGTCGAGCATAGGCATGTCGTCATGTAGGAGACCTAGCACCAAAGAAGAAAACACACTAGGAGTAGAGGTTAAGTTGTTAGAAATCATAGTGGCCTCACGTGCCCTCTCAACTACCTCACTCTCTATGTATTGTGGCTCACTCACTCCCTCAAAGATGCTCTCACTCATATGGTTGGTGGAGTCACACAAATGGCGCTCAACCTCACATAGGATGTGTGGCATGCTCTCTTGTGTGGGGCTAGTAGTGGTCACACTCATCCTATCATAGGAAATGCTTTCAATGTCATATATGGTGGACACTCATGTGGTGGTGGCTCTCCTCACATGACAAATGGGGCATCTCGACATATGTGGGTGTCAGAGAGATGTAGGTGCAAATGTCTCCATGCTCAACTCCTATCGCCGTGGTCGAAGGGGATGGCCCTTGCTCGACCTTCTTGTCACCTTCTTGGTGTGGGAGGCCCATATGACGTGGCACCTCATAGCACGTCTCCATGACCGAAGGGAGTTTCCCATGCTCGGCCATCTTCCTTGTGGGGCTTCCGAAGATGGAAGTGTCGCCCTCACTCGTAGGTGGTCGCCTTGGACTTGATGAAGTCGTTGTAGGCGTACTCGTGGGAAGTAGGCGAAGATGACGTACGTCCAAAGGCGAAGATGCCTTGATAGCACTTGGCGAAGATGACGAAGTGGTTGTTGTAGTCGTCGCACCGTCTTGGTGGTGGTCGTCTCGCGGTCTTCTCTTTTGCTCATGAAGCTTGGACTGGGCATGAAGTAGGGCTTGTTGGGACTTGCACATTTGTGCTTGTGGAGCATCTTCATGATGATGATGTTGTTGTCGTGCTTGAGCTCGTAGTAGATGTCGTTCGTCGTCGTCGTGCACATGATGCTTGGAGGCGACTTCCCCTTCATGACGATGTTGATCACGAACATGATGGTGGTCGCCATGTAGATGTGGACGAGGATGATTTGCACTTGCATCTTTTTCGCGCTCTGAAAACTTGTGGCTTGAATGTCGCCACCTTGAAGATGACGAAGGGGAAGAAGACTTGATCAAGGCCCGAATCTCCTCCATCCTTGCATCTTGCTCCTCTTTATGTGCGGAAAGCTTCTTGTCGATGTAGTACATTTTCCTTGCTTCGGAGTGACGAATGTCGATGGAGATGTTCTCAATGCGCTCTCGCAATCTTGATTGTGCGCCTTGCATTTGTCGTTGTAGATCAAAGATAGACGCTTTGTTGATGTAGTTGTTCACGCCGTCGTTGTTGTCGTACACCGGAGATGAAATGCCTTGCCTATCCATCACAAGACTCGAACAAATATGAGTGGGAGAAATAGAAGAACTTATACCAATGTACCTTGACCGATGTTGACAATGAATCAAGTTCACTCAAATGCGGACAATGAAATAGCACTATTGGTACCAATCCTTGCCGGTTCTCACACCTACACAAGTAAAGCTTATGGTAGAGCTCGGTGAGAATAGTGGCACAAAAATTTAATGCAAAATGTTAGCAACAGTCAATAATGTTGAAAGAGATTCACAAATTCGCAAGTGAAACAAATGGACCAATAGCCAATAGCAATGAAAGGTACACAGAAATGTACACACGGATAGATAAATGAGGTCGTGCAACCAAGGAATGAGCACAAAATGTGGAATCCATGGAAAACACTCGTGTTGCACAACTCAAGAGAGACGCTAGCACGATTGCTCAATAGGCGGATACGACACTTGTGCACAACCTATAAGATGCAAAATGGATAAACTTCTATCCCAAGTATGCTATGTAGGTATGGTTCCCGGTGTTTCTCTCAAGATGATCCAAGATGATTGGATATGACAATCTTATATGCAATGTGGTATGATACTATTGCACTTGCTTACAAGCTTCTTTGCTCTTTGTTTCTTTTGCTTAAAAGCTTTATTCTCTTTTTGTTTTTTTGTATGGCCACTTTTGCACAATGCACAAACCAAGATAGCAATTGTGTATATGCGGGAACAAACTTGTGACACAATATATGACAGCAATGTATGCACCATGATGATATGGTATGTATGCTATGGGAAATATAGATCACTAATGTGCACAAGTAACGTTGCCGACAATACTCAAATGGCTAGTCTCAATAGGCAAGTAACGCAAAATGGGCTAGGGGTTAACAATGCAATGGCAAGGGGAATATACAATGGAGGGATACCGCGATACCAAGATGATATGGAGGTTACCGTCCGACGACGATGAGTAGTGGTGTTCTTGATGTAGAAACCAAGATGATGGAGACTCGTCCCTAAGTAGCCGAAACACCTTAGGAAAAGGAAAAACCGCGAACTCAAAATCTCACACGTCAAATGTCAAAATGGTGGTAGCGGAAAGTGGTGGTGGTTCGCACTTGGCAATGCGGAAGTGAAAAGATGGGCTATACACGTGTCGGAGTTTAAGTTGCCATCCCTAAGTAGCCGAAACACCTTAGGAGACACAAGCCACAACTCGAACAAGCTCAAACAAAATTGGGGTAAGTTGGGTGTCGAAAATGTATGGTGGGGAAGGTTATGCGGAAATGGTGGTGGTCGTTGATGAAGAAGCAACTGCCCCTAAGTAGCCAAAACACCTTAGGAGACTCAAGTCACTACGCAAACAAACTCAAATGCTATGGGGAACAAAATGGGTTAGGTTGCGGAAGTCGGTGGTGGCTATGCGGATGATATGGTGGATGGCCTAGGCAAACTTGCCAAATTTTCAAAAATTTGATGGAGTCAAATGATATTGGTGGTATTTTTGTGGAAAGGGGGATGTTAAGAGCTTCAAAACAAGCTAAAGAACGTCAAAATCAGACTTCGGATGAATTAGTTATGGTCAAAACGGTGAAACGGAAAAATACTGAAATCCTAGGGCCAGACATCCGGGGCTCGGGCCTGATTTCCGGGACCTGATGTCCAGAAACTTGTGCGAAAATGCACTCCAGGAGCCGGATGTCTGGGCTGGCCGGATGTCCCGGGGTCGGGCCAGATGTCCGGGCTCCAAATCCGAGGATGAACTCGAGGAACTCGATTTTGGGGCGGAATTTGATGATTTCGGGGGCAAAATTGGAGACATTTCGTGGATGGAAAGTGGGGAAACTTTGGGGAATACTAGATCCACTTGAAACCAAGCAAATCCATGGATCAAAATCAACAAAACATCATCAAACCAACAAATCATAAAAAAATTTGGGGGCTATTTCTGGTGCGGATTTTCGGATAGGACGAAATCAACAAAATCAAGATAGAAAAAGAGGGGCAGGGGCTCCAAAAACGTGATCAACGTGGCTCATGATACCAAAATGATGTAGGGCGGATCCCTATGCGGTCGATCTTTCATGTTTGGAGTGGATTCTACGGGGAAACACGAAGAACGCACGGAAAACACAAGGCAAAACACGGGGAGAAACGAGAGAATCACTCAATCGACAAGTAATTGATCACACAAGGGCTAGATCACCGAACACACGAGGTAGCACAAGATTCAAAATCAATAAACGAAAGATACAAAGGTAGCCGTTCTTCTCCGTGAGGAGGTCTTGATTGTCTTCCCTTGAAGGGGTCTTGAATCCGCTTGGGGGATCTTCTCCGAAGAGGTCGTGAGCTCCGAGGAGAAGTAACCAAGTGGATGAGCAAGGCTCTCACACAAAATATGAGCTAAACCAATGCTAACCCTAACTAGGAGGAGGTGGGGGAGTATATATAGGCCTTAGCCTCAAAGGGGTAAGTGAGAGGGATACATGGGCCCTTGGACCGTTCACTGTGCGCAGACAGGCGCCGGATGTCCGGGCTAGGGACCAGATGTCCGGGGCTTCGCGACGGGCCGGATGTCCGGGCGGGGAGGCCGGATGTCCGGGCTAGCCTGGGTGCCCTGCGGTTGCTCTCTTGACACCAGGGGCCGGATTTCTGACGAGGAGGGCCGGATGTCCGGGGCTTCGGGAGGAGCCGGATGTCCGGGGCACGGGACCGGATGTCCGGGCTGTCAGGGTGGCCTCCAGATGCATTCTATGATGGAGGCCAGATTTCCGGTGGGTGGGCCGGATGTCCGACTGCTGTAGCAGCAGACTCTTCTTCCTTCTTCTTCCTTTGCTCCCGCGCACACTTGACCTTGGTCCTTGGGCTCTCCATGGTCTCCTCGGGTGTACCTGAGTATGCACAAGGTTCGCGCTTGAGGTAGCATCCATATCTTGCATATGGAAAGTGACGGTTTGAAGAGGAGTGAATTCACCTTGTGTGCAATGGTGCATAGTCGAGGCCTCGTCTTATGTATCCTTGGGGCTTGGAGAGTATTCGGAGTGTACATGGGGATGAACGGGGGATGCTCCGCATCACCCATCGAGTGTGATGCACCTTGTCCTTGTTTGCAAGGATGGAGAACCAAAAACTAACACCGCTCACGAGCTACCTTTGGTGTTTCAATCTCTTTTGCAGGAATTTCAAGATGTTTTCCCCGATGAGCTACCTCCGGGTCAACCTCCTCTTCGAGGCATTGAGCATCAAATCGACCTCATCCCCGGAGCTCCTCTTCCAAACAAGGCTCCCTACCGCATCACAAAGGAGATTCAACGGCAAGTACAACAACTCATCGACAACGGTCATCTACGTGAAAGCTTAAGCCCTTGTGCCGTTCCTGTTATACTTGTGCCCAAGCAAGATGGTAGCTTTTGCTTGTGCTCCGATTGTGGACCCATAAATGCTATTACCATTCTATATAGGCATCCCATTCCTCGCTTAGATGATATGCTTGATGAACTTAGTGGAGCCAACTTTTTCTCAAAATTTGATCTTAAAAGTGGCTATTATCAAATCCGCATACAAGAGGGTGATGAATGGAAAACCGCTTTCAAAACCAAATTTGGGTTATATGAATGGTTAGTCATGCCTATGGGTTTATCGGAGGCTCCCGGTACTTTCGTGCGTCTCATGCATCATGTACTTCGCCCTTATATTGGAGTCTTTGTTGTGGTTTACTTCGATGGTATTCTTGTGTTTAGCAGAACTATGAAAGAGCATCTTAATCGTTTTAGGGCTGTTTTGCAAACCCTTCGCAAGGATAGTCTTTATGCCAACATGAAAAAGTGCACATTTGGTGTTGACAAAGTTGTTTTCTTGGGTTTTGTTGTATCTTCCAAGGGTGTCCATGTTGATGAAACAAAAATTGAAGCAATTAAAAATTGGCCCCAACCCACCAATTTGCAACAAGTGCGAAGTTTTCTTGGCCTTGTGGGTTTTTATCGTCACTTTGTGAAAGATTTTAGCACTATTGCCGCTCCTTTGCATGCTTTGAGTAAGAAGAATGCTCCTTTTGTTTGGGGACCTTTGCAATCAACCGCTTTTGATGAGCTCAAATCTTTGCTTACACATGCTCCGATTCTTGCTTTACCCAACTTTGACAAAACTTTTGAGATTCATTGCAATGCAAGTGGTACCGAAATTGGTGGTGTTCTGATGCAAGAAAAACGAGCTATTGCTTATTTTAGTGAAAAACTTTCCGGTGCTCAACTTAACTATCCCATCTATGACAAAGAATTGTTTGCCTTAGTGCGTGTGTTACATGTGTGGGAGCATTACCTTAGACCGCATGAGTTTGTCATACATACCGATCATGAAACACTTAAATATCTCAAAGGTCAAACCAAGTTGAATAAACGGCACGCTAAATGGAGTGTATTCATTAAATCTTTTCCCTCTGTGATAAAGTACATTAAGGGCAAAGAAAACATGGTGACGGATGCCCTTTGCCGCAAATGCATGTTACTTACTCAACTTGAATTGAATGTCATAGGATTTGATCATATCAAAGATTTGTATGAGGATGATGTGACTTTTGCTACTCCTTACGCGAAGTGTGTGACGCATACTCCTTGGGAACGATATTATATCAAAGATGGTTACCTTATGAGAGCTAACAAACTATGCATTCCCAAGTCTTCTCTTCGTTCGCTCCTTTTGCAAGAGGCTCATGGAGGTGGACTCATGGGACACTTTGGACGCGACAAGACTTTCGCCACCCTCTCCAAGAACTATTATTGGCCCAAGATGTTTCGGGATGTTGCCCGCTTCACCAACCGGTGCTCTACATGTTGCAAAGCTAAGTCACACTCTCAATCCCATGGCTACATATGCCTTTACCTATCCCACAACAACCTTGGGAAGACATTAGCATGGATTTTGTGCTTGGATTACCTAGAACTCAAAATGGCAAGGATTCAGTTTTTGTTGTTGTGGACCGTTTCTATAAAATGGCTCATTTTATCCCATGCAATAAGATAGACGATGCTTCACATGTTGCCAATCTCTTTTGTAGGGAAATCTTGAGGTTGCACGGCATGCCAAAGACAATTGTGTCGGATCGAGATGTCAAGTTCTTAAGCTACTTTTGGAAGACACTATGCGCCAAGCTCGGGATCAAGCTACTATTCTCCACGGCATATCATCCTCAAACCGATGGCCAAACGGAAGTGACCAACCGGACGCTTGCGACTCTCCTACGTGTGTTGATCAAGAAGAACATCAAGAAGTGGGAGGAGTGCCTACCAATCGTCGAGTATGCCTACAATCGTGCAAGACACTCTACAACCGGCAAGTCCCCCTTCGAGGTCGTCTACAGTTTCAACCCTTTGTCGCCATTGGACATCCTTCCTCTACCGCTTCAAGAACGAGCAAACATGGACGCAAGGGCGAGAGCCGCCTACCTCAAGAAGATGCATGAAGAAACACGTTCCACGATCGAGCGCCAAGTACAACGACTCGCTTCCAAGGAACGCAAGTACCAGGTGATCAAGTATGGATACATCTCCGCAAAGACCGCTTCCCCAAGGAACGCAAGTCCAAGCTACTTCCAAGAGCTGACGGACCATTCAAGGTGATCGCACGCTACAACGACAACGCCTACAAGGTCGACATCCCACACGACAAGTACAACGTTAGCGATATCTTCAACGTCAAAGACTTGGCCAAGTACCATGGTGATGAAGAGCACGATCCGTGGACGGATCTCTCCCAAGGGGGGGAAGATGATGTCGAGCATCCCTCGACTACTCGCACCGACACTCCATCACCAACGCAAGCTCCAAGTGGACCAATGACACAAGCACGTGCATGCTCCATCGAGAACGAGGTTGACTCTCTCCTCTTCGAGTTTTGCTCGGTTTCACATGAGAATTGGATTCTACCATCATTGGAAACATTGTGCATGCTTAGGTACCAAGAAGACGATGATGAGAAGGAGAGGACGGAGACTCAAGTGACCTCAAAGCAAGGAAAGGAAGAGAAGGAAGAAGAGAACGAGAAGGATGAAGAAGGAGGAGAAGGGGCAAACCCCCTAGACGCACCGGGTCCCCGGCCCCTGCAGCCCCCGGGTGCCCGGGCCCCTGGCCACCTACAGCCGCGTCCCCGGGTGCCCGGGCCTAGGCTGGCCGGGTGCCCAGCCCTTGCTGCCCCAGCCGCTGGGCTCTGCCCAGAGTGCCCGGCCGCGCCACCCGGCCATCTCCAGCGCCCCCCGGTGCCCGAGACTTGGCCCCCCGGGTGCCTGGCTGCCTCGCCCGGCCATCTCCAGCGACACCCCCGGGTGCCCAGCCACATGCCAGCCAGCCCCTGAGCAGTCCGCGTGCCCGGCCCAAGTTGCCCGGGTGCCCGGCCCCCTTCGTCCAACCACATGTTGATGGCCTTTTCGGCCTTGTATCTCCCTCTTTTTGCCTTGTTTCGCCCTAGACTATATAAGGACACCTCCTAGGTCATTTGTAGGGTCAACAAAGATTAGACTAAGCATTGTGAGCCTTTGCTCCTTGTATCCCCTCCTCTTAGGAGCTCAAGCCCCCACCTAGGGAAGAATCCATTGATTATCAAGGCCTCCTCTTGGAGAAGATCATCAGGACCTCACATAGTGGGAAGAATTTACCAAGTGCTACTCTCCTTGTATTGATCTTGTAATCTTGTGGATCTCATGTGTGCTACTCTAGTGGATGTGATACATGGGTTTGTTTCAGAGATTTGTTCTTGGTGTTCTTGAGTTTTTCCTCCTTTTCCCCCCTCCAAGTGTGAAAAGATCCTTCCTAGGGATTGACCCTACAACACATTGGTACTTCCTTTTGAAGAAAATTCGAGAGATTATGTTGCTTATAGACATTAGCCCCCCATGGTAGGGACAAACATACCTTTTTGTAGATGCTCTATGATCCGGGCAATCTCATTTGGCCGTAAATTGAAGAAAATCCAGCGGCTGTATGCCTTATTCTCTTTGTTTTGGCCGGATGGCATGCTGTAACTCATGCGCGTGCTGAGAACAAAAGGGCATTCCTTGCATCGGTCAATATATATGTGGAAACGATATCTCCACTATAGAGGACAAGAAATTTTGGGGCAGTCAGGCAAAAAGCGCACGAGAAAATGAAGTACTTTCAAGGACTGCCATAGAATGGACAGATGTTCACTAAAACGGTCAAAATTTTGTCATTCGGAGTCCGTGTCGGACCCATAAGTACTCAAACTGCTCGCAGCGAGGGCGTGAATCCAAAAAATACTCCCCGCTTGTGCCAGGAGGCCCAGAGTACCCTGAAATTCAGCCTTAAGCAGGACTTTTTGGCCCTGAAAGTCAAATAACATCATTCGTTGCTGTTTTTCACTCAAGTTTCTAAACCCATTGGCACTTCCTTTTGAAGGAAATTCAAGAGATTACGTTGCTTATAGACATTAGCCCCCCTGGTAGGGACAAACGTACCTTTCTGCATATGCTCTATGATCCGGGCAATCTCATTTGGCCGTAAATTGAAGAAAATCCAGCGGCTATATGCCTTATTCTCCTTGTTTTCGACGGATGGCATGCTGTAACTCATGCGCGTGAAAGCCAAGAACAAAAGGGCATTCCTGGCATCAGTCAATATATATGTGGAAATGATATCTCCACTATAGAGGAAAAGAAATTTTGGGGCGGTTAGGCAAAAAGCGCATGGGAAAATGAAGTACTTTAAAGGTCTCCCATAGAATGGACAGATGTTCACTAAAACGGTCATAATTTTGTCATTCGGATTCTGTGTCAGACCCACAAGTACTCAAACTGCTCGCGGCGAGCGTGTGAATCTAGAAAATACTCCCCACTTGCGCCAGGAGGCCCGGAGTACCCTCAAATACGGCCTTAAGCAGGACTTTTTGGCAGTGAAAGTCAAAGAACGTCATTCCTCACTGTTTTCAAGGATTGCCATAGAATGGACAAATGTTCACTAAAACAGTCATAATTTTGTCATCCGGGGTCCATGTAGGACCCACTGATTAGGACACGACTACCTTGGATATGACCAAAAATATTGCATACATGCATAATTGTCAGGTGATTTCTAGTGCAAACTATTCAATAATCTATTTATGTTATCCAAAACAAAAATACTTCACACAGTTTTGTGTTTTGTCTGATTGCAGGTGGATGGGACATTTGTACAATCCACATATGAAGATAAGGAAGAAAGAGATGTTTATTTGCTGTTCAAAAAGTTCTCTCACGTCACTTTTGGCCCAAGAAAAGATAGAGTCCAAGTCTCTCACGTTCTGGACTCAGATTCGGAATGCACAGGCATACCTGAATCAAAACGTCAACAACTTTTTCATACATACTCTGAATTGGGTGATTTTATTTTATTGGAAAGTAGATTTCGATATCTTTCCAAACCAATTTGATTCACCTTGAAATTCATCCGGAGCCTTGAGTTATGGACGAAACAATGTGATGCTGCAGCAGAATCCGAGTCAAACTACAAGTCCAAAGGTGTTACGTCACCTCCACTTGGGCCCATTGGCCTTGTACGACTTAGGCTTAGTTTTAGGCTGCCTTGGGACGTCCTCCCACCTCCTTGGCCGCCACCCCTTGCTCCTATATAAATAGATCCATCTAGTAGTGATTGAGGCAAAGGTGTCCCGTCTTTCGATGAGATGATGGATATCGCTTTGGTGGAACTCGACTTTGATGATACGACTACGAACGTGCGAGGACGTCGCGCCTTAGCAATCGCTAAACTAACTCCGAGAGGTTATTGACCATGCTGGAGCACGATCAACCTGACCACGAGGGTCTGTTTCCTGCAAGCAAACGAAGAACAAGCAAGAAACTGAGATTGCAATCTGGATATTGCGAATATGAGATGAAAGCTTTATTGATCAAGGTGGGGTTCTGTAACGCCTTTGTCTGGTCGTTGAACACAAACGAATTACGCGAAGTTGCAGCTATGGCGAACTTTTAAGCTAAACAAAATCCAAAGTCTAAACGATGACCAAAGGGCTGTATATATGGAGGAAGAGGGGGGGAATTTCGTGGCCCATGGTGGAGGGGTCCGAAATCAACCCTATCTCTTGTTTCCCCACACATACGGACTCTAAAAATACCCTATACTTATGTATTTCGAAATTACATGGGCCTGGCCCAATAATAAGGTGACGCGGCACCTAGAATAGCCTCGGGACAAAATTTATGAAGTGGCATCTTGTATATTTCGTCCAAGGCATCATGCACCCATTATGGTGGCTTCAAAGTCCTGAAATCATCACTTGTAACTCCGTTCCTGTTCCCCTTACGCATGCCATCATCTCCATGCTTGTTCTTGCTCCAACGTTCATCCTTCTCCAAGCTAGGCCCTTCATTTGTAAGCAAAACAAATGTATCCAATTTAGGCTGCATCATATTCTCATGAACATTAGAATCATTACCAAGAAACGAAAGTACCTGGTAATTTAGTTTGCGTGCGCGAGCTCTAGTAATTGGTCCAGTATGTATAGCAGTAGGGGCTATGGGTGTACCAATGGTATTGATGTCCTCATCAAGTAGCTTTTCCCTTGGGATTAGTTTAGTTAAAAGTTAGCCAGTGCAACTTCGTGTACTTCGTTTGTGTCCAACGACCAGACCAAGACCGCTTACGGATCCCCACCTTTATCAATACTTCATATATACTTGCAGTATTCAGATTGCTTTTATCATATTCTTGCTTGTTCTTCGATTGCTTGCAGGAATTGACCTTCGTGGTCAGGTTGATTGTGCTCCGACGTGGTCAATAACCTCTCGGAGTTGGTTTAGCAATTGCCAAGGCGCAACATCGTGCATGTTTGTAGTCGGATCGTCAAAGTCATCTTCCCCAAATCGATAGTTATCATCTCATCGAAAGATCGGGACACCCCGCCTCTATCAAGTGGTATCAGTTTTCAGGTTGCTCGGTGAGAATTTCCAGTTATCCTTAGATTAGATTTATTTTCTTACCTTTGTCCAAAAAAAGCCGCAAAAAAAGTTAGATCTATTCATGCTTTATCCAAGCCAGTCTGAGCCTTTGCATTTTTCTATTCATTGCTTGCATAGTTGAATTATCGGTTGCATCGTCGTGTCGAGTTGCTGGTCTTAGTGTCTAGTTCCTTTAGAGTTTCGAGTTCTGTTCACATTAGTCACGCTGTCGCTGCATCGTTATCCCTTCCACTGTCCACTACACATCCATCATTTTCCATCACGTGCTACCCACTGTTCATTGTCATAATCATAGAAGAGATCGTTCACATCTTTGCTTGATCCAATCTGCATCTTATCTAGTTTGTTTTGGAAAGAGGGAGAGAAAAAAAAAGGCAGAGAAAAAAAGAGAAAAAAAGTAAAAAAAAGTCAAAGAAGAAAAAGAGAGAAAGAAAAAGAAAAAAAAGTGTTAGGGAAAAAAGAGAGAAGAAAAAAAAAGAAAATTCGGATCTATCTAGACTCGATCTCATAGTTGAATTCGGATTGGAATCTGTTTTGTGCACTGTTCAGTAAAACAGGCATAACTTTCTCACACCAAGTCCATTTTGGCTCCGCAAGTACTCAAATGAAAGCTAGCGACGAGCCGCATCTAAGTAGTTGCAAAAGCTTATTCAATATTTGGCACCTCAAAATCAGCTTCTAAATAGGTCTTTTTGCCCTCCGAAGTTCACGCATACAGTTTGTTCCAGTTTTCAGGCCAGTTTTAGAATTCTTTGACTCCTCATACCAATTAGGAATTGAGTGATTCTTTTTACATTGGAAAGCTTGAGTTAGTAGCATTCTTTGAAAAAAGTTATCAGAAAATTGGCTCAAACTTTTCAAGAGAAAAGTTGGAGAGAGAGTTGTTGTATATCCTGCTTGGCAGTTGTTTTTCATCATTATCTTTACTGCCTTGTGATCTTCACTTATATCTTGCTATCCAGAGCTACATAGTATCCTTCATTGATGCTCGTTGTGCTACGCCATGACCTCATTAGTGTTCTAGGCTCGCGTCTCTAGTCCGGTCTAGCTTAGGACCAGCACAGTACCATCGTTGAGCGTTTATTCAACATTGTATCTTTGAATTGATTATTGCTAATCTTTTGCTACCATATATAGCCAACCCAGCTCCACATATTTCTACACCGTGTATAAGTACGTTCCCCTGACAATCGCTTTACACAATCTTCAGAGTTACTTGACACCGCTGGTTGCCTGTCACCACCTGCCGCATGGTAAAAACTTGTAAGATATTGATATTTGCTTTACTGTGAGCACACAACCACATCCTAGTAGTTCATAGGAACATTATTCTCGAATTTTGTTTCTTGTATCTACTAATCATGACAGGTTTCGGAGATAGAAGTTCTTGGACGACGGACACATCTTCACCATCACGAGAGTTGGGACAACACACACAAGCACATGGTCAGGTTATCTCTTTACCGTCATTTGAGGGTTGCTTTAATCCTGCTATTTATCTAGCTTGGGAGCTTGAGGTAGAACAAGTTTTTCGTCACCATGACTTTTCTAAACTTGAGAGAGTACGAGCTGCCACTAGAGCATTTACTGGTTTTGCTTCTGTTTGGTGGAGTGTGCATTGTAAGAAAAACATTGATAACCAACCCACAACTTGGAAACATTTGAAAGACGTAATGAGACAACAATTTTTCCCTCCTTACTATCGTTGTGAGTTGCTTCGCAAATTTGAACAATTTAAACAAGGCAACGACACTATTCATGCTTACTACCAAGAGTTCAAATCTTATATGCATCATTGTGACATAGAGAATCTGAGGATGATACAATGAATTGATTTTTTGGTGGTTTGAACCATGATATTCAGGTAAGATTTCTGTATATTGCTCGTTGCATTACTGGTATGTATGTTCGTGCTTGTACCTTTAAGAGACAGTTACAGGAGGATGCATTGGGTGACTACAACAACTACTATTCCAGTTCATGCTCACCACCGCCGGTTGGTTCCTCCACCGTTGCACCTACTAGAGCAGCCCCACCTCGGATTGTGAGCGCGACATCATCGCAAGAGTATGGTGCATTGTCTACATCTGTACCTACATCAGCTATGTCTTTTTGACAAGGTAACAGTAAAGGTATTGATGATATAACTTCACATGAGAATGATGCATCCCTAGTTAACTTGAGTGCATCATGTGTTGAGTTACCTGGTGATTTGAGCACAGCACCTATTTTAGAGAATCTTGATACTGTCATGAATGCGTCATGTGATCAAACAACTGAAATACCAACAATTTTGAGTGCACCCATTGAATTAACTGCTGATGAAAAAGAATCAATGTTTAATCATTTTGATATGACCTCTAATCTTGGTGATGATTCTGTGTTGAATGACCTATTGCATGTTTGCTTATTTAAGCATGTTGTAGCATGTAAATTTGATGCAAGTAAGGTTTATTCACAAATGTTGGGATGGTTTAATGATGAACATTGCCAATCTTTTGAAATGAATAAGAGCTTCACTTATATGTGCAAAATGAGTTGCAATATTTTCATGCCTTCTACTTCTTGTGCTAATTTTTTGGCTTTAGATTTTATGAGCTATGCAAGTTACTCATCTATTCATGTGTCATATATGCAAAAATCGAGGGAAGTACAACTGGATGACATATACATATACAACATGTACACCTTGTCTCTTTTGTTAGCCACATTTCAGATTAAGCAACGCCGAGGACGGCTTTATTTTCAAGAAGGGGAGGATGATGAGGACATGACTACCTTGGATATGACCAAAAATATTGCATACATGCATATTTGTCAGGTGATTTCTAGTGCAAACTATTCAATAATCTATTTATGTTATCCAAAACAAAAATACTTCACACACTTTTGTGTTTTGTCTAATTGCAGGTGTATGGGACATTTGTACAATCCACATATGAAGATAAGGAAGAAAGAGATGTTTATTTGCTGTTAAAAAATTTCTCTCACGTCACTTTTGGCCCAAGGGAACATAGAGTCCAAGTCTCTCACGTTATGGACTCAGATTCGGACTACACAGACATACCTGACTCAAAACGTCAACAACTTTTTCATACGGACTCCGAATTGGGTGATTCTTTTTTTGTTGGAAAGTAGATTCCGTGCTCTTTCCAAACCAATTGGACTCACCTTAAAATTCCTCAGGAGCGTGAGTTATGGACGAAACAGTTTAATGCTGTAGCAGAATCCAAGCCAAACTACAAGTCCAAAGGTGTTACGTCACCTCCACTTGGGCCCATTGGCCTTGTACGACTTAGGGTTAGTTTTAGGCTGCCTTGGGACGTCCTCCCACCTCCTTGGCCGCCACCCCTTGCTCCTATACAAGTAGATCCATCTAGTAGCTTTTCCCTTGGAATTTGTTTAGTTAAAAGTTGGCCATTGCAACTTCGTGTACTTCGTTTGTGTCCAATGACCAGACCAAGACCGCTTACGGATCCCCACCTTTATCAGTACTTCATATATATTCACAATATTCAGATTGCTTTATCATATTCTTGCTTGTTCTTCGATTGCTTGCAGGAATAGACCTTTGTGGTCAAGTTGATCGTGCTCCGGCGTGGTCAACAACCTCTCGAAGTTGGTTTAGCGATTGCTAAGCCGCAACGTTGTGCATGTTCGTAGTCGGATCGTCAAAGTCGTCTCCACCAAATCGATAGTTATCATCTCATCAAAAGATCGGACACCTCAGCCTCTATCAAATCTATTTATGTTATCCGGAACAAATATACTTCACACACTTTGTGTTTTGTCTAATTGCAGGTGTATGGGACATTTGTACAATCCATGTATGAAGATAAGGAAGAAAGAGATGTTTATTTGCTGTTCAAAAAGTTCTCTCACGTCACTTTTGGCCCAAGAGAAGATAGAGTCCAAGTCTTTCACGTTCTGGACTCAGATTCGGTCTGCACAGGCATACCTGACTCAAAACGTCAACAACTTTTTCATACGGACTCTTAATTGGGTGATTCTTTTTATGTTGGAAAGTAGATTTCGTGCTCTTTCGAAACCAATTGGACCTTAAAACTCGTCCGGAGCGTTGAGTTATGAACGAAACAATCTGATGCTGCAGCAGAATCCGAGTCAAACTACAAGTCCAAAGGTGTTACGTCACCTCCACTTGGGCCCATTGGCCTTGTATGGCTTAGGGTTAGTTTTAGGCTGCCTTGGGACGTCCTCCCACCTCCTTGGCCGCCACCCCTTGCTCCTATATAAGTAGATCCATCTAGTAGCTTTTCCCTTGGGATTTGTGTAGTTAAAAGTTAGCCATTGCAACTTCGTATACTTCGTTTGTGTCCAACGACCAGACCAAGACCGCTTACGGATCCCCACCTTTATCAATACTTCATATATACTTGCAATATTCAGATTGCTTTTATCATATTCTTGCTTGTTCTTCGATTGCTTGCAGAAATAGAACTTCGTGGTCAGGTTGATTGTGCTCCGGCGTGGTCAATAACCTCTCGGAGTTGGTTTAGCGATTGCCAAGGCGCAACGTCGTGCATGTTTGTAGTCGGATCATCAAAGTCATCTTCACCAAATCAATATTGATCATCTCATCGAAAGATTGGGACACCCCGCCTCTATCACCCACAAGTACTCAAACTGCTCGTGAAGAGCGTGTGAATCAAGAAAATACTCCTCGCTTGCACCAGGAGGCCCGGAGTACCCTCAAATATGGCCCCCTGGTATAAACATTAGCCCCCCTGGTAGGGACAAACGTACCTTTCTGCAGATGCTCTATGATCCGGGCAATCTCATTTGGCGGTAAATTGAAGAAAATCCAGCGGCTATATGCCTTATTCTCCTTGTTTTCACCGGATGCCATGTTGTAACTCATGCGCATGCCAAGAACAAAAGGGCATTCCTAGCATCGGTCAATATATATGTGGAAACGATATCTCCACTATAGACTACAAGAAATTTTGGGGCAGTCAGGCAAAAAGCGCATGAAAAAATGAAGTAATTTCAAGGACTGCCATAGAATGGACCCATAAGTACTCAAACTGCTCACGGCGAGCACGCGAATCCAAAAAATACTCCCCGCTTGCGCTGGGAGGCCTGGAATAATGATGCGGAGCAGCCCTTGACTACTTGTACCGACACTCCATCACCACCGCAAGCTCCAAGTGGACCAATGACACGAGCACGTGCACGCGCCATCGAGAACGAGGTTGACTCTCTCCTCTTTGAGTTTCGCTCGGTTTCACATGAGAATTGGATTCTACCATCATCGAAAACATTGTGCATGCTTAGGTACCAAGAAGACGATGGTGAGAAGGAGAGGACGGAGACTCAAGTGCCCTCGAAGCAAGGGAAGGAAGAGAAGAAAGGAGAGAACAAGAAGGATGAAGAAGAAGGAGAAGGCAAAACTCCTGACGCCCGGGTGCCCGGCACTGCAGCCCCGGTGCCCGGCCCCGGCCACCTACAGCCGCGCCCCCGGGTGCCCGGGCCTAGGCTGGCCGGTGCCCGGCCCCCTCTGCCCAGCTGCTGGGTTCTGCCCTGGGTGTCGGGGCTTGAGGCCCCGAGTGCGTGGCCGCCCCGCCCGGTTGTCTCCAGCGCCACCCCCGGGTGCCCTGCCACATGCCAGCCGACCCCTGAGCAGTCCGGGTGCCCGGCCCAAGTTGCCCGGGTGCCCGGCCCACTTCGTCCAGCCGCACGTTGATGGCCTTTTTGGCCTTGTACCCCTCTCTTCTTGCCTTATTTCGCCCCTAGACTATATAAGGACACCTCCTAGGTCATTTGTAGGGTTAGCAAAGATTAGACTAATCATTGTGAGCCTTTGCTCCTTGTATCCCCTCCTCCTAGGAGATCAAGCCCCTACCTAGGGAAGAATCCATTGGATTATCAAGGCCTCCTCTTGGAGAAGATCATCAAGACCTCACCTAGTGGGAAGAATTTACCAAGTGCTACTCTCCTTGTATTGATCTTGTAATCTTGTGGATCTCATGTGTGCTACTCTAGTGGATGTGATATTTGGGTTTGTTTGAGAGTTTAGTTCTTGGTGTTCTTGAGTGTTTTCCTCCTTTCCCCCCTCGAAGTGTGAAAAGATCCTTCTTAGGGTTTGACCCTACAACATCTTGGTATCGTGAGCAAGGTTTATTCACATCTTGGAGTCCCATCCCCCCATTTGCTAGCTTGATTTTGTTGTTTTTCGTCCAAATCCAAAAATCCCCACAAAAATAGCCCCCAAAAAAATTCTTGCAATTTGTTGGATCTTGTGAGATTTGGTTGTTTTGGTCCATAAATTTGATGTTTGGCAAGTGGATCTAGCCCCTCCCCAACAATCACCACCCTTCCCACCACGAAATCCACCGAATTTGGCCTTGCCCCCAAGATTTCCGCCCAGCCACCCCTGGGCACCCGCACCTCACACCCCCGTGTGCCCGCACCCCCCCCCCCAAATCAGCCCACTACCAAACACCATTCTGGCCATAACTTCCACCTCCCAAGCCCGTTTTTCGTGTTCTTTAGCTTGTTTAGAAGCTCTTGACATCCCCCATCCACTCATCCCACTACCACCACCATTGACCCCCATCCAAAAAATCATCACAAAAACACCCACCTTCCGCATTTGACCGATTTTGTGTTGCCATTTGCGTTTCCTAAGGTGTTTCAGCTACTTAGGAGCGTGTGACATCTTCGTCACCATCATTGACTCGGAGTCATCTTCATCGCTAACCGTAAGAAAGGACGGTAACCTCGACGGCACTTACTCCTTACCTTGCTTTTGCATTGATAGCCCGAGCCACTTTGCGTCGCTTACCCATTGAGACTAGCAAGTTGAGAATTGCCGGGCCACGCTATTGTGCATCGTAGTGATCGTGTTATCATCTTAGTGCCAAAAGTCTCTCCCGCGCATATCATACATACTTGTCTCATATCATACTCGGCTCGAGCATCAAGCATAGAAAAAAAAAGAAGAAAAGCTTTTAAGCAAAAGAGGAGAAACAAAGAGCTTGTAAGCATAGAGTTTGGATTGAGCCATTTGCATACCTATATCATCTTGGTCATCGCATATATACCATAGTTGGGATTGAAGACGGCACGGTTCTCTCATAGGTAGGTGCACAATCGTATCTTGCCCATTTGAGCAATCGAGCTAGTGTCTCTCGAGGATTCGCACAACAAGAGCATTTTCCGTGGTTGCACATTTCGAGCTCACTCCTTGGTTGTGCAGATCCCATCTATTTTCCATGCGTGTGTACCTGGTGATACCTTTGGGGTTTGATCTATTTGCTTTACTTGCATTTTTGTGAACCTTCTCAACCTTATCGATATCTTGACTAACATTTGCTTGAAATTTTTGCCACCATCCTAACCGAGCTACTCCATAAGCCTCTTACTTGTAGGTGTGAGAAACAAACCCGGTTCCAATTCTCCTATTGTGGCATTACATTGAGTGAAACTTGTTACATCTTCAATCCTCGGAGAAGGCAACTTTGGTATTGTTCTCTCACTTTCCTACTCACCCCACCTGGTTATGATGGATAGGACAAGCACATCATCGAACCCACTTTTCGAGGAGCAAGGTGATGATTACGGACGTGTCTCCAAGAACCACTTCTTCATCGCGCAACGAGCGCTTCATCAAGAAAACATCGCATTGGTTGAACGCTTGAAACAACTCGCTTGCGACCTTCGTCAAAACATCGACGACAAATTCAACACACAAATGGAAGAGCTCCGCAACATGATCGTTCGACGTCCATCTTCCTCATCGGCTTCTTCAAGACGGCGCCACTCAAGTCACCGTACAATTCGGCAATCTTCGGACTACTCCTCTTTTGATGCAAGTCCACCACGAGCTCGCCCTCCTCGACGTGATCATCATCAAGCTCACCAAGCTCAAGAAAATCCATTCCACGGCAATGGACTACAAGACCGAGTTCAAGCACGTGAACGGATGCGACACCAAGTCCCTCATGGAGCAATGGAGCAAGAGAAAATACCTCCTCAAGTACCACCTCTAGCCCCTCAAGACGGTGATGCACTTCGACAAGCACAAGAGCAACGTGAAGCACAAGCCCTCGACCGTGAAGCTCAAGCTCTTGAAGCACAACAAGTTCTATGCGAGGCCACTAGAGCCGTTGAAGTCTGCAACCGCCAAGTGCGAGAACAAGAGGAAGCTCTTCGACGCGAGATACATGAAGAAGCCACCCGACGCGAAGAACAACAAAAAAGGCGCAACCAAGCACACATTCCTCGCCCTCCTCCAAGACAAGAGTGACACCAAGTGGAACGAGTACTTCAAGACCCTCCTCCATGCCAAGAGCGACATCATGAGGAATGACCATTTGAGGACTTTCCAAGGCAAGAGTGATATCACAACCGCTATCAAGATGAAGAACTCCGCTACGGCAAGCTCAAGTTCACCATGCCAAAGTTTTCCAGAAGCAATGATCCCGAAGAATATCTCTCTTGGGCATTGAAGGTGGACAAGATTTTTCGCCTCCACAACTACGATGAAGAAAAGAAGATAGCCATGGCCTCCCTCGTCCTTGAAAGTACTTCATTTTCCAGTGACGCTTTTTGCCTGACCGCCCCAAAATATGATGTCCACTATAGTGGAGATATTGTTTCCAAATATATATTGACCGATGCCAAGAATGCCCTTTTGTTGTTGGCTTTCATGCCCATGAGTTACAGCATGCCATCCGGCGAAAACAAGGAGAATAAGGCATATAGCCGCTGGATTTTCTTCAATTTCCGGCCAAATGAGATTGCCCGGATGATAGAGCATCTGCAGAAAGCTACGTTTGTCCCTTCCCAGGGGGCTAATGTCTATAACCAACATAATCTCTCGAATTTTCATCAAAAGGAAGTGACAATGGGTTCATAAACGTGTCCAAAAAACAGCGGCGAATGATGTTCTTTGACTTCTAGGGCCAAAAAGTCCTGGTTAAGGCCGAATTTGAGGGTACTCCAGTCCTCATGGCACAAGCGGGTAGTATTTTCTAGATTCGCACACTCGCTGCGAGCAGTTTGAGTACTTATGGGTCCGACACGAACTCCGAATGACAATGTTATGACCGTTTTAGTGAGCATCGGTCCATTCTATGGGAGTCCTTGAAAGTACTTCATTTTTCGATGACGTTTTTTGCCTGACCGCCCCAAAATTTCTCGTCCTCAATAGTGGAGATATTGTTTCCTCATATATATTGACCGATGCCAGGAATGCCCTTTTGTTCTTGGCTTTCACGTGCATGAGTTACAGCATGCCGTCCGGCGAAAACAAGGAGAATAAGGTCTATAGCCGCTGGATTTTCTTCAATTTACGGCCAAATGAAATTGCCCGACTGATAGAGCATCTGCAGAAAGCTACGTTTATCCCTACCAGGAGGATAATTTCTATAACCAACATAATCTGTCGAATTTCCTTCTAAAGGAATTGCCAATGGGTACAAAAACGTGTCCCCAAAACAGCGGCGAATGATGTTCTTTGACTTTCCGGGCCAACAATTCCTGGTTGAGGCCGAATTTGACGTTACTCTAGGCCTCCTGGCACAAGCTGGGAGTATTTTCTGGATTCGCAAGCTCGCCGCAAGCAGTTTGAGTAATTGTGGGTCCGACACGGACTCCGAATGACAATGTTATGACCGTTTTAGTGAACATCGGTCCATTCTATGGGAGTCCTTGAAAGTACTTCATTTTCCCATGACGCTTTTCGCCTGACCGCCCCGAAATTTATTGTCCACTATAGTGGAGATATTGTTTCCACATATATATTGACCGATGACAGGAATGCCCTTTTGTTCTTGGCTTTCACGCGCATGACTAACAGCATGCCATCCGGCGAAAACAAGGAGAATAAGGCATATAGCCACTGGATTTTCTTCAATTTACGGCCAAATGATATTGCCCGGATCATAGAGCATCTGCCGAAAGGTACCTTTGTTCGTACCAGGGGGCTAATGTCTATAAGCAATATAATCTATCGAATTTCCTTCAAAAGGAAGTGCCAATGGGTTCAGAAACTTGTCCGAAAAAGAGCAGCGAATGATGTTCCTTACTTTTCGGGCCAAAAAGTCCTGCTTAAGGCCAAACTTGAGGGTACTCCAGGCCTCCTGGCGCAAGGCGGGAGTATTTTCTGGATTCGCACGCTTGCCACGATTAGTTTGAGTAATTATGGGTCCGACATGGACTGCGAATGACAACATTATGACCGTTTTAGTGTACATCGGTGCATTCTACGGCAGTCCTTGAAAGTACTTCATTTTCTCGTGACTCTTTTCGCCTGACCGCCCCAAAATATGTTGTCCACTATAGTGGAGATATTGTTTCCAAATATATATTGACTGATGCCAGGAATGCAATTTTGTTCTTGGCTTTCACGCGCATGAGTTACATCATGCCATCCAGCGAAAACAAGGAGAATAAGGCATATAGCCGCGGGATTTTCTTCAATTTACAGCCAAATGAGATTGCCCGGATGATAGAGCATCTACAGAAAGCTACGTTTGTCACTACCCAGGAGGCTAATGTCTATAACCAACATAATCTCTCGAATTTCCTTCAAAGGATGTGCCAATGGGTTCAGAAACATGTCCAAAAAACAGAGGCGAATGATGTTCTTCGACTTTCAGGGCCAAAAAGTCGTGGTTATGGCCGAATTTGAGGGTACTCTAGGCCTCTTGGCACAAGTTGGGAGTATTTTTTTGGATTCGCACGCTCGCCACGAGCAGTTTGAGCACTTGTGGGTCCGACACGGACTCTGAATGACAATGTTATGACCGTTTTAGTGAACATCGGTCCATTCTTTGGGAGTCCTTGAAAGTACTTCATTTTCCCATGACGCTTTTCGCCGGACCGCCCCGAAATTTCTAGTCCACTAAAGTGGAGGTATTGTTTCCACATATATATTGTCCAATGCCAGGAATGCCGTTTTGTTCTTGGCTTTCATGCGCTTGAGTAACAGCAAGCCATCCGGCGAAAACAAGGAGAATAAGGCATATAGCCGCTGGATTTTCTTCAATTTATGGCCAAATGATATTGCCCGGATCATAGAGCATCTGTCAAAAGGTACCTTTGTCCTTACCAGGGGGCTAATGTCTATAAGCAACATAATCTCTTGAATTTCCTTCAAAAGGAAGTGCCAATGGGTTCAGAAACTTGTCCGAAAAGAGCGGTGAATGATGTTCTTTGACATTCCGGGCCAAAAAGTCCTGCTTAAGACCTAATTTGAGTGTACTCGGGCCTCCTGGCGTAAGGCAGGAGTATTTCCTGGATTCACTCGGTCGCCACGAGCAATTTGAGTACTTGTGGGTCTGACACTGACTCCGAATGACAAAGTTATGACCGTTTTAGTGAACATCGGTCCATTCTATGGCAGTCCTTAAAAGTACTTCATTTTCCCGTGACGCTTTTTGCCTGACCGCCCCAAAATATGATATCCACTATAGTGGAGATATTGTTTCCAAATATATATTGACCGATGCCAAGAATGCCCTTTTGGTCTTGGATTTCATGCCCATGAGTTACAGCATGCCATCCGGCGAAAACAAGGAGAGTAAGGCATAAAGCCGCTGGATTTTCTTCAACTTACGGCCAAATGAGATTGCCCGTATGATAGAGCATCTGCAGAAAGTTATGTTTATCCCTACCCAGGGGGCTAATGTCTATATCCAACATAATCTCTCAAATTTCCTTCAAAAGGAAGTGCCAATGGGTTCAGAAACGTGTCCGAAAAACAGCGGTGAATGATGTTCTTTGACTTTCAGGGCCAAAAAGTCCTGGTTAAGGCCAAATTTAAGGGTACTCCAGGTCTCCTGGCACAAGCTGGGAGTATTTTATGGATTCGCATGCTCGCTGCGAGAAGTTTGAGTACTTGTGAGTCCGACACGAACTCCGAATGACAATGTTATGACCGTTTTAGTGAACATCGGTCCATTCTATGGGAGTCCTTGAAAGTACCTCATTTCCCATGACATTTTTTGCCTGACCGCCCTACAATTTCTTGTCCTCTATAGTGGACATATTGTTTCCACATGTATATTGACCGATGCCAGGAATGCCCTTTTGTTCTTGGCTTTCAGGTGCATGAGTTATAGCATGCCATCCGGCAAAAACAAGTAGAATAAGTCATATAGCCGCTGGATTTTCTTCAATTTACGGCCAAATGAGATTTCCCGGATGATAGAGCATCAGCAAAAGTTATGTTTGTCCCTACCAGGGGGCTAATGTCTATAACGAACATAATCTCTCGAATTTCCTTCAAAAGGAAGTGCCAATGTGTTCAAAAACGTGTCCCAAAAACAGCGGCGAATGATGTTCTTTGACTTTCAGGGCCAAAAAGTCCTGGTTAAGGCCGAATTTGAGGGTACTCTAGGCCGCCTAGCACAAGCTGGGAGTATTTTCTGGATTGGCACGCTCGCCGCGAGCAGTTTGAGTACTTGTGGGTCTGACACGGACACCGAATGATAATGTTATGACCGTTTTAGTGAACATCGGTCCATTCTATGGGAGTCCTTGAAAGTACTTCATTTTCCCATGACGCTTTTTGCCTGACCGCCCCGAAATTTCTTTTCCACTATAGTGCAGATATTGTTTCCACATATATATTGACCGATGCCAGGAATGACCTTTTGTTCTTGGCTTTCACACGTATGAGTAACAACATGCCATCCGGCGAAAACAAGGAGAGTAAGGCATATAGCCGCTGGATTTTCTTCAATTTACGGCCAAATGATATTGCCCGAATCATATAGCATCTGCCGAAAGGTACCTTTGTCCCTACCAGGGGGATAATGTCTATAAGCAACATAATCTCTCGAAATTCCTTCAAAAGGAAGTGCCAATGGGTTCAGAAACTTGTCCGAAAAAGAGCGGCGAATGATGTTCTTTGACTTTCCGGGCCAAAAAGTCCTACTTAAGGCCGAATTTGAGGGTACTCCGGGCTTCCTGGCACAAGGCGGGTGATGCGGAGCATCCTTCGATCATCCCCATGGACACTACTTCGACTACACAAGCTCCAAGTGGACCCATGACAAGAGCTCGAGCACGTGCCATCCAATCTGCGGATAACTCTCTCCTTGTTGAACTTCCCTTTGACCCACTTGAGACATGGCTACTACCTCAAGCGGAGATGCTTTGTGTGATTAGGTACCAAGGAACCAACCTAGAAGAAGCTATAGTACAAGATGGACGTCGAGAGGAAGAGGAGACGCTTCCCAGCCTGGAACGAGCGGTACTATCGCCCATGACAAGCGGTACTACCGCTGAACCCAACCAAGCGGCACTACCGCTCTACATCCGCCCTCCTACCGCCGAACCCGACAAACTCAAGTGATCGAACGGCTCCAGAGCGGCACTACCGCCCCACCAAAGCGGTACTACCGTGAAGCTCTGCAAGCGGTACTACCGCCTTGCATGTGTGCAGCGTATCCGGGCTGAGGCCCATGTACTCGTTTCACCCCTCTTTTACCCCTTCGATGGCTTAGACTATATAGACCTTCCCCTCGTCCTTTCTAGGGTTAGCATTGGTTTAGCTCATATTTCGTGTGAGAGCCTTGCTCATCCACTTGGTTACTTCTCCTCGGAGCTCACGACCTCTTCGGAGAAGATCCCCCAAGCGGATTCAAGACCCCTTCAAGGGAAGACCATCAAGACCTCCTCACGGAGAAGAACGGCTACCTTTGTATCTTTCCTTTGTTGATTTTGAATCTTGTGCTACCTTATGTGTTCGATGATCTAGCCCTTCGTCATGTTCCCCGTAGGATCCACTCCAAACGTGAAAGATCGTCCACATAGGGTTCCGCCCTACATCATCTTGGTATCATGAGCCACGTTGATCACATTTTTGGAGCCCCTACCCCGTGTTTTCTAGCTTGATTTTGTTGTTTTCGTCCTAAATCCGAAAATCCCCACCAAAAATAGCCCCGATTTTTATTGTGATCTGTTGGTTTGATGATGTTTTGTTGATTTTGATACGTGGATTTTCTTGGTTTCAAGTGGATCTAGCATTCCCCCAAGTTTCCCCTCTGTCCATCCATGAAATCCATCCAATTTTGCCCCCGAAATCATCCTTTTCCGCCCTGAAATCGCGCCCCGTTTCGATCTGCGAAAAATCCCGACACGAGCGGTACTACTGCCCTCCAAGCGGTACTACCGCTGAGCACCACAAGCGGTACTACCGCCCCACAAGCAGTACTACCGCCCCGAAACAGTCGAAAAATCCTGACACGAGCGGTACTACCACCCATCCGAGCGGTACTACCGCCCATGCTAGTTTCAGCATTCCGAGTTTCACTATTTTCATCATAACTTCCACATCCGAAGTCCGATTTTCGCGTTCTTTAGCTCGTTGAGAAGCTATTGACATCCCCCATCCACCTAGATAGGCTACAACATCATTGGACACCGTCTAATTTTCCGAACATTGGCATCTTTGCCTAGGGCTTTCACCACATTATCCGCTATACCACCTCCACTTTCCGCTACCACCATTGTTGCTTTTGGTCTTTGAGAATTTGAGTTGTGGTTCCCATGTCCTATTGTGTTTCGGCTATATAGGTACGGTTCGACGTCAACATCACCACCGCTCATCTTCACCAAGGACTCATCATCGCCAAGGACGGTAACTTCGACGACATCTTTGTCATATCTCGCAATTGCATTGATAACCTTCATAGCCAATCTTTTGCGTTGCTTACCCATCGAGACTAGCCTTTGAGTATTGCCGGCAACGTGACTTGTGCACATTAGTGATCATACTCCATAGCATACATTCCATACCAAAGTGGTACATATCTTGGCATCAACTTGTGTGTGACAAAGTTGTCATCGCATACACAATTGCTATCTTGGTTCGTGAAGTTTGCATAAGAAAAGACCTCAGAAGAGAAAGAGCCAATCAAGCTTTTAAGCACAAGAGAAAGATAAGCAAAGAGCTTATAAGTAAGAACCATAGCATCATACTACATTAAGATTGTCATATTCGATCATCTTGGATCATATCACCGAAATACCATACATATAGCATACTTGGGATAGAGATCGTTGCATTTTTGCCTAGTAGGTTGTGTACAAGCTCCGTATCCGCCTATTGTGCAATCATGCTAGCGTCTCTCTAGTATTGTGCAACAAGAGCATTTTCGTGGACTCCACATTTTGGTTCACTTTTGGTTTGCACAATCCCACTTATCTATTTGTGTGTGTGTTTCTGTGTACCACTACTTGCTTGGTCTACTTGTTGCATTTGCGAATTTACGAATCTTTTTCAACATCTTTGAGTCAAACTAACGATTGCAATCAAATTTTGTGCCACCATCCTAACCAAGCTCCACCATAAGCTTTTACTTGTGTAGGTGTGAGAACCGACAAGGATTGGTACCAATAGTGCTATTTCATTGTCCGCATTTGAGTGAACTTGATTCATCGTCAACATCGGTCAAGGTACATTTGTATAAGTTCTTCTCCTTCTACCACTCACATTTTGCTTGGAATGATGGATAGGCCGAGTACTTCTACCAACCCACTCTTCATCGAGCAAGATGACGACATGTCATCATCGTCACCAAAGCCACCTCTTTAGTGTACTGTGGCGTTGCATCAAGAGCAACAAGCTATGAACGAACGCATCGACAACCTCGCTACCGACTTGCGACTCTCCGAGCAACGTACCAAGGACTACTTCGACAACAAGCTCAACACGCAGAAGCAAGAGAATGATGCAAGAATGGACGAGATCTGTGCCTTGCTGGTGAACCGTCCTCTTTAACTTCTTCATGTTCAAGACGAAGCCATTCAAGCCGACACTCCGACGACTCCTTCTGATCAGGACATCAATACCATTGTTACACCCACAGCCCCTGCTGCTATACATACTGGACCAATTACTAGAGCTCGCGCACGCCAACTAAATTACGAGGTACTTTCATTTCTTGGTAATGATTCAAACGTTCATGAGAATATGATGCTGCCTAAATTGGATACATTTGTTTTGCTTACAAATGAAGCGCCTAGCTTGGAGAAGGATGAACATTGGAACAAGAACAAGCATGGAGATGGTGGCATGCGCAAGGGGAACAAGAACGGAGTTACAAGTGATGATTTCAGGACTTTGAAGCCACCATAATGGGTGCATGAAGCCTTGGACAAAATATACAAGATGCCACTTCATGAATTTCGTCCCGAGGCTATTCTAGGTGCTGCGTCACCTTATTATTGGGCAAGGCCCATGTAATTTCGAAATACATAAGTATAGGCTACTTTTAGAGTCTGTATGTGTGGGGAAACAAGAGATAGGGTTGATTTCGGACCCCTCCACCAAGGGCCACGAAACTCCTCCCCCCTCTTCCTCCATATATATATAGCCCTTTGGGCATCGTTTAGACTTTGGGTTTTGTTTATACTAAAGTTCGCCATAGCTGCAACTTCGCGTACTTCGTTTGTGTT
This sequence comes from Aegilops speltoides, assembly GCA_021437245.1. Lineage (NCBI taxonomy): Eukaryota > Viridiplantae > Streptophyta > Magnoliopsida > Poales > Poaceae > Aegilops > Aegilops speltoides. The sequence goes on from CM038141.1 coordinate 205,871,463, forward strand.
CAACGACCAGACAAAGGCGTCACAGAACCCCACCTTGATCAATAAAGCTTTCCTCTTATATTTGCAATATCTAGATTGCAATCTTAGTTTCTTGCTTGTTCTTCGTTTGCCTGCAGGAAACAAACCTTCGTGGTCAGGTTGATCGTGCTCCGGCGTGGTCAATAACCTCTCGGAGTTGGTTTAGAGATTGCTAAGGCGCGACGTCCTCGCACGCTCGTAGTCGGATCGTCAAAGTCGACTTCCTCCAAAATGAAAGCCACCATCTCATCGAAAGACGGGACACCTTTGCCTCTATCAAGTGGTATCAGATTTCCAGGTTGCTCGGTGGGATTTTACAGTTTTTCGTTGTATAGATCGAGTCTGTTCTTCATACCTATAGTCCATGAAAGAGCCACAAAAAAAATTAGGGTTAGTTCATCATATCCGAACCAATCTGAGCCTTTGCATAATCTTTTTAGGGTTTTGCTTTGTAGAATTTGCGAGTGCATCGTCGTGTCTAGTTGCTGGTTTTGGCGTCTAGTCTTTTAGAGTTTCGAGTTCTGGTCATAAGTTGTCACGCCGCTACCGCACCATCATCATCGCCCCTGTCACCTACAACCGCCGCTCTGAATCCGTATCCATATACCACCACCAATCCTTATCCATATACCACCACCGATCCATAACCATAAACTACCACCGCTACCACCACCTCTGCCATATACCACCACCATATATCCACCACCAATCCGAGTTCCTTGCATATTAGGTTTGTTTTCGAGATCTATCTATTTCCGATTCGTGTTTCCTTGCCTGAGTAGGTTTCGGAAAAAAATTCTGGCTATCCTATTTTTAGGTGTTTCTAAGCGTATTGAGACAGTCGCCGTTATAGAAAGTTTTTTTTGACCCGTTTCCAGTTTTTGGGTCCGGGCAGTCGAAAAAAAAAATTGGTCGAAAAAATTTCGTGCCTATCCTCTTATCTTGACTTGGGAAGAGTTTTGAGACACTCGCCATTATAGTGATTTTCCAAAAAAAAAGGAGCGCAAAAAAAGAGCGCACAAACAAAAGAGCGCAAAAAAAAGAGTGAATTTTTTTTCCAGAGTGTGCCTCTCCCTTGTTTCCGTGCAGCGTCGTGATTTTGTTAGTGTTCTAGGCTCGCGTCTAGCCTAGGACCAGCACAGTACCGTCGTTGAGCGTTTATTCAACTTTGCATCTCTGAATTGATTATTGCTGACCCTTTTTGCTACCATATTATAAGCCTTCCCAGCTCCACATACATCTACGTCGTGCGTTTGACTCTCCCTGGTAATCGCTCTATCCAAGCTTTGGGAGTTTTGACAACAACGGTTGCCGATCACCGCCTGCTGCTGGGTAAGAACTGGTAAGAATTTGAGATTTGCTTGACGGGTTTGTGATACACCACCACCACTTCTTAGTAGTCTATAGGATCATATTCTTGTGTGTTACTATTTGCTGCTAACCATGGTAGGATCACAAGCCGATGAGACGTATTGGGAGAACCTGACGAACAAACAGCTACATGATAAATTTCAGCAAATGATGAGTGGACAGGTGCAAGATGTGCTAAACAGATTTGATGAGGCAATGGAGAAGATAGATGGCATTTAGAAGACGTTCGAAACAAAGCTTGATAGCAAGTTTAATGAATTTCTCGCGCGTTTTCCACAACCACCGCCGGCTGCACCTAACGCACCTCTACAACAACAACAACAACGACGACTACCTCCACGTTGCGAAACAGCCCTCCGTCGAGCGAGCCGTGTCCCTCTTGTGTTTGGCCAAACTATTGGTGCTGCTGTTGATAATTCTGTGGCTTCTGCTGCTGATGCGAAGGAGGATGATTATGTGGGAGATTACGAGGATGAGGTTGATCAAAATCAAAACTACGTGCAACCACCTGCACCACAACCACCAGGTCGTCCACATGCAAATAATCACAATGGTAGGGCTCTCCCTCAGGTACGAGATCATGACCATCTTCCTAAACTGAAATTGAATATTCCACCATTTGAGGGTAGATATGTTCCTGATATATATCTTACTTGGGAGTTAGAAACTGAACAACGATTTACATGTTTACAACATCCTAAGGAGAGACGGGTTGCCGCTGCTGTTTGTGCTTTCACTACTTTTGCATTTGTATGGTGGTCTGAACATTGTAGATTATATCCTATTCCAACTACTTGGGTTGCTTTGAAAATTGCCATGCGTACTCGTTGGGTTCCACCATATTATCAACGTGAATTGCTTCAAAAATTGCAGCGCTTAAGACAAGGGAAAAATTCTGTAGAAGAATATTATTAGGACTTACAAACTGGCATGATTAGATGTGGTATTGTTGAGGAGAATGAAGCTATGCTTGCATGTTTTATGGGTGGATTAAATAGAGAGATTCAGACCATTCTAGAGTATAAGGAGTATACTAATATCACTCGTTTATTCCATCTTGCTTGTAAAGCTGAACGTGAAGTGCAGGATTGACAAGCATTGGCGCGAACTAACTTTTCTGCAGGCCGACCTTCATCATGGACACCGCGTGCATCTACTACTTCAACTGCACCAGCACCTCCATCAGGTGCCACCTCCAGCCGTGATACAAGAAAGCAGGCACAACCACCATTATCTGCCAAGAGCGCACCTGCCGGGCCTCCACAGAGTTCTTCTTCTTCCATCGCATCTATAGGGCACACAAGTGATATTATTTGTCGTCGTTGTAAGGGAAGAGGTCATTATGCAAGAGAATGCAAATCTCAGCGTGTGATGATTGCTACTGAGGATGGTGGGTATGAGTCCGCTAGTGACTATGACGAGGAGACTTTGGCTCTTATTACACGTGAAGAACATGGTGGAGATGATTCTGATCATGAGACGCAATACATGGCTCCTGAAGACACTGACAGGTATGAATGTTTAGTTGCTCAACATGTTTTGAGTGTGCAGGTCACACAAGCTGAGCAAAATCAGAGGCACAATTTGTTCCATACAAAGGGAGTTGTGAAGGAACGTTCTGTGCGCGTCATCATAGACGGAGGGAGCTGCAACAACTTGGCTAGCATGGAGATGGTGGAGAAGCTATCTCTCACCACAAGACCACATCCACATCCTTACTACATCCATTGGTTCAACAACAGCGGCAAGGTTAAGGTAAAACGTACTGTTCGTGTGCATTTTAGTATCTCTACATATGCAGATTATGTTGATTGTGTGTGGTACCTATGCAAGCATGTTCCTTATTACTTGGTTGACCATGGCAATTTGATAAAAATTCTGTACACCATGGTAGAAACAATCAGTATACTCTTGTTCATAAGGATAAAAATATTACTTTGCTTCCTATGACTCCTGGTTCCATTTTGAAAGATGATATGAATAGAGCTAATAAAGCAAAACAGGAGAAAAATAAGAGTGAAAATTAGATTGTGGCAAAAGAATTTGAGTAACAAATGAAGCCTAATAGTAAACCATCTAGTGCTGCTTCTGAAATTAAATTGAAAAGTGCATGTTTACTTGCCACTAAATCTTATATTGATGAGCTAGATTTCAGCAAATCTGTTTGCTATGCTTTTGTGTGCAAAGAGGCCTTATTTTCATTCGAGGACGTGCCTTCCTCTTTGCCACCTGCTATCACTAATATTTTGCAGGAGTTCGCTGACGTCTTTCCACAAGACGTGCCACCAGGATTACCTCCCATTCGAGGGATTGAGCATCAGATTGACTTAATTCCCGGTGCATCATTACCCAACCGTGCACCATACCGTACCAATCCAGAGGAGACAAAGGAGATTATGCGTCAAGTACAGGAGCTGCTCGACAAAGGTTATATACACGAATCCCTTAGGGCATCTCTAGCCGTTGGCCCCCCAGGAGGGCCAAAAAATCGCCCCCTGTGATGAGGACATCAATACCATTGTTACACCCACAGCCCCTGCTGCTATACATACTGGACCAATTACTAGAGCTCGCGCACGCCAACTAAATTACCAGGTACTTTCGTTTCTTGGTAATGATTCTAATGTTCATGAGAATATGATGCTGCCTAAATTGGATACATTTGTTTTGCTTACAAATGAAGGGCCTAGCTTGGAGAAGGATGAACATTGGAGCAAGAACAAGCATGGAGATGATGGCATGCGCAAGGGGACAAGAATGGAGTTACAAGTGATGATTTCAGGACCTTGAAGCCACCATAATGAGTGCATGAAGCCTTGGACGAAATATACAAGATGCCACTTCATAAATTTCGTCCGGAGGCTATTCTAGGTGTCGTCACCTTATTATTGGGCCAGGCCCATGTAATTTCGAAATACATTAGTATAGGCTATTTTTAGAGTCCGTATGTGTGGGGAAACAAGAGATAGGGTTAGTTTGGACCCCTCCACCAAGGGCCACGAAATTCTCCCCTCTTCCTCCATATATACAGCCCTTAGGGCACCGTTTAGACTTTGGGTTTTGTTTAGATCAAAAGTTCGCCATAGCTGCAACTTCGCAGTGCCGTTTGTGTTCAACGACTGGACAAAGGCGTCCACAGAACCCCACCTTGATCAATAAAGCTTTCATCTTATATTCGCAATATCCAGTTGCAATCTCAGTTTCTTGCTTGTTCTTCGTTTGCTCGCGAAATAGACCCTCGTGGTCGGGTTGATCGTGCTCGGCGTGGTCAATAACCTCTCGGAGTTGGTTTAGCGATTGCTAAGGCGCGACGCCCTCGCCGCTCGTAGTCGGATCGTCAAAGTCGACTTCCACCAAAGCGAAATCCACCATCTCATCGAAAGACGGGACACTTTTGCCTCTATCAAGTGGTATCAGATTTCCAGGTTGCTCTGTGAGATTTTACAGTTTTTCGTAGTTTAGATCGAGTCTGTTCTTCATACCTACAGCCCACGAAAAAGCCAAAAAAAATTAGGGTTAGGTCATCATATCCGAACCAATCTGAGCCTTTGCATAATCTTTTTCGTATTTGCGTTGTTGAATTTGGGGTTGCATCGTCGTGTCTAGTTGCTGGTCTTAGAGTCTAGTCTTTTAGAGTTTGAGTTACGGTCATAAGTTGTCACGCCGCCGCACCATCATCATCGCCTGCCATCTACCACCACCGCTTATCCGCCACCGCTTGAATCGGTTGCCATATACCACCACCATATATCCACCACCAATCCGAGTTCCTTGCGTATTCGATTTGTTTTCGGATCCATCTAATTTCCGATTCGTGTTTCCTTATGCGAGTAGGTTTGATTCCAGCAATCTTTTGCCGTCCGAAACCACCCTCCGTTTAGGCCCAAAATTTTCCAAAACGCACGGGATAAAAATTTTCGGCTATCCTATTTTTAGGTGTTTCTAAGCGTATTGAGCGATCATGTTTTAGAAAGTTTTTTGACCCGTTTCAGTTTTGGGTCCGGCGATCGAAAAAAAAAAATTGGTCGAAAAATTTCGTGCCCATCCTGTCGATTTGACACAGGAAGAGTTTTGAGACACTCGCCATTATAGTGATTTTTCAAAAAAAAAAAGCAGCAAAAAAAAAAAGCAGCAAAAAAAAAAAAGCGAAAAAAAATTCAGGTGTGCTTTTCCTTTGTTTACGTGCAGCGCCGTGATTTTGTTAGTGTTCTAGGCTCGCGTCTCTAGCACGGTCTAGCCGAGGACCAACCAAGATCCGTCGTTGGCGTTTATTCAACTTTGCATCTCTGATTTGATTATTCTTGACCCTTTTGCTACCATATTATAAGCCTTCCCAGCTCCACATACATCTCGTCGTGCGTTTGATTCTCCCAATAATCGCTATAGCCAAGCTTTGAGAGTTTTGACTACAACGGTTGCCGATCACCACCGCTGCTGGGTAAGAACTGGTAAGAATTTGAGATTTGCTTCACGGTTTGTGACTGCCCACCACACCACCACCACCACTTCCTAGTAGTCTGTAGGATCATATTCTTGTGTGTTTCTATTGCTGCTAACCATGGCAGGAACACAGGCCGATGAGACTGATTGGGAGAACGACAAACAAACAGCTACATGATAAGTTTCAGCAAATGATGATTGGACAGGTGCAAGATGTGGTAAACAGATTTGACGAGGCCATGGAGAAGATAGATGGCATTGAGAAGGCGTTTGAAACAAAGCTTGATAGCAAGTTTGATGAATTGCTCGCTGCGTTTTCCACAACCACCGCCGGCTGCACCTATCGCACCTCTGCACGACAACAACTCGCCCCTTCCGAATCAGTATGGGCGAGCTCAGCGTGTTCCTATTGAGCCAGACAAAATTCTGGTGCCGCTGCTCTGCTGCTGTTGGTGCTTCTTTGGCTCCTCGCTATCTGCTGCTGCTGGTACCGACGAGGATGATTATGTGGAAGATTACGAGGATGAGGTTGATCAACATCGAACTACGTGCAACCACCAGCACCACAACCACCGGTCGTCCACATGCAAATAATGGCAATGTTAGGGCTCCCCCTCAGTGCGAGATCATGACCATCTCCCTAAACTGAAATTGAATATTCCTCCATCGAGGGTAGATATGTTCTGATATATATCTTACTTGGGAGTTAGAAACTGAACAACGATTTACATGTTTACAATATCCCGAGGAGAGACGTGTTCTTCTTGCTGTTTGTGCTTTCACTAGCTTTGCATGTGTTTGGTGGTCGAACATTGTAGATTATATCCTGTTCCACTACTTGGGCTGCTTTGAAAACTGCTATGCGTACTCGTTGGGTTCCACCATATTATCAACGTGAATTACTTCCAAAATTGCAGCGTTTAAGACAAGGAAAAAATTCTGTAGAAGAATATTATCGGGAATTACAAACCGGCTTGATTAGATGTGGTATTGTTGAGGAGAATGAAGCTATGCTTGCACGTTTTTCGGGTGGATTAAATAGAGATTCAGACCATTCTAGACTATAAGGATTATAATAATATCACTCGTTTATTCCATCTTGCTTGTAAAGCTGAGCGTGAAGTGCATGATCGGCGAGCATTGGCGCGCACTAACTTTTCTCGCAGGTCGACCTTCATCATGGACACCACGTGCATCATCTACTTCCACCGCACCATCACCTCCTTCAGTGCCACCTCCAACCGTGATACAAGAAAGCGAGCACAACCACCACTATCTGCCAAGAGCACACTGCCGGGCCTGCACAGAGCTCTTCTTCTTCCATGGCGTTAACAGGGCACACAAGTGATATTATTTGTCGTCGTTGTAAGGGAAGAGGACATTTTGAGAGAATGCAAATCTCAGCGTGTGATGATTGCTCTACGAGGATGGTGGGTATGAGTCCGCTAGTGACTATGATGAGGAGACTTTGGCTCTTATTACACATGAGGAACACGGTGGAGATGATTACGATCATGAGACACAATACATGGCTCTGAAGATCTTGACAGGTATGAATGTTTAGTTGCTCAACGTGTTTTGAGTGTGCAGGTTACACAAGCTGAGCAAAATCAGAGGCATAATTTGTTCCATACAAAGGAGTTGTGAAGGAACGTTCTATTCAAGTCATCATAGATGGAGGGAGCTGCAACAACTTGGCTAGCATGGAGATGGTGGAGAAGCTATCTCTCACCACAAGACCACATCCACATCCTTACTACATCCAATGGTTCAACAACAGCGGCAAGGTGAAGGTAACACGTCTTTGTTAGTGTGCATTTTAGTATCTCTACATATGCTGATTATGTTGATTGTGATGTGGTACCTATGCAAGCATGTTCCTTGTTACTTGGTAGACCATGGCAATTTGATAAAAATTCATACACCATGGTAGAAACAATCAGTATACTCTTGTTCATAAGGATAAAAATATTACTTTGCTTCCTATGACTCCACGAGTCCATTTTGAAAGATGATATTAATAGAGCTAATAAAGCAAAACAGGAGAAAAATAAGAGTGAAAATCAGATTGTGGCAAAAGAATTTGAGCAACACATGAAGCCTAATAATAAACCATCTCTGTTGCTTCGAAATTAAATTGAAAAGTGCATGTTTACTTGCCACCAAATCGATATTGATGAGCTAGATTTTAGCAAATCTATTTGCTATGCTTTTGTGTGCAAAGAGGCATTATTTTCATTCGAGGACGTGCCTTCCTCTTTGCCCCTGCTGTCACTAACATTTTGCGAGGAGTTAAACTCGTGCCACCGGATTACCACCTATTCGAGGATTGAGCATCAAATTGACTTAATTCCGGTGCATCATTACCCAACCGTGCACCATACCGTACCAATCCGGAGGAGACGAAGGAGATTATCGTCAAGCACGGAGCTGCTCGACAAAGGTTATATCGCGAATCCCTTAGTCCTTGTGCTGTTCCTATTATTCTAGTGCCGAAAAAGGATGGTACGTCACGTATGTGTGTTGATTGTAGAGGCATCAATAATATTACTATTAGTTATCGTCACCCTATTCCTAGGCTAGATGATATGCTTGATGAATTGAGTGGCTCTACAATATTCTCCAAAGTTGATTTGCGTAGTGGATACCATCAAATTCGTATGAAATTGGGAGATGAATGGAAAACAGCATTTAAAACTAAGTTTGGATTATATGAGTGGTTAGTCATGCCTTTTGGGTTAACTAATGCACCTAGTACTTTCATGAGATTAATGAGCGAAGTTTTACGTGTTTTCATTGGACGATTTGTGGTAGTCTATTTTGATGATATCTTGATTTATAGCAAATCTTTGGAAGAACATTTGGAACATTTACGTGCTGTTTTTAATGCTCTCGTGATGCACGTTTGTTTGGTAACCTTGGGAAGTGCACCTTTTCCACCGACCGAGTATCTTTTCTTGGCTATGTTGTTACTCCACAGGAATTGAAGTTGATAAAGCCAAGATTGAAGCTATTGAGAGTTGGCCGCAGCCCAAAACGGTCACACAAGTGAGGAGTTTCCTTGGCCTCGCTGGTTTCTATAGGCGTTTTGTGAGAGATTTCAGCACCATTGCTGCACCTCTCAACGAGCTTACAAAGAAGGATGTGCCTTTTGTTTGGGGTACCGACGGAAGAAGCCTTCACGGTATTGAAAGCTAAGTTGACACATGCTCCTTTACTCCAACTTCCTGATTTTAATAAGACTTTTGAGCTTGAATGTGATGCTAGTGGAATTGGATTAGGAGGTGTGTTATTACAAGATGGCAAACCTGTTGCATACTTTTACGAAAAATTGAGTGGGCCTAGTCTGAATTACTCTACTTATGATAAAGAATTATATGCTCTTGTTCGGACTTTAGAAACATGGCAACATTATTTATGGCCCAAAGAATTTGTTATACATTTTGATCATGAATCTTTGAAACATATTAAAAGTCAAGCTAAACTGAATCGTAGACATGCTAAATGGGTTGAATTCATTGAGACTTTCCTTATGTCATTAAACACAAGAAGGGTAAAGAAAATGTTATTGTTGATGCATTGTCTCGTCGCTATACTATGCTTTCACAACTTGACTTCAAAATATTTGGTTTGGAGACCATCAAAGATCAATATGTGCATGATGCTGATTTTAAAGATGTATTGCAGAATTGTAAAGATGGAAGAACATGGAACAAGTTTGTCGTTAATGATGGATTTGTGTTCGTGCTAACAAGCTATGCATTCCAGCTAGCTCCGTTCGTCTTTTGTTGTTGCAGGAGGCGCATGGAGGAGGACTAATGGGACACTTTGGCGTGAAGAAGGCGGAGGGCGTACTTGCTACACATTTCTTTTGGCCAAAGATGAGGCGGGATGTTGAGCGTTTTATTGCTCATGCACTACATGTCAAAAAGCTAAGTCATGACTCAATCCTCATGGTTTATATATGCCTTTGCCTGTACCTAGTGTTCCTTGGGAGGATATATCGATGGACTTTGTTTTAGGTTTACCTAGAACAAAGAAGGGAGGATAGCATATTTGTTGTCGTGGATAGATTCTCGAAAATGGCACACTTTATACCATGTCATAAAAGCGATGATCTTTGTCAATGTTGCTGATTTGTTCTTTCGTGAAATTATTAAGCTTGCATGGTGTGCCAAATACTATTGTTTCAGATCGTGATACTAAATTTCTTAGCCACTTTTGGAGATGTTTATGGGCTAAGTTGGGGACTAAACTGCTTTTTAGTACTACTTGTCACCCCAAACCGATGGACAAACTGAAGTAGTCAATAGAACATTGTCTACTATGCTTAGGGCTGTTCTAAAGAAAAATAAGAAAATGTGGGAGGAATGCTTGCCTCATATTGAATTTGCTTATAATCGTTCATTGCATTCTACTACTAAGATGTGCCCTTTTGAAGTTGTGTATGGTTTCCTACCTCGTGCACCTATTGATTTGTTGCCTCTTCCATCTTGGAGAAGGTTAATTTTGATGCTAAAGAACGTGCTGAATTGATTTTAAAAATGCATGAGTTAACTAAGGAAAACATTGAGCGTATGAATGCTAAATATAAACTTCTTTGGAGATAAGGGTAGAAAACATGTTGTGTTTGCACCGGAGATCTTGTTTGGTTACATTTGCGTAAGGATAGATTTCTGATTTGCGCAAATCAAAGCTAATGCCACGTGCTGCTGGTCCCTTTAAGGTGTTGGAGAAAGTAAATGATAATGCATATAAACTTGAGCTGCTGCAGATTTTGGGGTTAGTCCACTTTTAACATTGCAGATTTGAAGCCATATTTGGGTGAGGAAGATGAACTTCCGTCGAGGACGACTTCATTTCAAGAAGGGAGGATGATGAGGACATCAATACCATTGTTACACCCACAGCCCTGCTGCTATACATCTTGGACCAATTACTAGAGCTCACAAGCGCCAACTAAATTACTGTGTACTTTCGTTTCTTGGTAATGTGATGAGGACATCAATACCATTGTTACACCCATAGCCCTGCTGTTATACATACGGACCAATTACTAGAGCTCATGCGCCAACTAAATTACGGTACTTTCGTTTCTTGGTAATGATTCTAATGTTCATGAGAATATGATGCTGCCTAAATTGGATACATTTGTTTTGCTTACAAATGAAGGGCCCAGCTTGGAGAAGGATGAACATTGGAGCAAGAACAAGCATGGAGATGATGGCATGCGCAAGGGGACAAGAATGGAGTTACAAGTGATGATTTCAGGACTTTGAAGCCACCATAATGAGTGCATGAAGCCTTGGACGAAATATACAAGATGCCACTTCATAAAGTTCGTCCAGAGGCTATTCTAGGTGCTCGTCACCTTATTATTGGGCCAGGCCCATGTAATTTCAAAATACATTAGTATAGGCTATTTTAGAGTCCGTATGTGTGGGGAAACAAGAGATAGGGTTAGTTTGGACCCCTCCACCAAGGGCCACGAAATTCACCCCTCTTCCTCCATATATACAGCCCTTAGGGCACCGTTTAGACTTGGGTTTTGTTTAGATTAAAAGTTCGCCATAGCTGCAACTTCACAGCGTGCCGTTTGTGTTCCACGACCGGACAAAGGCGTCCACAGAACCCCACCTTGATCAATAAAGCTTTCATCTTATATTCGCAATATCCAGATTGCAATCTCAGTTTCTTGCTTGTTCTTCGTTTGCTCGCAGGAAATAGACCCTCGTGGTCAGGTTGATCGTGCTCCGGCGTGGTCAATAACCTCTCGGAGTTGGTTTAGCGATTGCTAAGGCGCGACGTCTTTGCACGCTCGTAGTCGGATCGTCAAAGTCGACCTCCACCAAAGCGAAATCCACCGTCTCATCGAAAGACGGGACACCTTTGCCTCTATCATAATGATTCTAATGTTCATGAGAATATGATGCTGCCTAAATTGGATACATTTGTTTTGCTTACAAATGAAGGGCCTAGCTTGGAGAAGGATGAACATTGGAGCAAGAACAAGCATGGAGATGATGGCATGCGCAAGGGGGACAAGAATGGAGTTACAAGTGATGATTTCAGGACCTTGAAGCCACCATAATGAGTGCATGAAGCCTTGGACGAAATATACAAGATGCCACTTCATAAATTTCGTCCGGAGGCTATTCTAGGTGCTTCGTCACCTTATTATTGGGCCAGGCCCATGTAATTTCGAAATACATTAGTATAGGCTATTTTTAGAGTCCGTATGTGTGGGGAAACAAGAGATAGGGTTAGTTTGGACCCCTCCACCAAGGGCCACGAAATTCTCCCCTCTTCCTCCATATGTACAGCCCTTAGGGCACCGTTTAGACTTTGGGTTTTGTTTAGATCAAAAGTTCGCCATAGCTGCAACCGCATACTTCGTTTGTGTTCAACGACCGGACAAAGCGTCCACAGAACCCCACCTTGGTCAATAAAGCTTTCATCTTATATTCGCAATATCCAGATTGCAATCTCAGTTTCTTGCTTGTTCTTCGTTTGCTCGCAGGAAATAGACCCTCGTGGTCAGGTTGATCGTGCTCCGGCGTGGTCAATAACCTCTCGGAGTTGGTTTAGCGATTGCTAAAGCGCGGCGTCCTCGCTGCGCTTCGTGGTCGGATCGTCAAAGTCGACTTCCACCAAAGCGAAATCCACCATCTCATCGAAAGACGGGACACCTTTGCCTCTATCACCCTGGGGGTGCACCGGCGCTAACGGCGCACTGGGGCGTGATGCCCCCCAGTCGCGGCGCCCACGGTATTTCAAAAAATTCGAGAATGGCACAAACACGGCGCAAACACGACATAAACATAGCAAACTTCGGCAAGTTCGTTCAAACATAAACATATTTTACAAAAAAAACTGGCGGGCTAATCCCGCCGTCTCCCTCGCCGCCCGCCTCGCCGCCCGCGCGTCTACATGCCGAGGAGGCTATAGAACCGCGTGTAGTCACCGCCGTCGTCGTCGTTGTCGTCGTCGTCGTCATCGTCGCCGCTGCCGCCCCCGCCTCCACCGTCCCTGCTGCACCCCTCCCCCGGTGGGCGCGGCAGGTTGGAAGGCCCGGCGACGTCGTCGTCGTCGTCGCTGTCGAGGATCACAACGCCGTGCTCGTCCTCACGCCCGCGATTGTGGGCGGCGATTTCCTCGGGCCCGCATCTGCGGACCGTCTCCTCGCGAGTAGTCCTCCGCGCCCACCGCATGGCGTCCTCGTCGGAAGCTTGCTGGGCTATCTCCTCGTACTCAGCGGGAGGCGGGCTCCTTCTTGGGCTCGGCGAGGCCGAGCTCCGGCTTAGGCTCGGCGAGACAAAGCGGCAGCGGGGCTCCGGCAGACGGGCGCCCGTCTGACGTCGGAGCTCGGGTGCGCGCCACAGGCGTGTCTGAGGGCTCCGGCTTGACGGGCGGAGGCGAGGCGAGCCGCCGGACGAAGAGGAGGACCCGCCGGTCTCCATGCGCTTCGGGGTCCAGGAGCTTCCCCGGCGGCGTGAAAAGGAGGGGGGCTGGGTACTCGAGGCGCGGCGTGTTGCCGCCCTCGATGTACTCGAGGACGGCGTCAAGCGTGCGCCCTGGCACGCCCCACCATCGACGCCGGCCAGCGGAGTTCTGCCTGCCGGAGGGCACGACGCCGTTGGTGGCCTCGAGCTGCTGGGCGTGACGGCGACGGAAGTAGGGCTCCCATAGCGAGCTGTCGGGGGCGTACCGCGGCGAATCCCTCGCCGCAGGAGGAAGATTCGACCTGATGCGGGCGATCTCCGCGCGCCGCAACGCGCCGGAGGGCACCGGGGGCACCGGCACGCCGCCGACGCTGATCCTCCACGCCCCCGGCACCCGCATGTCCGGCGGGACCGGGTACTCGGCCTCGTAGAGGAGGCGAGCCTCGTCTTCATGGAGATGGCGGCGGCCGAAGTTGTTCGCCGCCGCGCCGTCGCCTGGGAAACGCTCGGCCATTGGACGAGAGGAGAGGGAGGAAGGAGCGACTGCGGAGGGGAAGGAGCGACGGCGGAGGGGGAGTGTGAGCGGCCGAGTGCGCCGGGGCGCGACATATATAGGCGACGCGCCGCCGCCCACGCTGCGGCACCGTCGCGTCTGGCGTGGCGGGCGACGCGAGGGCGAGGGGACGCGAGTCGTCCGGCTTCACTGCGCCGCTCGTGAGCATCAATGGCGCATCAATGGCGCAGGCTGACCGACGCGGCAGCGCAGCAGCTTTGGCATTGATTCGCCGCGGGAAACGAGGCGATGAGGACGACGAAGGGCCGAGAAGCAAACTAGTCGCTGACGCGTCGGGCCCGCGGTTTCTTCGCGCCAAAAAGCTTCGCCCGGCGCCCCCGAGCGCCCCCCAGCGCGCCGGGTTCGGGCTGGGTCCGCCGATGCTGTTTTCGGCCCAAGCCGTAAAATCGGGCTCTGAAGCGATCGGGCGCGTTTTTCGGCCGCGCTAAAAAACGCCTTGGGAGGCCTTCTTGGGGGCGCGGCTGGAGATGCCCTTAGTCCTTGTGCTGTTCCTATTATTCTAGTGCCGAAAAAGGATGGTACATCACGTATGTGTGTTGATTGTAGAGGCATTAATAATATTACTATTCGTTATCGTCATCCTATTCCGAGGCTAGATGATATGCTTGATGAATTGAGTGGCTCTACAATAATCTCCAAAGTTGATTTGCGTAGTGGATACCATCAAATTCGTATGAAATTGGGAGATGAATGGAAAACAACATTTAAAACTAAATTTGGATTATATGAGTGGTTAGTCATGCCTTTTGGCTTAACTAATGCACCTAGTACTTTCATGAGATTAATGAACGAAGTTTTACGTGCTTTCATTGGACAATTTGTGGTAGTTTACTTTGATGACATACTGATTTATAGCAGATCTTTGGAAGAACGTTTGGAACATTTACGTGTTGTTTTTATTGCTCTACGTGATGCACGTTTGTTTGGTAACCTTGGGAAGTGCACCTTTTGCACCGACCGAGTATCTTTTCTTGGCTAATGTTGTTACTCCACAGGGAGTTGATGTTGACAAAGCCAAGACTGAAGCTATTGAGAGTTGGCCGCAACCCAAAACGGTCACACAAGTGAGGAGTTTTCTTGGCCTCGCTGGATTCTATAGGCGTTTTGTGAGAGATTTCAGCACCATTGCTGCACCTCTCAACAAGCTCACAAAGAAGGATGTGCCTTTTCTTTGGGGTACCGCACAGGAAGAAGCCTTCACGGTATTGAAAGATAAGTTGACACAAGCTCCTCTACTCCAACTTCCTGATTTTAATAAGACTTTTGAGCTTGAATGTGAGGCTAGTGGAATTGGATTAGGAGGTGTGTTATTACAAGATGGCAAACCTGTTGCATAGTTTTCTGAAAAAATGAGTGGGCCTAGTCTTAATTATTCTACTAATGATAAAGAATTATATGCTCTTGTTCGGACTTTAGAAACATGGCAACATTATTTGTGGCCCAAAGAATTTGTTATACATTCTGATCATGAATCTTTGAAACATATTAAATGTCAAGCTAAACTAAATCGTAGACATGCTAAATGGGTTGAATTCATTGAGACTTTCCCTTATGTCATTAAACACAAGAAGGGTAAAGAAAATGTTACTGCTGATGCTTTGTCTCGTCGCTATACTATCCTTTCACAACTTGACTTCAAAATATTTGGTTTGGAGACCATCAAAGATCAATATGTGCATGATGCTGATTTTAAAGATTTATTGCAGAATTGTAAAGAAGGAAGAACATGGAACAGGTTAAATGCGTTAATGATGGATTTGTGTTCGTGCTAACAAGCTATGCATTCCAGCTAGCTCCGTTCGTCTTTTGTTGTTCTTTGGGGCGCATGGAGGAGGACCAATGGGACACTTTGGCATGAAGAAGAGGGAGGGCGTGCTTGCTACACATTTCTTTTGGCCAAAGATGAGGCGGGATGTTGAGTGTTTTATTGCTCATTTGCACTACATGTCAAAAAGCTAAGTCACGACTCAATCCTCATGATTTATATATGCCTTTGCTGTACCTAGTGTTCCTTGGGAGGATATATCTATGGACTTTGTTTTAGGTTTACCTAGAACAAAGAAGGGAGGATAGCATATTTGTTGTCGTGGATAGATTCTCGAAAATGGCACACTTTATACCATGTTACAAAAGCGATGATCTTTGTTAATGTTGCTGATTTGTTCTTTCGTGAAATTATTAAGCTTGCATGGTGTGCCAAATACTATTGTTTCAGATCGTGATACTAAATTTCTTAGCCACTTTTGGAGATGTTTATGGGCTAAGTTGGGGACTAAACTGCTTTTTAGTACTACTTGTCACCCCCAAACTGATGGACAAACTGAAGTAGTCAATAGAACATTGTCTACTATGCCTAGGGCTGTTTTGAAGAATAATAAGAAAATGTGGGAGGAATGCTTGCCTCATATTGAATTTTCTTATAATCGTTCATTGCATTCTACTACTAAGATGTGCCCTTTTGAAGTTGTGTATGGTTTCCTACCTCGTGCACCTATTGATTTGTTGCCTCTTCCATCTTCGGAGAAGGTTAATTTTGATACTAAACAACATGCTGAATTGATTTTAAAAATGATGAGTTAACTAAGGAAAACATTGAGCGTATGAATGCTAAATATAAACTTGCTGGAGATAAGGGTAGAGATCATGTTGTGTTTGCACCTGGAGATCTTGTCTGGTTATATTTGCGTAAGGATAGATTTCCCGATTTGCACAAATCAAAGCTAATGCCACGTGCTGATGGCCCTTTTAAGGTGTTGGAAAAAATAAATGATAATGCATATAAACTTGAGCTGCCTGCAGATTTTGGGGTTAGTCCCACTTTTAACATTGCAGATTTGAAGCCTTATTTGGGTGAGCAAGATGAACTTTCGTCGAGGACGACTTCATTTCAAGAAGGGGAGGATGAGGAGGACATCAATACCATTGTTACACCCACAGCCCCTTCTGCTATATATACTGGACTAATTACTAGAGCTCGCGCATGCCAACTAAATTAGCAGGTACTTCCGTTTCTTGGTAATGATTCTAATGTTCATGAGAATATGATGCTGCCTAAATTGGATACATTTGTTTTGCTTACAAATGTAGTGCCTAGCTTGGAGAAGGATGAACATTGGAGCAAGAACAAGCATGGAGATGATGGCATGCGCAACGAGAACAAGAACGGAGTTACAAGTGATGATTTCAGGATTTTGAAGCCACCATAATGGGTGCATGAAGCCTTGGACGAAATATACAAGATGCCACTTATTGAATTTCGTCCCGAGGCTATTCTAGGTGCTGCATCACCTTATTATTGGGCCAGGCCCATGTATATTCGAAATACATAAGTATAGGCTATTTTTAGAGTCCGTATGTGTGGGGAAACAAGAGATAGGGTTGATTTTGGACCCCTCCACCAAGGGCCACGAAATCCCCCCCCCCTCTTCCTCCATATATACAGCCCTTAGGGCATCGTTTAGACTTTGTGTTTTGACTAAAGTTCGCCATAGCTGCAACTTCCCGTACTTCGTTTGTGTTCAACGACCAGACGAAGGCATCACAGAATCCCACCTTGATCAATAAAGCTTTCCTCTTATATTCGCAATATCCAGATTGCAATCTTAGTTTCTTGCTTGTTCTTAGTTTGCCTACAGGAAACATACCTTCGTGGCCAGGTTGATCGTGCTCTGGCATGGTCAATAACCTCTCGGAGTTGGTTTAGCGATTGCTAGGGCGCGACGTGCTCGCACGTTTGTAATCGGATCGTCAAAGTCGACTTCCTCCAAAACAAAAGCCACCATCTCATCGAAAGACGGGACACCTTTGCCTCTATCACCTTCTCCAGCTCAAGTACACCATCATCGAACACTCTTTGACGAGCCGCCCGTCAAGACCGTCATGCGTCTCGCAAGCCGCTACACGTCAAGCATTCACAAGAGCAAGTCGATGAGCAAGTCCCTCGTCCTCACTCAAACCAAGTCGCTTTTGCTCAAGCTCAAGAACGACAACGTCTTCATCGCCAAGAGGAAGAACGAGCGCGTCTACACCAAGAGGAACAAGACGCCGCGGCTCAACGTCTTCAACAACAACGTGAAGCGCAAGCTCTTGAGGCGCAATGTGCCCTTCAAGAATCAAGTCAAGCCATCGCCAACCGCAATTGCGGATGGTGCAACCAAGAGGAAGCCCTTCGAGAAGAAATCCAAGAGAGGAACTACCAACCACGTGTGCAACGTCTAGTTCCTCAAGCTCCTCCACAAGCTCGTCAAGCTCTACCTCAACCTCAAGTTCAACAAGAGCAAGTTGATCATGGACTTCCTCCCCGCCAAGAGAAACATGAGGATGATTACCCTCCACGTCAAGGGCGTCATCATCACCATCGCCAACAACACAATGAAGAGCAATGCTATGGAAAGCTAAAATTCACCATGCCCAAGTTCAATGGAAGCAATGACCCCGAAGAGTACCTTTCATGGGCATTGAAGGTCGACAAAATCTTTCGTTTGCACAACTATGAGGAAGAGAAGTAGATCGCTATGGCATCACTTGAGTTCCAAGACTATGTGCTCATATGGTGGGAACAAATCCTTGAGCTCCAACAAGCAAGAGGTGAACCTCCAATCACTACTTGGGCTAAAATGAAGGATGTCATGCGAGCACGTTTTGTGCCCACCTACTACAACCGCGACCTCTTCAAGAAACTCCAATTCCTCGAGCAAGGAACAAAGAGTGTTGAAGAATACTACAAGGAAATGGAGATAGCCATGATTCGAGCCAATGTGAAGGAAGATAATGAGCAAACAATGGCACGATTCCTGAATGGACTCAATCATCCCATCATGAAGATCGCCGACTTCCAACCCTAATCCAACCTCATTGAGCTCGTGCATCAAGTGACCTGATGAGGACATCAATACCATTGTTACACGCACAGCCCCTACTGCTACATATACTGGACCAATTACTAGAGCTCGCGCACGCCAATTAAATTATCAGGTACTTTCATTTCTTGGTAATGATTCTAATGTTCATGAGAATATGATGCTGCTTAAATTGGATACATTTGTTTTGCTTACAAATGAAGGGCCTAGCTTGGAGAAGGATGGACATTGGAGCACGAACAAGCATGGAGATGATGACATGCGCAAGGGGAACAAGAACGGAGTTACAAGTGATGATTTCAGGACTTTGAAGCCACTATAATGGGTGCATGAAGCCTTTGACGAAATATACAAGATGCCACTTCATAAATTTAATCCGGAGGCTATTCTAGGTGCTGCGTCACCTTATTATTGGGCCAGGCCCATGTAATTTCGAAATACATAAGTATAGACTATTTTTAGAGTCCGTATGTGTGGGGAATCAAGAGATAGGGTTGATTTCGGACCCTTCCACCAAGGGCCACGAAATTCCCCCCTCTTCCTCCATATATACAGCCCTTAGGGCATCGTTTAGACTTTGGGTTTTGTTTAGATTAAAGTTCGCTATAGCTGCAACTTCGCGTACTTCGTTTGTGTTCAACGACTAGACAAAGACGTCACAGAACCCCACCTTGATCAATAAAGCTTTCATCTTATTTTCGCAATGTCCAGATTGCAATCTCAGTTTCTTGCTTGTTCTTCGTTTGCTCGCAGGAAACAGACCCTCGTGGTCAGGTTGATCGTGCTCCGGCGTGGTCAATAACCTCTCGGAGTTAGTTTAGCGATTGCTAAGGCGCGACGTTCTCGCACTTTCGTAGTCGGATCGTCAAAGTCGACTTCCACCAAAGCGATATCCATCATCTCATTGAGAGACGGGACACCGTTGCCTCTATCAAGTGGTATCAGATTTCCAGGTTGCTCGGTGAGATTTTACAGTTTTTCGTAGTTTAGATTGAGTGTGTTCTTCATACCTATAGTCACGAAAAAGCCAAAAAAAATTAAGGGTTAGTTCATCCCATCCGAACCAATCTGAGCCTTTGCATAATCTTTTCTATATTTGCTTTGTTGAATTTGCGGTTGCATCGTCGTGTCAAGTTGCTGGTCTTAGTTTCTAGTCCTTTAGAGTTTCGAGTTCTGTTCACAGGTTGTCACGTCGCCGCTGCCATATATCACCACCGCATCATCATCGTCAATCCGCCAATCCGAGTCCATATACACCACCACATATTTGCCACCATCACGCCAATCCGAGACGACCTGCAACATATATCCGCCACCAGTCCGAGTTCCACCAGATTCATCTCCGCCACCAGTCCGAGTTCCACTAGTTTCATCTCCGCCACCAGTCCTATTCCGAGTCCAGTATTTTGTTTCTCTGTTTTGGATTTCCAGATCACGCCATACTCTGAGTCGGGAAAGAGCAGGACTCCCCAACTTCCGTGCTACCCACAGTAGAGAAATAGTTCCAAACTCAAAAAAAACTAAGTCTGGAAAATTCTGGCTAGGCAGTTTTTAGACCATTTGTAGACTTTTTCGGAAAAAAATTTGTTGCGGAGCAAAAAAAAGAGAAAAAAATTAGAGTGTGCTCCTCCCTTGTTTAGGTGCCGCGCTGTGGTTTTGTTGGTGTTCTAGGCTCGCGTCTCTAGCACAGTCTAGCCTAGGCCAGCACAGTACCGTCGTTGAGCATTTATTCAACTTTGCATCTCTGAATTGATTATTGCAAACCTTTTTTGCTACCATATTATAAGCCTTCCCAGCTTCACATACATCTACGTCGTGCGTTTGACTCTCCCTGGTAATTGCTTTATCCAAGCTTTGACAGTTTTGACTTCAACGGTTGCCGATCACCTCCTGCTGCTGGGTAAGAACTGGTAAGAATTTGAGATTTGCTTGACGGGTTTGTGATACACCACCACCTATTCCTAGTAGTATATAGGATCATATTCATGTTTGTTTCTATTTGCTGCTAACCATGGTAGGATCACAAGCCGATGAGACTGATTGGGAGAACCTGACAAACAAACAGCTACATGATAAATTTCAGCAAATGATGAGTGGACAGGTGCAAGATGTGCTAAACAGATTTGAAGAGGCCATGGAGAACATAGATGGCATTGAGAAGACGTTCGAAACAAAGCTTGATAACAAGTTTAATGAATTGCTTGCGCGTCTTCCACCACCGGCTGCACCTGCCGCACCTCTTCAACAACAACAACAACAACGACTACCTCCACATCGTGAAACAGCCCTCCGCCGAGCGAGCCGTGTTCCTCTTCAGCCTGGCCAAACTTTTCGTGCTGCTATTGATAATTCTGTGGCTCCTATTGCTGATGGGGAGGACGATGAGTATGCGGGCGATTATGAGGATGAGGTTGAACAAAATCAGAACTACGTGCAGCCACCAGCACCGCCACCAGCAGGTCGACCTTAGGTATATAATCGCAATGGTAGGCCTACACCACCACCTCAGGTACGAGATCATGACCATGTTCCTAAACTGAAATTGAATATTCCACCATTTGTGGGTAGATATGTTCCTGATATATATCTTACTTGGGAGTTAGAAACTTAACAACGTTTTACATGTTTGCAATATCCCGAGGAGAGACGGGTTGCTGCTGTTGTTTGTGCTTTCACTAGTTTTGCATGTGTATGGTGGTCTGAACATTGTAGATTATATCCTTTTCCAGCTACTTGGGTTGCTTTGAAAACTGCTATGCGTACTCGTTGGGTTCCACCATATTATCAACGTCAATTGCTTCAAAAATTGCAGCGTTTAAGACAAGGAAAAAATTCTGTAGAAGAATATTATCAGGAATTACAAACTGGCATGATTAGATGTGGTATTGTTGAGGAGAATGAAGCTATGCTTGGACGTTTTATGGCTGGATTAAATAGAGAGATTCATACCATTCTAGAGTATAAGGAGTATACTAATATCACTCGTTTATTCCATCTTGCTTGTAAAGCTGAACGTGAAGTGCAGGATCGACAAGCATTGGCGCGAACTAACTTTTCTGCAGGTCGACTTTCATCATGGACACCGCGTGCATCCTCTACTTCCACTGCACCAACACCTCCATCAGCTGCTACCTCCAGCCGTGATACACGAAAGCAGGCACAACCACCACTATCTGCCAAGAGCGCACCTGCCGGGCCTGCACAGAGCTCTTTTTCATCCATGGCATCAACAGGGCACACAAGTGATATTATTTGTCGTCGTTGTAAGGGAAGAGGAAATTATGCGCGCGAATGCAAATCTCAGCGTCTGATGATTGCTACTGAGGATGGTGGGTATGAGTCTGCTAGTGACTATGATGAGGAGACTTTGGCCCTTATTACAAGTGAAGCACACGGTGGAGATGATTCTGATCATGAGACGCAATATATGGCTCCTGAAGATGCTGACAGGTATGAATGTTTAGTTGCTCAACGTGTTTTGAGTGTGCAGGTTACACAAGCGGAGCAAAATCAGAGGCATAATGTGTTCCATACAATGGGAGTTGTGAAGGAACGTTCTGTGCGCGTCATCATAGACGGAGGGAGCTGCAACAACTTGGCTAGCATGGAGATGGTGGGGAAGCTCTCTCTCACCACAAGACCACATCCTAATCCTTACTACATCCAATGGTTCAACAACAGCGGCAAGGTTAAGGTAACACGTACTGTTCGTGTGCATTTTAGTATCTCTACATATGCTGATTATGTTGATTGTGATGTGGTAACTATGCAAGCATGTTCCTTATTACTTGGTAGACCATGGCAATTTAATAAAAATTCTATACACCATGGTAGAAATAATCAGTATAATCTTGTTCATAAGGATAAAAATATTACTTTGCTTCCTATGACTCCTGATTCCATTTTGAAAGATGATATTAATAGAGCTAATAAAGCAAAACAGGAGAAAAATAAGAGTGAAAATCAGATTGTGGCAAAAGAATTTGAGCAACAAATGAAGCCTAATAATAAACCATCTAGTGTTGCTTCTGAAATTAAACTGAAAAGTGCATGTTTATTTGCCACCAAATCTGATATTGATGAGCTAGATTTTAGCAAATCTATTTGCTATGCTTTTGTGTGCAAAGAGGCATTATTTTCATTTGAGGACGTGCCTTCCTCTTTGCCTCCTGCTGTCACTAACATTTTGCAA
Source organism: Aegilops speltoides (assembly GCA_021437245.1). Taxonomy (NCBI): domain Eukaryota; kingdom Viridiplantae; phylum Streptophyta; class Magnoliopsida; order Poales; family Poaceae; genus Aegilops; species Aegilops speltoides. The sequence continues at coordinate 205,894,359 of CM038141.1, forward strand.
GAGTTCGCTGACGTCTTTCCACAAGACGTGCAACCGGGATTACCGCCTGTTCGAGGGATTGAGCATCAGATTGACTTAATTCCCGGTGCTTCACTGCCAAACCGTGCGCCATACCGTACCAATCCAGAGGAGACGAAGGAGATTATGCGTCAAGTATAAGAGCTTATCGACAAAGGTTATATACGCGAATCCCTTAGTCCTTGTGTTGTTCCTATTATTCTAGTGCCGAAAAAGGATGGTACATCGCGTATGTGTGTTGATTGTAGAGGCATTAATAATATGACTATTCGTTATCGTCATCCTATTCCTAGGCTAGATGATATGCTTGATGAATTGAGTGGCTCTACAATATTCTCCAAAGTTCATTTGCATAGTGGATACCATCATATTCGTATGAAATTGGGGGATGAATGGAAAACAGCATTTAAAACTAAGTTTGGATTATATGAGTGGTTAGTCATGCCTTTTGGGTTAAGTAATGCACCTAGTACTTTCATGAGATTAATGAACAAAGTTTTACGCGCTTTCATTGGACGATTTGTGGAAGTTTACTTTGATAACATATTGATTTATAGCAGATCTTTGGAGGAACATTTGGAACATTTATGTGCTATTTTTATTGCTCTACGTGATGCACGTTTGTTTGGTAACCTTGGGAAGTGCACCTTTTGCACCGACCGAGTGTCTTTTCTTGGCTATGTTGTTACTCCACAGGGAATTGAAGTTGATAAAGCCAAGATTGAAGCTATTGAGAGTTGGCCGCAGCCCAAAACGGTCACACAAGTGAGGAGTTTTCTTGGCCTCGCTGGATTCTATAGGCGTTTTGTGAGAGATTTCAGCACCATTGCTGCACCTCTCAATGAGATTACAAAGAAGGATGTGCCTTTTGTTTGGGGTACCGCACAGGAAGAAGCCTTCACGGTGTTGAAAGATAAGTTGACACATCCTCCTTTACTCCAACTTCCTGATTTTAATAAGACTTTTGAGCTTGATGTGATGCTAGCGGAATTGGATTAGGAGGTGTGTTATTACAAGATGGCAAACCTGTTGCATACTTTTCTGAAAAATTGAGTGGGCCTAGTCTGAATTATTCTACTTATGATAAAGAATTATATGCTCTTGTTCGGACTTTAGAGACATGGTGACATTATTTATGGCCCAAAGAATTTGTTATACATTCTGATCATGAATCTTTGAAACATATTAAAAGTCAAGCTAAACTGAATCGTAGACTTGCTAAATGGGTTGAATTCATTGAGACTTTCCCTTATGTTATTAAACACAAGAAGGGTAAAGAAAATGTTATTGTTGATGCATTGTCTCGTCGCTATACTATGCTTTCACAACTTGACTTCAAAATATTTGGTTTGGAGACCATCAAAGATCAATATGTGCATGATGCTGATTTTAAAGATGTATTGCAGAATTGTAAAGAAGGGAGAACATGGAACAAGTTCGTCGTTAATGATGGATTTGTGTTTCGTGCTAACAAGCTATGCATTCCAGCTAGCTCTATTCGTCTTCTCTTGTTGTAGGAGGCGCATGGAGGTGGATTAATGGGAGACTTTGGCGTGGAGAAGATGGAGGACGTACTTGCTACACATTTCTTTTGGCCAAAGATGAGACGGGATGTTGAGCGTTTTATTGCTCGCTGCACTAAATGTCAAAAAGCTAAGTCACGACTCAATCCTCATGGTTTATATATGCCTTTGCCTGTACCTAGTGTTCCTTGGGAGGATATATCTATGGACTTTTTTTAGGTTTACCTCGAACAAAGAAGTGGAGGGATAGCATATTTATTGTCGTGGATAGATTCTCGAAAATGGCACACTTTATACCATGTCATAAAAGCGATGATGCCGTTAATGTTGCTGATTTCTTCTTTCGGGAAATTGTTCGCTTGCATGGTGTGCCCAATACTATTGTTTCAGATAGTGATACTAAATTTCTTAGCCACTTTTGGAGATGTTATGTGCTAAATTGGGGACTAAACTGCTTTTCAGTACTACTTGTCACCCCCAAACTGATGGACAAACTGAAGTAGTCAATAGAACATTGTCTACTATGCTTAGGGCTGTTTTGAAGAATAATAAGAAAATGTGGGAAGAATGCTTGCCTCATATTGAATTTGCTTATAATCGTTCATTGCATTCTACTACTAAGATGTGCCCTTTTAAAATTGTGTATGGTTTCCTACCTCGTGCACCTATTTGATGAGGACATGAGTACCTTGTATATGACCAAAAATATTGCATACATGCATATTTGTCAGGTGATTTCTAGTGCAAACTATTCAATAATCTATTTATGTTATCCAGAACAAAAATACTTCACATACTTTTGTGTTTTGTCTAATTGCAGGTGTATGGGACATTTGTACAATCCACATATGAAGATAAGGGAAAAGGAGAAGTTTAGGTGCTGTTCAAAAAGTCTTCTCACGTCACTTTTGGGCCAAGAGAAGATAGAGTCCAAGTCTCTCACGTTCTGGATTCAGATTCGGACTGCACAGACATACCTGACTCAAAATGTCCACAACTTTTTCATACGGACTCCGAATTGGGTGATTCTTTTTTTGTTGGAAAGTAGATTTCATGCTCTTTCCAGCACAGTTGGAATCACCTTAAAAGCCGTCCGGAGCGTTGAGTTGTGGACAAAACAATCTGACGCTGCACCAGAATCCAAGTCAAACTACAAGTCCAAAGGTGTTACGTCACCTCCACTTGGGCCCATTGGCCTTGTACGACCTAGGGTTAGTTTTAGGCTGCCTTGGGACGTCCTCCCACCTTCTTGGCCGCCACCCCTTGCTCCTATATAAGTAGATCCATCTAGTAGCTTTTCCTTGGGATTTGTTTAGTTAAAGTTAGCCATTGCAACTTCGTACCGTTTGTGTCCAACGACCAGACCAAGACCGCTTACGGATCCCCACCTTTATCAATACTTCATACATACTACGCAATATTCAGATTGCTTTTATCATATTCTTGCTTGTTCTTCGATTGCTTGCAGGAATAGACCTTCGTGGTCAGGTTGATTGTGCTCCGGCGTGGTCAATAACCTCTCGGAGTTGGTTTAGCGATTGCTAAGGCGCAACGTCGTGCACGTTTGTAGTCGGATCGTCAAAGTCGTCTCCACCAAATCGATAGTTATCATCTCATCGAAAGATCGGGACACCCCGCCTCTATCACTATTGCTTTGTTGCCTCTTCCATCTTCGGAGAAGGTTAATTTTGATGCTAAACAACGTGCTGAATTGATTTTAAAAATGCATGAGTTAACTAAGGAAAACATTGAGCGTATGAATGCTAAATAGAAACTTGCTGGAGATAAGGGTAGAAAACATGTTGTGTTTACACCTGGAGCTCTTGTTTGGTTACATTTGCGTAAAGATAGATTTCCTGATTTGCGCAAATCAAAGTTAATGCCACGTGCTGATGGTCCTTTTAAGGTGTTGGACAAAATAAATGATAATGCATATAAACTTGAGCTGCCTGCAGATTTTGGGGTTAGTCCCACTTTTAACATTGCAGATTTGAAGCCTTATTTGGGTGAGGAAGATGAGCTTCCGTCGAGGATGACTTCATTTCAAGAAGGGGAGGATGATGAGGACATCAATACCATTGTTACACTCAAAGCCCCTACTGCTACATATACTGGACCAATTACTAGAGCTCGCGCACGCCAATTAAATTATCAGGTACTTCCGTTTCTTGGTAATGATTCTAATGTTCATGAGAATATGATGCTGCTTAAATTGGATACATTTGTTTTGCTTACAAATGAAGGGCCTAGCTTGGAGAAGGATGGACATTGGAGCACGAACAAGCATGGAGATGATGGCATGCGCAAGGGGAACAAGAACGGAGTTACAAGTGATGATTTCAGGACTTTGAAGCCACCATAATGGGTGCATGAAGCCTTGGACGAAATATACAAGATGCCACTTCATAAATTTCGTCCTGAGGCTATTCTAGGTGCTGTGTCACCTTATTATTGGGCCAGGCCCATGTAATTTCGAAATACATAAGTATAGGCTATTTTTAGAGTCCGTATGTGTGGGGAAACAAGAGATAGGGTTGATTTACTTGAGGCTCTTGTGATGCATGCTTCTTTACTTGGGTTGTGCATGCATCGTAAGAAAGTACAAGGGAGCATTTCATAGTATGGAGGCATATGAAGTAAGAACAACCAATTACAAGAGCCTCAAGTAAAGAAGCATGCATCACAAGTAAGGTGTCAACTTAGCTGCTTTTTTTTTTGCGAAAAATCACTATAATGGCGAGTGTCTCAAAACTCTTCCCAGGTCAAACTGATAGGATGCGCACGAAATTTTTTCGACCAAATTTTTTTTCGATCGCTGGACCCAAAACTGAAACGGGTCAAAAAACTTTCTATAACGGCGATCGTCTCAATACGCTTAGAAACACCTAAAATAGGATAGCCGAAAATTTTTTTGTCTCGTGCGTTTTTGGAAAATTTTGGGCCTAAGCGGAGGTGGTTTCGGACTCTTTTTTTTTGTTTTTTTGAAACCAACCTCTTCTACGGACGGCAAAAGATTGCTGGATTCCGAAACCTACTCAGACAAGGAAACACGAATCGGAAAACTAGATGGATCCTGAAAACAAACCTAATATGCAAGGAACTCGGATTGGTGGTGGATATATGGTGGTGGTATATGGCAACGGTGGTGGTATATGGCAGCGGTGGTGGTATATCGAGACGGATTCGAAGCGGTGGCGGATAAGCGGTGGTGGTAGATGGTGGTGGTGCCTGAAGGAGGTGATGGTGCAGTGGAAGTAGATGATGCACGTGGTGTCCATGATGAAGGTCGACAAGCAAGATGGAATAAACGAGTGATATTATTATAATCCTTATAGTCTAGAATGGTCTGAATCTCTCTATTTAATCCACCCAGAAAACGTGCAAGCATAGCTTCATTCTCCTCAACAATACCACATCTAATCAAGCCAGTTTGTAATTCCTGATAATATTATTCTACAGTGTTTTTTCCTTGTCTTAAGCGCTGCAATTTTTGAAGTAATTCACGTTGATAATATGGTGGAACCCAACGAGTACGCATAGCAGTTTTCAAAGCAGCCCAAGTAGTTGGAACAGGATATAATCTACAATGTTCAGACCACCAAACACATGCAAAGCTAGTGAAAGCACAAACAGCAGCAGGAACACGTCTCTCCTCCGGATATTGTAAACATGTAAATCGTTGTTCAGTTTCTAACTCCCAAGTAAGATATATATCAGGAACATATCTACCCTCAAATGGTGGAATATTCAATTTCAGTTTAGGGAGATGGTCATGATCTCGTACCTGAGGGGGAGCCCTAACATTGCCATTATTTGCATGTGGATGACCTGGTGGTTGTGGTGCTGGTGGTTGCATGTAGTTCTGATGTTGATCAACCTCATCCTCATAATCGTCCACATACTCATCATCCTCCTCGGTACCACCAGCAGCAGTAGTAGGAGCCAAAGAAGCACCAACAGCAGTAGCAGCGGCACCAGAATTTTGTCCTGGCTCAATAGGAACACGCTGAGCTCGTCCATACTGATTCGGAAGGGGGCGTAGTTGTTGTCGTTGCAGAGGTGCGATAGGTGCAGCCGGCGGTGGTTGTGGAAAACGCGCGAGCAATTCATCAAACTTGCTATCAAGCTTTGTTTCAAACGTCTTCTCAATGCCATCTATCTTCTCCATGGCCTCGTCAAATCTGTTTAGCACGTCTTGCACCTGTCCAATCATCATTTGCTGAAACTTATCATGTAGCTGTTTGTTCGTCGAGTTCTCCCAATCAGTCTCGCCGGCTTGTGATCCTGCCATGGTTAGCAGCAATAGAAACACACAAGAATATGATCCTCTGAGACTACTAGGAAGTGGTGGTGGTGGTGTGGTGGACAGTCACAAATCCGTCAAGCAAATCTCAAATTCTTACCAGTTCTTACCCAGCAAGCGGTGATCGGCAACCGTTGTAGTCAAAACTCTCAAAGCTTGGCTATAGCGATTACCGTGGAGAATCAAGCGCTGGCGTAGATGTATGTGGAGCTGGGAAGGCTTATAATATGGTAGCAAAAAGGTCAACAATAATCAATTCAGAGATGCAAAGTTGAATAAGCGCTCAACGACGGTCTTGTGCTGGTCCTAGGCTAGACCGTGCTAGAGACGCGAGCCTAGAACACTAACAAAATCACGGCGCTGCGTAAACAAGGGAGGAGCACACTCTGAATTTTTTTCGCTCTTTTTTTTTGCTGCTTTTTTTTGCGCTTTTTTTTTTTTGCGAAAAATCACTATAATGGCGAGTGTCTCAAAACTCTTCCTGGTCAAAAAACTGAAGCGGGTCAAAAAACTTTCTATAACGGCGATCGTCTCAATACGCTTAGAAACACCTAAAAATAGGATAGCCGAAAATTTTTGTCCCGTGCGTTTTGGAAAATTTTGGGCCCAAACGGAGGGTGGTTTCGGACTCTTTTTTTTGTTTTTTGAAACCAACCTCTTCTACGGACGGCAAAAGATTGCTGGAATCGAAACCTACTCAGACAAGGAAACACGAATCGGAAAACTAGATGGATCCCGAAAACAAACCTAATATGCAAGGAACTCGAATTGGTGGTGGATATATGGTGGTGGTATATGGCAACGGTGGTGGTATATGGCAGCGGTGGTGGTATATCGAGACGGATTCAAGCGGTGGCGGATAAGCGGTGGTGGTAGATGGTGGTGGTGCTCAAGGAGGTGATGGTGCGAAGGAAGTAGATGATGCACGTGGTGTCCATGATGAAGGTCGACTGCGAGAAAAGTTAGTGCGCACCAATGCACTCGCCGATCCTGCACTTCACGTTCAGCTTTACAAGCAAGATGGAATAAGCGAGTGATATTATTATAATCCTTATAGTCTAGAATGGTCTGAATCTCTCTATTTAATCCACCCGAAAACGTGCAAGCATAGCTTCATTCTCCTCAACAATACCACATCTAATCAAGCCGTTTTGTAATTCCCGATAATATTCTTCTCTGTGTTTTTTCCTTGTCTTAAGTGCTGCAATTTTGAAGTAATTCATGTTGATAATATGGTGGAACCCAACGAGTACGCATAGCAGTTTTCAAAGCAGCCCAAGTAGCTGGAACAGGATATAATCTACAATGTTCGCACCACCAAACACATGCAAAGGTAGTGAAAGCACAAACAGCAGCGAGAACACGTCTCTCCTCCGGATATTGTAAACATGTAAATCGTTGTTCAGTTTCTAACTCCCAAGTAAGATATATATCAGAACATATCTACCCTCAAATGGTGGAATATTCAATTTCAGTTTAGGGAGATGGTCATGATCTCGTACTGAGGGGAGCCCTAACATTGCCATTATTTGCATGTGGGCGACCGGTGGTTGTGGTGCTGGTGGTTGCACGTAGTTCGATGTTGATCAACCTCATCCTCATAATCGTCCACATACTCATCATCCTCCTCGGTACCACCAGCAGCATGGCAGAGCCAAAGAAGCACCAACAGCAGTGGCAGCGGCACCAAATTTTGTCTGGCTCAATAGGAACACGCCGAGCTCGTCCATACTGATTCGGAAGGGGCGTGGTTGTTGTCGTTCAGAGGTGCGATAGGTGCAGCCGGCGGTGGTTGTGGAAAACAGCGAGCAATTCATCAAACTTGCTATCAAGCTTTGTTTCAAACGTCTTCTCAATGCCATCTATCTTCTCCATGGCCTCGTCAAATCTGTTTAGCACGTCTTGCACCTGTCCAATCATCATTTGCTGAAACTTATCATGTAGCTGTTTGTTCGTCAGTTCTCCCAATCAGTCTCGTCGACTTGTGATCCTGCCATGGTTAGCAGCAATAGAAACACACAAGAATATGATCCTCTGACTACTAGGAAGTGGTGGTGGTGGTGTGGTGGACAGTCACAAATCCGTCAAGCAAATCTCAAATTCTTACCGTTCTTACCCAAGCAGAAGCGGTGATCGGCAACCGTTGTAGTCAAAACTCTCAAAGCTTGGCTATAGCGATTACGGGGAGAATCAAGCGCACGACGTAGATGTATGTGGAGCTGGGAAGGCTTATAATATGGTAGCAAAAAGGTCGAGAATAATCAATTCAGAGATGCAAAGTTGAATAAGCGCTCAACGACGATCTTGTGCTGGTCCTAGGCTAGACCGTGCTAGAGACGCGAGCCTAGAACACTAACAAAATCACGGCGCTGCGTAAACAAGGGAGGAGCACACTGAATTTTTTTTTCTCTTTTTTTGCTGTTTTTTTTTTTTTTTTTTTTTGAAAAATCACTATAATGGCGAGTGTCTCAAAACTCTTCCCAAACTGATAGTCAAAAAAATTTTTTTTCGATCTGACCCAAAAACTGGGTCAAAAAACTTTCTATAACGGCGATCGTCTCAATACGCTTAGAAACACCTAAAAATAGGATAGCCGAAAATTTTTTGTCCCGTGCGCTTTTGGAAAATTTTGGGCCTAAGCGGAGGGTGGTTTCGGACTCTTTTTTTTTTTTTGGATACCAACCTCTTCTACGGACGGCAAAAGATTGCTGGAATCAAACCTACTCGCACAAGGAAACACGAATCGGAAAACTAGATGGATCCCGAAAACAAACCTAATATGCAAGGAACTCGGATTGGTGGTGGATATATGGTGGTGGTATATGGCAACGGTGGTGGTATATGGCAGCGGTGGTGGTATATCGAGACGGATTCAAGCGGTGGCGGATAAGCGGTGGTGGTAGATGGTGGTGGTGCTCAAGGAGGTGATGGTGCGGGAAGTAGATGATGCACATGGTGTCCATGATGAAGGTCGACCTGGTTAGTCCAATGCATGATCCTGCACTTCACGTCAGCTTTACAAGCAAGATGGAATAAACGAGTGATATTATTATAATCCTTATAGTCTAGAATGGTCTCAATCTCTATTTAATCCACCCGAAAACGTGCAAGCATAGCTTCATTCTCCTCAACAATACCACATCTAATCAAGCCAGTTTGTAATTCCCGATAATATTCTTCTCGATGTTTTTCCTTGTCTTAAGTGCTGCAATTTTTGAAGTAATTCACGTTGATAATATGGTGGAACCCAACGAGTACGCATAGCAGTTTTCAAAGCAGCCCAAGTAGTTGGAACAGGATATAATCTACAATGTTCGGACCACCAAACACATGCAAAGCTAGTGAAAGCACAAACAGCAGCAGAACACGTCTCTCCTCCGGATATTGTAAACATGTAAATCGTTGTTCAGTTTCTAACTCCCAAGTAAGATATATATCAGAACATATCTACCCTCAAATGGTGGAATATTCAATTTCAGTTTAGGGAGATGGTCATGATCTCGTACTGAGGGGAGCCCTAACATTGCCATTATTTGCATGTGGATGACCGGTGGTTGTGGTGCTGGTGGTTGCATGTAGTTCGATGTTGATCAACCTCATCCTCATAATCGTCCACATACTCATCATCCTCCTCGGTACCACCAGCAGCAGTAGTAGGAGCCAAAGAAGCACCAACAGCAGAGCAGCACGCACCAGAATTTTGTCCTGCTCAATAGGAACACGCTGAGCTCGTCCATACTGATTCGGAAGGGGCGTGGTTGTTGTCGTTCAGAGGTGCGATAGGTGCAGCCGGCGGTGGTTGTGGAAAACGCGCGAGCAATTCATCAAACTTGCTATCAAGCTTTGTTTCAAACGTCTTCTCAATGCCATCTATCTTCTCCATGGCCTCGTCAAATCTGTTTAGCACGTCTTGCACCTGTCCAATCATCATTTGCTGAAACTTATCATGTAGCTGTTTGTTCGTCGAGTTCTCCCAATCAGTCTAAATCGGCTTGTGATCCTGCCATGGTTAGCAACAATAGAAACACACAAGAATATGATCCTCTGAGACTACTAGGAAGTGGTGGTGGTGGTGTGGTGGACAGTCACAAATCCGTCAAGCAAATCTCAAATTCTTACCAGTTCTTACCCAGCAGAAGCGGTGATCGGCAACCGTTGTAGTCAAAACTCTCAAAGCTTGGCTATAGCGATTACGGGGAGAATCAAGCGCACAACGTAGATGTATGTGGAGCTGGGAAGGCTTATAATATGGTAGCAAAAAGGTCAGAATAATCAATTCAGAGATGCAAAGTTGAATAAGCGCTCAACGACGGATCTTGTGCTGGTCCTAGGCTAGACCGTGCTAGAGACGCGAGCCTAGAACACTAACAAAATCACGGCGCTGCACGTAAACAAGGGAGGAGCACACTCTGAATTTTTTTTCGCTTTTTTTTTTTGCTGCTTTTTTTTTTTTTTTTTTTGAAAAATCACTATAATGGCGAGTGTCTCAAAACTCTTCCCAGTCAAAAAAACTGAAGCGGGTCAAAAAACTTTCTATAACGGCGACTGTCTCAATACGCTTAGAAACACCTAAAAATAGGATAGCCAGAAAATTTTTTGTCCCGTGCGTTTTTGGAAAATTTTGGGCCTAAACGGAGGGTGGTTTCCGGACTCTTTTTTTTTTTTTTGGATACCAACCTCTTCTACGGACGGCAAAAGATTGCTGGAATCCGAAACCTACTCAGACAAGGAAACACGAATCGGAAAACTAGATGGATCCTGAAAACAAACCTAATATGCAAGGAACTCGGATTGGTGGTGGATATATGGTGGTGGTATATGGCAACGGTGGTGGTATATGGCAGCGGTGGTGGTATATCGAGACGGATTCGAAGCGGTGGCGGATAAGCGGTGGTGGTAGATGGTGGTGGTGCCTGAAGGAGGTGATGGTGCAGTGGAAGTAGATGATGCACATGGTGTCCATGATGAAGGTCGACCTGCGAGAAAAGTTAGTGCGCACCAATGCTGCCGATCCTGCACTTCACGTTCAGCTTTACAAGCAAGATGGAATAAGCGAGTGATATTATTATAATCCTTATAGTCTAGAATGGTCTGAATCTCTCTATTTAATCCACCCGAAAACGTGCAAGCATAGCTTCATTCTCCTCAACAATACCACATCTAATCAAGCCGGTTTGTAATTCCCGATAATATTCTTCTCTGTGTTTTTTCCTTGTCTTAAGCGCTGCAATTTTTGAAGTAATTCATGTTGATAATATGGTGGAACCCAACGAGTACGCATAGCAGTTTTCAAAGCAGCCCAAGTAGCTGGAACAGGATATAATCTACAATGTTCGACCACCAAACACATGCAAAGCTAGTGAAAGCACAAACAGCAGCAGAACACGTCTCTCCTCCGGATATTGTAAACATGTAAATCGTTGTTCAGTTTCTAACTCCCAAGTAAGATATATATCAGAACATATCTACCCTCAAATGGTGGAATATTCAATTTCAGTTTAGGAGATGGTCATGATCTCGTACTGAGGGGAGCCCTAACATTGCCATTATTTGCATGTGGACGACACGGTGGTTGTGGTGCTGGTGGTTGCACGTAGTTCGATGTTGATCAACCTCATCCTCATAATCGTCCACATACTCATCATCCTCCTCGGTACCACCAGCAGCGAGCGAGCAGAGCCAAAGAAGCACCAACAGCATGGCAGCGGCACCAGAATTTTGTCTGGCTCAATAGGAACACGCCGAGCTCGTCCATACTGATTCGGAAGGGGCGAGTTGTTGTCGTTCAGAGGTGCGATAGGTGCAGCCGGCGGTGGTTGTGGAAAACGCGAGCAATTCATCAAACTTGCTATCAAGCTTTGTTTCAAACGTCTTCTCAATGCCATCTATCTTCTCCATGGCCTCGTCAAATCTGTTTAGCACGTCTTGCACCTGTCCCAATCATCATTTGCTGAAACTTATCATGTAGCTGTTTGTTCGTCAGTTCTCCCAATCAGTCTCGCCGGCTTGTGATCCTGCCATGGTTAGCAACAATAGAAACACACAAGAATATGATCCTCAGACTACTAGGAAGTGGTGGTGGTGGTGTGGTGGACAGTCACAAATCCGTCAAGCAAATCTCAAATTCTTACCAGTTCTTACCCAGCAGAAGGTGGTGATCGCAACCGTTGTAGTCAAAACTCTCAAAGCTTGGCTATAGCGATTACGTGGAGAATCAAGCGCACGACGTAGATGTATGTGGAGCTGGGAAGGCTTATAATATGGTAGCAAAAAGGTCAGCAATAATCAATTCAGAGATGCAAAGTTGAATAAACGCTCAACGACGGTCTTGTGCTGGTCCTAGGCTAGACCGTGCTAGAGACGCGAGCCTAGAACACTAACAAAATCACGGCGCTGCGTAAACAAGGGAGGAGCACACTCTGAATTTTTTTTTTCTTTTTTTGCTGCTTTTTTTTTTTTTGCTTTTTTTTTTTGCGAAAAATCACTATAATGGCGAGTGTCTCAAAACTCTTCCCAGTCAAAAAAAACTGAAACGGGTCAAAAAACTTTCTATAACGGCGATCGGCTCAATACGCTTAGAAACACCTAAAAATAGGATAGCCAGAAATTTTTTTATCCCGTGCGTTTTTGGAAAATTTTGGGCCTAAACGGAGGTGGTTTCCGGACTCTCTTTTTTTTGGAAACCAACCTCTTCTACGGACGGCAAAAGATTGCTGGAATCCGAAACCGACTCAGACAAGGAAACACGAATCGGAAAACTAGATGGATCCCGAAAACAAATCTAATATGCAAGGAACTCGGATTGGTGGTGGATATATGGTGGTGGTATATGGCAACGGTGGTGGTATATGGCAGCGGTGGTGGTATATCGAGACGGATTCGAAGCGGTGGCGGATAAGCGGTGGTGGTAGATGGTGGTGGTGCCTGAAGGAGGTGATGGTGCAGTGGAAGTAGATGATGCACATGGTGTCCATGATGAAGGTCGACCTGCAGAAAAGTTAGTGCGCGCCAATGCCTGTCGATCCTGCACTTCACGTTCAGCTTTACAAGCAAGATGGAATAAACGAGTGATATTATTATAATCCTTATAGTCTAGAATGGTCTGAATCTCTCTATTTAATCCACCCAGAAAACGTGCAAGCATAGCTTCATTCTCCTCAACAATACCACATCTAATCAAGCCAGTTTGTAATTCCTGATAATATTCTTCTCAGTGTTTTTCCTTGTCTTAAGTGCTGCAATTTTTGAAGTAATTCACGTTGATAATATGGTGGAACCCAACGAGTACGCATAGCAGTTTTCAAAGCAGCCCAAGTAGCTGGAACAGGATATAATCTACAATGTTCGACCACCAAACACATGCAAAGCTAGTGAAAGCACAAACAGCAAGCAGAACACGTCTCTCCTCCGGATATTGTAAACATGTAAATCGTTGTTCAGTTTCTAACTCCCAAGTAAGATATATATCAGGAACATATCTACCCTCAAATGGTGGAATATTCAATTTCAGTTTAGGGAGATGGTCATGATCTCGTACCTGAGGGGGAGCCCTAACATTGCCATTATTTGCATGTGGACGACCTGGTGGTTGTGGTGCTGGTGGTTGCACGTAGTTCTGATGTTGATCAACCTCATCCTCATAATCGTCCACATACTCATCATCCTCCTCGGTACCACCAGCAGCGATGGCAGGAGCCAAAGAAGCACCAACAGCAGTGGCAGCGGCACCAGAATTTTGTCTGGCTCAATAGGAACACGCCGAGCTCGTCCATACCGATTCGGAAGGGGGCGTAGTTGTTGTCGTTGCAGAGGTGCGATAGGTGCAGCCGGCGGTGGTTGTGGAAAACGCGCGAGCAATTCATCAAACTTGCTATCAAGCTTTGTTTCAAACGTCTTCTCAATGCCATCTATCTTCTCCATGGCCTCGTCAAATCTGTTTAGCACGTCTTGCACCTGTCCAATCATCATTTGCTGAAACTTATCATGTAGCTGTTTGTTAGTCAGTTCTCCCAATCAGTCTCGCCGGCTTGTGATCCTGCCATGGTTAGCAGCAATAGAAACACACAAGAATATGATCCTCTGAGACTACTAGGAAGTGGTGGTGGTGGTGTGGTGGGCAGTCACAAATCCGTCAAGCAAATCTCAAATTCTTACCGTTCTTACCCAGCAGAAAAGCGGTGATCGGCAACCGTTGTAGTCAAAACTCTCAAAGCTTGGCTATAGCGATTACGTGGAGAATCAAGCGCACGACGTAGATGTATGTGGAGCTGGGAAGGCTTATAATATGGTAGCAAAAAGGTCAGCAATAATCAATTCAGAGATGCAAAGTTGAATAAACGCTCAACGACGAGTCTTGTGCTGGTCCTAGGCTAGACCGTGCTAGAGACGCGAGCCTAGAACACTAACAAAATCACGGCGCTGCGTAAACAAGGGAGGAGCACACTCTAAATTTTTTTTTCTCTTTTTTTTTTGCTGCTTTTTTTGCTGCTTTTTTTTTTCGAAAAATCACTATAATGGCGAGTGTCTCAAAACTCTTCCCAGTCAAAAAAAACTGAAACGGGTCAAAAAACTTTCTATAACGGCGACTGTCTCAATACGCTTAGAAACACCTAAAAATAGGATAGCCAGAAAATTTTTTGTCCCGTGCGTTTTTGGAAAATTTTGGGCCTAAACGGAGGGTGGTTTCCGGACTCTTTTTTTTTTTTTTGGAAACCAACCTCTTCTACGGACGGCAAAAGATTGCTGGAATCCGAAACCTACTCAGACAAGGAAACACGAATCGGAAAACTAGATGGATCCCGAAAACAAACCTAATATGCAAGGAACTCGGATTGGTGGTGGATATATGGTGGTGGTATATGGCAACGGTGGTGGTATATGGCAGCGGTGGTGGTATATCGAGACGGATTCAGCGGTGGCGGATAAGCGGTGGTGGTAGATGGTGGTGGTGCTCAAGGAGGTGATGGTGCGAAAGGAAGTAGATGATGCACATGGTGTCCATGATGAAGGTCGACCTGCGAGAAAAGTTAGTGCGGCGCCAATGCTGTCGATCCTGCACTTCACGTTCAGCTTTACAAGCAAGATGGAATAAACGAGTGATATTATTATAATCCTTATAGTCTAGAATGGTCTGAATCTCTATTTAATCCACCCGAGAAAACATGCAAGCATAGCTTCATTCTCCTCAACAATACCACATCTAATCAAGCCGGTTTGTAATTCCCGATAATATTCTTCTCAGTGTTTTTTCCTTGTCTTAAGCGCTGCAATTTTTGAAGTAATTCACGTTGATAATATGGTGGAACCCAACGAGTACGCATAGCAGTTTTCAAAGCAGCCCAAGTAGCTGGAACAGATATAATCTACAATGTTCGACCACCAAACACATGCAAAGCTAGTGAAAGCACAAACAGCAGCGAGAACACGTCTCTCCTCCGGATATTGTAAACATGTAAATCGTTGTTCAGTTTCTAACTCCCAAGTAAGATATATATCAGAACATATCTACCCTCAAATGGTGGAATATTCAATTTCAGTTTAGGGAGATGGTCATGATCTCGCACTGAGGGGAGCCCTAACATTGCCATTATTTGCATGTGGACGACCGGTGGTTGTGGTGCTGGTGGTTGCACGTAGTTCGATGTTGATCAACCTCATCCTCATAATCGCCCACATACTCATCATCCTCCTCGGTACCACCAGCAGCAGAGTCGGAGCCAAAGAAGCACCAACAGCAGTAGCAGCGGCACCAGAATTTTGTCTGGCTCAATAGGAACACGCTGAGCTCGTCCATACCGATTCGGAAGGGGCGTGGTTGTTGTCGCTGCAGAGGTGCGATAGGTGCAGCCGGCGGTGGTTGTGGAAAACGCAGCGAGCAATTCATCAAACTTGCTATCAAGCTTTGTTTCAAACGTCTTCTCAATGCCATCTATCTTCTCCATGGCCTCGTCAAATCTGTTTAGCACGCCTTGCACCTGTCCAATCATCATTTGCTGAAACTTATCATGTAGCTGTTGTTCGTCAGTTCTCCCAATCAGTCTCGCCGGCTTGTGATCCTGCCATGGTTAGCAACAATAGAAACACACAAGAATATGATCCTCTGACTACTAGGAAGTGGTGGTGGTGGTGTGGTGGACAGTCACAAATCCGTCAAGCAAATCTCAAATTCTTACCAGTTCTTACCCAGCAGCAGAAGCGGTGATCGGCAACCGTTGTAGTCAAAACTCTCAAAGCTTGGCTATAGCGATTACGTGGAGAATCAAACGCACGACGAGATGTATGTGGAGCTGGGAAGGCTTATAATATGGTAGCAAAAAAGGTCAGCAATAATCAATTCAGAGATGCAAAGTTGAATAAACGCTCAACGACGGTACTGTGCTAGTCCTAGGCTAGACCGTGCTAGAGACGCGAGCCTAGAACACTAACAAAATCACGGCGCTGCACGTAAACAAGGGAGGAGCACACTCTGAATTTTTTTTTTTGCTCTTTTTTTTTGCTGCTTTTTTTTCTTTTTTGCGCTGCTTTTTTTTTGCGAAAAATCACTATAATGGCGAGTGTCTCAAAACTCTTCCCAGGTCAAAAAAAACTGGAAACGGGTCAAAAAAAACTTTCTATAACGGCGACTGTCTCAATACGCTTAGAAACACCTAAAAATAGGATAGCTAGAAATTTTTTTGTCCCGTGCGTTTTTGGAATATTTTGGGCCTAAACGGAGGGTGGTTTCCGGACTCTTTTTTTTTTTGGAAACCAGCCTCTTCTACGGACGGCAAAAGATTGCTGGAATCCGAAACCTACTCAGACAAGGAAACACGAATCGGAAAACTAGATGGATCCTGAAAACAAACCTAATATGCAAGGAACTCGGATTGGTGGTGGATATATGGTGGTGGTATATGGCAACGGTGGTGGTATATGGCAGCGGTGGTGGTATATCGAGACGGATTCGAAGCGGTGGCGGATAAGCGGTGGTGGTAGATGGTGGTGGTGCCTGAAGGAGGTGATGGTGCAGTGGAAGTAGATGATGCACGTGGTGTCCATGATGAAGGTCGACCTGCAGAAAAGTTAGTGCGCGCCAATGCCTGTCGATCCTGCACTTCACGTTCAGCTTTACAAGCAAGATGGAATAAACGAGTGATATTATTATAATCCTTATAGTCTAGAATGGTCTGAATCTCTCTATTTAATCCACCCAGAAAACGTGCAAGCATAGCTTCATTCTCCTCAACAATACCACATCTAATCAAGCCAGTTTGTAATTCCCGATAATATTCTTCTCGGTGTTTTTCCTTGTCTTAAGCGCTGCAATTTTTGAAGTAATTCACGTTGATAATATGGTGGAACCCGACGAGCACGCATAGCAGTTTTCAAAGCAGCCCAAGTAGCTGGAACAGGATATAATCTACAATGTTCAGACCACCAAACACATGCAAAGCTAGTGAAAGCACAAACAGCAGCAGAACACGTCTCTCCTCCGGATATTGTAAACATGTAAATCGTTGTTCAGTTTCTAACTCCCAAGTAAGATATATATCAGAACATATCTACCCTCAAATGGTGGAATATTCAATTTCAGTTTAGGAGATGGTCATGATCTCGCACTGAGGGGAGCCCTAACATTGCCATTATTTGCATGTGGACGACCTGGTGGTTGTGGTGCTGGTGGTTGCACGTGGTTCGATGTTGATCAACCTCATCCTCATAATCGTCCACATACTCATCATCCTCCTCGGTACCACCAGCAGCGATGAGCAGGAGCCAAAGAAGCACCAACAGCAGAGGCAGCGGCACCAGAATTTTGTCTGGCTCAATAGGAACACGCCGAGCTCGTCCATACTGATTCGGAAGGGGGCGTAGTTGTTGTCGTTGCAGAGGTGCGATAGGTGCAGCCGGCGGTGGTTGTGGAAAACGCGCGAGCAATTCATCAAACTTGCTATCAAGCTTTGTTTCAAACGTCTTCTCAATGCCAACTATCTTCTCCATGGCCTCGTCAAATCTGTTTAGCACGTCTTGCACCTGTCCAATCATCATTTGCTGAAACTTATCATGTAGCTGTTTGTTCGTCAGGTTCTCCCAATCAGTCTCGTCGGCTTGTGATCCTGCCATGGTTAGCAGCAATAGAAACACACAAGAATATGATCCTCTGACTACTAGGAAGTGGTGGTGGTGGTGTGGTGGGCGATCACAAATCTGTCAAGCAAATCTCAAATTCTTACCAGTTCTTACCAAAGCAGAAAGCGGTGATCGGCAACCGTTGTAGTCAAAACTCTCAAAGCTTGGCTATAGCGATTACGTGGAGAATCAAACGCACGACGTAGATGTATGTGGAGCTGGGAAGGCTTATAATATGGTAGCAAAAAAGGTCAGCAATAATCAATTCAGAGATGCAAAGTTGAATAAACGCTCAACGACGGTACTGTGCTGGTCCTAGGCTAGACCGTGCTAGAGACGCGAGCCTAGAACACTAACAAAATCACGGCGCTGCACGTAAACAAGGGAGGAGCACACTCTAAATTTTTTTTTCGCTCTTTTTTTTGCTGCTTTTTTTTTGCGCTGTTTTTTTTTTTTGCGAAAAATCACTATATTGGCGAGTGTCTCAAAACTCTTCCCAGGTCAAAAAAAACTGGAAACGGGTCAAAAAAAACTTTCTATAACGGCGACTGTCTCAATACGCTTAGAAACACCTAAAAATAGGATAGCCAGAAAATTTTTTGTCCCGTGCGTTTTTGGAAAATTTTGGGCCTAAACGGAGGGTGGTTTCCGGACTCTTTTTTTTTTTTTTTGAAACCAACCTCTTCTACGGACGGCAAAAGATTGCTGGAATCCGAAACCTACTCAGACAAGGAAACACGAATCGGAAAACTAGATGGATCCTGAAAACAAACCTAATATGCAAGGAACTCGGATAGGTGGTGGATATATGGTGGTGGTATATGGCAACGGTGGTGGTATATGGCAGCGGTGGTGGTATATCGAGACGGATTCGAAGCGGTGGTGGTAGATGGTGGTGGTGCCTGAAGGAGGTGATGGTGCAGTGGAAGTAGATGATGCACGTGGTGTCCATGATGAAGGTCGACCTGCAGAAAAGTTAGTGCGCGCCAATGCCTATCGATCCTGCACTTCACGTTCAGCTTTACAAGCAAGATGGAATAAACGAGTGATATTATTATAATCCTTATAGTCTAGAATGGTCTGAATCTCTCTATTTAATCCACCCAGAAAACATGCAAGCATAGCTTCATTCTCCTCAACAATACCACATCTAATCAAGCCAGTTTGTAATTCCGATAATATTCTTCTCAGTGTTTTTCCTTGTCTTAAGCGCTGCAATTTTTGAAGTAATTCACGTTGATAATATGGTGGAACCAAACGAGCACGCATAGCAGTTTTCAAAGCAGCCCAAGTAGCTGGAACAGGATATAATCTACAATGTTCGAGACCACCAAACACATGCAAAGCTAGTGAAAGCACAAACAGCAGCGAACACGTCTCTCCTCCGGATATTGTAAACATGTAAATCGTTGTTTAGTTTCTAACTCCCAAGTAAGATATATATCGTGAACATATCTACCCTCAAATGGTGGAATATTCAATTTCAGTTTAGGAGATGGTCATGATCTCGTACTGAGGGGGAGCCCTAACATTGCCATTATTTGCATGTGGACGACACGGTGGTTGTGGTGCTGGTGGTTGCACGTAGTTCGATGTTGATCAACCTCATCCTCATAATCGTCCACATACTCATCATCCTCCTCGGTACCACCAGCAGCAGATGGCGGAGCCAAAGAAGCACCAACAGCAGTAGCAGCGGCACCAGAATTTTGTCCTGGCTCAATAGGAACACGCTGAGCTCGTCCATACTGATTCGGAAGGGGGCGTAGTTGTTGTCGTTGCAGAGGTGCGATAGGTGCAGCCGGCGGTGGTTGTGGAAAACGCGCGAGCAATTCATCAAACTTGCTATCAAGCTTTGTTTCAAACGTCTTCTCAATGCCATCTATCTTCTCCATGGCCTCGTCAAATCTGTTTAGCACGTCTTGCACCTGTCCAATCATCATTTGCTGAAACTTATCATGTAGCTGTTTGTTCGTCAGGTTCTCCCAATCAGTCTCGTCGGCTTGTGATCCTGCCATGGTTAGCAGCAATAGAAACACACAAGAATATGATCCTACAGACTACTAGGAAGTGGTGGTGGTGGTGTGGTGGACAGTCACAAATCCGTCAAGCAAATCTCAAATTCTTACCAGTTCTTACCCAGCAGCGGTGGTGATCGGCAACCGTTGTAGTCAAAACTCTCAAAGCTTGGCTATAGCGATTACGGGGAGAATCAAGCGCACGACGAGATGTATGTGGAGCTGGGAAGGCTTATAATATGGTAGCAAAAAGGTCAGCAATAATCAATTCAGAGATGCAAAGTTGAATAAGCGCTCAACGACAAGATCTTGGCTGGTCCTAGGCTAGACCGTGCTAGAGACGCGAGCCTAGAACACTAACAAAATCACGGGGCTGCACGTAAACAAGGGAGGAGCACACTCTGAATTTTTTTTTTGCTCTTTTTTTTTGCTGCTTTTTTTTCTTTTTTGCGCTGCTTTTTTTTGCGAAAAATCACTATAATGGCGAGTGTCTCAAAACTCTTCCCAGGTGAAAAAAAACTGGAAACGGGTCAAAAAAAACTTTCTATAACGGCGACTGTCTCAATACGCTTAGAAACACCTAAAAATAGGATAGCCAGAAATTTTTTTGTCCCGTGCGTTTTTGGAAAATTTTGGGCCTAAACGGAGGGTGGTTTCCGGACTTTTTTTTTTGAAACCAACCTCTTCTACGGACGGCAAAAGATTGCTGGAATCCGAAACCTACTCAGACAAGGAAACACGAATCGGAAAACTAGATGGATCCTGAAAACAAACCTAATATGCAAGGAACTCGGATTGGTGGTGGATATATGGTGGTGGTATATGGCAACGGTGGTGGTATATGGCAGCGGTGGTGGTATATCGAGACGGATTCGAAGCGGTGGCGGATAAGCGGTGGTGGTAGATGGTGGTGGTGCCTGAAGGAGGTGATGGTGCAGTGGAAGTAGATGATGCACGTGGTGTCCATGATGAAGGTCGACCTGCAGAAAAGTTAGTGCGCGCCAATGCCTGTCGATCCTGCACTTCACGTTCAGCTTTACAAGCAAGATGGAATAAGCGAGTGATATTATTATAATCCTTATAGTCTAGAATGGTCTGAATCTCTATTTAATCCACCCGAAAACGTGCAAGCATAGCTTCATTCTCCTCAACAATACCACATCTAATCAAGCCAGTTTGTAATTCCGATAATATTCTTCTCAGTGTGTTTTCCTTGTCTTAAGCGCTGCAATTTTTGAAGTAATTCACGTTGATAATATGGTGGAACCCAACGAGTACGCATAGCAGTTTTCAAAGCAGCCCAAGTAGCTGGAACAGGATATAATCTACAATGTTCAGACCACCAAACACATGCAAAGCTAGTGAAAGCACAAACAGCAGCAGGAACACGTCTCTCCTCCGGATATTGTAAACATGTAAATCGTTGTTCAGTTTCTAACTCCCAAGTAAGATATATATCAGGAACATATCTACCCTCAAATGGTGGAATATTCAATTTCAGTTTAGGGAGATGGTCATGATCTCGTACCTGAGGGGGAGCCCTAACATTGCCATTATTTGCATGTGGACGACCTGGTGGTTGTGTGATAGAGGCGGGGTGTCCCGATCTTTCGATGAGATGATAACTATCGATTTGGTGGAGACGACTTTGACGATCCGACTACAAACGTGCACGACGTTGCGCCTTAGCAATCGCTAAACCAACTCCGAGAGGTTATTGACCACGCCGGAGCACAATCAACCTGACCACGAAGGTCTATTCCTGCAAGCAATCGAAGAACAAGCAAGAATATGATAAAAGCAATCTGAATATTGCGAGTATGTATGAAGTAATGAATAAGGTGGGGATCCGTAAGCGGTCTTGGTCTGGTCGTTGGACACAAGCGGCAGTACGGTTGCAATGGCTAACTTTTAACTAAACAAATCCCAAGCAAAAAGCTACTAGATGGATCTACTTATATAGGAGCAAGAGGTGGCGGCCAAGGAGGTGGGAGGACGTCCCAAGGCAGCCTAAAACTAACCCTAGGTCGTACAAGGCCAATGGGCCCAAGTGGAGGTGACGTAACACCTTTGGACTTGTAGTTTGACTCGGATTCTGGTGCAGCGTCAGATTGTTTTCTCCACAACTCAACGCTCCGGACGGATTTTAAGGTGATTCCAATTGTGCTGCAAAGAGCATGAAATCTTCTTTCCAACAAAAAAAGAATCACCCAATTCGGAGTCCGTATGAAATAGTTGTTTGCGTTTTGAGTCAGGTATGTCTGTGCAGTCCGAATCTGAATCCAGAACGTGAGAGACTTGGACTCTATCTTCTCTTGGGACAAAAGTGACGTGAGAGGACTTTTTGAACAGCAAATAAACATCTCTTTCTTCCTTATCTTCATATGTGGATTGTACAAATGTCCCATACACCTGCAATTAGACAAAACACAAAAGTGTGTGAAGTATTTTTGTTCTGGATAACATATATAGATTATTGAATAGTTTGCACTAGAAATCACCTGACAAATATGCATGTATGCAATATTTTGGTCATATACAAGGTACTCATGTCCTCATCATCCTCCCTTTTGAAAATAAAGCCGTCCTCCGCGTTGCTTAATCTGAAATGTGGCTAACAAAAGAGACAAGGTGTACATGTTGTATATGTATCGTCATCCATTTTTACTTCCCTTGATTTTTGCATATATGACACATGAATAGATGAGTAACTTGCATAGTTCATAAAATCTAAAGCCAACAAATTAGCACAAGAGCTAGAAGGCATGAAAATATTGCGACTCAGTTTGCACATATAAGTGAAGCTCTTATTTATTTCAAAAGATTGACAATGTTCATCATTAAACCATCCCAACATTGGTGAATAAACCTTATTTGAATCAAATTTACATGCTACAATATGCTTAGATAAGCAAACATGCAATGAGTCATTCAACACAGAATCATCACCAAGATTAGAGGTCATATCAAAACGATTAAACATTGATTCTTTTGCATCAACAGTTAATTCAATTGGTGCTCTCAAAATTGTTGGTATTTCAGTTGTTTGATCACATGGCAAAGTCAAATTATCAACATAATCCTCTAAAATAGGTGGTGTGATCAAAGTAGTGGGTAGCTCAACACATGATGTATTCAAGTTAACTAGGATGCATCATTCTCATGTGAAGTTATATCATCAATACCTTTTATCGTTACCTTGTCGCAAAGGCGTAGCTGATGTAGGTACAGACGTAGACAACGCACCATACTCTTGAGATGATGTCGCGCTCACAATCCGAGGTGGGGCTGCTCTAGTAGGTGCAACGGTGGAGGAACCAACCGGCGGTGGTGAGCATGAACTGGAATAGTAGTTGTTGTAGTCACCCAATGCATCCTCCTGTAACTGTCTCTCAAAGGTACAAGCACGAACATACATACCAGTAATGCAACGAGGAATATACTGAAATCTTGCCTGAATATCATGGTTCAAACCACCAAAAAATCTATTCATTGTATCATCTTTAGATTCTTCTATGTCACAATGATGCATATAAGATTTGAACTCTTTGTAGTAAGCATGGACAGTGGTGTTGCCTTGTTTAAATTGTTCAAATTTGCGAAGCAATTCACGGCGATAGTAAGGAGGGAAAAAATGTTGTCTCATTACATATTTCAAATCTTTCCAAGTTGTGGGTTGGTTATCAATATTTTTCTTACAATGCACACTCCACCAAACTGAAGCAAAACCAGTAAATGCTCTAGTGGCAGCTCGTACTCGCTCAAGTTCAGAAAAGTCATGGTTACTAAAAACTTGTTCTACTTCAAACTCCCAAGCTAGATAAATAGCAGGATTAAATCTACCCTCAAATGACGGTAAAGAGATAACCTGACCATGTGGTTGTGTGTGTTGTCCCAACTCTCGTGATGGTGAAGATGTGTCCGTCGTCCAAGAACTTCTATCTCCGGAACCTGTCATGATTAGTAGAAACAAGAAACAAAATTCGAGAATAATGTTCCTATGAACTACTAGGATGTGGTTGTAAAGTGCTCACAGTAAAGCAAATATCAATATCTTACAAGTTCTTACCATGCGGCAGGTGGTGACAGGCAACCAGCGATGTCAAATAACTCCGAAGATTGTGTAAAGCGATTGCCAGGGGAACGTACATATACACGATGTAGAAATATGTGGAGCTGGGTTGGCTATATATGGTAGCAAAAGATTAGCAATAATCAATTCAGAGATGCAATGTTGAATAAACGCTCAACGACGGTACTGTGCTGGTCCTAGGCTAGACCGGACTAGAGACGCGAGCCTAAAACACTAATGAGGTCACGGCGTAGCACAACTAGCATCAATGAAGGTTACTAAGTAGCTCTTGACAGCAAGATATGAGTGAAGATCACAACGGTAGTGAAGATAATGATGAAAAACAACTACCAAGCAGGACATACACCAACTCTCTCTCCAACTTTCCTCTTGAAAAGTTTGAGCCAATTTTCTAATAAATTCTTTCAAAGAATGCTACTAACTCAAGCTTTCCAATGCAAAAAGAATCACTCAATTCCGAGTTGATATGAGGAGTCAAAGAATTCTAAAACTGGCCTGAAAAATTGGAACAAGCTGTGTTCATGAACTTCAGAGGGCAAAAACACCTATTTAGAAGCCGATTTTGAGGTGTCAAATATTGAACTAGCTTCTGCAACTATTTAGATGCGGCTCGTCGCTAGCTTTAATTTGAGTACTCACGGAGTCAAAACGGACTTCGTATGAGGAAGATACACCTGTTTTACTGAACAGTGCGCAAAACAGATTCCAATCCGAATTCAGGTACGAGATTGATTCTAGATAGATCCGATTTTTTTCTTCTCTTTTTTCCTCACACTTTTTTTTCTTTTTCTCTCTCTTTTTCTTTTTTTTCTTTCCTTTTTTTCTCTCTTTTTTTCTCCCTCTTTCCAAGACAAACTAGATAAGATGCAGATTGGATCTGGCGAAGATGTGAATGACCTCAACTATGATTATGACAATGAACAGCGCGTAGCACGTGGTGGAAATTAATAGATGGGATGGTGGACAACGGAACGCATAATGATGCAGCGGCGGCATGACTAATGTGAACAGAACTCGAAACTCTAAAGGAACTAGACACTAAGACCAGCAACTCAACACGACGATGCAACCGATAATTCAATAATGCAACCAATGAAAAGAAAATTGCAAAGGCTCGAGTGGCTTGGACAAAGGGTGAATAGATCTAACTATTTTTGTGGCTTTTTCTTGGACAATAGGTAAGAAAATAAATTTAATCTAGGAAAACTGGAAATTCTCACCGAGCAACCTGAAAACTGATACCACTTGATAGAGGCGGGTGTCCCGATCTTCGATGAGATGATAACTATCGATTTGGTGGAGACGACTTTGACGATCCGACTACAAGCGTGCACGACGTTGCGCCTTAGCAATCGCTAAACCAACTCCGAGAGGTTATTGACCACGCCGAGCACAATCAACCTGACCACGAAGGTCTATTCCTGCAAGCAATCGAAGAACAAGCAAGAATATGATAAAAGCAATCTGAATATTGCGGTATGTATGAAGTATTGAATAAGGTGGGGATCCGTAAGCGGTCTTGGTCTGGTCGTTGGACACAAACGAAGTACACGAAGTTGCAATGGCTAACTTTTAACTAAACAAATCCCAAGCAAAAAGCTACTAGATGGATCTACTTATATAGGAGCAAGAGGTGGCGGCCAAGGAGGTGGGAGGACGTCCCAAGGCAGCCTAAAACTAACCCTAGGTCGTACAAGGCCAATGGGCCCAAGTGGAGGTGACGTAACACCTTTGGACTTGTAGTTTGACTCGGATTCTGGTGCAGCGTCAGATTGTTTTCTCCACAACTCAACGCTCCGGACGGATTTTAAGGTGATTCCAATTGTGCTGCAAAGAGCATGAAATCTTCTTTCCAACAAAAAAAGAATCACCCAATTCGGAGTCCGTATGAAATAGTTGTTGGCGTTTTGAGTCAGGTATGTCTGTGCAGTCCGAATCTGAATCCAGAACGTGAGAGACTTGGACTCTATCTTCTCTTGGGACAAAAGTGACGTGAGAGGACTTTTTGAACAGCAAATAAACATCTCTTTCTTCCTTATCTTCATATGTGGATTGTACAAATGTCCCATACACCTGCAATTAGACAAAACACAAAAGTGTGTGAAGTATTTTTGTTCTGGATAACATATATAGATTATTGAATAGTTTGCACTAGAAATCACCTGACAAATATGCATGTATGCAATATTTTTGGTCATATACAAGGTACTCATGTCCTCATCATTGTGGTGCTGGTGGTTGCACGTAGTTCTGATGTTGATCAACCTCATCCTCATAATCGTCCACATACTCATCATCCTCCTCGGTACCACCAGCAGCAGTAGCCGGAGCCAAAGAAGCACCAACAGCAGTAGCAGCGGCACCAGAATTTTGTCCTGGCTCAATAGGAACACGCTGAGCTCGTCCATACTGATTCGGAAGGGGGCGTAGTTGTTGTCGTTGCAGAGGTGCGATAGGTGCAGCCGGCGGTGGTTGTGGAAAACGCATGAGCAATTCATCAAACTTGCTATCAAGCTTTGTTTCAAACGTCTTCTCAATGCCATCTATCTTCTCCATGGCCTCGTCAAATCTGTTTAGCACGTCTTGCACCTGTCCAATCGTCATTTGCTGAAACTTATCATGTAGCTGTTTGTTCGTCAGGTTCTCCCAATCAGTCTCGCCGGCTTGTGATCCTGCCATGGTTAGCAGCAATAGAAACACACAAGAATATGATCCTACAGACTACTAGGAAGTGGTGGTGGTGGTGTGGTGGACAGTCACAAATCCGTCAAGCAAATCTCAAATTCTTACCAGTTCTTACCCAGCAGCAGGCGGTGATCGGCAACCGTTGTAGTCAAAACTCTCAAAGCTTGGCTATAGCGATTACGGGGAGAATCAAGCGCATACACGTAGATGTATGTGGAGCTGGGAAGGCTTATAATATGGTAGCAAAAAGGTCAGCAATAATCAATTCAGAGATGCAAAGTTGAATAAACGCTCAACGACGGTACTGTGCTGGTCCTAGGCTAGACCGTGCTAGAGACGCGAGCCTAGAACACTAACAAAATCACGGGCTGCTGCGTAAACAAGGAGGAGCACACTCTGAATTTTTTTTTTGCTCTTTTTTTTTGCTGCTTTTTTTTCTTTTTTGCGCTGCTTTTTTTTGCGAAAAATCACTATAATGGCGAGTGTCTCAAAACTCTTCCTGTGAAAAAAACTGAAACGGGTCAAAAAAAACTTTCTATAACGGCGACTGTCTCAATACGCTTAGAAACACCTAAAAATAGGATAGCCAGAAATTTTTTTGTCCCGTGCGTTTTTGGAAAATTTTGGGCCTAAACGGAGGGTGGTTTCCGGACTCTTTTTTTTTTGAAACCAACCTCTTCTACGGACGGCAAAAGATTGCTGGAATCCGAAACCTACTCAGACAAGGAAACACGAATCGGAAAACTAGATGGATCCTGAAAACAAACCTAATATGCAAGGAACTCGGATTGGTGGTGGATATATGGTGGTGGTATATGGCAACGGTGGTGGTATATGGCAGCGGTGGTGGTATATCGAGACGGATTCGAAGCGGTGGCGGATAAGCGGTGGTGGTAGATGGTGGTGGTGCACAAGGAGGTGATGGTGCAAAGGAAGTAGATGATGCACGTGGTGTCCATGATGAAGGTCGACCTGCGAGAAAAGTTAGTGCGGCGCCAATGCTGCCGATCCTGCACTTCACGTTCAGCTTTACAAGCAAGATGGAATAAGCGAGTGATATTATTATAATCCTTATAGTCTAGAATGGTCTGAATCTCTATTTAATCCACCCGAAAACGTGCAAGCATAGCTTCATTCTCCTCAACAATACCACATCTAATCAAGCCAGTTTGTAATTCCCGATAATATTCTTCTCTGTGTTTTTTTCCTTGTCTTAAGCGCTGCAATTTTTGAAGTAATTCACGTTGATAATATGGTGGAACCCAACGAGTACGCATAGCAGTTTTCAAAGCAGCCCAAGTAGCTGGAACAGGATATAATCTACAATGTTCGCACCACCAAACACATGCAAAGCTAGTGAAAGCACAAACAAGCAGAGAACACGTCTCTCCTCCGGATATTGTAAACATGTAAATCGTTGTTCAGTTTCTAACTCCCAAGTAAGATATATATCAGAACATATCTACCCTCAAATGGTGGAATATTCAATTTCAGTTTAGGGAGATGGTCATGATCTCGCACTGAGGGGAGCCCTAACATTGCCATTATTTGCATGTGGACGACACGGTGGTTGTGGTGCTGGTGGTTGCACATAGTTCGATGTTGATCAACCTCATCCTCATAATCGTCCACATACTCATCATCCTCCTCGGTACCACCAGCAGCAGAGCAGGAGCCAAAGAAGCACGAACAGCAGATGGCAGCGGCACCAGAATTTTGTCCTGGCTCAATAGGAACACGCCGAGCTCGTCCATACCGATTCGGAAGGGGCGTAGTTGTTGTCGTTGCAGAGGTGCGATAGGTGCAGCCGGCGGTGGTTGTGGAAAACGCGAGCAATTCATCAAACTTGCTATCAAGCTTTGTTTCAAACGTCTTCTCAATGCCATCTATCTTCTCCATGGCCTCGTCAAATCTGTTTAGCACGTCTTGCACCTGTCCAATCATCATTTGCTGAAACTTATCATGTAGCTGTTTGTTCGTCGAGTTCTCCCAATCAGTCTAAATCGCCGGCTTGTGATCCTGCCATGGTTAGCAGCAATAGAAACACACAAGAATATGATCCTCTGAGACTACTAGGAAGTGGTGGTGGTGGTGTGGTGGACAGTCACAAATCCGTCAAGCAAATCTCAAATTCTTACCAGTTCTTACCCAGCAGGCGGTGATCGGCAACCGTTGTAGTCAAAACTCTCAAAGCTTGGCTATAGCGATTACGGGGAGAATCAAATGCACGACGAGATGTATGTGGAGCTGGGAAGGCTTATAATATGGTAGCAAAAAGGTCAGCAATAATCAATTCAGAGATGCAAAGTTGAATAAACGCTCAACGACGGTCTCGGTGCTGGTCCTAGGCTAGACCGTGCTAGAGACGCGAGCCTAGAACACTAACAAAATCACGGCGCTGCGTAAACAAGGGAGGAGCACACTCTGAATTTTTTTTTCGCTTTTTTTTTTTGCTGCTTTTTTTTGCTGCTTTTTTTTTTGCGAAAAATCACTATAATGGCGAGTGTCTCAAAACTCTTCCCAGTGTCAAAAAACTGAAACGGGTCAAAAAACTTTCTATAACGGCGATCGTCTCAATACGCTTAGAAACACCTAAAAATAGGATAGCCGAAAAATTTTTGTCCCGTGCGTTTTGGAAAATTTTGGGCCTAAGCGGAGGGTGGTTTCGGACTCTTTTTTAGTTTTTTTTTGGAAACCAACCTCTTCTACGGACGGCAAAAGATTGCTGGAATCAAAACCTACTCGCATAAGGAAACACGAATCGGAAAACTAGATGGATCCTGAAAACAAACCTAATATGCAAGGAACTCGGATTGGTGGTGGATATATGGTGGTGGTATATGGCAACGGTGGTGGTATATGGCAGCGGTGGTGGTATATCGAGACGGATTCGAAGCGGTGGCGGATAAGCGGTGGTGGTAGATGGTGGTGGTGCCTGAAGGAGGTGATGGTGCAGTGGAAGTAGATGATGCACGTGGTGTCCATGATGAAGGTCGACCTGCAGAAAAGTTAGTGCGCGCCAATGCCTGTCGATCCTGCACTTCATGTTCAGCTTTACAAGCAAGATGGAATAAACGAGTGATATTATTATAATCCTTATAGTCTAGAATGGTCTGAATCTCTATTTAATCCACCCGAAAACGTGCAAGCATAGCTTCATTCTCCTCAACAATACCACATCTAATCAAGCCAGTTTGTAATTCCCGATAATATTCTTCTCAGTGTTTTTCCTTGTCTTAAGCGCTGCAATTTTTGAAGTAATTCACGTTGATAATATGGTGGAACCCGACGAGCACGCATAGCAGTTTTCAAAGCAGCCCAAGTAGCTGAACAGGATATAATCTACAATGTTCAGACCACCAAACACACGCAAAGCTAGTGAAAGCACAAACAGCAGCAGAACACGCTCTCCTCCGGATATTGTAAACATGTAAATCGTTGTTTAGTTTCTAACTCCCAAGTAAGATATATATCGTGAACATATCTACCCTCAAATGGTGGAATATTCAATTTCAGTTTAGGGAGATGGTCATGATCTCGCACTGAGGGGAGCCCTAACATTGCCATTATTTGCATGTGGACGACCGGTGGTTGTGGTGCTGGTGGTTGCACGTGGTTCGATGTTGATCAACCTCATCCTCATAATCGTCCACATACTCATCATCCTCCTCGGTACCACCAGCAGCAGTAGCAGGAGCCAAAGATGATGAGGACATCAATACCATTGTTACACCCACAGCCCCTGCTGCTATACATCTTGGACCAATTACTAGAGCTCACAAGACGCCAACTAAATTACTGTACTTTCTTTTCTTGGTAATGATTCTAATGTTCATGAGAATATGACACTGCCTAAATTGGATACATTTGTTTTGCTTACAAATGTAGGGCCTAGCTTGGAGAAGGATGAACATTGGAGCAAGAACCAGCATGGAGATGATGGCATGCGCAAGGGGGACAAGAATGGAGTTACAAGTGATGATTTCAGGACTTTGAAGCCACCATAATGAGTGCATGAAGCCTTGGACGAAATATACAAGATGCCACTTCATAATATTCGTCCATAGGCTATTCTAGGTGCTCGTCACCTTATTATTGGGCCAGGCCCATGTAATTTCGAAATACATTAGTATAGGCTATTTTAGAGTCCGTATGTGTGGGAAACAAGAGATAGGGTTAGTTTGGACCCTCCACCAAGGGCCACGAAATTCACCCCTCTTCCTCCATATATACAGCCCTTAGGGCACCGTTTAGACTTGGGTTTTGTTTAGATCAAAAGTTCGCCATAGCTGCAACTTCGTGCCGTTTGTGTTCAACGACCGCACAAAGGCGTCCACGAACCCCACCTCGATCAATAAAGCTTTCATCTTATATTCGCAATATCCAGATTGCAATCTCAGTTTCTTGCTTGTTCTTCGTTTGCTCGCAGAAATAGACCCTCGTGGTCGTTGATCGTGCTCGGCGTGGTCAATAACCTCTCGGAGTTGGTTTAGCGATTGCTAAGGCGCGGCGTCCTCGCCGTTCGTAGTCGGATCGTCAAAGTCGACTTCCACCAAAGCGAAATCCACCATCTCATCGAAAGACGGACACCTCTGCCTCTATCAAGTGGTATCAGATTTCCGGGTTGCTCGGTGAGATTTTACAGCTTTTCGTAGTTTAGATCGAGTCTGTTCTTCATACCTACAGTCCACGAAAAAGCCAAAAAAATTAGGGTTAGGTCATCATATCCGAACCAATCTGAGCCTTTGCATAATCTTTTTCACGTATTTGCGTTGTTGAATTTGCGGTTGCATCGCCGTGTCTAGTTCTTTGGTCTTAGAGTCTAGTCTTTTAGAGTTTGAGTTACGGTCATAAGTTGTCTCGCCGCCGCCGCACCATCATCATCGCCCGCCATCTACCACCACCGCTTATCCGCCACCGCTTGAATCCGTATCCATATACCACCACCACGACATATACCACCACCATATATCCACCACCAATCCGAGTTCCTTGCATATTAGATTTGTTTTCGGGATCCATCTAATTTCCGATTCGTGTTTCCTTATCCGAGTAGGTTTGATTCCAGCAATCTTTTGCCGTCGTAGAAGAGGTTGGTCCGAAACCACCTCCGTTTAGGCCCAAAATTTTCCAAAACGCACGCGGGATAAAAATTTCTGGCTATCCTATTTTTAGGTGTTTCTAAGCGTATTGAGCGATCGCCGTTATAGAAAGTTTTTTGACCCGTTTCAGTTTTGGGTCCGGCAATCGAAAAAAAAAAAATTTGGTCGAAAAAATTTCGTGCCCATCCCGTCGGTTTGACCTGGAAGAGTTTTGAGACACTCGCCATTATAGTGATTTTTCGCAAAAAAAAAAAAAAAGCGCAAAAAAAAAAAAAAAAAAAAAAAAAAAAAAGAGCGAAAAAAAAATTCAGAGTGTGCTTTTCCTTTGATTACGTGCAGCGCCGTGATTTTGTTAGTGTTCTAGGCTCGCGTCTCTAGCACGGTCTAGCCTAGGACCAGCACAAGACTGTCGTTGAGCGTTTATTCAACTTTGCATCTCGATTTGATTATTGTTGACCCTTTTGCTACCATATTATAAGCCTTCCCAGCTCCACATAAATCTCGTCGTGCGTTTGACTCTCCCCGCAATCGCTCTATCCAAGCTTTGAGAGTTTTGATTACAACGGTTGCCGATCACCGCTTTCTTCTTTGGGTAAGAACTGGTAAGAATTTGAGATTTGCTTGACGGATTTGTGACACCCACCACCACCTCTTGTTAGTAGTCTGTAGGATCATATTCTTGTGTGTTTCTATTGCTGCTAACCATGGCAGGATCACAATCCGACGAGACTGACTGGGAGAACATGACGAACAAACAGCTACATGATAAATTTCAGCAAATGATGAGTGGACAGGTGCAAGATGTGGTAAACAGATTTGACGAGGCCATGGAGAAGATAGATGGCATTGAGAAGACGTTTGAAACAAAGCTTGATAGCAAGTTTGATGAATTGCTCGCGCGTTTTCCACAACCACCGCCGGCTGCACCTATCGCACCTCTGCAACGACAACAACTACGCCCCCTTCCGAATCAGTATGGACGAGCTCAGCGTGTTCCTATTGAGACAGACAAAATTCGTGCCGCTGCTCATCGCTGTTGGTGCTTCTTTGGCTCCTGCCATCTGCTGCTGCTGGTACCGACGAGGATGATTATATGGGAGATTATGAGGATGAGGTTGATCAACATCGAACTACGTGCAACCACCAGCACCACAACCACCGTGTCGCCCACATGCAAATAATGGCAATGCTAGGGCTCCCCTCAGTGCGAGATCATGACCATCTTCCTAAACTGAAATTGAATATTCCACCATTTGAGGGTAGATATGTTCACGATATATATCTTACTTGGGAGTTAGAAACTGAACAACGATTTACATGTTTACAATATCCCGAGGAGAGACGTGTTCCTGCTGCTGTTTGTGCTTTCACTAGCTTTGCATGTGTTTGGTGGTCTCAACATTGTAGATTATATCCTGCTCCAGCTACTTGGGCTGCTTTGAAAACTGCTATGCGTGCTCGTTGGGTTCCACCATATTATCAACGTGAATTACTTCAAAAATTGCAGCGTTTAAGACAAGGAAAAATTCTGTAGAAGAATATTATCGTGAATTACAAACCGGCTTGATTAGATGTGGTATTGTTGAGGAGAATGAAGCTATGCTTGCACGTTTTACGGGTGGATTAAATAGAGAGATTGCACCATTCTAGACTATAAGGATTATAATAATATCACTCGTTTATTCCATCTTGCTTGTAAAGCTGAGCGTGAAGTGCAGGATCGATGCATTGGCGCCGCACTAACTTTTCTCGCAGTCGACCTTCATCATGGACACCACGTGCATCATCTACTTCCACCGCACCATCACCTCCTTTAGGTGCCACCTCCAACCGTGATACAAGAAAGCGTGCACAACCACCACTATCTCGCCAAGAGCACACCGCTGGGCCTGCATGAGCTCTTCTTCCATGGCGTCAACAGGGCACACAAGTGATATTATTTGTCGTCGTTGTAAGGGAAGAGGACATTTTGCGAAAGAATGCAAATCTCAGCGTGTGATGATTGCTACGAGGATGGTGGGTATGAGTCCGCTAGTAACTACGATGAGGAGACTTTGGCTCTTATTACACATGAGGAACACGGTGGAGATGATTCGATCATGAGACACAATACATGGCTGTGAAGATGCCGACAGTATGAATGTTTAGTTGCTCAACGTGTTTTGAGTGTGCAGGTTACACAAGTGAGCAAAATCAGAGGCATAATTTGTTCCATACAAAGGAGTTGTGAAGGAACGTTCTATTCAAGGTCATCATAGATGGAGGGAGCTGCAACAACTTGGCTAGCATGGAGATGGTGGAGAAGCTATCTCTCACCACAAGACCACATCCACATCCTTACTACATCCAATGGTTCAACAACAGCGGCAAGGTGAAGGTAACACGTCTTTGTTAGTGTGCATTTTAGTATCTCTACATATGCTGATTATGTTGATTGTGATGTGGTACCTATGCAAGCATGTTCCTTGTTACTTGGTAGACCATGGCAATTTGATAAAAATTCTGTACACCATGGTAGAAACAATCAATATACTCTTGTTCATAAGGATAAAAATATTACTTTGCTTCCTATGACTCCTGAGTCCATTTTGAAAGATGATATTAATAGAGCTAATAAAGCAAAACAGGAGAAAAATAAGAGTGAAAATCAGATTGTGGCAAAAGAATTTGAGCAACACATGAAGACTAATAATAAACCATCTACTGTTGCTTCTGAAATTAAATTGAAAAGTGCATGTTTACTTGCCACCAAATCTGATATTGATGAGCTAGATTTTGGCAAATCTATTTGCTATGCTTTTGTGTGCAAAGAGGCATTATTTTCATTCGAGGATGTGCCTTCCTCTTTGCCCCCTGCTGTCACTAACATTTTGCAGGAGTTCGCTGACGTCTTTCCACAAGACGTGCCACCGGGATTACCACCTATTCGAGGGATTGAGCATCAAATTGACTTAATTCCCGGTGCATCATTACCCAACCGTGCACCATACCGCACCAATCCGGAGGAGACGAAGGAGATTATCGTCAAGTACAGGAGCTGCTCGACAAAGGGTATATCGCGAATCCCTTAGTCCTTGTGCTGTTCCTATTATTCTAGTGCCGAAAAAGGATGGTACGTCACGTATGTGTGTTGATTGTAGAGGCATCAATAATATTACTATTCGTTATCGTCACCCTATTCCTAGGCTAGATGATATGCTTGATGAATTGAGTGGCTCTACAATATTCTCCAAAGTTGATTTGCGTAGTGGATACCATCAAATTCGTATGAAATTGGGAGATGAATGGAAAACAGCATTTAAAACTAAGTTTGGATTATATGAGTGGTTAGTCATGCCTTTTGGGTTAACTAATGCACCTAGTACTTTCATGAGATTAATGAGCGAAGTTTTACGTGCTTTCATTGGACGATTTGTGGTAGTTTATTTTGATGATATACTGATTTATAGCAAATCTTTGGAAGAACATTTGGAACATTTACGTGCTGTTTTTAATGCTCTACGTGATGCACGTTTGTTTGGTAACCTTGGGAAGTGCACCTTTTGCACCGACCGAGTATCTTTTCTTGGCTATGTTGTTACTCCACAGGAATTGAAGTTGATAAAGCCAAGATTGAAGCTATTGAGAGTTGGCGCAGCCCAAAACGGTCACACAAGTGAGGAGTTTCCTTGGCCTCGCTGGTTTCTATAGGCGTTTTGTGAGAGATTTCAGCACCATTGCTGCACCTCTCAATGAGCTTACAAAGAAGGATGTGCCTTTTGTTTGGGGTACCGCACAGAAGAAGCCTTCACGGTGTTGAAAGATAAGTTGACACATGCTCCTTTACTCCAACTTCCTGATTTTACTAAGACTTTTGAGCTTGAATGTGATGCTAGTGGAATTGGATTAGGAGGTGTGTTATTACAAGATGGCAAACCTGTTGCGTACTTTTCCGAAAAATTGAGTGGGCCTAGTCTGAATTATTCTACTTATGATAAAGAATTATATGCTCTTGTTCGGACTTTAGAAACATGGCAACATTATTTATGGCCCAAAGAATTTGTTATACATTCTGATCATGAATCTTTGAAACATATTAAAAGTCAAGCTAAACTGAATCGTAGACATGCTAAATGGGTTGAATTCATTGAGACTTTCCTTATGTCATTAAACACAAGAAGGGTAAAGAAAATGTTATTGCCGATGCATTGTCTCGTCGCTATACTATGCTTTCACAACTTGACTTCAAAATATTTGGTTTGGAGACCATCAAAGATCAATATGTGCATGATGCTGATTTTAAAGATGTATTGCAGAATTGTAAAGAAGGAAGAACATGGAACAAGTTTGTCGTTAATGATGGGTTTGTGTTCGTGCTAACAAGCTATGCATTCCAGCTAGCTCCGTTAGTCTTTTGTTGTTGCAGGAGGCGCATGGAGGAGGACTAATGGGACACTTTGGCGTGAAGAAGACGGAGGACGTACTTGCTACACATTTCTTTTGGCCAAAGATGAGACGGGATGTTGAGCGTTTTATTGCTCGCTGCACTACATGTCAAAAAGCTAAGTCACGACTCAATCCTCATGGTTTATATATGCCTTCACTTTGCACCTAGTGTTCCTTGGGAGGATATATCGATGGACTTTGTTTTAGGTTTACCTAGAACAAAGAAGGGAGGATAGCATATTTGTTGTCGTGGATAGATTCTCGAAAATGGCACACTTTATACCATGTCATAAAAGCGATGATCTTTGTCAATGTTGCTGATTTGTTCTTTCGTGAAATTATTCGCTTGCATGGTGTGCCAAATACTATTGTTTCAGATCGTGATACTAAATTTCTTAGCCACTTTTGGAGATGTTTATGGGCTAAGTTGGGGACTAAACTGCTTTTAGTACTACTTGTCACCCCCAAACTGATGGACAAACTGAAGTAGTCAATAGAACATTGTCTACAATGCTTAGGGCTGTTCTAAAGAAAAATAAGAAAATGTGGGAGGAATGCTTGCCTCATATTGAATTTGCTTATAATCGTTCGTTGCATTCTACTACTAAGATGTGCCCTTTTGAAGTTGTGTATGGTTTCCTACCTCGTGCACCTATTGATTTGTTGCCTCTTCCATCTTCGGAGAAGGTTAATTTTGATGCTAAAGAACGTGCTGAATTGATTTTAAAAATGCATGAGTTAACTAAGGAAAACATTGAGCGTATGAATGCTAAATATAAACTTGTTTGGAGATAAGGGTAGAAAACATGTTGTGTTTGCACCGGAGATCTTGTTTGGTTACATTTGCGTAAGGATAGATTTCTGATTTGCGCAAATCAAAGCTAATGCCACGTGCTGCTGGTCCCTTTAAGGTGTTGGAGAAAGTAAATGATAATGCATATAAACTTGAGCTGCCTGCAGATTTTGGGGTTAGTCCCACTTTTAACATTGCAGATTTGAAGCCATATTTGGGTGAGGAAGATGAACTTCCGTCGAGGACGACTTCATTTCAAGAAGGGAGGATGATGAGGACATCAATACCATTGTTACACCCACAGCCCCTGCTGCTATACATCTTGGACCAATTACTAGAGCTCACAAGACGCCAACTAAATTACCGGTACTTTCGTTTCTTGGTAATGATTCTAATGTTCATGAGAATATGACGCTGCCTAAATTGGATACATTTGTTTTGCTTACAAATGTAGGGCCTAGCTTGGAGAAGGATGAACATTGGAGCAAGAACCAGCATGGAGATGATGGCATGCATAAGGGGACAAGAATGGAGTTACAAGTGATGATTTCAGGACTTTGAAGCCACCATAATGAGTGCATGAAGCCTTGGACGAAATATACAAGATGCCACTTCATAATATTCGTCCATAGGCTATTCTAGGTGCTCACGTCACCTTATTATTGGGCCAGGCCCATGTAATTTCGAAATACATTAGTATAGGCTATTTTTAGAGTCCGTATGTGTGGGGAAACAAGAGATAGGGTTAGTTTGGACCCCTCCACCAAGGGCCACGAAATTCACCCCTCTTCCTCCATATATACAGCCCTTAGGGCACCGTTTAGACTTGGGTTTTGTTTAGATCAAAAGTTCGCCTTAGCTGCAACTTCACAGCGTTTCGTTTGTGTTCAACGACCGGACAAAGCGCCACGAACCCCACCTCGATCAATAAAGCTTTCATCTTATATTCGCAATATCCAGATTGCAATCTCAGTTTCTTGCTTGTTCTTCGTTTGCTCGCAGGAAATAGACCCTCGTGGTCAGGTTGATCGTGCTCCGGCGTGGTCAATAACCTCTCGGAGTTGGTTTAGCGATTGCTAAGGCGCGACGTCCTCGCACGTTCGTAGTCGGATCGTCAAAGTCGACTTCCACCAAAGCGAAATCCACCATCTCATCGAAAGACGGGACACCTCTGCCTCTATCAAAAGAAGCACCAACAGCAGTAGCAGCGGCACCAGAATTTTGTCCTGGCTCAATAGGAACACGCTGAGCTCGTCCATACTGATTCGGAAGGGGGCGTAGTTGTTGTCGTTGCAGAGGTGCGATAGGTGCAGCCGGCGGTGGTTGTGGAAAACGCGCGAGCAATTCATCAAACTTGCTATCAAGCTTTGTTTCAAACGTCTTCTCAATGCCATCTATCTTCTCCATGGCCTCGTCAAATCTGTTTAGCACGTCTTGCACCTGTCCAATCATCATTTGCTGAAACTTATCATGTAGCTGTTTGTTCGCCGTGTTCTCCCAATCAGTCTCGCTGGCTTGTGATCCTGCCATGGTTAGCAACAATAGAAACACACAAGAATATGATCCTCAGACTACTAGGAAGTGGTGGTGGTGGTGTGGTGGACAGTCACAAATCCGTCAAGCAAATCTCAAATTCTTACCAGTTCTTACCCAGCAGCAAAGCGGTGATCGGCAACCGTTGTAGTGAAAACTCTCAAAGCTTGGCTATAGCGATTACGGGGAGAATCAAACGCACGACGTAGATGTATGTGGAGCTGGGAAGGCTTACAATATGGTAGCAAAAAGGTCAAGAATAATCAATTCAGAGATGCAAAGTTGAATAAACGCTCAACGACGAGTCTTGTCTTGGTCCTAGGCTAGACCGTGCTAGAGATGCGAGCCTAGAACATCGACAAAATCACGGCGCTGCGTAAACAAGGAGGAGCACACTCAAAAAAAAATCGCTCTTTTTTTGCTTGCTTTTTTTTTTTGCTTTTTTTTGAAAAATCACTATAATGGCGAGTGTCTCAAAACTCTTCCCAGGTCAAAAAACTGAAACGGGTCAAAAAACTTTCTATAACGGCGATCGTCTCAATACGCTTAGAAACACCTAAAATAGGATAGCGAAAAATTTTTTGTCCCATGCGTTTTTGGAAAATTTTGGGCCTAAACGGAGGGTGGTTTCCGGGCTCTTTTTTTTTTGGAAACCAACCTCTTCTACGGACAGCAAAAGATTGCTGGAATCCGAAACCTACTCAGACAAGGAAACACGAATCGAAAACTAGATGGATCCCGAAAACAAACCTAATATGCAAGGAACTTCGGATTGGTGGTGGATATATGGTGGTGGTATATGGCAACGGTGGTGGTATATGGCAGCGGTGGTGGTATATCGAGACGGATTCAAGGTGGCGGATAAGCGGTGGTGGTAGATGGCAGGGCGATGATGATGGTGCGGCGGCGTGACAACTTATGACCGTAACTCAAACTCTAAAAGACTAGACTCTAAGACCAGCAACTAGACACGACGATGCAACCGCAAATTCAACAACGCAAATACGAAAAAGATTATGCAAAGGCTCGATTGGTTCGGATATGATGACCTAACCCTAATTTTTTTTGGCTTTTTCGTGGACTGTAGGTATGAAGAATGACTCGATCTAAACTACGAAAAACAGTATAAT
This sequence comes from Aegilops speltoides, assembly GCA_021437245.1. Taxonomy (NCBI): domain Eukaryota; kingdom Viridiplantae; phylum Streptophyta; class Magnoliopsida; order Poales; family Poaceae; genus Aegilops; species Aegilops speltoides. The sequence goes on from CM038141.1 coordinate 205,934,090, forward strand.
CTCACCGAGCAACACGGAAATCTGATACCACTTGATAGAGGTAAAGGTGTCCGCCTTTCGATGAGATGGTGGATTTCGCTCATGTGGAAGTCGACTTTGACGATCCGACTACGAAGCGTCGAGGACGCCGCGCCTTTAGCAATCGCTAAACCAACTCCGAGAGGTTATTGACCACGCCGAGCACGATCAACCCGACCACGAGGGTCTATTTCCTGCGAGCAAACGAAGAACAAGCAAGAAACTGAGATTGCAATCTGGATATTGCGAATATAAGATGAAAGCTTTATTGATCAAGGTGGGGTTCTGTGGCGCCTTTGTCCGGTCGTAGAACACAAACGGCAATCTGGAAGTTGCAGCTATGGCGAACTTTTGATCTAAACAAAACCCAAAGTCTAAACGGTGCCCTAAGGGCTGTATATATGGAGGAAGAGGGGAGAATTTCGTGGCCCTTGGTGGAGGGGTCCAAACTAACCCTATCTCTTGTTTCCCACACATACGGACTCTAAAATAGCCTATACTAATGTATTTCGAAATTACATGGGCCTGGCCCAATAATAAGGTGACGCAGCACCTAGAATAGCCTCTGACGAAAATTTATGAAGTGGCATCTTGTATATTTCATCCAAGGCTTCATGCACTCATTATGGTGGCTTCAAAGTCCTGAAATCATCACTTGTAACTCCATTCTTGTCCCCCTTACGCATGCCATCATCTCCATGCTTGTTCTTGCTCCAATCTTCATCCTTCTCCAAGCTAGGCCCTTCATTTGTAAGCAAAACAAATGTATCCAATTTAGGCAGCACCATATTCTCATGAACATTAGAATCATTACCAAGAAACGAAAGTACCTGGTAATTTAGTTGGCGTGCGCGAGCTCTAGTAATTGGTCCAGTATGTATAGCAGCAGGGGCTGTGGGTGTAACAATGGTATTGATGTCCTCATCAGCAATCATAGCGATCAAGTCAAGCAAGCGAGTAGTGCGAAGATGCAACATACTAGAAGGAATCATGGCAAGCTTGTAATGTGTGCTAATAGTGGGCATGAATAATTCACATGTCATAGCACAAGCATGAAAGCAAGGTATGAGTAGGATAGCATGAATGTATTGGTGAGAAGCCATATGTAAATAGCAATGGGTCATCATGATTCACCCAACACAAGAATCAACAATAGCATGAGGCACATGATAAACATGGCAAAAGCAACAAGGATCTCCACCAAGCATGCAAATACACATAGGAATATCATAATGGTGAATTATGGGTAGATGCAAACAAGGGTCACAATTGCATGGCAAAGGCATAGAAGCAAGCATAACATGCAAAGTGAACACAATAGTATGGGCATATGGTGACGAGTGGTAAATAGCCCATAGCCATGTGAGAGCCAAGTAGAAGAGATGCGTGAAGTCCTTGCGCGAAGGGAACGGTGGTAAGGATAGTCCACGGGAACCCAAAGCATCGTTGTTCTCAAGAGCTCGTTTCGTCAACTCTTGGGATTGAGAGGTTGACGAGTATATGTGAGTACCTACACAAAACAAAGGCAAAGGAAAAATTGTGTGTGCGTGATATATGTACACATCATCCATCATGATGCGCACGTGCATGTGTCGGTTAGCACAAAATAGCCAATGCTCAAATAAATGAGATGCGCAATATAGAAACATGTCATCCATCATGAGAGGTTTGTTATGATGTATGTCATAATGGAGACTCAAAGGATGTAATGCATCATGAGAAATATCTAGAGCATTGTTATTCATGGAATGCATATGGTGTACGCAATTATGGGAATCATGCAAAGTATAAAATGCATCAAGATCTCCTAATATGTATGAGCATGAGTAGCAACATCACATGGACAATATTGACAACATCCAAAACAATGCATATTTGGAACGATGTGATCTGGCATGGCATAGTAGATGAATTGCGCAAATCATGTAAAGGAAGCATGGCAATATCATCACATGAAAAACAAAAGCCAATGACCATCATCACGTTATCTATGCCATAAGTGCAAATGGGATTGATTTTAATGGGGCATGCATAGTTACTATGTTGAGATTGTAATGATGCAATATGGGAGATCTCACTCATAGCATATGACAAGTTCAATGGGTTATCAAACATGACGTGACCAAAAGAATTTTCACATGATATCCAATGGAGCATAGCATCACAACAAGGCAACTCAACATGCTCATCATCATATTCATCATAAATTGGTAAGTCATTACATGAGGAAGTCTCACTAGCATGAAGCATGGCAATAGGTGTGTCAACATCATGGGAGCAATCGATGTCCAGAGAGTCCACTAGTGGGACAAGAGAAGCACCATCACCTATGTTACCTTTGGAGTGTCGTTCATGTGTTGTAGGCGAGGTGTTGAAGATCCACTCATTGTCATCTTCATCTTGATGGAACCATGTGGGGGGTGCATCATCGTCCACCATGGCCATCGGTTTTCCCATTGGAGGGATGGACTCATCGAGGGTAGGCATGTTGTCATGTAGGAGACCTAGCACCAAAGAAGAAAACACACTAGGAGTAGAGGTTAAGTCGTTAGAAATCATAGTGGCCTCACATGCCATGTCAACTACCTCACTCACTAAGTGTTGTGGCTCACTCACTCCCTCAAGGATGCTCTCGCTCATATGGTTTGTGGAGTCACTCAAATGTCACTCAACCTCACATAGGATGTGTGGCATGATCTCATGTGTGGGGCCAGTGGTGGTCACACTCATCCTCTCATAGGAAATGCTCTCAGTGTCACGTATGGTGGAGTCACTCATGTCCCTCATGTGGTGGTGGCTCTCCTCACATGGCACTTGGGGCATCTTGACATATGTGGGTTTCGGAGAGATGTAGGTGAAAATGTCTCCATGCTCAACTCCTATCGCCGTGGTCAAAGGGGATGGCCCTTGCTCGACCTTCTTGTCGCCGTCTTGGAGTTGGAGGCCCATATTATGTGGCACCTCGTAGCTCGTCTCCATGACCAAAGGGAGTTTCCCATGCTCGGCCATCTTCCTTGGGGGGATTCCGAAGATGGAAGTGTCGCCCTCACTCGTAGGTAGTCCCCTTGAACTTGATGAAGTCGATGTAGGCGTACACGTGGGAAGTAGGCGAAGATGCCGTACGTCCAAAGGCGAAGATGCCTTGATAGCACTTGGCGAAGATGCCAAAGTGGTTGTTGTAGCCGTAGCGCCGTCTTGGTGGTGGTCGTCTCGCGGTCTTCTCTTTTGCTCATAATGCTTGGACTTGGCATGATGTAGGGCTTGTTGGGACTTGTGCATTTCTGCTTGTGGAGCATCTTCATGATGATGATGTCGTTGTCGAGCTTGAGCTCATAGGCGTTCATCATCGTCATGCACATGTTGCTTGGAGGTGACTTGGCCTTCATGACGATGTGGATCACGAACGTGATGATGGTCGCCATGTAGATGTGGACGAGGACGATTTGCACTTGCATCGTTTCCGCGCTCCGAAGACTTGTGGCTTGAATGTCGCCGCCTTGAAGATGGCGAAGGGGAAGAAGACTTGATCAAGGCTCTAATCTCCTCCATCCTTGCATCTTGCTCCTCTTTATGTGCGGAAAGCTTCTTGTCGATGTACTCCCTTTTCCTTGCTTCGGAGTGACGAATGTCGATGGAGATGTCCTCGATGCGCTCATGCAATCTTGATTATGCGCCTTGCATTTGTCATTGTAGATCGAAGATGGACGCTTTGTTGATGCGCCGTCGTTGTTGTCATAGACCGGCGATGAAATGCCTTGCCTATCCATCACAATACTCGAGGAAATATGAGTGGGAGAAAGAGAAGAACTTATACCAATGTACCTTGACCGATGTTGACAATGAATCAAGTTCACTCAAATGCGGACAATGAAATAGCACTATTGGTACCAATCCTTGTCGGTTCTCACACCTACACAAGTAAGGCTTATGGTGGAGCTCGGTGAGGATAATGGCACAAAAAATTTGATGCAAAATGTTAGCAAGAGTCAATAATGTTGAAAGAGATTCACAAATTCGCAAGCGAAACAAGTAGACCAATAGCAATGAAAGGTACACGGAAACACACACGGACAGATAAATGGGGTCATGCAACCAAGGAATGAGCACAAAATGTGGAATCCACGGAAAATGCTCGTGTTGCACAACTCAAGAGAGACGCTAGCACGATTGCTCAATAGGCAGATACGACACTTGTGCACAACTTATAAGATGCAAAATGGATAAACTTCTATCCCAAGTATGCTATGTATGTATGGTTCCTGGTGTTTCTCTCAAGATGATCCAAGATGATCGGATATGACAATCTTATATGCAATGTGGTATGATGCTATGGCACTTGCTTACAAGCTCTTTGCTCTCTTTCTTTTGCTTAAAAGCTTTATTTCTTTTTTTTCTATGGCCACTTTTGCACAATGCACAAACCAAGATAGCAATTGTGTATATGCGGGAACAAACTTGTGACACAAGATATGATAGCAATATATGCACCACGATGATATGGTATGTATACTATAGGAAGTATGATCACTAATGTGCACAAGTAACGTTGCCGGCAATACTCAAATGGCTAGTCTCGATAGGCAAGCAATGCAAAAGTAAAGCTAGGGGTTAACAATCCAATGGCAATGGGAATATACAATGGAGGGATACCACGATACCAAGATGATATGGAGGTTACCGTCCTTGGCGATGATGAGTGGCGGTGTTCTTGATGTAGAAACCAAGATGATGGAGTCTCGTCCCTAAGTAGCTGAAACACCTTAGGAAACGGAAAAACCGCGAACTCAAAATCTCAAACGTCAAATGTCAAAATGGTGGTAGCGGAAAGCGGTGGTGGTGTTGCACTAGGCAATGCGGAAGTGGAATTGATGAGGACATCAATACCATTGTTACACCCACAGCCCCTGCTGCTATACATACTGGACCAATTACTAGAGCTCGCGCACGCCAACTAAATTACCAGGTACTTTCGTTTCTTGGTAATGATTCTAATGTTCATGAGAATATGATGCTGCCTAAATTGGATACATTTGTTTTGCTTACAAATGAAGGGCCTAGCTTGGAGAAGGATGAACATTGGAGCAAGAACAAGCATGGAGATGATGGCATGCGCAAGGGGGACAAGAATGGAGTTACAAGTGATGATTTCAGGACTTTGAAGCCACCATAATGAGTGCATGAAGCCTTGGACGAAATATACAAGATGCCACATCATAAATTTCATCCAGAGGCTATTCTAGGTGCTGCGTCACCTTATTATTGGGCCAGGCCCATGTAGTTTCGAAATACATTAGTATAGGCTATTTTTAGAGTCCGTATGTGTGGGGAAACAAGAGATAGGGTTAGTTTCGGACCCCTCCACCAAGGGCCACGAAATTCTCCCCCTCTTCCTCCATATATACAGCCCTTAGGGCACCGTTTAGACTTTGGGTTTTGTTTAGATCAAAAGTTCGCCATAGCTGCAACTTCGCGTGCCGTTTGTGTTCAACGACTGCATAAAGGCGTTATGAACCCCACCTTGATCAATAAAGCTTTCATCTTATATTCGCAATATCCAGATTGCAATCTCAGTTTCTTGCTTGTTCTTCGTTTGCTCGCAGGAAATAGACCCTCGTGGTCGTTGATCGTGCTCGGCGTGGTCAATAACCTCTCGGAGTTGGTTTAGCGATTGCTAAGGCGCGGCGCCTCGCACGCTTCGTAGTCGGATCGTCAAAGTCGACTTCCACCAAAGCGAAATCCACCATCTCATCGAAAGACGGACACCGCTGCCTCTATCAAGTGGTATCAGATTTCCGTGTTGCTCGGTGAGATTTTACAGTTTTTCGTAGTTTAGATCGAGTCTGTTCTTCATACCTACAGTCCACGAAAAAGCCAAAAAAAATTAGGGTTAGGTCATCATATCCGAACCAATCTGAACCTTTGCATAATCTTTTCTGTATTTGCGTTGTTTAATTTGCGGTTGCATCGTCGTGTCTAGTTGCTGGTCTTAGAGTCTAGTCTTTTAGAGTTTCGAGTTCTGGTCATAAGTTGTCACGCCGCCGCCGCACCATCATCATCGCCCCTGCCATCTACCACCACCGCTTATCCGCCACCGCTTCGAATCCGTATCCATATACCACCACCGCTGCCATATACCACCACCGTTGCCATATACCACCACCATATATCCACCACCAATCCGAGTTCCTTGCGTATTCGATTTGTTTTCGGGATCCATCTAATTTCCGATTCGTGTTTCCTTGTCTGAGTAGGTTTCGGATTCCAGCAATCTTTTGCCGTCCGGAAACCACCCTCCGTTTAGGCCCAAAATTTTCCAAAAACGCACGGGATAAAAAAATTTCTGGCTATCCTATTTTTAGGTGTTTCTAAGCGTATTGAGCCAGTCGCCGTTATAGAAAGTTTTTTGACCCGTTTCAGTTTTGGGTCCAGCAGTGAAAAAAAATTTTGGTCGAAAAATTTCGTGCCCATCCTGTCAGTTTGACACAGGAAGAGTTTTGAGACACTCGCCATTATAGTGATTTTTCGCAAAAAAAAGAGCAGCGCAAAAAAAGCAGCAAAAAAAAAAAGAGCGAAAAAAATTCAGAGTGTGCTTTTCCTTTGTTTACGTGCAGCGCCGTGATTTTGTTAGTGTTCTAGGCTCGCGTCTCTAGCACGGTCTAGCCTAGGACCAGCACAAGATCTGCGTCGTTGAGCGTTTATTCAACTTTGCATCTCTGATTTGATTATTGTTGACCCTTTTGCTACCATATTATAAGCCTTCCCAGCTCCACATACATCTACGTCGTGCGTTTGATTCTCCCCGTAATCGCTATAGCCAAGCTTTGAGAGTTTTGACTACAACGGTTCTTGATCACCACCGCTGCTGGGTAAGAACTGGTAAGAATTTGAGATTTGCTTCACGGTTTGTGACTGCCCACCACACCACCACCACCACTTCCTAGTAGTCTGTAGGATCATATTCTTGTGTGTTTCTATTGCTGCTAACCATGGCAGGAACACAGCCGATGAGACTGATTGGGAGAACGACAAACAAACAGCTACATGATAAGTTTCAGCAAATGATGATTGGACAGGTGCAAGATGTGGTAAACAGATTTGACGAGGCCATGGAGAAGATAGATGGCATTGAGAAGACGTTTGAAACAAAGCTTGATAGCAAGTTTGATGAATTGCTCGCGCGTTTTCCACAACCACCGCCGGCTGCACCTATCGCACCTCTGCAACGACAACAACTCGCCCCTCCGAATCAAGATGGGCCGAGCTCAGCGTGTTCCTATTGAGCCAGGACAAAATTCTGGTGCCGCTGCTATCTGCTGTTGGTGCTTCTTTGGCTCCTGCTCTCTGCTGCTGCTGGTACCGACGAGGATGATTATGTGGAAGATTACGAGGATGAGGTTGATCAACATCGAACTACGTGCAACCACCAGCACCACAACCACCGGTCGTCCACATGCAAATAATGGCAATGTTAGGGCTCCCCTCAGTGCGAGATCATGACCATCTCCCTAAACTGAAATTGAATATTCCACCATTTGAGGGTAGATATGTTCCGATATATATCTTACTTGGGAGTTAGAAACTGAACAACGATTTACATGTTTACAATATCACGAGGAGAGACGTGTTCTCGCTGCTGTTTGTGCTTTCACTAGCTTTGCATGTGTTTGGTGGTCTCGAACATTGTAGATTATATCCTGTTCCACTACTTGGGCTGCTTTGAAAACTGCTATGCGTACTCGTTGGGTTCCACCATATTATCAACGTGAATTACTTCAAAAATTGCAGCGTTTAAGACAAGGAAAAATTCTGTAGAAGAATATTATCGGGAATTACAAACCGGCTTGATTAGATGTGGTATTGTTGAGGAGAATGAAGCTATGCTTGCACGTTTTACGGGTGGATTAAATAGAGATTCGACCATTCTAGACTATAAGGATTATAATAATATCACTCGTTTATTCCATCTTGCTTGTAAAGCTGAGCGTGAAGTGCAGGATCGACGTGCATTGGCGCCGCACTAACTTTTCTCGCAGTCGACCTTCATCATGGACACCACGTGCATCATCTACTTCCACCGCACCATCACCTCCTTCAGTGCCACCTCCAACCGTGATACAAGAAAGCAGCACAACCACCACTATCTGCCAAGAGCACACTGCCGGGCTCTGCCAGAGCTCTTCTTCTTCCATGGCGTCAACAGGCACACAAGTGATATTATTTGTCGTCATTGTAAGGGAAGAGGACATTTTATGAGAGAATGCAAATCTCAGCGTGTGATGATTGCTCTTGAGGATGGTGGGTATGAGTCCGCTAGTGACTATGATGAGGAGACTTTGGCTCTTATTACACATGAGGAACACGGTGGAGATGATTCGATCATGAGACACAATACATGGCTGCTCAAGATCTTGACAGGTATGAATGTTTAGTTGCTCAACGTGTTTTGAGTGTGCAGGTTACACAAGTGAGCAAGATCAGAGGCATAATTTGTTCCATACAAAGGAGTTGTGAAGGAACGTTCTATTCAAGCGTCATCATAGATGGAGGAGCTGCAACAACTTGGCTAGCATGGAGATGGTGGAGAAGCTATCTCTCACCACAAGACCACATCCACATCCTTACTACATCCAATGGTTCAACAACAGCGGCAAGGTGAAGGTAACACGTCTTGTTCGTGTGCATTTTAGTATCTCTACATATGCTGATTATGTTGATTGTGATGTGGTACCTATGCAAGCATGTTCCTTGTTACTTGGTAGACCATGGCAATTTGATAAAATTCTGTACACCATGGTAGAAACAATCAAGATACTCTTGTTCATAAGGATAAAAATATTACTTTGCTTCCTATGACTCCACGAGTCCATTTTGAAAGATGATATTAATAGAGCTAATAAAGCAAAACAGGAGAAAAATAAGAGTGAAAATCAGATTGTGGCAAAAGAATTTGAGCAACACATGCAGCCTAATAATAAACCATCTCTTGTTGCTTCGAAATTAAATTGAAAAGTGCATGTTTACTTGCCACCAAATCTGATATTGATGAGCTAGATTTTAGCAAATCTATTTGCTATGCTTTTGTGTGCAAAGAGGCATTATTTTCATTCGAGGACGTGCCTTCCTCTTTGCCCCTGCTGTCACTAACATTTTGCAGAGTTCGACGCGGCGTCTTTCCACAAGGCGTGCCACCGGATTACCACCTATTCGAGGGATTGAGCATCAAATTGACTTAATTCCCGTGCATCATTACCCAACCGTGCACCATACCGCACCAATCCGGAGGAGACGAAGGAGATTATCGTCAAGTACAGGAGCTGCTCGACAAAGGTTATATCGCGAATCCCTTAGTCCTTGTGCTGTTCCTATTATTCTAGTGCCGAAAAAGGATGGTACGTCACGTATGTGTGTTGATTGTAGAGGCATCAATAATATTACTATTCGTTATCGTCACCCTATTCCTAGGCTAGATGATATGCTTGATGAATTGAGTGGCTCTACAATATTCTCCAAAGTTGATTTGCGTCGTGGATACCATCAAATTCGTATGAAATTGGGAGATGAATGGAAAACAGCATTTAAAACTAAGTTTGGATTATATGAGTGGTTAGTCATGCCTTTTGGGTTAACTAATGCACCTAGTACTTTCATGAGATTAATGAGCGAAGTTTTACGTGTTTTCATTGGACGATTTGTGGTAGTCTATTTTGATGATATACTGATTTATAGCAAATCTTTGGAAGAACATTTGGAACATTTACGTGCTGTTTTTAATGCTCTCGTGATGCACGTTTGTTTGGTAACCTTGGGAAGTGCACCTTTTGCACCGACCGAGTATCTTTTCTTGGCTATGTTGTTACTCCACAGGAATTGAAGTTGATAAAGCCAAGATTGAAGCTATTGAGAGTTGGCCGCAGCCCAAAACGGTCACACAAGTGAGGGTTTCCTTGGCCTCGCTGGTTTCTATAGGCGTTTTGTGAGAGATTTCAGCACCATTGCTGCACCTCTCAACGAGCTTACAAAGAAGGATGTGCCTTTTGTTTGGGGTACCGCACAGAAGAAGCCTTCACGGTATTGAAAGCTAAGTTGACACATGCTCCTTTACTCCAACTTCCTGATTTTAATAAGACTTTTGAGCTTGAATGTGATGCTAGTGGAATTGGATTAGGAGGTGTGTTATTACAAGATGGCAAACCTGTTGCATACTTTTACGAAAAATTGAGTGGGCCTAGTCTGAATTACTCTACTTATGATAAAGAATTATATGCTCTTGTTCGGACTTTAGAAACATGGCAACATTATTTATGGCCCAAAGAATTTGTTATACATTCTGATCATGAATCTTTGAAACATATTAGAAGTCAAGCTAAACTGAATCGTAGACATGCTAAATGGGTTGAATTCATTGAGACTTTCCCTTATGTCATTAAACACAAGAAGGGTAAAGAAAATGTTATTGTTGATGCATTGTCTCGTCGCTATACTATGCTTTCACAACTTGACTTCAAAATATTTGGTTTGGAGACCATCAAAGATCAATATGTGCATGATGCTGATTTTAAAGATGTATTGCAGAATTGTAAAGAAGGAAGAACATGGAACAAGTTTGTCGTTAATGATGGATTTGTGTTCGTGCTAACAAGCTATGCATTCCAGCTAGCTCCGTTCGTCTTTTGTTGTTGCAGGAGGCGCATGGAGGAGGACTAATGGGACACTTTGGCGTGAAGAAGGCGGAGGGCGTACTTGCTACACATTTCTTTTGGCCAAAGATGAGGCGGGATGTTGAGCGTTTTATTGCTCATTGCACTACATGTCAAAAAGCTAAGTCACGACTCAATCCTCATGGTTTATATATGCCTTTGCTCTGCACCTAGTGTTCCTTGGGAGGATATATCGATGGACTTTGTTTTAGGTTTACCTAGAACAAAGAAGGGGAGGGATAGCATATTTGTTGTCGTGGATAGATTCTCGAAAATGGCACACTTTATACCATGTCATAAAAGCGATGATGATGTCAATGTTGCTGATTTGTTCTTTCGTGAAATTATTCGCTTGCATGGTGTGCCAAATACTATTGTTTCAGATCGTGATACTAAATTTCTTAGCCACTTTTGGAGATGTTTATGGGCTAAGTTGGGGACTAAACTGCTTTTAGTACTACTTGTCACCCCAAACCGATGGACAAACTGAAGTAGTCAATAGAACATTGTCTACTATGCTTAGGGCTGTTCTAAAGAAAAATAAGAAAATGTGGGAGGAATGCTTGCCTCATATTGAATTTGCTTATAATCGTTCATTGCATTCTACTACTAAGATGTGCCCTTTTGAAGTTGTGTATGGTTTCCTACCTCGTGCACCTATTGATTTGTTGCCTCTTCCATCTTCGGAGAAGGTTAATTTTGATGCTAAAGAACGTGCTGAATTGATTTTAAAAATGCATGAGTTAACTAAGGAAAACATTGAGCGTATGAATGCTAAATATAAACTTCTGGAGATAAGGGTAGAAAACATGTTGTGTTTGCACCGGAGATCTTGTTTGGTTACATTTGCGTAAGGATAGATCTCTGATTTGCAAAATCAAAGCTAATGCCACCGCTGCTGGTCCCTTTAAGGTGTTGGAGAAAGTAAATGATAATGCATATAAACTTGAGCTGCCTGCAGATTTTGGGGTTAGTCCCACTTTTAACATTGCAGATTTGAAGCCATATTTGGGCGAGGAAGATGAACTTCCGTCGAGGGCGACTTCATTTCAAGAAGGGAGGATGATGAGGACATCAATACCATTGTTACACCCACAGCCCTGCTGCTATACATCTTGGACCAATTACTAGAGCTCTCAAGCGCCAACTAAATTACCGGTACTTTCGTTTCTTGGTAATGATTCTAATGTTCATGAGAATATGATGCTGCCTAAATTGGATACATTTGTTTTGCTTACAAATGAAGGGCCTAGCTTTTGCTTACAAATGAAGGGCCTAGCTTCGAGAAGGATGAACATTGGAGCAAGAACAAGCATGGAGATGATGGCATGCGCAAGGGGGACAAGAATGGAGTTACAAGTGATGATTTCAGGACTTTGAAGCCACCATAATGAGTGCATGAAGCCTTGGACGAAATATACAAGATGCCACTTCATAAATTTCGTCCAGAGGCTATTCTAGGTGCTGCGTCACCTTATTATTGGGCCAGGCCCATGTAATTTCGAAATACATTAGTATAGGCTATTTTTAGAGTCCGTATGTGTGGGAAACAAGAGATAGGGTTAGTTTGGACCCCTCCACCAAGGGCCACGAAATTCTCCCCTCTTCCTCCATATATACAGCCCTTAGGGCACCGTTTAGACTTTGGGTTTTGTTTAGATCAAAAGTTCGCCATAGCTGCAACTTCGCGTGCCGTTTGTGTTCAACGACCGCACAAAGCGTTCATGTAACCCCACCTTGATCAATAAAGCTTTCATCTTACATTCGCAATATCCAGATTGCAATCTCAGTTTCTTGCTTGTTCTTCGTTTGCTCGCAGAAATAGACCCTCGTGGTCGTTGATCGTGCTCGGCGTGGTCAATAACCTCTCGGAGTTGGTTTAGCGATTGCTAAGGCGCGACGTCCTCGCACGCTCGTAGTCGGATCGTCAAAGTCGACTTCCACCAAAGCGAAATCCACCATCTCATCGAAAGACGGGACACCTCTGCCTCTATCAGGAATGGTGGGCTATACACGTGTCGGAGTTGAAGTTGCCATCCCTAAGTAGCCGAAACACCTTAGGAGACACAAGCCACAACTCAAACAAGCTCAAACAAAATTGGGTTAAGTTTGGTTGTCGGAAGTGTATGGTGGGCAAGGTTATGTGGAAGTGGTGGTGGTGTTTGATGAAGAAGCAATTGTCCCTAAGTAGCCGAAACACCTTAGGAGACGCAAATTACTACTCAAGCAACCACTAATGCTATGGGGAACAAAATGGGTTAGGTTGTGGAAGTGTTGGTGGTAATGCGGATGATGTGGTGGAAGCCCTAGGCAAATATGCCAAAATTCCGAAAATTTGATGGTGTCAATTGGTATTGGTGGTATTTTTGTGGGATTGGGATGTCAAGAGCTTCAAAACGAGCTAAAAAACGTCAAAAATGGACTCCGGATGAATTAGTTATGACCAAAACAAAATTTCAGCCGAGTCAGTGTCAAGGTTAACCCGACATCCGGGAGGAGGTCCATCTCATCCGGGCTATGTCCGGATGATCCGGGAGTACATTCGGGTGATCTGGGTTCGTCAGCTCCGGTTCGGGAATTCTGGCGCGTAGGTTATCCGGACGTCCGGGAGAGGGTCCAGCTGATCCGGGAGGTTTCCGGATGATCCAGGAGAAGGTCCGGATGATCCGGGCAGGTCAAACTGCTCGGGATTTCCTCTCGGGGACGAATTTTTGGGCGGAAATGGATGATTTTCAGGGCAAAATTTGATGGATTTCATGGATGGAAGGTGGGGAAACTTGGGGAGATGCTAGATCCACTTGAAACCAAGCAAATCGACAGATCAAAATCAACAAAACATCATCAAACCAACAAATCACAAAAAAAATTGGGGCTATTTTTGGTGGGGATTTTAAGATTTAGGACAAAATCAACAAAATTAAGCTAGAAAACACGGGGTAGGGGCTCCAAAAACGTGATCAACGTGGCTCATGATACCAAGATGATGTAGGGCAGAACCCTTTGGGACGATCTTTCACGTTTGTAGTGGATCCTACGAGGAAACACGACGAACGAGCGGAAGAACACGAGGAAGAACACGAAGAGGAACGAGAGAAATTCACTAAACCGACAAGTAATCGATCACACAAGGGCTATATCACCGAACACATAAGGTAGCACAAGATTCAAAATCAACAAAGGAAAGATACACAAGTAGCCGTTCTTCTCCGTGAGGAGGTCTTGATGGTCTTCCCTTGAAGGGGTCTTGAATCCGCTTGGGGGATCTTCTCCGAAGAGGTCGTGAGCTCCGAGGAGAAGTAACCAAGTGGATGAGAAAGGCTCTCACACAAAATATGAGCTAAACCAATGCTAACCCTCAAAATGTGGAGGAGGAGGTCTATTTATAGTGCTAAGCCACGAAGGGGTAAGTGAGGGGCGAACGGGTACACGGGCCTCGGCCCAAGTCATGCACGCAGGCAAGGCCGGATGATCCGGACGGGGTCCCGGATGATCCGGGCGTCAGGGGTCCGGATGATCCGGATGGAGTCCCGAATGATCCGGCTTCAGTGGAAGCCTTCGGGTGTCTTCGGCGCAGTTACCCGGACGATCCGAGGGAGGATCCTGATGATCCGGCTGAGCCCGGATGAACCGGACGGCGGTCCGGATGTCCGGCCTGGCTCCAGCAGCCGCGCCGTCTTCTTCTTCTCCTTTCTTCCGTCTTCTCTTCCATGCTTGGCCTTGTTCCTTGGATTCTCCATGGTCATCTTGGTTGTACCTGAGTGTACGCAAGGTCCATGCATGAGGTAGTAGCCATGTCTCACATGCGGAAAGTGACGGTTCGAAGAGGAGTGAATTCACCTTGTGTCCAATGGCGTATGTTCGAGGTCTCATCATATGTCCTCTTGGGGCCTGGAGAGTAGTCGGCGTGTACATGGGGATGAACGTGGGATGCTCCGCATCAATTGTATGCTTTAGTGCGTGTGCTACATGTTTGGGAACATTATCTTAGACCTCATGAGTTTGTCATCCATACCGATCATGAAACGCTAAAGTAATTAAAAGGCCAAACTAAGTTGAACAAGCGTAATGCCAAATGGAGTGAATTTATTGAATCTTTCCCCTATGTGAGCAAGTAATTTAAGGGTAAGGAAAATGTAGTTGCGGACGCACTTTCACGCATATGCACGCTTGTCAGTAAACTTGAGTTGAATGTTATTGGGTTTGAGCAAATAAAAGACTTGTATGCTAATGATCCATCTTTTGCTACTCCTTATGCTAAATGTTTGACACATACATCTTGGGAACAATATTACATCAAGGATGGTTATCTTATGAAAGCTAACAAACTATGCATTCCCGAGTCTTCTCTTCGTTTGCTCCTTTTGCAAGAGGCTCATGGAGGCGGACTCATGGGACACTTTGGACGCGACAAGACATTCGCCATGCTCTCCAAGAACTACTTTTGGCCCAAGATGTTCCGCGCCGTTTCACGCTTCACCACTCGATGCTCTACATGTCGCAAAGCTAAGTCTAAAGCTCAATCACATGGTCTTTACATGCCTCTTCCTATTCCTTATCAACCTTGGGAAGACATTAGGATGGATTTTGTACTTGGTTTGCCTAGAACTCAAAATGGAAAGGATTCCGTGTTTGTTGTTGTGGACCGATTTTCTAAGATGGCACATTTCATTCCTTGCAACAAGATAGACGATGCTTCACACGTTGCGAATCTCTTTTGTAGGGAAATCTTGCGCCTCCATGGAGTACCAAAGACAATCGTCTCCAACCGTGACGTCAAGTTCTTGAGTTACTTTTGGAAGCCAAGCTCGGAATCAAGCTCTTGTTCTCATCCGCATACCATCCTCAAACCGACGGCCAAACGGAGGTGACAAACCGGACGCTCTCCACTCTACTTCGCATGTTGATCAAGAAGAACATCAAGGAGTGGGAGGCGTGTCTACCCATTGCCGAGTACGCCTACAACCGTGCAAGACATTTGACTACCGGCAAGCCCCCTTTCGAGGTCGTCTACGGCTTCAACCCGTTGTCCCCATTGTACATTCTAACCCTTCCTCTACAAGAGCGCACCAACATGGATGTGAGTGCACGGGCGAACTACATCAAGAAGATGCACGAAGATACAAGGCACACCATCGAGCGCCAAGTACAACAACTAATGTCCAAGCTCAACGTCAACAAGCAACCCATGATATTCAGCATTGGAGATCTCGTGTGGCTACACCTTTGCAAGGACCGCTTCCCCAATGAATGCAAGTCCAAGCTTCTCCCTCGAGCCGATGGACCCTTCAAGGTGCTAGCACACTACAACAACAACACTTACAAGATCGACCTCCCACGCGACAAGTACAACGTGAGCGACATCTTCAACGTCTCCGATCTCTCCCCGTACCATGGTCATGAGGATTTCGATCCGAGGTCGAATCTTTCCCAAGGGGGGGGGGAGATGATGCGGAGCATCCTTCAATCATTCCCATGGACACTACTTCGACTACACAAGCTCCAAGTGGACCCATGACAAGAGCTCGAGCACGTGCCATCCAATCCGAGGTTAACTCTCTCCTTGTTGAACTTCCCTTTGACCCACTTGAGACATGGCTACTACCTCAAGCGGAGATGCTTTGTGTGATTAGGTAGCAAGGAACCAACCTAGAAGAAGCTACGGTACAAGATGGATGTCGAGAGGAAGAGGAGACGCTTCCCAGCCTGGAACGAGCGGTACTATCGCCCATGACAAGCGGTACTACCGCTGAACCCAACCAAGCGGCACTACCGCTCTACATCCGCCCTCCTACCGCCGAACCCGACAAACTCAAGTGATCGAACGGCCCAGAGCGGCACTACCGCCCCACCAAAGCGGTACTACCACTGAAGCTCTGCAAGCGGTACTACCGCCCGAGGGTCCGGTACTACCGCCCTGCCTATGTGCAGCGTATCCGGGCCGAGGCCCATGTACTCGTTTCACCCCTCTTTTACCCCTTCGAAGGCTTAGACTATTAATAGACCTTCCCCTTGTCCTTTCTAGGATTAGCATTGGTATAGCTCATATTTCGTGTGAGAGCCTTGCTCATCCACTTGGTTACTTCTCCTCGGAGCTCACGACCTCTTCGGAGAAGATCCCCCAAGCGGATTCAAGACCCCTTCAAAGGAAGACCATCAAGACCTCCTCACGAAGAAGAACGGCTACCTTTGTATCTTTCCTTTGTTGATTTTGAATCTTGTGCTACCTTATGTGTTCGATGATCTAGCACTTGTGTGATTGATTAGTTGTCGGTTTAGAGTTTCTCTCGTTCCTCCCCGTGTTTCTCCGTGTGTTCTTCCGCTCGTTCGTTGTGTTCCCCGTAGGATCCACTACAAATGTGAAAGATCGTCCACATAGGGTTCCGCCCTACATCAGCGGGAGTATTTTCTGGATTCGCACGCTCGCCACGAGCAGTTTGAGTACTTGTGGGTCTGACACGGACTCCGAATAACAAAGTTTGTCCCTACCAGGGGGGCTAATGTCTGTAAGCAACATAATCTCTCGAATTTCCTTCAAAAGGAAGTGCCAATGGGTTCAGAAACTTGTACGAAAACAGCGGCGAATGATGTTCTTCGACTTTCAGGGCCAGAAAGTCCTACTTAAGGCCGAATTTGACGGTACTCCGGGCCTCCTGGCACAAGCGGGGAGTATTTTCTGGATTCGCACGCTCGCCGCGAGCAGTTTGAGTAGTTGTGGGTCCGACATGGACTCCGAATGACAATGTTATGACCGTTTAATTGAACATCGGTCCATCGGGAGTCCTTGAAAGTAATTCATTTTCTCGTGACGCATTTTGCCTGACCGCCCTGAAATTTCTTGTCCTCTATAGTGGAGACATTGTTTCCACATAATCTGCAGAAAGGTACATTTGTCCCTACCAGGGGGCCAATGTCTCTAAGCAACATAATCTCTCGAATTTCCTTCAAAAGGAAGTGCCAATGGGCTTAGAAACTTGTTTGCAAAACAGCGGCGAATGATGTTCTTCGACTTTCAGGGCCATAAAAGTCCTGCTTAAGGCCGAATTGGAGGGTACTAAGCGCCTCCTGGCACAGGCTGGGAGTATTTTTGGATTCGCACGCTCGTCGCGAGCAGTTTGAGTATTTGTGGGTCTTACACGGACTCCGAATGACGAAGTTGTGCCCGTTTTAAGTAACATCGGTCCATTCTATGGTAGTCTTTGAAAGTACTTCCTTTTCCCGTGACGCTTTCTGCCTGACCTCCCCAAAATTTGTTGTCAACTATAGTGGAGATATTGTTTCCAAATATATATTGACTGATGTCAGCTATGCTCTTTTGTTGTTGGCTTTCACGTGCATGAGTTATAGCATGCCATCCGGCGAAAACAAGGAGAATAAGTCATATAGCCGCTGGATTTTCCACAATTTACGGCCAAATGAGATTGTCCAGATGATAGAGCATCTACAGAAAGCTATGTTTGTCCCTACCAGGGGGGCTAATGTCTGTAAGAAAAATAATCTCTCGAATTTCCTTCAGAAGGAAGTGCCAATGGGTTTAGAAACTTGTCCGAAAACAGCGGCGAATGATGTTCTTCGACTTTCAGGGCCAGAAAGTCCTGCTTAAGGCCAAATTTGACGGTACTCCGGGCCTCCTGGCGCAAGCGGGGAGTATTTTCTGGATTCGCATGCTTGCCGCGAGCAGTTGGAGTGGTTGTGGGTCCAACATGGACTCCGAATGACAATGTTATGACCGTTTTATTGAACATCGGTCCATCGGGAGTCCTTGAACATAATTCATTTTTCGGTGACGCTTTTTGCCTGACCGCCCCGAAATTTCTTTTCCTCTATAGTGCAGACATTTTTCCCACATAACCTGCAGAAAGGTACATTTACCCCTACCAGGGGGCCAATGTCTCTAAGCAACATAATCTCTCGAATTTCCTTCAAAAGGAAGTGCGAATGGGTTTACAAACTTGTTTGAAAAACAACGACGAATGATGTTCTTCGACTTTCAGGGCCAGAAAAGTCCTGCTTAAGGCAGAATTTGAGGTACTAAGGGCCTCTTAGCATGAGCCAGGAGTATTTCTGGATTCGCACGCTCGCCGCGAGCAGTTTGAGTACTTGTGGGTCTGATACGGACTCCGAATGACAAAGTTATGCCCATTTTAAGTAACATTGCTCCATTCTATGGCAGTCCTTGAAAGTACTTCATTTTCCCATGACGCTTTTTGCCTGACCTCCCCAGAATTTGTTGTCGACTATAGTGGACACATTGTTTCCAAATATATATTGACCGATGCCAGGAATGCCTTTTTGTTCTTTGCTTTCACGCGCATGAGTTACAGCATGCCATCCGACAAAAACAAGGAGAATAAGGCATATAGCCGCTGGATTTTCTTCAATTACGGCCAAATGAGTCTGTCTAGATGATAGAGCATCTACAGAAAGCTACGTTTGTCCCTACCAGGGGGTCTAATATCTGTAAGCAACATAATCTCTCAAATTTCCTTCAAAAGGAAGTGCCAATGGGTTCATAAACTTGTCCGAAAACAGCGGCGAATGATGTTCTGTGACTTTCAGGGCCAAAAAGTCCTGCTTAAGGCCGAATTTGACGGTACTCCGGGCCACCTGGCGCAAGCAGGGAGTATTTTCTGGTTTCGCCCGCTCGCCGCGAGCAGTTTGAGTAGTTGCGGGTCCGACATGGGCTCCGAATGACAATGTTATGACCGTTTCAGTGAACATCGGTCCATTCTATGGGAGTCCTTGAAAGTAATTCATTTTCCTGTGACGCTTTTTGCCTGACCGCCCAGAAATTTCTTTTCCTCTATAGTGGAGATATTGTTTCCACGTAATCTGCGGAAAGGTACATTTGTCCCTACCAGGGGGCCAATGTCTCTAAGCAACATAATCTCTCGAATTTCCTTCAAAAGTAAGTGCCAATGGGTTTAGAAACTTGTTTGAAAATAAGCGGCGAATGATGTTTTTCGACTTTCGGGGCGAAAAAGTCCTGCTTAAAGCCGAATTTGAGGGTACTAAGGGCCTCCTGGCACTAGCCGGGAGTGTTTCTGGATTCACACACTCGCCGCGAGCAGTTTGAGTAGTTGTGGGTCTGACACGGACTCCGAATAACAACGTTATGCCCGTTTTAAGTAACATCGGTCCATTCTATTGGAGTCCTTGAAAGTACTTCATTTTCCCGTGACGCTTTTTGCCTGACCTCCCCAGAATTTGTTGTCCACTATAGTGGAGATATTGTTTCCAAATATATATTGAGCAACGCTAGGAATGCCCTTTTGTTCTTGGCTTTCACGCGCATGAGTTACAGCATGCCATCCGGCGAAAACAAGGAGAATAAGAAATATAGCCGCTGGATTTTCTTCAATTTACGGCCAAATGAGATTGCCTAGATGATAGAGCATCTATAGAAACTACGTTTGTCCCTACCAGGGGGCTAATGTCTGTAAGCAACATAATCTCTCGAATTTCCTTCAAAAGGAAGTGCCAATGGGTTTAAAAACTTGTCTGAAAATAGCGGCGAATTTGACGGTACTGCGGGCCACCTGGCGCAAGCGGGGATTATTTTCTGGATTCGCACGCTCGCCGCGAGCAGTTTGAGAAGTTGTGGGTCCGACATGGACGCCGAATGACAATGTTATGACCGTTTTAGTGAACATCGGCCCATTCTACGGGAGTCCTTGAAAGTAATCCATTTTCCCGTGACGCATTTTGCCTGACCGCCCCGAAATTTCTTTTCCTCTATAGTGGAGATATTGTTTCCACATAATCTGCAGAAAGGTACATTTGTCCCTACCAGGGGGCTAATGTCTCTAACCAACATAATCTCTCGAATTTCCTTCAAAAGGAAGTGCCAATGGGTTTAGAAACTTGTTTGAAAAACAGCGGCGAATGATGTTCTTCGACTTTTAGGGCGAGAAAAGTCCTGCTTAAGGCCGAATTTGAGGGTACTAAGGGCCTCCTGGCACAAGACGGGAGTATTTCTGGATTCGCACGCTCGCCACGAGCAGCTTGAGTACTTGTGGGTCTGACACGGACTCCGAATGACAAAGTTATGCCCGTTTTTAAGTAACATCGGTCCATTTTATTGGAGTCCTTGAAAGTACTTCATTTTCCCATGAAGCTTTTTGCCTGACCTCCCCAGAATTTGTTGTCCACTATAGTGGAGATATTGTTTCCAAATATATATTGACCGAGGCCAGGAATGCCCTTTTGTTCTTGGCTTTCACGCGCATGAGTTACAGCATGCCATCCGGCGAAAACAAGGAGAATAAGGCATATAGCCGCTGGATTTTCTTCAATTTGCAGCCAAATGAGATTGCCTAGATGATAGAGCATCTACAGAAAGCTACGTTGTCCCTACCAGGGAGGCTAATGTCTGTAAGCAACATAATCTCTCAAAATTCCTTCAAAAGAAAGTGCCAATCGGTTCAGAAACTTGTCCGAAAACAGCGGCAAATGATGCTTTTTGCTTGACCGCCCCGAAATTTCTTTTCCTCTATAGTGGAGAATTTGTTTCCACATAATCTGCAGAAAGGTACATTTGTCCCAACCAGGGTGCCAATGTCTCTAAGCAACATAATCTCTCGAATTTCCTTCAAAAGGAAGTGCCAATGGGTTTAGAAACTTGTTTGAAAAACAACGGTGAATGATGTTCTTTGACTTTCAGGGCCAGAAAAGTCCTGCTTAAGGCCGAATTTGAGGGTACTAAGGGCCTCCTCGCACAAGCCGGGAGTATTTCGGATTCGCACGCTTCGCCCTTGACGATGTCGATTTGTGAGTCGACATGGACTCCGAATGACAAAGTTATGCCCGTTTTAAGTAACATCGGTCCATTCTATTGGAGTCCTTGAAAGTACTTCATTTTCCCATGACACTTTTTGCCTGACCTCCGCAGAATTTGTTGTCCACTTATTGGAGATATTGTTTCGAAATATATATTGACCGATGCCAGGAATGCCCTTTTGTTCTCGGCTTTCACGTGCATGAGTTACAGCATGCCATCCGGCGAAAACAAGGAGAATAAGGCATATAGCCGCCGGATTTTATTCAATTTACGGCCAAATGAGATTGACTAGATGATAGAGCATCTACAGAAAGCTACATTTGTCCCTACCAGGGGGGCTAATGTCTGTAAGCAACATAATCTTTCGAATTTCCTTCAAAAGGAAGTGCCAATGGGTTCAGAAACTTGTCCGAAAACAACGGAAAATGATGTTCTTTGACTTTCAGGGCCAAAAAGTCCTGCTTGAGGCTGAATTTGACGGAACTCCGGGCCACCTGGCGCAAGCGGGGAATATTTTCTGGATTTGTACGCTCGCCGGCAGCAGTTTGAGTAGTTTTGGGTCCGACATGGACTCCAAATGACAACGTTATGACCGTTTTAGTGAACATCGGTCCATTCTACGGGAGTCCTTGAAAGTAATTCATTTTCCCGTGATGCTTTCTGCCTGACCGCGCCGAAATTTCTTTTCCTCTATAGTGGAGAATTTGATTCCAGATAATCTGCAGAAAGGTACATTTGTCCCTACCAGGGGGCCAATGTCTCTAAGCAACATAATCTCCTGAATTTCCTTCAAAAGAAAGTGCGAATTGGTTTAGAAACTTGTTTGAAAAATAGCGGCGAATGATGTTCTTCGACTTTCATGGCCAGAAAAGTCCTGCTTAAGGCCGAATTTGAGGGTACTAAGGGCCTCCTGGCTCAAGCCGGGAGTATTTCTAGATTCGCACGCTCGCTGCGAGCAGTTTGAGTACTTGTGGGTCTGACACGGACTCCGAATGACAAAGTTATGCCCGTTTTAAGTAACATTGGTCCATTCTATTGGAGTCCTTGAAAGTACTTCATTTTCTCGTGACGCTTTTTGCCTGACCTCCCCAGAATTTGTTGTCCACTATAGTGGAGATATTGTTTCCAAATATATATTGACCGATGCCAGGAATGCCCTTTTGTTCTTGGCTGTCACGCGCATGAGTTACAGCATGCCATCCGGCAAAAACAAGGAGAATAAGGCATATAGTCATGGATTTTCTTCAATTTACGGCCAAATGAGATTGCCTAGATGATACATCTACAGAAAGCTACGTTTGTCCCTACCAGGGGCTAATGTCCGTAAGAAACATAATCTCTCAATTTCCTTCAAAAGGAAGTGCCAATGGGTTCGTAAACTTGTCCAAAAACAGCGGCAAATGATGTTCTTTGACTTTCAGGGCCAAAAAGTCCTGCTTAAGGCTGAATTTGACGGTACTCCGGGCCACCTGGCGCAAGCGGGGAGTATTTTCTGGATTCGTATGCTTGCCGCGAGCAGTTTGAGTAGTTGTGGGTCCGACATGGACTCCGAATGACAATGTTATGACCGTTTTAGTGAACATCGGTCCATTCTACGGGAGTCCTTGAAAGTAATTCATTTTCCCGTGATGCTTTTTGCCTGACCGCCCCGAAATTTCTTTTCCTCTATAGTGGAGATGTTTATTACAGATAATCTGCAGAAAGGTACATTTGTCCCTACCAGGGGGCCAATGTCTCTAAGCAACATAATCTCTCGAATTTCCTTCAAAAGTAAGTGCCAATGGGTTTAGAAACTTGTTTGAAAATAAGCGGCGAATGATGTTTTTCGACTTTCAGGGCCAGAAAAGTCCTGCTTAAAGCCGAATTTGAGGGTACTAAGGGCCTCCTGGCACTAGCCGGGAGTGTTTCTGGATTCACACACTCGCCGCGAGCAGTTTGAGTAGTTGTGGGTCTGACACGGACTCCGAATAACAATGTTATGCCCGTTTTAAGTAACATCGGTCCATCCTATTGGAGTCCTTGAAAGTACTTCATTTTCCCGTGACGCTTTTTGCCTGACCTCCCCAGAATTTGTTGTCCACTATAGTGGAGATATTGTTTCCAAATATATATTGAGCAATGCAAGGAATGCCCTTTTGTTCTTGGCTTTCACGCGCATGAGTTACAGCATGCCATCCGGCGAAAACAAGGAGAATAAGAAATATAGCCGCTGGATTTTCTTCAATTTACGGCCAAATGAGATTGCCTAGATGATAGAGCATCTATAGAAACTACGTTTGTCCCTACCAGGGGGCTAATGTCTGTAAGCAACATAATCTCTCGAATTTCCTTCAAAAGGAAGTGCCAATGGGTTTAGAAACTTGTCTGAAAATAGCGGCGAATTTGACGGTCTCAGAGCCACCAAGCAAGCGAGATTATTTTCGGATTCATACGCCATGAAAGCAGTTTGAGTAGTTGTGGGTCCGACATGGACTCCGAATGACAATGTTATGACCGTTTTAGTGAACATCGGCCCATTCTACGGGAGTCCTTGAAAGTAATCCATTTTCCCGTGATGCTTTTTGCCTGACCGCCCCGAAATTTCTTTTCCTCTATAGTGGAGATGTTTATTACAGATAATCTGCAGAAAGGTACATTTGTCCCTACCAGGGGGCTAATGTCACTAAGCAACATAATCTCTCGAATTTCCTTCAAAAGGAAGTGCCAATGGGTTTAGAAACTTGTTTGAAAAACAGCGGCGAATGATGTTCTTCGACTTTTGGGGCGAGAAAAGTCCTGCTTAAGGCCGAATTTGAGGGTACTAAGGGCCTCCTGGCACAAGACGGGAGTATTTCTGGATTCGCACGCTCGCCGCGAGCAGTTTGAGTACTTGTGGGTCTGACACGGACTCCGAATGACAAAGTTATGCCCGTTTTAAGTAACATCGGTCCATTCTATTGGAGTCCTTGAAAGTACTTCATTTTCCCATGAAGCTTTTTGCCTGACCTCCCCAGAATTTGTTGTCCACTATAGTGGAGATATTGTTTCCAAATATATATTGACCGAAGCCAGGAATGCCCTTTTGTTCTTGGCTTTCACGCGCATGAGTTACAGCATGCCATCCAGCGAAAACAAGGAGAATAAGGCATATAGCCGCTGGATTTTCTTCAATTTGCGGCCAAATGAGATTGCCTAGATGATAGAGCATCTACAGAAAGCTATGTTGTCCCAACCAGGGAGGCTAATGTCTGTAAGCAACATAATCTCTCAAAATTCCTTCAAAAGAAAGTGCCAATGGGTTCAGAAACTTGTCCGAAAACAGCGGCAAATGATGCTTTTTGCTTGACCGCCCCGAAATTTCTTTTCCTCTATAGTGGAGAATTTGTTTCCACATAATCTGCAGAAAGGTACATTTGTCCCAACCAGGGTGCCAATGTCTCTAAGCAACATAATCTCTCGAATTTCCTTCAAAAGGAAGTGCCAATGGGTTTAGAAACTTGTTTGAAAAACAACGGTGAATGATGTTCTTCGACTTTCAGGGCCAGAAAAGTCCTGCTTAAGGCCGAATTTGAGGGTACTAAGGGCCTCCTCGCACAAGCCGGGAGTATTTCTGGATTCGCACGCTCGCCGTGAGCAGTATCAGTACTTGTGAGTCTGACATGGACTCCGAATGACAAAGTTATGCCCGTTTTAAGTAACATCGGTCCATTCTATTGGAGTCCTTGAAAGTACTTCATTTTCCCATGACACTTTTTGCCTGACCTCCGCAGAATTTGTTGTCCACTATAGTGGAGATATTGTTTCGAAATATATATTGAATGATGCCAGGAATGCCCTTTTGTTCTCGGCTTTCACGTGCATGAGTTACAGCATGCCATCCGGCGAAAACAAGGAGAATAAGGCATATAGCCGCTGGATTTTATTCAATTTACGGCCAAATGAGATTGACTAGATGATAGAGCATCTACAGAAAGCTACATTTGTCCCTACCAGGGGGGCTAATGTCTGTAAGCAACATAATCTCTCGAATTTCCTTCAAAAGGAAGTGCCAATGGGTTCAGAAACTTGTTCGAAAACAACGGAAAATGATGTTCTTTGACTTTCAGGGCCAAAAAGTCCTGCTTGAGGCTGAATTTGACGGAACTCCGGGCCACCTGGCGCAAGCGGGAATATTTTCTGGATTTGTATGCTCGCCGGAGCAGTTTGAGTAGTTTTGGGTCCGACATGGACTCCAAATGACAACGTTATGACCGTTTTAGTGAACATCGGTCCATTCTACGGAGTCCTTGAAAGTAATTCATTTTCCGTGATGCTTTCTCACCGACCGCTTGAAATTTCTTTTCCTCTATAGTGGAGAATTTGATTCGAGATAATCTGCAGAAGGTACATTTGTCCCTACCAGGGGCCAATGTCTCTAAGCAACATAATCTCTGAATTTCCTTCAAAAGAAAGTGCGAATAGGTTTAGAAACTTGTTTGAAAAATAGCGGCGAATGATGTTCATCGACTTTCATGGCCAGAAAAGTCCTGCTTAAGGCTGAATTTGAGGGTACTAAGGGCCTCCTGGCACAAGCCGGGAGTATTTCTGGATTCGCACGCTCGCCGCGAGCAGTTTGAGTACTTATGGGTCTAACACGGACTCAAATGACAAAGTTATGCCCGTTTTAAGTAACATTGGTCCATTCTATTGGAGTCCTTGAAAGTACTTCATTTTCTCGTGACGCTTTTTGCTTGACCTCCCCAGAATTTGTTGTCCACTATAGTGGAGATATTGTTTCCAAATATATATTGACCGATGCCAGGAATGCCCTTTTGTTCTTGGCTGTCACGCGCATGAGTTACAGCATGCCATCCGGCAAAAACAAGGAGAATAAGGCATATAGCCGCTGGATTTTCTTCAATTTACGGCCAAATGAGATTGCCTAGATGATACATCTACAGAAAGCTACGTTTGTCCCTACCAGGGGGGCTAATGTCTGTAAGAAACATAATCTCTCGAATTTCCTTCAAAAGGAAGTGCCAATGGGTTCAGAAACTTGTCCGAAAACAGCGGCAAATGATGTTCTTTGAATTTCAGGGCCAAAAAGTCCTGCTTAAGGCTGAATTTGACGGTAGTCCGGGCCACCTGGCGCAAGCGGGGAGTATTTTCTGGATTCGTATGCTTCCATGAGCAGTTTGAGTAGTTGTGGGTCCGACATGGACTCCGAATGACAATGTTATGACCGTTTTAGTGAACATCGGTCCATTCTACGGGAGTCCTTGAAAGTAATTCATTTTCCCGTGATGCTTTTTGCCTGACCGCCCCGAAATTTCTTTTCCTCTATAGTGGAGATGTTTATTACAGATAATCTGCAGAAAGGTACATTTGTCCCTACCAGGGGGCCAATGTCTCTAAGCAACATAATCTCTCGAATTTCCTTCAAAAGTAAGTGACAATGGGTTTAGAAACTTGTTTGAAAATAAGCGGCGAATGATGTTTTTCGACTTTCGGGGCGGAAAAGTCCCGCTTAAAGCCGAATTTGAGGGTACTAAGGGCCTCCTCGCACTAGCCGGAGTGTTTCGATTCACACACTCGCCATGAAAGCAGTTTGAGTAGTTGTGGGTCTGACACGGACTCCGAATAACAATGTTATGCCCGTTTTAAGTAACATCGGTCCATCCTATTGGAGTCCTTGAAAGTACTTCATTTTCCCGTGACGCTTTTTGCCTGACCTCCCCAGAATTTGTTGTCCACTATAGTGGAGATATTGTTTCCAAATATATATTGAGCAATGCAAGGAATGCCCTTTTGTTCTTGGCTTTCACGCGCATGAGTTACAGCATGCCATCCGTCGAAAACAAGGAGAATAAGAAATATAGCCGCTGGATTTTCTTCAATTTACGGCCAAATGAGATTGCCTAGATGATAGAGCATCTATAGAAACTACGTTTGTCCCTACCAGGGGGCTAATGTCTGTAAGCAACATAATCTCTCGAATTTCCTTCAAAAGGAAGTGCCAATGGGTTTAGAAACTTGTCGAAAATAGCGGCGAATTTGATGGTGACTGCGGGCCACCAAGCAAGCGGATTATTTTCGGATTCATGCGCTTTGTACGCCATGAGCAGTTTGAGTAGTTGTGGGTCCGACATGGACTCCGAATGACAATGTTATGACCGTTTTAGTGAACATCGGCCCATTCTACGGGAGTCCTTGAAAGTAATCCATTTTCCCGTGATGCTTTTTGCCTGACCGCCCAAATTTCTTTTCCTCTATAGTGGAGATATTTGATTCCACATAATCTGCAGAAGGTACATTTGTCCCTACCAGGGGCTAATGTCTCTAAGCAACATAATCTCTCAATTTCCTTCAAAAGGAAGTGCCAATGGGTTTAGAAACTTGTTTGAAAAACAGCGGCGAATGATGTTCTTTGACTTTCAGGGCCAGAAAAGTCCTCCTTAAGGCTGAATTTGAGGGTACTAAGGGCCTCCTGGCACAAGCCGGGAGTATTTCTGGATTCGCACGCTCGCCGCGAGCAGTTTGAGTACTTGTGGGTCTGACACGGACTCCGAATGACAAAGTTATGCCTGTTTTAACTAACATCGGTCCATTCTATTGGAGTCCTTGAAAGTACTTCATTTTCCCGTGACGTTTTTTGCCTGACCTCCCCAGAATTTGTTGTCCACTATAGTGGAGATATTGTTTCCAAATATATATTGACCGATGCCAGGAATGCCCTTTTGTTCTTGGATGTCACGCATGAGTTCTGACATGCCATCCGCAAAAACAAGGAGAATAAGGCATATAGCATTTGGATTTTCTTCAATTTACGGCCAAATGAGATTGCCTAGATGATACATCTCTGACTCGTTTGTCCCTACCAGAGGGCTAATGTCTGTAAGAAACATAATCTCTCAATTTCCTTCAAAAGGAAGTGCCAATGGGTTGAAACTTGTCCAAAACAGCGGCAAATGATGTTCTTTGAATTTCAGGGCCAAAAGTCCTGCTAAGGCTGAATTTGACGGTAGTCCGGCCACTGGCATAAGCGGGAGTATTTTCTGGATTCGTATGCTTGCCGCGAGCAGTTTGAGTAGTTGTGGGTCCGACATGGACTCCGAATGACAATGTTATGACCGTTTCTAAGTCCTTGAAAGTAATTCATTTTCCTGATGCTATTTTGCTGGAGAATTTCTTTTCCTCTATAGTGGAGATGTTTATTACAGATAATCTGCGAAGGTACATTTGTCCCTACCAGGGGCCAATGTCTCTAAGCAACATAATCTCTCGAATTTCCTTCAAAAGTAAGTGCCAATGGGTTTAGAAACTTGTTTGAAAAAAGCGGCGAATGATGTTCATCGACTTTCATGGCGGAAAAGTCCTGCTTAAGGCTGAATTTGAGGGTACTAAGGGCCTCCCGGCACAAGCCGAGTATTTCTGATTCACACGCTCGCCATGAGCAGTTTGAGTACTTGTGGGTCTAACACGGACTCAATGACAAAGTTATGCCCGTTTTAAGTAACATTGGTCCATTCTATTGGAGTCCTTGAAAGTACTTCATTTTCTCGTGACGCTTTTGCTTGACCTCCCAGAATTTGTTGTCCACTATAGTGGAGATATTGTTTCAAATATATATTGACCGATGCAAGGAATGCCCTTTTGTTCTTGGCTTTCACGCGCATGAGTTACTGAGATGCCATCCGCAAAAACAAGGAGAATAAGGCATATAGCATGGATTTTCTTCAATTTACGGCCAAATGAGATTGCCTAGATGATACATCTACAGAAAGCTACGTTTGTCCCTACCAGGGGGGCTAATGTCTGTAAGAAACATAATCTCTCGAATTTCCTTCAAAAGGAAGTGCCAATGGGTTTAAACTTGTCCGAAAACAGCGGCAAATGATGTTCTTTGAATTTCAAAAAGTCCTGCTTAAGGCTGAATTTGACGGTAGTCCGGCCACCCGGCGCAAGCGAGTATTTTCTGATTCGTATGCTTCGCCATGAGCAGTTTGAGTAGTTGTGGGTCCGACATGGACTCAAATGACAATGTTATGACCGTTTTAGTGAACATCGGTCCATTCTACAGGAGTCCTTGAAAGTAATTCATTTTCCCGTGATGCTTTTTGCCTGACCGCCCCGAAATTTCTTTTCCTCTATAGTGGAGATGTTTATTACAGATAATCTGCAGAAGGTACATTTGTCCCTACCAGGGGCCAATGTCTCTAAGCAACATAATCTCTCAATTTCCTTCAAAAGGAAGTGCCAATGGGTTTAGAAACTTGTTTGAAAATAAGCGGCGAATGATGTTCTTCGACTTTCAGGGCGAGAAAAGTCCTGCTTAAGGTCGAATTTGAGGGTACTAAGGGCCTCCGGCACAAGCCGGAGTGTTTCGATTCACACACTCGCCAAGCAGTTTGAGTAGTTGTGGGTCCGACACGGACTCAATGACAAAGTTATGCCCGTTTTAAGTAACATCGGTCCATTCTATTGGAGTCCTTGAAAGTACTTCATTTTCCCATGAAGCTTTTTGCCTGACCTCCCCAGAATTTGTTGTCCACTATAGTGGAGATATTGTTTCCAAATATATATTGACCGAGGCCAGGAATGCCCTTTTGTTCTTGGCTTTCACGCGCATGAGTTACAAAGATGCCATCCGCGAAAAACAAGGAGAATAAGGCATATAGCCGCTGGATTTTCTTCAATTTGCGGCCAAATGAGATTGCCTAGATGATAGAGCATCTACAGAAAGCTATGTTGTCCCTACCAGGGAGGCTAATGTCTGTAAGCAACATAATCTCTCAAAATTCCTTCAAAAGAAAGTGCCAATGGGTTCAGAAACTTGTCCGAAAACAGCGGCAAATGATGCTTTTTGCTTGACCGCCCCGAAATTTCTTTTCCTCTATAGTGCAGAATTTGTTTCCACATAATCTGCAGAAAGGTACATTTGTCCCAACCAGGGTGCCAATGTCTCTAAGCAACATAATCTCTCGAATTTCCTTCAAAAGGAAGTGCCAATGGGTTTAGAAACTTGTTTGAAAAACAACGGTGAATGATGTTCTTCGACTTTCGGGGCGTCCCGCTTAAGGCCAATTTGAGGGTACTAAGGGCCTCCTCGCACAAGCCGAGTATTTCGGATTCGCACGCTGAGCAGTTTGAGTACTTGTGAGTCTGACATGGACTCCGAATGACAAAGTTATGCCCGTTTTAAGTAACATCGGTCCATTCTATTGGAGTCCTTGAAAGTACTTCATTTTCCCATGACACTTTTTGCCTGACCTCCGCAGAATTTGTTGTCCACTATAGTGGAGATATTGTTTCGAAATATATATTGAATGATGCCAGGAATGCCCTTTTGTTCTCGGCTTTCACGTGCATGAGTTACAAGATGCCATCCGCGAAAACAAGGAGAATAAGGCATATAGCATTGGATTTTATTCAATTTACGGCCAAATGAGATTGACTAGATGATAGAGCATCTACAGAAAGCTACATTTGTCCCTACCAGGGGGGCTAATGTCTGTAAGCAACATAATCTCTCGAATTTCCTTCAAAAGGAAGTGCCAATGGGTTCAGAAACTTGTTCGAAAACAACGGAAAATGATGTTCTTTGACTTTCAGGGCCAAAAAGTCCTGCTTGAGGCTGAATTTGACGGAACTCCGGGCCACCTGGCGCAAGCGGGGAATATTTTCTGGATTTGTATGCTCGCCGGGAGCAGTTTGAGTAGTTTTGGGTCCGACATGGACTCCAAATGACAACGTTATGACCGTTTTAGTGAACATCGGTCCATTCTACGGGAGTCCTTGAAAGTAATTCATTTTCCCGTGATGCTTTCTGCCTGACCGCGCCGAAATTTCTTTTCCTCTATAGTGGAGAATTTGATTCCAGATAATCTGCAGAAAGGTACATTTGTCCCTACCAGGGGGCCAATGTCTCTAAGCAACATAATCTCCTGAATTTCCTTCAAAAGAAAGTGCGAATTGGTTTAGAAACTTGTTTGAAAAATAGCGGCGAATGATGTTCATCGACTTTCATGGCCAGAAAAGTCCTGCTTAAGGCTGAATTTGAGGGTACTAAGGGCCTCCTGGCACAAGCCGGGAGTATTTCTGGATTCGCACGCTCGCCGCGAGCAGTTTGAGTACTTGTGGGTCTAACACGGACTCCGAATGACAAAGTTATGCCCGTTTTAAGTAACATTGGTCCATTCTATTGGAGTCCTTGAAAGTACTTCATTTTCTCGTGACGCTTTTTGCTTGACCTCCCCAGAATTTGTTGTCCACTATAGTGGAGATATTGTTTCCAAATATATATTGACCGATGCCAGGAATGCCCTTTTGTTCTTGGCTGTCACGCGCATGAGTTACAAAGATGCCATCCGCAAAAACAAGGAGAATAAGGCATATAGTCATGGATTTTCTTCAATTTACGGCCAAATGAGATTGCCTAGATGATACATCTACGTACTTACGCTTGTCCCTACCAGGGGGCTAATGTCTGTAAGAAACATAATCTCTCGAATTTCCTTCAAAAGGAAGTGCCAATGGGTTCAGAAACTTGTCCGAAAACAGCGGCAAATGATGTTCTTTGAATTTCAGGGCCAAAAAGTCCTGCTTAAGGCTGAATTTGACGGTAGTCCGGGCCACCTGGCGCAAGCGGGGAGTATTTTCTGGATTCGTATGCTTCCCGCGAGCAGTTTGAGTAGTTGTGGGTCCGACATGGACTCCGAATGACAATGTTATGACCGTTTTAGTGAACATCGGTCCATTCTACAGGAGTCCTTGAAAGTAATTCATTTTCCCGTGATGCTTTTTGCCTGACCGCCCCGAAATTTCTTTTCCTCTATAGTGGAGATGTTTATTACAGATAATCTGCAGAAAGGTACATTTGTCCCTACCAGGGGGCCAATGTCTCTAAGCAACATAATCTCTCGAATTTCCTTCAAAAGTAAGTGACAATGGGTTTAGAAACTTGTTTGAAAATAAGCGGCGAATGATGTTTTTCGACTTTCGTATGTAAAAGTCCTGCTTAAAGCGAATTTGAGGGTACTAAGGGCCTCCGGCACTAGCCGGAGTGTTTCGATTCACACACTCGCCATGAAAGCAGTTTGAGTAGTTGTGGGTCCGACACGGACTCCGAATAACAATGTTATGCCCGTTTTAAGTAACATCGGTCCATCCTATTGGAGTCCTTGAAAGTACTTCATTTTCCCGTGACGCTTTTTGCCTGACCTCCCCAGAATTTGTTGTCCACTATAGTGGAGATATTGTTTCCAAATATATATTGAGCAATGCAAGGAATGCCCTTTTGTTCTTGGCTTTCACGCGCATGAGTTACAGCATGCCATCCGGCGAAAACAAGGAGAATAAGAAATATAGCCGCTGGATTTTCTTCAATTTACGGCCAAATGAGATTGCCTAGATGATAGAGCATCTATAGAAACTACGTTTGTCCCTACCAGGGGGCTAATGTCTGTAAGCAACATAATCCTCAATTTCCTTCAAAAGGAAGTGCCAATGGGTTTAGAAACTTGTCTCGAAAATAGCGGCGAATTTGACGGTCATCATACCACCAGGCATGCAAGCGGGATTATTTTCGATTCGCACGCCCATGAAAGCAGTTTGAGTAGTTGTGGGTCCGACATGGACTCAATGACAATGTTATGACCGTTTTAGTGAACATCGCCCATTCTACGGGAGTCCTTGAAAGTAATCCATTTTCCCGTGACGCATTTTGCCTGAGCGCCCCGAAATTTCTTTTCCTCTATAGTGGAGATATTGTTTCCACATAATCTGCAGAAAGGTACATTTGTCCCTACCAGGGGGCTAATGTCTCTAAGCAACATAATCTCTCGAATTTCCTTCAAAAGGAAGTGCCAATGGGTTTAGAAACTTGTTCGAAAACAACGGAAAATGATGTTCTTTGACTTTCAGGGCCAAAAAGTCCTGCTTGAGGCTGAATTTGACGGAACTCCGGGCCACCTGGCGCAAGCGGGGAATATTTTCTGGATTTGTATGCTCGCCGGGAGCAGTTTGAGTAGTTTTGGGTCCGACATGGACTCCAAATGACAACGTTATGACCGTTTTACTGAACATCGGTCCATTCTACGGGAGTCCTTGAAAGTAATTCATTTTCCCGTGATGCTTTCTGCCTGACCGCGCCGAAATTTCTTTTCCTCTATAGTGGAGAATTTGATTCCAGATAATCTGCAGAAAGGTACATTTGTCCCTACCAGGGGGCCAATGTCTCTAAGCAACATAATCTCCTGAATTTCCTTCAAAAGAAAGTGCGAATTGGTTTAGAAACTTGTTTGAAAAATAGCGGCGAATGATGTTCATCGACTTTCATGGCCAGAAAAGTCCTGCTTAAGGCTGAATTTGAGGGTACTAAGGGCCTCCTGGCACAAGCCGGGAGTATTTCGATTCGCACGCTACTTGAAAGCAGTTTGAGTACTTGTGGAGTCCGAGACGGACTCAATGACAAAGTTATGCCCGTTTTAAGTAACATTGGTCCATTCTATTGGAGTCCTTGAAAGTACTTCATTTTCTCGTGACGCTTTTTGCCTGACCTCCCCAGAATTTGTTGTCCACTATAGTGGAGATATTGTTTCCAAATATATATTGACCGATGCCACGAATGCCCTTTTGTTCTTGGATGTCACGCGCATGAGTTACAGCATGCCATCCGGCAAAAACAAGGAGAATAAGGCATATAGCCGCTGGATTTTCTTCAATTTACGGCCAAATGAGATTGCCTAGATGATACATCTACAGAAAGCTACGTTTGTCCCTACCAGGGGGGCTAATGTCTGTAAGAAACATAATCTCTCGAATTTCCTTCAAAAGGAAGTGCCAATGGGTTCAGAAACTTGTCCGAAAACAGCGGCAAATGATGTTCTTTGAATTTCAGGGCCAAAAAGTCCTGCTTAAGGCTGAATTTGACGGTAGTCCGGGCCACCTGGCGCAAGCGGGGAGTATTTTCTGGATTCGTATGCTTGCCGCGAGCAGTTTGAGTAGTTGTGGGTCCGACATGGACTCCGAATGACAATGTTATGACCGTTTTAGTGAACATCGGTCCATTCTACGGGAGTCCTTGAAAGTAATTCATTTTCCCGTGATGCTTTTTGCCTGACCGCCCCGAAATTTCTTTTCCTCTATAGTGGAGATGTTTATTACAGATAATCTGCAGAAAGGTACATTTGTCCCTACCAGGGGGCCAATGTCTCTAAGCAACATAATCTCTCAATTTCCTTCAAAAGTAAGTGCCAATGGGTTTAGAAACTTGTTTGAAAATAAGCGGCGAATGATGTTTTTCGACTTTCGGGGCGGAAAAGTCCCTTAAAGTCGAATTTGAGGGTACTAAGGGCCTCCGGCACTAGCCGGAGTGTTTCGATTCACACACTCGCCGCGAGCAGTTTGAGTAGTTGTGGGTCTGACACGGACTCCGAATAACAATGTTATGCCCGTTTTAAGTAACATCGGTCCATCCTATTGGAGTCCTTGAAAGTACTTCATTTTCCCGTGACGCTTTTTGCCTGACCTCCCCAGAATTTGTTGTCCACTATAGTGGAGATATTGTTTCCAAATATATATTGAGCAATGCAAGGAATGCCCTTTTGTTCTTGGCTTTCACGCGCATGAGTTACAGCATGCCATCCGGCGAAAACAAGGAGAATAAGAAATATAGCCGCTGGATTTTCTTCAATTTACGGCCAAATGAGATTGCCTAGATGATAGAGCATCTATAGAAACTACGTTTGTCCCTACCAGGGGGCTAATGTCTGTAAGCAACATAATCCCTCGAATTTCCTTCAAAAGGAAGTGCCAATGGGTTTAGAAACTTGTCTGAAAATAGCGGCGAATTTGACGGTACTGCGGGCCACCTGGCGCAAGCGGGGATTATTTTCTGGATTCGCACGCTCGCCGCGAGCAGTTTGAGTAGTTGTGGGTCCGACATGTACTCCGAATGACAATGTTATGACCGTTTTAGTGAACATCGGCCCATTCTACGGGAGTCCTTGAAAGTAATCCATTTTCCCGTGACGCATTTTGCCTGAGCGCCCCGAAATTTCTTTTCCTCTATAGTGGAGATATTGTTTCCACATAATCTGCAGAAAGGTACATTTGTCCCTACCAGGGGGCTAATGTCTCTAAGCAACATAATCTCTCGAATTTCCTTCAAAAGGAAGAGCCAATGGGTTTAGAAACTTGTTTGAAAAACAGCGGCGAATGATGTTCTTCGACATTTAGGGCGAGAAAAGTCCTGCTTAAGGCCGAATTTGAGGGTACTAAGGGCCTCCTGGCACAAGATGGGAGTATTTCTGGATTCGCACGCTCGCCGCGAGCAGTTTGAGTACTTGTGGGTCTGACACGGACTCCGAATGACAAAGTTATGCCCGTTTTAAGTAACATCGGTCCATTCTATTGGAGTCCTTGAAAGTACTTCATTTTCCCATGAAGCTTTTTGCCTGACCTCCCCAGAATTTGTTGTCCACTATAGTCGAGATATTGTTTCCAAATATATATTGACCGAGGGGAGGAATGCCCTTTTGTTCTTGGCTTTCACGCGCATGAGTTACAGCATGCCATCCGGCGAAAACAAGGAGAATAAGGCATATAGTCATTGGATTTTCTTCAATTTATGCCAAATGAGATTGCCTAGATGATAGAGCATCTACAGAAAGCTATGTTGTCCCTACCAGGGAGGCTAATGTCTGTAAGCAACATAATCTCTCAAAATTCCTTCAAAAGAAAGTGCCAATGGGTTCAGAAACTTGTCCGAAAACAGCGGCAAATGATGCTTTTTGCTTGACCGCCTCAAATTTCTTTTTTCTCTATAGTGCAGAATTTGTTTCCACATAATCTGCAGAAAGGTACATTTGTCCCAACCAGGGTGCCAATGTCTCTAAGCAACATAATCTCTCGAATTTCCTTCAAAAGGAAGTGCCAATGGGTTTAGAAACTTGTTTGAAAAACAACGGTGAATGATGTTCTTCGACTTTCAGGGCGTAAAAGTCCCGCTTAAGGCGAATTGAGGGTACTAAGGGCCTCCTCGCACAAGCCGGGAGTATTTCGATTCGCACGCCGCCATGCCAAGCATGATCGAGACTTGTGAGTCCGACATGGACTCCGAATGACAAAGTTATGCCCGTTTTAAGTAACATCGGTCCATTCTATTGGAGTCCTTGAAAGTACTTCATTTTCCCATGACACTTTTTGCCTGACCTCCGCAGAATTTGTTGTCCACTATAGTGGAGATATTGTTTCGAAATATATATTGACCGATGCCAGGAATGCCCTTTTGTTCTCGGCTTTCACGTGCATGAGTTACAGCATGCCATCCGGCGAAAACAAGGAGAATAAGGCATATAGCCGCTGGATTTTATTCAATTTACGGCCAAATGAGATTGACTAGATGATAGAGCATCTACAGAAAGCTACATTTGTCCCTACCAGGGGGGCTAATGTCTGTAAGCAACATAATCTCTCGAATTTCCTTCAAAAGGAAGTGCCAATGGGTTCAGAAACTTGTTCGAAAACAACGGAAAATGATGTTCTTTGACTTTCAGGGCCAAAAAGTCCTGCTTGAGGCTGAATTTGACGGAACTCCGGGCCACCTGGCGCAAGCGGGGAATATTTTCTGGATTTGTATGCTCGCCGGGAGCAGTTTGAGTAGTTTTGGGTCCGACATGGACTCCAAATGACAACGTTATGACCGTTTTAGTGAACATCGGTCCATTCTACGGGAGTCCTTGAAAGTAATTCATTTTCCCGTGATGCTTTCTGCCTGACCGCGCCGAAATTTCTTTTCCTCTATAGTGTAGAATTTGATTCCAGATAATCTGCAGAAAGGTACATTTGTCCCTACCAGGGGGCCAATGTCTCTAAGCAACATAATCTCCTGAATTTCCTTCAAAAGAAAGTGCGAATTGGTTTAGAAACTTGTTTGAAAAATAGCGGCGAATGATGTTCTTCGACTTTCATGGCCAGAAAAGTCCTGCTTAAGGCCGAAATTGAGGGTACTAAGGGCCTCCTGGCACAAGCCGGGAGTATTTCTAGATTCGCACGCTTGCCGCGAGCAGTTTGAGTACTTGTGGGTCTGACACGGACTCCGAATGACAAAGTTATGCCCGTTTTAAGTAACATTGGTCCATTCTATTGGAGTCCTTGAAAGTACTTCATTTTCTCGTGATGCTTTTTGCCTGACCTCCCCAGAATTTGTTGTCAACTATAGTGGAGATATTGTTTCCAAATATATATTGACCGATGCCAGGAATGCCCTTTTGTTCTTGGCTGTCACGCGCATGAGTTACAGCATGCCATCCGGCAAAAACAAGGAGAATAAGGCATATAGCCGCTGGATTTTCTTCAATTTACGGCCAAATGAGATTGCCTAGATGATAGAGCATCTACAGAAAGCTACGTTTGTCCCTACCAGGGGGGCTAATGTCTGTAAGCAACATAATCTCTCGAATTTCCTTCAAAAGGAAGTGCCAATGGGTTCAGAAACTTGTCCGAAAACAGCGGCAAATGATGTTCTTTGACTTTTAGGGACAAAAAGTCCTGCTTAAGGCCGAATTTGACGGTACTCCTGGCCACCTGGCGCAAGCGGGGAGTATTTTCTGGATTTGCACGCTCGCCGCGAGCAGTTTGAGTAGTTGTGGGTCCGACATGGACTCCGAATGACAATGTTATGACCGTTTTAGTGAACATCGGTCCATTCTACGGGAGTCCTTGAAAGTAATTCATTTTCCCGTGATGCTTTTTGCCTGAACGCCCCGAAATTTCTTTTCCTCTATAGTGGAGATGTTTATTACAGATAATATGCAGAAAGGTACATTTGTCCATACCAGGGGGCCAATGTCTCTAAGCAACATAATCTCTCGAATTTCCTTCAAAAGATAGTGCCAATTGGTTTAGAAACTTGTTTGAAAAATAGCGGCGAATGATGTTCTTCGACTTTCACCAGAAAAGTCCTGCTTAAGGCCGAATTTGAGCGTACTAAGGGCCTCCTGGCACAAGCCGGGAGTATTTCTGGATTCGCACGCTCGCGGCGAGCAGTTTGAGTAC
This sequence comes from Aegilops speltoides, assembly GCA_021437245.1. Classification (NCBI taxonomy): domain Eukaryota; kingdom Viridiplantae; phylum Streptophyta; class Magnoliopsida; order Poales; family Poaceae; genus Aegilops; species Aegilops speltoides. The sequence goes on from CM038141.1 coordinate 205,972,598, forward strand.
TTGTGGGTCTGACACGGACTCCGAATGACAAAGTTATGCCCGTTTTAAGTAATATTGGTCCATTCTATTGGAGTCCTTGAAAGTACTTCATTTTCTCATGACGCTTTTTGCCTGACCTCCCCAGAATTTTTTGTCCACTATAGTGGAGATATTGTTTCCAAATATATATTTACCGATGCCAGGAATGTCCTTTTGTTCTCGGCTTTCACGCGCATGAGTTACAGCATGCCATCCGGCGAAAACAAAGAGAATAAGGCATATAGCCGCTGGATTTTATTCAATTTACGGCCAAATGAGATTGCCCAGATGATAGAGCATCTACAGAAAGCTACGTTTGTCCCTACCAGGGGGCTAATGTCTGTAAGCAACATAATCTCTCGAATTTCCTTCAAAAGGAAGTGCCAATGGGTTCAGAAACTCGTCCGAAAACAGCGGCAAATGATGTTCTTTGACTTTCAAGGCCAAAAAGTCCTGCTTAAGGCTGAATTTGACGGTACTCCGGGCCACCTGGCGCAAGCGGGGAGTATTTTCTGGATTCGTACGCTCGCCGGGAGCAGTTTGAGTAGTTGTGGGTCCAACATGGACTCCAAATGACAATATTATGACCGCTTTAGTGAACATCGGTCCATTCTATGGGAGTCCTTGAAAGTAATTCATTTTCCCGTGATGCTTTTTGCCTGACTGCCCCGAAATTTCTTTTCCTCTATAGTGGAGAATTTGATTCCAGATAATCTGCAGAAAGTTACATTTGTCCCTACCAGGGGGCCAATGTCTCTAAGCAACATAATCTCTCGAATTTCCTTCAAAAGAAAGTGCCAATTGGTTTAGAAACTTGTTTGAAAAATAGCGGCGAATGATGTTCTTCGACTTTCATGGCCAGAAAAGTCCTGCTTAAGGCTGAATTTGAGGGGACTAAGGGCCTCCTGGCACAAGCCGAGTATTTCGATTCGCCGCTTCGCCGCCATGAGCAGTTTGAGTACTTGTGGGTCCGACACGGACTCAATGACAAAGTTATGCCCGTTTTAAGTAACATTGGTCCATTCTATTGGAGTCCTTGAACGCATTTCATTTTCTCATGACGCTTTTGCCGACCTCCCAGAATTTTTTGTCCACTATAGTGGAGATATTGTTTCAAATATATATTGACCGGTGCCAGAATGCCCTTTTGTTCTTGGCTTTCACGCGCGCATGAGTTACAAAGATGCCATCCGCCAAAACAAGGAGAATAAGGCATATAGCCGCTGGATTTTCTTCAATTTACGGCCAAATGAGATTGCCTAGATGATAGAGCATCTACAGAAAGCAACGTTTGTCCCTACCAGGGGGCTAATGTCTGTAAGCAACATAATCTCTCGAATTTCCATCAAAAGGAAGTGCCAATGGGTTCAGAAACTTGTCCGAAAACAGCGGCAAATGATGTTCTTTGACTTTCAGGGCCAAAAAGTCCTGCTTAAGGCTGAATTTGACGATACTCCGGGCCACCTGGTGCAAGCGGGGAGTATTTTCCGGATTCGTACGCTTGCCGCGAGCAGTTTGAGTAGTTGTGGGTCCGACATGGACTCTGAATGAAAATGTTATGACCGTTTTAGTGAACATCGGTCCATTCTACGGGAGTCCTTGAAAGTAATTCATTTTCCCGTGATGCTTTTTGCCTGACCGCCCCGAGATTTCTTTTCCTCTATAGTGGAGAATTTGATTCCACATAATCTGCAGAAAGGTACATTTGTCCCTACCAGGGGGCCAATGTCTCTAAGCAACATAATCTCTCGGATTTCCTTCAAAAGAAAGTGCCAATTGGTTTAGAAACTTGTTTGAAAAATAGCGGCGAATGATGTTCATCGACTTTCATGGCCAGAAAATTCCTGCTTAAGGCTGAATTTGAGGGTACTAAGGGCCTCCTGGCACAAGCCGGGAGTATTTCTGGATTCGCACGCCATGAAAGCAGTTTGAGTACTTGTGGGTCTGACACGGACTCCGAATGACAAAGTTATGCCCGTTTTAAGTAACATTGGTCCATTCTATTGGAGTCCTTGAACGTACTTCATTTTCTCATGACGCTTTTTGCCTGACATCCTCAGAATTTGTTGTCCACTATAGTGGAGATATTGTTTCCAAATATATATTGACCGGTGCCAGGAATGCCCTTTTGTTCTTGGCTTTCACGCGGATGAATTACAGCATGCCATCCGGCGAAAACAAGGAGAATAAGGCATATAGCCGCTGGATTTTCTTCAATTTACGGCCAAATGAGATTGCCCAGATGATAGAGCATCTACAGAAAGCTACGTTTGTCCCTATTAGGGGGGCTAATGTCTGTAAGCAACATAATCTCTCGAATTTCGTTCAAAAGGATGTGCCAATGGGTTTAGAAACTTGTCCAAAAACAACGGCAATGATGTTCTTTGACTTTCAGGGCCAAAAAGTCTTGCTTAAGGCCGAATTTGACGGTACTCCGGGCCACCTCGCGCAAGCGGGGAGTATTTTCTGGATTCGCACGCTCGCCACGAGCAGTTTTAGTAGTTGTGGGTCCGGCATGGACTCCGAATGACAATGTTATGACCGTCTTAGTGAACATCGGTCCATTCTACGGGAGTCCTTGAAAGTAATTCATTTTCCCGTGACTCTTTTTGCCTGACCGCCCCGAAATTTCTTTTCCTCTATAGTGGAGATATTGTTTCCACATAATCTGCAGAAAGGTACATTTGTCCCTACCAGGGGGCCAATGTCTCTAAGCAACATAATCTCTCGAATTTCCTTCAAAAGGAAGTGCCAATGAATTTAGAAACTTTTTTCAAAAACAGCGGCGAATGATGTTCTTTGACTTTCAGGGCCAGAAAAGTCCTCCTTAAGGCTGAATTTGAGGGTACTAAGGGCCTCCCCGCACAAGCCGAGTATTTCGATTCGCACGCCGCCATGAAAGCAGTTTGAGTACTTAGGGTCCGACACGGACTCAATGACAAAGTTATGCCTGTTTTAACTAACATCGGTCCATTCTATTGGAGTCCTTGAAAGTACTTCATTTTCCCGTGACGTTTTTTGCCTGACCTCCCCAGAATTTGTTGTCCACTATAGTGGAGATATTGTTTCCAAATATATATTGACGGATGCCAGGAATGCCCTTTTGTTCTTGGCTTTCACGCGCATGAGTTACAGCATGCCATCCGGCAAAAACAAGGAGAATAAGGCATATAGACACTGGATTTTCTTCAATTTACGGCCAAATGAGATTGCCCAGATGATAGAGCATCTACAGAAAGCTACGTTTGTCCCTACCAGGGGGGCTAATGTCTGTAAGCAACATAATCTCTCGAATTTCCTTCAAAAGGAAGTGCCAATGGGTTCAGAAACTTGTCCGAAAACAGCGGCAAATGATGTTCTTTGACTTTTAGGGACAAAAAGTCCTGCTTAAGGCCGAATTTGACGGTACTCCTGGCCACCTGGCGCAAGCGGGGAGTATTTTCTGGATTTGCACGCTCGCCGCGAGCAGTTTGAGTAGTTGTGGGTCCGACATGGACTCCGAATGACAATGTTATGACCGTTTTAGTGAACATCGGTCCATTCTATGGGAGTCATTGAAAGTAATTCATTTTCCCGTGACGCTTTTGCCTGACCGCCCGGAAATTTCTTTTCCTCTATGGTGGAGATATTGTTTCCACATAATCTGCAGAAAGGTACATTTGTCCCTACCAGGGGGCCAATGTCTCTAAGCAACATAATATCTCGAATTTCCTTCAAAAGGAAGTGCCAATGGGTTTAGAAACTTGTTTGAAAAACACTGGCGAATGATGTTCTTCGACTTTCAGGGCCAGAAAAGTCCTGCTTAAGGCCGAATTTGACGGTACTAAGGGCCTCCTGGTACAAGCCGGGAGTATTTCTGGATTTGCATGCTCGCCGCGAGCAGTTTGAGTACTTGTGGGTCTGACACGGACTCCGAGTGACAAAGGTATGCCTGTTTTAAGTAACATCGGTCCATTCTATTTGAGTCCTTGAAAGTACTTCATTTTCCCATGATGCTTTTTGCCTGACCTCCCCAAAATTTGTTGTCTACTATAGTGGAGATATTGTTTCCAAATATATATTGACCGATGCCAGGAATGCCCTTTTGTTCTTGGCTTTCACGCGCATGAGCTACAGCATGCCATCCGGCGAAAACAAGGACAATAAGGCATATAGCCGCTGGATTTTCTTCAATTTACAGCCAAATGAGATTGCCTAGATGATAGAGCATCTACAGAAAGCTACGTTTGTCCCTACCAGGGGTGCTAATGTCTGTAAGCAACATAATCTCTCGAATTTCCTTCAAAAGGAAGTGCCAATGGGTTCAGAAACTTGTCTGAAAACAGCGGCGAATGATGTTCTTTGACTTTCAGGGCCAAAAAGTCCTGCTTAAGGCCGAATTTGACGGTACTCTGGGCCACCTGGCGCAAGTGGGGAGTATTTTCTGGATTCGTACGCTCGCCGCGAGTAGTTTGAGTAGTTGTGGGTCCGACATGGACTCCGAATGACAATGTTATGACCATTTTAGTGAACATCGGTCCATTCTACAGGAGTCCTTGAAAGTAATTCATTTTCCCGTGATGCTTTTTGCCTGACCGCCCCGAAATTTCTTTTCCTCTATAGTGGAGATATTATTTCCACATAATCTGCAGAAAGGAACATTTGTCCCTACCAGGGGGCCAATGTCTCTAAGCAACATAATCTCTCGAATTTCCTTCAAAAGGAAGTGCCAATGAGTTTAGAAACTTGTTTGAAAAACAGCGACGAATGATGTTCTTTGACTTTCAGGGCCAGAAAAGTCCTGGTTAAGGCCGAATTTGAGGGTACTAAGGGCCTCCTGGCACAAGCCGGGAGTATTCCTGGATTTGCACGCTCGCCGCGAACAGTTTGAGTACTTGTGCGTCTGACACGGACTCCGAATGACGAAGTTATGCCCGTTTTAAGTAACATTGGTCCATCCTATTCGAGTCCGTGAAAGTACTTCATTTTCTCGTGACGCTTTTTGCCTGACATCCCCAGAATTTGTTGTCCACTATAGTGGAGATATTGTTTCCAAATATATATTGACCGGTGCCAGGAATGCCCTTTTGTTCTTGGCTTTCACGCGCATGAATTACATCATGCCATCCAGCGAATACAAGGAGAATAAGGCATATAGCCACTGGATTTTCTTCAATTTACGGCCAAATGAGATTGCCCAGATGATAGAGCATCTACAGAAAGCTACGTTTGGCCCTACCAGGGGGGCTAATGTCTGTAAGGAACATAATATCTCGAATTTCCTTCAAAAGGAAGTGCTAATGGGTTCAGAAACTTGTCCGAAAACAACGGCGAATGATGTTCTTTGACTTTCAGGGCCAAAAATTCTTGCTTAAGGCCGAACTTGACGGTACTCCGGGCCACCTGGCGCAAGCGGGGAGTATTTTCTGGATTCGCACGCTCGCCGTGAGCTGTTTGAGTAGTTGTGGGTCCGACATGGACTCCGAATGACAATGAGATGACCGTTTTAGTGAACATCGGTCCATTCTACGGGAGTCCTTGAAAGTAATTCATTTTCCCGTGACGCTTTTTGCCTGACCGCCCGGAAATTTCTTTTCCTCTATAGTGGAGATATTGTTTCCACATAATCTGCAGAAAGGTACATTTGTCCCTACCGGGGGGCCAATGTCTCTAAGCAACATAATCTCTCGAATTTCCTTCAAAAGGAAGTGCTAATGGGTTTAGAAACTTTTTTGAAAAACAGCGGCTAATGATGTTCTTTGACTTTCAAGGCCAGAAAAGTCGTGCTTAAGGCCAAATTTGAGGGTACTAAGGGCCTCCTGGCACAAGCCGGGAGTATTTCTGGATTCGCATGCTCGCCGCGAGCAGTTTGAGTACTTGTGGGTCTGACACGGACTCCGAATGACAAAGTTATGCCCGTTTTAAGTAACATCGGTCCATTCTATTCGAGTCCTTGAAAGTACTTCATTTTCCCGTGACGCTTTTTGCCTGACCTCCCTAGAATTTGTTGTCCACTATAGTGGAGATATTGTTTCCAAATATATATTGATCCATGCCAGGTATGACCTTTTGTTCTTGGCTTTCACGCGCATGAGTTACAACATGCCATTTGGCGAAAACAAGGAGAATAAGGCATATAGCCGCTGGATTTACTTCAATTTACTTCCAAATGAAATTGCCTTGATGATAGAGCATCTACAGAAAGCTACGTTTGTCCCTACCATGGGGGCTAATGTCTGTAAGCAACATAATCTATCGAATTTCCTTCAAAAGGAAGTGCCAATGGGTTCAGAAACTTGTCCGAAAACAGCGGCAAATGATGTTCTTTGACTTTCAGGGCCAAAAAGTCCTGCTTAAGGCTGAATTTGACGGTACTCGCCACCACCTGGCATAGAGAGTATTTTCTGATTCAGACGCTTGTCATGAAAGCAGTTTGAATAGTTGTGGTTCCGACATGGACTCCGAATGACAATGTTATGACCGTTTTAGTGAACATCGGTCCATTCTACGGGAGTCCTTGAAAGTAATTCATTTTCCCGTGACGCTTTTTGCCTGACCGCGCCGAAATTTCTTTTCCTCTATAGTGGGGATATTGTTTCCACATAATCTGCAGAAAGGTACATTTGTCCCTACCAGTGGGCCAATGTCCCTAAGAAACATAATCTCTCGTATTTCCTTCAAAAGGAAGTGCCAATGGGTTTAGAAACTTGTTTGAAAAACAACGGCGAATGATGTTCTTCAACTTTCAGGGCCAGAAAAGTCCTGCTTAAGGCCAAATTTGAGGGTACTAAGGGCCTCCTGGCATAAGCCGGGAGTATTTCTGGATTCGCACACTCGCCGCGAGCAGTCTGAGTACTTGTGGGTCTGACACGGACTCCGAATGACAAAGTTATGCCCGTTTTAAGTAACATCGGTCCATCCTATTGGAGTCCTTGAAAGTACTTCATTTTCGCGTGACGCTTTTTGCCCGACCTCCCCAGAATTTGTTGTCCACTATAGTGGAGATATTGTTTCCAAATATATATTGACCGATGCCAGGAATGCCCTTTTGTTCTTGGCTTTCACGAGCATGAGTTACAGCATGCCATCCTGCGAAAACAAGGAGAATAAGGCATATATCCGCTGGATTTTCTTCAATTTACGGCTAAATGAGATTGCCCAGATGATAGAGCATCTACAGAAAGCTATGTTTGTCCCTACCAGGGGGGCTAATGTTTATAAGCAACATTATCTCTCGAATTTCTTTAAAATGGAAGTGCCAATGGGTTCAGAAACTTGTCTTAGAACAACGGCGGATGATGTTGATGCGGAGCATCCTACGGTCATCACCATGTCAAGAGTCCGTTTGGCAAGTGACACATGCAACCTCTACTTCACATAAACAAAGGTGAATCTTCTCCTTTACACGTGCTCACTTGACCCCTTCGAGGGTGGTGTACTACTTGACACTTCTCCCGTGTTCATGCATAAGTATTGTCAGAGCTTCACGGATGTTGAGGAGGAGTGCAAGCGCCAAGGAACAACGACACCATCCGTGAGGGAAGCATGGAAGAGAAGAGGGAAGAAATGGAGCTGCCACGATCTACAGCAACCGGACGACCGAACAACGCCGGACGTCCGACGCCTGGAGCTCCAGCCAGCCCAAAAGTCCAACCGACGAAAGCTACAGCGGCCGGACGACCGACGAATGCCGGACGTCCGACAAGTCCCAGCGCACGGACGACCGACACCGACCGGACGACCGGTGCCACGGCAACAGAACGAAATTTACGAAAGTCCGAAGACTTCCGGACGTCCAGACCGTCCCGAGCTTCCGGACGTCCGACCCCCACCGGACATCCGACGCCTGTGTTCTTCGTGTCCTTCGAGGGATCCCGTTCCAAACGTGAAAGATCGGCCTACACCGGGTTTGCCCCGTATCATATGGTATCATGAGCCACGTTTATCACGTATTTGGAGTCCCTCCCACCGTTTTGTAGCCTTGTTTTGTTGTGTTCTTCCCCAAAATCCGAAAATCCCGACAAAAAATAGCCCCAATTTTTTTGTGATTTGTTGGTTTGATGATGTTTTGTTGATTTTGATCCATGGATTTGCTTGGTTTCAAGTGGATCTAGCATTTCCCCAAATTTCCCCATCGTTCATCCACAAAATCCCGCGAATTTTGACCCCGATATCTCCATTTTCCGCTCAAAATCGCGCCACGGATCTCGCATCTCGCGTTGACCCCGACCCACCGGACAACCGGACTTTTACGGACGTCCGGAGCCCCAGGAACGATCGGACGTCCGACCTTTCCGGAGCGCCAAATTTACGGATTTCCGACTTTTCCGGACGTCCGACGCACCGGACATCCGACCTTCCCGGACGTCCGTAACCTGTAGTTTCAGACTTCGGCTGATTTTTGTTTTGTCCATAACTAATTCATCCGAACTCCGATTTTGACGTTCTTTAGCTTGTTTTGAAGCTATTGACATCCCCCATCCCACAACAATACCACAAACATCATTTGACTCCACCAAATTTTGTGAATTTTGGCATCTTTGCCTAGGGCCACCACCATATCATCCGCATAGCCACAACCGACTTCCGCAACCTAACCCATTTTGTTCACCATAGCGTTAGTGGTTGCTTGAGGAGTGATTTGAGTCCCTAAGGTGTTTCGGCTACTTAGGGACGGTTGCTTCTTCATCAACCACCACCACCACTTCCGCATTGCCTAGTGCAAAACCACCAACGCTTTCCGCTACCACCTTTTGACATTTTCCTTTGAGATTTTGAGTTTGCGGTTTTTCCGTTTCCTAAGGTGTTTCGACTAACTAGGAATGGGTCAACTTCGGCAACACCGCCTCTCATCATCACCAAGGGCGGTAACCTCAACGACACCTGATGCGGAGCATCCTTCCATCATCCCCATGGTTTCTACATCAACACCTACAAGACCACAAGGACCGATGACTCGAGCCCGTGCAAGAGCTCTTGAAACCGAGGTGACATCACTCCTCTCACAACTCTCCTTCGATTCACATGAGACATGGTTACTACCTCAAACGGAAACTCTATGCATACTCAGGCACCAAGGAGTCGACCACGAAGAGGCTAAGAAGCAAGGAGAATCGGAAGCGGAAGACATACGTGAAGACGGAGAGGAGAAAGCAACAAGAACCAGGGAGGCCGGACGACCCGGACAGAGGCCCGGACGATCCGGACAGAGCCCGGATGATCCGGACCCCGGTCCGGACGATCCGGCTAACTCCACCGAAGGCAACAGAACCTCCGCACTGAAGCCGGATCATCCGGACCCCGGCCCGGATCATCCGGACCCCGCCCGGACGTCCGGACCCCCAGCCGGACATCCGGCCCGTCGCCGCCGCCAGCCGACCCTCCGGCTCATCCGAGACTCCACCCGGATCATCCGGACCGGTCCGGATCATCCGGACCCTCGTCCGGATCATCCGCCAGCCTTTGTCTACAGTGTTAGCTGAGCCCATGTACCCTTCACCCTGACTCTATATATAGGACCCCCTCTCCTCACTTTGAGACTTAGCGTTGGATTAGCTCATATTTGTGTGTGAGAGCCTTTGCTCATCCACCGGTACTACTCCTCGGAGATCAGGACCTCCGTCTAGGAGAAGATCCATTCGATTCAAGACCCCTACCTAGGGAAGATCCCTCGTGGATGCAAGACCTCCTCCGGAGAAGAACGGCTACCTTTGTATCTTTCCTTTGTTGATTTTGGACCATGTATCACTCGTGCTTCGATGATCTAGACCTTGTGTGATTGATCTCTTGTCGGTTGAGTGTCTCTCTCGTTCTTCCCCGTGATTTCCTCTCGTTCTTCCGCGCGTTCTTCGTGTTCCCTCCGTAGGATCCCCTCCAAACATGAAAGATCGACGAATTAGGGTTCCACCCAACATCATATGGTATCATGAGCCACGTTGATCACGTTTTTGGAGCCCCTACCTCGTGATTTCTAGCTTGATTTTGTTGTTTTCGTCCTAAAACCCAAAATCCCACAAAAATACCCCAAATTTTTTGTGATTTGTTAGTTTTGATGATGTTTTGTTGTTGTTTTTGATCCGTGGATTCGGTGTGTAACTCGTGGATCTTGTATTTCCCCACCTTCTTCCCCTCGAAATCCACCCAAAACCCCCGAAATCGTCAAATTCCCCCCATTTTCGTGTTCTTCCCGAGCCATTCCCGTGCGTGGTTGACCTGCCCGGATCATCCGGACCAAGTCCCGGATCATCCGGACTCGCCCGGATCATCCGGCTCCTGACCCGGATCATCCGGCTTCCTCTGCCGAAACTGCAATCCTGCAGTCCCCCACCACCACCACTACCACCCATTCATACATACACCCTCCCCACCCTATCCACCACCTTTTCCACTTGCCAAACCCCAAGACTCAACCTCCGTACTACCATTCGATTTTGAGTTCGACAATTTGAGTGAGATTTCCGTGTCCTCTTGTGTTTCGGCTATTTAGGCGCGGTGTGACATCTACAACAAACGCTCACTTGGTCGGCTACTCATCTTCGGTACGGACGGTAACATCGACGACATCTTTGTCATACCTTGCAATTGCATTGATAGCCATCATATACCACCTTTTGCATTGCTTACCCACCGAGACTAGCCATTGAGTATTGCCGGCAACGTGACTTGTGCACATTAGTTGCATACACCATATCATACATACAATCGAGGTGCATATCTCAAAATCAACTTGTGTGTCACAAAGTTGTCATCGCATACACAATTGCTCTCTTAGTTCGTCAAGTTTGCATAAGAAAAGAGCTCAAAAGAGAAAGAGCCACTCAAGCTTTTAAGCAAAGAGGCAAGATAAGCAAAGAGCTTATAAGCAACAAGCATAGCATCATACAACATTAAGATTGCCATATAAGATCATCTTGGATCATTGCACCGAAATACCATACATATAGTATACTTGGGATAGAGATCGTTGCATTTTTGCCTAGTAGGTTGTGCACAAGCTCCGTATCCGCCTATTGTGCAATCGTGCTAGCGTCTCTCTAGTATTGTGCAACAAGAGCATTTTCGTGGATTCCACATTTTGGCTCACTTTTGGTTTGCACAATCCCATTTATCTATTTGCGTGTGTGTTCCCGTGTACCACTACTTGCTTGGTCTACTTGTTGCATATGCGAATTTGCGAATCTTCTTCAACATTTTTGAGTCAAGCTAACAATTGCAATCAATTTTGTGCCACCATCCTAACCAAACTCCACCAAAAGCTTTTACTTGTGTAGGTGTGAGAATCGACAAGGATCGGTACCAATAGTGCTATTTCATTGTCCGCATTTGAGTGAACTTGATTCATCTTCAACTTCGGTCAAAGGTACATTGGTATTCATTCTTCTCCTTCTACCACTCACAATTTGCTTAAAATGATGGATAGGCCAAGTTCTTCTACAAATCCACTCTTCATCGAGCAAGACGATGACATGTCATCATACGTCACCAAGAGCCACCTCTTTGGCGCGCAACGAGCTCTCCATCAAGAGCAACAAGCAATGAGCGAACGCATCGACAACCTCTCCACCGACTTGCGACTCTCCGAGATACGTACACGCGATTACTTCGAAAACAAACTCGACGGGCACAAGAAAGAGAACGATGCAAGAATGGACGAGATCCGCGCCTTGTTGGTGAACCGGCGTACTTCTACCTCTTCACACTCAAGACGGAGCCACTCAAGTCGCCACTTCGACGACTCCTTCTCCGACACAAGTACACCGTCATCGAACATTCTTCGTCGAGCCGCGCGTCAAGACCGTCATGCATCTCGCAACCCGCTACACGACAAGAATCTTCAAGAGCAAGTTGATGAAGAAGTTCCCCGTCCTCAATCGAGCCAAATGGCGTTTGCTCAAGCACAAGAACGACAACGTCTTCGCCACCAACAAGAACAAGAACGAAGCGCCTACACTAAGAGCAACAAGACGCCGAGGCTCAACGTCTTCAACAACAACAACGAAACACAAGCTCTTCAGCGGAACGCGCCCTTCAAGCATCAACCCGAGCTCTCGCCAACCGCAATCGCGAAAGGCGCAATCAAGAGGAAGCCCTTCGAGAAGAAATACAAGAGAGGAACTACCATCCGCGTGCGCAACGTCAAGCTCCTCAAGCTCAACCTCAACCTCAAGGTCAACAAGAACAAGTTAATCATGGACTTCCTCCTCGCCAAGAGCAACATGAGGATGATTACCCTCCACGACAAGAACGTCATCATCAACATCGACCTCAAAACAATGAAGAACATCGCTATGGCAAGCTCAAGTTCACAATGCCCAAGTTCAATGGAACAAATGATCCGGAAGAGTACCTCTCATGGGCATTGAAGGTTGACAAAATATTTCGTTTACACAACTATGAGGAAGAGAAGAAGATCGCTATGGCATCACTTGAGTTCCAAGATTATGTGCTCATATGGTGGGAACAAGTCCTTGAGCGCCGACAAGCAAGAGGTGAACCTCCAATCACCACTTGGGCTCAAATGAAGGATGTCATGCGAGCACGCTTTGTGCCCACCTACTACAACCGTGATCTCTTCAAGAAGCTACAACTCCTCAAGCAAGGAACAAAGAGTGTTGAAGAATACTACAAAGAAATGGAGATTGCCATGATTAGAGCCAATGTCAAAGAAGATGATGAGCAAACAATGGCACGATTCTTGAATGGACTCAACCATCCCATCAAGAAGATTGCCGACTTCCAACCCTACTCCAACCTCATTGAGCTCGTGCACCAAGCTACAAAGGCGGAACGACAAGTGCAAGATGACTTCAAGTACGCCAAGTACTCATCCAAGACATACGGCCTCTCCAACAACCAAGCTTCAACAACTACTCCAACTTCGACATCAACCAAGCCTTTTCCAAGCAACGACGACAAGTCAAGTTACAAGAAAAATTCTACGAGTTCAAGTCGTCATCCTTCTACTACAAGCAACTCCAAGCCGCGTGCTTCATCATCTACTCCAACCGATGAGACCGTCAAGACAAGCTCCTTCAAGTGTTTTACTTGCGGCAGCCGAGGCCACAAGTCATATGAATGCACCAACAAGCGTACCATGATACTAAACGACGATGGCACCTACGACTCAATGAGTGAAGATGAAATGGACGCTATTGAGCTAGTGGCCATGCACCGGCGCATCAACGAGGATGAAGATGATCAAGTCTTTTGTGATGAAGATACAAGCCCCGCTCTTGTTGTCTCCAAAGTCTTGACACTTCAACATCACCAAGAAGAAGACCAACGATGCCACATCTTCCACACAAAGGCCGGCATCAATGGGAGATCCATCAAGGTCATCATCGATGGAGGTAGTTGCCACAACTTGGCAAGCGAAGAACTATGCTCCAAGCTCCAATTGGTCAAGAAGAAGCATCCGCAACCATAGAAGGTTCAATGGCTAAGTGACTCCGGCACTATACGAGTTGAGCATACGGTCCAAGTATCCTTCAAAATCGGTGCATATGAGGACACTTTGGAGTGTGATGTGGTCCCAATGACCGTTTGCCACCTCCTCCTTGGTCGGCCATGGCAATCCGACCGTGGTGTCTACCACAATGGGCGTACAAACCACTATAGCTTCAAGATGAAAGGCAAAGAATATGTCCTACGACCCATGTCGCCTAGTCAAGTGATAGCCGACAAACAAGCCACCAACCAAAGAGAGAAGAGTGAGAAAGTGAGCCACCAAAAAGTGAGTGAGAGCCACAAGCCAAATTTTAGCGCCTCTTCGCCTAGAGAGAAAAACCTCATACTATTCGCCACCAAACATGAGATGAGAGAAGTGTGTGAGAACCCATCGAGTGTGATGCACTTTGTCCTAGTGTGCAAGGATGGAGAACCAAAAACTAACACCACTCATGAGCTACCTTTGGTGTTTCAATCTCTTTTGCAGGAATTCCAAGATGTTTTCCCCGATGAGCTACCTCCGGGTCTACCTCCTCTTCGAGGCATTGAGCATCGAATCGACCTCATCCCCGGAGTGCCACTTCCAAACAAAGCTCCCTACCGTGTCAATCCCGAAGAAACCAAGGAGATTCAACGGCAAGTACAACAACTAATCGACAACGGTCATGTACGTGAAAGCTTAAGCCCTTGTGCCGTGCCCGTTATACTTGTGCCTAAGCCCGATGGAAGTTTTCGCTTGTGCTCCGATTGTAGACCCATAAATGCTATCACCGTGCGCTATAGGCATCCCATTCCTCGCTTAGATGATATGCTTGATGAACTTAGTGGAGCCAACTTTTTCTCAAAAATTGATCTTAAAAGTGGCTATTATCAAATCCGCATTCATGAGGGTGATGAATGGAAAACTGCTTTCAAAACAAAATTTGGCTTATATGAATGGTTTGTTATGCCTATGGGTTTGTCGGAAGCTCCCGGAACTTTTGTGCGCCTCATGCATCATGTACTTCGTCCATACATTGGAATCTTTGTTGTGGTTTACTTCGATGATATTCTTATGTTTAGCAAAACCATGAAAGAGCATCTTGATCATGTTAAGCTTGTTTCGCAAACACTTCGAAAAGAAAGTCTTTATGCCAACTTGAAGAAATGCACTTTTGGAGTTGACAAAGTGGTTTTCTTGGGTTTCGTTGTCTCTTCCAAGGGTGTCCACGTTGATGAAACTAAGATCAAAGCAATTAAAACTTGGCCCCAACCCACCAATTTGCAACAAGTGTGAAGTTTCCTTGGTCTTGCAGGTTTTTATCGCCGCTTTGTGCAAAACTTTAGCACTATTGCAGCTCCTTTGCATGCTTTGAGTAAGAAGAATACTCCTTTTGTTTGGGGACCTTTGCAATCAAACGCTTTTGATGAGCTCAAGTCTTTGCTTACTCATGCTCCGATTCTTGCTTTGCCCAATTTTGACAAAACTTTTGAGGTCCATTGTGATGCAAGTGGTACCGGAATTGGCGGAGTTTTAATGCAAGAAAAACGAGTCATTGCTTATTTTAGTGAAAAACTCTCCGGTGCTCAACTTAACTATCCCGTGTATGACAAAGAATTGTATGCTTTAGTGCGTGTCCTCCATGTTTGGGAACATTATCTTAGACCTCATGAGTTTGTCATCCATACCGATCATGAAACGCTTAAGTACTTAAAAGGTCAAACTAAATTGAACAAGCGTCATGCCAAATGGAGTGAATTTATTGAATCTTTTCCATATGTGATAAAGTACATTAAGGGCAAGGAAAATGTAGTTGCCGATGCACTTTCACGAATATGCACGCTTGTCACCCAACTTGAGTTGAATGTTATCGGCTTTGAGCACATCAAAGATTTGTATGCTAGTGATCCATCTTTTGCACCTCATTATGCTAAATGTTTGACGCATACATCTTGGGAACAATATTACCTCAAGGATGGTTATCTTATGAGAGCTAACAAACTTTGCATACCCGAGTCTTCTCTTCGTTTGCTACTTTTGCAAGAGGCTCATGGAGGTGGACTCATGGGACACTTTGGACGCGACAAGACCTTCGCCACGCTCTCCAAGAACTACTTTTCGCCAAAATGTTTGAGACGTTTCACGCTTCACCACCCGATGCTCTACATGCCGCGAAGCTAAGTCAAAAGCACAATCTCATGGTCTTTACATGCCTCTTCCAATTCCATATCAACCTTGGGAAGACATTAGCATGGACTTTGTACTTGGTTTGCCTAGAACTCAAAATGGAAAGGATTCCGTGTTTGTGGTTGTAGATCGATTTTCTAAGATGGCACACTTTATTCCTTGCAACAAGGTAGACGATGCTTCACATATTGCAAATCTCTTTTGTAGGGAAATCTTGCGCCTTCATGGAGTAACAAAGTCAATCGTCTCCGACCGCGACGTCAAGTTCTTGAGTTACTTTTGGAAGACTCTTTGCGCCAAGCTCGGCATCAAGCTCATGTTCTCATCCGCATACCATCCTCAAACCGACGGCCAAACGGAGGTGACAAACCGAACGCTCTCCACTCTACTTCGCGTGTTGATCAAGAAGAACATCAAGGAGTGGGAGACATGTTTACCCATCGCCGAGTACGCCTACAACCGCGCAAGACAATCAACGACCGGCATGTCCCCCTTCGAGACCATCTACGGCTTCAACCCATTGTCCCCATTGGACATCCTACCTCTACCTCTACAAGAGCGAACCAACCTCGACGCAAGTGCCCGTGCAAGCTACATCAAGAAGATGCATGAAGATACAAGAAACACCATCGAGCGCCAAGTACAATGACTAGCGACCAAGCTCAACATCAACAAGCAACCCATGATCTTCAACATAGGCGATCTAGTGTGGCTACACCTTCGCAAGGAACGATTCCCCAATGAACGCAAGTCCAAACTTCTACCTCGAGCCGATGGACCCTTCAAGGTGCTAGCACGCTACAACAACAACGCCTACAAGCGTTATAAAAAGACTTGTATCTATACCAATATAAAAAGACCCAAAGGGGCAGATCCAAACCATCTCGACCATCAAATCATGTTATTTGGCAGTTCAAATCACTCCAATGTTGAGCACCAAACATGTTTAACGCTCTAGTTATCCACCACTGCCACTGGTTATAAACACGTTTTGACTCAACTCTATCCCATGAAATCTACCATGTAATTAATATCCTACCATTCCCGCGAAAAAAGTAATTGATATCTTACCAAATACCAACATGCAACAGATATATCCTACCTAATATAAACGCGCATTGCACATACATTATTACTAGTAATGATGAAAAACATGAATTTTTTAAAATTATTTAGCTAACTTTTATATGGTACTTTAGACTTGCGTTGCACGTGCAAACTTACTAGTAAGATCAACGGAAAGATCAACCTCATGGAGATGCTGGTGCACCAAATGATGCCCAAGATCAAGTTCATGACTCCGAGCAAGTTCAAGATCAAGCACAAGCTCATGATCAAGTGCAAGCTCAAGACAGTGGTTCAAGAGTATCAAGATGATGATCCTCAAATGCCCAATTGAGGACTTTTGGAGGGCCATGACACCAAGGTGGCTTCCAAGCTCAAGCATCAACAACATGTCATGGATAATGTGCTTGGAAGCTTGAGAAAAGGGGTAACTACTACTCGTAGACAATTATCAAACTTTCGGGAGCATCACGCGTGGGTCTCATGTGTTGAATCCCAAAAGGTACATGAGGCGCTCGATGATGTGGATTGGCTTTAAGCCATGCATGATGAACTCAACAACTTCGAGCGCAACCAAGTTTGGGAATTAGTGCCAAGGCCAACAGAGGGCCACAATTTCATTGGGACCAAGTGGATATTCAAGAACAAGCAAGATATGAACGGTGTGGTTGTTCGAAACAAGGCAAGATTGGTGGCACGAGGCTACTCCCAAGTCGAGGGTATCGACTACGGTGAAACCTTTACCCCCCTTACTCGTGTTGAATCTATTCGCATGTCACTTGCATATGCATCACATCATGATTTCAAATTGCAAAAAATGGATGTGAAAAGTGTGTTTCTTAGTGGTCATTTGAATGAGTTGGTATATATAAAACAATCCCCGAGATTTGAGGATCCCAAGCTCCCCAATCATGTATACAAACTCAACAAGGCACTCTATGGCCTTAAACAAGCCCCGTGTGTGTGGGGTGAGCACCTTACAGAGTTGTTACAAGATCGTGGGTTTGAAATTGGGAAAATCAATCCCACTCTTTTTACTAAGAGGGTTAAAGGTGACTTGTTCATATGCCAACTATATGCTGATGATATCATATTTGGTTCTCCTAACAAATCTTTCAATGATGAGTTTGCTTCACTAATGACCGAGAAGTTTGAGATGTCTATGATGGGAGAGTTGAAGTTCTTTCTTTGGTTCGAAGTCAAGCAAAGAAGAGATGGAACCTTCATCAACCAAGGCAAATATACCCAAGACATGCTCAAGAGATTCAAGCTAGACGATGTCAAGCCGGTCAAGTTTCCTATGCCTACCAAATGCAAGCTTGACATTGATAACAATGGTAAAGCGATGGATCAAAAGGTATATCGCTCCATAATTGGATCCTTGCTTTAGCTTTGTGCATCTAGACCGGTATTATGTTGAGTGTGGGGACGTGTTGAGTGTAGACATGGACATAGGGGGAGTGTTGTTCTCTCAATGAGCTCTCCCTCCCCCATTATGGATAAATTGATCAAGTCTTTCACATTAGCCATTTTTATGGTACTTCTGCTTCAAAGATGAGTTTCGATCATGGGCCCAAGGTTAAAATCATCACGGTGCCATACCAATTGACTCAAACATAGGTGATTTCGGTCATCGCCCTCTCTTTGAGAGGTGTGTCTCTTCTAGGATTGAGGTGTACTTTCGTTTCCTTGGCTTTCGGTTGTTGGATTGCTCCAAGTGTGCTCTTTTCTTATTGGCTTTTGACCTTGGAGTACTCCTTCCCATTTGATCTGCTTTATTTTTCTCCAACCTAAGCCTTTCCTTACCTCAACCTCTCATACATTGCATAAGAACATTTTGCTTCCTTGATCAAGTGCAGTTTGCTGGTAGTAGGCGGTACTACCACTGTCATGCACGGTACTACCGCTCTGGCGGTACTACTGCACAAGCCAATGGTACTACCACTAAGTGCAGTGTGTTGACGATCTGTCACCGCACTAAGGCAGAACTACCGTTGTGGGTCATGGAACTACCACTTAGGCGGTACTATTGTTGTTCCCAGCGATAATACCGCTTTGAGGACTCGCGTGGGGGTTAAGTGCTGGGCACGGGGAGTTCCAACTCCCCCATGCCCATTCACTTCTCCTTCCCCGAGTTACCTCTCTCAGGTGACTTGAAACTACTCCGAAGGCCAGCTCCGGCTCTCCGAATCCATGTTGCCTTCTCCGTTTCCGACCGGTGGGATCGATCCCCACCTTCTCCTCTTGACATGGATACCGGTATTGCCCTTGTTCTCCTCTCGTTTCGTTATATTTTTTGGATCTTGGTTTTAGGGCAATGCATGTGGTATTCTTAGATTTTTTGGCTAAATCTAGGCATGAGTAGCATGTGGAATGACTGCTAGCTAGGAGTATAGTAGTCCTTGACTAGATTTTGCACTTCCACGTCACCGGTACTACCGGATCCATTTCGCAGAAGTATTTCTGTCAGGTGGGTGTAGTACCGTTTGGATACGGCCGGTACTACAGCTGCAGCGGTACTACCGCTTGTATCCAGCGGTACTACCACTTACCCTGTAGCGGTACTACCGCGGATGGGCACGGTACTACCGCTGTGACCTAGATTTCCATGATTTTTGCAATCATGACAGTTCTCGTTTTACATCCTTTGGCTTATGCAATGACTTTATACCTGCTTTTCCCTTGATCTCTATTTGTGGGTTCCAAGTTAAGTGCTACTGTACTGGTGACGGCACCCTTCAAGTTCCAGTCGTCCACCCAGGGAGAATGTAAAGACAACAGCCAGAAAGCAGAAGGAGAAGTACACCCCTCCGGATGAGATGTCAAGAAAGGAGCTTCAAGAGTTCCACATTCGCAAACCGTATCGCCGTCCTCAGGATGCGGCTTTTGTTGTTCGTCCCTTCTGGACCAAGGAGCAATCATTGATCTATCTGGACATTCTGAAGGCCAACAAGAACTTGTTTTTCAATGTCAAGTCGATTGATATCACTTGCATGGAGAAGGATCTGGCATACTTTGGAGAGGCCCTTGCTCTCTGTCGGCAGTGCTGGCTCATTCCCTTCATCACATACAAGGACTATGATCCAGAGATTGTGTCTCAATTATATTCCCCTTTTCACTCTCATGCCAATGAGGAGAGATCTATGTCATGGATGACCGGCGGGAGAAGGTTTAGGGTTGATTGGAAGGATGTCACGAATTGCTTGGGTGTTGTTGATGAGGGGGAAGGCAACCCTGTTGGTCTCAGGCCTCACAAGGAAGCACCCCCACTCACAAGTCGAAGCTTATTGGGTACTCAAGGACTGTGAAGCTCTCAAAGGGGCCACTCGCACAGAGCTTATCCCTCTCTTGGATATCATGCACCTTATCTTCCGCAACACTCATTTCCCTCGCATTGAGAACTTGGAGATGGTCCACTCTTACCTGGTGGATCTTCTGTTGATGTGAATCAAGGAGAAGAGCAAGTCATCTATGTTGGATATCTCTCACATCATTTGGCGCGAGCTTCGCTCTGTTGTGTTGGACCATAAGGTACCCATCTACGGTCCCTACTTTTTCAATGTGATTGAGGAGAAGTGGGCTGCTAACTGCCCAGGAGAGGCTCTTCCTATCGAGCATTTGGTTTCTCATCCAGTTATGAATCTGTGCCAGAAGGAGAACTAGGGGACTGCGCATGTTGGCCCCGGTCAGGAGATTGCCCCTACCAATTCTGATGATGAGGCTGAGCAGATTACGAGTTTTTTCCCTCTCTAGAGAAGGTGCCATTTTGGGCATCTAAGCTCAAGTGAAATATGAAGAAGCTCTTCTGCATGGAAGCTCAGGGTCAATATAGGGCTCCTGTGGTTGAGAAGGCTGCTCACACTCGCCATAAGAACACGATGAGGGCTCTTGGTCAGGAGATCACTAGTGGCTCTGAGGAGCGGGTCACAGATGAGGAGAACTGGATCTCACAACATTGCAAGTGGTCAGATTCCGAGACAAAGAATTAGCATGGAGCTGCAGAGTTTGAGGGGCACGAGGAGTCTGAGGGGCATGAGGACTCAGATAGCACAAGCAGTAGTGATGATCTTGAGCTTTACTATCATCCTGGTCGTGTCTAGCAGTCTTTTCCCTTTTGGTGTCTCGATGCGAAAGGAGAGAGTTTAGGGATTTGCCGAGTCACTTGTGTGTCTTCTTTGGTGTTATTTTTGTTCTCTCATGAACTCTTTATCGTTTGGTTTGCTTTCCCTTCATGTGTAGAACCTATCATATGGTGTGAGACATATGCTACTACCTTATCTTTATCCTTATGTCAAGTACCGTATTAGCTTGTGAGATGCTACATATCGTATGCTCTATCTTTATGCTCACATGCTACTAGCTTGCATCCTTTCTTTACCTTCTCATATTACTGTTGCAAGTATTGCCAATCTATAAAATATAGGAGGAGTATTGATCCTAGTGTGTGAGCTTTGCATTCCAAAGGCATGCCCATATAGTGCACACATCTAGGGGGAACCCGTCTATATTTTGTAGATGATGGGTTTCCTTGTTATCCTATCTCATATTTGTTCAAATCTCATATTGTGATCAATCAGCCAAAAATGGGGAGTTTGTTAGGTCATATTTCTCCCATAGTGGATTTGGCGATTGATGACTATGCATTTGCGGACTAATCATCTGCATTGAGCATTTCAGATAATCTATCTTATGGCACAAGACGATTTGAACCTCTCTGGATATTTATGAAGATGGTGTTTTCTTGCGTTTCTTTTTCAATGGACTTGAGTCATAGGAACACCGTACTATTAAGAGGGGGTCCGCCTCAAAAAGGTTTGGGTGGAATCAACACGTTCACTATATCTTTGCACCCTCGTTCTTTCTCGACAATTGAGCTTGTCCCTCCTTGTGTTTGAACCTTAACAGAACAGGCTAACGCGGTAGTACTGCTCTACACAATAGTAGTACCACTCCACCGGTACTGCTGCTGTGCAGTACGGCTCCTACTTCCGCCTTATTTGTGTGTTCTATGAATGGGCGGTAGTAGAGCGGTAGTTCGCCAGGGTAGTACCGCTCCTGCGGTACTATGGGGCTAACTGCCTCTCAACTAACGTAGGTTTACTAGGCACCTACAGGATAAGGGGAAGTACCGCTACTCACCACGGTAGTACTGCTCCAGCAGAAGTACCGCTGGCTAGAACCACGGGGAGTACCGCTAATTTTCTTTGTTTTAGAAAGGTCTGTTCCACGAGCGGTAGTAGGGCAACAATTCCCAACGGAAGTGCCGCCTAGGGCGGCACTACCACCCTGCTCTTCTCTAGTACCACGGGTTTCGATTACAATTCAACACCACGGGTAGTACCGCTGGTGGGAGCGGTTGTACCGCTCCGGCGGTACTTCCGTCTCCTTGACATGTTCAATTGAACTATGTGGCTAGACCTTCCATGCCAGCGGAAGTACCGCTCACCCGAGCCGTACTACCGCGTAGGCACGGGAAATGGGAGAAAAATGGTTGGGTCCCTTCTCCACTATATAAAGGAGTCATCTTTCTTCTAGTTGGCTACCTCTTCCTCCCCAGGCTCCATTGTTACTCCAAAGCTCATTCTTTCCTGGTCTCTCTCCCTAGCCAATCAAACTTGCTGATTCTTTATGGATTGCTTGAGAAGGCCTAGATCTACACCTCCACCAAGAGAAATTTGATTCCCCCCACTAATCCCTTGTTGATCTTGTTATTCTTGGGTGTTTGAGAACCCTAGATGGTTGAGGTCACCTCGAAGCCACATTCAATTGTGGTGAAGCTTCGTGGTGTTGTTGGGAGCCTCCAATTTGGTTGTGGAGAGAGCCCCAACCTTGTTTGCAAAGGCTCGGTCATCGCCTTCAATGTCACCACTACTAGAATCACGACATCTCGCATTGTATGAGGGCGTGGGGAGAATACGGTGGCCCTAGTGGTTTTTTGGGGAGCATTGTGACTCCACACTGCTCCAATGGAGCCATACTTCCTCTCAAAGGGAAGGAACTTCGGTAACATATCCTCGTCTCCACCGTCTCCACTTGTGGTTATCTCTTTCCTTTACTTTGTGCTAGCTTTACTTGTGTTGTATCTTTTGCTTTCTTGTGTTGCTAGCATCATATAGGTTGCTCACCTATATAGTTGCATTTCTAGAGAACCTATTTATTGCTAACCCTAATTTGGTAAGAAAAGCTAAAAATTGGTAGTTGCCTATTCACCCCCCCCCCTCTAGTCAACCATACCAATCCTTTCACCGTGGACTCACGCAACCGTTACCCTCCATGGGTTGAAGTCTCAATCAACGTGGAAGTATGATAGCACTGCCTATTGAAACCATGACAAAAATCATCGTGTCTTCATTGCGTTTCATTTCTCAGATTCCTCCTTTACATTCATATGCAAAGTCTTTACTTTCCATTGCTCAACTCTTAGACTTGCATGTGTAGGGTGTAGTTAACTTGGTAGAATTGCTAAAAACTTGCCCAAAACTAAAATTGGGAAAAGGATGAGTATTTAATTGGTCAAGTAGCCTAATCACCCCGTCCCCTCTAGACATACTTTCGATCCTACACTAGGGCTCTTTCTGCTCCTTGTTCTTCTCATATCTCCATCTCACCGGTACTTCATTCACACAAAACTTAACGAAACTCATGAGATAGGTTAAGATTCATAATTCTTATCAAATAATTCCTACTGTATTCTATCATTTCTAAATTTATATCCCCCAATATAAGTCGTAGAAACTTCAAAACAAGCAATAAAGAAAACTAGACAGAATTTGTCAAAGACAGAACAACATGTAAATATCTAAAAAAATTATCATGCTTCTGAAACCCCAAAAATTCTGAAAAATTAAGGCAACATGTATAATTTGTATAGAATTACTGCGTAAAAATTTCATCAGTTGATCACATTCAAGTACCCCACGGATTACACAAGGTGGGCACACCAACATTGCCATGCGGTCACTTCATCAAGTCACCATCGATTGTGTCACAAATTTTGACCTACATCGGCATCGTTGTGCCGCCTCTTCTTCAAGCCGAGATCCAACAAGCCGACCTACTTCAACACGTCGGCTGACATGGAGGCTCTAAAGTCTCTCCACCGACCTACTCCGACACTTTGGCTGGATCGGGGGCTTCGGCATCTCTTCGTCAACCTACTCTAGGGACTTCAGCGTCACCAGCCGACCAGCTTTGTCATGATAGCTGGATCGAGGGCTTCTCCCCAACACATGTCTGGACCATGTCATCAACGCCGAGCACATTAACCAGCTAAGTCCCTTTCATGCTCAAACATAAAAAAAAATGTTCGGTTCGACCAATGTATTTTTGTTAAACAAAAAGTTGTTTGTTAAAAATGATGTTTATTAAAAATTGTGTCTGTCAAAAACAACTTCCTTTACCCAAGTTCAATGGGGGCTCTTAAACTTATATAAGCCAATTTATAATAAATCTTTTAGTTATTGCAAAGTCTTTTCTACTATTCCTTTTTCCAACACAAGTGTGTGGTCAATAGCCGGATAGCCTAGTTTTCTCTCTAGGGCCGCTCAAGTTTAGTGTGCTAAACTGGCCTGAGAAGCACTCCGGCTTCGGGAAGGGAGGTTGAAGCCGAAGGCTAGCCCGCTTGAAGGGAGGTTGAAAGCCGAAGGCTGGCCCGATTGAAGGCACCTTTGCGTAGACCATTAAAGTGTGGTAGCAAGAGTGGTTTTACATCACCGAGCTACCATTTAAAGGACAAACAGAGATCCCAGCTTTCTCGGTCGCGCCTCCAAGGAGGTTCGTCTCCTGAACAAGGAAAGGCCTCGATTGGGGAAATCCCGCGGAGGTCGAGATGCTCTAGAAGAGGATCCACACCATGAAGGACAAGAAAATAAAGCTGGTGGACGTGATTCAGGTTATGCTCCAACGTCACTTCCTTCCGCTCTGTAGGATTGAAAGTATGTATAGAGGGGGATGATTAGACTACTTGACCAATTAAAACCTAACATTTTCCCAATTTTAGTTGTAGGCAGATTTTAGCAATTATGACAAGTCAAGCAACAACCTACACATGCAAGTCTAAGAGTATAGTAGCGGAATGTATGACATAACAAATGTAAGTAAAGGGAAGGGTTTGTAGAAGGAAAATGCAATAGGGACATGAAGATTTTGTCGTGGTTCTGATAGGAGATGCTATCGTACCTCCACGTTGATGGAGACTTCAACACACGAAGGGTAATGGTTGCGCGAGTCCACGGAGGGCTCCACCCACGAAGGGTCGACAAAGAAGCAACTTTTTCTATCCCACCATGGCCATTTCCCATGAAGGACTTGCCTCACTTAGGTAGATCTTCACAAAGTAGGCGATCTCCTTGCCCTTACAAACATCTTGGTTCAACTCCACATCATGTTGGAGGCTCCCAAGGGACACCCAACCAATCTAGGAGACACCACTCTCCAAAAGGTAATGGATGGTGTGTTGATGATGAACTCCTTGCTCTTGTGCTTCAAAAGATAGTCTCCCCAACACTCAACTCTCTCTCACAAATTGGGCTATGGTGGAAGAAGGATTTGAGTGGAAAGCAACTTGGGGAAGGCTAGAAATCAAGGTTCAAATGGTAGGAATGGAATCTCTTGATCTCAACACATGAGTGGGTGGTTCTCCCTCAGAAAATAAATGGTGGAAGTGTAGGCACGTTCTGATGGCTCTCCTCAATGAGGAAGAAGGGGTGGAGGGGTATATATAGCCTCCACACAAAATCCAACCGTTACACACTTTTGACCCAACTCGGTGGCACGGATAAGAAATCTCGATGGCACTGACCTGTGTAAAAGATATGAACGTTAGGAATCTCGGTGGCACCGAACGGAACAACTCAGAGGGACTGATGTGCAATGGCTAGGGCAAACATCGTCTCGGTGGCACAGATTGCATCATCTCAATGGGACCGAAGTGAAGCAATAAGGCAAGAGAGAGTTGGTCAAGCCATCTCGATGGTACCGATTGCAATTCTCTGTGGGACCGAAACAATTGCAACTAGCAACAGGGAGCTGGCAAGGCCATCTCGGTGGGACCGAGATCATATTCATGGATCCAATTTGTTATGGTTTGGCAGTGGCGAAGTCCAGATGAACTCGGTGGCTCTGGATAGAAACCGTGTTGGAATGTAGGGTTTGGACATATTTGGATGGAGAAAGTGGTTGAGGATTTTGGAGCAATATCATCAAGCACTTGAACAAAAAGACCATTAAGCAACACCTCATCCCTTTTAATAGTATCGGCTTTCCTATGGACTCAATGCAATCTTGGATCACCTAACCAAAAATGTAGAGTCTTGAGCTTTTGACAATCCATTTCCTTAGCATTTTGAGGGGTCCACAATTAGTAGTCCTTGCCATGCTAATCATTGAACATCCTAAAATATTGAACTTGAATGGACATTAGTTCAATTAGATATACGTTGTTATGAATTACCAAAACCACCCGGGGATTAGTTGCACTTTCAGTCTCCCCCTTTTTGCTAATTGATGACAACATATATATCAAAGCTTCGACAAACTATTAAATGAATGAAATACATCATCGCTTTGAGAAGTATGTGATAAGCAAGACCTCCCCCTAAAATTTTGCATTATTAAAAATTTGTTTTTGAATGCAAATGCACAACCGATTAGGATCACGGGTCACCAAAAACATAAGGGAATGATCATACAAGAATAATGGTTAAGTATGAGTATTTAGCATCACATGAAGCATAGTATGATCAATCACACATAACCAAAGCATCTCACATGCATAACGAGCATAGCACGAATCAAGCTGAAATAGTAGTAGAAACTCAAGAAAAACCAATCGAGCAAAAGCGAACACTCTATCTCGAAGCCTAATTATCTATACAAATTCTCCCCCTTTGGCAACAAGTACCAAAAAGTTTGAATAGGTATAGAGCTATATGTATCTCTAGGAACGATCCTCGGCAGCTCCTGATCTCTAGGTGGTAGCTTTGGTGTGTGTAGATGGCGTTGAGATAAGTGCATCCATGAAGGCTTCATCTGATGTCCGCTGAGCTGGTGGAGTAGAGACTGGTGGTGGCACTGTAGAAGCAGCAGCATGCGCGGACACTGTAGTCCTCATATCTGCATCAGGCACTGCAGTAGACCTGGGTGCCCTAGGCACTGTGTGGAACCTGTCAATCGTCGTTCAATCATCTCCATTGTCATAAGCAACATCTCTGGTTGCGTCAACATCATCTCTGATCTTCTCCACCCAATGATTTTCACATCAAGAACATGAACCTTAGTCTTGACTATCTGCTCTAGGCTCTCCTGGTTCTTGGTGAGTTTGGTCAGACATCGCTCAATCCTCAGGGTGGCTTCCAACAGATAAGTCATTTGATCATTCTTGGACTTGAGGTTGGCAATGTGTGCATTGGTAGCAGAGGCCTTATTGGCTACTTTTACTGTTGCAATTACCTGGATCTTCTCTTAGGCTTGGGCAGATGTTGGGTGTGAAGGGTCCATCACTACTACATTGTCCTTCAACTGTGGGTGCAGTGGGAGATGCTCGCGATCAAGTAGATATGTGCTCATTCCTACCTTGGAGTTGATGAGCAACTGAATGTGAGGAGCTAATCCACACGATCTCTTCTGGTCAGCTGCGGTTCTCTCGATAGTCTCAACAATAAGGCTCATTACCTTGAACTTTTGTAGTGTCAAACAAGTGTAGCAAGTTGATGGAGTGGCCACAGATTATCTTGTTATCTCCAGACTTGAGCAAAAGAGTGTGCCTCAAGATTCTGTTGGTGGTGTCCAAACCAGCTAGCAAATGCTTCATGGAACCAAACTTATGTGTCTCAACATCTTTCTCATGAATAGGTTTGTACATGTTAGCCACAGAGTTGTGATCCATCTTGGGTTTTGCATATAAATCAATATCATTCTGCCCCTCTTCTAGAGCACCAAGAAGATCAGCCCATTCGGAGATGGTTTACTGGTATCTGGATCCCTCAGTCATCAGGATAAAAGTGTGCAGTAGAGTAGAATTGCATGATCATCTCATCATTCCACTTTGTGAGCTTCCTTCCAAAAAAATATGCAACACATGTAAGCTTGAAGCTTTCATGAACATGGGGGAAGTGATCTTCATTAGCATCAATGTATTTCTAGTACACCCACTTCATATCACTGACTATGGGCTTCTTGTCAAGCAACATTGTCTGATTGAAATCTTGTTACTCTCGTGTGTGGAAACAATAATCACAAGAAGTTCCCCTCCTTGCAGCATATGGATTTGACAATGTCCACAGACGCAGTCCTTTGTCCTTCCTCAGCATCATGTTCTCTGCAATAGGATGTGTGTCATCATGATCTGGGATCTTGGGTCTCAACCTCATGAGAACTAGTGGCTCATCATCAATCCCAGCTTCAAGCACTAGGGCCTTGTTCTTCTCACTAGCAGAAATGTTTCTTGTTGACCTCTTAGGTGCTGGAGCTTTTGGGCCTAGACTTGGTGGGGACACCAGACTTCATTGCATCAGACATGAGCTTATGAGTCTTGGCATGAGGTGCATCAGCTGTTGGTTCCTCCTCCTCATCATCATTAGCAACAATGGAGTGTTTGCCAATGACATAAGCAGTAGTCTTCCTTGCCCTCTTCTTATTTCCTGCAACAGTTGTCTTTGTGTCACTTGGCTCCTCAAGTGTAAATGTCATGCATTCCCTTGGAGATGTGGCCTTGTCTGCCTTGGAGAGTGGGACTTTCGTCACCGCAACTCTCTCCTTGGCACTGCCTGAAGGTCTCGAGCTAGCTGTTGTCCCATACTCCTTAGCAAGCACCACTCTCTTCTTCCTTGATGTGGCATCACTAGCCACAAAATCCTCATCCTCATCATCTGAGGCTCTTTTATTCCTTGTCCTTGTGGCAGCCTTGGGTTGTTCAGGTGAGCTCCACAATCCTTCATAGTAGATGCCCTCTGGACTAGATCCCCCACTGACATCCTGATGTTGTTCTGACACATTATGATTGTCATTGGCACTTGACATCTTGCAAGCAGACCCTGTTGACGGTGTCCTGGATAAGGGGGTGCTAACCTAGCCGGCCCGTTCTCTTTGGGTTGGGCCGGCAGGGAACCTTTCGTGATCAAGATGGACTCCGGAAGCCGTACGTAGAGGCATGATCAAGACTGCCTCCCCCGAAGGACGTATACTCCAAGATCTCTGCCACCGCCTGGCTCAAAGTTACCGACCTTGTAACCCTAGGTACCCTCCATGGCATGTATATGAGCTATAGGGTATAGCCCGTAGAGGGGACATAAACACAAAATCATTCGCCTAGCCCTAGAATTAGACCACACATTATGATCTCGAGGTAGATCAACTTTGTACTCGATACATCTTCATCAATACAAACAAGAGTAGGACGTAGGGTTTTACCTCTATCAAGAGGGCCTGAACTTGGGTAAACATCATCTTCTTTGTTCCTGTTACCCTCGATCCGAGATCCACAGCTTGGGACCCCCTACCCCTAAGGTTTGCCGCTTTTGACACTGACATTGGTGCTTTCATTGAGAGTTCTACTGTGCGATCAATGAAGAGATCGATGGGATCATCGGTCAATGGCCTCGAACTGGAAGGGCTTGCTCGTGCGCCCGAAGCTTCAGTCACTGACACGCCTCCACGTAAAGCCAAGGTGAAACATGACCCTTCTTTGGTCCCTGCGTGGAATTCCCCCAAGGACAAGGGGCTGAGTTACTTCTAAGAAACTGTGTCACAGCAGCCTGTCGGATACGGCCGATCAGGCCAATCTCCGAGCTAGTTTGGCCCACCCGACGATCACTAATACGTCTCCATCGCATCTACTTTTCTAAACACTTTTGCTCTTGTTTTGAACTCTAGTTTGCATGATCTGGATGAAACTAACCTGGACTAGCATTGTTTTCAGCAGAACTACCATGGTGTTGTTTTTGTGCAAAAAATAAAGTTCTCGGAATTGGACGAAACTATTTGGAGATTTTTATTAAATAAATAAAAAATACTGGAGCCCAGATCCACTTGAGGGGAGCCACCCTGTGCCCACAAGGCACCAAGGCGCTCACACTCCCCCCACCCATCCCCACGTGCGCCCTGGTGCATTGTGGGGCCCACGTGGCTCCGCTAACCCCAATCTCAACATGATAAATTCCTATTTTTCGAGAAAAATATGAGAGGAAGTTTCATTGGGGTTTACGATACGGAGCCGCCGCCACCTCCTGTTCTTCATCCGGAGGCCGGATCTGGAGCCCATTCGGGGCTGCGGAGAGGGGATCTTCCGTGTTCGTCATCATCAACTATCCTCCATCGCCAATTTCATGATGCTCACCGCCGAGTGTGTGTAATTTCTTCATAGGCTTGCTGGACGATTATGGGTTAGATGAGATTCATCATGTAATCGAGTTAGTTTTGTTAGGGCCTTCTGAGATTGATGTTGTTATGACTTTGCTATGCTTAATGTGATAGAGGCAAAGGTATCCCGTCTTTTGATGAGATGGTGGCTATCGTTTTGGTGGAAGTCAACTTTGACGATCCGACTACGAACGTGCGAGGACATCGCGCCTTAGCAATCGCTAAACCAACTCGGAGAGGTTATTGACCACGCCGGAGCACGATCAACCTGACCACAAAGGTCTATTTCCTGCAAGCAAACGAAGAACAAGCAAGAAACTAAGATTGCAATCTGGATATTGCGAATAATAGACGAAAGCTTTATTAATGAAGGTGGGGTTCTGTGACGGCTTTGTATGGTTGTTGAATACAAACGAAGTACGTGAAGTTGCTGCTATGGCAAACTTTTAATCTAAACCAAACCCAAAGTCTAAACGGTGCCCTTGGGGAAGGGGTCCGAAACCAACCCTATCTCTTGTTTCCCCACACATACAGACTCTAAAAATAGCCTATACTTATATATTTCGAAATTACATGGGCCTGGCCTAATAATAAGGTGACGCAGCACCCAGAATAGCCTCTGGACGAAATTTATGAAGGGGCATCTTGTATATTTCGTCCAAGGATTCATGCACTCATTATGGTGTCTTCAAACTCCTGAAGTCATCACTTGTAACTCCGTTTTTGTTCCCCTTGCGCCTGCCATCATCTCCATGCTTGGTCTTGCTCTAGTGTTCTTCCCTCTTATCCATGCTAGACCCTTCATTTGTAAGCAAAACAAATGTATCCAATTTAGGCAGCATCATATTCTCATGAACATTAGAACATTACCAAGAAACGAAAGTACCTGATAATTTAATTGGCGTGCGCGAGCTCTAGTAATTGGTCCAGTATATGTAGCAGTAGGGGCTGTGGGTGTAACAATGGTATTGATGTCCTCATCATAATGCTTGTCACTAGGGTCTGAGTGCCATGATTTCGGATTGAATCCTTTATGTTTTCATGAACGTATTTGTGTTCTTGATCCGATCTTGCAAGTTGTATGGACCTGCTACGTGTTATGGTCCGCATATCCCAAGGTGACAATAATTGGGATTCTTTCCGGTGATCACCGTAGTTTGAGGAGTTCATGTATTCACTATGTATTAATGCTTTGTTCTGGTTCTCTAATAAAAGGAAGCCTTAATATCCCTGAGTTTCCTTATGGACCCCCTGCCACGGGAGGGTAGGACAAAAGATGTCATGCACGTTCTTTTCCATAAGCACATATGACTATATACCGAATACACATTAGTACAATGAGGTGCTATACAAACTGTTTAACCCATTTCCGCAACGACATTCTGAATAGTTGCCGAGTGAGTGTGTGCGATAGGGAGGTCCTTCCCACATGACCCAGAAACCGTCGGAGATAGGCCCTCCTGGCACACACGCTCCACAAAATGAGGTCGGGTGTGATGGGCGAGCGATGAAATATTATTATACGTACAGTTGTGCTAAAAAATACAATTATATGGGCCAACTCTTTTTCGGTCGTAAGTACATCCCACACAGTCAGTCCCGGCTAAATGTTTCCATTCATATGTACATTCCACACAGTCAATCCAAGTTATATGTTTCCGTTAGTATGTACTATAGCGACCAGACCTCAAATAGTCTGATCTTCGTGCATCAGTGTCATCCCTGGATCGGTAATGCTGACACGCAAAATACTTGAAGGATTTATAACAGAGTAGCAATCACACACTTACTACATCGAATGTCTCAAAAGAGAACTTATTACTATAAATATGGCTTAAGGCCATCTAAATACGATAACAGCGGAAGGCTTGGAAGATAAAGTGAGTCCATCAAGTCCAACGGCATCACTGAGTGAAAGATCACGACCTAAGGCACCTTACTCGTCTTCTGAAAAGTCTGCAACATGAACGTTGCAGCCTGAAACGGGTCAGCACATGGAATATGCTGGCAATGTAACACATAGAGAGAAATAACAGAATAATGATGTCACTACATGCATATATGGCTGGTGGAAAGCTCTATGGTTACATTTTTGCATAAAGCCAATTTTTCCCTACAAAAAAGGAATAAATTTTATTTAACTATCATGTTTGTTGTTAAACATTGAGAAGGTTCACCCAATTCAATCCGAGTTAAGCATCGTCATTAAACCCAATCAAATTATATTAAGAGTGATGAGATCCACATGATAATCCAAGAACTAGATACTCAAAACGTCCATAACCGGGGACATGGCTAACCATGATTAGTTTGTACACTCTGCAGAGGTTTGCGCACTTTTCCCCACAAGACTCGAATGCATCCATTGTCGGAGAAACGAGACACAGTCTTTCTGAAACAATAACTCTTTACTCCGGGTGGACAATTACACCTACTTTCCCCTACACCTGCTAGTCCACCACTGAAAGAGGTCTTGCAACGTACTCAACTATGCTAGAGCCCATAATAGCTTGTGGCTGCACACGGAAGTTTCTAGCATGAATAATCTTATGATCCCTTTGAGCCTGGTGGCGGTCCATAGGAGAATCACACGGTACCCCGGGATTTCCAAAAATACAAGCAACACTGGGTTCCCCATGTGCCTCAGTCCACCCAGATGTGTATTAAAGTAGCCACCTTAAGTTAACCATTAATTAACAATACTCACATCTCTCATGGATACACTCACCCAATCCACGTCTACAAGCATAGCATAGCAATATAAGCAACGTAGAAGTAACTCCCAAAGGTTTGATAATAAACAGGACAATAGGTACTACCTCATATCCTTCCCAAAACCCACATATTAATCAGATCCTAACCATGCAATTATTTGAGGAGTGATCTAATGCAATAAAACTGGGTAGTAAAGAGGTATGATCAAAGTGTTACTTGCCTAGCTGATGATCCGTGAAACCAAGAGACTCATAGTAGCACGCTTCACACTCCGAGTACTCTCTCGCAAACAAAGAAGCATACAATAAGCACTCAACTAGAAGCACGGGTAAAACTCAAATAAGAAATCTAACCAGAAAGTTCAACTTAACAACTCCGGTTTGCAAAAAGAATCAAATCAAACGAAGCAACGAAACTCAAACTACGAAAGAAACAAGCTCCATTTACTAATCTGGACTTAAGTCAAATTTTACAGTAGCAAAAACTTGTTTAAGTTGGTTAAACATAAAGAGGCTTCGAGACAAAACTCTAGGCGCTTGAATCGCCTGATTCTGATAAACGAGCGAAAAGATAAACTAAAACGAAAATCAGGGCAGAAATCATGATCGAAAATAATCGCGGGAAATCCCTGGAAAAAGAAAAACTGACGAACAGGCTAATGAACGAACATTCGTTGTCTGCGGCTAAACGGTGTAAATCGTTCGTTAAAACGAACAAATGAAAGGGCGTTCACTAAATAACTAAACCGAAAAAAGTAAAACTGATCTATAAAAAAATAAACCTCGGGTTCTTAAAAAAACGTACGGTTTTGCGAAGAAAACTGGCAGCGGCAGGCGGCTACCTCGGTGGGATGGTGTCAGCGGGCATTGGCTCCGGCATCAGGTGCGGGCTCCGGTGACAGCGGGGTCGGGTGGTGGCGGGTCGGGTGGGCGACGGGTCGGTGGCGGGGCTCGGGCGCGGCGACAGCGGCAATGGCAGCAATCAAGGCGGCGGTGGGGCTAGGGTTAGGGTTCGGCGGCGGGTGGGCTGAGGCGGCACGGCCCTCGCGGGCGCTACTTTTAAGAGGGTCAGCCTGGGGAGTCCTGGCTTGTTACGGCTCGAAGTCGGTTTCGTTTTTTTTAAATTATTCCGCACAGAAAAACAAAGAAAATAAATAATAAACGGACTCCAAAAATCCTGAAATATATTTTCCCCGTCCTCTAAAAATATAGCGGACAAAGTGAACATTTATTTGGGCCTCTGATGCAATTTTGAAAAACATGTATTTTTCCTAATTCAAATAAAATAGCGACAAAACTCCGGATAAAAATCTTATTTGATTTTAATATTAAATATCCAATATTTCTTTATTTTGGGAAAGTCATTTTATCCCCTCTCTTTTATTTTTATAAAAAATATTCAAGAGAAAATAATTAAAATCAAACGATCCTCTTTTCAAAATTTGAGAAAACTCAAATATTGATAGAGGCGAGGGTCCCGATCTTTCGATGAGATGATAACTATCGATTTGGTGGAGACGACTTTGACGATCCAACTACACACATGCACGATGTTGCGCCTTAGCAATCGCTAAACCAATCTCCTGAGGTTACTGACGATGCCGGAAGCACGATCAGCCTGACCATGAAGGTCTATTCCTGCAAGCAATCGAAGATCAAGCAAGAATATGATAAAGCAATCTGAATATTGCGAATACGGATGAAGTATTGATAATGGTGGGATCCGTAAGCGGTCTTGGTCTGGTTGTTGGACACAAACGAAGTACACGATGTTGCAACGGCTAACTTTTAACTAAACAAATCCGAAGGAAAAAGCTACTAGATGGATCTACTTATATAGGAGCAAGGGGTGGCGGCCAAGGAGGTGGGAGGACGTCCCAAGGCAGCCTAAAACTAACCCTAGGTCGTACAAGGCTCATGGGCCCAAGTGGAGGTGATGCAAAACCTTTGGACTTGTAGTTTGACTCGGATTCTGCTGCAGCGTCTGATTGTTTCATCGATCACTCAACGCTCCAGATGGATTTTAAGGTGATTCCAATTCGGTTGGAAGGAGCACGAAATCTATTTCTAACAAAAAAGAATCACCCAATTTGGAGTCCGTATGAAAGAGTTCTTGGCGTTATGAATCAGGTGTGTCTGTGCAGTCCGAATCTGAATCCAGAACTTGAGAGACTTGGACTGTATCTTCTCTTGGCCCAAAAGTGACATGAGAGGACTTTTTGAACAACACTTAAACATATCGTTTCCCCTTATCTTTATATGTGCATTGTACAAATGTACCATACACCTGCAACTGGAAATGACATAAAAGTTTGTGAAGTATTTTGTCCGGGATGACATAAATAAATTATTGCATAGTTTGCATTAGAAATCACCTCACAAATACACATGTATGCAATATTGGTCGTATCCATGGTAGTCATGTCCTTATCATCCTCCCCTTCTTGAAAACAAAGCCGTCCTCTGCGTTGCTTAATCTAAAATGTGTCTAACGAAAGAGACAAGGTGTGCATGTTGTATATGTATATGTCATCCATTTTTACTTCCCTTGATTTTTGCTCATATGACACATGAATAGATGAGTAACTTGCATAGTTCATAAAATCTAAAGCCAAAACATTATCACAAGTAGAAGGCATGAAAATATTGCAACTCAGTTTGCACATATAAGTGAAGCTCTTATTCATTTCAAAAGATTGACAATGTTCATCATTAAACCATCCCAACATTGGTGAATTAACCTTACTTGCATTAAATTTACATGCTACAACATGCTTAAATAAGCAAACATGCAATAAGTCATTCGACACAGAATCATCACCAAGATTAGAGGTCATATCAAAATGATTAAACATTGATTCTTTTGCATCAACAGTTAATTCAATGTGTGCACTCAAAATTGTTGGTATTTCAGGTGTTTGATCACGTGACGCATTCATGACAGTATCAAGATTCTCTAAAATAGGTGATGTGCTCAAATCACCAGGTAACTCAACACATGATGCATTCAAGTTAACTAGGGATGCATCAATTTCATGTGAAGTTATATCATCAATACCTTTACTGTTGCCTTGTCACAAAGACGTAGCTGATGTAGGTACGGACGTTGACAATGCACCATACTCTTGAGATGATGTCGTGCTCACAATCCGAGGTGGGGCTGCTCTAGTAGGTGCAACGGTGGAGGAACCAACCGGCGGTGGTGATCATGAACTGGAATAGTAGTTGTTGTAGTCACCCAATGCATCCTCCTGTATCTGTCTCTCAAAGGTACAAGCGCGAACATACATACCAGTAATGCAATGAGGAATATAGTGAAATCTTGCACGGATATCATGGTTCAAACCACCAAAAAATCTATTCATTGTATCATCCTCAGATTCTTCTATGTTACAATGATGCATATAAGATTTGAACTTTTGGTAGTAAGCATGAACAGTGTTGTTGCCTTGTTTAAATTTTTCAAATTTCCTAAGCAATTCATGACGATAGTAAGGAGGGAAAAATTGTATACTCATTACATCTTTCAAATCTTTCCAAGTTGTGGGTTGGTTATCAATGTTTTTCTTACAATGCACACTCCACCAAACAAAAGCAAAACCAGTATATGCTCTCGCTCAAGTTCAGAAAAGTCATGTTGACTAAAAACTTGTTCTACTTCAAGCTCCCAAGCTAGATAAATAGCAGGCTTAAATCTACCCTCAAATGACGGTAAAGAGATAACCTGACCATGTGCTTGTGTGTGTTGTCCCAACTCTCGTGATGGTGAAGATGTGTTTGTCGTCCAAGAACTTCTATCTTCGGAACCTGTCATGATTAGTAGAAACAAGAAACAAAATTCGAGAATAATGTTCCTATGAACTACTAGGATGTGGTTGTAAAGTGCTCACAATAAAGCAAATATCAATAGCTTACAAGTTCTTACCATGCGGCAGGTGGTGACAGGCAACCAACGGTGTCAAATAACTCCGAAGATTGTGTAAAGGGATTGCCAGGGGAACGTACGTATACACGGTGTAGAAATATGTGGAGCTAGGTTGGCTATATATGGTAGAAAAAGATTAGCAATTATCAATTCAAAGATGCAATGTTGAATAAACGCTCAACGACAGTACTATGCTGGTCTTAGGGTAGACCGGACTAGAGACGTGAGCCTAGAACACTAATGAGGTCACGTCGTTGCACAACTAGCATCAATGAAGGATACTAAGTAGCTTTGGACGGCAAAATATAAGTGAAGATCACAAGGGCAGTAAAGATAATGATGAAAAACAACTGCCAAGCAGGATATACAACAACACTCTCTCCAACTTTCCTCTTGAAAAGTTTGAGCTAATTTCTGATAAATTTTTCAAAGAATGCTACTGACTCAAGCTTTCCAATGCAAAAATAATCACTCAATTCCGAGTTGGTATGAGGAGTCAAAAAATTCTAAAACTGGCTTGAAAAACTGGAGTAAGCTGTGTTCGCGAACTTCGGAGGGCAAAAAGACCTATTTGGAAGCCTATTTTGAGATGCCAAATATGGAACTTGCTTCTGCAACTATTTAGATGCGGCTCGTCGCTAGCTTTCATTTAAGTACTCGCAGAGCCAAAACGGATGCCGTATGAGAAAGTTATGCCTGTTTTACTCAACGGTGCACAAAACATATTCCAATCCGAATTCAACTACGAGATTGAGTCTAGATAGATCCGAAATTTGTTTTTTTCTTCTCTTTTTTTCCATCACACTTTTTTCTATTTCTTTCTCCTTTTGTCTCCGACTTTTTTTTACTTTTTTCTCTCTCTTTTTCTCCGTCTTTTTTTTCTCACTCTTTCCAAAACAAACTAGATAAGATGCAGATTAGATCAAGCGAAGATGTGAATGACCTCAACTATGATTATAACCATGAACGGTGGGTAGGACGTGATGAAAATTGATGGATGGGTGGTGGACAGTGGAAGGGATAACGACACAGCAGCGGCGTGACTAATGTGAGCAGAAATAGACACTAAGATCAGCAACTCGACACGACAATGCAACCGATAATTCAATAATGCAAACAATGAAAAGAAAATTGCAAAGGCTCAGACTAGCTAGGACAAAGGATGAATGATCTAACTTTTTTTGTGGTTTTTTCTTGGACAATAGGTAAGAAAATAAATCTAATCTAGCGAAAACTAAAGATTCTCACCGAGCAACCTGAAAACCGATACCACTTGATAGAGGCGAGGGTCCCGATCTCTTGATGAGATGATAACTATCGATTCAGTGGAGACGACTTTGACGATCCGACTACAAACGTGCACGACGTTGCTCCTTAGCAATCGCTAAACCAATCTCCTGAGGTTACTGACGATGCCGGAAGCACGATCAGCCTGACCACGAAGGTCTATTCCTGCAAGCAATCGAAGATCAAGCAAGAATATGATAAAGCAATCTGAATATTGTGAAAATGGATGAAGTATTGATAATGGTGGGGATCCGTAAGCGGTCTTGGTCTGGTCGTTGGACACAAACGAAGTACACGAAGTAGCAATGACTAACTTTTAAGTAAACAAATCCCAAGGAAAAAGCTACTAGATGGATCTACTTATATAGGAGCAAGGGGTGGCGGCCAAGGAGGTGGGAGGATGTCCCAAGGCAGCCTAAAACTAACCCTAGGTCGTACAAGGCTCATGGGCCCAAGTGGAGGTGATGCAACACCTTTGGACTTGTAGTTTGACTTGGATTCTGCTGCAACTTCAGATTGTTTCATCGATAACTCAACGCTCTGGACCGATTTTAAGGTGATTCCAATTGGATTGGAAAGAGCACGAAATCTACTTTCCAAAAAACAAGAATCACCCAATTTGGAGTTCGTATGAAAGAGTTCTTGCGTTATGAATTAGGAGTGTCTGTGCAGTCCGAATCTGAATCCAGAACGTGAGAGACTTGGACTTTATCTTCTCTTGGCCCAAAAGTGACGTGAGAGGACTTTTTGAACAACACTTAAACATCTCTTTTCCCC
The DNA here is from genome assembly GCA_021437245.1 of Aegilops speltoides. NCBI lineage: Eukaryota > Viridiplantae > Streptophyta > Magnoliopsida > Poales > Poaceae > Aegilops > Aegilops speltoides. The sequence goes on from CM038141.1 coordinate 206,011,332, forward strand.
TTATCTTCATATGTGGATTTTACAAATGTACCATACACCTGCAATTGGAATTGACATAAAAGTTTGTGAAGTATTTTTATCCTAGATGACATAAATAAATTATTGCATAGTTTGCATTAGAAATCACCTCACAAATACACATGTATGCAATATTTTTGGTCGTATCCATGGTAGTCATGTCCTCATCAAATATGAAAATAACAAAATCCCCAACTCTGTCTGTGGGTCCTTGAGTTGCGTAGAATTTCTAGGATCAAGCCACAATGCAATAAAATATGATATGCAATGATGATCTAATGTATAACATTCCAAATTGAAAATTTGGGATGTTATAAACCTACCCCCCCTTAAGATGAACCTCGCCCTCGAGATTCGGGTTGGCTAGAAAATAGGTGAGGCTGATCCTTCCGTAGGTCTTCCTCCCGTTCCCAGGCGGCTTCATCCTCGGTATGGTGGCTCCACTGAACTTTGCAGAACTTGATAACCTTGCTACGTGTGACTCGGCTGGCAAACTCGAGAATCTTTACTGGTTTGTCCTCGTAGGTCAAACCACTATCCAACTGAATCGCTTCAAGTGGCGCTGTATCTCTCAGAGGAATATCAGCCATCTCCGTGTGGCACTTCTTCAACTGGGAAATGTGGAACACATCGTGAACTCCTGACAATCCTCCACTGAACTTTGCAGAACTTGATAACCTTGCTACGTGTGACTCGGCTGGCAAACTCGAGAATCTTTACTGGTTTGTCCTCATAGGTCAAACCACTATCCAACTGAATCGCTTCAAGTGGCGCTGTATCTCTCAGAGGAATATCAGCCATCTCCGTGTGGCACTTCTTCAACTGGGAAACATGGAACACATCGTGAACTCCTGACAATCCTTCGGGCAATTCCAACTTGTAAGCAACTTCTCCCATACATTCCAAAACTTTGTATGGTCCCACAAAACGTGGCGCTAACTTTCTGTTAACTCCAAAACGCTTAACACCTCGAAGTGTGGACACTCGAAGATAAACTCTGTTATGCGGAGCATCCCACGACCATCCCCATGGACGCATCTACATCCCCTACATCACCACTTGGACCTATGACTCGAGCACGTGCAAGAGCTCTCGATACCGAGGTGACATCACTCCTCTCACAACTCCCTTTCGATTCACATGAGACATGACTACTACCTCAAATGGAGACGCTTTGCATACTCAGGTACCAAGGAGTTAGCCATGGAGAAGCTAGGAAGCAAGGAGAACTGGAAGCGGAAGACATGCGTGAAGACGGAGAGGAAAAGCACCAAGGCCCAGGCTGGTCGAACGATCCGTACAAGGGCCCGAACGATCCGGACAGAGCCCAGACGATCCGAACCCCGGTCCGGACGATCCGGCTAAATCGCCCCGAAGACACCCGAAGATCTCACCTGAAGCCGGATCATCCGGACGCCGTCCCGGATCATCCGGACCCTGCCCGGACATCCGGACCCCCAGCAGGACATCCGGACCTGCACCTCCACCGCCCGCACCTCTAGCTCATCCCGGCCTCCACCCGGATCATCCGGCCTATCCCGGATCATCCGGCTCCCCACCCAGATCATCCGGTCGCGTGTTGGGATGAGCCCATGTAGCCCTTCGCCCCCCTAGCCTATATATATGACTCCTCCTCCTCACTTTGAGACTTAGCATTGGTTTAGCTCATTTGAGATAGAGCATTGCTCATCCGCACAGATCTACTCCTCGTGAGGGACCGCACCTCTTAGGAAAAGATCCATCCGGATTCAAGGCCTCCATCCGGAGAAGACAATCAAGACGTACTCTCGGAGAAGAATGGCTACCTTTGCATCATCCTTTGTTGACTTTGGATCTCGTGTTACTTTGTGCCTCGATGATCTAGCACTTGTGTGATCAATTTCGTGACGGTTGAGTGTTTCTCTTGTTTCCCCTCGTGATTTCCCTCATGTTCTTCCGCGCGTTCTTCGTGTTTCCCCGTAGGATCCTGATAGAGGCAAAGGTGTCTCGTCTTTCGATGAGATGATGGATATCGTTTTGGTGGAAGTCGACTTTGACGATCCGACTACGAACGTGCGAGGACGTCGCGCCTTAGCAATCGCTAAACCAACTCCGAGAGGTTATTGACCACGCCGGAGCACGATCAACCTGACCACGAGGGTCTATTTCCTGCGAGCAAACGAAGAACAAGCAAGAAACTGAGATTGCAATCTGGATATTGCGAATATAAGATGAAAGCTTTATTGATCAAGGTGGGGTTCTGTGACGCCTTTGTCTGGTCGTGGAACACAAACGAAGTACGCGAAGTTGCAGCTATGGCGAACTTTTAATCTAACCAAAACCCGAAGTCTAAACGACGCCCTAAGGGCTGTATATATGGGGGAAAAGGAGGGAATTTCGTGGCCCTTGAGGGTGGGGTCCGAAACCAACCCTAACTCTTGTTTCCCCACACATACGGACTCTAAAAGAATAGCATATACTTAAGTATTTCGAAATTACATGGGCCTGGCCCAATAATAAGGTGACACAGCACCTAGAATAGCCTATGGACGAAATTTATGAAGTGGCATCTTGTATACTTCGTCCAAGGCTTCATGCACTCCTTATGGTGGCTTCAAAGTCCTGAAATCATCACTTATAACTCCGTTCTTGATCCCCTTGTGCATGCCATCAACTCCATGCGTGTTCTTGCTCCAATGTTCATCCTTCTCCAAGCTAGGCCCTTCATTTGTAAGCAAAACAAATGTATCCAATTTAGGCAGCATCATATTCTCATGAACATTAGAATCATTACCAAGAAACGAAAGTACCTTGTAATTTAATTGGCGTGCGCGAGCTCTAGTAATTGGTCCCGTATATGTAACAGTAGGGGTTGTGGGTGTAACAATGGTATTGATGTCCTCATCATCCTCCCCTTCTTGAAATGAAGTCGTCCTCGACGGAAGCTCATCTTCCTCACCCAAATAAGGCTTCAAATCTGCAATGTTAAAAGTGGGACTAACCCCAAAATCTCCAGGTAGCTCAAGTTTATATGCATTATCATTTATTTTCTCTAACACCTTAAAAGGACCATCAAGACGTGGCATTAGCTTTGATTTGCAAATTAGAAATCTATCTTTACGCAAATGTAACCAAACAAGATCTCCAGTGCAAACACAACATGTTTTCTACCCTTATCTCCAGCAAGTTTATATTTAGCATTCATACGCTCAATGTTTTCCTTAGTTAACTCATGCATTTTAAACTCAATTCGAACGTTCTTTAGCATCAAAATTAACCATCTCCGAAGATGGAAGAGGCAATAAATCAATAGGTGCACGAGGTAGGAAACCATACACAATTTCAAAAGGGCACATCTTAGTAGTAGAATGCAATGAACGATTATAAGCAAATTCAATATGAGGCAAGCATTCTTCCCACATTTTCTTATTATTCTTCAAAACAGCCCTAAGCATAGTAGACAATGTTCTATTGACTACTTCAGTTTGTCCATCGGTTTGGGGTGACAAGTAGTACTAAAAGCAGTTTAGTCCCCAACTTAGCCCATAAACATCTCCAAAAGTGGCTAAGAAATTTAGTATCACGATCTGAAACAATAGTATTTGGCACACCATGCAAGCGAATAATTTCACGAAAGAACAAATCAGCAACATTAACAAAGATCATCGCTTTTATGACATGGTATAAAGTGTGCCATTTTCGAGAATCTATCCACGACAACAAATATGCTATCCTCCCTTCTTTGTTCGAGGTAAACCTAAAACAAAGTCCATAGATATATCCTCCCAAGGAACACTAGGTACAGCAAAGGCATATATAAACCATGAGGATTGAGTCGTGACTTAGCTTTTTGACATGTAGTGCAATGAGCAACAAAACGCTCAACATCCGTCCTCATCTTTGGCCAAAAGAAATGTGTAGCAAGTATATCCTCCGTCTTCTTCACGCCAAAGTGTCCCATTAGTCCTCCTCCATGCGCCTCCTGCAACAACAAAAGACGAACGGAGCTAGCTGGAATGCATAGCTTGTTAGAACGAAACACAAATCCATCATTAACGATTTAACTTGTTCCATCTTCTACCTTCTTTACAATTCTGCAATACATCGCTAAATTCAGCATCATGCACATATTGATCTTTGATGGTCTCCAAACCAAATATTTTAAAGTCAAGTTGTGAAAGCATAGTATAACGACGAGACAATGCATCAGCAATAACATTTTCTTTACCCTTTTGTGTTTAATGACATAAGGAAAGTCTCAATGAATTCAACCCATTTAGCATGTCTACGATTCAGTTTAGCTTGACTTTTAATATGTTTCAAAGATTCATGATCGAATGTATAACAAATTCTTTGGGCCATAAATAATGTTGCCATGTCTCTAAAGTCCTAACAAGAGCATATAATTCTTTATCATAAGTAGAATAGTTCAGACTAGGCCCACTCAATTTTTCGAAAAGTATGCAACAGGTTTGCCATCTTGTAATAACACACCTCCTAATCCAATTCCACTAGCATCACATTCAAGCTCAAAAGTCTTATTAAAATCGGAAGTTGGAGTAAAGGAGCATGTGTCAACTTATCTTTCAATATCGTGAAGGCTTCTTCCTGTGCGGTACCCCAAACAAAAGGCACATCCTTCTTTGTAAGCTCATTAAGAGGTGCAGCAATTGTGCTAAAATCTCTCACAAAACGCCTATAGAAACCAGCGAGTCCAAGAAAACTCCTCACTTGTGTGACCGTTTTGGGCTGCGGCCAACTCTCAATAGCTTCAATCTTGGCTTTATCAACTTCAATTCCCTGTGGAGTAACAACATAGCCAAGAAAAGATACTCGGTTGGTGCAAAAGGTGCACTTCCCAAGATTACCAAACAAATGTGCATCACGTAGAGCATTAAAAACATCACGTAAATGTTCCAAATGTTCTTCCAAATATTTGCTATAAATCAGTATATCATCAAAATAGACTACCACAAATCGTCCAATGAAAGCACGTAAAACTTCGTTCATTAGTCTCATGAAAGTACTAGGTGCATTAGTTAACCCAAAAGGCATGACTAACCATTCATATAAACCAAACTTAGTTTTAAATGCCGTTTTCCATTCATCTCCCAATTTCATACGAATTTGATGGTATCCACTACGCAAATCAACTTTGGAGAATATTGTAGAGCCACTCAATTCATCAAGCATATCATCTAGCCTAGGAATAGGGTGACGATAACTAATAGTAATATTATTAATGCCTCTACAATCAACACACATACGTGATGTACCATCCTTTTTCGCACTAGAATAATAGGAACAGCACAAGGACTAAGGGATTCGCGATATAACCTTTGTCGAGTAGCTCCTGCTTGACGATAATCTCCTTCGTCTCCTCCGGATTGGTACGGTATGGCGCACGGTTGGGTAATGATGCACCGAATTAAGTCAATTTGATGCTCAATCCTCGAATAGGTGGTAATCCGGTGGCACGCCTTGTGGAAAGACATCAATAACTCTGCAAAATGTTAGTGACAGCGGGGGCAAAGAGGAAGGCACATCCTCGAATGAAAATAATGCCTCTTTGCACACAAAAGCATAGCAAACAGATTTGCTAAAATCTAGCTCATCAATATCAGATTTGGTGGCAATTAAACATGCACTTTTTAATTTAATTTCAGAAGCAACAGTGGATAGTTTATTATTAGGCTTCATGTGTTGCTCAAATTCTTTTGCCACAATCTGATTTTCACTCTTATGTTTCTCCTGTTTTGCTTTATTAGCTCTATTAATATCATCTTTCAAAATGGAATCAGGAGTCATAGGAAGCAAAGTAATATTTTTATCCTTATGAACAAGAGTATACTGATTGTTCTACCATGGTGTACAGAATTTTTATCAAATTGCCATGGTCTACCAAGTAATAAGGAACATGCTTGCATAGGTACCACATCACAATCAACATAATCAGCATATGTAGAGATACTAAAATGCACACGAACAGTACGTGTTACCTTATCCTTGCCGCTGTTGTTGAACCATTGGATGTAGTAAGGATGTGGATGTGGTCTTGTGGTGAGAGATAGCTTCTCCACCATCTCCATGCTAGCCAAGTTGTTGCAGCTCCCTCCATCTATGATGACGCTAATAGAACGTTCCTTCACAACTCCCTTTGTATGGAACAAATTATGCCTCTGATTTTGCTCAGCTTGTGTAACCTGCACACTCAAAACACGTTGAGCAACTAAACATTCATACCATCAAGATCTTCAGCAGCCATGTATTGTGTCTCATGATCGAATCATCTCCACCGTGTTCCTCATGTGTAATAAGAGCCAAAGTCTCCTCATCATAGTCACTAGCGGACTCATACCCACCATCCTCGTAGCAATCATCACACGCTGAGATTTGCATTCTCTCATAAAATGTCCTCTTCCCTTACAACGACGACAAATAATATCACTTGTGTGCCTGTTGACGCCATGGAAGAAGAAGAACTCAGTGCAGCCCGCAGTGTGCTCTTGGCGGATAGTGGTGGTTGTGCCTGCTTTCTTGTATCACGGTTGGAGGTGGCACCAAGGAGGTGATGGTGCAAAGGAAGTAGATGATGCACGTGGTGTCCATGATGAAGGTCGACCTGCAGAAAAGTTAGTGCGCGCCAATGCACGCCGATCCTGACTTCACGCTCAGCTTTACAAGCAAGATGGAATAAACGAGTGATATTATTATAATCCTTATAATCTAGAATGGTCTCAATCTCTATTTAATCCACCCGAAAACGTGCAAGCATAGCTTCATTCTCCTCAACAATACCACATCTAATCAAGCCGGTTTGTAATTCCCGATAATATTCTTCTACAGAATTTTTTCCTTGTCTTAAGCGCTGCAATTTTGAAGTAATTCACGTTGATAATATGGTGGAACCCAACGAGTACGCATAGCAGTTTTCAAAGCAGCCCAAGTAGTTGGAACAGGATATAATCTAAAATGTTCAGACCACCAAACACATGCAAAGCTAGTGAAAGCACAAACAGCAGCAGAACACGCCTCTCCTCGGGATATTGTAAACATGTAAATCGTTGTTCGGGTTCTAACTCCCAAGTAAGATATATATCGTGAACATATCTACCCTCAAATGGTGGAATATTCAATTTCAGTTTAGGGAGATGGTCATGATCTCGCACTGAGGGGAGCCCTAACATTGCCATTATCTGCATGTGGACGACCTGGTGGTTGTGGTGCTGGTGGTTGCACGAGTCTGATGTTGATCAACCTCATCCTCGTAATCGCCCACATACTCATCATCCTCCTCGGTACCAGCAGCAGCAGTGGCAGGAGCCAAAGAAGCACCAACAGCAGTGGCAGTGGCACCAGAATTTTGTCCTGGCTCAATAGGAACACGCTGAGCTCGTCCATACCGATTCGGAAGGGGCGTAGTTGTTGTCGTTGCAGAGGTGCGATAGGTGCAGCCGGCGGTGGTTGTGGAAAACGCAGAGCAATTCATCAAACTTGCTATCAAGCTTTGTTTCAAACGCCTTCTCAATTCCATCTATCTTCTCCATGGCCTCGTCAAATCTGTTTAGCACATCTTGCACCTGTCCAATCATCATTTGCTGAAACTTATCATGTAGCTGTTTGTTCGTCGAGTTCTCCCAATCAGTCTTATCGGCTTGTGATCCTGCCATGGTTAGCAGCAATAGAAACACACAAGAATATGATCCTCAGACTACTAGGAAGTGGTGGTGGTGGTGTGGTGGACAGTCACAACCGTCAAGCAAATCTCAAATTCTTACCAGTTCTTACCCAGCGGAAAGGTGATCGGCAACCGTTGTAGTCAAAACTCTCAAAGCTTGGATAAAGCGATTACGTGGAGAGTCCAACGCACGACGAGATGTATGTGGAGCTGGGAAGGCTCATAATATGGTAGCAAAAGGGTCAAGAATAATCAATTCAGAGATGCAAAGTTGAATAAACGCTCAACGACGGTCTCAGGTTGGTCCTAGGCTAGACTGCATGCTAGAGACGCGAGCCTAGAACACCAACAAAATCACGGCGCAAGCACGTAAACAAGGGAGGAGCACACTCTGAATTTTTTTCTCTTTTTTTTCCTTTTTTTTGCACTTTTTTCCTCTTTTTTTTGCTCCGCAACAAATTTTTTCGAAAAGTCTACAAATGGTCTAAAACTGCCTAGCCAGAATTTTCCGACTTAGTTTTTTTTGAAATTGAAACTATTTTTCTTCTGCGGATGGCTCGGAAGTTGGGGAGTCCTCTGCTGTCACGACTCGAGAGTATCGCGTGATCTGGAAATCGAGAACAATGCAACAATTATCGGACTCGGACTAGGACTGGTGGCGGAGATGAATCTGTGGAACTCGGACTGGTGGCGAAGATGAATCTGTGGAACTTCGGACGGTGGCGCAGATGAATCTGGTGGAACTCGGACTGGTGGCGGATATATGTTGCGGTGGACTCGGATGAGCGTGATGGCGGCGGATATGTGGTGGCGTATATGGATTCGGATTGGCGGTGAATATGTGGTGGTGGTATATGGCAGCGGCGACGTGACAACCTCGTGAATGTAACTCAAACTCTAAAAGACTAGACGCTAAGACCAGCAACTTGACACGACGATGCAACCGCAAATTCAACAAAGCAAATACAGAAAAGATAATGCAAAGGCTCAGATTGGTTCGGATGGGATGAACTAACCCTAATTATTTTTTTGTGGCTTTTTCGTGGACTATATGTATGAAGAACAGACTCGATCTAAACTACGAAAAACTGTAAAATCTCACCGAGCAACCTGGAAATCTGATACCACTTGATAGAGGCAAAGGTGTCCCGTCTTTCGATGAGATGGTGGCTATCGTTTTGGATGAAGTCGACTTTGATGATCCGACTACGAACGTGCGTGGACGTCGCACCTTAGCGATCGCTAAACCAACTCCGAGAGGTTATTGACCACGCCGGAGCACGATCAACCTGACCACGAAGGTCAGTTTCCTGCGAGCAAACGAAGAACAAGCAAGAAACTGAGATTGCAATCTGGATATTGCGAATATAAGATGAAAGCTTTATTGATCAAGGTGGGGTTTTGTGACGCCTTTGTCTGGTCGTGGAACACAAACGAAGTACGCGAAGTTGCAGCTATGGCGAACTTTTAATCTAACCAAAACCCGAAGTCTAAACGACGCCCTAAGGGCTGTATATATGGGGGAAAAGGAGGGAATTTCGTGGCCCTTGAGGGTGGGGTCCGAAACCAACCCTAACTCTTGTTTCCCCACACATACGGACTCTAAAAGAATAGCCTATAATTAAGTATTTCGAAATTACATGGGCCTGGCCCAATAATAAGGTGACGCAGCACCTAGAATAGCCTATGGACGAATATTATGAAGTGGCATCTTGTATATTTCGTCCAAGGCTTCATGCACTCCTTATGGTGGCTTCAAAGTCCTGAAATCATCACTTATAACTCCGTTCTTGATCCCTTAGCATGCCATCAACTCCATGCGTGTTCTTGCTCCAATGTTCATCCTTCTCCAAGCTAGGCCCTTCATTTGTAAGCAAAACAAATGTATCCAATTTAGGCAGCATCATATTCTCATGAACATTAGAATCATTACCAAGAAACGAAAGTACCTGGTAATTTAATTGGCGTGCGCGAGCTCTAGTAATTGGTCCCGTATATGTAACAGTAGGGGTTGTGGGTGTAACAATGGTATTGATGTCCTCATCAGGGGGTGACAAGTAGTACTAAAAAGCAGTTTAGTCCCCAACTTAGCCCATAAACATCTCCAAAAGTGGCTAAGAAATTTAGTATCACGATCTAAAACAATAGTATTTGGCACACCATGCAAGCGAATAATTTCACGAAAGAACAAATGAGCAACATTAACAGCATCATCACTTTTATGACATGGTATAAAGTGTGCCATTTTCGAGAATCTATCCACGACAACAAATATGCTATCCCTGCCCTTCTTTGTTCGAGGTAAACCTAAAACAAAGTCCATAGATATATCCTCCCAAGGAACACTAGGTACAGGCAAAGGCATATATAAACCATGAGGATTTAGTCGTGACTTAGCTTTTTGACATGTAGTGCAGCGAGCAACAAAGCGCTCAACATCCCGTCTCATCTTTGGCCAAAAAAATGTGTAGCAAGTACGTCCTTCGTCTTCTTCACGCCAAAGTGTCCCATTAGTCCTCCTCCATGCGCCTCCTGCAACAACAAAAGACGAACCGAGCTAGCTGGAATGCATAGCTTGTTAGCACGGAACACAAATCCATCATTAACGACGAACTTGTTCCAAGTTGTTCCTTCTTTACAATTCTGCAATACATCTTTAAAATCAGCATAATGCACATATTGATCTTTTATGGTCTCCAAACCAAATATTTTGAAGTCAAGTTGTGAAAGTATAGTATAGCGACGAGACAATGCATCAGCAATAACATTTTCTGTGCCCTTCTTGTGTTTAATGACATAAGGGAAAGTCTCAATGAATTCAACCCATTTAGCATGTCTACGATTCAGTTTAGCTTGACTTTTAATATGTTTCAAAGATTCATGATCAGAATGTATAATAAATCCTTGGGCCATAAATAATGTTGCCATGTTTGTGACAAGAGCATATAATTCTTTATGATAAGTAGAATATTTCTGACTAGGCCCACTCAATTTTTCAGAAAAGTATGCAACAGGTTTGCCATCTTGTAATAACACACCTCCTAATCCAATTCCGCTAGCATCACATTAAAGCTCAAAAGTCTTATTAAAATCAGGAAGTTGGAGTAAAGGAGCATGTGTCAACTTATCTTTCAACACCATGAAGGCTTCTTCCTGTGCGGTACCCCAAACAAAAGGCACATCCTTCTTTGTAAGCTCATTGAGAGGTGCAGCAATGGTGCTGAAATCTCTCACAAAACGCCTATAGAATCCAGCGAGGCCAAGAAAACTCCTCACTTGTGTTACCGTTTTGGGCTGCGGCCAACTCTCAATAGCTTCAATCTTGGCTTTATCAACTTCAATTCCCTATGGAGTAACAACATAGCCAAGAAAAGACACTCGGTCGGTGCAAAAGGTGCACCTCCCAAGGTTACCAAACAAACGTGCATCACGTAGAGCAATAAAAACAGCACGTAAATGTTCCAAATGTTCCTCCAAAGATCTGCTATAAATCAATATGTCATCAAGGTAAACTACCACAAATCGTCCAATGAAAGCACGTAAAACTTCGTTCATTAATCTCATGAAAGTACTAGGTGCATTTGTTAACCCAAAAGGCATGACTAACCACTCATATAAACCAAACTTAGTTTAAAATGTTGTTTTCCATTCATCTCCCAAATATGGTATCCACTACGCAAATCAACTTTGGAGAATATTGTAGAGCCACTCAGTTCATCAAGCATATCATCTAGCCTAGGAATAGGATGACGATAACGAATAGTAATATTATTAATGCCTCTACAATCAACACACATACGTGATGTACCATCCTTTTTCGGCGCTAGAATAATATGAACAGCACAAGGACTATGGGATTTGCGTATATAACCTTTGTCGAGAAGCTCTTGTACTTGACGCATAATCTCCTTCGTCTCCTCTGGATTGGTACGGTATGGCGACGGTTTGGCGGTGAAGCACCGAATTAAGTCAATCCGATGCTCAATCCTCGAATAGGCGGTAATCCGGTGGCACGCCTTGTGGAAAGACGTCAGCAAACTCCTGCAAAATGTTAGTGACAGCAGGAGGCAAAGAGGAAGGCACGTCCTCGAATGAAAATAATGCCTCTTTGCACACAAAAGCATCCCACACAGATTTGCTGAAATCTAGCTCATCAATATCAGATTTGGTGGCAAATAAACATGCACTTTTCAATTTTATTTCAGAAGCAACACTAGATGGTTTATTATTAGGCTTCATTTGTTGCTCAAATTCTTTTGCCACAATCTGATTTTCGCTCTTATTCTTCTCCTATTTTTCTTTATTAGCTCTATTAATATCATCTTTCAAAATAGAATCAGGAGTCATAGGAAGCAAAGTAATATTTTTATCCTTATGAACAAGAGTATACTGATTGTTTCTACCATGGTGTATAGAATTTTTATCAAATTGCCATAGTCTACCAAGTAATAAGGAACATGCTTGCATAGGTACCACATCACAATCACCATAATCAGCATAATGAGAGATACTAAAATGCACACTAACAAGACGTGTTACCTTAACCTTGCCGCTGTTGTTGAACCATTGGATGTAGTAAGGATGTGGATGTGGTCTTGTGGTGAGAGAAAGCTTCTCCACCATCTCCATGCTAGCCAAGTTGTTGCAGCTCCCTCCGCCTATGATGACGCCGCATGTAACGCTCCTTCACAACTCCCTTGGTATGGACCAAATTGTGCCTCTGATTTTGCTCAGCTTGTGTGACCTGCACACTCGAAAACACGTTGAGCAACTAAACATTCATACCGTCGGCGTCTTCAGAGCCATGTATTGTGTCTCATGATCGAATCATCTCCACCGTGTTCTTCACGTGTAATAAGAGCCAACGTCTCCTCATCATAGTGACTAGCGGACTCATACCCACCATCCTCAGTAGCAATCATCACACGCTGAGACTTGCATTCTCTCGCATAATGACCTCTTCCCTTACAACGACGACAAATAATATCACTTGTGTGCCCAGTTGATGCCATGGAAGAAGAAGAGCTCTATGTAGGCCCGACAGGTGCGCTCTTGGCAGATAGTGGAGGTTGTGCCTGCTTTCTAGTACCACGGCTAGAGGTAGCAGCTGATGGAGGTGCTGGTGTAGTGGAAGTAGAGGATGCACGCAGTGTCCATGATGAAAGTCGACCTGCAGAAAAGTTAGTTCGTGACAATGCTTGTCGATCCTGCACTTCACGTTCAGCTTTACAAGCAAGATGGAATAAACGAGTGATATCAGTATACTCCTTATACTCTAGAATGGTCTGAATTTCTCTATTTAATCCACCCATAAAACGTGCAAGCATAGCTTCATTCTCCTCAACAATACCACATCTAATCATGCCAGTTTGTAATTCCTGATAATATTCTTCTACAGAATTTTGTCCTGGTCTTAAACGCTGCTATTTTTGAAGCAATTCACGTTGATAATATGGTGGAACCCAACGAGTACGCATAGCAGTTTTCAAAGCAGCCCAAGTAGTTGGAATAGGATATAATCTACAATGTTCAGACCACCATACACATGCAAAACTAGTGAAAGCACAAACAGCAGCAAGAACCCGCTCTCCTCGGGATATTGTAAACATGTAAAACATTGTTCAGTTTCTAACTCCCAAGTAAGATATATATCAGGAACATATCTACCCTCAAATGGTGGAATATTCAATTTCAGTTTCAGAATATGGTCATTATCTCGTACCTGAGGTGGTAGTGCAGGCCTACCGTTGCGAATATATACCTGAGGTCGACCTGCTGGTGGTGGTGCTGGTGGTTGCACGTAGTTCTGATTTTGATCAACCTCATCCTCATAATATTCCTCCACCCCTGCAGTAACAACAGGAGCTACAGAAGCACCAACAGCAGTAGCAGCGGCACCAGAATTTTGTCCTGGCTCAATAGGAACACGCTGTGCTCATCCATACTAATTCGGAAGGGGGCGTTGTTGTTGTTGTTGTTGCAGAGGTGCGTTAGGTGCAGCCGGCGGTGGTTGTGGAAAACGCGCGAGCAATTCATTAAACTTGCTATCAAGCTTTGTTTCGAACGTCTTCTCAATGCCATCTATCTTCTCCATGGCCTCGTCAAATCTGTTTAGCACATCTTGCACCTGTCCACTCATCATTTGCTGAAATTTATCATGTAGCTGTTTGTTCGTCAGGTTCTCCCAATCAGTCTCATCGTCTTCTGATCCTACCATGGTTAGCAGCAAATAGAAGCACACAAGAATATGATCCTACAGACTAGTAAGAAGTGGTGGTGGTGTATCACAAACCCGTGAAGCAAATCTCAAATTCTTACCAGTTCTTACCCAGCAGCAGGCGGTGATCGGCAACCGTTGTAGTCAAAACTCTCAAAGCTTGGATAGAGCGATTACCAGGGAGAGTCAAAAAACGACGTAGATGTATGTGGAGCTGGGAAGGCTTATAATATGGTAGCAAAAAGGGTCAGCAGTAATCAATTCAGAGATGCAAAGTTGAATAAACGCTCAACGACGGTACTGTGCTGGGACTAGGCTAGACTGTGCTAGAGACGCGAGCCTAGAACACCAACAAAATCACGGCGCGGCACGTAAACAAGGGAGGAGCACACTCTGAATTTTTTTGCTCTTTTTTTCTTTTTTATTTGCACTTTTTTTCCTCTTTTTTTTTGCTCTGCAACAAATTTTTGTCGAAAAAGTCTACAAATGGTCTAAAAACTGCCTAGCCAGAGTTTTTTTTTGAGTTTGGAACTATTTCTCTACTGCGGGTAGCACGGAAGTTGGGGAGTCCTTCTCTGTCCCGACTTGGAGTATGGCGTGATCTGGAAAACCAAAACAGAGTAACAAAATACTGGACTCGGAATAGGACTGGTGGCGGAGATGAAACTGGTGGAACTCGGACTGGTGGCGGAGATCAATCTGGTGGAACTCGGACTGGTGGCGGATATATGTTGCAGGTGAACTCGGATTGGCGTGATGGTGGCGGATATGTGGTGGCGTATATGGATTCGGATTGGCGGTGAATATGTGGTGGTGGTATATGGCAGCAGCGATGATGATGATGCGGTGGTGATATATGGCAGCGGCAACGTGACAACCTGTGAACAGAAGTGGAAACTCTAAAAGACTAGACGCCAAGACCAGCAACTTGACACGACGATGCAACCGCAAATTCAACAAAGCAAATACAGAAAAGATTATGCAAAGGCTCAGATTGGTTCGGATGGGATGAACTAACCCTAATTTTTTTTGGCTTTTTCGTGGACTATAGGTATGAAGAACAGACTCGATCTAAACTACGAAAAACTATAAAATCTCACCGAGTAACCTGGAAATCTGATACCACTTGATAGAGGCAAAGGTGTCTCGTCTTTCGATGAGATGATGGATATCGCTTTGGTGGAAGTCGAATTTGACGATCCGACTACGAACGTGCGAGGACGTCGTCCCTTAGCAATCGCTAAACCAACTCCGAGAGGTTATTGACCACGCCGGAGCACGATCAACCTGACCACGAGGGTCTGTTTCCTGCGAGCAAACGAAGAACAAGCAAGAAACTGAGATTGCAATTTGAATATTGCGAATATAAGATTAAAGCTTTATTGATCAAGGTGGGGTTCTGTGACGCCTTTGTCTGGTCGTTGAACACAAACGAAGTACGCGAAGTCGCAGCTATGGCGAACTTTAATCTAAACAAAACCCAAAGTCTAAATGGTGCCCTAAGGGCTGTATATATGGAGGAAGAGGGGGGAATTTCGTGGCCCTTGGTGGAGGGGTCCGAAATCAACCCTATCTCTTGTTTCCCCACACATACAGACTCTAAAAATAGCATATACTTATGTATTTCGAAATTACATGGGCCTGGCCCAATAATAAGGTGACACAGCACCTAGAATAGCCTCTAGACGAAATTTATGAAGTGGCATCTTGTATATTTCGTCCAAAGCTTCATGCACCCATTATGGTGGCTTCAAAGTCGTGAAATCATCACTTGTAACTCCGTTCTTGTTCCCCTTGCGCATGCCATCATCTCCATGCTTGTTCTTGCTCCAATGTTCATCCTTCTCCAAGCTAGGCCCTTCATTTGTAAGCAAAACAAATGTATCAAATTTAGGCAGCATCATATTCTCATGAACATTAGAATCATTACCAAGAAACGAAAGTACCTGGTAATTTAGTTGGCGTGCGCGAGCTCTAGTAATTGGTCCAGTATGTATAGCAGCAGGGGCTATGGGTATAACAATGGTATTGATGTCCTCATCAGATCCACTCCAAACGTGAAAGATCGGCCCCTAGGCTTCCACCCTACATCATCTTGGTACCACGAGCCACGTTGATCACGTTTTTGGAGCCCCTACCCCTCTTTTTCTAGCTAGATTTTGTTGATTTCGTCCTTAATCCGAAAATCACCACCAAAATTAGCCCCCCAAATTTTGTGTGGTTTGTTGGTTTTCATGATGTTTTGTTGATTTTGATCTGTGGATTCGTTGTGTAACTCGTGGATCTTGCCTTTCCCCACCTTCTCCCCCTCGAAATCCATCCAAAATCCGCGAAATCTTTGAATTTCTCGCCGCTTTCGAGTTCATCCCGAGCAGTTCCCGAGCGCGATTGACCTGCCCGGATCATCCGGACCCTGACCCAGATCATCCGGACGCGCCCGGATCAGCCGGCTCCTGGCCCGGATCATCTGGCTTCCTCTGCCGAAACTGCATTTTCTGCAGTTCTCCACCACCACCACCTACGCCTCCGCACTCCACCCACTTCGACCACCACCACCTGAACCACCACGACACACCCTCCGTACCACCATTTGACTTTGGGTTCGAGAATTTGAGTTGTGGTTTCCCGTGTCCTATTGTCTTTTGGCTATTTAGGTATGGCGCGACATCAACATCACCACCACTCACCTTCGTCGACTACTCATCTTCGCTACGGACGGTAACTTCGACGACATCTTTGTCATACCTTGCAATTGCATTGAATAACCATCATATCCCATCTTTTGCGTAGCTTACCCATCGAGACTAGCCATTGAGTATTGTCGCAACGTGACTTGTGCACATTAGTGATCATACACCAAAGCATACATACCATATCATCTCTTGTGCTACAAAGTTGTCATCGCATACACAATTGCTATCTTGGTTCATGAAGTATCGCATGAGAAAAGAGCTCAAAAGTGAAAGAGCCAACCAAGCTTTTAAGCAAAAGAGAAAGATAAGCAAAGAGCTTATAAGCAAGAACCATAGCATCATACTACATTAAGATTGTCATATCCGATCAACTTGGATCATATCACCGGAATACCATACATATAGCATACTTGGGATAGAGGTCGTTGCATTTTTGCTTAGTAGATTGTGCCCAAGCTCCGTATCTGCCTATTGTGCAATCGTGCTAGCGTCTCTCTAGTATTGTGCAACAAGAGCATTTTCGTGGACTCCACATTTTGGCTCATTTTTGGTTTGCACAATCCCATTATTCTATTTGCGTGTGTGTTTTCGTGTTCCACTACTTGCTTGGTCTACTTGTTGCATTTGCGAATTTGCGAATCTTTTTCAACATCTTTGAGTCAAACTAACAATTGCATCAAATTTTGTGCCACCATCCTAACCAAGCTCCACCATAAGCTTTTACTTGTGTAGGTGTGAGAACCGACAAGAATTGGTACCAAGAGTGCTATTTTATTGTCCGCATTTGAGTGAACTTGATTCACCGTTTACATCGGTCAAGGTACATTTGGTATAAGTTCTTCTCCTTCTCACACTCACATTTTGCTTGGAATGATGGATAGGCCAACTACCTCTACCAACCCACTCTTCATCAAGCAAGACGATGACATGTCATCATACGTCACCAAGAGTCACCTCTTTAGTGCACAACGAGCGTTGCATCAAGAGCAACAAGCTATGTCCGACCGCATCGACAACCTCGCCACCGACTTGCGACTCTCCGAGCAATGTACCAAGGACTACTTCGATAACAAGCTCGACGCGCACAAGGAAGAGAACGATGCAAGGATGGACAAGATCCGCGCCTTGTTGGTGAACCGTCCTCCTTCAACTTCTTCATACTCAAGACAGAGCCGCTCAAGCCGACACTCCGATGACTCCTTCTCTGGCTCAAGTACACCGTAATCGAACACTCTTCGACAAGCCGCGCGTTAAGACCGTCATGCATCTCGCAATCCGCTACATGACAAGCATTCAGAAGAGCAAGTCGACGAGCGAGAACTTCGTCCTCCACCACATCAAGTTGCGTTTGCTCAAGCTCAAGAATGACAACGACAATGGCGCCAAGAGGAAGAACGAGCGCATCTACACCAAGCGGAACCAGACGCCGAGGCTCAACGTCTTCAACAACAATAACGTGAAGTGCAAGCTCTTGAGGCGCAATGTGCCTTTCAAGAATCAAGTCGAGCCATCGCCAACCGCAATCGTGAACGGCACAATCAAGAGGAAGCCCTTCGAGAAGAAATCCAGGAGAGGAACTACCAACCACGAGCGCAATGTCAAGTTCCTCAAGCTCCTCCACAAGCTCGTCAAGCTCCACCTCAACCTCAAGTTCAACAAGAGCAAGTTGATCATGGACTTCCTCCACGCCAAGAGCAACATGACGATGATTACCCTCCACGTCAAGGGCGTCATCATCACCATCGCCAACAACACAATGAAGAGCAACGCTATGGAAAGCTAAAATTAAACATGCCCAAGTTCAATGGAAGCAATGACTCCGAAGAGTACCTTTCATGGGCATTGAATGTCGACAAAATCTTCCGTTTGCACAACTATGATGAAGAGAAGAAGATCGCTATGGCATCAATTGAGTTCCAAGACTATGTGCTCATATGGTGGGAACAAGTCCTTGAGCACTAAAAAGCAATTGGTGAACCTCCAATCACCACTTGGGCTCAAATGAAGAATATCATGCGAGCACGTTTTGTGCCCACCTACGACAACCGCGACCTCTTGAAGAAACTCCAACTCCTCAAGCAAGGAACAAAGAGTGTTGAAGAATACTACAAGGAAATGGAGATAGCCATGATTCGAGCCAATGTCAAGGAAGATGATGAGCAAACAATTGGCACATTTCTTGAATGGACTCAATCATCCCATCAAGAAGATCGCCGACTTCCAACCCTACTCCAACCTCATTGAGCTCGTGCATCAAGCGACCAAGGCGGAACGTCAAGTGCAAGATGACTTCAAGTACGCCAAGTACTCATCCAAGACCTACAGCTTCTCCAACAACCAAGCTTCAACAACTCCTCCAACCTCTAATTCAACCAAGCCTTCTCCAAGCAACGACGACAAGTCAAGTTACAAGAAAACTTCGACAAGCTCGAGTCATCTTCCTCCTACTACAAGCAACTTCAAGCCGCGTGCTTCATCATCTACTCTGACCGATGAGACCGTCAAGACAAGCTCCTTCAAGTGTTTCACTTGCGGCGGCCGAGGCCACATGTCTTATGAATGCACAAACAAGCGCACCATGATCCTAAACGACGATGGCACCTATGACTCCATGAGTGACGAGGAGATGGAAGCCCTTGAGCAAGTGGCCATGCACCGGCGAGTGAATGAGGATGAACATGATCAAGTCTTTTGTGATGAGGATTCAAGCCCCGCTCTTGTTGTCTCCAAATTCTTGACTCTTCAACATCAACAGGAAGAAGACCAAAGATGCCACATCTTCCACGCTAAGGCCGGCATCAATGGACGGTCCGTCAAGGTTATCATCGATGGAGGTAGTTGCCACAACTTGGCAAATGAAGAACTATGCTCCAAGCTTCAATTGGTGATGAGGACATGACTACCTTGGATATGACCAAAAATATTGCATACATGCATATTTGTCAGGTGATTTCTAGTGCAAACTATTCAATAATCTATTTATGTTATCCAGAACAAAAATACTTCACACACTTTTGTGTTTTGTCTAATTGCAGGTGTATGGGACATTTGTACAATCCACATATGAAGATAAGGAAGAAAGAGACGTTTATTTGCTGTTCAAAAAGTTTTCTCATGTCACTTTTGGCCCAAGAGAAGATAGAGTCCAAGTCTCTCACGTTCTGGACTCAGATTTGGACTGCACAGACATACCTAACTCAAAACGTCAACAACTTTTTCATACGGACTCTGAATTGGTTGATTTTTTTGTTGGAAAGTAGATTTCATTCTCTTTCCAACCCAATTGGAATAACCTTAAAATCCGTCCGAAGCGTTGAGTTTTGGACGAAACAATCTGACGCTGCAGCAGAATCCGAGTCAAACTACAAGTCCAAAGGTGTTACGTCACCTCCACTTGGGCCCATGAGCCTTGTACGACCTAAGGTTGGTTTTAGGCTGCCTTGGGACGTTCTCCCACCTTGGCCGCCACCCCTTGCTCCTATATAAGTAGATCCATCTAGTAGCTTTTTCCGGGGGATTTGTTTAGTTAAAAGTTAGCCATTGCAACTTCGTGTACTTCGTTTGTGTTCAACGACCAGACCAAGACCGCTTACAGATCCCCACCTTTATCAATACTTCATATATACTCGCAATATTCAGATTGCTTTTATCATATTCTTGCTTGTTCTTCGATTGCTTGCAAGAATAGACCTTCGTGGTCAGGTTGATTGTGCGCCGGCGTGGTCAATAACCTCTCGGAGTTGGTTTAGCGATTGCTAAGGCGCAACGTCGTGCACGTTTGTAGTCGGATCATCAAAGTCATCTTCACCAAATCGATAGTTATCATCTCATCGAAAGATCGGGGCACCCCGCCTCTATCAAATCGATAGTTATCCGCGCCTTGTTGGTGAGATTTTCCAGTTATCCCTAGATTCGATTTATTTTCTTACCTATTGTCCAAGAAAAAGCCACAAAAAAAGTTAGATTTATTCATCATTTGTCCTAGCCAGTCCAAGCCTTTGAAATTTTCTTTTCATTATTTGCATTATTGAATTATCTGTTGCATCGTCGTGTTGAGTTGCTGGTCATAGTGTCTAGTTCCTTTAGTGTTTCGAGTTCTGTTCACATTAGTCACGGTGACGCTGCATCATTATCCCTTCCACTGTCCACCATCCCATCCATCAATTTCAACCACGTGCTACGCACTGTTCATTGTCATAATCATAGTTGAGGTCATTCACATCTTGGCGTGATCCAATCTGCATCTTATCTAGTTTGTCTTGGAAAGAGGGAGAAAAAAAAAGATAGAGAAAAAAGAAGAAGAAAAAGAAAAAGAGAGAAAAAAAATAAAAAAAGTGTGAGAAAAAAGAGAGAAGAAAAAAAAATTCAAATCTATCTAGAATCAACCTCGTACCTGAATTCGGATTGGAATCTATTTTGCGCACTGTTCAGTAAAACAGGTATATCTTCCTCATACTAAGTCCGTTTTGGCTCCGTGAGTACTCAAATTAAAGCCAACGATAAGCCACATCTAAATAGTTACAGAAGCTAGTTCAATATTTGACACCTCAAAATCGGCTTCTAAATAGGTCGTTTTGCCCTCCGAAGTTCATGAACACAGCTTGTTCCAATTTTTCAGGCAGTTTTAGAATTCTTTGACTCCTCATATCAACTCGGAAATGAGTGATTCTTTTTGCATTGGAAAGCTTGAGTTAGTAGCATTCTTTGAAAGAATTTATCAAAAAATTGGCTCAAACTTTTCAAGAGGAAAGTTGGAGAGAGAGTTGTTGTATATCCTGCTTAGCAGTTGTTTTTCATCATTATCTTCACTGTCGTTGTGATCTTCACTTATATCTTGCTGTCAAGAGCTACTTAGTATCCTTCATTGATACTAGTTGTGCTACGCCGTGACCTCATTAGTGTTCTAGGCTCGCGTCTCTAGTCCGGTCTAGCCTAGGACCAACACAGTACCGTCGTTGAGCGTTTATTCAAAATTGCATCTTTGAATTGATTATTGCTAAATTTTTTGCTACCATATATAGCCAACCCAGCTCCACATATTTCTACACCGTATATGTATCGCTCTCTCGAAATCGCTTTGCACAATCTTCAGAGTTACTTGACACCACTGGTTGCCTGTCACCACCTGCCGCATGGTAAGAACTTGTAAGATATTGATATTTGCTTTACTGTGAGCACTTTACAACCACATCCTAGTAGTGCATACAAACATTATTCTCGAATTTTGTTTCTTGTTTCTACTAATCATGACAGGTTCCGGAGATAGAAGTTCTTGGACGACAGACACATTTTCACCATCACGAGAGTTGGGATAACACACACAAGCACATGGTCAGGTTATCTCTTTGCCGTCATTTGAGGGTAGATTTAATCCTGCTATTTATCTAGCTTGGGAGCTTGAAGTAGAACAAATTTTTCGTCATCATGACTTTTCTGAACTTGAGAGAGTACGAGCTGCCACTAGAGCATTTACTGGTTTTGCTTTTGTTTGGTGGAGTGTGCATTGTAACAAAAACATTGATAACCAACCCACAACTTGGAAACATTTGAAAGATGTAATGAGACAACAATTTTTCCCTCCTTACTATCGTCGTGAATTGCTTTGCAAATTTGAACAATTTAAACAAGGCAACAACACTGTGCATGCTTACTACCAAGAGTTCAAATCTTATATGCATCATTGTGACATAGAAGAATCTGAGGATGATACAATGAATAGATTTTTGGTGGTTTGAACCAAGATATTCAGCAAGATTTCAGATATTCCTCGTTGCATTACTAGTATGTATGTTCGTGCTTGTACCTTTGAGAGACAGTTACAGGAGGATGCATTGGGTGACTACAACAACTACTATTTCAGTTCATGCTCACCACCGTTGGTTGGTTCCTCCACTGTTGCACCTACTAGAGCAGCCCCACCTCGGATTGTGAGTGCGACATCATCTCAAGAGTATGGTGCATTGTCTACGTCTGTACCTACATCAGCTACGTCTTTGCGACAAGGTAACAGTAAAGGTATTGATGATATAACTTCACATGAGAATGATGCATCCCTAGTTAACTTGAATGCATCATGTGTTGAGTTACCTGGTGAGAGCACAACACCTATTTTAGAGAATCTTGATACTATCATGAATGCGTCATGTGATCAAACAACTGAAATACCAACAATTTTGAGTGCACCCATTGAATTAACTATTGATGCAAAAGAATCAATGTTTAATCATTTTGATATGACCTCTAATCTTGGTGATGATTCTGTGTTGAATGACTTATTGCATGTTTGCCTATTTAAGCATGTCGTAGCATGTAAATTTGATGCAAGTAAGGTTTATTCACCAATGTTGGGATGGTTTAATGATGAACATTGTCAATCTTTTGAAATGAATAAGAGCTTCACTTATATGTGCAAACTGAGTTGCAATATTTTCATGCCTTCTACTTCTTGTGCTAATTTTTTGGCTTTACATTTTATGAACTATGCAAGTTACTCATCTATTCATGTGTCATATATGCAAAAATCGAGCGAAGTAAAAATGGATGACATATACATATACAACATGTACACCTTGTCTCTTTTGTTAGCCACATTTCAGATTAAGCAACGCCGAGGACGACTTTATTTTCAAGAAGGGGAGGATGATGAGGACATGACTACCTTGGATATGACCAAAAATATTGTATACACGCATATTTGTCAGGTGATTTCTAGTGCAAACTATTCAATAATCTATTTATGTTATCCAGAACAAAAATACTTCACACACTTTTGTGTTTTGTCTAATTGCAGGTGTATGGGACATTTGTACAATCCACATATGAAGATAAGGAAGAAAGAGATGTTTATTTGCTGTTCAAAAAGTTCTCTCACGTCACATTTGGCCCAAGAGAGGATAGAGTCCAAATCTCTCACGTTCTGGACTCAGATTCGGACTGAACAGACATACCTGACTCAAAACGTCAACAACTTTTCCATATGGACTCCGAATTGGTTGATTTTTTTGTTGGAAAGTAGATTTCATTCTCTTTCCAACCCAATTGGAATCACCTAAAAATCCGTCCGGAGCGTTGAGTTATGGACGAAACAATCCGACGCTGCAGCAGAATCCGAGTCAAACTACAAGTCCAAAGGTGTTACGTCACCTCCACTTGGGCCCATGAGCCTTGTACGACCTAGGGTTGGTTTTAGGCTGCCTTGGGACGTTCTCCCACCTCCTTGGCCGCCACCCCTTGCACCTATATAAGTAGATCCATCTAGTAGCTTTTTTCGGGGGATTTGTTTAGTTAAAAGTTAGCCATTGCAACTTTGTGTACTTGTTTGTGTCCAACGACCAGACCAAGACCGCTTACGGATCCGCACCTTTATCAATACTTCATATATACTCGCAATATTCAGATTGCTTTTATCATATTCTTGCTTGTTCTTCTATTGCTTGCAGGAATAGACCTTCGTGGTCAGGTTGATTGTGCTCCGGCGTGGTCAATAACCTCACGGAGTTGGTTTAGCGATTGCTAAGACGCAACGTCATGCACGTTTGTAGTCGGATCGTCAAACTCATCTTCACCAAATCGATAGTTATCATCTCATCGAAAGATCGGGACACCTCCGCCTCTATCAATTGGTCAAGATGAAGCACCCGCACCCATACAAAGTCCAATGGCTATGTGACTCCGGCACTATCCGAGTTGAGCATACGGTCCAAGTCTCCTTCAAAATTGGTGCATATGAGGACACCTTGGAGTGTGATGTCGTCCCAATGTCCGTCTGCCACCTCCTTCTTGCTCGACCATGGAAATTCGACCGTGGTGTCATCCACAATGGGCGTACCAATCTTGGAGAGAAGAGTGAGAAAGTGATCCACCGAAAAGCGAGTGAGAGCCACAAGCCAAACTTGAGTGCCTCTTCGCCTAGAGAGAAAAACCTAGTCCTATTTGCCACAAAAAGTGAGATGAGAGAAGTGTGTGAGAACCCATCGAATGTTATGCACTTTGTCTGATGAGGACATCAATACCATTGTTACACCCACAACCCCTGCTGCTATACATATTGGACCAATTACTAGAGCTCGCGCATGCCAATTAAATTACCAGGTACTTTAATTTCTTGGTAAGGATTCTAATGTTCATGAGAATATGATGATGCCTAAATTGGATACATTTGTTTTGCTTACAAATGAAGGGCCTAGCTTGGAGAAGGATGAACATTGGAGCAAGAACAAGCATGGATATGATGGCATGCGCAAGGGGAACAAGAACGGAGTTACAAGTGATGATTTCAGGACGTTGAAGCCACCATAATGAGTGCATGAAGCCTTGGACGAAATATACAAGATGCTACTTCATAACTTTCGTGATGCGGAACATCCACGTTCATCCCCATGTACAATCCGACTACTCTCCTAACCCCAAGAGGACATATGACTAGACCTCAAAGATACACCATTGGACACAAGGTGAACTCGCTCCTCTCCGAACCTTCACTTTCCACATGTGAGACATGGCTACTACCTTAAACGTGTGTGCTATGCATGTCCAGGAACCAAGTGGAAGGCCATGGAACAACTACGAGCATTGGACAAGACGGCGAGGACACCAAGCGCGAGGAACAAGAGGAAGAGCTGCTGGAAGCTAAAGCGCTCGGACGTCCGACAGCCACCGGACGACCGACGATCTCCGGACGTCCGACGCATGGAGACTCCACCAACCAGAGCGACCACAGCCGAGGCAACCTACAGCGCCCGGACGACCGCTAGACACCGGACGTCCAACACTCACCAGCGCCCGAACGACCGACGCCGACCGGACGTCCGACCCCACCTGTCCAGAGCCAAAATGCCGGACGTCCGACATGCACCGGACGACCGGACCCTCGCGAGCCACCGGATGTCCGGTACCTGTCGGACGTCCGACGCTTGTGCGTCCGCCCGTGTGTTGGGCCGAAGCCACTTACCCCTTCATGAACCTAGACTATATATACTCCTCCACCTCCTCCTAGATAAGGTTAGCGTTGATTTAGCTCATTTGTGAGATACAGCCTCGCTCATCCATCGGCTCTCCTCCTCGTGAGAGACCGCGGCCTCTTCAGAGAAGATCCACTTGGATTAAAGACCCCTTTACGGGAAGATCCCCTCGTGGATTCAAGACCTCCTCTCGAAGAAGAACGGCTACCTTTGTATCTTTCCTTTGTTGATTTTGAATCTTGTACTACCTTATGTGTTCGGTGATCTAGCCCTTGTGTGATCGATTACTTGTCGGTTTAGTGTGTTTCTCTCGTTCCTCTCCGTGTTCTTTCTTGTGTTCTTCCGCTCGTTCATCGTGTTTCCCCGTAGGATCCACTCCAAACGTGAAAGATCGGCCCCATAGGGTTCCGCCCTACATCATCTTGGTATCATGAGCCACGTTGATCACGTTTTTGGAGCCCCTACCCCTCTTTTTCTAGCTTGATTTTGTTCATTTTGTCCTAAATCCGAAAATCCCCACCAAAAATAGCCCCCAAATTTTTTTGTGATTTGTTGGTTTGATGATGTTTTGTTGATTTTGATCCATGGATTTGCTTGGTTTCAAGTGGATCTAGCATTTCCCCAAGTTTCCCCATCTTTCATCCACGAAATCCCACGAATTTTGACCCCGAAATCTCCATTTTCCGCCCAAAATCGCGCCCCCGATCTCGCATCTCGCGTTGACCCCGACCCACCGGACGACCGGAGTTTTACGGACGTCCGGAGCCCCAGGAACGACCGGACATCCGACCATTCCGGACGACCGGAACCCCTAACCAGAGCCAAATTTACGGTTTTCCGTCTTTCCCGGACGTCCGACGCACCGGACATCCGACCTTCTCGTACGTCTGTAACCTGTAGATTCCCACTTCGGCTGATTCTTGTTTTGGCCATAACTAATTAATCCGAACTCTGATTTTGACGTTCTTTAGCTTGTTTTGAAGCTCTTGACATCCCCCTTTCCACAAAAATACCACCAGCATCATTTGGCTCCATCAAATTTTGTGAATTTTGGCATCTTTGCCTAGGGCTTACACCATATCATCCGCATAGCCACCACCGACTTCCGCAACCTAACCCATTTTGCTTGCCATAGCATTAGTGGTTGCTTGAGTAGTGATTCGAGTCTCCTAAGGTGTTTCGGCTACTTAGGGACAATTACTTCTTCATCAACCACCACCACCACATCCGCATAACCTTGCCCACCCATTTCGACAACCCAACTTAACCCAATTTTGTTTGAGCTTGTTGAGTTGTGGCTTGTGTCTCCTAAGGTGTTTCGGCTACTTAGGGACGGCAACTTCAACATTGACACGCATAACCCATCATCCCACTTCTGCATTGCTAAGTGCAAACCACCATCGCTTTCCGCTACCACCATTTGACATTTGTCATTTGAGATTTTGAGTTCGCGTTTTTTCCGTTTCCTAAGGTGTTTCGGCTACTTAGGGACGAGTCTCCATCATCTTGGTATCTACATCAAGAACACCGCCACTCATCTTCGCAAAGGACGGTAACCTCGACGACGCCATTGTATATTCCCCTTGTCATTGCATTGTTAAACCCTAGCCCATTTTGCGTTACTTGCCTATCGAGACTAGCCATTTGAGTATTGCCGACAACGTTACTTGTGCACTTAGAGATCATACTTCCCATATCATACATACCATATCATCGTGGTGCATATATTGGTATCATATCTCGTGTCACAAGTTTGTTCCCGCATATACACAATTGCTATCTTGGTTTGTGCATTGTGCAAAATTGGCCATAAAAAAAATAGAATAAAGCTTTTAAGCAAAAGGAAAAGAGAGAGCAAAGAAGCTTGTAAGCAAGTGCCATAGCATCATACCACATTGCACATAAGATTGTCATATCCGATCATCTTGGATGATCTTGAGAGAAACACCGGGAACCATACATACATAGCATACTTGGGATAGAAAGTTTATCCAGTTTGCATCTTATAGGTTGTGCACAAGTGTCGTATCCGCCTATTGAGCAATACTGCTAGCGTCTCTCTTGAGTTGTGCAACACGAGTGTTTTCCGTGGATTCCACATTTTGTGCTCATTCCTTGGTTGCATGACCCCATTTATCTATCCGCGTGTGTGTTTCCGTGTGCCACATATTGCTATTGGTCCATTTGTTTCGCTTGCAAATTTGTGAATCTCTTTCAACATTATTGACTCTTGCTAACATTTTGCATCAAATTTTTGTGCCACTATCCTCACCAAGCTCCACCATAAGCTTTTACTTGTGAAGGTGTGAGAACCGACAAGGATTTGTACCAATAGTGCTATTTCATTGTCCGCATTTGAGTGAACTTGATTCATCGTCAACATCGGTCAAGGTACATTGGTATAAGTTCTTCTCTTTATCCCACTCATATTTGCTCGAGTCTTGTGATGGATAGGCAAGGCATTCCCTCTCCTGTATACGACAACAACGACGGCGTGAACAACTACATCTCCAAAGCGTCCATCTTCGATCTACAAGAACAAATGCAAGGCGCACAATCAAGATTGCCAGAGCGCATCGAGAACATCTCCATTGACATTCGTCACTCTGGAGCAAGGAAAAGGGACTATATCGACAAGAAGCTTTCCGCACATAAAGAGGAGCAAGATGCAAGGATGGAGGAGATTAGAGCCTTGATCAAGTCTTCTTCCCCTTCGTCATCCTCAAGGCGGCGACATTCAAGACACAAGTCTTCGGAGCGCGGACACGATGCAAGTGCAAATCATCCTCGTCCACATCTACATGGCGATCACCATCACGTTCGTGATCATCATCGCCATGAAGGGCAAGTCACCTCCAAGCAACGTGTGCACGATGACGACGAACGACATCTCCTACGAGCTCAAGCACGAAAACGACATCATCATCATGAAGATGCTCCACAAGCGCAAATGCACAAGTCCCAACAAGCCATACTTCACGCCAAGTTCAAGCTTCAAGAGCACAAAAGAAGACCGCGATACGACCACCACCAAGACGGAGCTACGGCTACTTCAACCACTTCGGCATCTTCGCCAAGTGTTCTCAAGGCATCTTCGCCTTTGGACGTACGACATCTACACCTAGTTCCCATGAGTTCGCCTACATCGACATCCTCAACAACAAGGCGACCACCTACAAGCGACGGCGACACTTCCATCTTCAGAAGCCCCCCAAGGAAGATGGCCGAGCATGGGAAACTCCCTTCGGTCATGGAGACGAGCAACGAGGTGCCACATCATATGGACCTCCAACACCAAGACGGCGACAAGACGGTAGAGCAAGGGCCATTCCCTTCGACTACGGCGACGAGCATGAACCTCTTCAACAACATGAACACGGCTCCCACATTGGACTCCTACTCCGAGTCAAACTACGCGACCGTGCATGGAGACATTTGCACCTACCTCTCTCCAACACCCACATATGTCGAAATGCCCCATTTGTCATGTGAGAGCCACCACCCCATGAGTGACAAGAGTGACTCAACCATATGTGACATTGAGAGCATTTCCTATGAGA
Organism: Aegilops speltoides; assembly: GCA_021437245.1. Lineage (NCBI taxonomy): Eukaryota > Viridiplantae > Streptophyta > Magnoliopsida > Poales > Poaceae > Aegilops > Aegilops speltoides. Next base: position 206,040,437 of record CM038141.1, read on the forward strand.
GGTTGTGTGTGACCACCACTAGCCCCACACATGAGAGCATGCCACACATCCTATGTGAGGTTGAGCGCCATTTGAGTGACTCCACCAACCATATGAGTGAGAGCATCCTTGAAGGAGTGAGTGAGTCACAACACTTGGAGGGTGAGGTAGTTGACACGGCATGTGAGGCCACTATGATTTCTAATGACTTAACCTATACTCCTAGTGTGTTTTCTTCTTTGGTGCTAGGTCTCCTACATGACGACATGCCTAGCCTCGACGAGTCCATCCCTCCAATGAGAAAACCGATTGCCATGGTGGATAATGATGCACCCACCACATGGTTCCATCAAGATGAAGATGACAATGAGTGGATCTTCAACACCTCACCTACAACACATGAGCGATGCTCCAAATGTAATATAGGTGATGAAGCTTCTTTTGTCCCACTAGTGGACTCTCTTGACAATGATTGCTCCCATGATGTTGACCCACCTATTCCCATGCTTCATGCTAGTGAGACTTCTTCATGCCTTGACTTACCTATTTATGATGAATATGATGATGAGCATGTTGAGTTGCCTAGTTGTGATGCTATGCTCCATAGGATATCATGTGAAAATTCTTTTGGTCACTTCATGTTTGACAATCCATTGAACTTGTCATATGCTATGAGTGAGATCTCCCATATTGCATCATTACAATCTCAACATAGTAACTATGCATGCCCCATTAAAATCAATCCTATTTGCACTTATGGCATAGATGACGAGATTATGGTCATTGGATTTTGCTTTTCTTGTGATTATATTGCCATGCTTCCTTTACATGATTTTCGTAATTCATCTACTATGCCATGCCGTGATCACATTGTTCCAAATATGCATTGTTTTGGATGTTGTCAATATTCTCCATGTGATGTTTCCACTATTGCTCATGAGGAGACCCCCATAGTTTCCTCATACATATTAGGAGATCTTGATGCATTTCATACTTTGCATGATTCCCATGATAGTGTACACCATATGCATTCCAGGAATAACAATGCTCTAGATATTGCTCGTGATGCATTACACAATTTGAGTCTCCATTATGCTATACATAATAACAAACCTATCATGATGGATGACATGTTCCTATATCACGCATCTTTTGTGCTAATCGACACATGCACGTGCGCATCATGATGGATGATGTGTACATATACCATGCACACACAATTTTTCCTATGTCTTTATTTTGTGTAGGTACTCATGTATACTCGTCAACCTCAATCCCAAGAGTTGACAAAATGATCTCTTGAGAGCAACGATGCTTTGGGATCCCGTGGACTAGCCTTACCACCGTTCTCTTCGCGCATTGACTACGCACATCTCTTTTACTTGTCTCTCACACGACTATGGGCTATTTACCTCTTGTCACCTTATGTCCATACTATCGTGTTCACTTTGCATGTTATCCTTGCTTCTATGCCTTTGCCATGCAATTGTGACCCTTGTTTGCATCTACCCATGATGAGGACATCAATACCATTGTTACACCCACAGCCCCTGCCGCTATACATACTGGACCAATTACTAGAGCTCGCGCACGCCAACTAAATTACCAGGTACTTTCGTTTCTTGGTAATGATTCTAATGTTCATGAGAATATGACGCTGCCTAAATTGGATACATTTGTTTTGCTTACAAATGTAGGGCCTAGCTTGGAGAAGGATGAACATTGGAGCAAGAACCAGCATGGAGATGATGGCATGCGCAAGGGGGACAAGAATGGAGTTACAAGTGATGATTTCAGGACTTTGAAGCCACCATAATGAGTGCATGAAGCCTTGGACGAAATATACAAGATGCCACTTCATAATATTCGTCCATAGGCTATTCTAGGTGCTGCGTCACCTTATTATTGGGCCAGGCCCATGTAATTTCGAAATACATTAGTATAGGCTATTTTTAGAGTCCGTATGTGTGGGGAAACAAGAGATAGGGTTAGTTTCGAACCCCTCCACCAAGGGCCACGAAATTCACCCCCTCTTCCTCCATATATACAGCCCTTAGGGCACCGCTTAGACTTGGGTTTTGTTTAGATCAAAAGTTCGCCATAGCTGCAACTTCGCAGCCGCTTTGTGTTCAACGACTGCACAAAGGCGCCACAGAACCCCACCTTGATCAATAAAGCTTTTCATCTTATATTCGCAATATCCAGATTGCAATCTCAGTTTCTTGCTTGTTCTTCGCTTGCTCGCAGGAAATAGACCCTCGTGGTCGTTGATCGTGTTCGGCGGGTCAATAACCTCTCGGAGTTGGTTTAGCGATTGCTAAGGCGCGACGCCCTCGCACGTCAGTAGTCGGATCGTCAAAGTCGACTTCCACCAAAGCGAAATCCACCATCTCATCGAAAGACGGGACACCTCTGCCTCTATCAAGTGGTATCAGATTTCCGTGTTGCTCGGTGAGATTTTACAGTTTTTCGTAGTTTAGATCGAGTCTGTCTTCATACCTATAGTCCACGAAAAAGCCAAAAAAATTAGGGTTAGTTCATCCTATCCGAACCAGTCGAGCCTTTGCATAATCTTTTCTCAGATTTGCATTGTTGAATTTGCGGTTGCATCGTCGTGTCTAGTTGCTGGTCTTAGAGTCTAGTCTTTTAGAGTTTCGAGTTCGGTCATAAGTTGTCACGCCGCCGCGACCACCGCTTCAATCCGATCCATATACCACCACCGCTACCCGCCACCGCTTGAATCCGATCCATATACCACCACCGCTGCCATATATCATCACCAATCCGAGTCCCTTGCATATTAGGTTTGTTTTCGATCCATCTAGTTTTCCGATTCGTGTTTCCTTGTCTCGAGTAGGTTTCGATTCCAGCAATCTTTTGCCGTCCGTAGAAGAGGTTGGTTTCAAAAAAAGTTCCAAAATCTTTTGCCGCTCAGTGGTCCGAAACCACCTCCGCTTAGGCCCAAAATTTTCCAAAACGCACGGATAAAAAAATTTTCGGCTATCCTATTTTTAGGTGTTTCTAAGCGTATTGAGCGATCGCCGTTATAGAAAGTTTTTTGACCCGTTTCAGCTTTTGGGTCCGGCAATAAAAAAAAAAAAATTTTGGTCGAAAAATTTCGTGCCCATCCCGTCGGCTTGACACAGGAAGAGTTTTGAGACACTCGCCATTATAGTGATTTTTCGCAAAAAAAAAAAAAAAGCGCAAAAAAAAAAAAAAAGCGCGAAAAAAATTCAGAGTGTGCTTTTCCTTTGATTACGCAGCGCCGTGATTTTGTTATCGTTCTAGGCTCGCGCCTCTAGCACGGTCTAGCCTAGGACCAAAGACAAGATCTGCCGTCGTTGAGCGCTTATTCAACTTTGCATCTCGATTTGATTATTGTCAACCCTTTTGCTACCATATTATAAGCCTTCCCAGCTCCACATACATCTACGTCGTGCGCTTGACTCTCCCCGCAATCGCTCTATCCAAGCTTTTGAGAGTTTTGATTACAACGGTTGCCGATCACCGCCTTCTTGGGTAAGAACTGTAAGAATTTGAGATTTGCTTGACGGATTTGTGACACCCACCACCACCTCTTGTTAGTAGTCCAGAGGATCATATTCTTGTGTGTTTCTATTGCTGCTAACCATGGCAGGATCACAATCCGACGAGACCGACCGGGAGAACATGACGAACAAACAGCTACATGATAAATTTCAGCAAATGATGAGTGGACAGTGCAAGATGTGGTAAACAGATTTGACGAGGCCATGGAGAAGATAGATGGCATTGAGAAGACGTTTGAAACAAAGCTTGATAGCAAGTTTGATGAATTGCTCGCTGCTTTTCCACAACCACCGCCGGCTGCACCTATCGCACCTCTGCAACGACAACAACTACGCCCCTTCCGAATCAAGATGGACGAGCTCAGCGTGTTCCTATTGAGACAGACAAAATTCGGTGCCATTGCCATCGCTGTTGGTGCTTCTTTGGCTCCTCTCATCGCTGCTGCTGGTACCGACGAGGATGATTATATGGGAGATTATGAGGATGAGGTTGATCAACATCGAACTACGTGCAACCACCAGCACCACAACCACCGTGTCGCCCACATGCAAATAATGGCAATGCTAGGGCTCCCCCTCAGGTACGAGATCATGACCATCTCCCTAAACTGAAATTGAATATTCCACCATTTGAGGGTAGATATGTTCCTGATATATATCTTACTTGGGAGTTAGAAACTGAACAACGATTTACATGTTTACAATATCCTGAGGAGAGACGTGTTCCTGCTGCTGTTTGTGCTTTCACTAGCTTTGCATGTGTTTGGTGGTCTCAACATTGTAGATTATATCCTGCTCCAGCTACTTGGGCTGCTTTGAAAACTGCTATGCGTATCGTTGGTTCCACCATATTATCAACGTGAATTACTTCAAAATTGCAGCGTTTAAGACAAGGAAAAATTTCTGTAGAAGAATATTATCGAATTACAAACCGGCTTGATTAGATGTGGTATTGTTGAGGAGAATGAAGCTATGCTTGCACGTTTTCGGGTGGATTAAATAGAGAGATTCGACCATTTTAGACTATAAGGATTATAATAATATCACTCGCTTATTCCATCTTGCTTGTAAAGCTGAACGTGAAGTGCAGGATCGATGTGCATTGGCGCCGCACTAACTTTTCTCGCAGTCGACCTTCATCATGGACACCACGTGCATCATCTACTTCCACCGCACCATCACCTCCTTTAGGTGCCATCTCCAACCGTGATACAAGAAAGCAGGCACAACCACCACTATCTCGCCAAGAGCACACCTGCTGGGCCTGCACAGAGCTCTTCTTCCATGGCGTCAACAGGCACACAAGTGATATTATTTGTCGTCGTTGTAAGGGAAGAGGACATTTTGCGAAAGAATGCAAATCTCAGCGTGTGATGATTGCTACGAGGATGGTGGGTATGAGTCCGCTAGTGACTACGATGAGGAGACTTTGGCTCTTATTACACATGAGGAACACGGTGGAGATGATTCGATCATGAGACACAATACATGGCTGTCAAGATGCCGACAGTATGAATGTTTAGTTGCTCAACGTGTTTTGAGTGTGCAGTTACACAAGCTGAGCAAAATCAGAGGCATAATTTGTTCCATACAAAGGAGTTGTGAAGGAACGTTCTATTCAAGGCCATCATAGATGGAGGGAGCTGCAACAACTTGGCTAGCATGGAGATGGTGGAGAAGCTATCTCTCACCACAAGACCACATCCACATCCTTACTACATCCAATGGTTCAACAACAGCGGCAAGGTGAAGGTAACACGTCTTGTTCGTGTGCATTTTAGTATCTCTACATATGCTGATTATGTTGATTGTGATGTGGTACCTATGCAAGCATGTTCCTTGTTACTTGGTAGACCATGGCAATTTGATAAAATTCAGTACACCATGGTAGAAACAATCAAGATACTCTTGTTCATAAGGATAAAAATATTACTTTGCTTCCTATGACTCCTGAGTCCATTTTGAAAGATGATATTAATAGAGCTAATAAAGCAAAACAGGAGAAAAATAAGAGTGAAAATCAGATTGTGGCAAAAGAATTTGAGCAACACATGAAGACTAATAATAAACCATCTACTGTTGCTTCGAAATTAAATTGAAAAGTGCATGTTTACTTGCCACCAAATCTGATATTGATGAGCTAGATTTTGGCAAATCTATTTGCTATGCTTTTGTGTGCAAAGAGGCATTATTTTCATTCGAGGACGTGCCTTCCTCTTTGCCCCTCGCTGTCACTAACATTTTGCAGAGTTCACGACGTCTTTCCACAAGACGTGCCACCGGATTACCACCTATTCGAGGGATTGAGCATCAAATTGACTTAATTCCCGTGCATCATTACCCAACCGTGCACCATACCGCACCAATCCAGAGGAGACGAAGGAGATTATGCGTCAAGTACAGGAGCTGCTCGACAAAGGTTATATACGCGAATCCCTTAGTCCTTGTGCTGTTCCTATTATTCTAGTGCCGAAAAAGGATGGTACGTCACGTATGTGTGTTGATTGTAGAGGCATCAATAATATTACTATTCGTTATCGCCACCCTATTCCTAGGCTAGATGATATGCTTGATGAATTGAGTGGCTCTACAATATTCTCCAAAGTTGATTTATGTAGTGGATACCATCAAATTCGTATGAAATTGGGAGATGAATGGAAAACAGCATTTAAAACTAAGTTTGGATTATATGAGTGGTTAGTCATGCCTTTTGGGTTAACTAATGCACCTAGTACTTTCATGAGATTAATGAACGAAGTTTTACGTGCTTTCATTGGACGATTTGTGGTAGTTTATTTTGATGATATACTGATTTATAGCAAATCTTTGGAAGAACATTTGGAACATTTACGTGCTGTTTTTAATGCTCTACGTGATGCACGCTTGTTTGGTAACCTTGGGAAGTGCACCTTTTGCACCGACCGAGTATCTTTTCTTGGCTATGTTGTTACTCCACAGGAATTGAAGTTGATAAAGCCAAGATTGAAGCTATTGAGAGTTGGCCGCAGCCCAAAACGGTCACACAAGTGAGGAGTTTCCTTGGCCTCGCTGGTTTCTATAGGCGTTTTGTGAGAGATTTCAGCACCATTGCTGCACCTCTCAATGAGCTTACAAAGAAGGATGTGCCTTTTGTTTGGGGTACCGCACAGAAGAAGCCTTCACGGTGTTGAAAGATAAGTTGACACATGCTCCTTTACTCCAACTTCCTGATTTTACTAAGACTTTTGAGCTTGAATGTGATGCTAGTGGAATTGGATTAGGAGGTGTGTTATTACAAGATGGCAAACCTGTTGCATACTTTTCTCGAAAAATTGAGTGGGCCTAGTCTGAATTATTCTACTTATGATAAAGAATTATATGCTCTTGTTCGGACTTTAGAAACATGGCAACATTATTTATGGCCCAAAGAATTTGTTATACATTCTGATCATGAATCTTTGAAACATATTAAAAGTCAAGCTAAACTGAATCGTAGACATGCTAAATGGGTTGAATTCATTGAGACTTTCCTTATGTCATTAAACACAAGAAGGGTAAAGAAAATGTTATTGTTGATGCATTGTCTCGTCGCTATACTATGCTTTCACAACTTGACTTCAAAATATTTGGTTTGGAGACCATCAAAGATCAATATGTGCATGATGCTGATTTTAAAGATGTATTGCAGAATTGTAAAGAAGGAAGAACATGGAACAAGTTTGTCGTTAATGATGGGTTTGTGTTCCGTGCTAACAAGCTATGCATTCCAGCTAGCTCCGTTCGTCTTTTGTTGTTGCAGGAGGCGATGGAGGAGGACTAATGGGACACTTTGGCGTGAAGAAGACGGAGGACGACTTGCTACACATTTCTTTTGGCCAAAGATGAGACGGATGTTGAGCGTTTTATTGCTCACTGCACTACATGTCAAAAAGCTAAGTCACGACTCAATCCTCATGGTTTATATATGCCTTTACCTGTACCTAGTGTTCCTTGGGAGGATATATCGATGGACTTTGTTTTAGGTTTACCTAGAACAAAGAAGGGAGGATAGCATATTTGTTGCCGTGGATAGATTCTCAAAATGGCACACTTTATACCATGTCATAAAAGCGATGATGCTGTCAATGTTGCTGATTTGTTCTTTCGTGAAATTATTCGCTTGCATGGTGTGCCAAATACTATTGTTTCAGATCGTGATACTAAATTTCTTAGCCACTTTTGGAGATGTTTATGGGCTAAGTTGGGGACTAAACTGCTTTTTAGTACTACTTGTCACCCCCAAACTGAAGTAGTCAATAGAACATTGTCTACTATGCTTAGGGCTGTTCTAAAGAAAAATAAGAAAATGTGGGAGGAATGCTTGCCTCATATTGAATTTGCTTATAATCGTTCATTGCATTCTACTACTAAGATGTGCCCTTTTGAAGTTGTGTATGGTTTCCTACCTCGTGCACCTATTGATTTGTTGCCTCTTCCATCTTCGGAGAAGGTTAATTTTGATGCTAAAGAACGTGCTGAATTGATTTTAAAAATGCATGAGTTAACTAAGGAAAACATTGAGCGTATGAATGCTAAATATAAACTTGCTGGAGATAAGGGTAGAAAACATGTTGTGTTTGCACCGGAGATCTTGTTTGGTTACATTTATGTAAGGATAGATTTCTGATTTGCGCAAATCAAAGCTAATGCCACGTGCTGCTGGTCCCTTTAAGGTGTTGGAGAAAGTAAATGATAATGCATATAAACTTGAGCTGCCTGCAGATTTTGGGGTTAGTCCCACTTTTAACATTGCAGATTTGAAGCCATATTTGGGTGAGGAAGATGAACTTCCGTCGAGGACGACTTCATTTCAAGAAGGGAGGATGATGAGGACATCAATACCATTGTTACACCCACAGCCCCCGCCGCTATACATACCGGACCAATTACTAGAGCTCACAAGACGCCAACTAAATTACCGGTACTTTCGTTTCTTGGTAATGATTCTAATGTTCATGAGAATATGACGCTGCCTAAATTGGATACATTTGTTTTGCTTACAAATGTAGGGCCTAGCTTGGAGAAGGATGAACATTGGAGCAAGAACCAGCATGGAGATGATGGCATGCAAGGGGGACAAGAATGGAGTTACAAGTGATGATTTCAGGACTTTGAAGCCACCATAATGAGTGCATGAAGCCTTGGACGAAATATACAAGATGCCACTTCATAATATTCGTCCATAGTCTATTCTAGGTGTCGTCACCTTATTATTGGGCCAGGCCCATGTAATTTCGAAATACATTAGTATAGGCTATTTTAGAGTCCGTATGTGTGGGGAAACAAGAGATAGGGTTAGTTTCGGACCCTCCACCAAGGGCCACGAAATTCACCCCTCTTCCTCCATATATACAGCCCTTAGGGCACCGCTTAGACTTGGGTTTTGTTTAGATCAAAAGTTCGCCATAGCTGCAACTTCGCGTGCCGCTTGTGTTCAACGACTGCACAAAGGCGCCACAGAACCCCACCTTGATCAATAAAGCTTTTCATCTTATATTCGCAATATCCAGATTGCAATCTCAGTTTCTTGCTTGTTCTTCGCTTGCTCGCAGGAAATAGACCCTCGTGGTCGTTGATCGTGCTCGGCGTGGTCAATAACCTCTCGGAGTTGGTTTAGCGATTGCTAAGGCGCGACGTCCTCGCACGTTCGTAGTCGGATCGTCAAAGTCGACTTCCACCAAAGCGAAATCCACCATCTCATCGAAAGACGGGACACCTCTGCCTCTATCAACCCATGATTCACCATTATGCTACCTCCATGTGTATTTGCATGCTTGGTTGTGATCCTTGTTGCTTTTGCCATGTTTATAATGTGCCCCATGCTATTGATTCTTGTTGTGTTGGGAGAGTCATGATGCCCTATTGCTATTTACATATGGCCTCTCACCAATACATTTATGCTATTCTACTCATATCTTGCTTTCATGCTTGTGATATGTGATGTCCATTATTCATGCACACTATTTTCACACATGACATGCTTGCCATTATTCCCTCTAGTATGTTGCATCTTAGCACTACTAGCTTGTTTGACTTGATCGCTATGATTGCTTGCTATGTTGCATCACCCATGTTCCTCTATTACTTGCTTTCTTGGGTTGATGACATATATGTTCATGCCTCTCACTTGATTTGTCTCGAGCATAATCTCTTGTCTCCATTAGTTGCACCTCACATATCACCTTGTATTGAGTGCCAACTTGCTATGCTTATTGATCTTGGAGACTCGGACACTTTAGTTGTGATGCATGCTTGTTTGATTGAGCCTCTTGTATTTGGTTGTTCTTGCATCATACGCCGCCATACTATGAAATGCCCCCTTATACTTTCTTATGATGAGCATGATGCATACACTTGTTGGGTATCTTACCGCACGAATGACAGGTTTTGTACTTCTACTAACCTCATTTGTTTTTCTGAGTGTTTGTCATGTTCTTTCGTTTTGAAGGATTCACAAGGCATTACCGTCATGAGACATATTGGCTATTTGAAGGCATACATGATGTACAACTCCAACATCTTTGGGAACTTTCTTGAGGTGAACTCCTTCCCTTTGAGTCATCCTCAAATATGCATATTGGATGGGTCATTCTTTCATTGTTGTTTCCTTCTTGTTGTCTACATTTTACATCTATTGGATGGAGGACCAACATTGGAGATTGTCTCTATGGACCTTCATATTGAGGAGCGCTCGCACTTATTGGATGCACCTTCGGAACTCCACTCATGCCTCGATATCGAGCTTTGGTACACCAACACCTCCCATAAATGTCATGCTCGATGGACATATCTTACTCACCACAAGTTTGCACCCCATGCATGGATTGACTCACATTATGCTTATCTTGTTACATCTATTTCCATGTCATCCATGATATATGAGCTTGTCCACTTCCTTAGCAAATTTGTTGTGATCTACCTTGATGGCATATTCATACATAATGATCACATTGCCTTCCATCAATTGCATGATAACATACACATGTTGAGCATCCATTGCCATATTCATGCTATTGACAAACCGTCTGATGAGGACATGAGTACCTTGTATATGACCAAAAATATTGCATACATGCATATTTGTCAGGTGATTTCTAGTGCAAACTATTCAATAATCTATTTATGTTATCCAGAACAAAAATACTTCACACACTTTTGTGTTTTGTCTAATTGCAGGTGTATGGGACATTTGTACAATCCACATATGAAGATAAGGAAGAAAGAGATGTTTATTTGCTGTTCAAAAAGTCCTCTCACGTCACTTTTGGCCCAAGAGAAGATAGAGTCCAAGTCTCTCACGTTCTGGATTCAGATTCGGACTGCACAGACATACCTAACTCAAAACGCCAACAACTATTTCATACGGACTCCGAATTGGGTGATTCTTTTTTTGTTGGAAAGAAGATTTCATGCTCTTTCCAGCACAATTGGAATAACCTTAAAATCCATCCGGAGCGTTGAGTTGTGGACAAAACAATCTGACGCTGCACCAGAATCCGAGTCAAACTACAAGTCCAAAGGTGTTACGTCACCTCCACTTGGGCCCATTGGCCTTGTACGACCTAGGGTTAGTTTTAGGCTGCCTTGGGACGTCCTCCCACCTCCTTGGCCGCCACCCCTTGCTCCTATATAAGTAGATCCATCTAGTAGCTTTTCGCTTGGGATTTGTTTAGTTAAAGTTAGCCATTGCAACTTCGTGTACTTCGTTTGTGTCCAACGACCAGACCAAGACCGCTTACAGATCCCCACCTTTATCAATACTTCATACATACTCGCAATATTCAGATTGCTTTTATCATATTCTTGCTTGTTCTTCGATTGCTTGCAGGAATAGACCTTCGTGGTCGTTGATTGTGCTCCGCGTGGTCAATAACCTCCGGAGTTGGTTTAGCGATTGCTAAGGCGCAACGTCGTGCACGTTTGTAGTCGGATCGTCAAAGTCGTCTCCACCAAATCGATAGTTATCATCTCATCGAAAGATCGGGACACCCCCGCCCACCTCCTTGGCCGCCACCCCTTGCTCCTATATAAGTAGATCCATCTAGTAGCTTTTCGCTTGGGATTTGTTTAGTTAAAAGTTAGCCATTGCAACTTCGTGTACTTCGTTTGTGTCCAACGACCAGACCAAGACCGCTTACAGATCCCCACCTTTATCAATACTTCATACATACTCGCAATATTCAGATTGCTTTTATCATATTCTTGCTTGTTCTTCGATAGCTTGCAGGAATAGACCTTCGTGGTCAGGTTGATTGTGCTCCGGCGTGGTCAATAACCTCTCGGAGTTGGTTTAGCGATTGCTAAGGCGCAACGTCAGGCACGCTTGTAGTCGGATCGTCAAAGTCGATCCACCAAATCGATAGTTATCATCTCATCGAAGATCGGGACACCCCGCCTCTAGCAAGTGGTATCGGTTTTCAGTTTGCTCGGTGAGAATTTCCAGTTTTCCTAGATTAGATTTATTTTCTTACCTATTGTCCAAGAAAAGCCACAAAAATAGTTAGATCTATTCACCCTTTGTCCAAGCCACTCTGAGCCTTTGCAATTTTCTTTTCATTGGTTGCATTATTGAATTATCGGTTGCATCGTCGTGTTGAGTTGCTGGTCTTAGTGTCTAGTTCCTTTAGAGTTTCGAGTTCTGTTCACATTAGTCACGCCGCTGCATCATTATGCCTTCCGTTGTCCACCATCCCATCTATTAATTTCCACCACGTACTCGCGCTGTTCATTGTCATAATCATAGTTGAGGTCATTCACATCTTCGCCAGATCCAATCTGCATCTTATCTAGTTTGTCTTGGAAAGAGGGAGAAAAAGAGAGAGAAAAAGAAAAAAAAAAGAAAAAAAAAGAAAAGAGAGAGAAAAAAAAAAAAAGTGTGAGGAAAAAAGAGAGAAAAAAAATCGGATCTATCTAGAATCAATCTCGTACCTGAATTCGGATTGAATCATTTTTATGACTGCTCAAGAAAACAGGTGTATCTTCCTCATACGAAGTCCGTTTTGACTCCGTGAGTACTCAAATTAAAGCTAGCGACGAGCCGCATCTAAATAGTTGCAGAAGGTAGTTCAATATTTGACACCTCAAAATCGGCTTCTAAATAGGTCTTTTTGCCCTCTGAAGTTCGTGAATACAGCTTGTTCCAATTTTTCAGGCCAGTTTTAGAATTCTTTGACTCCTCATATCAACTCGGAATTGAGTGATTCTTTTGGCATTGGAAAGCTTGAGTTAGTAGCATTCTTTGAAATTATTTATTAGAAAATTGGCTCAAACTTTTCAAGAGGAAAGTTGGAGAGAGAGTTGTTGTATGTCCTGCTTGGTAGTTGTTTTTCATCATTATCTTCACTACCGCCAGATCTTCACTTATATCTTGCTGTCAAGAGCTACTTAGTAACCTTCATTGATGCTAGTTGTGCTACGCTGTGACCTCATTAGTGTTCTAGGCTTGCGCCTCTAGTCCGGTCTAGCCTAGGACCAGCACAAGACCGTCGTTGAGCGCTTATTCAACATTGCATCTCTGAATTGATTATTGCTAATCTTTTGGTAACATATATAGCCAACCCAGCTCCACATATTTCTACACCGTATATGTATCGCCCTCGCAATCGCTTTACACAATCTTCGAGTTATTTGACATCGCTGGTTGCTGTCACCACCGCCGCATGGTAAGAACTTGTAAGATATTGATATTTGCTTTACTGTGAGCACTTTACAACCACATCCTAGTAGTTCATAGGAACATTATTCTGGAATTTTGTTTCTTGTTTCTACTAATCATGACAGGTTTCGGAGATAGAAGTTCTTGGATGACGGACAAATCTTCACCATCACGAGAGTTGGGACAACACACACAACCACATGGTCAGGTTATCTCTTTACCGTCATTTGAGGGTAGATTTAATCCTGCTATTTATCTAGCTTGGGAGTTTGAAGTAGAACAAGTTTTTAGTAACCATGACTTTTCTGAACTTGAGCGAGTACGAGCTGCCACTAGAGCATTTACTAGTTTTACTTCAGTTTGGTGGAGTGTGCATTGTAAGAAAAATATTGATAACCAACCCACAACTTGGAAAGATTTGAAATATGTAATGAGACAACATTTTTTCCCTCCTTACTATCGCCGTGAATTGCTTCGCAAATTTGAACAATTTAAACAAGGCAACAACACTGTCCATGCTTACTACAAAGAGTTCAAATCTTATATGCATCATTGTGACATAGAAGAATCTAAGGATGATACAATAAATAGATTTTTGGTGGTTTGAACCATGATATTCGTGCAAGATTTCAGTATATTCCTCGTTGCATTACTGGTATGTATGTTCGTGCTTGTACCTTTGAGAGACAAGATTACAGGAGGATGCATTGGGTGACTACAACAACTACTATTCCAGTTCATGCTCACCACCGCCGTTGGTTCCTCCACCGTTGCACCTACTAGAGCAGCCCCACCTCGGATTGTGAGCGTGACATCATCTCAAGAGTATGGTGCGTTGTCACGCTCTGTACCTACATCAGCTACGCCTTTGCGACAAGGTAACAAAGAAGGTATTGATGATATAACTTCACATGAGAATGATGCATCCCTAGTTAACTTGAATACATCATGTGTTGAGCTACCCACTACTTTGATCACACCACCTATTTTAGAGGATTATGTTGATAATTTGACTTTGCCATGTGATCAAACAACTGAAATACCAACAATTTTGAGAGCACCAATTGAATTAACTGTTGATGCAAAAGAATCAATGTTTAATCGTTTTGATATGACCTCTAATCTTGGTGATGATTCTGTGTCGAATGACTCATTGCATGTTTGCTTATCTAAGCATGTTGTAGCATGTAAATTTGATTCAAATAAGGTTTATTCACCAATGTTGGGATGGTTTAATGATGAACATTGTCAATCTTTTGAAATAAATAAGAGCTTCACTTATATGTGCAAACTGAGTCGCAATATTTTTATGTCTTCTAACTCTTGTGCTAATTTGTTGGCTTTAGATTTTATGCCTCGATATCGAGCTTTCGTACACCAACACCTCCCATAAATGTCATGCTCGATGGACATATCATACTCACCACAATTTTGCACCCCATGCATGGATTGACTCACATTATGCTTATCTTGTTACATCTATTTCCATGTCATCCATGATATATGAGCTTGTCCACTTCCTTAGCAAATTTGTTGTGATCTATCTTGATGGCATATTCATACATAATGATCACATTGCCTTCCGTCAATTGCATGATAACATACACATGTTGAGCATCCATTGCCATATTCATGCTATTGACAAACCGTCTGATGAGGACATGAGTACCTTGTATATGACCAAAAATATTGCATACATGCATATTTGTCAGGTGATTTCTAGTGCAAACTATTCAATAATCTATTTATGTTATCCAGAACAAAAATACTTCACACACTTTTGTGTTTTGTCTAATTGTAGGTGTATGGGACATTTGTACAATCCACATATGAAGATAAGGAAGAAAGAGATGTTTATTTGCTGTTCAAAAAGTCCTCTCACGTCACTTTTGGCCCAAGAGAAGATAGAGTCCAAGTCTCTCACGTTCTGGATTCAGATTCGGACTGCACAGACATACCTGACTCAAAACGCCAACAACTATTTCATACGGACTCCGAATTGGGTGATTCTTTTTTTGTTGGAAAGAAGATTTCATGCTCTTTCCAGCACAATTGGAATCACCTTAAAATCCGTCCGGAGCGTTGAGTTGTGGACAAAACAATATGACGCTGCACCAGAATCCGAGTCAAACTACAAGTCCAAAGGTGTTACGTCACCTCCACTTGGGCCCATTGGCCTTGTACGACCTAGGGTTAGTTTTAGGCTGCCTTGGGACGTCCTCCCACCTCCTTGGCCGCCACCCGCTCCTATATAAGTAGATCCATCTAGTAGCTTTTAAGCTTGGGATTTGTTTAGTTAAAAGTTAGCCATTGCAACTTCGTGTACTTCGTTTGTGTCCAACGACCAGACCAAGACCGCTTACAGATCCCCACCTTTATCAATACTTCATACATACTCGCAATATTCAGATTGCTTTTATCATATTCTTGCTTGTTCTTCGATTGCTTGCAGGAATAGACCTTCGTGGTCAGGTTGATTGTGCTCCGGCGTGGTCAATAACCTCTCGGAGTTGGTTTAGCGATTGCTAAGGCGCAACGTCGTGCACGTTTGTAGTCGGATCGTCAAAGTCGTCTCCACCAAATCGATAGTTATCATCTCATCGAAAGATCGGGACACCCCCGCCTCTAGCACCGTCTCACTATGACATCATTTTGCACCGTGGTTGCATTAATCATATTTACAACACATTTGTGTGCACAATGATTGCATTTCCTCCCATGAATGCTTTGCATCTCATTCTAGATAATCTTGATGAGCTTCATGCGCTTTGTCATGACCAATCTTGCCACACGGACTCATTCTTACATGATGGACACTTTGTGTGCGCTAACCATTGTATTTCCGAGTGTTGCTTGTGTTTGCTCTTTTTTAATGTCTACCACTCCGGCGACACATTGGAATACTTGGATTGCACCATGTCTTCAACTTCGTCCAACTACAAGTCCGTCTACGCCAACCGTTTGATGAGTACATCAATACCATTGTTACACCCACAGCCCTTACTGCTACATATACTGGACCAATTACTAGAGCACGCGCCCGCCTATTAAATTATCAGGTACTTTCGTTTCTTGGTAATGATTCTAATGTTCATGAGAATATGATGCTGCCTAAATTGGATACATTTGTTTTGCTTACAAATGAAGGGCCTAGCTTGGAGAAGGATGGACATTGGAGCACGAACAAGCATGGAGATGATGGCATGCGCAAGGGGAACAAGAACGGAGTTACAAGTGATTATTTCAGGACTTTGAAGCCACCATAATGGGTGCATGAAGCCTTGGACGAAATATACAAGATGCCACTTCATAAATTTCGTCCCAAGGCTATTCTAGGTGCTGCGTCACCTTATTATTGGGCCAGGCCCATGTAATTTTGAAATACATAAGTATACGCTATTTTTAGACTCCGTATGTGTGGGGAAACAAGAGATAGGGTTGATTTCGGACCCCTCCACCGAGGGCCATGAAATTCCCCCCTCTTCCTCCATATATACAGCCCTTAGGGCACCGTTTAGACTTTGGGTTTTGTTTAGATTAAAAGTTCGCCATAGCTGCAACTTCGCATACTTCATTTGTGTTCAACGACCAGACAAAGGCGTCACAGAACCCCACCTTGATCAACAAAGGTTTCATCTTATATTCACAATATCCAGATTGCAATCTCAGTTTCTTGCTTGTTCTTTGTTTGCTCGCAGGAAACAGACCCTTGTGGTCAGGTTGATCGTGCTCTGGCGTGGTCAATAACCTCTCGGAGTTGGTTTAGCAATTGCTAAGGCGCGACGTCCTCGCACGTTCGTAGTCGGATCGTCAAAGTCAATTTCCACTAAAGTGATATCCATCATCTCATCGAAAGACGGGACACCTTTGCCTCTATCAAGTGGTATCAGATTTCCAGGTTGCTCGGTGAGATTTTATAGTTTTTTGTAGTTTAGATCGAGTCTGTTCTTCATACCTACAGTCCATGAAAAAGCCACAAAAAAATTAGGGTTAGTTCATCATATCCGAACCAATCTGAGCCTTTGCATAATCTTTTTAGGGTTTTGCTTTGTTGAATTTGCGGTTGCATCATCGTGTCTAGCTGCTGGTCTTAGCGTCTAGTCTTTTAGAGTTTCGAGTTCTGGTCATAAGTTGTCATGCCACCACCGCACCATCATCATCGCCCCTGCCGACTACCACCACCACTCCGAATCCGTATCCATATACCACCACCAATCCGTATCCATATACCACCACCGGTCCATATCCATATACTAACACCGCTACCACCACCGCTGCCATATACCACCACCATATATCCACCACCAATCCGAGTTCCTTGCATATTAGGTTTGTTTTCGAGATCCATCTAATTTCCGATTCGTGTTTCCTTTCCTGAGTAGGTTTCGGGAAAAAAAATTGGTCAAAAAAAATTGGTTTCGGAAACCACCCTCCGTTTAGGCCCAAATTTTTCCAAAAACGCACTTGACAAAAAGATTTCTAGCTATCCTATTTTTAGGTGTTTCTAAGCGTATTGAGACAATCAAGTTATAGAAAGTTTTTTGACCCGCTTCAGCTTTTGGGTCCGGCAATCAAAAAAATTGGTCGAAAAAATTTCGTGCCCATCCTGTCAGTTTGACCTGGGAAGAGTTTTGAGACACTCGCCATTATAGTGATTTTTCGCAAAAAAAGGAGTGCAAAAAAAAGAGCAAAAAAAAATTCCAGAGTGTGCTTCTCCCTTGTTTACGTGCAGCGCCGTGATTTTGTTCGTGTTCTAGGCTCGCGTCTCTAGTACGGTCTAGCCTAGGACCAGCACAATATCGTCGTTGAGCGTTTATTCAACT
The DNA here is from genome assembly GCA_021437245.1 of Aegilops speltoides. NCBI lineage: Eukaryota > Viridiplantae > Streptophyta > Magnoliopsida > Poales > Poaceae > Aegilops > Aegilops speltoides. The sequence goes on from CM038141.1 coordinate 206,058,460, forward strand.
TTGCATCTCTGAATTGATTATTGCTGATCCTTTTTGCTACCATATTATAAGCCTTCCCAGCTCCACATACATCTACGTCGTGTGTTTGACTCTCCCTGATAATCGCTCTATCCAAGCTTTGAGAGTTTTGACTACAACGGTTGCCGATCACCGCCTGCTGCTGGGTAAGAACTGGTAAGAATTTGAGTTTTGCTTGACGGATTTGTGACACCCCACCACCACCATATTCCGGTAGTCTGTAGGATCATAATCTTGTCTGTTTCTATTGCTGCTAACTATGGCAGGAACACAAGTCGACGGGATTGACTGGGCGAACATGACGAACACGGAGCTTCAGGATAAGTTTCATCAAATGTTGGGTCAACAGGTGAAAGATGTGATGGCCAGCTTTGGAAAGGCAATGGAGAAGATGGATGACATTGAGAAGTCAATTGACACCAAGTTGGACGCCAAGTTTGATGAATTACTCAAACACCTCCCACAACCAGTTCTACGCCGCGATACAGTAGGGCGAGCACAGCGTGTTCCTATTGAGACATGACAAAATTCGGGTGCCGCTGCTATCTGCTGTTGGTGCTTCAGAGCTCCTTCATTATCGCAGAGATGGAGGACTATTACAAGGATGAGGTTGATCAAAATCAGAACTACGTGCAGCCACCAAAGACCACCACCAGCAGTCGACCTCGGTATATCTTCGCAACGGTAGGCCTGCACCACCACCTCAGGTACGAGATCATGACCATCTCCCTAAACTGAAATTGAATATTCCATCGTTTGAGGGCAGATATGTTCCTAATATATATCTTACTTGGGAGTTAGAAACTGAACAACGATTTACATGTTTACAATATCCTGAGGAGAGACGTGTTCCTACTGCTGTTTGTGCTTTCACTAGCTTTGCATGTGTTTGGTGGTCTGAACATTGTAGATTATATCCTGTTCCAGCTACTTGGGCTGCTTTGAAAACTGCTATGCGTGCTCGTTGGATTCCACCATATTATCAACGTGAACTACTTCAAAAATTGCAGCGCTTAAGACAAGGAAAATATTCTGTATAAGAATATTATCAGGAATTACAAACTGGCATGATTAGATGTGGTATTGTTGAGGAGAATGAAGCTATGCTTGCACGTCTTATGGGTGGATTAAATAGAGAGATTCAGACCATTCTAGAGTATAAGGAGTATACTAATATCACTCGTTTATTCCATCTTGCTTGTAAAGCTGAACGTGAAGTGCAGGATCGACAAGCATTGGCATGAACTAACTTTTCTGCAGGTCGACTTTCATCATGGACACCGCGTGAATCCTCTACTTCCACTGTACCAGCACCTCCATCAGCTGCTACCTCCAGCCATGATACAAGAAAGCAGGCACAATCACCACTATCTGCCAAGAGCGCACCTGCCGGACCTGCACAGAGCTCTTCTTCGTCCATGGCATCAACAGGGCACACAAGTGATATTATTTGTCGTCGTTGTAAGGGAAGAGGACATTATGCGCGAGAATGCAAATCTCAGCGTGTGATGATTGCTACTGAGGATGGTGGGTATGAGTCTGCTAGTGACTATGATGAGGAGACTTTAGCCCTTATTACAAGTGAAGAACACGGTGGAGATGATTCTGATCATGAGACGCAATACATGGCTCCTGAAGATGCTGATAGGTATGAATGTTTAGTTGCTCAACGTGTATAGAGTGTGCAGGTTACACAAGCTGAGTAAAATCAGAGGCATAATTTGTTCCATACAAAGGGAGTTGTGAAGGAACGTTCTGTGTGCGTCATGATAGATGGAGGGAGCTGCAACGACTTGGCTAGCATGGAGATGGCGGACAAGCTATCTCTCACCACAAGACCACATCCACATCCTTACTACATCCAATGGTTCAACAACAGCGGCAAGGTTAAGGTAACACGTACTATTCGTGTGCATTTTAGTATCTCTACATATGCTGATTATGTTGATTGTGATGTGGTACCTATGCAAGCATGTTCCTTATTACTTGGTCGACCATGACAATTTGATAAAAGTTCTGTACACCATGGTAGAAACAATCAGTATACTCTTGTTCATAAGGATAAAAATATTACTTTGCTTCCTATGACTCCTGACTCCATTTTGAAAGATGATATTAATAGAGCTAATAAAGCGAAACAGGAGATAAATAAGAGTGAAAATTAGATTGTGGCAAAAGAATTTGAGCAACAAATGAAGCCTAATAGTAAACCATCTAGTGTTGCTTCTGAAATTAAATTGAAAACTGCATGTTTACTTGCCACTAAATCTGATATTGATGAGCTAGATTTTAGCAAATCTGTTTGCTATGCTTTTTTGTGCAAAGAGGCATTATTTTCATTCGAGGACGTGCCTTCCTCTTTGCCGCCTGCTGTCACTAACATTTTGCAGAGTTCACGACGCTCTTTCCACAAGACGTGCCACCGGGATTACCGCCTATTCGAGGGATTGAGCATCAGATTGACTTAATTCCCGGTGCTTCACTGCCAAACCGTGCACCATACCGTACCAATCCAGAGGAGACGAAGGAGATTATGCGTCAAGTACAAGAGCTTCTCGACAAAGGTTATATACGTGAATCCCTTAGTCCTTGTGCTGTTCCTATTATTCTAGTGCCGAAAAAGGATGGTACATCGCGTATGTGTGTTGATTGTAGAGGCATTAATAATATTACTATTCGTTATCGTCGTCCTATTCCTAGGCTAGATGATATGCTTGATGAATTGAGTGGCTCTACAATATTCTCCAAAGTTGATTTGCGTAGTGGATACCATCAAATTCATATGAAATTGGGGGATGAATGGAAAACAACATTTAAAACTAAGTTTGGATTATATGAGTGGTTAGTCATGCCTTTTGGGTTAACTAATGCACCTAGTACTTTCGTGAGATTAATGAACAAAGTTTTATGTGCTTTCATTGGACGATTTGTGGTAGTTTACTTTGATGACATATTGATTTATAGCAGATCTTTGGAGGAACATTTGGAACATTTACGTGTTGTTTTTATTGCTCTACGTGATGCACGTTTGTTTAGTAACCTTGGGAAGTGCACCTTTTGCACCGACCGAGTGTCTTTTCTTGGCTATGTTGTTACTCCACAGGGAATTGAAGTTGATAGAGCCAAGACTGAAGCTATTGAGAGTTGGCCGAGCCCAAAACGGTCACACAAGTGAGGAGTTTTCTTGGCCTCGCTGGATTCTATAGGCATTTTGTGAGAGATTTCAGCACCATTGCTGCACCTCTCAATGAGCTTACAAAGAAGGATGTGCCTTTTGTTTGGGGTACCGCACAGGAAGAAGCCTTCACGGTGTTGAAAGATAAGTTGACACCTGCTCCTTTACTCCAACTTCCTGATTTTAATAAGACTTTTGAGCTTGAACGTGATGTTAGTGGAATTGGATTAGGAGGTGTGTTATTACAAGATGGCAAACCCGTTGCATACTTTTCTGAAAAATTGAGTGGGCCTAGTTTGAATTATTCTACTTATGATAAAGAATTATATGCTCTTGTTCAGACTTTAGAAACATGGCAACATTATTTATGGCCCAAAGAATTTCTTATACATTCTGATCATGAATCTTTGAAACATATTAAAAGTCAAGCTAAACTGAATCGTAGACATGCTAAATGGGTTGAATTCATTGAGACTTTCCCTTATGTCATTAAACACAAGAAGGGTAAAGAAAATGTTATTGCTGATGCATTATCTCGTCGCTATACTATGCTTTCACAACTTGACTTCAAAATATTTGGTTTGGAGACCATCAAAGATCAATATGTGCATGATGCTGATTTTAAAGATGTATTGCAGAATTGTAAAGAAGGAACAACTTGGAACAAGTTCGTCGTTAATGATGGATTTGTGTTCCGTGCTAACAAGCTATGCATTCAAGCTAGCTCCGTTCGTCTTTTGTTGTTGCAGGAGGCGCATGGAGGAGGACTAATGGGACACTTTGGCGTGAAGAAGACAGAGGATGTACTTGCTACACATTTCTTTTGGCCAAAGATGAGACGGGATGTTGAGCGCTTTGTTGCTCGCTGCACTACATGTCAGAAAGCTAAGTCACCCAATCCTCATGGTTTATATATGCCTTTGCCTGTACCTAGTGTTCCTTGGGAGGATATATCTATGGACTTTGTTTTAGGTTTACCTTGAACAAAGAAGGGGAGGGATAGCATATTTGTTGTCGTGGATAGATCCTCGAAAATGGCACACTTTATACCATGTCATAAAAGCGATGATGCTGTTAATGTTGCTGATTTGTTCTTCCGGTAAATTATTCGCTTGCATGGTGTGCCAAATACTATTGTTTCAGATCGTGATACTAAATTTCTTAGCCACTTTTGGAGATGTTTATGGGCTAAGTTGGGGACTAAACTGCTTTTTAGTACTACTTGTCATCCCCAAACTTACGGACAAACTGAAGTAGTCAATAGAACATTGTCTACTATGCTTAGGGCTGTTTTGAAGAATAATAAGAAAATGTGGGAAGAATGCTTGCCACATTGAAATTGCTTATAATCGTTCATTGCATTCTACTACTAAGATGTGCCCTTTTGAAATTGTGTATGGTTTCCTACCTCGTGCACCTATTGATTTGTTGTGTCTTCCATCTTCGGAGAAGGTTAATTTTGATGCTAAACAACGTGCTGAGTTGATTTTAAAAATGCATGAGTTAACTAAGGAAAACATTGAGCGTATGAATGCTAAATATAAACTTGCTGGAGATAAGGGTAGAAAACATGTTGTGTTTGCACCTGGAGATCTTTTTTCGTTACATTTGCGTAAGGATAGATTTCCTGATTTGCGCAAATCAAAGCTAATGCCACGTGCTAACGGCCCTATTAAGGTGTTAGAGAAGATAAATGATAATGCATATAAATTTGAGCTGCCTGCAGATTTTGGGGTTAGTCCCACTTTTAACATTGCAGATTTGAAGCCTTATTTGGGTGAGGAAGATGAGCTTCCGTCGAGGACGACTTCATTTCAATAAGGGGAGGATGATGAGGACATCAATACCATTGTTACACCCACAACCCCTACTGCTACATATACTGGACCAATTACTAGAGCACGCGCCCACTAATTAAATTATCAGGTACGTTCGTTTCTTGGTAATGATTCTAATGTTCATGAGAATATGATGCTGCCTAAATTGGATACATTTGTTTTGTTTACAAATGAAGGGCCTAGCTTGGAGAAGGATGGACATTGGAGCATGAACAAGCATGGAGATGATGGCATGCGCAAGGGGAACAAGAACGGAGTTACAAGTGATGATTTCAGGACTTTGAAGCCACCATAATGGGTGCATGAAGCCATGGACGAAATATACAAGATGCCACTTCATAAATTTATCCCGAGGCTATTCTAGGTGTTGCCTCACCTTATTATTTGGCCAGGCGCATGTAATTTCGAAATACATAAGTATAGGCTATTTTTAGAGTCCGTATGTGTGGGGAAACAAGAGATAGAGTTGATTTCGGACCCCTCCACCAAGGGCACGAAATTCCCCCCTCTTCCTCCATATATACAACCCTTAGGGCACCGTTTAGACTTTGGGTTTTGTTTAGATTAAAAGTTTGCCATAGCTGCAACTTCGCGTACTTCGTTTGTGTTGAACGACCAAACAAAGGCGTCACAGAACCCCACCTTGATGAATAAAGCTTTCGTCTTATATTCGCAATATCCAGATTGCAATCTCAGTTTCTTGCTTCTTCTTCGTTTGCTCGCAGGAAACAGACCCTCATGGTTAGGTTGATCGTGCTCCGGCGTGGTCAATAACCTGTCGGAGTTGGTTTAGCGATTGCTAAGGCGCGACGTCCTCGCACGTTCGTAGTCGGATCGTCGAAGTCGATTTCCACCAAAGTGATATCCATCATCTCATCGAAAGACGGGACACCTTTGCCTCTGTCACCGTTTCCATGGTGATGAGGATCACGATCCGAGGTCGGATCTTTCCCAAGGGGGGAGATGATGCGGAGCATCCCACGTTCATCCCCATGTACAATCTGACTACTCTCCAAACCCCAAGAGGACATATGACGAGACCTTGAAGATACACCATTGGACACAAGGTGAACTTGCTCCTCTCCGAACCTTCACTTTCCACATGTGAGACATGGCTACTACCTCAAACGTGTGTGCTATGCATGTCCAGGAACCAAGAGGAAGGCCATGGAACAGCTACGAGCATTGGACAAGACGGCAAGGACACCAAGCGCGAGCAACAAGAGGAAGAGATGCTGGGAAGCTACAACGCTCGGACGTCCGACAGCCACCGGACGACCGCCGATCTCCGGACGTCCGATGCCTGGAGACTCCACCAGCCAGATTGACCATAGCCGAGGCAACCTACAGCGCCCAGACGACCGCCAGACACCGGACGTCCGATACTCACCATCGCCCGGATGACCGACGCCGATCGGACGTCCGACCCCACCTGTCCAGAGCCAAAATGCCGGACGTCTGACATGCACCGGACAACCGGACCCTCGCGAGCCACCGGACGTCCGGTACCTGTCGAACGTCCGACGCCTATGCGTCCGCCCGTGTGTTAGGCCGAAGCCACTTACCCTTTCGTGAACCTAGACTATATATATTCCTCCACCTCCTCCTAGATAAGGTTAGCGTTGATTTAGCTCATTTGTGAGATAGAGCCTCGCTCATCCATCGGATCTCCTCCTCGTGAGAGACTGCGGCCTCTTCGGAGAAGATCCACTTGGATTCAAGACCCCTTTGTGGAAAGATCCCCTCGCGGATTCAAGACCTCCTCTCGGAGAAGAACGGCTACCTTTGCATCTTTCGTTTGTTGATTTTGAATCTTGTGCTACCTTATGTGTTCGGTGATCTAGCCCTTGTGTGATCGATTACTTGTCGGTTTAGTGAGTTTCTCTCGTTCCTCTCCATGTTCTTCCTCGTGTTCTTCCGCTCGTTCATCGTGTTTCCCCGTAGGATGCACTCAAAACGTGAAAGATCGGCCCCATAGGATTCCGTCCTACATCATTTCGTCCAGAGGCTATTCTAGGTGCTGCGTCACCTTAATATTGGGCCAGGCCCATGTATTTTCGAAATACTTGAGTATCTATTTTTAGAGTCCATATGTGTGGGGAAACAAGAGATAGGGTCGGTTTCGGACCCCTTCCCCAAGGGCCACAAAATTCCCCCCTCTTCCTCCATATATACAGCCCTTAGGGCGTCGTTTAGACTTGGGGATTTGTTTAGTTAAAAGTTAGCCGACGCAACTTCGTGTACTTCGTTTGTGTCCAACGACCAGACCAAGACCGCTTTCGGATTCCCACCATTATCAATTCTTCATCAATATTCGCAATATTCAGATTGCTTTATCATATTCTTGCTTGTTCTTCGATTGCTTGCAGGAATAGACCTTCGTGGTCAGGTTGATCATGCTCCGGCGTGGTCAATAACCTCTCGGAGTTGGTTTAGTGATTGCTAAGGCGCAACGTCGTGCACGTTTGTAGTCGGATCGTCAAAGTCATCTTCACCAAATCGATAGTTATCATCTCATCGAAAGATCGGGACACCTCCGCCTCTATCAAGTGGTATCAGATTTCCAGGTTGCTAGGTGAGATTTTACAGTTTTTCGTAGTTTAGATCGAGTATGTTCTTCATACCTATAGTCCATGAAAAAGCCAAAAAAAATTAGGGTTAGTTCATCATATCCGAACCAGTCTGAGCCATTGCATAATCTTTTCTGTATTTGCGGTTGCATCGTTGTGTCTACTTGCTGGTCTTAGTGTCGAGTCCTTTAGAGTTTCGAGTTCTGTTCACCAGTTGTCACGACGCCGATGCATCATCATCATCACCGCTCTCTATATACCACCATCGTCATCACCGCTGCCATCTACCACCATTGTCATCACCGCATCCATCGCCATCACGATAATCCGAGTCCACCTCCATCAGAGATTCGCCACCAGTCCGTGTTCCACCGCCCTACATATCTCTGCCACCAGTCCGAGTTTCCACCAGACTCATAACCGCCATCAGTTATAGTCCGAGTCCAGTATTTGTTGCTTTGTTTTCGACTTCCAGATCACGCCATACTCCGAGTCGTGATAGAGAAGGACTCCGAAACTTTTGTGTTACCCGCAGTAGAAAAATAGCTCCAGTTTCAAAAAAAAAACTAAGTCTGGAAAATTCTGGCTATGCAGTTTCTGGACCATTTGTAGACTTTTTCGAAAAAAAACTGTTGCAGAGCAAAAAAAAGAGGAAAAAAAGTGAAAAAAGGAGAGAAAAAATTTAGAGTGTGCTCCTCCCTTGTTTCCGTGCAGCGCCGTGATTTTTAGTGTTCTAGGCTCGCGTCTCTAGCAGGTATAGCCTAGGACCAGCACAGTACCATCGTTGAGCGTTTATTCAACTTTGCATCTCTTAATTGATTATTGCTGATCCTTTTTGCTACCATATTATAAGCCTTCCCAGCTCCACATACATCTACGTCGTGTGTTTGACTCTCCCTGGTAATCGCTCTATCCAAGATTTGAGAGTTTTGACTACAACGGTTGCCGATCACCGTCTGCTGCTGGGTAAGAACTTGTAAGCATTTGAGTTTTGCTTGACGGATTTGTGACACCCACCACCACCACTTGTTAGTAGTCTGTAGGATCATATTCTTGTGTGTTTCTATTGCTGCTAACCATACCAGGATAAGAAGCCGACGAGATTGACTGGGAGAACTTAATGAACAAGGAGCTTCATGATAAGCTTCAGCAAATGATGACTGAACAGGTGCAAGATCTGCTGAACAATTTTGAAGAGGCCATGGAGAAGATCACTGGCCTTGAGAAGACGTTTGAAACAAAGCTCGATAACATATTTAATGAACTGCTTGTGCGTCTTCCACCGGCTGCACCTGCTGCACCTCTGCAACAACAACAACAACAACAACAACTACCTCCACATCGCGAAATAGCCCTCCGCCGAGCGAGCCGTGTCCTTCTTCAGCCTGGCCAAACTGTTGGTGCTGTTGTTGATACTTCTGTGGCTCCTGCTGCTGATGTAGGGGATGATTAGGCGGAAGATTACGAGGATGAGGTTGATATAATCAGAAATACGTGCAACCACCAGCACCACAACCACCAGGTCGTCCACATGCAAATAATCACAATGGTAGGGCTCTCCCGCAGGTACGAGATCATGACCATCTTCCTAAACTGAAATTGAATATTCCACCATTTGAGGGTAGATATGTTCCTGATATATATCTTACTTGGGAGTTAGAAACTGAACAACGATTTACATGTTTACAATATTCTGAGGAGAGACGTGTTCCTGCTGCTGTTTGTGCTTTCACTAGCTTTGCATGTGTTTGGTGGTCTGAACATTGTAGATTATATCCTATTCCAGCTACTTGGGCTGCTTTGAAAACTGCTATGCGTACTCGTTGGGTTCCACCATATTATCAACGTGAATTGCTTCAAAAATTGCAGTGTTTGAGACAAGGAAATTTTTTTGTAGAAGAATATTATCAGGAATTACAAACTGGCATGATTAGATGTGGCATTGTTGAGGAGAATGAACCTATGCTTGCACGTTTATGGGTGGATTAAATAGAGAGATTCAGACCATTCTAGAGTATAAGGAGTATACTAATATCACTCGTTTATTCCATCTTGCTTGTAAAGCTGAACGTGAAGTGCAGGATAGACAAGCATTAGCGCGAACTAACTTTTCTGCAGGTCGACCTTCCTCATGGACACCGCGTGCATCTTCTACTTCCACTGCACCAGCACCTCTATCAGGTGCCACCTCCAGCCGAGATACATGAAAGCAGGCACAACCACCACTATCTGCCAAGAGCGCATCTGCCGGGCCTACACAGAGCTCTTCTTCTTCCATGGCATCAACTGGGCACACAAGTGATATTATTTGTCGTCGTTGTAAGGGAAGAGGTTATTATGCGAGAGAATGCAAATCTTAGCATGTGATGATTGCTACTGAGGATGGTGGGTATGAGTCCGCTAGTGACTATGATGAGGAGACTTTGGCTCATATTACACGTGAAGAACATGGCGGAGATGATTCTGATCATGAGACACAATTCATGGCTCCTGACGACGCTGACAGGTATGAATGTTTAGTTGCTCAACGTGTTTTGAGTGTGGAGGTCACACAAGCTGAGCAAAATCAGAGGCATAATTTGTTCCATACAAAGGGAGTTGTGAAGGAACATTCTGTGCGCGTCATCATAGACGGAGGGAGCTGCAACAACTTGGCTAGCATGGAGATGGTGGAGAAGCTCTCTCTCACCACAAGACCACATCCACATCCTTACTACATCCAATGGTTCAACAACAGTGGCAAGGCTAAGGTAACACGTACTGTTTGTGTGCATTTTAGTATCTCCACATATGCTGATTTTGTTGATTGTGATGTGGTACCTATGCAAGCATGTTCCTTATTACTTGGTAGACCATGGCAATTTGATAAAAATTCTGTACACCATGGTAGAAATAATTAGTATACTCTTTGATGCGGAGCATCCCCCAACTACCCGCACCGACACTCCATCACCACCGCAAACACCAAGAGGGCCAATGACAAGAGCACGTGCACGCAACATCGAGAACGAGGTCACTTCTTTCCTCTCTGAGTTTTGTCCGGTTTCACATGAGAATGGGATACTACCTCAAAGAGATATGCTATGGATTCTGAGGTACATCAAAGATGATCGTGGGAAGGAGAAGACGGAGGTTCGAGCATCCATGGAGCGGGGGAATGAAGAAGAGGTCGAGAAGAAGGAAGCAAGAAAGATGGCCAACCCCACTGGACACTCTGGGTGCCCGGCCCCCCCAAGCTCCGGGTGCCCGGCCACTTCCAACTCCACCCGAGCGCTGCCCCTGCTCAGTCCGGGTTCCCGGGCCCCTGCCCGCCTACAGCCGCGCCTCATGGGTGCCCGGGCCTTGGCCGGCCGGGTACCCGGCCCCTGCCCCTCCTGTCGTGCTGGGCGTCGCCCCGGGTGCCCGGCCACCCCTCCGGCTGGCCTCTAGTGCACCCCCCGGGTCCCCGGTCCTTGGGCCCCCGGGTGCCCGGCCTCCCTACAGCCGCCCCCTGGGCAGGCCGGGTGCCCGGCCCATGTTGCCCGGGTGCCCGGACCCCTCCGGTCCATCCGCGTGTTTTGGCCTTTTGGCCCTTGTATCCTCCTCCCTTAACTTGTTTCGTCCCTAGACTATATAAGTGCCCCTCCTAGGTCATTTGTAGGGTTAGCAAAGATTAGACTAAACATTGTGAGCCTTTGCTCCTTGTATCCTGTCCTCTTAGGAGCTCAAGCCCCCACCTTGGGAAGAATCCATAGGATTATCAAGGCCTCCTCTTGGAGAAGATCATCAAGACCTCACATAGTGGGAAGAATTTACCAAGTGCTACTCTCCTTGTATTGATCTTGTAATCTTGTGGATCTTATGTGTGCTACTCTAGTGGATGTGATATTTGGGCTTGTTTGAGAGAATTGTTCTTGGTGTTCTTGGTGTTCTTCAGTTTTCCTCCTTTCCCCCCTCCAAGTGTGAAAAGATCCTTCCTAGGGATTGACCCTACAACATCTTGGTATCATGAGCAAGGTTTATTCACATCTTGGAGTTCCATCCCCCCATTTGCTATCTTGATTTTGTTGTTTTTCGTCCAAATTCGAAAATCTCCACAAAAATAGCCCCAAAAAGTTTTCTTGCAATTTGTTGGATCTTGTGCGATTTGGTTGTTTTGGTCCATGGATTTGATGTTTGGCAAGTGGATCTAGCCCCTCCCCAACAATCCCCACCCTTCCCACCACGAAATCCACCGAATTTGGCCTTTCCCCAAAGATTTCCATCCAAATCGGCCACCACCGGGTGCCCGCACCTCGAACCACCGGGCACCCGCACCCCCGGGCCATTTCCCCCTGACCACACCGGGCACGCGCACCACCCACCCCCGGGTGCCCGCACCCCCCCCCCCAAATCATCCCACTTCCAACACCGTTTGGCCATAATTTCCACCTCCCAAGTCCGTTTTTCGTGTTCTTTAGCTCGTTTAGAAGCTCTTGACATCCCCCATCCACTCATCCCACTACCACCACAATTAACCCCCATCCAAAAATCTTCACAAAAACACCAACCTTCCACATTTGCCCGATTTTGTGTTGACATTTGCGTTTCCTAAGGTGTTTCGGCTACTTAGGAGTGTGTGACATCTTCGTCACCATCGTCGACTCGGAGTCATCTTCATCGCTAACCGTAAGAAAGGACGGTAACCTCGACGACACTTACTCCTTACCTTGCTTTTGCATTGATAGCCCGAGCCACTTTACGTCGCTTACCCATTGAGACTAGCAAGTTGAGAATTGACGGGCCACGCTTTTTGTGCACCGTAGTGATCGTGTTATCATCTTAGTGCCATAAGTCTCTCCCGTGCATATCATACATACTTGTCTCATATCATACTCGGCTCGAGCATCAATCATAGAAAAAAAAGAAAAGGAAAAGCTTTTAAGAAAAAGAGGAGAAACAAAGAGCTTGTAGCAATAAAGTTGAGCCATTTGCATAGTTATATCATCTTGGTCATCGCATATATACCATAGTTGGGATTGAAGACGGCACGGTTCTCTCATAGGTTGGTGCACAAGCGTATCTTGCCCATTTGAGCAATCGAGCTAGTGTCTCTCGAGCATTCGCACAACAAGATCATTTTCCGTGGTTCCACATTTTGAGCTCACTCCTTGGTTGTGCGGATCCCATCTATATTCCGTGCGTGTGTACCTAGTGATACCTTTGGGTTTGATCTATTTGCTTTACTTGCATTTTTGTGAACCTTCTCAACCTTACCGATATCTTGACTAACATTTGCTCGAAAATTTTTCCACCATCCTAACTGAGCTACTCCATAAGCCTCTTACTTGTAGGTGTGAGAAACAAACCCGGTTCCAATTCTCCGATTGTGGCATTACATTGAGTGACACTTGTTACATCCTCAATCCTCGGAGAAGGTAACTTTGGTATTGTTCTCTCACTTTCCTACTCACCCCACTTGGTTATGATGGATAGGCCACACTCATCGATGAACCCACTTGTCGAGGAGCAAGGTGGTGATAACGGCTACGTCACCAAGAACCACTTCATCGCGCAACGAGCGCTACATCAAGAGAAGCTCCCCAAGCTCAAGTCCGCAGCTTCCACGAGCTACTACGACCTCGACACCGACCTCGAGCTTCCTTTCTATTGGACTCAAGACCCCGAGGAGTATCTCGAGTGGGAGTGCAAGATGGACGACTACCTCAAGCTACATCATCCATTCTGAAGACCAAGTGAAGCGCGCCTCAAGTACCTTCCACGATTACGCATCGACATCGTGGCTTCATACACCTTCGACAACCTTCGTCACGAGTTGGCCCAAGATGAAGACAGCTATGTGGCGAGCGTTTTTGCCTTCCACCTACACGGAACATCCTCAACGCCAATTGGAGAACACCATCCAAGGATCCAAGTCCCTCGACAAGTACTTCCTCGAGATGAAGACAACCTTGCGACGAGCCGGTGTGGACGACCCCATTTGGATGAAGTTCTACTTCATGATGGGATTGAACAACGACATCTCCAAGATTATCTTCCTCGAGAAATACAAGTCCCTCGATGACAACTACATTGGTGCTCTCAAGGCGGAACAAAAACTTATGAAGGCCAAGACTTCTCCACCCCAAGCACAATTCTCGAAGACCAACCTCAAGGACGGCGAGCGTGAGGCTAGTACCACCACGTTGTCCAAGGCCAACAAGCTGCAAGACTGCGCTCCCAAGTTCGACTCCACCGCCATCCCTTTTTGTGGCATTGATGACGCCGAGTCAACTTCAACTCTTTTTCAAGATGGTGCAGCGATGAGTACAACTATGGAGACCCTCAAGGAGCAAGCTTTGAAGGCGAGTGATGAGGACATCAATACCATTGTTACAACCACAGCCCTTACTGCTACATATACTGGACCAACTACTAGAGCTCGCGCACGCCAATTAAATTATTAGGTACTTTCGTTTCTTGGTAATGATTCTAATGTTCATGAGAATATGATGCTGCCTAAATTGGATACATTTGTTTTGCTTACAAATGAAGGGCCTAGCTTGGAGAAGGATGTACATTGGAGCAAGAACACGCATGGAGATGATGGCATGCGCAAGGGGAACAAGAACGGAGTTACAAGTGATGATTTCAGGACTTTGAAGCCACCATAATGGGTGCATGAAGCCTTGGACGAAATATACAAGATGCCACTTCATAAATTTCGTCCCAAGGCTATTCTAGGTGCTGCGTCACCTTATTATTGGGCCAGGCCCATGTAATTTTGAAATACATAAGTATACGCTATTTTTAGACTCCGTATGTGTGGGGAAACAAGAGATAGGGTTGATTTCGGACCCCTCCACCAAGGGCCACGAAATTCCCCCCCTCTTCCTCCATATATACAGCCCTTAGGGCACCGTTTAGACTTTAGGTTTTGTTTAGATTAACGTTATTTTAGCTGCAACTTCGCGTGCCGCTTTGTGTTCAACAACCGAAAAAGGCGCCACAGAACCCCACCTTGATCAATAAAGCTTTCATCTTATATTCGCAATATCCAGATTGCAATCTCAGTTTCTTGCTTGTTCTTCGTTTGCTCGTAGGAAACAGACCCTCGTGGTCAGGTTCATCGTGCTCCGGCGTGGTCAATAACCTCTCGGAGTTGGTTGATCGTCCTCGCACGTTCGTAGTCGGATCGTCAAAGTCGACTTCCACCAAAGCGATATCCATCATCTCATCGAAAGACGGGACACCTTTGCCTCTATCAAGTGGTATCAGATTTCCAGGTTGCTCGGTGAGATTTTACAGTTTTTCGTAGTTTAGATCGAGTCCGTTCTTCATACCTACAGTCCACGAAAAAGCCAAACAAAATTAGGGTTAGTTCATCATATCCGAACCAATCTGAGCCTTTGCATAATCTTTTTGGGGTTTGCTTTGTTGAATTTGCGGTTGCATCGTCGTGTCTAGTTGCTGGTCTTAGTGTCTAGTGTTTTAGAGTTTCGAGTTCTGGTCATAAGTTGTCACGCCGCCACCGCACCATCATCATCGCCCCTGCCACCTACCACCACCGCTCCGAATCCGTATCCATATACCACCACCATATATCCACCACCAATCCGAGTTCCTTGCATATTAGGTTTGTTTTCGAGATCCATCTAATTTCCGATTCGTGTTTCCTTGCCTGAGTAGGTTTTGGAAAAAAAACGCACTTGACAAAAAAATTCTGGCTATCCTATTTTTAGGTGTTTCTAAGCGTATTGAGACAGTCGCCATTATAGAAAGTTTCTTTTTGACCCATTTCCAGCTTTTGGGTCCGGGCAGTCGAAAAAAAATTGGTCGAAAAAATTTCGTGCCTATCCTGCTATCTTGACTTGGGAAGAGTTTTGAGACACTCGCCATTATAGTGATTTTCAAAAAAAGGAGGGCAAAAAAAGGGCGCAAAAAAAGAAGAGCGCAAAAAAAAGAGTGAAAAAATTCAGAGTGTGCTTCTCCCTTGTTTCCGTGCAGCGTCGTGATTTTGCTAGTGTTCTAGGCTCGCGTCTCTAGCACAGTCTAGCCTAGGACCAGCACAGTACCGTCGTTGAGCGTTTATTCAACTTTGCATCTCTGAATTGATTATTGCTGATCCTTTTCTGCTACCATATTATAAGCCTTCCCAGCTCCACATACATCTACGTCGTGTGTTTGACTCTCCCTAGTAATCGCTCTATCCAAGCTTTGAGAGTTTTGACTGCAACGGTTGCCGATCACCGCCTGCTGCTGGGTAAGAACAGGTAAGAATTTGAGTTTTGCTTGACGGATTTGTGACACCCCACCACCACCATATTCCAGTAGTCTATAGGATCATATTCTTGTCTGTTTCTATTGCTGCTAACTATGGCAGGAACACAAGTCGACGAGATTGACTACGAGAACATGACGAACAAGGAGCTTCATGATAAGTTTCAGCAAATGATGGGTCAACAGGTGGAAGACGTGATGGCCAGCTTTGGAAAGGCAATGGAGAAGATGGATGACATTGAAAAGTCAATTGACACCAAGTTGGACGCCAAGTTTGATGAATTACTCAAACGCCTCCCACAACCAGTTCTACGCCATGATCTGAGAGGGGCGAGCACAGCGTGTTCCTATTGAGCCAGGACAAAATTCGGGTGCCGCTGCTACTGCTGTTGGTGCTTCTGTAGCTCCTGCTATTACTGCAGAGATGGAGGACTATTACGAGGATGAGGTTAAGATCAAAATCTGAACTACGTGCAGCCACCAGCACCACCACCAGCAGGTCGACCTTAGTTATATATTCGCAACGGTAGGCCTGCACCACCACCTCAGGTACGAGATTATGACCATCTCCCTAAACTGAAATTGAATATTTCACCGTTTGAGGGTAGATATGTTCCTGATATATATCTTACTTGGGAGTTAGAAACTGAACAACGATTTACATGTTTGCAATATCCTCGAGGAGAGACGTGTTCTGCTCATTGTTTGTGCTTTCACTAGCTTTACATGTGTTTGGTGGTCTAAACATTGTAGATTATATCCTGTTCCAGCTACTTGGGCTGCTTTGAAAACTGCTATGCGTACTCGTTGGGTTCCACCATATTATCAACGTGAATTACTTCAAAAATTGCAGCGTTTAAGACAAGGAAAAAATTCTGTAGAAGAATATTATCAGGAATTACAAACTGGCATGATTAGATGTGGTATTGTTGAGGAGAATGAAGCTATGCTTGCACGTTTTATGGGTGGATTAAATATAGAGATTCAGACCATTCTAGAGTATAAGGAGTATACTAATATCACTCGTTTATTCCATCTTGCTTGTAAAGCTGAACGTGAAGTGCAGGATCGACAAGCCTTGGCGCGAACTAACTTTTCTGCAGGTCGACTTTCAACATGGACACCGCGTGCATCCTCTACTTCCATTGTATCAGCAACTCCATCAGCTGCTACCTCCAGCCTGATACAAGAAAGCAGGCACAACCACCACTATCTGCCAAGAGCGCACCTGCGGGCCTGCACATAGCTCTTCTTCGTCCATGGCATCAACAAGGCACACTAGTGATATTATTTGTCGTCGTTGTAAGGGAAGAGGACATTATGCGCGAGAATGCAAATCTCAGCATGTGATGATGGCTACTGAGGATGGTGGGTATGAGTCTGCTAGTGACTATGATTTGGCGACTTTAGCCCTTATTACAAGTGAAGAACACGGTGGAGATGATTCTGATCATGAGACGCAATACATGGTTCCTGAATGATAGATGCGGGGTGTTCCGATCTTTCGATGAGATGATAACTATCGATTTGGTGGAGACGACTTTGACGATCCGACTATAAACGTGCACGACGTTGCGCCTTAGCAATCGCTAAACCAACTCCGAGAGGTTATTGACCACGCCGGAGCACGATCAACCTGACCACGAGGGTCTATTTCCTGCGAGCAAACGAAGAACAAGCAAGAAACTGAGATTGCAATCTGGATATTGCGAATATAAGATGAAAGCTTTATTGATCAAGGTGGGGTTCTGTGACGCCTTTGTCTGGTCGTTGAACACAAACGAAGTACGCGAAGTTGCAACTATGGCGAACTTTTGATCTAAACAAAACCCAAAGTCTAAACGGTGCCCTAAGGGCTGTATATATGGAGGAAGTGGGGGAGAATTTCGTGGCCCTTGGTGGAGGGGTCCGAAACTAACCCTATCTCTTGTTTCCCCACACATACGGACTCTAAAAATAGCCTATACTAATGTATTTCGAAATTACATGGGCCTGGCCCAAGAATAAGGTGACGCAGCACCTAGAATAGCCTCTGGACGAAATTTATGAAGTGGCATCTTGTATATTTCGTCCAAGGCTTCGTGCACTCATTATGGTGGCTTCAAAGTCCTGAAATCATCACTTGTAACTCCATTCTTGTCCCCTTAGCATGCCATCATCTCCATGCTTGTTCTTGCTCCAATGTTCATCCTTCTCCAAGCTAGGCCCTTCATTTGTAAGCAAAACAAATGTATCCAATTTAGGCAACATCATATTCTCATGAACATTAGAATCATTACCAAGAAACAAAAGTACCGTAATTTAGTTGGCGTCTTGCGAGCTCTAGTAATTGGTCCAAGATGTATAGCAGCAGGGCTGTGGGTGTAACAATGGTATTGATGTCCTCATCATCCTCCCTTCTTGAAATGAAGTCGTCCTCGACGGAAGTTCATCTTCCTCACCCAAATATGGCTTCAAATCTGCAATGTTAAAAGTGGGACTAACCCCAAAATCTGCAGCAGCTCAAGTTTATATGCATTATCATTTACTTTCTCCAATACCTTAAAGGGACCAGCAGCACGTGGCATTAGCTTTGATTTGCGCAAATCAGAAATCTATCCTTACGCAAATGTAACCAAACAAGATCTCCGTGCAAACACAACATGTTTTCTACCCTTATCTCCAGCCAGTTTATATTTAGCATTCATACGCTCAATGTTTTCCTTAGTTAACTCATGCATTTTAAAATCAATTCAGCACGTTCTTTAGCATCAAAATTAACCTTCTCCGAAGATGGAAGAGGCAACAAATCAATAGGTGCACGAGGTAGGAAACCATACACAACTTCAAAAGGGCACATCTTAGTAGTAGAATGCAATGAACGATTATAAGCAAATTCAATATGAGGCAAGCATTCCTCCCACATTTTCTTATTTTTCTTTAGAACAGCCCTAAGCATAGTAGACAATGTTCTATTGACTACTTCAGTTTGTCCATCAGTTTGGGGTGACAAGTAGTACTAAAAAGCAGTTTAGTCCCCAACTTAGCCCATAAACATCTCCAAAAGTGGCTAACAAAATTTAGTATCACGATCTGAAACAATAGTATTTGGCACACCATGCAAGCGAATAATTTCACGAAAGAACAAATCAGCAACATTGACAGCATCATCGCTTTTATGACATGGTATAAAGTGTGCCATTTTCGAGAATCTATCCACGACAACAAATATGCTATCCTCCCTTCTTTGTTCTAGGTAAACCTAAAACAAAGTCCATAGATATATCCTCCCAAGGAACACTAGGTACAGGCAAAGGCATATATAAACCATGAGGATTGAGTCGTGACTTAGCTTTTTGACATGTAGTGCAGCGAGCAATAAAACGCTCAACATCCGTCTCATCTTTGGCCAAAAGAAATGTGTAGCAAGTACGTCCTCCGCCTTCTTCACGCCAAAGTGTCCCATTAGTCCTCCTCCATGCGCCTCCTGCAACAACAAAAGACGAACGGAGCTAGCTGGAATGCATAGCTTGTTAGCACGAACACAAATCCATCATTAACGACAAACTTGTTCCATGTTCTTCCTTCTTTACAATTCTGCAATACATCTTTAAAATCAGCATCATGCACATATTGATCTTTGATGGTCTCCAAACCAAATATTTTGAAGTCAAGTTGTGAAAGCATAGTATAGCGACGAGACAATGCATCAGCAATAACATTTTCTTTACCCTTCTTGTGTTTAATGACATAAGGAAAGTCTCAATGAATTCAACCCATTTAGCATGTCTACGATTCAGTTTAGCTTGACTTTTAATATGTTTCAAAGATTCATGATCGAATGTATAACAAATTCTTTGGGCCATAAATAATGTTGCCATGTTTCTAAAGTCCTAACAAGAGCATATAATTCTTTATAATAAGTAGAGTAATTCAGACTAGGCCCACTCAATTTTTCGTAAAAGTATGCAACAGGTTTGCCATCTTGTAATAACACACCTCCTAATCCAATTCCACTAGCATCACATTCAAGCTCAAAAGTCTTATTAAAATCAGGAAGTTGGAGTAAAGGAGCATGTGTCAACTTAGCTTTCAATACCGTGAAGGCTTCTTCCGTATGGTACCCCAAACAAAAGGCACATCCTTCTTTGTAAGCTCATTGAGAGGTGCAGCAATGGTGCTGAAATCTCTCACAAAACGCCTATAGAAACCAGCGAGGCCAAGGAAACTCCTCACTTGTGTGACCGCTTTGGGCTGCGGCCAACTCTCAATAGCTTCAATCTTGGCTTTATCAACTTCAATTCCTGTGGAGTAACAACATAGCCAAGAAAAGATACTCGATCGGTGCAAAAGGTGCACTTCCCAAGGTTACCAAACAAGCGTGCATCACGTAGAGCATTAAAAACAACACGTAAATGTTCCAAATGTTCTTCCAAAGATTTGCTATAAATCAGTATATCATCAAAATAGACTACCACAAATCGTCCAATGAAAGCACGTAAAACTTCGTTCATTAATCTCATGAAAGTACTAGGTGCATTAGTTAACCCAAAAGGCATGACTAACCACTCATATAATCCAAACTTAGTTTTAAATGCTGTTTTCCATTCATCTCCCAATTTCATACGAATTTGATGGTATCCACTACGCAAATCAACTTTGGAGAATATTGTAGAGCCACTCAATTCATCAAGCATTTCATCTAGCCTAGGAATAGGGTGACGATAACGAATAGTACTATTATTGATGCCTCTACAATCAACACACATACGTGACGTACCATCCTTTTTCGGCACTAGAATAATAGGAACAGCACAAGGACTAAGGGATTCGCGTATATAACCTTTGTCGAGCAGCTCCTGTACTTGACGCATAATCTCCTTCGTCTCCTCTGGATTGGTGCGGTATAGTGCACGGTTGGGTAATGATGCACCGAATTAAGTCAATTTGATGCTCAATCCTCAAATAGGTGGTAATCCGGTGGCACGTCTTGTGGAAAGACGTCTGCGAACTCTGCAAAATGTTAGTGACAGCGGGGGCAAAGAGGAAGGCACGTCCTCGAATGAAAATAATGCCTCTTTGCACACAAAAGCATAGCAAATAGATTTGCTAAAATCTAGCTCATCAATATCAGATTTGGTGGCAAGTAAACATGCACTTTTCAATTTAATTTCGAAGCAACATAGATGGTTTATTATTAGGCTTCATGTGTTGCTCAAATTCTTTTGCCACAATCTGATTTTCACTCTTATTTTTCTCCTGTTTTGCTTTATTAGCTCTATTAATATCATCTTTCAAAATGGACTCGTGGAGTCATAGGAAGCAAAGTAATATTTTTATCCTTATGAACAAGAGTATCTTGATTGTTTCTACCATGGTGTACAGAATTTTATCAAATTGCCATGGTCTACCAAGTAACAAGGAACATGCTTGCATAGGTACCACATCACAATCAACATAATCAGCATATGTAGAGATACTAAAATGCACACGAACAATGACGTGTTACCTTCACCTTGCCGCTGTTGTTGAACCATTGGATGTAGTAAGGATGTGGATGTGGTCTTGTGGTGAGAGATAGCTTCTCCACCATCTCCATGCTAGCCAAGTTGTTGCAGCTCCCTCCATCTATGATGACGCTTGAATAGAACGTTCCTTCACAACTCCTTTGTATGGAACAAATTATGCCTCTGATTTTGCTCAGCTTGTGTAACCTGCACACTCAAAACACGTTGAGCAACTAAACATTCATACCTGTCAAGATCTTCAAAGAGCCATGTATTGTGTCTCATGATCGAAGCATCTCCACCGTGTTCCTCATGTGTAATAAGAGCCAAAGTCTCCTCATCATAGTCACTAGCGGACTCATACCCACCATCCTCCGTAGCAATCATCACACGCTGAGATTTGCATTCTCTCGCAAAATGTCCTCTTCCCTTACAACAACGACAAATAATATCACTTGTGTGCCCTGTTGACGCCATGGAAGAAGAAGAGCTCTGTGCAGGCCCGGCAGGTGTGCTCTTGGCGAGATAGTGGTGGTTGTGCCTGCTTTCTTGTATCACGGTTGGAGGTGGCACCAAGGAGGTGATGGTGCAAAGGAAGTAGATGATGCACGTGGTGTCCATGATGAAGGTCGACCTGCAGAAAAGTTAGTGCGGCGCCAATGCCTGCGATCCTGCACTTCACGTTCAGCTTTACAAGCAAGATGGAATAAACGAGTGATATTATTATAATCCTTATAGTCTAGAATGGTCTGGATCTCTCTATTTAATCCACCCGAAAACGTGCAAGCATAGCTTCATTCTCCTCAACAATACCACATCTAATCAAGCCAGTTTGTAATTCCCGATAATATTCTTCTCTGAGTTTTTCCTTGTCTTAAGCGCTGCAATTTTTGAAGTAATTCACGTTGATAATATGGTGGAACCCAACGAGCACGCATAGCAGTTTTCAAAGCAGCCCAAGTAGTGGAACAGGATATAATCTACAATGTTCGACCACCAAACACATGCAAAGCTAGTGAAAGCACAAACAGCAGCAGAACACGTCTCTCCTCGGGATATTGTAAACATGTAAATCGTTGTTCAGTTTCCAACTCCCAAGTAAGATATATATCAGAACATATCTACCCTCAAATGGTGGAATATTCAATTTCAGTTTAGGGAGATGGTCATGATCTCGCACTGAGGGGAGCCCTAATATTGCCATTATTTGCATGTGGACGACCGGTGGTTGTGGTGCTGGTGGTTGCACGTAGTTCGATGTTGATCAACCTCATCCTCATAATCGTCCACATACTCATCATCCTCCTCGGTACCACCAGCAGCGATGAGCAGGAGCCAAAGAAGCACCAACAGCGAGTAGCAGCGGCACCGAATTTTGTCCTGGCTCAATAGGAACACGCCGAGCTCGTCCATACCGATTCGGAAGGGGGCGTAGTTGTTGTCGTTGAAGAGGTGCGATAGGTGCAGCCGGCGGTGGTTGTGGAAAACGCGCGAGCAATTCATCAAACTTGCTATCAAGCTTTGTTTCAAAAGTCTTCTCAATGCCATCTATCTTCTCCATGGCCTCGTCAAATCTGTTTACCACGTCTTGCACCTGTCCAATCATCATTTGCTGAAACTTATCATGTAGCTGTTTGTTCGTCGAGTTCTCCCAATCAGTCTCAATCGGCTTGTGATCCTGCCATGGTTAGCAGCAATAGAAACACACAAGAATATGATCCTAAAGACTACTAGGAAGTGGTGGTGGTGGTGTGGTGGACAGTCACAAATCCGTCAAGCAAATCTCAAATTCTTACCAGTTCTTACCCAAAGAAGAAGTGATCGGCAACCGTTGTAGTCAAAACTCTCAACGCTTGGCTATAGCGATTACGGGGAGAATCAAACGCACGACGTAGATGTATGTGGAGCTGGGAAGGCTTATAATATGGTAGCAAAAAGGTCGAGAATAATCAATTCAGAGATGCAAAGTTGAATAAGCGCTCAACGACGAGATCTTGTCTGGTCCTAGGCTAGACCGTGCTAGAGACGCGAGCCTAGAACACTAACAAAATCACGGCGCTGCACGTAAACAAGGGAGGAGCACACTCTGAAATTTTTTTTTCGCTCTTTTTTTTTTGCGCTGCTTTTTTTTTTGTTTTTTTTTTGCGAAAAATCACTATAATGGCGAGTGTCTCAAAACTCTTCCCAGGTCAAACTGATAGGATGGGCACGAAATTTTTTCGACCAATTTTTTTTTCGATTGCTTGGACCCAAAAGCTGAAGCGGGTCAAAAAACTTTCTATAACGGCGATCGTCTCAATATGCTTAGAAACACCTAAAAATAGGATAGCCGAAAATTTTTTGTCCCGTGCGTTTTGGAAAATTTTGGGCCTAAGCGGAGGTGATTTCGGACCTCTTTTGAAACCAACCTCTTCTACGGACGGCAAAAGATTGCTGGAATCGAAACCTACTCGGACAAGGAAACACGAATCGGAAATTAGATGGATCCCAAAACAAATCTAATATGCAAGGAACTTCGGATTGGTGGTGGATATATGGTGGTGGTATATGGCAACGGGTGGTATATGGCAGCGGTGGTGGTATATGGTTACGGATTGAAGCGGTGGCGAATAAGCGGTGGTGGTAGATGGCAGGGCGATGATAACGGTGCGGCGGCGGCGTGACAACTTATGACCAGAACTCGAAACTCTAAAAGACTAGACTCTAAGACCAGCAACTAGACACGATGATGCAACCGCAAATTCAACAACGCAAATCTGAAAAGATTATGCAAAGGCTCAGATTGGTCCGGATATGATGACCTAACCCTAATTTTTTTTGGCTTTTTCGTGGACTGTAGGTATGAAGAACAGACTCGATCTAAACTACGAAAAACTGTAAAATCTCACCGAGCAACCTGGAAATCTGATACCACTTGATAGAGGCGGGGTGTTCCGATCTTTCGATGAGATGATAACTATCGATTTGGTGGAGACGACTTTGACGATCCGACTACAAACGTGCACGACGTTGCGCCTTAGCAATCGCTAAACCAACTCCGAGAGGTTATTGACCACGCCGGAGCACGATCAACCTGACCACGAGGGTCTATTTCCTGCGAGCAAGCGAAGAACAAGCAAGAAACTGAGATTGCAATCTGGATATTGCGAATATAAGATGAAAGCTTTATTGATCAAGGTGGGGTTCTGTGACGCCTTTGTCTGGTCGTTGAACACAAACGAAGTACGCGAAGTTGCAACTATGGCAAACTTTTGATCTAAACAAAACCCAAAGTCTAAACGGTGCCCTAAGGGCTGTATATATGGAGGAAGAGGGGGAGAATTTCGTGGCCCTTGGTGGAGGGGTCCGAAACTAACCCTATCTCTTGTTTCCCCACACATACGGACTCTAAAAATAGCCTATACTAATGTATTTTGAAATTACATGGGCCTGGCCCAAGAATAAGGTGACGCAGCACCTAGAATAGCCTCTGGATGAAATTTATGAAGTGGCATCTTGTATATTTCGTCCAAGGCTTCATGCACTCATTATGGTGGCTTCAAAGTCCTGAAATCATCACTTGTAACTCCATTCTTGTCCCCTTAGCATGCCATCATCTCCATGCTTGTTCTTGCTCCAATGTTCATCCTTCTCCAAGCTAGGCCCTTCATTTGTAAGCAAAACAAATGTATCCAATTTAGGCAGCATCATATTCTCATGAACATTAGAATCATTACCAAGAAACGAAAGTACACAGTAATTTAGTTAGCGTCTTGTGAGCTCTAGTAATTGGTCCAAGATGTATAGCAGCAGGGGCTGTGGGTGTAACAATGGTATTGATGTCCTCATCACTGAAGATGCTGACAGGTATGAATGTTTAGTTGCTCAACGTGTTTTGAGTGTGCAGGTTACACACGCTGAGCAAAATCAGAGGCATAATTTGTTCCATACAAAGGGAGTTGTGAAGGAACGTTACGTAAAGGTCACCATAGATGGAGGGAGCTGCAACAACTTGGCTAGCATGGAGATGGTGGAGAAGCTATCTCTCACCACAAGACCACATCCACATCCTTACTACATCCAATGGTTCAACAACAACGGCGAGGTTAAGGTAACACGTACTGTTCGTGTGCATTTTAGTATCTCTACATATGCTGATTATGTTGATTGTGATGTGGTACCTATGCAAGCATGTTCCTTATTACTTGGTCGACCATGGCAATTTGATAAAAATTCTGTACACCATGGTAGAAACAATCATTATACTCTTGTTCATAAGGATAAAAATATTACTTTGCTTCCTATGACTCCTGATTCCATTTTGAAAGATGATATTAATAGAGCTAATAAAGCTAAACAGGAGAAAAATAAGAGTGAAAATCAGATTGTGGCAAAAGAATTTGAGAAACAAATGCAACCTAATAGTAAACCATCTAGTGTTGTTTGTGAAATTAAATTGAAAAGTGCATGTTTACTTGCCACTAAATCTGATATTGATGAGCTAGATTTCAGCAAATCTGTTTGCTATGCTTTTGTGTGCAAAGATGCATTATTTTCATTTGAGGACGTGCCTTCCTCTTTGCCTCCTGCTGTCACTAGCATTTTGCAGGAGTTCGCTGACGTCTTTCCACAAGACGTGCCACCGGATTACCTCCCATTCGAGGGATTGAGCATCAGATTGACTTAATTCCCGGTGCAGCATTACCCAACCGTGCACCATACCGTACCAATCTAGAGGAGACGAAGGAGATTATGCGTCAAGTACAGGAGTTGCTCGACAAAAGGTTATATACGCGAATCCCTTAGTCCTTGTGTTGTTCCTATTATTCTAGTGCCGAAAAAGGATGGTACATCACGTATGTGTGTTGATTGTAGAGGCATTAATAATATTACTATTCGTTATCGTCATCCTATTCCTAGGCTAGATGATATTCTTAATGAATTGAGTGGCTCTACAATATTCTCTAAAGTTGATTTGCGTAGTGGATACCATCAAATTCGTATGAAATTGGGAGATGAATGGAAAACGGCATTAAAAACTATTTTTGGATTATATGAGTGGTTAGTCATGCCTTTTGGGTTAACTAATGCACCTAGTACTTTCATGAGATTAATGAACGGAGTTTTACGTGCTTTTATTGGATGATTTGTGGTAGTCTATTTTGATGATATACTGATTTACAGCAGATCTTTAGAGGAACATTTGGAACATTTACGTGCTGTTTTTATTGCTTTATGTGATGCACGTTTGTTTGGTAACCTTGGGAAGTGCACCTTTTGCACCGACCGAGTATCTTTTCTTGGCTATGTTGTTACTCCACAGGGAATTGAAGTTGATAAAGCCAAGATTGAAGCTATTGAGAGTTGGCCGCAGCCCAAAATGTTCACACAAGTGAGGAGTTTTCTTGGCCTCGCTGGATTCTATAGGCATTTTGTGAGAGATTTCACCACCATTGCTGCACCTCTCAGTGAGCTTACAAAGAAAGATGTGCCTTTTCTTTGGGGTACCGCACAAGAAGAAGCCTTCACGGTATTGAAAGATAAGTTGACACGTGCTCCTTTACTCCAACTTCCTCATTTTAATAAGACTTTTGAACTTGAATGTGATGCTAGTGGAATTGGATTAGGAGGTGTGTTATTACAAGATGGCAAACCTGTTGCATACTTTTCTCAAAAATTGAGTGGGCCTAGTCTCAATTATTCTACTTATGATAAAGAATTATATGCTCTTGTTCGGACTTTAGAAACATGGCAACATTATTTATGGCCCAAAGAATTTGTTATACACTCTGATAATGAATCTTTGAAACATATTAAAAGTCAAGCTAAACTGAATCGTAGACATGCTAAATGGGTTGAATTCATTGAGACTTTCCCTTATGTCATTAAACACAAGAAGGGTAAAGAAAATGTTATTGCTGATGCATTGTCTCGTCGCTCTACTATGCTTTCACAACTTGACTTCAAAATATTTGGTTTGGAGACCATCAAAGATCAATATGTGCATGATGCGGATTTTAAAGATGTATTGCAGAATTGTAATGAAGGTAGAACATGGAACAAGTTCGTCGTTAATGATGGCTTTGTGTTCCGTGCTAACAAGCTATGCATTCCAGCTAGCTCCGTTCGTTTTTTGTTGTTGCAGGAGGCGCATGGAGGAGGACTAATGGGACACTTTGGCGTGAAGAAGACGGAGGACGTACTTGCTACACATTCCTTTTGCCCAAAGATGAGACGGGATGTTGAGCGCTTTGTTACTCGCTGCACTACATGTCAAAAAGCTAAGTCACGATTCAATCCTCATGGTTTATATATGCCCTTGCCTGTACCTAGTGTTCCTTCGGAGGATATATCTATGGACTTTGTTTTAGGTTTACCTCGAACAAAGAAGGGGAGGGATAGCATATTTGTTGTCGTGGATAGATTCTCGAAAATGGCACACTTTATACCATGTCATAAAAGCGATGATGCTACTATTGTTGCTGATTTGTTCTTTCGTGAAAATATTCGCTCGCATGGTGTGCCAAATACTATTGTTTCAGATCGTGATACTAAATTTCTTAGCCACTTTTGGAGATGTTTATGGGCTAAGTTGGGGACTAAGCTGCTTTTTAGTACTACTTGTTACCCCCAAACTGATGGACAAACGGAAGTAGTCAATAGAACATTGTCTACTATGCTTAGGGCTGTTTTGAAGAATAATAGGAAAATGTGGGAAGAATGCTTGCCTCATATTGAATTTGCTTATAGTCGTTCATTGCATTCTACTACTAAGATGTGCCCTTTGAAATTGTGTACGGTTTCCTACCTCGTGCACCTATTGATTTGTTGCCTCTGCCATCTTCGGAGAAGATTAATTTTGATGCTAAACAACATGCTGAATTGATTTTAAAAATGCATGAGTTAACTAAGGAAAACATTGAGCGTATGAATGCTAAATATAAACTTGCTGGAGATAAGGGTAGAAAACATGTTGTGTTTGCACCTGGAGATCTTGTTTGGTTACATTTGCGTAAGGATAGATTTCTGATTTGCGCAAATCAAAGCTAATGCCACGCGTCTTGTGGCCCTTTTAAGGTGTTAGAGAAAATAAATGATAATGCATATAAACTTGAGCTGCCTGCAGATTTTGGGGTTAGTCCCACTTTTAACATTGCTGATTTGAAGCCTTATTTGGCTGAGGAAGATGAGCTTCCGTCGAGGACGACTTCATTTCAAGAAGGGGAGGATGATGAGGACATCAATACCATTGTTACACCCACAGCCCCTACTGCTACATATACTAGACCAATTACTAGAGCTCGCGCACGCCAATTAAATTATCATGTACTTTCGTTTCTTTGTAATGATTCTAATGTTCATGAGAATATGATGCTGCCTAAATTGGATACATTTGTTTTGCTTACAAATGAAGGGCCTAGCTTGGAGAAGGATGGACATTGGAGCACGAACAAGCATGGAGATGATGGCATGCGCAAGGGGAACAAGAACAGAGTTACAAGTGATGATTTCAGGACTTTGAAGCCACCATAATGGGTGCATGAAGCCTTGGACGAAATATACAAGATGCCACTTCATAAATTTCGTCCCGAGGCTATTCTAGGTGCTGCGTCACCTTATTACTGGGCCAGTCCCATGTAATTTCAAAATACATAAGTATAGGCTATTTTTAGAGTCCGTCTGTGTGGGGAAACAAGAGATAGGGTTGATTTCGGACCCCTCCACCAAGTGATAGAGGCGAGGGTGTCCCGATCTTTCGATGAGATGATAACTATCGATTTGGTGGAGACGACTTTGACGATCCGACTACAAACGTGCACGACGTTGCGCCTTAGCAATCGCTAAACCAACTCCGAGAGGTTATTGACCACGCCGGAGCACAATCAACCTGACCACGAAGGTCTATTCCTGCAAGCAATCGAAGAACAAGCAAGAATATGATAAAAGCAATCTGAATATTGCGAGTATATATGAAGTATTGATAAAGGTGGGGATCCGTAAGCGGTCTTGGTCTGGTCGTTGGACACAAACGAAGTACACGAAGTTGCAATGGCTAACTTTAACTAAACAAATCCCAAGGGAAAAGCTACTAGATGGATCTACTTATATAGGAGCAAGGGGTGGCGACCAAGGAGGTGGAAGGACGTCCCAAGGCAGCCTAAAACTAACCCTAGGTCGTACAAGGCCAATGGGCCCAAGTGGAGGTGACGTAACACCTTTGGACTTGTAGTTTGACTCGGATTCTGGTGCAGCGTCAGATTGTTTCGTCCATAACTCAACGCTCCGGACGGATTTTAAGGTGATTCCAATTGTGCTGGAAAGAGCATGAAATCTACTTTCCAACAAAAAAAGAATCACCCAATTCGGAGTCCGTATGAAAAAGTTGTTGGCGTTTTAAGTCAGGTATGTCTGTGCAGTCCGAATCTGAATCCAGAACGTGAGAGACTTGGACTCTATCTTCTCTTGGCCCAAAAGTGACGTGAGAAGACTTTTTGAACAGCACCTAAACTTCTCCTTTTCCCTTATCTTCATATGTGAATTGTACAAATGTCCTATACACCTACAATTAGACAAAACACAAAAGTATGTGAAGTATTTTTGGTCTGGATAACATAAATATATTATTGAATAGTTTGCACTAGAAATCACCTGACAAATATGCATGTATGCAATATTTTTGGTCTTATCCAAGGTAGTCATGTCCTCATCATCCTCCCCTTCTTGAAAACAAAGCCGTCCTCGGCGTTGCCTAATCTGAAATGTGGCTAACAAAAGAGACAAGGTGTACATGTTGTATATGTATACGTCATCCATTTTTACTTCCCTTGATTTTTGCATATATGACACATGAATAGATGAGTAACTTGCATAGTTCATAAAATCTAAAGCCAACAAATTAGCACAAGAAGTAGAAGGGATGAAAATATTGCAACTCAGTTTGCACATATAAGTGAAGCTCTTATTTATTTCAAAAGATTGACAATGTTCATCATTAAACCATCCCAACATTGGTGAATAAACCTTATTTGAATCAAATTTACATGCTACAACATGCTTAGATAAGCAAACATGCAATGAGTCATTCGACACAGAATCATCACCAAGATTAAAGGTCATATCAAAATGATTAAATATTGATTCTTTTGCATCAACAGTTAATTCAATGGGTGCACTCAAAATTGTTGGTATTTCAATTGTTTGATCACATGACGCATTCATGACAGTATCAAGATTCTCTAAAATAGGTGTTGTGCTCAAATCACCGGGTAACTCAACACATGATGCATTCAAGTTAACTAGGGATGCATCATTCTCATGTGAAGTTATATCATCAATACCTTTACTGTTACCTTGTCGCAAAGACGTAGCTGATGTAGTTACAGACGTAGACAATGCACCATACTCTTGAGATGATGTCGCGCTCCGAGGTGGGGCTGCTCTAGTAGGTGCAACGGTGGAGGAACCAACCGGCGGTGGTGAGCATGAACTGGAATTGTAGTTGTTGTAGTCACCCAATGCATCCTCCTGTAAACTGTCTCTCAAAGGTACAAGCACGAACATACATACCAGTAATGCAACGAGGAATATACTGAAATCTTGCCTGAATATCATGGTTCAAACCACCAAAAAATCTATTCATTGTATCATCCTCAGATTCTTCTATGTCACAATGATGTATATAAGATTTGAACTCTTGGTAGTAAGCATGAACAGTGTTATTGCCTTGTTTAAATTGTTCAAATTTGCGAAGCAATTCACGACGATAGTAAGGAGGGAAAAATTGTTTTCTCATTACATCTTTCAAATCTTTCCAAGTTGTGGGTTGGTTATCAATGTTTTTCTTACAATGCACACTCCACCAAAGAGAAGCAAAACCAGTAAATGCTCTAGTGGCAGCTCGTACTCGCTCATGTTCAGAAAAGCCATGGTGACTAAAAACTTGTTCTACTTCAAGCTCCCAAGCTAGATAAATAGCAGGATTAACTCTACCCTCAAATGACGGTAAAGAGCTAACCTGGCCATGTGCTTGTGTGTGTTGTTCCAACTCTCGTGATGGTGAAGATGTGTTCGTCGTCCAAGAACTTGTATCTCCGAAACCTGTCATGATTAGTAGAAACAAGAAACAAAATTCGAGAATAATGTTCCTATGAACTACTAGGATGTGGTTGTAAAGTGCTCACAGTAAAGCAAATAGCAATATCTTACAAGTTCTTACCATGCGGCAGGCGGTGATCGGCAACCAGCGGTGTCAAGTAACTCCGAATATTGAGTAAAACGATTGCCAGGGGAGCGTACGTATACACGGTGTAGAAATATGTGGAGCTGGGTTGGCTATATATGATAGCAAAAGATTAGCAATAATCAATTCAAAGATGCAATGTTGAATAAACGCTCAACGACGGTACTGTGCTGGTCCTAGGCTAGACCGGACTAGAGGCGCGAGCCTAGAACACTAATGAGGTCACGGCATAGCACAACTAGCATCAATGAAGGATACTAAGTAGCTCTTGATAGCAAGATATAAGTGAAGATCACAATGGTAGTGAAGATAATGATGAAAAACAACTACCAAGCAGGACGTACAACAACTCTCTCTCAACTTTCCTCTTGAAAAGTTTGAGCCAATTTTCTGATAAATTCTTTCAAAGAATGCTACTAACTGAAGCTTTCCAATGCAAAAGAATCACTCAATTCGAGTTGATATGAGGAGTCAAAGAATTCAAAACTGGCCTGAAAAATTGGAACAAGCTGTATTCACGAACTTCAGAGGGCAAAAAGACCTATTTAGAAGCCGATTTTGAGGTGTCAAATAATGAACTAGCTTCTGCAACTATTTAGATGCGGCTCGTTGCTAGCTTCAATTTGAGTACTCACGGAGCCAAAACGGATTTCGTATGAGGAAGATACACCCGTTTTACTGAACAGTGCGCAAAACAGATTCCAATCCGAATTCAGGTACGAGATTGATTCTAGATAGATCCGTTTTTTTCTCTCTTTTTTTCTCACACTTTTTTTCCTTTTTCTTCTCTCTCTTTTTCTTTTTTTTTTCTTTCCTTTTTTTCTCTCTTTTTTTCCTCTATTTTTTTTCTCCCTCTTTCCAAGACAAACTAGATAAGATGCAGATCGGATCAGGCGAAGATGTGAATGACCTCAACTATGATTATGACAATGAACAGCACGTAGCACGTGGTGGAAATTAATAGATGGCATGGTGGACAGCGGAAGGGATAATGATGCAGCGGCGGCGTGACTAATGTGAACAGAACTCGAAACTCTAAAGGAACTAGACACTAAGACCAGCAACTGACATGACGATGCAACCGATAATTCAATTATGCAAGCAACGAATAGAAAATTGCAAAGGCTCAGACTGGCTTGGATAAAGGATGAACAGATCTAACATTTTTTGTGGCTTTTTCATGGACTATAGGTATGAATGACAGATGCGATCTAAACTATGAAAAACTGTAAAATCTCACCGAGCAACCTGAAAACTGATAACACTTGATAGAGGCGAGGGTGTGCCGATCTTTCGATGAGATGATAACTATCGATTTGGTGGAGACGACTTTGACGATCCGACTACAAACGTGCACGACGTTGTGCCTTAGCAATCGCTAAACCAACTCCGAGAGGTTATTGACCACGCCGGAGCACAATCAACCTGACCACGAAGGTCTATTCCTGCAAGCAATCGAAGAACAAGCAAGAATATGATAAAAGCAATCTGAATATTGCGAGTATATATGAAGTATTGATAAAGGTGGGGATCCGTAAGCGGTCTTGGTCTGGTCGTTGGACACAAGCGAAGTACGAAGTTGCAATGGCTAACTTTAACTAAACAAATCCCAAGGAAAAGCTACTAGATGGATCTACTTATATAGGAGCAAGGGGTGGCGGCCAAGGAGGTGGGAGGACGTCCCAAGGCAGCCTAAAACTAACCCTAGGTCGTACAAGGCCAATGGGCCCAAGTGGAGGTGACGTAACACCTTTGGACTTGTAGTTTGACTCGGATTCTGGTGCAGCGTCAGATTGTTTCGTCCATAACTCAACGCTCCGGAAGGATTTTAAGGTGATTTCAATTGTGCTGGAAAGAGCATGAAATCTACTTTCCAACAAAAAAAGAATCACCCAATTCGGAGTCCGTATGAAAAAGTTGTTGGCGTTTTAAGTCAGGTATGTCTGTGCAGTCCGAATCTGAAACCAGAACGTGAGAGACTTGGACTCTATCTTCTCTTGGCCCAAAAGTGACGTGAGAAGACTTTTTGAACAGCACCTAAACTTCTCCTTTTCCCTTATCTTCATATGTGAATTGTACAAATGTCCCATACACCTACAATTAGACAAAACACAAAAGTATGTGAAGTATTTTTGTTCTGGATAACATAAATATATTATTGAATAGTTTGCACTAGAAATCACCTGACAAATATGCATGTATGCAATATTTTTGGTCTTATCCAAGGTAGTCATGTCCTCATCACCAAGGGCCACTGTCGGTGTCAAAACTGGCGGATCTCGGGTAGGAGGTCCCGAACTGTGCGTCTAGGCGGATGGTAACAGGAGACAAGGAACACGATGTTTTTACCCAGATTCAGGCCCTCTCTATGGAGGTAAAACCCTACTCCTGCTTGATTGATATTGATGATATGGGTAGTACAAGAGTAGATCTACCACGAGATCAAGGAGGCTAAACCCTAGAAGCTAGCCTATGGTATGATTGTTGTTCTCCCTATGGACTAAAACCCTCTGGTTTATATAGACACCAGAGAAGGCTTGGGTTATACAGAGTCGGTTACAATGGTAGGAGATCTACATATCCGTATTGCCAAGCTTGCCTTCTACACCAAGGAAAGTCCCATCTGGACACGGGACGAAGTCTTCAATCTTGTATCTTCATAGTCTTGGAGTCCGGTCAATGATGATAGTTCAGATATCCGGACACCCCCAAGTCCAGGACTCCCTCAGTAGCCCCTGAACCAGGCTTCAATGACGAGAGTTCGGCGCGCATATTGTCTTCGACATTGCAAGGCGGGTTCCTCCACCGAATAATTCATAGAAGATTGTGAACACCAGGATAGTGTCCGGCTCTGCAAAATAAATTCCACATACCACCGTAGAAAGAATAATATTTACACAAGTTCAATCTGCCGACGTATTTTGTGGCATGACGTCACGCCGCGGCCAAGCCTTTATTCGAATTGTTTTTATTATTCCACCTCAGCGCGTTTAGAGAAGCGGTTTCGTTGGCACGTCTTGTCGAAGCAGAGGTCGTGTCCCCTTATTCCGGGATTCTCATCAATACGGACGTGGGTACCCCAACCGCGCCCGTTGCCACGCCCCCTCCATCGAAGGCGAGTTCCAAACGGTCACGGGGACGGCTCTTGGTATTCTCCCCCTTTATAATGAGACCAAGGCCTGTTCCTTTTCTTCAATCCTCAATCGAATCCACCCCTCGCCCTGAGTTTCAACACCCAAGGCTCCAGATTCGGCGCTTCGGACCTTCAACAATGTCCGGCTCCGACCTACAGGGCCGGTGGATGTCCTCTTCCGTCACGGAAGAGGACGTGCTAAAGCTGAGAGACGCCAGGTACCTAACCTACTAGATTTCGCATAGGTTGCCCGCCCAAGGGAAAGTAATTCCCACTCCCGAGCCTGGTGCGAGCATCGTGTTCGTGTCTCACCTCCGTCGGGGTTTAGGCTTCCCGATGGATCCCTTCGTGAGAGGGCTCATGCTTTACTATGGGCTGGAATTCCATGACTTGGCTCCGAAGTCCATCCTCCATATCTTATCGTTCATTGTTGTCTGCGAAGCCTTCCTCCGCATTACCCCTCACTTCGGATTGTGGCTCAAGACCTTCGACGTGGAGCGGAAGATGGTCGAGGGGCGACTGGCACAGTGGGGAGAGGCAGTTATAAGCAAGAGGGCCGATGCTCCATGGCCCGAGGGCTCCATTCAAGAGGAGCTTGGTTTGTGGCAGCAGGAGTGGTTCTACATCACCGCTCCTAGGGGCACCAGGCAGGTGGCACCACCCGCCTTTCGCTCGGGCCCTCCACAACGGCTGGCGTCATGGGTCAACAAAGGGCTTGACTGGGGGCCGTCCAAGGACGTGCCACTTTTGCAGGGCCGCATTCGAGACCTCCAAGAAAGGGAGATCAATCTGATCGTAGTGGCGCAGGTTAAGCTGATTCGGCGCCTTCTGCCCTGCAAACGTCGCCCCTTCTGCCTGTCGGAATTTAATCCGGAGGGACCGCGAGCTCTTGAACACTTCATGGGTACGACACCCGTGGAGATGTATAAACTGTTCTTCGGATCACAAGAGATGTGTCCGGACTTGACCGAGGACGCCGGCCTAAGCTGCAATTGCCCGGATACTCAAGTAAGTAGTCCTGTGTCCGGACGTACCGTCCATTTATTTATCATAGATTTTTCCTTTTAACCAGCTATCCCTTGAATAGGAGTGGACAGCGAAAGCAAAACTGATACGGTGTCCGGCCCCCCTCCCTGAGACCATGCCGGATCCCGTGTTAGTCAAGATGTTGGAGGTTGCGCCTTCGGAAGAGGGCGAAGGGGAGAATAGGAAAACTACCGCCTCTGCTAAGGAGGCTCTCAAGAAGGGGGGGATCGAGAATCCCTCCCTCCAGTGGGAGAAGAGGACCGCTTCCAAAGACCCGGAGGCTAAGGCCTTAAAGCAGGGGAAGAAATCTGCACCGGAATGTCCTATGCCAGGAGAAGCCCCGGCCGCACTGTCTTCCCAAGGGAATCAGCCCTCCAGCGAGCCGTAAGTAGAAAAAGGGGAGTTTTGTAATAAGGGACATCCCCATTTTTATTTTTGAGGATAACCGGAGTTTTTACCTTGTAGTTCGGATCTCAACCCTTCTCAGCTGAGCTCGTCTTCGTGGGATCTTCGTCCGGAGATGATGGAGAGCGAGACGCCTCCATCTGCCGCGCCGTCAGACGGGGCGGATAACCCTGAGGTGTCGTCGCAGAGGGTCACCCCGAGTCTGGTGGGGCCGGAGAGTTCGGCACCAACTGGTGTACGGCCAGAGGAGCTGAAGGATCTGCTCGAGAGGGCATCTATCTCAGAAGATCGCCGTACATTAATGAGTACGGTGATTGAAAGGATTTCATCCACTGAGAGCGGTTTGCATGAGGTCATCAGACGTTTGCTGACGGGGTTTGAGGTACGTAAAAATGACATACCTTTTGACAGTTTTGCACATAGAGTGCACCCTGTATAGATAGTAGCCCCTGAGACTCGGTACGTTGTTAGAAGTGACGGCGTGCCGAGGATCATAATCTCAGTGTTAAGATGTCGCCGTTCCTGTTCAGGGGGCGAAGCGTTTGGTGGCCAGCCGGACTGATAGAGTTGTCGAACTGAAGCGGCAACTAGACATTGCGGATGCGGACATCGCGCTGGTCAATAAGCGACTTGATGAGTCACAAGGTGGGTGGTTTCTCCGCGGTCACCTGGTAAGGGAGCTGATGCCCACGCCTTACAACATGTATGCTTGATGCAGATGGCGCCGCTGCTATGGAGGGCCTTTGGGCAGAGCTTGCTCGAGCCAAGGAGCAAGCCAGAAGGAGTGATGCGGCTGCCTCGAAGGCAACCGAAGAGCTAAAAGCCGAAAAGGCTGCTCACTGCCAAAGCAGGGAGGAGATGGCCGGAATGGCTGTGAAGCTGAAGGATGATACCGACCACTATGAGGTTCTAGAAAGAGAACGCCGAGCAGGGCAAGAGGACCTGAAGAAGGCCACCGTCGAAGCCAAGGATGCACGTTCTGCAATGAGGGCTATAAAGGAGGAGCTGCGTCAGGCCGGAGACATTGCGGCTGGAAAGCCCTTTCTGCTGCGTAGGAAGTTCACGGATCCGAAGTATGCTCAGTTGGGCCAGTTGTGGGGTGCGCCGGATCCTTATCTGAATTTGGCGGCGAGTGCTGCGGGCGCAGTCGTGCACTTCCGAAGCCAAAAGGATCACGAAATGGAAGAGCTTTTTTGGTCTCAATTCCATAGTCCGGAGCGTCCACTTCCGTTAACCGATTGGTTGGCTGAGTGGGCTGAGCTGAATAGGTTGTCCGGACTTGCCATGAAGGATGTCGTGGCTCATATGTGGCCGGAAAGGCCCAAGCCGAAGAGTTATTTTGGCTTAGTGCAGCAATTCTTTGATGCGGTGCCGCATATCAAGGCGATGAAGCGGTCGGCATGCATGGAGGGTGCACGGATGGCTCTCGCCCGTGTCAAAACATGCTGGGCAGAGATGGACACCACCGATATTGCATCCCGGGATTCGGACAGAAACCGATTACCCGCCGAGCACTATTTTGAGGAAGTCCTGCAGGACGCTCGTTTAATAGAGTCGCAGTGCTCGAAAAACGTTATGTTCAAATGACATGTATGATTTGTAAAACCATATTTATAATATAAGGGCCTTTTATACTTGTGCGTTCAAGTATTGAAATATCTCCTGTGCGGCCGTTAATGTATATGTATATATAACCTGAAAGATGGCAGTCTTCGGCTTTAGCCCCCACGCACATGGTGCGGGGGTGTTTGCAAAAAAGCGCATTTTCACACTTAATCCAACGTCTTGGTCCTGTGAAGGAGGTGGTAGCGTAGCAAACTAGGCAACGGGACTATAATGCTTTATCACTTTCACTTAGCCATAGGAGTTCGAAGGTGGGGCTACGATATAGCCCCTAGGGGCACCGCGCTCTCCGAATTTGGGGCGCGTGTGTGCCTGATAGGGAAATGGTCCTTCGTCAAAGCGGAGGAATTCTAGACATTCCGGTAGTCGATCGAGTGGTTGACCAGTCTCTCGCTATATCATGACAGTCAGTTTTCGACTTTCTCTACTGAGGTGCTCGCCAGACCGAACTGGGGCACAATCGCAGTAGTTCTCCTGGTGCCGCGTTAGCCGATAAAACGGAACGTAAGGCAGCAAAACACAAGAGCCGGGCAAACCCAACATTTGACCAA
This sequence comes from Aegilops speltoides, assembly GCA_021437245.1. Taxonomy (NCBI): domain Eukaryota; kingdom Viridiplantae; phylum Streptophyta; class Magnoliopsida; order Poales; family Poaceae; genus Aegilops; species Aegilops speltoides. The sequence continues at coordinate 206,096,742 of CM038141.1, forward strand.
AGACATGATTCGGAGCTGATGCATATAAGGCCTAACTCGAGACGCCGAACACCCCCTAAGGTATTCGGTCTTTACAAAAACGGGCAGAACGATGCCCTAAGCCCCTAGTGTCCGGGTACGCGCAAAATCTTTTGACGTGGCCGATGCCAAAATGCCAGCCTCTTCCTCGGTTATGGTAAGAAACCGGGGGATGTGTATCAACAAGAGACAGTAAAAAAAGGTTTACGTAGGGTCTTAATCTGAAAAGAATCCTTGCAACGGGTCCCTGCTGCACGTCTGCGCCTGTGTCTCCGTTGTGCTGTATCCTGGACGGGCGTAGCACATTGTTCATCTATAGAAGAGAAGAACTTAGTTGGAAAAAAGATCGTGCGGAAAATGTATTTAAAATAGAGTATGATTTAAGAAATGAATAAAATTGAGCTTTACTGGCTCTCATTCTTCGTTCGTGCAGCCCCTTGTAAAGGGGTATGCGGCTAGGAAGCCCCTTGTTTATTTATACCGAACTCGCCTAACCTTGTTCGAGGTCTGAATGACTTGTTTTAGGGGCTTTGATCAGCAAGGCCGGATTAGTGTGTGGCTGTCAAGGCAGTCTCACGTTCTTCCGCGGTCAAGGAACACTCGAAGTTTCCCTTCAATGAGATGATACCGCGTGGACCAGGCATTTTAAGTGTGAGAGATGCGTAATGCGGTATTGCGTTAAAGCGGGCAAAAGCTTCACGTCCCAATAGTGCTTGATGGCTATTTTTTAATGGGGCGATATGGAAGGTTAGCTTTTCGCGACGAAAGTTGTCGGATGAACCGAACACGACTTCTAGTAGTAAGTAGCCCGTACAATTGGCATAAGGGCCTGGCGTTACTCCTTTAAAGGAAGTGTTGCTATGGCAAATTTTGGTAGGGTATATCCCCATTCTGCGGATTGTGTCCTGGTATAGCAGGTTTATATCGCTGCCGCCATCTATTAGGATTGTGTAAATTGTAGTCCGCCGATTATAGGATCCATTATCAGAGCAGTCCATCCTGCGTTTCGAATACTTCTGGAGTAATCCTGATGGTCAAAAGTAATTGGTTTCAACATCTAGTTTCGGGACTCCGCTGGGGTGGACCGTGCGGCGCGTACTTTAGTAGGTGCCGCCCTATTTTTCCTTGTTATCACTTGAAGTGAATTCACTGTTTTGACTTCTTGTGGGAAGTTCTTTTCTTTTCTGGTGCTCTGCTTGTGGGGTTCGTCATCGTCCTCGCTTGGTGTGTCGAGCCCCTTGTGTTCGGCGTTATGTCGGCCGGACTGCTTGAAGACCCAACAATCTCTGTGGGTATGGTTTGCAGGCTTCCTGGGGGTACTGTGAATTTGACATATCCTGTCCAAGATTTTGTTTAGGTTGGATAGCTCGTCACTGTTGTCCTTAAGAGGCAGTATTTTGTTGTTTGGTCGAGAGCTTTTGAACCCGGCGTTGACCACCGTGTTCTTTGGGCCATTTTCCTTAGTCTGGCGCTGGTCTTTTCTGCGTCATGGCTTCCCATTTCCATCCCTAACCTCGGATGTACTCGGGTCGCTGGTGCTGCATCTTGCCAGCCAGCTATCTTCTCCCGCGCAGAAGCGGGTCATGAGGCTTGTTAGTGCGGCCATAGTCCTTGGCTTCTCCTGGCCGAGGTATCTAGCGAGCCATTCGTCTCGGACGTTATGTTTGAAGGCTGCTAAGGCTTCGGCGTCCGGACAGTCGACTATTTGGTTCTTTTTGGTGAGGAACCTATTCCAGAATTTGCGGGCTGACTCTCCGGGCTGTTGAGTTATATGACTTAAATCGTCTGCATCCACAGGGCGGACATAAGTCCCCTGAAAATTTGCTCGAAACGCATCCTTGAGCTCTTCCCAACTTCCAATGGTATTTCCTGGGAGGCTTTTGAGCCAATGCCGAGCTGGCCCTTCAGCTTGAGGGGTAGGTATTTTATGGCATGGAGATCGTCTCCTCTAGCCATATGTATGTGTAGGATATAATCCTCAATCCAGACTCAAAATTCATTGTTCCGTCGTATGCCTCTATGTTTACGGGTTTGAATCCGCTGAAATTCATGATCCAATTACCTCATCGGTGAAACATAGGGGGTGTGCGGCGCCCCTGTATTTAGGTGTACCGTTATTTTCGAACACTCGACGTGTTGTGTTGCTCCCTGGAGCCTTCTTTCTTGGCCCATAGATGGACCTGACCGGGCCATTCTTTTTAGGAGGATCCTTATGTGGATCGTGTGCCGGCTTGTGTGCGGCGCCGCTTGCCGCTCTTTTCTCGTCATGTGGTCGTCTATCCGACCAGGCGGCCTCTTTGTTCTTTGACTGTGGGGGCTCTACGGCCTCCTCGTCGAATTCGGGCAACAGCTTGCGCTTCGAGTAGCTCTTTGCTTGGTGACTATCGCCGTATTTATCTGCGGTCTTGAGTACTTTGCTCCATATCATTCTGAGTACGTCTTCCGCTGTTTTGAGCTTCCGCTTCTGCTTCTTCAAACTTCTTGCAGTGGCGAAGAGCCTTTTGTGGAGGTTCTTATGCTCCGGTGATGTGTTCGGCGTGAGATCGTCTGGACTGTTGTTTTCACCGGGGATGGGTTGCTCGTCCAATTCATCCTGTTCGGATGGTTGCTTGGTGGCATGTTTGTCGTCCACTGGTTCGCCCTGCTCTACGGCTCGGTCTGTATGGGTGCTGTTGTTATCGAGGCGGGACTTCGGGCGGCATTTGCGTTGCCGTTTTAGCTGTTTTTCGGGGGAATTATCCTTCGCCGCGTCCTGTTGTTCCTCGTTATCGCTTTGGTGTATCCACCATGTATACATCGTGAGTTGAGGTGGCTTTCCAGTGCCCTGTAGGCACTAGTTCTTGGTCATCTCCGGCATCGTCGTCCATATCGTCGATGTCTTCGGAGTCGAAGTCTAGCATGTCGCTTAGGTCGTCGACAGTGGCTACAAAGTGGGTGGTGGGTGGGCTTTGCATTTCTTCGTCGTCCGCATCCCAACCGTCCTGACCGTAGTCCGGCCAAGGCTCTCCTGATAACGAGAGATACTTTAGCGAATTCACGATGTCGCCAAAAGGCGAGTGCTGAAAGATGTCCGCAGCGGTGAACTCCATGATCGGCGCCCAATCGGATTTGATTAGCAGGGGCGCAGGAGGTTCGGAGTCCCGCACCTCGGAGTCACGAGCTTCACAAGGGGCAGGGTCGGTATTCGGCTCCATCGCCATAGAGGTAGCAGCCCCCGAGGCGGTGTCTAGCCATCCACCCTCGATCGGCGCAGTCGGCTCCAATTTAAGGGTTGGAGCGGACTCTTGTGCGGCCTCCAGGGCACTGTCCGGCAGTAGAGCTAGATCATGCCGATCATGAAAGTGTGGCGCGCTTGGCTGTGGCTCGAATCCGTCAAAGATCAAGTCTCCACGGATGTCGGCCTTATAGTTCAAACTCCTAAATCTGACCTGATGGCCAGGGGCGTAGCTTTCGATCTGCTCCAGATGGCCAAACGAATTGGCCCGCAGTGCAAAGCCGCCGAATACGAAGATCTGTCCGGGGAGAAAAGTCTCACCCGGGACCTCGTCGTTGTTGATGATCGAAGGAGCCATCGGTCCTATGAGCGACGACACAGAGGAACTCTCAATGAAAGCACCAATATCGGTGTCAAAACCGACGGATCTCGGGTAGGGGGTCCCGAACTGTGCGTCTAGGCGGATGGTAACAGGAGACAAGGGACACGATGTTTTTACCCAGGTTCGGGCCCTCTCGATGCAGGTAAAACCCTACTCCTGCTTGATTGATATTGATGACATAGGTAGTACAAGAGTAGATCTACCACGAGATCAAGGAGGCTAAACCCTGGAAGCTATCCTATGGTATGATTGTTGTTCTCCCTCGGGACTAAAACCCTCCGGTTTATATAGACACCGAGGAGGGCTAGGGTTACACAGAGTCGGTTACAATGGTAGGAGATCTACATATCCGTATTGCCAAGCTTGCCTTTCACGCCAAGGAAAGTCCCATCCGGACACGGGACGAAGTCTTCAATCTTGTATCTTCATAGTCTTGGAGTCCGGTCAATGATGATAGTTCGGCTATCCGGACACCCCCTAGTCCAGGACTCCCTCAGCCACGAAATTCCCCCCTCTTCCTCCATATATACAGCCCTTAGGGCACCGTTTAGACATTGGGTTTTGTTTAGATTAAAGTTCGCCATAGCTGCAACTTCGCATACTTCATTTGTGTTCAACAACCAGACAAAGGCGTCACAGAACCCCACCTTGATCAATAAAGTTTTCATCTTATATTCGCAATATCCAGATTGCAATCTTAGTTTCTTGCTTGTTCTTCATTTGCTCGCAGGAAACAGACCCTCGTGGTCAGGTTGATCGTTCTCTGGCGTGGTCAATAACCTCTCGGAGTTGGTTTAGCGATTGCTAAGGCGCGACGTCCTCGCACGCTCGTAGTCGGATCGTCAAAGTCGACTTCCACCAAAGCGATATCCATCATCTCATCGAAAGACGGGACACCTTTGCCTCTATCAGCGAGCAACACGGTGGCGATGAAGGATGATGCTTCGATCTTTGGAGGCAAGAGTGATGATGTGCCATCTTCGGCCTTTGATAGAGGCGGGGTGTCCCGATCTTTCGATGAGATGATAACTATCGATTTGGTGGAGACGACTTTGACGATCCGACTACAAACGTGCACGACGTTGCGCCTTAGCAATCGCTAAACCAACTCCGAGAGGTTATTGACCACGCGGGAGTACAATCAACCTGACCACGAAGGTCTATTCCTGCAAGCAATCGAAGAACAAGCAAGAATATGATAAAAGCAATCTGAATATTGCGAGTATGTATGAAGTATTGACAAAGGTGGGGATCCGTAAGCGGTCTTGGTCTGGTTGTTGGACACAAACGAATACAAAGTTGCAATGGCTAACTTTAACTAAACAAATCCCAAGGAAAAGCTACTAGATGGATCTACTTATATAGGAGCAAGGGGTGGCGGCCAAGGAGGTGGGAGGACGTCCCAAGGCAGCCTAAAACTAACCCTAGGTCGTACAAGGCCAATGGGACCAAGTTGAGGTGACGTAACACCTTTGGACATGTAGTTTGACTCGGATTCTGGTGCAGTGTCAGATTGTTTTGTCCACAACTCAACGCTCCGGACGGATTTTAAGGTGATTCCAATTGTTCTGGAAAGAGCATGAAATCTACTTTCCAACAAAAAAAGAATCACCCAATTCGGAGTCCGTATGAAATAGTTGTTGGCGTTTTGAGTCAGGTATGTCTGTGCAGTCCGAATCTGAATCCAGAACGTGAGAGACTTGGACTCTATCTTCTCTTGGGCCAAAAGTGACGTGAGAGGACTTTTTGAACAGCAAATAAACATCTCTTTCTTCCTTATCTTCATATGTGGATTGTACAAATGTCCCATACACCTGCAATTAGACAAAACACAAAAGTGTGTGAAGTATTTTTGTTCTGGATAACATAAATAGATTATTGAATAGTTTGCACTAGAAATCACCTGACAAATATGCATGTATGCAATATTTTTGGCCATATACAAGGTACTCATGTCCTCATCATCCTCCCCTTTTTGAAAATAAAGCCGTCCTCGGCATTGCTTAATCTGAAATGTGGCTAACAAAAGAGACAAGGTGTACATGTTGTATATGTATACGTCATCCATTTTTACTTCCCTTGATTTTTGCATATATGACACATGAATAGATGAGTAACTTGCATAGTTCATAAAGTCTAAAGCCAACAAATTAGCACAAGAGCTAGAAGGCATGAAAATATTGCGACTCAGTTTGCACATATAAGTGAAGCTCTTATTTATTTCAAAAGATTGACAATGTTCATCATTAAACCATCCCAACATTGGTGAATAAACCTTATTTGAATCAAATTTACATGCTACAACATGCTTAGATAAGCAAACATGCAATGAGTCATTCGACACAGAATCATCACCAAGATTAGAGGTCATATCAAAACGATTAAACGTTGATTCTTTTGCATCAACAGTTAATTCAATTGGTGCTCTCAAAATTGTTGGTATTTCAGTTGTTTGATCACATGGCAAAGTCAAATTATCAACATAATCCTCTAAAATAGGTGGTGTGATCAAAGTAGTGGGTAGCTCAACACATGATGTATTCAAGTTAACTAGGGATGCATCATTCTCATGTGAAGTTATATCATCAATACCTTTACTGTTACCTTGTCGCAAAGGCGTAGCTGATGTAGGTACAGACGTAGACAATGCACCATACTCTTGAGATGATGTCGCGCTCACAATCCGAGGTGGGGCTGCTCTAGTAGGTGCAACGGTGGAGGAACCAACCGGCGGTGGTGAGCATGAACTGGAATAGTAGTTGTTGTAGTCACCCAATGCATCCTCCTGTAACTGTCTCTCAAAGGTACAAGCACGAACATACATACCAGTAATGCAACGAGGAATATACTGAAATCTTGCCTGAATATCATGGTTCAAACCACCAAAAAATCTATTCATTGTATCATCCTTAGATTCTTCTATGTCACAATGATGCATATAAGATTTGAACTCTTTGTAGTAAGCATGGACAGTGTTGTTGCCTTGTTTAAATTGTTCAAATTTGTGAAGCAATTCACGGCGATAGTAAGGAGGGAAAAATGTTGTCTCATTACATATTTCAAATCTTTCCAAGTTGTGGGTTGGTTATCAATATTTTTCTTACAATGCACACTCCACCAAACTGAAGCAAAACCAGTAAATGCTCTAGTGGCAGCTCGTACTCGCTCAAGTTCAGAAAAGTCATGGTTACTAAAAACTTGTTCTACTTCAAACTCCCAAGCTAGATAAATAGCAGGATTAAATCTACCCTCAAATGACGGTAAAGAGATAACCTGACCATGTGGTTGTGTGTGTTGTCCCAACTCTCGTGATGGTGAAGATGTGTCCGTCGTCCAAGAACTTCTATCTCCGGAACCTGTCATGATTAGTAGAAACAAGAAACAAAATTCCAGAATAATGTTCCTATGAACTACTAGGATGTGGTTGTAAAGTGCTCACAGTAAAACAAATATCAATATCTTACAAGTTCTTACCATGCGGCAGGTGGTGACAGACAACCAGCGATGTCAAATAACTCCGAAGCTTGTGTAAAGCGCTTGCCAGGGGAACGTACATATACACGGTGTAGAAATATGTGGAGCTGGGTTGGCTATATATGGTAGCAAAAGATTAGCAATAATCAATTCAGAGATGCAATGTTGAATAAACGCTCAACGACGGTACTGTGCTGGTCCTAGGCTAGACCGGACTAGAGACGCGAGCCTAGAACACTAATGAGGTCACGGCGTATCACAACTAGCATCAATGAAGGTTACTAACTAGCTCTTGACAGCAAGATATAAGTGAAGATCACAATGGTAGTGAAGATAATGATGAAAAACAACTACCAAGCAGGACATACAACAACTCTCTCTCCAACTTTCCTCTTAAAAAGTTTGAGCCAATTTTCTAATAAATTCTTTCAAAGAATGCTATTAACTCAAGCTTTCCAATGCAAAAAGAATCACTCAATTCCGAGTTGATATGAGGAGTCAAAGAATTCTAAAACTGGCCTGAAAAATTGGAACAAGCTGTGTTCACGAACTTCAGAGGGCAAAAACCCCTATTTAGAAGCCGATTTTGAGGTGTCAAATATTGAACTAGCTTCTGAAACTATTTAGATGCGGCTCGTCGCTAGCTTTAATTTGAGTACTCACGGAGCCAAAACGGACTTCGTATGAGGAAGATACACCTGTTTTACTGAACATTGCGCAAAACAGATTCCAATCCGAATTCAACTACGAGATTGAGTCTAGATAGATCCTTTTTTTTCTTCTCTCTTTTTTTTTCTCACGCTTTTTTTTCTTTTTCTTCTCTCTCTTTTTCTTTTTTTTTTCTTTCCTTTTTTTCTCTCTTTTTTTTCTCCCTCTTTCCAAGACAAACTAGATAAGATGCAGATTGGATCAGGCGAAGATGTGAATGACCTCAACTATGATTATGACAATGAACAGCGTGTAGCACGTGGTGGAAATTAATAGATGGGATGGTGGACAGCGGAAGGAATAATGATGCAGCGGCGGCGTGAGTAATGTGAATAGAACTCGAAACTCTAAAGGAACTAGACACTAAGACCAGCAACTGACACGACGATGCAACCGATAATTCAGCTATGCAAGCAACGAATAGAAAATTGCAAAGGCTCAGGCTGGCTTGGATAAAGGATGAATAGATCTAACTTTTTTTTGTGGCTTTTTCATGGACTATAGGTATGAATGACAGATGCGATCTAAACTATGAAAAACTGTAAAATCTCACCGAGCAACCTGAAAACTGATACCACTTGATAGAGGCGGGGTGTCCCTTCGATGAGATGATAACTATCGATTTGGTGGAGACGACTTTGACGATCCGACTACAAACGTGCACGACGTTGCGCCTTAGCAATCGCTAAACCAACTCCGAGAGGTTATTGACCACGCGGGAGCACAATCAACCTGACCACGAAGGTCTATTCCTGCAAGCAATCGAAATACAAGCAAGAATATGATAAAAGCAATATGAATATTGCGAGTATGTATGAAGTATTGATAAAGGTGGGGATCCGTAAGCGGTCTTGGTCTGGTCGTTGGACACAAACGAAGTACGGTTGCAATGGCTAACTTTTAACTAAACAAATCCCAAGGAAAAGCTACTAGATGGATCTACTTATATAGGAGCAAGGGTGGCGGCCAAGGAGGTGGGAGGACGTCCCAAGGCAGCCTAAAACTAACCCTAGGTCGTACAAGGCCAATGGGACCAAGTTGAGGTGACGTAACACCTTTGGACATGTAGTTTGACTCGGATTCTGGTGCAGTGTCAGATTGTTTTGTCCACAACTCAACGCTCCGGACGGATTTCAAGGTGATTCCAATTGTTCTGGAAAGAGCATGAAATCTACTTTCCAACAAAAAAAGAATCACCCAATTCGGAGTCCGTATGAAATAGTTGTTGGCGTTTTGAGTCAAGTGTGTCTGTGCAGTCCGAATCTGAATCCAGAACGTGAGAGACTTGGACTCTATCTTCTCTTGGGCCAAAAGTGACGTGAGAGGACTTTTTGAACAGCAAATAAACACCTCTTTCTTCCTTATCTTCATATGTGGATTGTACAAATGTCCCATACACCTGCAATTAGACAAAACACAAAAGTGTGTGAAGTATTTTTGTTCTGGTTAACATAAATAGATTATTGAATAGTTTGCACTAGAAATCACCTGACAAATATGCATGTATGCAATATTTTTGCTCTGATACCTCTTGATAGAGGCGGGGTGTCCCGATCTTTCGATGAGATGATAACTATCGATTTGGTGGAGACGACTTTGATGATCCGACTACAAACGTGCACGACGTTGCGCCTTAGCAATCGCTAAACCAACTCCGAGAGGTTATTGACCACGCGGGAACACAATCAACCTGACCACGAAGGTCTATTCCTGCAAGCAATCGAAGAACAAGCAAGAATATGATAAAAGCAATCTGAATATTGCGAGTATGTATGAAGTATTGATAAAGGTGGGGATCCGTAAGCGGTCTTGGTCTGGTCGTTGGACACAAACGAAGTACACGAAGTTGCAATGGCTAAGTTTTAACTAAACAAATCCCTAGGGAAAAGCTACTAGATGGATCTACTTATATAGGAGCAAGGGGTGGCGGCCAAGGAGGTGGGAGGACGTCCCAAGGCAGCCTAAAACTAACCCTAGGTCGTACAAGGCCAATGGGACCAAGTTGAGGTGACGTAACACCTTTGGACATGTAGTTTGACTCGGATTCTGGTATAGTGTCAGATTGTTTTGTCCACAACTCAACGCTCCGGACGGATTTTAAGGTGATTCCAATTGTTCTGGAAAGAGCATGTAATCTACTTTCCAACAAAAAAAGAATCACCCAATTCGGAGTCCGTATGAAATAGTTGTTGGCGTTTTGAGTCAGGTATGTCTGTGCAGTCCGAATCTGAATCCAGAACGTGAGAGACTTGGACTCTATCTTCTCTTGGGCCAAAAGTGACGTGAGAGGACTTTTTGAACAGCAAATAAACATCTCTTTCTTCCTTATCTTCATATGTGGATTGTACAAATGTCCCATACACCTGCAATTAGACAAAACACAAAAGTGTGTGAAGTATTTTTGTTCTGGATAACATAAATAGATTATTGAATAGTTTGCACTAGAAATCACCTGACAAATATGCATGTATGCAATATTTTTGGTCATATACAAGGTACTCATGTCCTCATCAGCCTTCATCCACGGCGACGACGGCAAGAAGGTTGAGCATGGGACTATCCCTTCAACCGCGGCGACAATAGGCGTTGAGCAGGGAGACATTTGCACCAACATCTCTCCGACACTCACATATGAAGAGATGCCCCAAATCCCATCTGAGGAGAGCCACTACCACATGAATGACATGAGTGACTCCACCATATGTGACTTTGAGTGCATTTCCTATGAGAGGATGAGTGTGACCACCACTAGCCCCACACTTGAGAGCATGCCACACATCCTCTGTGAGGTTGAGAGCCATTTGAGTGACTCCACTACCCATATGAGTGAGTGCATCCTTAAGGGAGTGAGTGAGCCACAACACTTAGTGAGTGAGGTAGTTGACATGGCATGTCACGCCACTATGATTTCTAACAACTTAACCTCTACTTCGAGTGTGTTTTCTTTGGTGCTAGGTCTCCTACATGACGACATGCCTATACTCGACGAGTCCATACCTCTAATGGAGATGACAATGGCCATGGTGGATGATGATGCACCCCCCACATGGTGCCATCAAGATGAAGATAACAACGAGTGGACCTTTGACACCTCACCTACAACACATGAGTGACGCTACAAAGGTAACATAGGTGATGGTACTTCTCTTGTCCCACTAGTGGACTCGCTTGACATTGATTGCTCACATGATGTGATGTAGGGCGGAACCCTAGGGGCCGATCTTTCACGTTTGGAGAGGCTCCTATGGGAGAAACACGAAGAACGCGCGGAAGAACACGAGGAAATCACGGGGGAAAACGAGAGGATCACTAAACCGACAAGTAATCGATCACACAAGGGCTAGATCACCGAACACATAAGGTAGCACAAGATTCAAAATCAACAAAGGAAAGATACAAGAGTAGCCGTTCTTCTCCGTGAGGAGGTATTGATGGTCTTCCCTTGAAGGGGTCTTGAATCCGCTTGGGGGATCTTCTCCGAAGAGGTCGTGAGCTCCGAGGAGAAGTAACCAAGTGGATGAGCAAGGCTCTCACACAAAGTATGAGCTAAACCAATGCTAAGTCTCAAAGTGAGGAGGTGGAGTCCTATATATAGGCTAGTGGCGAAGGGGTACATGGGCTCAGCCCAACACGCACGCGCAGGCGCTGGCTGGATGGTCTGGGGGTGGAGCCGGATGATCCGGGCTGGTCCGGATGATCCGGGTGGAGGCCCGAATGAGCTGGTGACGCAGGCGGTGGCGATGCAGGTCCAGATGTCCGGCTGGGGGTCTGGATCTCCGGGCAGGGTCTGGATGATCTGGGGAAGGGTCCGGATGATCCGGCTTCACGTGGGAGCTTCGGGTGTCTTCGGGGCGCGTTAGCCGGGTCGTCCGGACCGGGGTCCGGATTTCCCGGGCTCTGTCCGGATCGTCCGGGACGCTGTCCGGATCATCCGGCCAGTCTGGGACTTGGTGTTTTTCCTCTCCGTCTTCACGCATGACTTCCGCTTCTGGTCCTCCTAGCATCTTAGCTTCTCCATGGCTAACTCCTTGGTACCTGACTATGCATAACGTTTCCGTTTGAGGTAGTAACCATGTCTCATGTGAATCGAAAGGGAGTTGTGAGAGGAGTGATGTCACCTCGGTTTCAAGAACTCTTGCACGTGCTCGAGTCATAGGTCCAAGTGGTGTTGTAGGGGATGTGGATGCGTCCATGGGGATGATCGTGGGATGATCCGCATCATCTCCCCCCCTTGGGAAAGACCAACCTCGGATCGAAATCTTCATCACCATGGTAAGGCAAGAGGTCTTTGACGTTGAATATGTCGCTCACGTTGTACTTGTCGCTTGGTAGGTCGATCTCGTAAGCGTTGTTGTTGTAGCGTGCTAGCACCTTGAAGGGTCCATCGGCTTGAGGGAGATGTTTCGACTTCCGTTCGTTGGGGAAGCGGTCCTTGCGAAGGTGTAGCCACACGAGATCGCCTATGTTGAAGATCATGGGTTGCTTGTTGATGTTGAGCTTGGTCGCTAGTCCCTTGTACTTGGCGCTCGATGGTGTTCCTTGTATCCTCATGCATCTTCTTGATGTAGCTTGCTCGTGCACTCGCATCCATGTTGGTGCGCTCTTGTAGAGGAAGAGGTAGAATGTCCAATAGTGACAACGGGTTGAAGCCGTAGACGACCTCGATAGTAGCACATGCACTAAAGCATACAATTCTTTGTCATATATGGGATAGTTAAGTTGAGCACCGGAGAGTTTTTAACTAAAATATGCAATGGCTCGTTTTTCTTGCATCAAAACTCTGCCAATTCCGGTACCACTTGCATCACAATGAACCTCAAAAGTTTTGTCAAAATTGGGCAAAGCATAAATCGGAGCATGAGTAAGCAAAGACTTGAGCTCATCAAAAGCGGTGGATTGCAAAGATCCCCAAACAAAAGGAGCATTCTTCTTACTCAAGGCATGCAAAGGAGCTGCGATAGTGCTAAAATCTTTCACAAAGCGACGATAAAAACCTGCTAGACCAAGAAAGCTACGCACTTGTTGCAAATTGGTGGGTTGGGGCCAAGTTTTAATTGCTTTAATTTTAGATTCATCAACATGGACACACTTGGAAGATACAACAAAACCCAAGAAAACCACTTTGTCAACACCAAATGTGCACCTTTTCATGTTTGCATAAAGACTTTCCTTGCGAAGGGTTTGTAAAACAGCCCTAACATGATTAAGATGCTCTTTCATGGTTTTGCCAAACACAAGAATATCATCGAAGTAAACCACAACAAAGACTCCAATATAAGGGCGAAACACATAATGCATGAGACGCACGAAAGTACTGGGAACCTCCGATAAACCCATAGGCATAAGTAACCACTCATATAAGCCAAATTTGATTTTGAAAGCAGTTTTCCATTCATCACCCTCTTGAATGCGGATTTGATAATAGCCACTTTTAAGATCAATTTTGGAGAAAAAGGTGGCTCCGCTAAGTTCATCAAGCATATCATCTAAGCGAGGAATGGGATGCCTATAGTGAACGGTAATAGCATTTATAGGTCTACAATCGGAACACAAGCGGAAACTTCCTTCGGGCTTAGGCACAAGTATAACCGGAACGGCACAAGGGCTTAAGCTTTCACGTACATGACCATTGTCGATTAGTTGTTGTACTTGCCGTTGAATCTCCTTGGTTCCTTCGGGATTGACACGGCGTGGGGCTTTGTTTGGAAGTGGCGCTTCGGGGATGAGGTTGATTCGATGCTCAATGCCTCGTAGAGGAGGTTGACCCGGAGGTAGCTCATCGGGGAAAACATCTTGGAATTCCTGCAAAAGAGATTGAAACACTACAGGTAGATCATGAGAGGTGTTAGTTTTTGGTTCTCCATCCTTGCACACAAGGACAAAGTGCATCACACTCGATGGGTTCTCACACTTCTCTCATCTCACTTTTTGTGGCAACTAGTATGAGGTTTTTATCTCTAGGCGAAGAGGCACTCAAGTTTGGCTTGGGGCTCTCACTCACTTTTTGGTGGATCACTTTCTCACTCTTCTCTCCACGATGGGTGGCTTGCTTGTCGGCTATCACTTGACTCGGAGACATAGGTCGTAGCACATATTCCTTCCCTTTTATCTTGAAGCTATAGTGATTGGTACGCCCATTGTGGATGACACCACGGTCGAATTGCCATGGTCGACCAAGAAGGAGGTGGCAAACGATCATTGGGACCACATCACACTCCAAAGTGTCTTCATATGCACCAATTTTGAAGGAAACTTGGACCGTATGCTCAACTCGGATAGTGCCGGAGCCACTTAGCCATTGAACCTTGTAGCGGTGCGGGTGTTTCCTCTTTACCAATTGAAGCTTGGAGCATAGTTCTTCACTTGCCAAGTTGTGACAACTACCTCTGTCGATGATGACCTTGACGGACCTTCCATTGATGCTGGCCTTGGTGTGGAAAATATGGCATCGTTGGTATTCTTCTTGTTGATGTTGAAGAGTCAAGACCTTGGAGACAACAAGAGCGAGGCTCGTATCTTCATAAAAAAAGACTTGATCATCTTTATCCTCGTTCACGCACCGGTGCATGTCCACTTGCTCAAGAGCTTCCATCTCCTCATCACTCATGGAGTCGTAGGTGCCATCATCGTTGAGGATCATGGTTCGCTTGTTTGTACATTCATAAGACTTTTAGTCTTGGCCGCCGCAAGCGAAACACTTGAAGGAGCTTGTCTTGACAGTCTCATCGGTCGGGGTGGATGAAGAAGCATGCGGCTTGAAGTTGCTTGTAGTAGGAGGAAGACGACTTGAACTTGATGAAGTTTTCTTGTAACTCGGCTTGTCATCGTTACATGGAGAAGGTTTGGTTGATGTAGATGTTGGAGGAGTTGTTGAAGCTTGGTTGTTGGAAAAGCCGTAGGTCTTGGATGAGTACTTGGCGTACTTGAAGTCATCTTGCACTTGACGTTCCGCCTTGGTAGCTTGATGTACGAGCTCAATGAGGTTGGAGTAGGGTTGGAAGTCGGCGATCTTCTTGATGGGATGATTGAGTCCATTCAAGAATCGTGCCATAGTTTGCTCATCATCCTCCGTGACACTGGCTTGAATCATGGCAATCTCCATTTCCTTGTAGTATTCTTCAACACTCTTTATTCCTTGCTTGAGGAGTTGTAGCTTCTTGAAGAGATCGCGGTTGTAGTATGTGGGCACAAAACGTGCTCGCATGACATCCTTCATTTGAGCCCAAGTTGTGATTGGAGGTTCACCTCTTGCTTGTCGGTGCTCAAGAACTTGTTCCCACCATATGAGCACATAGTCTTGGAACTCTAGTGATGCCATAATGATCTTCTTCTCTTCCTCATAGTTGTGCAAACGAAAGATTTTCTCGAGCTTCAATGCCCATGAGAGGTATTCTTCGGGATCATTGCTTCCGTTGAATTTGGGCATGGTGAATTTTAGCTCTCCATAGCGTTGCTCTTCATTGTGTTGTTGGCGATGGTGATGATTACGCCCTTGACGCGGAGGGTAGTCGTCCTCATGTTGCTCTTGGCGTGGAGGAAGTCCATGATCAACATGGTCTTGTTGAACTTGAGGTTGAGGTGTAGCTTGACGAGCTTGTGGAGCTTGGCGTTGCACGCGCGGTTGGTAGTTCCTCTCTTGGATTTCTTCTCGAAGGGCTTCCCCTTGATTGCGCCGTTCGCGATTGCAGTTGGCGATAGATCGACTTGATTCTTGAAGGGCACGTTGTGCCTCAAGAGCTTGCGCTTCACGTAGTTGTTGTTGAAGACGTTGAGCCTCGGCGTCTTGTTGCTCTTGGTGTACGCGCTCGTTCTTCTTCTTCTTGGCGACGAAGACATTGTCGTTCTTGAGCTTGGGCAAAAGCGACTTGATTTGATTGAGGACGAGGGACTTGCTCATCGGCTTGCTCCTGTGAATGCTTGACGTGTAGCGTGTTGCGAGATGCATGACGGTCTTGACGCGCGGCTCGTCGAAGAGTGTTCGATGACGGTGTACTTGAGCCGGAGAAGGAGTCGTCGGAGTGTCGACTTGAGTGGATCCGTCTTGAGTATGATGATGTAGAAGGAGGACGGTTCACCAACAAAGCGAGGATCTCATCCATTCTTGCATCATTCTCTTGCTTGTGCGCGTCGAGCTTGTTGTCGAAGTAGTCTCATGTACATTGCTCGGAGAGTCGTAAGTCGGTGGCGAGGTTGTCGATGCAGTCATTCATTGCTTGTTCCTCTTGATGCAACGCTCGTTGTGCACCAAAGAGGTGGCTCTTGGTGACGTATGATGACATGTCGTCGTCTTGCTCGATGAAGAGTGGGTTGGTAGAAGTACTTGGCCTATCCATCATTCCAAGCAAAAATGTGAGTGGTAGAAGGAGAAGAACTTATACCAATGTACCTTTGACCGATGTTGATGATGAATCAAGTTCACTCTAATACGGACAATGAAACTATTGGTACCAATTCTAGTCGGTTCTCACACCTACACAAGTAAAGCTTATGGTGGTGCTTGGTTAGGATGGTGGCACAAAATTGATTGCAATCGTTAGTTTGACTCAAAGATGTTGAAAAAGATTCGCAAATTCGCAAATGCAACAAGTAGACCAAGCAAGTAGGGGTACACGGAAACACACGCGTAAATAGATAAATGGGATTGTGCAAATCAAAAGTGAGCCAAAATGTGGAATCCACGAAAATGCTCTTGTTGCACAATACTAGAGAGTAGCTAGCACGATTGCACAATAGGCGAATACGGAGCTTGTGCACAACCTACTAGGCAAAGATGCAACGATCTCTATCCCAAGTATGCTATATGTATGGTATTTCGGTGCTATGATCCAAGATGATCTTATATAACAATCTGAATGTAGTATGATGCTATGGTTCTTGCTTATAAGCTCTTTGCTTATCTTTCTTCTTTGCTTAAAAGTTCGGGTGGCTCTTTGACTTTTGAGCTCTTTTCTCATGCAAAACTTCACGAACCAACGTAGCAATCTTGTATGCTATGACAACTTTGTGACACACAAGTTGATTCCAAGATATGCACCACGGTGGTATGGTATGTATGCTATGTAGTATGATCACTAATGTGCACAAGTCACGTTGCCGGCAATACTCAAAGGCTAGTCTCGATGGGTAAGCTACGCAAAAGATGGGGTATGATGGTTATCAATGCAATTGCAAGGTATGACTAAGATGTCATCGAAGTTACCGTCCGCAGCGAAGATGAGTAGTCGACGAAGATGAGCGTTGGTGATGTTGATGTCGCACCGTACCTAGATAGCCGAAACACAATAGGACACGGGAAATCACAACTCTGGTGTTTTGCCAAGTGGAAGTGGTGGTGGTTGAAGTGGGGAAGTGCGTAGACGTAGGTGGTGGTGGTGGAGAACTGCAAAAGTGCAGTTTCAGCAGAGGAAGCCGGATGATCCGGGCGCGTCCGGATGATCCAGGTCAGGGTCCGGATGATCCGTGCAGGTTAAATGCGGTCGGGAACTGCTCGGTATGAACTCGAAAACGGCAAGAATTTCGACGATTCCGCGGATTTTGGATGGATTTCGAGGGAAGAAGGTCGGGAAGAGCAAGATCCACATGTTACACACCGAATCCACAGATCAAAATCAACAAAACATCATCAAACCAACAAATCACAAAAACATTTGGGGGCTATTTTTGGTGGGGATTTTCGGATTTAGGACGAAAACAACAAAATCAAGCTAGAGAACACGGGGTAGGGGCTCCAAAAACGTGATCAACGTGGCTCATGATACCAAGATGATGTAGGGCGGAACCCTAGGGCAAATCTTTCATGTTTGGAGAGGATCCTACGGGGGAAACACGAAGAACGCGCGGAAGAACATGAGGAAATCACGGGGAAAATGAGAGGATCACTAAACCGACAAGTAATCGATCACACAAGGGCTAGATCACCGAACACATAAGGTAGCACAAGATTCAAAATCAACAAAGGAAAGATACAAGAGTAGCCATTCTTCTCCGTGAGGAGGTCTTGATGGTCTTCCCTTGAAGGGGTCTTGAATCCGCTTGGGGGATCTTCTCCGAAGAGGTCGTGAGCTCCGAGGAGAAGTAACCAAGTGGATGAGCAAGGCTCTCACACAAAATATGAGCTAAACCAATGCTAATTATCAAACTGAGGAGGAGGAGTCCTATATATAGGCTAGGGGTGAAGGGGTACATGGGCTCAGCCCAACACGCGTGCGCCGGCGCTGGCCGGATGATCCGGGGGGTGGAGCGGGATGATCCGGGCTGGTCCGGATGATCTGGGTGGAGGCCCGGATGAGCTGGTGACACGGGAGGTGGCGGTGCAGGTCCGGATATCCGGCTGGGGGTCCGGATGTCCGGGCAGGGTCCGGATGATCCGGCTTCAGGTGGGAGCTTCGGGTGTCTTCGGGGCGCGTTAGCCGGATCGTCCGGACCGGGGTCCGGATCGTCCGGGCTCTGTCCGGATCGTCCGGGCCGCCGGCCGGATCGTCCGGCCAGTCTGGGACTTGGCGTTTTTCCTCTCCGTCTTCATGCATGTCTTCCGCTTCCGGTCCTCCTAGCTTCTTCGCTTCTCCATGGTTAACTCCTTGGTACCTGAGTATGCATAGCGTTTCCGTTTGAGGTAGTAACCATGTCTCATGTGAATCGAAACGGAGTTGTGAGAGGAGTGATGTCACCTCGGTTTCAAGAGCTCTTGCACGTGCTCGAGTCATAGGTCCAAGTGGTGTTGTAGGGGATGTAGATGCATCCATGGGGATGATTGTGGGATGCTCCGCATCATGATGATGATCACCTTATGGATTCACCACATACTATGTCTTCTACATGCTTAGATATGCCACCTATTTATGATGAATATGAAGATGAGCATGTTGATTTGCCTAGTTGTGATACCATGCTCCATAGGATATCTTGTGAAAATTCTAGAGATCACGTCATGTTTGACTATCCATTAAACTTGTCATATGCTAGGGGTGAGATTTCCCATAATTATTTGCATCATATGCATACCATTCATGATAATGCTCTAGATATCACTAGTGATGCTTTCCACAATTTGAGTCTCCATTATGCTATACATAATAACAAACCTCTCATGATGGTTGACATGTTTCTATATCACGCATCTCATTTATTTGAGCATTGGCTATTTTGTGCAAACCAACACACGCACGTGCGCATCATAAGGGATGATGTGTACATATACCACGCACACACAATTTTTCCTTTGTCTTTGTTGTGTGTAGGTACTGACGTATACTCGTCAACGTCTCAATCCCACGAGTTTACGAAACGAGCTCTTGTGAGCAACGACAATTTGGGATTCCGTGGATTATCCTTACCAACGTTCCCTTCGCGCAAGGACTACACGCTTCTCTTTTACTTGGCTCTCACACGGCTATGGGCTATCTACCACTTGTCACCTTATGCCCATACTATCATGTTCAATTTGCATGTTATGCCTCTTTACATGACTTTGCCATGCAATTGTGACCCTTGCTTGCATTTACCCATGAGGCACCATTATGATATTCCTATGTGTATTTGCATGCTTGGTGAAGATTGTTGTTGCTTTTGCCATGTTTATCATGTGCCTCATGCTATTGGTTATTCTTGTGTTGGGAGAGTCATGATGTTACATTGCTATTTACATAGGACTTCTTGCCAACACCATGAGCCTACTTTCCTCATATCTTGTTTTCATGATTATGATATGTCATGTGCATTATATATGCCCACTATTTGCACCCATGACATGCTTGCCATGATTCCTCCTAGTATGTTGCATCTTCGCACTACTAGCTTGCTTGACTTGATTGCTATGATTGCTTACTTGGTTGCATCACCCATGTTCCACTCTTACTCGCTTTCTTGGGTTGATGACATATATGTTCATGCCTCTCACATGATATATCTTGACCATTGTCTCTTGTGTCCATTAGATGCCTCTTTCATACCCACTTGTATTGAGTGCAACCATACTATGCTTATTGATCTTGGAGACTTTGACACCTTACTTGTGATGCATGCTTGTTTGATTGAGCCTATTGCATTTGGTTGTTCTTGCATCATATGCCTCCATACTATGCAATACTACCTTGTCATTTCTTATGATGAGCATTATGCATACATTTGTTGGGTATCTTACCACACGAATGATAGGCTTGGCCCTTCTGCTAACCTCATTTGTTTTTCCAAGTGTTTGTCATGTTCTTTCATTTTGAAGGATTTACAAGGCGGTACAACCACGAGACATATTGGTTATGTGAAGGTATACAAGATGCACGACTCCATCATCCTTGAGAAACTCCTAAAGGTGACCTCCTTCCCTTTGAGCCATCCTCAAATACGCACATTGGATGGGTCACTCTTTCATTGTTGTTTCCTTCGTGTTACCTACATGATGCATCTCACAAACGGAGGAGCGACATTTGAGATTGGCTCTATGGACCTTCAAGTTGAGGAGCGCTCGCACTTATTAGATGCACCTTCGGAACTCCACTCATGCGACGACATCGAGCTTTGGTACATCAACACTCCTTTGACTTTTTGTACCACAAACTCCATATTGGTTGATTAAGCTTCCACATGTCATGCTCGATGGACATCTCATACTCACCGCAAGTTTGCACCCTATGCATGGATTGACACACATTATGGTTGCCTTGTTGCATCTCGTATTCCCATGATACTTGAGCTTGTGCATTTCCTTAGAAAATTTGTTGTGATCTTTCTTGATGGAATATTCATACATCATGATCTTATTGCCTACCATCAATTACATGATAACTTTTTCATATTGAGCATCCATTTCCATATTCGTGCTATTGATAAACCGTCTCACTATGACATCATTTTGCACCATGGTTGCATTGATCATAATCACAAAACATTTGTGTGCACAATGAAAGCTTTTGCTCCCATGAACGCTTTGCATCTCATTCTTTATCATCTTGATAAGCTTCATGCGCTTTGCCACGTACAATCTTGCCGCAAGGACTTATTCTTCCTTAATGGACACTTTGTATGCGCTAACCATTGTATTTCCGAGTGTCGTTTGTGTTTGCTCTTTTTGCACGTATACTCCTCCGGCGACACCTTGGAGTACTTGGATTGCGCCATAACTTCCACTTCGTCCAAGTACAAGTCCATCCACGACAATCGTTTCTGTGGTGATGAGGATCATGATCCGATGTCGGATCTCTCCCAAGGGAGGGGAGATGATGCAGAGCATCCCTCAACTACCCGCACCGACACTCCATCACCACCGCAAACACCAAGAGGGCCAATGACAAGAGCACGTGCACGCAACATCGAGAACGACGTCACTTCTTTCCTCTCTGAGTTTCGTCCGGTTTCACATGAGAATGGGATACTACCTCAAAGAGATATGCTATGCATTCTGAGGTACATCAAAGATGATCGTGGGAAAGAGAAGACGGAGGTTCGAGCATCCATGGAGCGGGAGAATGAAGAAGAGGTCGAGAAGAAGGAAGGGAAAAAGATGGCCAACCCCCCTTGGACACTCTGGGTGCCCGGGCCCCCCAAGCTCCGGGTGCCCGGCCACCTCCAACTCCACCCGGGCGCTGCCCCTACTCGGTCCGGGTGCCCAGGCCCCTGCCCGTCTACAGCCGTGCCTCCCGGGTGCCCGGGCCTTGGCCGGCCGGGTGCCTGGCCCCTGCCCCTCCAGCCACTGGGTGTCGCCCAGTGCCGGGCTTGAGGCCGGGTGCCCGGCCACCCTCCACCGGCCTCAGCGCACCCGGGTGCAGACCTTGGGCCCCGGTGCCCGGCCTCCCTCTGACCGCCCCACAGGCAGGCAGGTGCCCGGCCCATGTTGCCCGTGTATCCGGACCCCTCCGGTCCATCCTCGTGTTTTGGCCTTTTGGCCTTTGTATCCTCCTCCCTTAACTTGTTTCGTCCCTAGACTATATAAGTGCCCCTCCTAGGTCATTTGTAGGGTTAGCAAAGATTAGACTAAACATTGTGAGCCTTTGCTCCTTGTTCCTCTCCTCTTAGGAGCTCAAGCCCCCACCTTGGGAAGAATCCATAGGATTATCAAGGCCTCCTCTTGGAGAAGATCATCAAGACCTCACATAGTGGGAAGAATTTACCAAGTGCTACTCTCCTTGTATTGATCTTGTAATCTTGTGGATCTTATGTGTGCTACTCTAGTGGATGTGATACTTGGGTTTGTTTGAGAGAATTGTTCTTGGTGTTCTTGGTGTTCTTGAGTTTTCCTCCTTTTCCTCCCTTGAAGTGTGAAAAGATCCTTCCTAGGGATTGACCCTACAACACTCTTGTTCATAAGGATAAAAATATTATTTTGCTTCCTATGACTCCTAATTCCATTTTAAAAGATGATATTAATAGAGCTAATAAAGGAAACAGGAGCAGAATAAGAGTGAAAATCAGATTGTGGCAAAAGAATTTGAGCAACAAATGAAGCCTAATAATAAACCATCTAGTGTTGCTTCTGAAACTAAATTGAAAAGTGCATGTTTATTTGCCACCAAATGTGATATTGATGAGCCAGATTTCAGCAAATCTGTTTGCTATGCTTTTGTTTGCAAAGAGGCATTATTTTCATTCGAGGATGTGCCTTCCTCTTTGCCTCCTACTGTCACTAACATTTTGCAGGAGGTCGCTGACGTCTTTCCACACGACGTGCCATCGGGATTACCGCCTATTCGAGGGATTGAGCATTAGATTGACTTAATTCCCGGTGCTTCACTGCCAAACCGTGCGCCACACCGTACCAATCCAGAGGAGACGAAGGAGATTATGCGTCAAGTACGAGAGCTTCTCGACAAAGGTTATATACGCGAATCCCTTAGTCCTTGTGGTGTTCCTATTATTCTAGTGCTGAAAAAGGATGGTACATCGCGTATGTGTGTTGATTGTAGAGGCATTAATAATATTACTATTCATTATCGTCATCCTATTCCTAGGCTAGATGATATGCTTGATGAATTGAGTGGCTCTACAATATTCTCCAAAGTTGATTTGCCTAGTGGATACCATAAAATTCGTATGAAATTGGGGGATGAACGGAAAACAGCATTTAAAACTAAGTTTGGATTATATGAGTGGTTAGTCATGCCTTTTGGGTTAACTAATGCACCTAGTACTTTCATGAGATTAATGAACGAAGTTTTACGTGCTTTCATTGGACGATTTGTGGTAGTTTACTTTGAAGACATATTGATTTATAGCAGATCTTTGGAGGAACATTTGGAACATTTACGTGTTGTTTTTATTGCTCTACGTGATGCACGTTTGTTTGGTAACCTTGGGAAGTGCACCTTTTGCACCGGCCAAGTGTCTTTTCTTGGCTATCTTGTTACTCCACAGGGAATTGAAGTTGATAAAGCCAAGATTGAAGCTATTGAGAGTTGCCGCAGCCCAAAACGGTCACACAAGTGAGGAGTTTTCTTGGCCTCGCTGGATTCTATAGGCGTTTTGTGAGAGATTTCAGCACCATTGCTGCACCTCTCAATGAGCTTACAAAGAAGGATGTGCCCTTTGTTTGGGGTACCGCACAGGAAGAAGCCTTCACGGTGTTGAAAGATAAGTTGACACATGCTCCTTTACTCCAACTTCCTGATTTTAATAAGAATTTTGAGCTTGAATGTGATGCTAGCGGAATTGGATTAGGAGGTGTGTTATTACAAGATGGCAAACCTGTTGCATACTTTTCTGAAAAATTGAGTGGGCCTAGTCTGAATTATTCTACTTATGATAAAGAATTATATGCTCTTGTTCAGACTTTAGAGACATGGCAACATTATTTATGGCCCAAAGAATTTGTTATACATTTTGATCATGAATCTTTGAAACGTATTAAAAGTTAAGCTAAACTGAATCGTAGACATGCTAAATGGGTTGAATTCATTGAGACTTTCCCTTATGTCATTAAACACAAGAAGGGTAAAGAAAATGTTATTGCTGATGCATTGTCTCGTCACTATACTATGCTTTCACAACTTGACATCAAAATATTTGGTTTGGAGACCATCAAAGATCAATATGTGCATGATGCTGATTTTAAAGATGTATTGCAGAATTGTAAAGAAGGAAGAACATGGAACAAGTTCGTCGTTAATGATGTCTTTGTGTTCCATGCTAACAAGCTATGCATTCCAGCTAGCTCCGTTCGTCTTTTGTTGTTGTAGGAGGCGCATGGAGGAGGACTCATGGGACACTTTGGCATGAAGAAGACGGAGGACGTACTTGCTACACATTTCTTTTGGCCAAATATGAGACGGGATGTTGACCGTTTTATTGCTCGCTGCACTACATGTCAAAAAGCTAAGTCACGACTCAATCCTCATGGTTTATATATGCCTTTGCCTGTACCTAGTGTTCCTTGGGAGGATATATCTATTGAATTTGTTTTAGGTTTACCTAGAACAAAGAAGGGAGGATAACATATTTGTTGTCGTGGATAGATTCTCGAAAATGGCACACTTTATCACGATGTCATAAAAGCGATGATCTTTGTTAATGTTGCTGATTTGTTCTTTCGTGAAATTATTAAACTTGTATGGTGTGCCAAATACTATTGTTTCAGATTGTGATACTAAATTTCTTAGCCACTTTTGGAGATGTTTATGGGCTAAGTTGGGGACTAAACTGCTTTTAGTACTACTTGTCACCCCAAACCGATGGACAAACTGAAGTAGTCAATAGAACATTGTCTACTATGCTTAGGGCTGTTTTGAAGAATAATAAGAAAATGTGGGAGGAATGCTTGCCTCATATTGAATTTGCTTATAATCTGATGAGGACATCCATACCATTGTTACACCCACGGCCCCTACTGTTACATATACGGGACCAATTACTAGAGCTCGCGCACGCCAATTAAATTACCAGGTACTTTCGTTTCTTGGTAACGATTCTAATGTTCATGAGAATATGATGCTGCCTAAATTGGATACATTTGTTTTGCTTACAAATGAAGGGCCTAGCTTGGAGAAGGATGAACATTGGAGCAAGAACACGCATGGAGTTGATGGCATGCGCAAGGGATCAAACGGAGTTACAAGTGATGATTTCAGGACTTTGAAGCCACCATAAGGAGTGCATGAAGCCTTGGACGAAATATACAAGTTGCCACTTCATAATATTCGTCCATAGGCTATTCTAGGTCTTCGTCACCTTATTATTGGGCCAGGCCCATGTAATTTCGAAATACTTAAGTATAGGCTATTTTAGAGTCCGTATGTGTGGGAAACAAGAGATAGGGTTGGCTTGACCCCACCTTCAAGGGCCACGAAATTCACTCCTTTTCCCCATATATACAGCCCTTAGGGCGTCGTTTAGACTTTGGGTTTTGTTTAGATCAAAAGTTCGCCATAGCTGCAACTTCGCGTGCCGTTTGTGTTCAACGACCGGACAAAGCGTCACAGAACCCCACCTTGATAAATAAAGCTTTCATCTTATATTCGCAATATCCAGTTGCAATCTCAGTTTCTTGCTTGTTCTTCGTTTGCTCGCGGAAATAGACCCTCGTGGTCGGGTTGATCGTGCTCGGCGTGGTCAATAACCTCTCGGAGTTGGTTTAGCGATTGCTAAAGCGCGGCGTCCTCGCACGCTTCGTAGTCGGATCGTCAAAGTCGACTTCCACCAAAGCGAAATCCACCATCTCATCGAAAGGCGGGACACCTCTGCCTCTATCAAGTGGTATCAGATTTCCGGGTTGCTCGGTGAGATTTTACAGTTTTAAGTAGTTTAGATCGAGTCATTCTTCATACCAATAGTCCACGAAAAAGCCAAAAAAATTAGGGTTAGTTCATCCTTCGAACCAATCGAGCCTTTGCATAATCTTTTCTGTATTTGCTTTGTTGAATTTGCGGTTGCATCGTCGTGTCAAGTTGCTGGTCTTAGCGTCTAGTCTTTTAGAGTTTGAGTTACATTCACAGGTTGTCACGCGCCGCTGCCATATACCACCACCACATATTCACCGCCAATCTGAATCCATATCGCCACCACATATCCGCCGCCATCACGCCCATCCGAGTCCACGCAACATATATCCGCCACCGGTCCGAGTTCCACAGATTCATCTCCGCCACCATCCGAGTTCCACAGATTCATCTCCGCCACCAGTCCTAGTCCGAGTCCAGTAATTGTTGCATTGTTCTCGATTTCCAGATCACGCGTTACTCCGAGTCGTGACAGCAGAGGACTCCCCAACTTCCAAGCCATCCGCAGAAGAAAAATAGTTCCAGTTTCATCCGCAGAAGGAAAATTCTGGCTAGGCAGTTTTTAGACCATTTGTAGACTTTTCCGAAAAAAATTTGTTGCGGAGCAAAAAAAAAAAAAAGAGGACAAAAAAGTGCAAAAAAAAAGGAAAAAAGGAGAAAAAAAAATTCAGAGTGTGCTCCTTCCTTGTTTACGTGCAGCGCCGTGATTTTGTTAGTGTTCTAGGCTCGCGTCTCTAGCACGGTCTAGCCTAGGACCAGCCAATCACCGTCGTTGGCGTCTATTCAACTTTGCATCTCTGAATTGATTATTCTTGACCTTTTTGCTACCATATTATATGCCTTCCCAGCTCCACATACATCTCGTCGTGCGTTTGATTCTCCACAGTAATCGCTATATCCAAGCTTTGAGAGTTTTGACTACAACGGTTGCCGATCACCACCTGCTGCTTTGGGTAGAACTGGTAAGAATTTGAGATTTGCTTGCGGGTTTGTGATACACCACCACCACTTTTTAGTAGTTTGTAGGATCATATTCTTGTGTGTTTCTAATTTCGCTAACCATGGTAGGATCACAAGCCGATGAGACTGATTGGGAGAACTGACGAACAAACAGCTACATGATAAGTTTCAGCAAATGATGATTGGACAGGTGCAAGATGTGCTAAACAGATTTGACGAGGCCATGGAGAAGATAGATGGCATTGAGAAGGCGTTTGAAACAAAGCTTGATAGCAAGTTTGATGAACTGCTCGCGCGTTTTCCACAACCGCCGCGGCTGCACCTATCGCGCCTCTGCAGCGACAACAACTTCGCCCCTTCGAATCGGTATGGGCGAGCTCGGCGTGTTCCTATTGAGCCAGGACAAAATTCTGGTGCCGCTGCTCTGCTGTTGGTGCTTCGTGGCTCCTGCTCTGCTGCTGCTGCTGGTACCGAGGAGGATGATGAGTATGCGGGCGATTATGAGGATGAGGTTGATCAACATCGAACTACGTGCAACCACCAGCACCACAACCACCGGTCGTCCACATGCAAATAATGGCAATGTTAGGGCTCCCCTCAGTGCGAGATCATGACCATCTCCCTAAACTGAAATTGAATATTCCACCATTTGAGGGTAGATATGTTCACGATATATATCTTACTTGGGAGTTAGAAACTGAACAACGATTTACATGTTTACAATATCACGAGGAGAGCGTGTTCTGCTGCTTTGCTTTGTGCTTTCACTAGCTTTGCATGTGTTTGGTGGTCGAACATTGTAGATTATATCATGTTCCAGCTACTTGGGCTGCTTTGAAAACTGCTATGCGTACTCGTTGGGTTCCACCATATTATCAACGTGAATTACTTCAAAAATTGCAGCGCTTAAGACAAGGTAAAAATTCTGTAGAAGAATATTATCGGGAATTACAAACTGGCTTGATTAGATGTGGTATTGTTGAGGAGAATGAAGCTATGCTTGCACGTTTTACGGGTGGATTAAATAGAGATATTCAGACCATTCTAGACTATAAGGATTATAATAATATCACTCGTTTATTCCATCTTGCTTGTAAAGCTGAGCGTGAAGTCTTGAGGATCGACAGGCATTGGCGCCGCACTAACTTTTCTGCAGGTCGACCTTCATCATGGACACCACGTGCATCATCTACTTCCTTTGCACCATCACCTCCTTGGTGCCACCTCCAACCGTGATACAAGAAAGCAGGCACAACCACCACTATCTTCCAAGAGCACACTGCCGGGCCTGCCAGAGCTCTTCTTCTTCCATGGCGTCAGCAGGGCACACAAGTGATATTATTTGTCGTCGTTGTAAGGGAAGAGGACATTTTCTTGAGAATGCAAATCTCAGCGTGTGATGATTGCTACCGAGGATGGTGGGTATGAGTCCGCTAGTGACTATGATGAGGAGACTTTGGCTCTTATTTCACATGAGGAACACGGTGGAGATGATTCGATCATGAGACACAATACATGGCTCTGAAGATCTTGACAGTATGAATGTTTAGTTGCTCAACGTGTTTTGAGTGTGCAGGTTACACAAGCTGAGCAAAATCGGAGGCATAATTTGTTCCATACAAAGGGAGTTGTGAAGGAGCGTTCTATTCAGCGTCATCATAGATGGAGGGAGCTGCAACAACTTGGCTAGCATGGAGATGGTGGAGAAGCTATCTCTCACCACAAGACCACATCCACATCCTTACTACATCCAATGGTTCAACAACAGCGGCAAGGTTAAGGTAACACGTCTTGTTAGTGTGCATTTTAGTATCTCTACATATGTTGATTATGTTGATTGTGATGTGGTACCTATGCAAGCATGTTCCTTGTTACTTGGTAGACCATGGCAATTTGATAAAAATTCTGTACACCATGGTAGAAACAATCAAGATACTCTTGTTCATAAGGATAAAAATATTACTTTGCTTCCTATGACTCCTGAGTCCATTTTGAAAGATGATATTAATAGAGCTAATAAAGCAAAACAGGAGAAAATAAGAGTGAAAATCAGATTGTGGCAAAAGAATTTGAGCAACACATGAAGCCTAATAATAAACCATCTCTTGTTGCTTCGAAATTAAATTGAAAAGTGCATGTTTACTTGCCACCAAATCTGATATTGATGAGCTAGATTTTAGCAAATCTATTTGCTATGCTTTTGTGTGCAAAGAGGCATTATTTTCATTCGAGGACGTGCCTTCCTCTTTGCCCCTGCTGTCACTAACATTTTGCGGGAGTTCACGACGTCTTTCCACAAGGCGTGCCACCGGATTACCACCTATTCGAGGATTGAGCATCAAATTGACTTAATTCGGTGCATCATTACCAACCGTGCACCATACCGTACCAATCCGGAGGAGACGAAGGAGATTATCGCCAAGTCACGGAGCTGCTCGACAAAGGTTATATCTGCGAATCCCTTAGTCCTTGTGCTGTTCCTATTATTCTAGTGCGAAAAAGGATGGTACGTCACGTATGTGTGTTGATTGTAGAGGCATTAATAATATTACTATTCGTTATCGTCACTCTATTCCTAGGCTAGATGATATGCTTGATGAATTGAGTGGCTCTACAATATTCTCCAAAGTTGATTTGCGTAGTGGATACCATCAAATTCGTATGAAATTGGGAGATGAATGGAAAACAGCATTTAAAACTAAGTTGGGATTATATGAGTGGTTAGTCATGCCTTTTGGGTTAACTAATGCACCTAGTACTTTCATGAGATTAATGAGCGAAGTTTTACGTGCTTTCATTGGACGATTTGTGGTAGTCTATTTTGATGATATACTGATTTATAGCAAATCTTTGGAAGAACATTTGGAACATTTACGTGCTGTTTTTAATGCTCTCGTGATGCACGTTTGTTTGGTAACCTTGGGAAGTGCACCTTTTGCACCGACCGAGTATCTTTTCTTGGCTATGTTGTTACTCCACGAGGAATTGAAGTTGATAAAGCCAAGATTGAAGCTATTGAGAGTTGGCCGCAGCCCAAAACGGTCACACAAGTGAGGAGTTTCCTTGGCCTTGCTGGTTTCTATAGGCGTTTTGTGAGAGATTTCAGCACCATTGCTGCACCTCTCAACGAGCTTACAAAGAAGGATGTGCCTTTTGTTTGGGGTACCGCACGGAAGAAGCCTTCACGGTGTTGAAAGATAAGTTGACACATGCTCCTTTACTCCAACTTCCTGATTTTAATAAGACTTTTGAGCTTGAATGTGATGCTAGTGGAATTGGATTAGGAGGTGTGTTATTACAAGATGGCAAACCTGTTGCATACTTTTACGAAAAATTGAGTGGGCCTAGTCTGAATTATTCTACTTATGATAAAGAATTATATGCTCTTGTTCGGACTTTAGAAACATGGCAACATTATTTATGGCCCAAAGAATTTGTTATACATTACGATCATGAATCTTTGAAACATATTAAAAGTCAAGCTAAACTGAATCGTAGACATGCTAAATGGGTTGAATTCATTGAGACTTTCCTTATGTCATTAAACACAAGAAGGGTAAAGAAAATGTTATTGCCGATGCATTGTCTCGTCGCTATACTATGCTTTCACAACTTGACTTCAAAATATTTGGTTTGGAGACCATCAAAGATCAATATGTGCATGATGCTGATTTTAAAGATGTATTGCAGCATTGTAAAGAAGGAAGAACATGGAACAAGTTTGTCGTTAATGATGGATTTGTGTTCGTGCTAACAAGCTATGCATTCCAGCTAGCTCCGTTAGTCTTTTGTTGTTGCAGGAGGCGCATGGAGGAGGACTAATGGGACACTTTGGCGTGAAGAAGACGGAGGGCGTACTTGCTACACATTTCTTTTGGCCACAGATGAGGCGGATGTTGAGCGTTTTATTGCTCGCTGCACTACATGTCAAAAAGCTAAGTCACGACTCAATCCTCATGGTTTATATATGCCTTTGCCTGTACCTAGTGTTCCTTGGGAGGATATATCTATGGACTTTGTTTTAGGTTTACCTAGAACAAAGAAGGGAAGGGATAGCATATTTGTTGTCGTGGATAGATTCTCGAAAATGGCACACTTTATACCATGTCATAAAAGCGATGATGTTGTTAATGTTGCTGATTTGTTCTTTCGTGAAATTATTAAGCTTGCATGGTGTGCCAAATACTATTGTTTCAGATCGTGATACTAAATTTCTTAGCCACTTTTGGAGATGTTTATGGGCTAAGTTGGGGACTAAACTGCTTTTAGTACTACTTGTCACCCCAAACCGATGGACAAACTGAAGTAGTCAATAGAACATTGTCTACTATGCTTAGGGCTGTTCTAAAGAATAATAAGAAAATGTGGGAGGAATGCTTGCCTCATATTGAATTTGCTTATAATCGTTCATTGCATTCTACTACTAAGATGTGCCCTTTTGAAATTGTGTATGGTTTCCTACCTCGTGCACCTATTGATTTGTTGCCTCTTCCATCTTGGAGAAGGTTAATTTTGATGCTAAAGAACGTTCTGAATTGATTTTAAAATGCATGAGTTAACTAAGGAAAACATTGAGCGTATGAATGCTAAATATAAACTTCTGGAGAT
Organism: Aegilops speltoides; assembly: GCA_021437245.1. Lineage (NCBI taxonomy): Eukaryota > Viridiplantae > Streptophyta > Magnoliopsida > Poales > Poaceae > Aegilops > Aegilops speltoides. Next base: position 206,127,805 of record CM038141.1, read on the forward strand.
AAGGGTAGAAAACATGTTGTGTTTGCACTGGAGATCTTGTTTGGTTACATTTGCGTAAAGATAGATTTCTAATTTGCGCAAATCAAAGCTAATGCCACGTGCTGATGGTCCTTTTAAGGTGTTAGAAGATAAATGATAATGCATATAAACTTGAGCTACCTGCAGATTTTGGGGTTAGTCCACTTTTAACATTGCAGATTTGAAGCCTTATTTGGGTGAGGAAGATGAGCTTCCGTCGAGGGCGACTTCAGTTCAAGAAGGGAGGATGATGAGGACATCCATACCATTGTTACACCCACGGCCCCTCTTGTTACATATCTGGGACCAATTACTAGAGCTCGCATGACGCCAATTAAATTACCGGTACTTTCGTTTCTTGGTAATGATTCTAATGTTCATGAGAAAATGATGCTGCCTAAATTGGATACATTTGTTTTGCTTACAAATGAAGGGCCTAGCTTGGAGAAGGATGAACATTGGAGCAAGAACACGCATGGAGTTGATGGCATGCAAGGGATCAAAACGGAGTTACAAGTGATGATTTCAGGACTTTGAAGCCACCATAAGGAGTGCATGAAGCCTTGGACGAAATATACAAGTTGCCACTTCATAATATTCGTCCATAGGCTATTCTAGGTGCTCGTCACCTTATTATTGGGCCAGGCCCATGTAATTTCGAAATACTTAAGTATAGGCTATTTTAGAGTCCGTATGTGTGGGGAAACAAGAGATAGGGTTGGCTTCGGACCCCACCTTCAAGGGCCACGAAATTCCTCCTTTTCCCCATATATACAGCCCTTAGGGCGTCGTTTAGACTTTGGGTTTTGTTTAGATCAAAAGTTCGCCATAGCTGCAACTTCGCGTGCCGTTTGTGTTCAACGACCGGACAAAGGCGTCCACGAACCCCACCTTGATAAATAAAGCTTTCATCTTATATTCGCAATATCCAGATTGCAATCTCAGTTTCTTGCTTGTTCTTCGTTTGCTCGCAGAAATAGACCCTCGTGGTCGTTGATCGTGCTCGGCGTGGTCAATAACCTCTCGGAGTTGGTTTAGCGATTGCTAAGTAGCGGCGTCCTCGCCTTCGTAGTCGGATCGTCAAAGTCGACTTCCACCAAAGCGAAATCCACCATCTCATCTAAAGACGGGACACCTCTGCCTCTATCATAATCGTTCATTGCATTCTACTACTAAGATGTGCCCTTTTGAAGTTGTGTATGGTTTTCTACCTCGTGCACCTATTGATTTGTTGCCTCGTCCATCTTCGGAGAAGGTTAATTTTGATGCTAAACAACGTGCTGAATTGATTTTAAAAATGCATGAGTTAACTATGGAACACATTGAGCGTATGAATGCTAAATATAAACTTGTTGGAGATAAGGGTAGAAAACATGTTGTGTTTGCACCTGGAGATCTTGTTTGGTTACATTTGCGTAAGGATAGATTTCTTGATTCGCGCAAATCAAAGCTAATGCCACGTGCTGATGGTCCCTTTAAGGTGTTGGAGAAAATAAATGATAATGCATATAAACTTGAGCTGCCTACAGATTTTGGGGTTAGTCCCACTTTTAACATTGCAGATTTGAAGCCTTATTTGGGTGAGGAAGATGAACTTCCGTCGAGGACGACTTCATTTCAAGAAGGGGAGGATGATGAGGACATCAATACCAGTGTTACACCCACAGCCCCTGCTGCTATACATACTGGACCAATTACTAGAGCTCGCGCACGCCAACTAAATTACCAGGTACTTTCGTTTGTTGGTAAGGATTCTAATGTTCATGAGAATATGATGCTGCCTAAATTGGATACATTTGTTTTGCTTACAAATGAAGTGCCAAGCTTGGAGAAGGATGAACATTGGAGCAAGAACAAGCATGGAGATGATGGCATGCGCAAGGGGAACAAGAACGGAGTTACAAGTGATGATTTCAGCACTTTGAAGCCACCATAATGGGTGCATGAAGCCTTGGACGAAATATACAAGATGCCACTTCATAAATTTCGTCCCGAGGCTATTCTAGGTGCTGCGTCACCTTATTATTGGGCCAGGCCCATGTAATTTCGAAATACATAAGTATAGGCTATTTTTAGAGTCCGTGTGTGTGGTGAAACAAGAGATAGGGTTGATTTCGGACCCCTCCACCAAGGGCCACGAAATTCTCCCCTCTTCCTCCATATATACAGCACTTAGGGCACCGTTTAGACTTTGGGTTTTGTTTAGACTAAAGTTCCCAATAGCTGCAACTTCGCGTACTTCGTTTGTGTTCAACGACCAGACAAAGGCGTCACAGAACCCCACCTTGATCAATAAAGCTTTCATCTTATATTCGCAATATCCAGATTGCAATCTCAGTTTCTTGCTTGTTCTTCGTTTGCTCGTAGGAAACAGACCCTCGTGGTCAGGTTGATCATGCTCCGGCATGGTCAATAACCTCTCGGAGTTGGTTTAGCGATTGCTAAGGCGCGACGTCCTCGCACATTCGTAGTCGGATCGTCAAAGTCGACTTCCACCAAAGCGATATCCATCATCTCATCGAAAGACGGGACACCTTTGCCTCTATCAGAACCCGATGGAGCGATTCTATCGCTACTGCTGCTAACTGAAGCCGATCGATGCTGCCTCTGGGATGAACAGTGAGCGTTGCGGGGGGGTTTGGATGAACAGTTAGCGGTGGCGTTGCCTCTGGATGAACAGGAACCCATGGTGTGGAGGGCTAGATGAACAGAAGACAGTGGAGGGGTGGCCGTGGAGGGTGGTTGAGCAGGACCCGTGGTGTGGAGGGCTGGATGAACAGTAGATGGTGGAGGGTGCCCGTGGAGGGTGGTTGAGCGATGGCGGTCGAGTAGCGCGGTGGAGGCTGAATGAGCAGGAGCCCGTGGAGGCTGGAGGAGGTCGACGATGCCCGTGGAGGCTGGAGGAGGTCAGCGGTGGAGATGAACAGGTATCCGTGGAGTCCGTTTTGTGGTATGCCACACCTCCCCCGTTTGACCGTGGCGCTCCAACACAAGTCCATTTAAATGCATTTTGCGATGCGCGAACCCTCCGATCAACAGGACCCCGTTTGACCGTAGGAGGTCCGTTTCGTCCTTTTTGCGGTACGCCACACCCCTCCCGATCAACAGGACCCCCGTTTCGACCGTAGGAGGTCCGTTTCCTCCGTTTTGAGGTACGCCAGGCCCCTCCCGATCAACAGGACCCCGTTTCGAACGTGGCCGGTCGAACACAAGGCCGTTTCCTCCATTGTGCGGTACGCCAGGCCTCATTTCCATCACCTGTTCCGTCCAAGCCCTCCCGATGAACACGACCACGCATTCCGTTCCGACCCATCCGGTTGGCTCCCACGCTTTCCGTTGCCTCTCGATGAACACGATGCATTCCGTTGCCTCCCCATGAACACGACGACGATGCTGTTTCTCCGTTTCGACCCAGCCATGTATGTATGCGCAAGTAGGCATTCGAGACCCTGCCCGTATGTACGTATGTGGCTGTATTTTCTTTCTTGCACCCTCACCGCTATACGTATGTGTACATGCTACGTGCGCGCCTCTACTACGACACGTGCGCACCTCTACTACGACACGTGCGCGCCTCTACATCGACCAGTATGTACGTACACGTTCGCGACCAGAATGACAATGGTACGTACGCTTCGACCAGGTGGGTCCCGACTGTCAGGCACTTCCTTGCCTGCGAAGATGTAGCTGGTGGGTCCCGGCAGTCAGGGGGCGAATCGTTTTTTTTGCCCGGACGCACTTCCTTGCGTGCGAAGATGTAGCTGGTGGGTCCCAGTAGTTAGGGGGGTGAATCATTTTTTTTGCGAAATACGGTGGCGCTGGTGGTTCCCAGTAGTCAGGGGGTGAATCGTTTTTTTCGCGAAATATGGTGGCCCATCTGGTGGGTCCCTGCTGTCAGGTGGAGGAATCATTATTTTTCGTAATAAGGAGGCACTTCCTTGCGGCGGCCGTGGACCCAGCTGTCAACCTCTCCATGTACAGTCCACGTCCGATGGAAGTCGTTCCTTGACCACATTGACCACGCCGCGCCGAGAGGACCACGGTGGTGGACGACAGCGAGACCTAGGAAGGGGAAGACTCGGAGTCAGGGAAGATGTAGCAGTGGATGCCCACGCGAAGAGGAGTACGAGGATTCACTGGTTCGGCTGCGGTGTGAGGCTGCTATCGCCGCAGAATAACAGGGGGTGTGGGTGAGTAGAGGGATGGCCTGGACAGCGGTGGGAGTAGTAGGGGGCGGTGAGGCCTCCAGCGGCATCCTGACCGACCACGGGAGGCAGGAGCACGCGGCACGACCGGCGCTGGTTTGGGCGGCTGGAGCAAGAAGACCAGAGGTTGAAGAAGCACTACGGCCGTTGGATGAACATCGTACGGTAACAGGAGCTAGAATCATTCATATTGACTAAGTTGACAAAGCCCTCCGTCCCCGTAACTTGGTAGGCCCACAAGTCAGCCTCCCACTATGCTGGGTTCCAGCTGGCAGGGGGAGTATTCATTTTTTTTGTGCGTAATAAGGAGGCACTTCCTTGCATGCGAAGATAGCTGGTGGGTCCAACATGTCAGCTGGGGGCACATTTTTTTCACGAAATACAGAGGCCCTTCCGGTGGGTCCCAGATGTCAGGTGGAGGAATAATTATTTTGCGCGTAATAAGGAGGCACTTCCTTGCTGCGGCCGTGATGTAGGGCGGAACCCTATGGCGACGATCTTTCACGTTTGGAGTGGATTCTACGGGGAATCACGAACAACACGCGGAAGCACAAAGAGGAAACACGGGGAAAATGAGGGAGAATCACTAAACCGACAAGGAATCAATCACACAAGTGCTAGATCACCGAGAGCAAATGGTAACACATGATCCAAATTCAACAAAGGTAAGGATACAAAGGAACCGTTCTTCTCCGTGAGGAGGTCTTGATGATTAGAAGGGGTCTTGAATCCGCTTGGGGGATCTTCTCCGAAGAGGTCGTGAACTCCGAGGAGAAGTATCCAAGTGGATGAGCAAGGCTCTCACACAAATATAAGCTAAACCAATGCTACCCTAGAAAGGTGGGGACGAAAGAGTATATATAGTCTAGGGGGGCGAAGAGGTACATGGGCTGCGGCCCAACACGAAATCAGCACTCAGGTGTCGGACGTCCGGAAGGCGTCGGACGTCCGGGGCTTCGGAACGGTCCGGACGTCCGGGGCTGTCGGACTTCCGTAAATTCGGCTCTGGTCCCGGTCGCTCGGTCGTCCGGTGGCTTCGGTCTTTCGTTAATTTCCTCTCGAGTGCCCAGCTGCCGGACGTCCGGAGGGCGTCGGTCGTTCGTGGCCCTAGGAGTCGTCGGACGTCCGGGAAGGGCCGGTCGTCCGTGGCCTGTAGCTTTGTCCTGTCTTCCTTCCCTCGCTATAGCATCTCCCAGGGCTCGGACGTCCGGAACCGACCGGTTGTTCGGAGCCTGTAGCTTCACAAACGGCCTTCCTTCTTGATGTTCGTGCTTGGCGTCCTTGCCACTTTGGCCATTGGGTGTAGCTGTCCCGTGGCTCTCCTCCAGGTACCTGATCACACACAGAGTGTCCATATGAGGTAGTAGCCAAGTCTCGTGAGTAGAGAGAGGAAGTTCAGAGAGGAGCGAGTTCACCTTATCTTTGATAGCCTTTGCTTTGGCTCTTGTCATGGGTCCAAGTGGTGTTGAGGGAGATGTCGATACGTCCATGGGGATGAGCGAGGGATGCTCCACATCATCTCCCCCCCCTTGGGAGAGATCCGACCACGGATCAAATGCTTCATCTCCATGGTATGGCGCAAGGTCCTTGACGTTGAAGATGTCGCTCACATTGTACTTGCCTGGTGGTAGTTCTATCTTGTAGGCATTGTCGTTGTAGCGTGCTAGCACCTTGAAGGGTCCATTGGCTCGAGGGAGAAGTTTGGACTTGCGTTCATTGGGGAAGCGGTCCTTTTGAAGGTGTATCCACACAAGATCGCCAATGTTGAGGATCATGGGTTTCTTGTTGACGTTGAGCTTGGTCGCTAGTCGTTGTACTTGGCGCTCGATGGTATGCCTTGTATCCTCATGCATCTTCTTGATGTAGCTTGCCCGTGCACTCGCATCCATTTTGGTGCGCTCTTGTAGAGGAAGAGGTAGAATGTCCAATGGTGACAATGGGTTGATGCCGTAGACGACCTCGAAGGGGGACTTGTCGGTAGTCAAATGTCTTGCACGGTTGCAGGCATACTCGGCGATGGGTAGACACGCCTCCCACTCCTTGATGTTCTTTTTGATCAACACGCGAAGTAGAGTGGAGAGAGTCCGGTTCATCACCTCCGTTTGGCCTTCAGTTTGAGGATGGTATGCCGATGAGAACAAGAGCTTGATTCCGAGCTTCGCGCATAGGGTCTTCCAAAAGTAACTCAAGAACTTGATGTCGCGGTCGGAGATGATTGTCTTTGGAACGCCATGGAGACGCAAGATTTCCCTACAAAAGAGATTTGCAACGTGTGAAGCATCGTCTATCTTGTTGCAAGGGATGAAATGTGCCATCTTAGAAAATCGATCCACAACAACAAACACGGAATCCTTTCCATTTTGAGTTCTAGGCATACCAAGTACAAAGTCCATGCTAATGTCTTCCCAAGGTTGATAAGGAATAGGAAGAGGCATGTAAAGACCATGAGATTGAGCTTTAGACTTAGCTTTGCGACATGTAGAGCATCGGGTGGTGAAGCGTGAGACGTCTCGAAACATCTTGGGCCAAAAGTAGTTCTTGGATAGCGTGGCGAATGTCTTATCTCATCCAAAATGTCCCATGAGTCCGCCTCCATGAGCCTCTTGCAAAAGTAGCAAACGAAGGGAAGATTCGGGAATGCATAGTTTGTTCGCTTTCATAAGATAAGCATCCTTGATATAATATTGTTCCCAAGAAGTATGCGTCAAACACTTAGCATAAGGAATAGCAAAAGATGGATCATTAGCATAAAAGTCTTTCATGTGCTCAAAGCCAATAACATTCAGCTCAAGTTTAGTGACAAGCGTGCATATGCGTGAAAGCGCATCCGAAACTACATTTTCCTTACCCTTAATGTACTTGATCACATAGGGGAAAGATTCAATAAATTCACTCCATTTGGCACGACGCTTGTTCAACTTAGTTTGACCTTTTAAGTACTTAAGCGTTTCATGATCGGTATTTATGACAAACTCATGAGGTCTAAGATAATGTTCCCAAACATGTAGCACACGTACTAAAGCATACAATTCTTTGTCATATATGGGATAGTTAAGTTGAGCACCGGAGAGTTTGTCACTAAAATATACAATGGCTCGTTTTTCTTGCATCAAAACTCCGCCAATTCCGGTACCACTTGCATCACAATGAACCTCAAAAGTTTTGTCAAAATTGGGCAAAGCAAGAATCGGAGCATGAGTAAGCAAAGACTTGAGTTCATCAAAAGCGGTGGATTGCAAAGATCCCCATACAAAAGGAGCATTCTTCTTACTCAAGGCATGCAAAGGAGCTGCAATAGTGCTAATATCTTTCACAAAGCAACGATAAAAACCCGCATGACCAAGAAAACTATGCACTTGTTGCAAATTGGTGGGTTGGGGCCAAGTTTTAATTGCTTCAATTTTAGTTTCATCAACATGGACACCCTTGGAAGAGACAACGAAACCCAAGAAAACCACTTTGTCAACACCAAATGTGCATTTTTTCATGTTGGCATAAAGACTTTCCTTGCGAAGGGTTTGCAAAACAGCCCTAACATGATCAAGATGCTCTTTCATGGTTTTGCTAAACATAAGAATATCATCGAAGTAAACCACAACAAAGACTCCAATATAAGGTCGAAGTACATGATGCATGAGACGCACAAAAGTATCGGGAGCCTCCGATAAACCCATAGGCATAACTAACCACTCATATAAGCCAAATTTGGTTTTGAAGGCAGTTTTCCATTCATCACCCTCTTGTATGCGGATTTGATAATAGCCAATTTTAAGATCAATTTTTGAGAAAAAGTTGGCTCCACTAAGTTCATCAAGCATATCATCTAAGCGAGGAATGGGATTCCTATAGCGAACGGTGATAGCATTTATAGGTCTACAATCGGAACACAAGCGGAAACTTCCATCGGACTTAGGCACAAGTATAACGGGAACGGCGCAAGGGCTTAAGCTTTCACGTACATGACCATTGTCGATTAGTTGTTGTACTTGCCGTTGAATCTCCTTGGTTTTTTCGGGGTTGACACGGTATGGAGCTCTGTTTGGAAGTGGCGCTCCGGGGATGAGGTCGATTCGATGCTCAATGCCTCGTAGAGGAGGTAGACCCGGAGGTAGCTCATCGGGGGAAACATCTTGGAATTCCTGCAAAAGAGATTGAAACACAAAAGGTAGCTCGTGAGAGGTGTTAGTTTTAGGTTCCCCATCCTTGCACACAAAGACAAAGTGTATCACACTCAATGGGTTCTCACACACTTCCCTCATCTCACTTTTTGTGGCAAATAGTATGAGGTTTTTCTCTCTAGGCGAAGAGGCGCTCAAGTTTGGCTTGTGGCTCTCACTCACTTTTGGTGGATCCCTTTTTCACTCTTCTCTCTATGGTGGGTGGCTTGCTTGTCGGCTATCACTTGACTAGGAGACATAGGTCGTAGCACATATTCCTTCCCTTTCATCTTGAAGCTATAGTGATTGGTACGCCCGTTGTGGAAGACACCATGGTCGAATTGCCATGGACGACCAAGAAGGAGGTGGCAAACGGTCATTGGGACCACATCACACTCCAAAGTGTCCTCATATGCACCAATTTTGAAGGATACTTGGACCGTATGCTCAACTCGTATAGTGACAGAGTCACTTAGCCATTGAACCTTGTAGGGGTGCGGGTGCTTCCTCTTGACCAATTGAAGCTTGGAGCATAGTTCTTCACTTGCCAAGTTGTGGCAACTACCTCCGTCGATGATGACCTTGACGGACCTTCCATTGATGTCGGCCTTTGTGTGGAAGATGTGGCATCGTTGGTCTTCTTCTTGTTGATGTTGAAGAGTCAAGACCTTGGAGACAACGAGAGCGGGGCTCGAATCCTCATCACAAAAGACTTGATCATCTTCATCTTCATTTACTCGCCTATGCATGGCCACTTGCTCAATAGCTTCCATTTCATCTTCACTCATTGAGTCGTAGGTGCCATCGTCATTGAGGATCATGGTGCGCTTGTTTGTGCATTCATCGGACTTGTGGCCTTGGCCGCCGCAAGTGAAACACTTGAATGAGCTTGTCTTGACGGTCTCATCGGTCAGAGTAGATGAAGAAGCACACGGCTTGAAGTTGCTTGTAGTAGGAGGAAGACGACTTGAACTTGACGAATGTTTCTTGTAACTTGACTTGTCGTCGTTGCTTGGAGAAGGGTTGATTGATGTCGAAGTTGGAGTAGTTGTTGAAGCTTGGTTATTGGAGAAGCCGTAGGTCTTGGATGAGTACTTGGCGTACTTGAAGTCATCTTGCACTTGATGTTCCGCCTTTGTAGCTTGATGCACGAGCTCAATGAGGTTGGAGTAGGGTTGGAAGTCGGCGATCTTCTTGATGGGATGATTGAGTCCATTCAAGAATCGTGCCATTGTTTGCTCATCATCCTCCGTGACATTGGCTCGAATCATGGAAATCTCCATTTCCTTGTAGTATTCTTCAACACTCTTTGTACCTTTCTTGAGGAGACGTAGCTTCTTGAAGAGATCGCGGTTGTAGTAGGTTGGTACAAAACGTGCTTGCATGACATCCTTCATTTGAGCCCAAGTGGTGATTGAAGGTTCACCTCTTGCTTGTCGGCGCTCAAGGACTTGTTCCCACCATATGAGGACATAGTCTTGGAACTCAAGTGATGCCATAGCGATCTTCTTCTCTTCCTCATAGTTGTGCAAACGAAAGATTTTGTCAACCTTCAATGCCCATGAGAGGTATTCTACGGGATCTTGCTTCCATTGAACTTGGGCATTGTGAATTTGAGCTTTCCATAGTGTTGCTCTTCATTGTGTTGTTGCCGATGGTGGTTATGATGCCCTTGACGTGGAGGGTAATCATCCTCATGTTGCTCTTGGCGTGGAGGAACTCCATGATCAACTTACTCTTGTTGACCTTGAGGTTGAGGTGGAGCTTGACGAGCTTGTGGAGGAGCTTGAGGGACTTGACGTTGCACGCGCGGTTGATAGTTCCTCTCTCGAATTTCTTCTCGAAGGGCTTCCTCTTGATTGCGCCGTTCGCGATTGTGGTTGGCGATGGCTCGACTTGATTCTTGAAGGGCACGTTCCGCCTCAAGAGCTTGTGCTTCACGTAGTTGTTGTTGAAGACGTTGAGCCTCGGCGTCTTGTTGCTCTTGGTGTAGACGCGCTCGTTGTTCTTCTTCTTGGCGACGAAGACGTTGTCGTTCTTGAGCTTGAGCAAAAGCGACTTGATTTGATTGAGGACGATGAACTTGCTCATCGGCTTGCTCTTGTGAATGCTTGACGTGTAGCGGGTTTCGAGATGCATGACGTTCTTGACGCGCGGCTCGTCGAAGAGTTTTTGATGACGGTGTACTTGAGCCGGAGAAGGAGTCGGCGGAGTGTCGACTTGACTGGCTCTGTCTTGAGTATGACGATGTAGAATGAGGCCAGGTCACGAACAAGGCGCGGATCTCGTCCATTCTTGCATCATTCTCTTGCTTGTGCGCGTCGAGCTTGTTGTCAAATTAGTCCTGTGTACGTTGCTTGGAGAGTCGCAAGTCGGTGGCGAGGTTGTCAATGCAGTTGTTCATGGCTTGTTGCTCTTGATGTAACGCTCGTTGTGCACCAAAGAGGTGGCTCTTGGTGACGTATGATGACATGTCGTCGTCTTGCTCGATGAAGAGTGGGTTGGTAGAAGTACTTGGCATATCCATCATTCCAAGCAAAATGTGAGTGGTAGAAGGAGAAGAACTTATACCAATGTACCTTTGACCGATGTTGAAGAGGAATAAAGTTCACTCAAATGAGGACAATGAAATAGCACTATTGGTACCAATTCTTGTCGAGACTCACACCTACACAAGTAAAAGCTTATGGTGGAGCTTGGTTAGGATGGTGGCATAAAATTTGATGCAAAAGTAAGTGAGCTTCAATAATGTTGGAAATGATTCACAAGTTTGCAAATGCAACAAGTAGACCAAGCAAATAGTGGAACACGGGAACACACACGCAAATAGATAGATGGGAGTGTGCAAACCAAAAGTGAGCCAAAATGTGGAATCCACGAAAATGCTCTTGTTGCACAATACTAGAGAGACGCTAGCACGATTGCGCAATAGGCGGATATGAAACTTGTGCAAAACCTACTAGGCAAAAATGCAACATTCTCTATCCCAAGTATGCTATTTGTATGGTATTTCGGTGCTATGGTCCAAGATGATGTTATATGACAATCTTAATGTAGTATGATGCTATGGTTCTTGCTCATAAGCTCTTTCTTATCTTTCCTCTTTGCTTAAAAGCTTGGGTGGCTCTTTCACTTTTGAGCTCTTTTCTCATGCAAAACTTCACGAACCAAGATAGCAATTGTTTATGCGATGACAACTTTGTGACACACAAGTTGATGCTAAGATATGCACCACGATGGTATGGTATGTATGCTATGGAGTATGATCACTAATGTGAGCAAGTCACATTGCCGGCAATACTCAATGGCTAGTCTCGATGGGTAAGCTACGCAAAAGTAAGGCCATGTGGAGTATCAATGCAATTGCAAGGTATGACAAAGATGTCATCGAAGTTACCGTCCTTGGCGAAGATGTGACCCTTGCGAAGATGAGCCATGGTGATGATGAAGTCGAACCGTACCTAGATAGCCGAAACACAATAGGACACGGGAGCCACAACTCAAAATCTCAAGGACCAAAATGTGTCAAAATCATCATTGGAGGTATTGGGGAGGATGGTGGTGTATGTGGGTTTGGATGATGTGGTGGAAGGTGGGGATGTGGTGATGGCCGAACTGAAAAATTCAGTTTCGTCAGAGTTTCACGGACGTCCGGGTTTTACGGTCGTCCGATCGTCGGACGTCCGGCAGCGTCCAGTCGTCCGGTGCCTGGGCGAAATTCAGGCACGGGATGAACTGCGCAATTTCGGGGTGGATGGAGATGGTGCGGTCGAAATTGAGCGGATTGGTGGATGGGAAAGGGTGGGGAGGGCGGGGAAAGCTAGATCCACACGTAGCAACTCAAATCCATGAACCAAATCCAACAAAATCTCAACTCACCAAAAAATCACAAAAAAATTTGGGGCTATTTTTGGTGGGGAATTTTCGAATTTAGGACGAAAATAACAAAATCAAGCTAGAAAAAGAGGGGTAGGGGCTCCAAAAATATGATCAACGTGGCTCATGATACCAAGATGATGTAGGGGGAACCCTATGGCGACGATCTTTCACATTTGGAGTGGATCCTACGGGGAATCACGAAGAACACGCGGAAGCACAAAGGGGAAACACGGGGAAAATGAGGGAGAATCACTAAACCGACAAGGAATCAATCACACAAGTGCTAGATCACCAAGAGCAAATGGTAACACATGATCCAAATTCAACAAAGGTAAGGATACAAAGGAACCGTTCTTCTCCGTGAGGAGGTCTTGATGATCTTCCCTAGAAGGGGTCTTGAATGCGCTTGGGGGATCTTCTCCGAAGAGGTCGTGAACTCCGAGGAGAAGTATCCAAGTGGATGAGCAAGGCTCTCACACAAATATGAGCTAAACCAATGCTACCCTAGAAAGGTGGGGACGAAAGAGTATATATAGTATAGGGGGGCGAAGAGGTACATGGGCTGCGACCCAACACGAAATCAGCACTCAGGTGTCGGACGTCCGGAAGGCGTCGGACGTACGGGGCTTCGGAACGGTCCGGATGTCCGGGGCTGTCGGACTTCCCTAAATTCGGCTCGGGTCCCGGTCGCCCGGTCGTCCGGTGGCTTCGGTCTTCCGTTAATTTCCTCTCGGGTGCCCAGCTGCCGGACGTCTGGAGGGCGTCGGTCGTCCGTGGCCCTAGGAGTCGTCGGACCTCCGGGAAGGGCCGGTCGTCCGTGGCATGTAGCTTTGTCATGTTTTCCTTCCCTCGTTGTAGCATCTCCCAGGGCTCGGACGTCCGGAGCCGGCCGGTCGTCCGGAGCCTGTAGCTTCACAAACGGCCTTCCTTCTTGATGTCCGTGCTTGGCGTCCTTGCCACTTTGGCCATTGGGTGTAGCTGTCCCGTGGCTCTCCTCTAGGTACCTGATCACACACAGAGTGTCCATATGAGGTAGTATCCAAGTCTCGTGAGTAGAGAGAGGAAGTTCGGAGAGGAGCGAGTTCACCTTATCTTCGATAGCCTTTGCTCTGGCTCTTGTCATGGGTCCAAGTGGTGTTGAGGGAGATGTAGATACGTCCATGGGGATGAGCGAGGGATGCTCCGCATCAGGCGGTGGACCCAGCTGTCAGCCTCTCCACGTACAGTCCACGTCAGACGGAAGTTATTCCTTGACCACGTTGACCACGCCGCGCCGAGAGCACTAGGGAGGTGGACGACGGCGAGGCCTAGGAAGGGAACGACACGAAGGCAGGGAAGACTCGGCAGTTGTTTCCCACGCGGAGAATCTGTTGTCTGAGGTTTCTTGGTTAAATCGCCCTCGTCGGAGAATAACAACAGGTGTGGCCGTGTGGGTGAGTCGAGAGATGGCTCGGCGAGCGATGGGAATACGGTGGGGCGGTGAGGCTGCAAGGCAGCCAGGCCTTGAGGAGGAGGAGGAGCGAGCAGTCTGCGGCGCTTGTTTGAGCGGCTAGAGCAGGAAGAGCAGAGATTGAAGAAGCACGACGACCGTTGGATGGACATCGTACGGTCACTGGGGCTAGAATCGTTCATATTGACTAAGTTAACAAAGCCCTCTGTCCCCGTCAACTTAGTAGGCCCACAAGTCAGCCTCCCACCATGGTGTGTCCCAGCTAGCAGGGGGAGTATTCATTTTTCTGTGCGTAATAAGGAGGCACTTCCGGTGGGTCCGAGCTGACAACGGGGGAACGTTTTTTCGTGAAATACGGTGGTCCGTCCGGTGGGTCCCAGTTGTCAGGGGCAAACGTTTTTTTCACGAAATACTGTGGCCCGTCCGGTGGGTCACAACAGTCAGGGGGGAAACCTTTTTTTCGCCAAATACCGGTGGCCCGTCCGGTGGGTCCCTGCTGTCAGGTGGAGGATTAATTATTTTGCGCGTAATAAGGAGGCACTTCCTTGCGGCTGTCGTGGACCCAGCTGTCAGCCTCTCCATGTACAGTACTCTTCTGATGGAAGTAGCTCGTTGACCACATTGACCACGCCGCGCCGAGAGCACCAGGGCAGTGGACGACGGCGAGGCCTATGAAGGGGATGACGCGGAGCCGGGGAAGACGCGACAGTGGATGCCCACGTGGAGAGGAGTACGAGGAATCACTGGTTCGGTTGCGGTGTGAGGCTGCCGTCGCCACAGAATAATAGGGGGAGTGGGTGAGTGGAGGGATGGCCTGGCCAGCGGTGGGAGTAGTATGGGGACGACGAGGCCTCCTGATACGGAGCATCCTACGGACATCACCATGTCTAGAGTTTGTTTGGCAAGTGACACGTGCGACCTCTACTTCTCATACATAAAGGTGAATCTTCTCCTTTACACGTGTTCACTTGACCCCTTCGAGGATGGTATACTACTTGACACTCCTCTCGTGTGCATACATAGGTATTGTCGGAATACCATGGACGAGGAGGAGTGTGAGAGCAAGTGTACAACTACACCACCTGTAAGAGAAGCATGGAAGAGAAGGAAGAAGAGGAATCTGCTCAGCCCAGAAGGACCGGAACAACCGCCCAACTACCGCCGGGCGGAACAACCGGCCATCTACCACCCAACAACCGGCCCACCTTCTGTGATCAAGCGATGCAAGGCCGGTGATGCACTGGTTGTACCAGTTTCTGCCAATAGATCGGTACAACCGCCCCGACGACCGGAACAACCGCTGCCCCTTCGGCGTACACCTCCAGAACCAATGTCTGGATTCCCAGCGGTACTACCGCCCCGACTTGACCGGTACTACCGCCCCGCATAAGCTCCCAGCGGTACTACCGCTCATCTGTCCGGTACTACCGCCCTGCCTGTGCGCAGCAGCGGGCCTTTGGCCTTGTATCCCTCTCCCACTTACCCCTTCGTGGCTTAGACTATAAATAGACCACCTCCACCTCCTTTCTAGGGTTAGCAAAGTGATAGCTCATTTGTATGTGAGCTTTGCTCCTACCTATCTCCACTCTTGAGAGAGAGACACTACTAGGGAAAACCCTAGCAGTAGCTCGTGTTTTGTGCCCACTAGGAGCGCGGGGGGCCGCGCTACTAATAAGGCGCTACAGCTATTGCTTAGCAGTAACCCGTGCTAGCACGCGCTACTGCTAGGACAAATAGCTGCAGCGTTTGTTCAATACCACGCTACTGCTAAGGTATCCACTTGCAGCGTGTTTCCTTTCCATCGCTACTAGTATTTTTTTTAATTTTTAGTGTATTTATGCGCCATCATACAAATATTGGTACAATACCAGCTGTTATGAGGTTTACATCATTATGTCCATAATAGTGTATTAAATGAAGGTGGATTTGGTTCAAGTGGAGGCAATATGTGGTGCATGTCAAAAGTATACTACTAATCCAAACTTGATCTAGTTTGGACTAGTAGTACTTTCGATGTGCACCACATGTTGCCTCCACTTGAATCTAATCCGCCAGCACAAGCTATTTAATCATCATCATAGTCATTACCACCAATAGTATTTATTTAATCAGCACTAACACTAGCTAATAATAATCATCATAGTCATTACCATCAACACTAGCTATTTTATCATCATAGTAATAGTGTAGCACATCATCATCCTCAAACTCATTTCTAGCTAGCTAATCACTCCTGCTGCTCTCTCTTAGGTAAAATAACATAAAACATGTATAGCTCTCCTCCTCGATCAATCTGGAGCATGCAGATGAACTTGTCTCCTAATCGTGGGTAGCACATCTGTTTGCTGCCCCCTAGTACTTCTCTGCGCTCCCCCATCACATATTTGGTCCAGTCTTGCACTATTAAGCATCCGTCGCTAATCTTGAATGCACTAAAGTAATCTGTAGGATATCTTGGCGGTAAGCTGATAATACTCATGGTACCTTTAGTCTCGATCCCATAAGGCACAACATTCATCGGGAGTCCCTGTTGAAGAACATCGTACGGTAACATACTTAGCAATGAAGTTTAGCTTTAAAAATAATGTATGGAAAAGATGCACCGATGACAAATAGTAAAAATCTTACCATCCTTCCTAAATAGATGTGACCGTAGTTCATTACGAACACTATTGGTCGCACATTTTCAGTACTAACATTTCTAAATGCAGGAAGAAAATTTGTCTTGACAGTATCAAGATCCTCAAGCCATGAAACATAATGGTGAGCTCCTCGCAGTTGAGTTCAGCCCAGACACGATATCTGTCCTGTCTACCAAGCGCTGGACATGTTTGCTTGCACGAAATAAGTGACAATACAAATTAGTTGTCAACTATTTTGAATAAATAATATCAAAGACATAAATATGGTTGAGAAACTTACATAATGGTATAACTGGAGGCATTTGCACATCGACCCAGATGTCCGTATTACCTTCAATATCATCTTCCGGACAAATATCAAAGGTGATAACCATATCAGGCTCAAATGCATAAGTCTTGCATAGTGCTCGCCATGTTTTGCATCCAAAATAGGTGTAGTCGTCTGAATTGTATAACTTTGCATGGAAAATATAACCATGCTCGGTCTTCAAGTAAACTTTCTTTTCCTCCATACTATGACTGAAACCTATCTTATCCAATACAAAAACTCTTGCATGGTAGGGGATACGCTAGTAGAATAGTAAAAAAATATAAGTTTGAAGCAAATGAAGCAGATGTCATGCTTAATTACGAAAAAAGACTTGTCGTTGTGACTTCTTCAGATCCACTTGAAGTTCTCGTCCAGCTTGATCTTTGAGCGCCTATCATCATCTAGGAAGATTCCGTCAAGCAGGCAGCTTTCGTCTTTGCAGTATTTGCAAATACTGAAATCCTTCTCATCGTCAGACATTTCCTATGTTCATAGTTAAAACATTAATTGAAAATCGATCGAAGACAACTACCAAGATACTCAACACAAAAATCCGGGGCACTCGATATTTCCTACATATTCTGGCACAAGTCATGCCAAAATTCACGGAAAAATCCGCCATGACCTTTGCTAAAATAGGACATATCGAGCGCCTGAAATTTGCCGGAACGGAAATGAATCAACACTCCGGCAAAACATAGCCACTCGAAGGTGTAACCTGCAAACATGACCGACCACTTGGATATTGAGCAACACAAGATATACATTTCAAAATATCTTATAGGACTCAAATTAGCATGCATTCAATAAGCAAAAGTAAATCATCTCATGCGTGAGTACATCGTCAAATGTTATCACTAATACATCACGAATAGTGTCATACATATAACATCACTAATACAACTAAAACTCTAGCACACGACGGGTATCGGCGCGGGCGGTGGACACCCACAGAGAAGGCACCATCACGGGATCATAGCTCCAATGAGATCCCCGGAGAACCTGCCAGGTATTGGAGAACGGCCTGTGCTCCAACGCAAACAAGTAGCGACGGACGTGCGCGTCCTCCTCACTGACACGATGACGCACCACCTCCGCGGAGTCCTCGAGCCTCTGGATCGTCACTGGCCCACGCGACCGCCACCAAAGAAGGTTCGGGTCAACGACAGGCTGGCTCCTCACCAACCTGCGCCCCCCGGTAGGTAGTGCCTCCCAGTACCACCCCGGCGGAGCCCGGTCCCGGACATGGCCGATCTGGTCAAGAAGGTGTCATCCTCCGCCGACTCGACGACGAGGATGCGGGATAGGCATCGTCCACGTCGAGGCGGGAAAATTTGCTTTAACTAAAAATCATCTAATTAGTACCTAGTTCTTACTAACTAGTTCTTACTAACTAGTTCTTACTAACTAAATAGAAGAAGGTCAAATTTTACTCGTTTTATTATGCATTACACTAGTGTTTATTCATAATCTAAGAAAACATCACCTAAGAAAAAATCTCAGCCGCATCTGTATCCAATTCATTTCCACCCATAGATGAACCCTAACTATTTGATGCAACTAAAATTTGAAGAACCCTATCTAGGCAGAGGTAGGGAGGGAAGGAGCAGGCGTGCTCACCTCGTCCGGTGCTGCTTGGCGAGAGAGGGCAGGCGGCGTCGAGTCGGGCTTGAGGCGTCCGGGCGGCGTTGAGTCGGGCGGTGTCCGGCGGCGTTGAGGTCGAGGCGGGACGGCGTTGAATCGAGGTCGGGGTGGCGTAGAGGGTGTCTGGGAGGCGACCGACCGACGACGGCGGCGGCGAGAGCGGAGGAGTTCATTTGGGGAAGTGGCCGTGGGGAAGGATGAGCAGCGGTGGTTAAGTCGAAATAGCGATGGCGCGTTCTTGAAAGCGCGCTACTGCTACATTAGCTACAACGCGTTCTGGTATACGCGCTACTGCTACTACTTTCTCCTTTTCCCCTTTTTCATTTATTTTTCTTCACATTTTATTTTTTTCCTTTAACCTTCTTCTATTTCTTTCATTTTCAATTGCCTTTCTATTTTCTTTTCATTTAATTTTATATCCTTTAGTAGTAGCGAGTTTAAAGCAAAACGCGCTGCTACAAAGAAAGTAGCAGTAGTGCGGTTCCATATAGATCGCTACTACTATGTGTACCATATCGGCTAAGCCATGAGAATTTTAGTAGTAACGTGCATGCAGTGAGACGCGCTACTGCTACGATGTTATCTGCAACGCAGTTTGGGCAGGCGCGCTGCTGTTATTTAGCACCAGCGTGCTTCTTTGACCCACGCTACTGCTAAAGTTCTGTCTATAAGGTTTTCCCTAGTAGTGAGAGACCACTACTCCATTTGAGGCCAAGACCTCCATCTAGGAGAAGATCCTGCGGGATATCATCAAGACCCCCCTGTGGGAAGATCCATCTAGGATATCATCAAGACCTCCGCTTGGAGATGAACCTTACCTTGTATCTTCCCTTTGTTGTTCATGTACCTTGTGATCTTGTGTGTTTGATTGTCTAGTGGATGTGTGATTGGACTTGTTCTTGAGTGTTTCCCCTTGTGATTTCTCCCCGTTCTTCCCCGTGTTCATCGTGTTCTTCGAGGGATCCCACTCCAATCGTGAAAGATCGGCCTACACTGGGTTAGCCCCGTATCATAAGGTATCATGAGCCACGTTTATCACGTATTTGGAGTCCCTTCCATCGTTTTCTAGCCTTCTTTTGCTTGATTTCGTCCTAAATCCGAAAATCCCCACCAAAAATATCCCCAAAATGTTTTGTGATTTGTTGGTTTCATGATGTTTTGTTGATTTCGATCCGTGGATTTGCTTGGTTTCAAGTGGATCTAGCATTCCTCCAAGTTTCCCATCTTCCCATCCACGAAATCCATCCAATTTTGGCCCCGAAATCATCCATTTCCGCCCCAAAATCGCGCCCCGATTTGATCTGCAAAAAATCCCGACACGAGCGGTACTACCGCTGAGCGCCACGAGCGGTACTACCGCCCCTCCCAGTTTCGGCGTTCCTAGTTTCACCGTTTTAACCATAACTAATTCATCCGGAGTCCGTTTTGACGTTCTTTAGCTCGTTTTGAAGCTATTGACATCCCCCATCCCGCAAAAATACTATCAACACCATTTGACTCCATCAAATTTTCGAAAATTTGGCAAGTTTGCCTAGGCCTTCCACCATATCATCCGCATAGCCACCACCGACTTCCGCAACCTAACCCATTTTGTTCAATATAGCATTAGTGGTTGCTTGAGTAGTGATTAGAGTCTCCTAATATGTTTCGGCTACTTAGGGACAATTGCTTCTTCATCAACCACCACCTCCACTTCCGCATTGCCTAGTGCAAAACCACCACCGCTTTCCGCTACCACCATTTGACATTTGTCATTTGAGATTTTGAGTTCGCGTTTTTTCCGTTTCCTAAGGTGTTTCGGCTACTTAGGGACGAGTCTCCATCATCTTGGTATCTACATCAAGAACACCGCCACTCATCATCCCAAAGGACGGTAACCTCGACGACACCATTGTATATTCCCTTGCAATTGCATTGTTAACCCCTAGCCCATTTTGCGTCACTTGTTTATTGAGACTAGCCACTTGAGTATTGCCGGGCCACGTTACTTGTGCACATTAGTGATCTACACCATCCATTGCATACATACCATATCATATTTGTATCATATCTTGTGTCACAAGTTTGTTCCCACATATACACAATTGCTATCTTCGTTTGTGCATTGTGCAAAAGTGGCCATATCAAAAAAAAAGAAAGAGAATAAGCTTTTAAGCAAAAGAGAAATAGCAAAGAAGCTTGTAAGCAAGTGCCATAGCATCATAATATATAATACTTGATCATTTTGGATCATTGTGTGAGAAACACCGGGAACCATACATATATAGAATTCTTGGGATAGAAAGTTTATCCATTTTGCATCTTATAGGTTGTGCACAAGTGTCGTATCCGCCTATTGAGCAATCGTGCTAGCGTCTCTCTTGAGTTGTGCAACATGAGCGTTTTCCGTGGATTCCACATTTTGTGCTCATTCCTTGGTTGCACGACCCCATTTATCTATCTGTGTGTGTTTCTGTGTGCCACATATTGCTATTGGTCTACTTGTTTCGCTTGCGAATTTGTGAATCTCTTTCAACATTATTGACTCTTGCTAACATTTTGCATCAAATTTTTGTGCCACTATCCTCACCGAGCTCTACCATAAGCTTTACTTGATAGGTGTGAGTGAACAAGTCCGGTACCAATTCCACTATTCTTTCATCTCACATTGAGTGACACGGGATACATCCTCTACTTTGGGAAAAGGTAACTTGGTATTGTTTATCTCATTTCCTACTCACCTCTACTCGAGTCTTGTGATGGATAGGCAAGGCATGTCACCTTCGGTCTACAACAACAACGACGAGTTCGATGCCACGAACAACAACTCCCACGCCAAGATGCAAGCTAGAATGGAGGAGATCAAAGCCCTCATCAAGTCCTACAAGCGATCTTCCTCATCTTCGAGAAGAAGCTCAAGAGCACATCCGTCCGAGCTACCATCTCCGGCAAGATCACACCGGCATAGACACCATCACCAACAAGAACGTGAAGGTCAAGAGCTCAACGCCAACAACCGCTCAACGACTTCACCATCTCCCTTGGCATCTTCGCCAAGCGACTTCAAGGCATCTTCGCCTACGAACATACGGCATCTTCGCCAACAAGAACCTCAAGACTACGCTCAAGAGAAGCTCCCCAAGCTCAAGTCCGTGACTTCCACGAGCTACTACGACCTCGACATCGACCACGCGATTCCTTTCTATGGGACTCACAAACCCGAGGAGTACCTCGAGTGGGAGCGTTTGATGGACGACTACCTCAAGCTACATAAAGTTCGTCCAGAAGATCAAGTGAAGTGCGCCACAAGAAACTTCCATGACTACGCCTTGTCTTGGTGGCTTCACACACCTTCGGAGTACTATGACATGAGTTGGCCCAAGACGAAGAGAGCTTTGCGGCGAGAGTTTGTGCCCCCAACCTACACGGAACAACTTCGACGCCAATTGGAGAACACCACCCAAGGATCCAAGTCCATCGACAAGTACCATCTTCCTCGAGAACTACAAGTCCATTGACGACTAATACATTGGTGCTCTCAAGGCGGAACAAGAACTCATGAAGATGCCAAGGATCATCCGGACCTTCTCCCGGATCATCCGGACACCTCCCGGATCAGCTGGACCCTCTCCCGGACGTCCAGATAACCCACGCGCTCGAATTCCCGAACCGGAGCTGAGGAACCCGGATCATCCGGATGCACTCTTTGATCATCCGGACATAACCCGGATGAGCTGGCCCTCCTCCCGGATGTCCGGTTAACCCTGAAACTGACACGGCTGAAATTTTGTTTTGGTCATAACTAATTCATCCGGAGTCCGATTTTGACGTTCTTTAGCTCGTTTTGAAGCTATTGACATCCCCCATCCAACAAAAATACCACCAACATCATTTGACTCCATCAAATTTTTGAAAATTTGGCAAGTTTGCCTAGGCCATCCACCATATCATCCGCATAGCCACCACCGACTTCCGCAACCTAACCCATTTTGTTCCCCATAGCATTTGAGGTTGTTTGAGTGGTGACTTGAGTCTCATAAGGTGTTTAGGCTACTTAGGGACGGTTGCTTCTTCATCAACCACCACCACCACTTCCACATAACCTTCCCACCATACACTTCCGACAACCAAACTTAACCCAATTTTGTTTGAGCTTGTTTGAGTTGTGGCTTGTGTCTCCTAAGGTGTTTCGGCTACTTAGGGACGGCAACTTCAACTCCGACATGTGTATAGCCCATCATTCCACTTACGCGTTGCCTAGTGCAACACCGCCACCGCTTTCCGCTACCACCATTTGACATTTGTCATTTGAGATTTTGAGTTCGCGGTTTTTCCGTTTCCTAAGGTGTTTCGGCTACTTAGGGACGAGTCTCCATCATCTTGGTATCTACATCAAGAACACCGCCACTCATCATTGCAAAGGACAGTAACCTCGACGACGCCATTGTATATTCCCCTTGCCATTGCATTGTTAACCCCTAGTCCATTTTGCGTAACTTGCCTATCGAGACTAGCCATTTGAGTATTGCCAGGCCACGTTACTTGTGCACATTAGTGATCTACACCATCCATTGCATACATACCATATCATATTGGTATCATATCTTGTGTCACAAGTTTGTTCCCGCATATACACAATTGCTATCTTGGTTTGTGCATTGTGCAAAAGTGGCAATAGAAAAAAAAGAAAGAGAATAAAGCTTTTAAGCAAAAGAAAGATAGCAAAGATCTTGTAAGCAATAGCCATAGCATTACAATATATCATACGATATCATATTTGATCATCTTGGATCATTGTGTGAGAAACACCGGGAACCATACATATATAGCATACTTGGGATAGAAAGTTTATCCATTTTGCATCTTATAGGTTGTGCACAAGTGTCGTATCCGCCTATTGAGCAATCGTGCTAGCGTCTCTCTTGAGTTGTGCAACACGAGCGTTTTCCGTGGATTCCACATTTTGTGCTCATTCCTTGGTTGCACGACCCCATTTATCTATCCGTGTGTGTGTTTCCGTGAGCCACATATTGCTATTGGTCTACTTGTTTCGCTTGTGAATTTGTGAATCTCTTTCAACATTATTGACTCTTGCTAACATTTTGCATCAAATTTTTGTACCACTATCCTCACCGAGCTCTACTATAAGCTTTACTTGATAGGTGTGAGTGAACAAGTCCGGTACCAATTCCACTATTCTTTCATCTCACATTGAGTGACACGAGATACATCCTCAACTTTGGGAAAAGGTAACTTGGTACTGTTTATCTCATTTCCTACTCACCTCTACTCGAGTCTTGTGATGGATAGGCAAGGCATTTCATCTTCAGTCTACAACAACAATGATGAGTTCGATGCCATGAACAACAACTCCGACGCCAAGATGCAAGCTAAAATGGAGGAGATCAAAGCCCTCATCAAGTCCTACAAGCGATCTTCCTCATCTTCGAGAAGATGCTCAAGAGCACATGCTTCCGAGCTACCATCTCCGGCAAGATCACATCGGCATCGACACCATCACCAACAAGAACGTGAAGGTCAAGAGCTCTACATCAACAACCGCTCAATGACTTCACCATCTCCCTTGGCATCTTCGCCAAGCGACTTCAAGGCATCTTCGCCTACGGACATACGGCATCTTCGCAAAAAAGAACCCCAAGACTACGCTCAAGAGAAGCTCCCGAAGCTCAAGTCTGCGACTTCCACGAGCTACTACGACCTCGACATCGACCACGCGATTCCTTTCTATGGGACTCAAGAACCCGAGGAGTACCTCGAGTGGGAGCTTTTGATGGACGACTACCTCAAGCTACATCAAGTTCGTCCCGAAGATCAAGTGAAGTGCGCCACAAGAAACTTCCACGACTACGCCTCGATATGGTGGCTTCACACACCTTCGGAGAGCTACGAGATGAGTTGGCTCAAGACGAAGAGAGCTTTACTGCGAGAGTTTGTGCCCCCAACCTACACGGAACAACTTCGACGCCAATTGGAGAACACCATACCAGGATCCAAGTCCATCAACGCATACTTCAAGGAGATGAAGATTGCCTTGCGACGAGCCGGCGTGGACGACCCCATTTCGATGAAGTTCCACTTCATGATGGGATTGCACAACGACATCTCGAAGACCATCTTCCTCGAGAACTACAAGTCCATTGACGACTACTATATTGGTGCTCTCAAGGCGGAACAAGAACTCATGAAGGCCAAGGCTTCTCCACCCCAAGCAAACTTCGCGGCGACCAAGCTCTACGACAAGCATGAGGCTAGTACCACCAAGATGTCCAAGCCCGACGAGCTCCAAGACGATGCTCCCAAGTTTGACTTCACTGCCATCCCTCTTTGTGGCATTGATGGTGCCGAGTCTACTTCGACTCTTTTTCAAGACGGTGCAGCGACGAGTACGACTACGGAGACCCTCAAGGACCAAGCTTTGGAGGCGAGCGACAAGGTGGCGAGCAAGGATGATGCTTCCATCTTTGGAGGCGAGAGTGATGATGTGCCATCTTCGGCCTTCATCTACGGCGACGGTGACGAGATGATCGAGCATAGGATTTTCCGTTCGGTCATTGAGGAGAGTGATGATGTGCCATCTTCGGCCTTCATCCACGGCGACGACGATGAGATGGTTGAGCATGGGATCTTCCCTTCGACCACGGCAAGGTATGATGACTTGAGTGACTTGTGCCACCATATTGAGAGTGAGAGTGACTTCACCACTAGCCCCATATATGATGAGTTGCCACAATTCCCATGTGAGGAGAGCCACAACCCCCACCACTTGAGTGAGATGAGTAACTCCACCATACATGAGTTTGAGTGCACCTATTTTGAGGGAGTGAGTGAACCACCACATAGAGAGAGTGAGATAGTTGATAGGTCTCGTGAGGCCATTTGCATTTCTAACAACTTGACCTCTACTTCTATTGTGTCTTCTCGTTTGGTGCTAGGTCCCATTTATGATGGCCTTGATCCTCGGCGACTTCATCCTCCCTTTGGACAAGGCGATGGCCATGGTGGATTATGATGCACCGCCCACATGGTTCCATCAAGATGATGATGATGACCACCATTTGATCTTTCCCACCTCACCTACACCACTTGAGTGGAATGACAAAGGTAACATAGGTGAAGGTGATGCTCTAGTACCACTAGTGGACATTCTTAACATTGATTGCTTGCATGATGTTGATCCACGTATTGCCATGCTTCATGCTAGTATGATTTCCCCATGCGATAATTTGCCCATTTATGATGAGTATGATGATTTTTTTGTGGAGTCTATTAGTTGTGATGCCATGTTACATAGGATTTCTTGTGACAATTCTTTAGGTCACATCATGTTTGATGATCCGCTTGACTTGTCATATGCTATGCATGAGATCTCCCGTATGTCATATTTGCAATCTCATTGTAGTGACTATGCATATGCCATTAAAATAAACCCAATTTGCACATATGGCATAGATGACAAGCCCATGGTTATTGGCATTTGTTTTTCTTGTGATGATATTGATATGCTCCCTTTGCATCATTTATCTCATATACCATGCCATGACCACCTAGCTTCGGATATGCATTGTTTTGGATGTTGTCCATTTTCTCCTTGTGATGTTTCCGATATTGCTCATGAGGAGACCCCCATAGTTTCCTCATACATTTTAGGAGATTTTGATCCATCCCATCCATTGCATGATCCCAATACGTGTCTGCACCATATGCTACCCACGAATAAATATACTATTGATGTGCCATATACTTGCATTCTCAATTTGTGTCCCCATCGTGTCATACACAATATCTATTCTTTCATGATGGATGACATGTTCTTATACCATGCATCAAATTTCTTTGAGCGATGCTTATCTTGTGCTAACTCACACGTGCACATACACATCATGATGGATGATGTGTACATTTACCACACGCACAATTTCTTTGGTTTGTGTCTCTTTTGTGTAGGTACCCATGAATACTTGTCAACCTCGCAATCCCATGAGTTGACAAAACGAGCTCTAGAGAGCAACGATGACTTGGGATCACGTGGATTGTCTTTCCCACCGCTCTCTTCGCGCATTTCTTCGACATGGCCCTCACTTGGCTATGGGTTATTGTTCATTACATATCATATGCCCATCTTGCCATGTTCACTTTGCATGATATACTCATTCCTATGCCTTTGACATGCATTTGTGACCCATGCTTTGCATTACACATGATGATTGATTATAGTACTTGTATGTGTATTTGCAAGCTTGGTGGAGATATCTCTTGTTATTGCCATGTTTGCTTCGTGCACCATTCCTATGATGATACTTTCATCTTGCTTTGTGTTCGTGCTTGGGATATGTCATGTGCATTGTCTATTCCTATTATTTGTTCACATGACATGATTGCCATGATTTACTCTAGTGTGCTGCATCTTCACTCCACTAGTTTGCACGACTTCATTACTATGCTTGCTTATGTTGCATCACCAATGATTCATACTTGCTCATTTCATGCGGTTGATGACAACCATCTATGTGCTTTGCACATGATTCATATTGCTTCTTGTCATATATCTCCATGTATTGCCTCTCTCATGCTAATTGATCTTCCATGTGTTGAGTGCAACTATGATTCTCGTCTTGCTCATGAGATTGCCCCCATAGCATTCTCGCATATGATTGGAGATTTTGACATATTCCTCGTGAAGCATGCTTGTCTTACTTCTTTGCACCTTATACCTAGTGCCATGAATTTAGCCATTGTTGCATCATATTATTCATGCACTTGTGCTTCTAATGGTTATGTGCAAAAGATGAGAACCATCATGCTGGATGATGTGTTTCTCTACCATGTGCATACGTACTTTGTTTTGTTTTGTGCATGTGTAGGATACTTGGACTTTGTGTCGACTTCCACTTGACGTGAGTTGACCATTCGAGCTCTTGAGAGCGAGCCTCATACATTATACCACGACTTGCTTCTACACCGTATTTGCTTCCACTTCGGCATTGTGAAGAATGCACAAGGACACACTTTCAAGGTGACATCCTTCTTGATCTTGGATATTGTGGATCATACTTCATGTGTTGCTTGCACCATTTGCACGCATGTTCGAGATATTGCTTTCTACCATGATTGCCACATTTCCATGCTTCATGACATAGATACCTTGTGTGTTGCATCCAATTCTTGGACTATTTGCTACTATCATATGGTTGGTTGCACCAATATCATTTCTTCACATATGCCATGTCCCTTTGCTTGTCACATGCTTGACTTGATTGCCTCACACATGATGAACAATTGCTATTTCTATTGTGTTGAGTGCCACACTATATTCACTACACCCTATGCACATTATGCTTGGATTGTCTTGCACTTGACCCATGTGTTTAGACACTTCATTTTATTTGGTGTTGTGAATACTTCCTATGCCTACCATAGACCTTTCATTGAGCAATTTGTCAATGCTTGCTATGACCTCGAGGTAGATGCTTATTCTCTTGTCACACATGTTTGCATCTCTATCTCACATTTGCATACTTGTCCCCATGATATCTTTGCTTGTGCTCAATTGATATGCTTACATGCCATGTCACAATCCTTTGTCAAACCATATGCTATGCATGATGACAACACTTGTTTGGTGAGTCACCTCTTCAATGATTGGTTTTGCACTAACACTAACCACATTTGTTTTTCCAAGTGTTTGTTCTATTTGCTCCTTTTGAAGGAATCACAAGACGGTGCGACATTGGACAGTGCCACATTCGAGCTACTAGACGATGAGTGCTTGGTGATCGACCACTTCGACACGGCACCGCCATCTCTTTCCCATGGTGATTTTGTTTTCGATCCGAGGTCGGATCTTTTCCAAGGGGAGGGGATGATGCGGAGCATCCTACGGTCATCACCATGTCAAGAGTCCATTTGGCAAGTGACACGTGCGACCTCTACTTCACATACACAAAGGTGAATCTTCTCCTTTACACGTGCTCACTTGACCCCTTTGAGGATGGTGTACTACTTGACACTTCTCCCGTGTGCATGCATAGGTATTGTCGGAGCTTCACGAATGTCAAGGAGGAGTGCAAGCGCCAAGGAACGACTACACCATCCGCGAGGGAAGCGTGGAAGAGAAGATGGAAGAAAGGAGAAGAAGATGAAGCGGCTGCAGGAGCGAGGCTGGACATCCGGACCACCGTCCGGATCATCCGGGCTCAGCCGGATCATCCGGGTCCCCCTCCGGATCATCCGGATAATTGCGTCCGAAGACACCCGAAGGCCTCATGTGAAGCCGGATCATCCGGGCCCCCTCCCGGATCATCCGGACGATGGCCGGATCATCCGGACCCCCATCAGGATCATCGGGGCCTTGCCTGCGTGCAACGTTTCGGGCCGAGGCCCATGTACCCATTCGCCCCCTCACTTACCCCTTTGCCCACTAGACTATAAAAGACCTCCTCCTCCCCATTTTTAGGGTTAGCAAATATGATAGCTCATTCTTAGGTGAGCTTTGCTCCTACCTCTACTCTTGAGAGAGATCCCATGGGATAAGATCCCATGGGATATCATCAAGACCCCCTTGTGGGAAGATCCATCTAGGATATCATCAAGACCTCCTCTTGGAGATGAACCTTACCTTGTATCTTTCCCTTTGTTGTTCATGTACCTTGTGATCTTGTGTGTTTGATTGTCTAGTGGATGTGTGATTTGGACTTGTTCTTGAGTGTTTCCCCTTGTGATTTCTCCCCATTCTTCCCCGTGTTCATCGTGTTCTTCGAGGGATCCCACTCCAAACGTGAAAGATCGTCGCTATAGGGTTCCACCCTACATCAATATGCTCCCCATGAATAAACATGCTATTGATGTGCCATATACTTGCATTCTCAATTTCTGTCCCCATCGTGTCATACACAATAACTATTCTTTCATGATGGATGACATGTTCTTATACCACGCATCAAATTTCTTTGAGCGATGCTTATCTTGTGCTAACTCACATGTGCACATACACATCATGATGGATGATGTGTACATTTACCACGCGCACAATTTGTTTGGTTTGTGTCTCTTTTGTGTAGGTACCCATGAATACGTGTCAACCTCGCAATCCCACGAGTTGACAAAACGAGCTCTAGAGAGCAATGATGACTTGGGATCCCATGGATTGTCATTCCCACCGCTCTCTTCGCGCAAAGTCTTCGCACATTTCTTCTACATGTCCCTCACTTGGCTATGGGTTATTGTTCATTAGATATCATATGCCCATCTTGCCATGTTCACTTTGCATGATGTGCTCATTCCTATGCCTTTGCCATGCATTTGTGACCCATGCTTTGCATTACACATGTTGATTGACTATAGCATTTGTATGTGTATTTGCAGGCTTGGTGGAGACATTGCTTGTTACTGCCATGTTTCATTTATGACCCATGCCTATGATAATACTATGATCTTGCTTTCTGTTCGTGCTTGTGATATGTCATGTGCATTGTCTATGCCTATTATTTGCTCGCATGACATGATTGCCATGATTTACTTTAGTGTGTTGCATCTTCGCTCCACTAGTTTGCACGACTTGATCTCTATGCTTGCTCATGTTGCATCACCCATGATTCATACTTGCTCATCTCATGCGGTTGATGACAAACATCTATATGCTTTGCACATGATTCATATTGCTTCTTGTCATATGTTTCCATGTGTTGCCTCTCTCATGCTAGATTTGCCATGTATTAAATGCAACCATGCTATTAGTCTTGTTCATGAGTTTGCCCCCATAGCATTCTCACATATGTTTGGAGATTTTGACATATTACTTGTGAAGCATGTTTGTCTTACTTCTTTGCACCATATACCTAGTGCCATGAATATTGCTATTGTTACATCATATTATCCATGCTCTTGTGCTTCTAATGGTTATGTGCACAAGATGAGAACCATCATGATGGATGATGTGTTTATCTACCATGCACATACGTTCTTTGTTTTGTTTTGTACATGTGTAGGATACTTGCACTTTGTGTCGACTTCCACTTCACGTGAGTTGACCATTCGAGCTCTTGAGAGCGAGCCTCTTACATTCTACCATGACTCGCTTCTACACCACATTTCCTACCACTTCGGCATTGTGAAGAATGCACAAGGACACGCTTTCAAGGTGACATCCTTCTTGAGCTTGGATATTGTGGATCATACTTCATGTGTTGCTTGCACCATTTACACGCATGTTCGAGATATTGCTTTCACCCATGATTGCCACATTTCCATCCTTCATGCCATATGTACCTTGTGTGTTGCATCCAATTCTTGGACTACTTGCTACTATCATATGGTTGGTTGCACCAATGTCATTTCTTCACATATGCCATGTCCCTTTGCTTGTTACATGATTCACTTGATTGCCTTACACATGATGAACAATTGCTCTTTATATTGTGTTGAGTGCCACACTATATTCACTACAACCTATGCACATTATGCTTGGATTGTCTTGCACTTGACCCATGTGTTCAGACATCTCATCTTATTTGGTGTTGTGAATGATTCCAATGCCTACCATCGACCATTTGTCGAGCGCTTTATGCATGCTTGCTATGACCTTGAGGTGGATGCTTATGCTCTTGTCACACATATTTGCATCTCTACCTCACATTTACATGCTTGTCCCCATGATATCTTTGCTTGTGCTCGATTGATATTCTTACATGCCATGTCACAATCCTTTGTCACACCATATGCTATGCTTGATGACGTGATGAGGACATGACTACCTTGGATATGACCAAAAATATTACATACATGCATATTTGTCAGGTGATTTCTAGTGCAAACTATTCAATAATCTATTTATGTTATTCAGAACAAAAATACTTCACACACTTTTGTGTTTTGTCTAATTGCAGGTGTATGGGACATTTGTACAGTCTACATATGAAGATAAGGAAGAAAGAGATGTTTATTTGCTGTTCAAAAAGTTCTCTCGCGTCACTTTTGGCCCAAGAGAAGATAGAGTCCAAGTCTCTCACGTTTTGGACTCAGATTCGGACTGCACAGACATACCTGAATCAAAACGCCAACAACTTTTTCATACGGACTCCGAATTGGGTGATTCATTTTTTGTTGGAAAGTAGATTGCATGCTCTTTCCAGCACAATTGGAATCACCTTAAAATACGTCCGGAGCGTTGAGTTATAGACGAACAAATCTGACGCTGCACCAGAATCCGAGTCAAACTACAAGTCCAAAGGTGTTACGTCACCTCCACTTGGGCCCATTGGCCTTGTACGACCTAGGGTTAGTTTTCGGCTGCCTTGGGACGTTCTCCCACCTCCTTGGCCGCCACCCCTTGTGATGCGGAGCATCCTACGGTCATCACCATGTCAAGAGCCCGCTTGGCAAGTGACACGTGCGACCTCTACTTCTCATACATAAAGGTGAATCTTCTCCTTTACACGTGTTCACTTGACCTCTTCGAGGATGGTATACTACTTGACACGCCACCCGTGTGCATGCATAGGTATTGTCGGAACACTACAGACGACGAGGAGGAGTGCAAGCGCCAAGGAACAACTACACCATCCGCAAGAGAAGCATGGAAGAGAAGGAGGAAGAAGCTCCAGCACCCTCGCGGTACTACAAGCACCCTCGCAGATACTACCGCTCCCTCCAGCAGTACTACCGCACACGGCGAACTACCGCTCCCTACTACCGCTCCACCTACGGTACTAAAGTCGTCACGGCGGTACTACCATCAACCAAGCGGTACTATCATGACCTCAGCAGATTATCACTGCCCACAGCATTACTACTGTGCTGCTTCATTGAGAGCGGGCCTAGGGCCCATGTAATCCCTCTCCCACTTACCCTTCGTGGCTTAGACTATAAATAGACCACCTCCACCTCCTTTCTAGGGTTAGCAAATATGATAGCTCATTCTTGGGTGAGCTTTGCTCCTACCTCTACTCTTGAGAGAGAGACTACCACTCCCATGGAGTTCAAGGCCTCCATGTGAGAAGATCCTGCGGGATATCATCAAGACCCCTTTTGGGAAGATCCATCTAGGATATCATCAAGACCTCCGCTTGGAGATGAACCTTACCTTGTATCTTTCCTTTGTTGTTCATGTACCTTGTGATCTTGTGTGTTTGATTGTCTAGTGGATGTGTGATTTGGACTTGTTCTTGAGTGTTTCCTTGTGATTTCTCTCCGTTCTTCCCGTGTTCATCGTGTTCTCCGTAGGATCCTCCAAACGTGAAAGATCGACGAATTAGGGTTCCACCTCACATCATTATGGTATCATGAGCCACGTTGATCGCGTTTTGGAGCCCTACCCTCTTTTTCTAGCTTGATTTTGTGTGTTCTTGCCTAAATCCGAAAATCCCCACCAAAAATAGCCCCAAAATTTTTGTGATTTGTTGGTTTGATGATGTTTTGTTGATTTTGATCCATGGATTTGCTTGTTTTCGAGTGGATCTAGCATCTCCCCAAGTTTCCCCACTTTCCATCCACGAAATCTCTCCAATTTTGACCCCGAAATCATCCATTTCCGCCCCAAAATCGCGTCCCGATCCAATCTACGAAAATTCCCGACCCGAGCGGTACTACCGCACCTCCGTGCGGTACTACCGTAACCCGCGCGGTACAAAAAAAGTCCGGTGCGGTACTACCGCCCCATCAGCGCGGTACTACCGTCCCACGCGCGGTACTAAAAAAAATCCCGAGCGGTACTACCGCACGTGACTGTTTCAGCATTCCGAGTTTCACCGTTTTGTCCATAACTAATTCATCCGGAGTCCGTTTTTGACGTTCTTTAGCTCGTTGAGAAGCTATTGACATTCTCCTTCCTCCTTGATAGGTTACAACATCATTTGACACCATCACATTTGATGAATTTTGGCATCTTTGCCTAGGGCTTCCACCACAACATCCGCATAACCACCACCGACTTCCGCAACCTAACCCATTTTGTTCCTTATAGCATTAGTGGGTGTTTGAGTTGCGATTTGAGTCTCCTAAGGTGTTTAGGCTACTTAGGGACGGTTGCTTCTTCATCAACCACCACCACCACCACTTCCACATAACCTTACCCACCATACACTTCCGACTACCCAACTTAACCCAATAGTTGTTTGAGCTTGTTTGAGTTGTGGCTTGTGTCTCCTAAGGTGTTTGACTACTTAGGGACCGTGTGCTTCAACTCTTACACGTGTATAGCCCATCATCCCACTTCCGCATTGCCAAGTGCATACCACCACCGCTTTCCGCTACCACCATTTGACATTTGTCATTTGAGATTTTGAGTTTGCGGTTTTCCGTTTCCTAAGGTGTTTGACTACTTAGGGACGAGTCTCCATCATCTTGGTATCTACACCAAGAACACCGCCACTCATCATCGCAAAGGACGGTAACCTCGACGACACCATTGTATATTCCTTGCAATTGCATTGTTAACCCCTAGCCCATTTTGCGTCACTTACCTATCGAGACTAGCCATTTGAGTATTGCCGCAACGTTACTTGTGCACATTAGTGGTCCATAACTTCCATTGCATACATACCATATCATATTGGTATCATATCATCCATTGTGCCTCAAGTTTGTTCCCGCATATACACAATTGCTATCTTGGTTTGTGCATTGTACAAAAGTAGCCATAGAAAAAAAAAAAAAAAAAAAAAAAGCTTTTAAGCAAAAAGAGAGCAAAGAGCTCGTGAGCAAGTGCCATAACATCATACCCCATTGAACATAAGAGCCATACCAAAATCTACATCATATGATATCATGCTTGAGAGAAACACCGGGAAACATACATACATAGATACTTGGGATAGAAGTTTATCCATTTTGCATATTATAGGTTGTGCACAAGTGTCGTATCCGCCTATTGAGCAATCGTGCTAGCGTCTCTCTTGAGTTGTGCAACACGAGCGTTTTGGTGGATTCCACATTTTGAGCTCATTCCTTGGTTGCACGACCCCATTTATCTATCCGTGTGTGTGTTTCCGTGTGCCATTCTTTGCTATTGGTCTACTTGTCTCACTTGCGAATTTGTGAATCTTTTCAACATTATTGACTCTTGCTAACATTTTGCATTAAATTTTGTGCCACTATCCTCACCAAGCTCTACCATAAGCTTTACTTGATAGGTGTGAGTGAACAAGTCCGTACCAATTCCACTATTCTTTCATCTCACATTGAGTGAAGCGAGATACATCCTCAACATTGGGAAAAGGTAACTTGGTATTGTTTATCTCATTTCCTACTCACCTCTACTCGAGTCTTGTGATGGATAGGCAAGGCATTTCACTTTCGGTCTACAACAACAACGACGAGTTCGATGCCATGAACAACAACTACGACGCCAAGATGGACAAGCGCATGGAGGAGATCAAGGCCCTCATCAAGTCCTCCAAGCGATCTTCCTCATCTTCGAGAAGACGCTCAAGAGCACATCCTTCCGAGCTACCACCTCCGGCAAGATCGCATCGGCATCGACACCAACACCACCAAGAACGTGAAGGTCAAGAGCTCTACATCAACAACCGCTCAACGACTTCACCATCTCCCTTGGCATCTTCGCCAGCGACTTCAAGGCATCTTCGCCTACGGACATACGGCATCTTCGCCAACAAGAACCTCAAGACTACACTCAAGAGAAGCTACCCAAGCTCAAGTCCGCGACTTCCACGAGCTACTACGACCTCGACACCGACCACAAGATTCCTTTCTATGGGACTCAAGAACCCGAGGAGTACCTCGAGTGGGAGCGTTTGATGGACGACTACCTCAAGCTACATCAAGTTCCTCCCGAAGATCAAGTGAAGTGCGCCACAAGAAACTTCCACGACTACGCATTGGCATGGTGGCTTCACACACCTTGAGTACTACGACATGAGTTGGCCCAAGGCGAAGAAAGCTTTGCGGCGAGAGTTTGTGCCTCCAACCTACACGGAACAACCGGCGCCAATTGGAGAACACCACCCAAGGATCCAAGTCCATCGACAAGTACTTCAAGGAGATGATGATTGCCTTCGACGAGCAGGCGTGGGCGACCCCATTTCGATGAAGTTCCACTTCATGATGGGATTACAACGACATCTCCAAGACCATCGTCCTCAAGAACTACAAGTCCATCGGCGACTACTACATTGGTGCTCTCAAGGCGGAACAAGAACTCATGAAGGCCAAGGCTTCTCCACCCCAAGAAAACTTCATGCGACCAAGCTCTACAACAAGCATGAGGCTAGTACCACCAAGATGTCCAAGCCCGACAAGCCCCAAGGCGATGCTCCCAAGTGTGACTTCACCGCCATCCCTCTTTGTGGCATTGATGATGCCGAGTCTACTCCGACTCTTTTTCAAGGCGGTGCGGCGGCGAGTTCGACTACGGAGACCTTCAAGGACCAAGCTTTGGAGGCGGCGACAAGGTGGCGAGCAAGGATGATGCTTCCATCTTAGGAGGCGAGAGAGATGATGTGCCATCTTCGGCCTTCATCTCTGGCGACGGTGATGAGATGATCGAGCATGGGATTTTCCTTCGGTCATGGAGGAGAGTGATGATGTGCCATCTTGGCCTTCATCCATGGCGGCATTTACGAGATGGTTGAACATGGGATCTTCCCTTCGACCACGGCGACGTATGATGACTTGAGTGACTTGTGCCACCATATTGAGAATGAGAGTGACTTCACCACTAGCCCCATATATGATGAGTTGCCACAATTCCCATGTGAGGAGAGCCACAACCCCACCACTTGAGTGAGATGAGTGACTCCACCATACGTGAGTTTGAGTGCACCTATTTTGAGGGAGTGAGTGAACCACCACATAGAGAGAGTGAGATAGTAGATAGGTCTCGTGAGGCCATTTGCATTTCTAACAACTTGACCTCTACCTCTATTGTGTCTTCTCATTTGGTGCTAGGTCCCATTTATGAAGACGAGCCGATCCTCGACGACTTCGTCCTCCCTTTGGACAAGATGATGGCCATGGTGGAATATGATGCACCCCCCACATGGTTCCATCAAGATGAAGATGACCACCATTTGGTCTTTCCCACCTCACCTACACCACTTGAGTGGAATGACAAAGGTAACAAAGGTGACGGTGATGCTCTAGTCCCACTAGTGGACATTCTTGACATTGATTGCTTGCATGATGTTGATCCACCTAGTACCTTGTTTCATTCTAGTATGATTTCCCCATGTGATGATTTGCCCATTTATGATGAGTACGATGATTCTCATGTGGAGTCTATTAGTTGTGATGCCATGTTACATAGGATTTCTTGTGACAATTCTTTAGGTCACGTCATGTTTGATAATCCGCTTGACTTGTCATATGCTATGCATGAGATCCATCATATGTCTTATTTGCAATCTCTTCATAGTGACTATGCATATGCCATTAAAATGAACCCAATTTGCACATATGGCATAGATGACAAGCCCATGGTTATTGGCATTTGTTTTTCTTGTGATGATATTGATATGCTCCTTTGCATCATTCATCTCATATGCCATGCCATGACCACCTAACCGGATATGCATTGTTTTGGATGTTGTCCATTTTCTCCATATGATGTTTCCAATGTTGTTCATGAGGAGACCCCATAGTTTCCTCATACATGTTAGGAGATTTTGATCCATCCCTTCCATTGCATGATCCCCATAATTGTGTGCACCATATGCTCCCCATGATTAAACATACTATTGATGTGCCATATACTTGCATTCTAAATTTGTGTCCCCATCGTGTCATACATAACAACTATTCTTTCATGATGGATGACATGTTCATATACCATGCCTCAAATTTCTTTGAGCATTGCTTATCTTGTGCTAACTCACACGTGCACATACACATCATGATGGATGATGTGTACATTTACCACGCGCACAATTTCTTTGGATTGTGTCTCTTTTGTGTAGGTACCCATGAACACTTGTCAACCTCGCAATCCCACGAGTTGACAAAGCGAGCTCTTGAGAGCAATGACGATTTGGGATCCCGTGGACTATCCTTACCACCGTTCCTTGGCGCAAGGACTACGCAAACTCCTCTACTTGGCTCTCACACGGCTATGGGCCATTTACCACTTCTCACATTATGCTCATTTTACCATGTTCACTTTGCATGCTATGCTTGCTTCTATGCCTTTGCCATGCAATTGTGACCCTTGCTTGCATCTACCCATGTTTCATCATTATGCTACTTCTATGTGTATTTGCATGCTTGGTGGAGATCCTTGTTGCATTTGCCATGTTCATCATGTGCCCCATTCTATTGATGCTTGTTGTGTTGGAAGAGTCATGATGACCCATTGCTATTCACATATGGCCTCTCGCCAATACATTCATGATATTGTACTCATATCTTGCTTTCATGCTTGTGCTATGACTTGTGCATTATTCATGTCCACTATTTGCACCAAGGACATGTTTCCCATGATTCATTCTAGTATGTCGCATCTTCGCACTACTAGCATACTTGACTTGATTGCTATGATTGCTTGCTATGTTGCATCACCCATGTTCCACTACTTGCTTTCTTGGGTTGATGACATATATGCTCATGCCTCTCACATGCGTTGTCTCTTGTGTCATACTTGCTCATCTCATGCGGTTGATGACAACCATCTATATGCTTTGCATATAATTCATATTGCTTCGTGTCATAT
The DNA here is from genome assembly GCA_021437245.1 of Aegilops speltoides. NCBI lineage: Eukaryota > Viridiplantae > Streptophyta > Magnoliopsida > Poales > Poaceae > Aegilops > Aegilops speltoides. Next base: position 206,165,767 of record CM038141.1, read on the forward strand.
ATGTCCATGTGTTGCATCTCTCATGCTAGATGATTTGCCATGTATTGAGTGCAACAATGATTCTCTTCTTGTTCATGAGATTGCCCCATAGCATTCTCGCATATATTTGGAGATTTTGACACAATTCTTGTGAAGCATGCTTGTCTTACCTCTTTGCACCATATACCTAGTGCCTTGAATATCGCCATTGTTGCATCATATTATTCATGCACTTGTCCTTCTAATGGTTATGTGCAAGAGAAGAGAACCATCATGATGGATGATGTGTTTATCTACCATGCTTGTCGCTCTTTATTTTGTTGTGTGCATGTGTAGGATACTTGGATTTCGTATCGACTTCCACTTCACGTGAGTTGACCATTCGAGCTCTTGAGAGCGAGCCTCATAGATTCTTCCACAACTCGCTTCTACACCATACTTCCTACCACTTCGGCATTGTGAAGAATGCACAAGGACACACTTTCAAGGTGACATCCTTCTTGAGCTTGGATATTGTGGATCATACTTCATGTGTTGCTTGTACCATTTGCACGCATGTTCGAGATATTGCTTTCTACCATGATTGCCACATTTCCATGCTTCATGACATATATACCTTGTGTGTTGCATCCAATTCTTGGACTACTTGCTACTATCATATGGTTGGTTGCACCAATACCATTTCTTCACATATGCCATGTTCCTTTGCTTGTCACATGATTGACTTGATTGCCTCACACATGTTGAACAATTGCTCTTTCCATTGTGTTGAGTGCTACGATATCTTCACTACACCATATGCACATTATGCTTGGATTGTCTTGCACTTTCCACATGTGTTTAGACATTTCACTATCTTTGGTGTTGTGAATGACTCTTATGCCTACCATAGACCGTTCATTGAGCACTTTATGCATGCTTGCTATGAGCTTGAGGTAGATGCTTGTCCTCTTATCACATATATTTGCATCTTGACCTCCCATTTGCTAGCTTGTTCCCATGATATACTTGATTGTGCTCAATTTATATGCTCAAATGCCATGACACACTTCTTTGTCAAACCATATGCTATGCGTGATGACAACACTTGTTGGGTGAATCACCTCTTGAATGCTTGGTTTTGCTTTAGCGACAACCACATTTGTTTTCAAGTGCTTGTTATCTTTGCTAGTTTTGAAGGAATTACAAGGCGGTGCGACATTGGAGAGTGCCCTTTTGGAACTACAAGATGACGAATGCTGGGTGATCGTCCACTTCTACACGACGACATCGTCTCTTTCCCATGGTGATTTGGATTTCGATCCGAGGTCGGATCTTTTCAAGGGGAGGGATGATGCGGAGCATCCTCGGTCATCACCATGTCAAGAGCCCGCTTGGCAAGTGACACGTCGACCTCTACTTCTCATACATAAAGGTGAATCTTCTCCTTTACGTGTTCACTTGACCTCTTGAGGATGGTATACTACTTGACCGCCACCCGTGTGCATGCATAGGTATTGTCGGAACACTACAGACGGCGGCGAGGAGGAGTGCAAGCGCCAAGGAACAACTACACCATCCGCAAGAGAAGCATGGAAGAGAAGGAGGAAGAAGCTCCAGCACCCTCGCGGTACTACCACAAGACCTCATGATACTACCGCTCCCTCCAGCGGTACTACCGCGCGCCGGCGGAACTACCGCTCCCTACTACCGCTCCACCTACGGTACTAAAAGTCGTCACGAGCGGTACTACCGCTCAACCCAAGCGGTACTACCGCGGACCCTCGCGGTACTACCGCCCCCTGGCACGGTACTACCGTGCTGCTCGCTGAGAGCGGGCCTAGGGCCCATGTAATCCCTCTCCCACTTACCCCTTCGTGGCTTAGACTATAAATAGACCACCTCCACCTCCTTTCTAGGGTTAGCAAATATGATAGCTCATTCTTAGGTGAGCTTTGCTCCTACCTCTACTCTTGAGAGAGAGAGACTACCACTCCCATGGAGTTCAAGGCCTCCATGTGAGAAGATCCTGCGGGATATCATCAAGACCCCTTTTGGGAAGATCCATCTAGGATATCATCAAGACCTCCGCTTGGAGATGAACCTTACCTTGTATCTTTCCCTTTGTTGTTCATGTACCTTGTGATCTTGTGTGTTTGATTGTCTAGTGGATGTGTGATTTGGACTTGTTCTTGAGTGTTTCCCCTTGTGATTTCTCTCCGTTCTTCCCCGTGTTCATCGTGTTCTCCGTAGGATCCCCTCCAAACGTGAAAGATCGACGAATTAGGGTTCCACCCTACATCACCTTGCCCCTATATAAGTAGATCCATCTAGTAGCTTTTTGCTTGGGATTTGTTTAGTTAAAAGTTAGCCATTGCAACTTCGTGTACTTCGTTTGTGTCCAACGACCAGACCAAGACCGCTTACGGATCCCCACCTTTATCAATACTTCATACATACTTGCAATATTCAGATTGCTTTTATCATATTCTTGCTTGTTCTTCGATTGCTTGCAGGAATAGACCTTCGTGGTCAAGTTGATTGTGCTCCGGCGTGGTCAATAACCTCTCGGAGTTGGTTTAGCGATTGCTAAGGCGCAACGTCGTGCATGTTTGTAGTCGGATCGTCAAAGTCGTCTCCACCAAATCGATAGTTATCATCTCATCGAAAGATCGGGACACCCTCGCCTCTATCAAGTGGTATCAGAGCTCAGCATGTTCCTATTGAGCCAGGACAAAATTCTGGTGCCGCTGCTACTGCTGTTGGTGCTTCTGTGGCTCCTGCTACTGCTGCTGGTGGTACCGAGGAGGATGATGAGTATGTGGATGATTACGAGGATGAGGTTGATCAACATCAGAACTACGTGCAACCAACAGCACCACAACCACCAGGTCGTCCACATGCAAATAATGGCAATATTAGGGCTCCCCCTCAGGTACGAGATCATGACCATCTCCCTAAACTGAAATTGAATATTCCACCATTTGAGGGTAGATATGTTCCTGATATATATCTTACTTGAGAGTTAGAAACTGAACAACGATTTACATGTTTACAATATCCTGAGGAGAGACGTGTTCCTGCTGCTGTTTGTGCTTTCACTAGCTTTGCATGTGTTTGGTGGTCTGAACATTGTAGATTATATCCTGTTCCAGCTACTTGGGCTGCTTTGAAAACTGCTATGCGTACTCGTTGGGTTCCACCATATTATCAACGTGAATTACTTCAAAAATTGCAGCGCTTAAGACAAGGTAAAAATTCTGTAGAAGAATATTATCAGGAATTACAAACTGGCTTGATTAGATGTGGTATTGTTGAGGAGAATGAAGCTATGCTTGCACGTTTTAAGGGTGGATTAAATAGAGATATTCAGACCATTCTAGACTATAAGGATTATAATAATATCACTCGTTTATTCCATCTTGCTTGTAAAGCTGAACGTGAAGTGCAGGATCGACAGGCATTGGCGCGCACTAACTTTTCTGCAGGTCGACCTTCATCATGGACACCACGTGCATCATCTACTTCCACTGCACCATCACCTCCTTCAGGTGCCACCTCCAACCGTGATACAAGAAAGCAGGCACAACCACCACTATCTGCCAAGAGCACACCTGTCGGGCCTGCACAGAGCTCTTCTTCTTCCATGGCGTCAACAGGGCACACAAGTGATATTATTTGTCGTCGTTGTAAGGGAAGAGGACATTTTGCGAGAGAATGCAAATCTCAGCGTGTGATGATTGCTACTGAGGATGGTGGGTATGAGTCCGCTAGTGACTATGATGAGGAGACTTTGGCTCTTATTACACATGAGGAACACGGTGGAGATGATTCGATCATGAGACACAATACATGGCTGCGAAGATCTTGACAGGTATGAATGTTTAGTTGCTCAACGTGTTTTGAGTGTGCAGGTTACACAAGCTGAGCAAAATCAGAGGCATAATTTGTTCCATACAAAGGGAGTTGTGAAGGAACGTTCTATTCGCGTCATCATAGATGGAGGGAGCTGCAACAACTTGGCTAGCATGGAGATGGTGGAGAAGCTATCTCTCACCACAAGACCACATCCACATCCTTACTACATCCAATGGTTCAACAACAGCGGCAAGGTGAAGGTAACACGTACTGTTCGTGTGCATTTTAGTATCTCTACATATGCTGATTATGTTGATTGTGATGTGGTACCTATGCAAGCATGTTCCTTGTTACTTGGTAGACCATGGCAATTTGATAAAAATTCTGTACACCATGGTAGAAACAATCAGTATACTCTTGTTCATAAGGATAAAAATATTACTTTGCTTCCTATGACTCCTGAGTCCATTTTGAAAGATGATATTAATAGAGCTAATAAAGCAAAACAGGAGAAAAATAAGAGTGAAAATCAGATTGTGGCAAAAGAATTTGAGCAACACATGAAGCCTAATAATAAACCATCTACTGTTGCTTCTGAAATTAAATTGAAAAGTGCATGTTTACTTGCCACCAAATCTGATATTGATGAGCTAGATTTTAGCAAATCTATTTGCTATGCTTTTGTGTGCAAAGAGGCATTATTTTCATTCGAGGACGTGCCTTCCTCTTTGCCCCTGCTGTCACTAACATTTTGCAGGAGTTCGCTGACGTCTTTCCACAAGTCGTGCCACCGGATTACCACCTATTCGAGGGATTGAGCATCAAATTGACTTAATTCGGTGCATCATTACCCAACCGTGCACCATACCGTACCAATCCGGAGGAGACGAAGCAGATTATCGTCAAGTACAGGAGCTGCTCGACAAAGGTTATATCTGCGAATCCCTTAGTCCTTGTGCTGTTCCTATTATTCTAGTGCCGAAAAAGGATGGTACGTCACGTATGTGTGTTGATTGTAGAGGCATTAATAATATTACTATTCGTTATCGTCACCCTATTCCTAGGCTAGATGATATGCTTGATGAATTGAGTGGCTCTACAATATTCTCCAAAGTTGATTTGCGTAGTGGATACCATCAAATTCGTATGAAATTGGGAGATGAATGGAAAACAGCATTTAAAACTAAATTTGGATTATATGAGTGGTTAGTCATGCCTTTTGGGTTAACTAATGCACCTAGTACTTTCATGAGATTAATGAGCGAAGTTTTACGTGCTTTCATTGGACGATTTGTGGTAGTCTATTTTGATGATATACTGATTTATAGCAAATCTTTGGAAGAACATTTGGAACATTTACGTGCTGTTTTTAATGCTCTCGTGATGCACGTTTGTTTGGTAACCTTGGGAAGTGCACCTTTTGCACCGACCGAGTATCTTTTCTTGGCTATGTTGTTACTCCACAGGGAATTGAAGTTGATAAAGCCAAGATTGAAGCTATTGAGAGTTGGCCGCAGCCCAAAACGGTCACACAAGTGAGGAGTTTCCTTGGCCTTGCTGGTTTCTATAGGCGTTTTGTGAGAGATTTCAGCACCATTGCTGCACCTCTCAACGAGCTTACAAAGAAGGATGTTCCTTTTGTTTGGGGTACCGCACAGGAAGAAGCCTTCACGGTGTTGAAAGATAAGTTGACACATGCTCCTTTACTCCAACTTCCTGATTTTAATAAGACTTTTGAGCTTGAATGTGATGCTAGTGGAATTGGATTAGGAGGTGTGTTATTACAAGATGGCAAACCTGTTGCATACTTTTCTGAAAAATTGAGTGGGCCTAGTCTGAATTATTCTACTTATGATAAAGAATTATATGCTCTTGTTCGGACTTTAGAAACATGGCAACATTATTTATGGCCCAAAGAATTTGTTATACATTCGATCATGAATCTTTGAAACATATTAAAAGTCAAGCTAAACTGAATCGTAGACATGCTAAATGGGTTGAATTCATTGAGACTTTCCCTTATGTCATTAAACACAAGAAGGGTAAAGAAAATGTTATTGCCGATGCATTGTCTCGTCAGCTATACTATGCTTTCACAACTTGACTTCAAAATATTTGGTTTGGAGACCATCAAAGATCAATATGTGCATGATGCTGATTTTAAAGATGTATTGCAGCATTGTAAAGAAGGAAGAACATGGAACAAGTTTGTCGTTAATGATGGATTTGTGTTCGTGCTAACAAGCTATGCATTCCAGCTAGCTCCGTTAGTCTTTTGTTGTTGCAGGGGCGCATGGAGGAGGACTAATGGGACACTTTGGCGTGAAGAAGGCGGAGGACGTACTTGCTACACATTTCTTTTGGCAAAGATGAGACGGGATGTTGAGCGTTTTATTGCTCGCTGCACTACATGTCAAAAAGCTAAGTCACGACTCAATCCTCATGGTTTATATATGCCTTTGCCTGTACCTAGTGTTCCTTGGGAGGATATATCTATGGACTTTGTTTTAGGTTTACCTAGAACAAAGAAGGGAGGATAGCATATTTGTTGTCGTGGATAGATTCTCGAAAATGGCACACTTTATACCATGTCATAAAAGCGATGATCTTTGTTAATGTTGCTGATTTGTTCTTTCGTGAAATTATTAAGCTTGCATGGTGTGCCAAATACTATTGTTTCAGATCGTGATACTAAATTTCTTAGCCACTTTTGGAGATGCTTATGGGCTAAGTTGGGGACTAAACTGCTTTTTAGTACTACTTGTCACCCCAAACTGATGGACAAACTGAAGTAGTCAATAGAACATTGTCTACTATGCTTAGGGCTGTTCTAAAGAATAATAAGAAAATGTGGGAGGAATGCTTGCCTCATATTGAATTCTGTACACCAAATCAGTATACTCTTGTTCTTAAGGATAAACATATTACTTTGCTTCCTATGACTCCTGATTCCATTTTGAAAGATGATATTAATAGAGCTAATAAGGCAAAACAGGAGACAAATAAGAGTGAAAATCAGATTGTGGCAAAAGAATTTGAGCAACAAATAAAGCCTAATAGTAAACCATCTAGTGTTGTTTCTGAAATTAAATTGAAAAGTGCATGTTTACTTGCCACTAAATCTGATATTGATGAGCTAGATTTCAGCAAATCTGTTTGCTATGCTTTTGTGTGCAAAGAAGCATTATTTTCATTTGAGGACGTGCCTTCCTCTTTGCCTCCTACTGTCACTAACATTTTGCAGGAGTTCGCTGACGTCTTTCCACAAGACGTGCCACCGGGATTACCACCTATTCGAGGGATTGAGCATCAAATTGACTTAATTCCCGGTGCATCATTACCCAACCGTGCACCATACCGTACCAATCTAGAGGAGACGAAGGAGATTATGCGTCAAGTACAGGAGCTGCTCGACAAAGGTTATATACGCGAATCCCTTAGCCCTTGTGCTGTTCCTATTATTCTAGTGCCGAAAAAGGATGGTACGTCACGTATGTGTGTTGATTGTTGAGGCATCAATAATATTACTATTCGTTATCGTCACCCTATTCCTAGGCTAGATGATATGCTGGATGAATTGAGTGGCTCTACAATATTCTCCAAAGTTGATTTGCGTAGTGGATACCATCAAATTCGTATGAAATTGGGAGATGAATGGAAAACAACATTTAAAACTAAGTTTGGATTATATGAGTTGTTAGTCATGCCTTTTGGGTTAACTAATGCACCTAGTACTTTCATGAGATTAATGAATGAAGTTTTACGTGCTTTCATTGGACGATTTGTGGTAGTCTATTTTGATGATATACTGATTTATAGTAAATCTTTGGAAGAACATTTGGAACATTTACGTGCTGTTTTAATGCTCTCGTGATGCACGCTTTGTTTGGTAACCTTGGGAAGTGCACCTTTTGCACCGACCGAGTATCTTTTCTTGGCTATGTTGTTACTCCACATGGAATTGAAGTTGATAAAGCCAAGATTGAAGCTATTGAGAGTTGGCCGCAGCCCAAAACGGTCACACAAGTGAGGAGTTTCCTTGGCCTCGCTGGTTTCTATAGGCGTTTTGTGAGAGATTTCAGCACCATTGCTGCACCTCTCAACGAGCTTACAAAGAAGGATGTGCCTTTTGTTTGGGGTACCGCACAGGAAGAAGCCTTCACGGTATTGAAAGCTAAGTTGACACATGCTCCTTTACTCCAACTTCCTGATTTTAATAAGACTTTTGAGCTTGAATGTGATGCTAGTGGAATTGGATTAGGAGGTGTGTTATTACAAGATGGCAAACCTGTTGCATACTTTTCTGAAAAATTGAGTGGGCCTAGTCTGAATTACTCTACTTATGATAAAGAATTATATGCTCTTGTTCGGACTTTAGAAACATGGCAACATTATTTATGGCCCAAAGAATTTGTTATACATTCTGATCATGAATCTTTGAAACATATTAAAAGTCAAGCTAAACTGAATCGTAGACTTGCTAAATGGGTTGAATTCATTGAGGCTTTTGTCACAGCCTGATTTTTGGGACACCCCGCCTCTATCATGACGACACTTGTTTGGTGAATCACCACTTGAATGTTGGTTTTGCACTAACACTAACCACATTTGTTTTTCCAAGTGTTTGTTGTCCTTGCTCATTTTGAAGGAATCCCAAGACGGTGCAACATTGGAGAGTGCCCATTGCGAGCTTGAAGATGATGAGAACTTGGTGATTGACCAATCCTACACGGCGACGCCATCTCTTTCCCATGGTGATTTGGTTTTCGATCCTAGGTCGGATCTTTCCCAAGGGGGAGGGGATGATACGGAGCATCCTACGGACATCACCATGTCAAGAGTTCGTTTGGCAAGTGACACGTGCGACCTCTACTTCTCATACATAAAGGTGAATCTTCTCCTTTACACGTGTTCACTTGACCCCTTCGAGGATGGTATACTACTTGACACTCCTCTCGTGTGCATACATAGGTATTGTCAGAATACCATGGATGAGGAGGAGTGTGAGAGCAAGTGTACAACTACACCACCTGCAAGAGAAGCATGGAAGAGAAGGAAGAAGGGGAATCTGCCCAGCCCAGAAGGACCGGAACAACCGCCCAACTACCGCCCGGGCGGAACAACCGGCCGTCTACCGCCCAACAACCAGCCCACCTTCTGTGATCAAGCGGTGCAAGGCCGGTGCTACACCGGTTGTACCAGTTTCCGCCAATATACCGGTACACCAGCCCCGACGACCGAAACAACTGCTGCCCCTTCGGCGTACACCTCTAGAACCAATGTCTGGATTCCCAGCGGTACTACCGCCCCCACTTGACCGGTACTACCGCCCCGCATAAGCTCCCAGCGGTACTACCGCTCATGTGTCCGGTACTACCGCCCTGCCTGTGCGCAGCAGCGGGCCTTTCGCCCTGTATCCCTCTCCCACTTACCCCTTCGTGGCTTAGACTATAAATAGACCACCTCCACCTCCTTTCTAGGGTTAGCAAAGTGATAGCTCATTTGTATGTGAGCTTTGCTCCTACCTATCTCTACTCTTGAGAGAGAGACCACTACTCCATTGGAGGCCAAGACCTCCATCTAGGAGAAGATCCTGCGGGATATCATCAATACTCCCTCATGGGAAGATCCATCTAGGATATCATCAAGACCTCCGCTTGGAGATGAACCTTACCTTGTATCTTTCCCTTTGTTGTTCATGTACCTTGTGATCTTGTGTGTTTGATTGTCTAGTGGATGTGTGATTGGACTTGTTCTTGAGTGTTTACCCTTGTGAATTCTCCCCGTTCTTCCCCGTGTTCATCGTGTTCTTCAAGGGATCCCGCTCCAATCATGAAAGATCGGCCTACACCGGGTTAGTCCCGTATCACCTCCGCGGCAGCACAGCCGGCCACGGGAGGCAGGAGCATGCGGCACGACCGGCGATGCTTTGGGCGGCTGGGGCAAGAAGACCAGAGGTTGAAGAAGCACTATGGCCGTTGGATGGACATCGTTGACCACGCCGCGCCGAGAGCACCAGGGCGGTGGACGACGGCGAGGCCTACAAAGGGAACGACAGGGAGCCGGCGAAGACACGGAAGTGGCTGCCCACGCGGTGGAGAGTATGAGGGTTGACTGGTTCGGCTGCCGTCGCCGGAAAATAACAACAGGTGTGGGTGAGTAGAGGGATAGATAGGCCAAGGATGCGAGTATGATGGGGCCGTGAGGCCTGCCCGGCAGCACTGCCCGCCACGGGAGGCGGGAGCAGGCGGTTCCGACGGCCCTGGTATGGGCGGCTGGGGCAGGAAGATTAGAGACTGAAGAAGCACGATTGCCATTAGATTGACATCTAACGGTCTAACGCTGGTAGAGTCGATTGTTGACTAAGTTTCTTTTTTAAGAAACCTTGTGTACGCATGAACTTAGTAGGCCCACAAGTCAGCCTCCAAATCTGTGGCAGACAACATAAACCCCATTTGCTATTTTTTACAATTTGCAGCCCATTTGCTATTTTTTATAATTTGCAACCCATTTGCTAATTCTTAAGTACTTTATTACAGCCCATTTTCTGCCCAGGACCACGGTCAAAAAGTTCAACCATATTTTGCATATTTCGGTGGAGTCCAAACTGTTGTAATCCCGAAATGATAAACATTTTTAAGAACTTATTGATTTGCCAAAAAAATCGTTTTGTTTTTGTAAGCAAATAAGACGTGGGACAATTGAGTTGGTTTAAGGGAAAACCAGTGGAAAAAAATTAGCGCTGGGTGGGAAACAACAACAAAAATAAGGATGTAAATTTGAAAAGGGAATTTTATGTGTATATGAACTAGTAAAACTATAGGTAGAGATTAGAAAACGGATGTAGGACATGCGTTTCAAGAGGAAAATAGAACTGGGCTGTGTGTTTGATTCAGTAACAAAACTGCCTGCGGATGTTGTAAGACAAAATATAACTAACGCTGGCGGGCCAGAGGCCAGTAGATACCTGCTGGATCTTTGTGCCCCGTTGTCGTCATGGGCTGGGCCTGTTAAAAACAAAACCAACCCTGGTCAGTCAACAGCCCAGTTGAAACTTGCTCGACCTGAAAAAACAATATCGTGCTCGATGGCGAGAGAATTCTGCAAGCACAGACTGATAACTGGGATGCAGCACGGATATTGTTTTTTATCGTGATAATAAGTGCATGCACTTGTTTCGAAAAAACTACAGAACTGGGAATTCGAACGGCGGGTGCTTATGCTACCCATCAAATAAAAATCAGGTGCCTGAGAATTCGTTTCAAAACAAATGATTCAGCTTTATATCCACGTCGACCCTCGGCATGATGGTTGGAAGCAAATGCAAGTTCATACCAAAATATCGTTAACAACAATACCAACTTGCGAGAGGACAAGGTAGTACAACTACCAATACCAAACTACTCCTGGCCCTAGTGTTAAATGCGGTAGAAAATCTTGCAAAGGACCAGCTCCCGCTCCTTCTCTTGCTCCAGGTCCCCGATGTGGTACTGGTGCATCACCCAGTTGGTCCTCTGCTGGTCGAAGTTCTTGTTGGTGTGCAGCACCAGAACCTTTTTTGCTGCCCGTCTGCCCGCCGTTGACCATCACAGGCAAGGTATTGCTGGTCTTGTGCTACATCGCGTACGTGCCGCACTCCGACTGTATATTGCGACGCGTCCACGTGCCCCTTTTAAACGCCCTGGAATTGCGCTGGAAGAAATGCTTCCTTAGGCCACTCAGTTTGATACCTGCAGTATTGTGAAATACAGGTTTTAGTGTACCTAGTTGGCATTTTCATAACATCTTTGGCATGTTGCAGTCACTTGTTTCACTTTTTATTAACTGTCAAATTGTAATGGTTTCACCAGGTCTGCGTCTAAAAAGAAAAATAAAGCTATAAATAAAGGAATATGTTTGTGCAAGTAGACGGCCGATCGGTGTCTTACCTGGAAGTTTCTCAAGTTGGGTGTAGCATATGCCATGCTCGTTGTCGATGGTTGGTATGAACAAATCGATGAGAGACTGAAATCTCGCGCTGTCAACACTCACTTTGGCCTCAAGATGCTCGATCAGCTCCTGATCCGTGGGATCGAACTTGACGCCAGCCGGCAGCACCGGCCAATCCTTCTTCGACTTGCATCGGTAATTCCAGTTATATGGTACTCAATGTATAACCGATCGACTGTTTTAAGTGAATGATGAAAGATTTCGACAGAGTAAAAACTCGCGCTTCTTCGACAGTTGTACGAGAGTAATTGCCATGCCGTTTTGCAAGGGCGCTTGTAAAAACTCTAAACTCTATTCTCCTCTTATTTAATGGATGAGGCAAATCTTTTGCCTCTGTTTCAAAAAAAAAAGATTTCGACAGATAAGTGGTACTCCAAATCTGATGTCCGGAATACCCGAACATGCCGCCGGGATTCTTGTGTCACCTCACGCGCAGCGTGTTGTCTATGTGCAAAAATCAAGGGAAGTAAAAATGGATGACATATACATATACAACATGTACACCTTGTCTCTTTTGTTAGCCACATTTCAGATTAAGCAATGCTGATGACGGCTTTGTTTTCAAGGAGGGGAGGATGATGAGGACATGACTACCTTGGATACGACCAAAAATATTGCATACATGTATATTTGTGAGGTGATTTCTAATGCAAACTATGCTATAATTTATTTATGTCATCCAGGACAAAAATACTTCACAAATTTTGTGCCATTTCTAATTGCAGGTGTATGGGACATTTGTACAATCCACATATGAAGATAAGGGAGAAAGAGATGTTTACTTTCTGTTCAAAAAGTTCTCTCATATCACTTTTGGCCCAAGAGAAGATAGAGTCCAAGTCTCTCACGTTCTGGACTCAGATTCGGACTGCACCGACACACCTGATTCAAAACACCAAGAACTCTTTCATCCGGACTCCGAATTGAGTGATTCTTTTTTCTGTTGTAAAGTAGATTTCATGCTCTTTCCAACCCAATTGGAATCACCTAAAAATCAGTCTGGAGCGTTGAGTTATGGACGAAACAATCTGATGCTGCAGAAGAATCCGAGTCAAACTACAAGTCCAAAGGTGTTACATCACCTCCACTTGGGCCCATTGGCTTTGTACGACCTAGGGTTAGTTTTAGGCTGCCTTGGGACGTCCTCCCACCTCCTTGGACGCCACCCCTTGCTCCTATATAAGTAGATCCATCTAGTAGCTTTTCCCTTAGGATTTGTTTAGTTAAAAGTTAGCCAACGCAACTTCGTGTACTTCGTTTGTGTCCAACGACCTGACCAAGACCACTTTCGGATCCCCACCATTATCAACACTTCATTCATATTCGCAATATTTAGATTCCTTTATCATATTCTTGCTTGTTCTTCGATTGCTTGCAGGAATAGACCTTCGTGGTCAGGCTAATCGTGCTTCCAGTATCGTCAGTAACTTTAGGAGATTGGTTTAGCGGTTGCTAAGGCGCAACTTCGTGCACGTTTGTAGTCGGATCGTCAAAGTTGACTCCACTAAATCAATAGTTATCATCTCATCGAAAGATCGGGACCCTCGCCTCTATCAAACCCAGTCATAAATGGGTCTAAACGAACCTAATCGGTAGGAGTACTAGATACTACCTCTCTCTCAGTTTACACGGCGTGCGCGTACCCCTAGGTCGTCAATTTGACCAACCTAATACAAGTCATATATTGCGAAAAATATACCAACATAAACTATGGAATTTCTACTTTCAAAAGGTATAATTTTTGTGCAATATAGTTTATATTAGGGTGATAAAACTGACAACCTAGGTATACGCGCAAGACTTGTAAACTGAAACGGAGGTAGTAGTAGTTTTTGGCGTGGATTAAGAAATTTTGGGTATGTTTTTGCTATTTTTTGTACAATAGATTCTTCCTAGGGCTGGTTGAAAGTGGTAGTTTATTGTTAAATACTCTACATATTGTAAGTAGGGGTGAAAGTTAAGCTTTGGAAGCCAATAAGCAAGGCTAGTTACATAGTGCATGATTGAAAGTAAATATCAACCATGAGTGACTAATATCTTGATGGAAAACTCTAAACTATGAAATACTAGAAAAAAATACATGGTTGGAAATACTAGCAATGTTCATGTCCGTTGCAACGAATCATAACTAGAATAATACTTATTCACAAACTTGGTACAAAACACCCTAATTTTGGTATACATATGTATATTATGTTTCAAGTATAATATATTCCTTGGGCTATTTTGGTGAGGTCAGGGAGGGATGTGATTGGTTTTAAGATACTAATTATGGGTTTTTCTGCAAATTGGTAGACAAGTGGGATGTTGGTGAGAAAAGGCAACAACTTACCTCACAATCGTTAGATGTAGATCTAATTGTCAGAAACGACGGATGGCAGACACACCAGCATCACCAACTTAGTCTTGTGTAGGAGTACTAGCAAGATCCGTGCATTAACGGAACATCAAGATGCATTTTTTTATAAAAACACTTGTTATGATTGACCCTTGCGGGAGTAATCCCATGTGTAGAAACTAATGATATCTCGAGAAATATGAGATAAGGTGAAGAGGAGTTGGGTGTGGTGGTGGTTGGTGGTCGGACTGAGCGGAGGCATGGGGATTGACGACGCCGGCAGCGGCCACTAGGGCAGTTTGTTCCAGAGGCTTCCTTTCTTAATTGCTCAACAATGAGGTTTGTTGGAGATAAGGATGAACGAGGGAAGGCCTTGTCTGCAAATGTGGAGAGGGGTGTGGGTATATTTTAGTTTAGTTTCCATTCGTCAGATATAGATCAGACGGTCTATATTGCAAGATGGCACACGTACCATCATCACCAACTCGGTTTTTTATAAAAGAAGAAATATAAGTATGGAGATACAAACGTATTATCGATACTTGCTTCCGTAAACTAGCATCTACATTCTATTCAATGCCTCGGCATGTGGGGCCTTAGCACAATGACTTCTCGACTGTGTAAAACAAAGATTTTCCCGTCGCCGACAAGGAGGCGCTGACGGCGGCGCGCTTTTTGGCTTGCTCTAGTCCTAGTAGTCATACTAGGTGGTCTAAGCACGTGTAGATTTATTCTTTTTCACGTCTCGTGTTTGCCGTACTGCCACGACTGTTGATGAGTAGACGGTAAGTTATTACCCTTATTGAGCGTGTTTGAGAGAGAGAGAGAGAGAGAGAGAGAGAGAGAGAGAGAGAGAGAGAGAGATAGAGAGAGAGAGAGTGCATGTGCGATATGTTAGAGACTGAGGCAATGATAACAGATTCTTTGTTTCTATGTGTGTGGAGGATAGATAGAGACATTGATGAGGACATCCATACCATTGTTACACACACGGCCCTCTTGTTACATATCGGGACCAATTACTAGAGCTCACAAGACGCCAATTAAATTACCGGTACTTTCGTTTCTTGGTAATGATTCTAATGTTCATGAGAATATGATGCTGCCTAAATTGGATACATTTGTTTTGCTTACAAATGAAGGGCCTAGCTTGGAGAAGGGTGAACATTGGAGCAAGAACACGCATGGAGTTGATGGCATGCGCAAGGGATCAAGAACGGAGTTACAAGTGATGATTTCAGGACTTTGAAGCCACCATAAGGAGTGCATGAAGCCTTGGACGAAATATACAAGTTGCCACTTCATAATATTCGTCCATAGGCTATTCTAGGTGCTGCGTCACCTTATTATTGGGCCAGGCCCATGTAATTTCGAAATACTTAAGTATAGGCTATTTTTAGAGTCCGTATGTGTGGGGAAACAAGAGATAGGGTTGGTTTCGGACCCCACCTTCAAGGGCCACGAAATTCACTCCTTTTCCCCAATATATACAGCCCTTAGGGCATCATTTAGACTGTGGGTTTTGTTTAGATCAAAAGTTCGCCATAGCTGCAACTTCGCGTACTTCGTTTGTGTTCAACGACCAGACCAAGGCGTCACAGAACCCCACCTTGATCAATAAAGCTTTCACCTTATATTCGCAATATCCAGATTGCAATCTCAGTTTCTTGCTTGTTCTTCGTTTGCTCGCAGGAAATAGACCCTCGTGGTCAGGTTGATCGTGCTCCGGCGTGGTCAATAACCTCTCGGAGTTGGTTTAGCGATTGCTAAGGCGCGACGTCCTCGCACGCTCGTAGTCGGATCGTCAAAGTCGACTTCCACCAAAGCGAAATCCACCATCTCATCGAAAGACGGGACACCTTTGCCTCTATCAAGTGGTATCAGATTTCCAGGTTGCTCGGTGAGATTTTACAGTTTTTCGTAGTTTAGATCGAGTCTGTTCTTCATACCTATAGTCCACGAAAAAGCCACAAAAAAATTAGGGTTAGTTCATCCCATCCGAACCAATCTGAGCCTTTGCATAATCTTTTCTGTATTTGCTTTGTTGAATTTGCGGTTGCATCGTCGTGTCAAGTTGCTGGTCTTAGCGTCTAGTCTTTTAGAGTTTCGAGTTTCGTTCACAGGTTGTCACGTCGCCGCTGCCATATACCACCACCACATATTCACCACCAATCTGAATCCATATCGCCACCACATATCCGCCGCCATCACGCCCATCCGAGTCCACCGCAACATATATCCGCCACCAGTCCGAGTTCCACCAGATTCATCTCCGCCACCAGTCCGAGTTCCACCAGATTCATCTCCGCCACCAGTCCTAGTCCGAGTCCAAGAATTGTTGCATTGTTCTCGATTTCCAGATCCCGCGATACTCCGAGTCGTGACAGCAGAGGACTCCCCAACTTCAAGCCATCCGCAGAAGAAAAACAGTTCCAGTTTCAAAAAAAAAAACTAAGTCTGGAAAATTCTGGCTAGGCAGTTTTTCGAACATTTGTAGACTTTTTCGAAAAAAAATTGTTGCGGAGCAAAAAAAAAAAGAGGAAAAAAAGGGCAAAAAAAAAGAAAAAAAAAGAGAAAAAAAATTTCAGAGTGTGCTCCTCCCTTGTTTACGTGCAGCGCCGTGATTTTGTTAGTGTTCTAGGCTCGCGTCTCTAGCACAGTCTAGCCTAGGACCAGCACAGTACCGTCGTTGAGTGTCTATTCAACTTTGCATCTCTGAATTGATTATTGCTGACCTTTTTTGCTACCATATTATAAGCCTTCCCAACTCCACATACATCTACGTCGTGCGTTTGATTCTCCCTGGTAATCGCTATATCCAAGCTTTGAGAGTTTTGACTACAACGGTTGCCGATCACCACCTGCTGCTGGGTAAGAACTGGTAAGAATCTGAGATTTGCTTGACGGGTTTGTGATACACCACCACCACTTTTTAGTAGTTTGTAGGATCATATTCTTGTGTGTTTCTATTTTCTGCTAACCATGGTAGGATCACAAGCCGATGAGACTGATTGGGAGAACCTGACGAACAAACAGCTACATGATAAGTTTCAGCAAATGATGATTGGACAGGTGCAAGATGTGCTAAACATATTTGACGAGGCCATGGAGAAGATAGATGGCATTGAGAAGACGTTTGAAACAAAGCTTGATAGCAAGTTTGATGAATTGCTCGCGCGTTTTCCACAACCGCCGCCGGCTGCACCTATCGCGCCTCTGCAACGACAACAACTACGCCCCCTTCCAAATCAGTATGGACGAGCTCAGCGTGTTCCTATTGAGCCAGACAAAATTCTGGTGCCGCTGCTCTGCTGTTGGTGCTTCGTGGCTCCTGCTATCGCTGCTGCTGGTACCGAGGATGATGATGAGTATGCGGGCGATTATGAGGATGAGGTTGATCAACATCGAACTACGTGCGACCACCAGCACCACAACCACCAGGTCGTCCACATGCAAATAATGGCAATGTTAGGGCTCCCCTCAGTGCGAGATCATGACCATCTCCTAAACTGAAATTGAATATTCCACCATTTGAGGGTAGATATGTTCCTGATATATATCTTACTTGGGAGTTAGAAACTGAACAACGATTTACATGTTTACAATATCCCGAGGAGAGACGTGTTCTGCTTCTGTTTGTGCTTTCACTAGCTTTGCATGTGTTTGGTGGTCTGAACATTGTAGATTATATCCTGTTCCAGCTACTTGGGCTGCTTTGAAAACTGCTATGCGTACTCGTTGGGTTCCACCATATTATCAACGTGAATTACTTCAAAATTGCAGCGCTTAAGACAAGGTAAAAATTCTGAGAAGAATATTATCGGGAATTACAAACTGGCTTGATTAGATGTGGTATTGTTGAGGAGAATGAAGCTATGCTTGCACGTTTTACGGGTGGATTAAATAGAGATATTCAGACCATTCTAGACTATAAGGATTATAATAATATCACTCGTTTATTCCATCTTGCTTGTAAAGCTGAGCGTGAAGTGCAGGATCGGCGAGCATTGGCGCCGCACTAACTTTTCTCGCAGGTCGACCTTCATCATGGACACCACGTGCATCATCTACTTCCACCGCACCATCACCTCCTTCAGTGCCACCTCCAACCGTGATACAAGAAAGCAGGCACAACCACCACTATCGCCAAGAACACACTGCTGGGCCTGCACAGAGCTCTTCTTCTTCCATGGCGTCAACAGGGCACACAAGTGATATTATTTGTCGTCGTTGTAAGGGAAGAGGACATTTTATGAGAGAATGCAAATCTCAGCGTGTGATGATTGCTACCGAGGATGGTGGGTATGAGTCCGCTAGTGACTATGATGAGGAGACTTTGGCTCTTATTTCACATGAGGAACACGGTGGAGATGATTCGATCATGAGACACAATACATGGCTGCTGAAGATGCCGACAGTATGAATGTTTAGTTGCTCAACGTGTTTTGAGTGTGCAGGTTACACAAGTGAGCAAAATCAGAGGCATAATTTGTTCCATACAAAGGAGTTGTGAAGGAACGTTCTATTCAGCGTCATCATAGATGGAGGGAGCTGCAACAACTTGGCTAGCATGGAGATGGTGGAGAAGCTATCTCTCACCACAAGACCACATCCACATCCTTACTACATCCAATGGTTCAACAACAGCGGCAAGGTTAAGGTAACACGTCTTTGTTCGTGTGCATTTTAGTATCTCTACATATGTTGATTATGTTGATTGTGATGTGGTACCTATGCAAGCATGTTCCTTGTTACTTGGTAGACCATGGCAATTTGATAAAATTCTGTACACCATGGTAGAAACAATCAGTATACTCTTGTTCATAAGGATAAAAATATTACTTTGCTTCCTATGACTCCAGAGTCCATTTTGAAAGATGATACTAATAGAGCTAATAAAGCAAAACAGGAGAAAATAAGAGTGAAAATCAGATTGTGGCAAAAGAATTTGAGCAACACATGAAGCCTAATAATAAACCATCTCTTGTTGCGTCTGAAATTAAATTGAAAAGTGCATGTTTACTCGCCACCAAATCTGATATTGATGAGCTAGATTTTAGCAAATCTGTTTGCTATGCTTTTGTGTGCAAAGAGGCATTATTTTCATTCGAGGACGTGCCTTCCTCTTTGCCCCTGCTGTCACTAACATTTTGCAGGAGTTCGCCGACGTCTTTCCACAAGACGTGCCACCGGGATTACCACCTATTCGAGGGATTGAGCATCAAATTGACTTAATTCCCGGTGCATCATTACCCAACCGTGCACCATACCGTACCAATCCAGAGGAGACGAAGGAGATTATGCATCAAGTACAGGAGTTGCTCGACAAAGGTTATATACGCGAATCCCTTAGTCCTTGTGCTGTTCCTATTATTCTAGTGCCGAAAAAGGATGGTACGTCACGTATGTGTGTTGATTGTAGAGGCATTAATAATATTACTATTCGTTATCGTCACCCTATTCCTAGGCTAGATGATATGCTTGATGAATTGAGTGGCTCTACAATATTCTCCAAAGTTGATTTGCGTAGTGGATACCATCAAATTCGTATGAAATTGGGAGATGAATGGAAAACAGCATTTAAAACTAAGTTTGGATTATATGAGTGGTTAGTCATGCCTTTTGGGTTAACTAATGCACCTAGTACTTTCATGAGATTAATGAACGAAGTTTTACGTGCTTTCATTGGACGATTTGTGGTAGTCTATTTTGATGATATACTGATTTATAGCAAATCTTTGGAAGAACATTTGGAACATTTACGTGCTGTTTTTAATGCTCTACGTGATGCACGTTTGTTTGGTAACCTTGGGAAGTGCACCTTTTGCACCGACCGAGTATCTTTTCTTGGCTATGTTGTTACTCCACAGGGAATTGAAGTTGATAAAGCCAAGATTGAAGCTATTGAGAGTTGGCCGCAGCCCAAAACGGTCACACAAGTGAGGAGTTTCCTTGGCCTTGCTGGTTTCTATAGGCGTTTTGTGAGAGATTTCAGCACCATTGCTGCACCTCTCAACGAGCTTACAAAGAAGGATGTTCCTTTTGTTTGGGGTACCGCACAGGAAGAAGCCTTCACGGTGTTGAAAGATAAGTTGACACATGCTCCTTTACTCCAACTTCCTGATTTTAATAAGACTTTTGAGCTTGAATGTGATGCTAGTGGAATTGGATTAGGAGGTGTGTTATTACAAGATGGCAAACCTGTTGCATACTTTTACGAAAAATTGAGTGGGCCTAGTCTGAATTATTCTACTTATGATAAAGAATTATATGCTCTTGTTCGGACTTTAGAAACATGGCAACATTATTTATGGCCCAAAGAATTTGTTATACATTCGATCATGAATCTTTGAAACATATTAAAAGTCAAGCTAAACTGAATCGTAGACATGCTAAATGGGTTGAATTCATTGAGACTTTCCCTTATGTCATTAAACACAAGAAGGGTAAAGAAAATGTTATTGCCGATGCATTGTCTCGTCGCTATACTATGCTTTCACAACTTGACTTCAAAATATTTGGTTTGGAGACCATCAAAGATCAATATGTGCATGATGCTGATTTTAAAGATGTATTGCAGCATTGTAAAGAAGGAAGAACATGGAACAAGTGTGTCGTTAATGATGGATTTGTGTTCCGTGCTAACAAGCTATGCATTCCAGCTAGCTCCGTTCGTCTTTTGTTGTTGCAGGAGGCGCATGGAGGAGGACTAATGGGACACTTTGGCGTGAAGAAGACGGAGGACGTACTTGCTACACATTTCTTTTGGCCAAAGATGAGACGGGATGTTGAGCGTTTTATTGCTCGCTGCACTACATGTCAAAAAGCTAAGTCACGACTTAATCCTCATGGTTTATATATGCCTTTGCCTGTACCTAGTGTTCCTTGGGAGGATATATCTATGGACTTTGTTTTAGGTTTACCTAGAACAAAGAAGGGGAGGGATATCATATTTGTTGTCGTGGATAGATTCTCGAAAATGGCACACTTTATACCATGTCATAAAAGCGATGATCTTTGTCAATGTTGCTGATTTGTTCTTTCGTGAAATTATTCGCTTGCATGGTGTGCCAAATACTATTGTTTCAGATCGTGATACTAAATTTCTTAGCCACTTTTGGAGATGTTTATGGGCTAAGTTGGGGACTAAACTGCTTTTAGTACTACTTGTCACCCCCAAACTGATGGACAAACTGAAGTAGTCAATAGAACATTGTCTACTATGCTTAGGGCTGTTCTAAAGAAAAATAAGAAAATGTGGGAGGAATGCTTGCCTCATATTGAATTTGCTTATAATCGTTCATTGCATTCTACTACTAAGATGTGCCCTTTTGAAGTTGTGTATGGTTTCCTACCTCGTGCACCTATTGATTTGTTGCCTCTTCCATCTTCGGAGAAGGTTAATTTTGATGCTAAAGAACGTGCTGAATTGATTTTAAAAATGCATGAGTTAACTAAGGAAAACATTGAGCGTATGAATGCTAAATATAAACTTGCTGGAGATAAGGGTAGAAAACATGTTGTGTTTGCACCTGGAGATCTTGTTTGGTTACATTTGCGTAAGGATAGATTTCCTGATTTGCGCAAATGAAAGCTAATGCCACGTGCTGCTGGTCCCTTTAAGGTGTTGGAGAAAGTAAATGATAATGCATATATACTTGAGCTGCCTGCAGATTTTGGGGTTAGTCCCACTTTTAACATTGCAGATTTGAAGCCATATTTGGGTGAGGAAGATGAACTTCCGTCGAGGACGACTTCATTTCAAGAAGGGGAGGATGATGAGGACATCAATACCATTGTTACACCCACAGCCCCTATTGTTACATATACGGGACCAATTACTAGAGCTCGCGCACGCCAATAAAATTACCAGGTACTTTCGTTTCTTGGTAATGATTTTAATGTTCATGAGAATATGATGCTGCCTAAATTGGATACATTTGTTTTGCTTACAAATGAAGGGCCTAGCTTGGAGAAGGATGAACATTGGAGCAAGAACACGCATGGAGTTGATGGCATGCGAAAGGGGATCAAGAACGGAGTTACAAGTGATGATTTCAGGACTTTGAAGCCACCATAAGGAGTGCATGAAGCCTTGGACGAAATATACAAGATGCCACTTCATAATATTCGTCCATAGGCTATTCTAGGTGCTGCGTCACCTTATTATTGGGCCAGGCCCATGTAATTTCGAAATACTTAAGTATAGGCTATTTTTAGAGTCCGTATGTGTGGGAAACAAGAGATAGGGTTGGTTTGGACCCCACCCTCAAGGGCCACGAAATTCCTCCTCTTCCCCATATATACAGCCCTTAGGGCACCGTTTAGACTTTGGGTTTTGTTTAGATCAAAAGTTCGCCATAGCTGCAACTTCGCGTACTTCGTTTGTGTTCAACGACCAGACAAAGGCGTCACAGAACCCCACCTTGATTAATAAAGCTTTCATCTTATATTCGCAATATCCAGATTGCAATCTCAGTTTCTTGCTTGTTCTTCGTTTGCTCGCAGGAAATAGACCCTCGTGGTCAGGTTGATCGTGCTCCGGCGTGGTCAATAACCTCTCGGAGTTGGTTTAGCGATTGCTAAGGCGCGACGTCCACGCACGCTCGTAGTCGGATCGTCAAAGTCGACTTCCACCAAAGCGAAATCCACCATCTCATCGAAAGACGGGACACCTTTGCCTCTATCAGCTGATTTGTTCTTTCGTGAAATTATTCGCTTGCATGGTGTGCCAAATACTATTGTTTCAGATCGTGATACTAAATTTCTTAGCCACTTTTGGAGATGCTTATGGGCTAAGTTGGGGACTAAACTGCTTTTTAGTACTACTTGTCACCCCCAAACTGATGGACAAACTGAAGTAGTCAATAGAACATTGTCTACTATGCTTAGGGCTGTTCTAAAGAATAATAAGAAAATGTGGGAGGAATGCTTGCGTCATATTGAATTCTGTACACCAAATCAGTATACTCTTGTTCTTAAGGATAAACATATTACTTTGCTTCCTATGACTCCTGATTCCATTTTGAAAGATGATATTAATAGAGCTAATAAGGCAAAACAGGAGACAAATAAGAGTGAAAATCAGATTGTGGCAAAAGAATTTGAGCAACAAATAAAGCCTAATAGTAAACCATCTAGTGTTGTTTCTGAAATTAAATTGAAAAGTGCATGTTTACTTGCCACTAAATCTGATATTGATGAGCTAGATTTCAGCAAATCTGTTTGCTATGCTTTTGTGTGCAAAGAAGCATTATTTTCATTTGAGGACGTGCCTTCCTCTTTGCCTCCTACTATCACTAACATTTTGCAGGAGTTCGCTGACGTCTTTCCACAAGACGTGCCACCGGGATTACCACCTATTCGAGGGATTGAGCATCAAATTGACTTAATTCCCGGTGCATCATTACCCAACCGTGCACCATACCGTACTAATCCAGAGGAGACGAAGGAGATTATGCGTCAAGTACAGGAGCTGCTCGACAAAGGTTATATACGCGAATCCCTTAGCCCTTGTGCTGTTCCTATTATTCTAGTGCCGAAAAAGGATGGTACGTCACGTATGTGTGTTGATTGTTGAGGCATCAATAATATTACTATTCGTTATCGTCACCCTATTCCTAGGCTAGATGATATGCTGGATGAATTGAGTGGCTCTACAATATTCTCCAAAGTTGATTTGCGTAGTGGATACCATCAAATTCGTATGAAATTGGGAGATGAATGGAAAACAGCATTTAAAACTAAGTTTGGATTATATGAGTGGTTAGTCATGCCTTTTGGGTTAACTAATGCACCTAGTACTTTCATGAGATTAATGAATGAAGTTTTACGTGCTTTCATTGGACGATTTGTGGTAGTCTATTTTGATGATATACTGATTTATAGTAAATCTTTGGAAGAACATTTGGAACATTTACGTGATGTTTTTAATGCTCTACGTGATGCACGTTTGTTTGGTAACCTTGGGAAGTGCACCTTTTGCACCGACCGAGTATCTTTTCTTGGCTATGTTGTTACTCCACAGGGAATTGAAGTTGATAAAGCCAAGATTGAAGCTATTGAGAGTTGGCCGCAGCCCAAAACGGTCACACAAGTGAGGAGTTTCCTTGGCCTCGCTGGTTTCTATAGGCGTTTTGAGAGAGATTTCAGCACCATTGCTGCACCTCTCAACGAGCTTACAAAGAAGGATGTGCCTTTTGTTTGGGGTACCGCACAGAAGAAGCCTTCACGGTATTGAAAGCTAAGTTGACACATGCTCCTTTACTCCAACTTCCTGATTTTAATAAGACTTTTGAGCTTGAATGTGATGCTAGTGGAATTGGATTAGGAGGTGTGTTATTACAAGATGGCAAACCTGTTGCATACTCTTCTGAAAAATTGAGTGGGCCTAGTCTGAATTACTCTACTTATGATAAAGAATTATATGCTCTTGTTCGGACTTTAGAAACATGGCAACATTATTTATGGCCCAAAGAATTTGTTATACATTCTGATCATGAATCTTTGAAACATATTAAAAGTCAAGCTAAACTGAATCGTAGACTTGCTAAATGGGTTTAATTCATTGAGGCTTTTGTCACAGCCTGATTTTTGGGACACCCCGCCTCTATCATGACGACACTTGTTTGGTGAATCACCACTTGAATGTTGGTTTTGCACTAACACTAACCACATTTGTTTTTCCAAGTGTTTGTTGTCCTTGCTCATTTTGAAGGAATCCCAAGACGGTGCAACATTGGAGAGTGCCCATTGCGAGCTTGAAGATGATGAGAACTTGGTGATTGACCAATCCTACACGGCGACGCCATCTCTTTCCCATGGTGATTTGGTTTTCGATCCTAGGTCGGATCTTTCCCAAGGGGGAGGGGATGATACGGAGCATCCTACGGACATCACCATGTCAAGAGTTCGTTTGGCAAGTGACACGTGCGACCTCTACTTCTCATACATAAAGGTGAATCTTCTCCTTTACACGTGTTCACTTGACCCCTTCGAGGATGGTATACTACTTGACACTCCTCTCGTGTGCATACATAGGTATTGTCAGAATACCATGGATGAGGAGGAGTGTGAGAGCAAGTGTACAACTACACCACCTGCAAGAGAAGCATGGAAGAGAAGGAAGAAGGGGAATCTGCCCAGCCCAGAAGGACCGGAACAACCGCCCAACTACCGCCCGGGCGGAACAACCGGCCGTCTACCGCCCAACAACCAGCCCACCTTCTGTGATCAAGCGGTGCAAGGCCGGTGCTACACCGGTTGTACCAGTTTCCGCCAATATACCGGTACACCAGCCCCGACGACCGAAACAACTGCTGCCCCTTCGGCGTACACCTCTAGAACCAATGTCTGGATTCCCAGCGGTACTACCGCCCCCACTTGACCGGTACTACCGCCCCGCATAAGCTCCCAGCGGTACTACCGCTCATGTGTCCGTACTACCGCCTCCTTTGTCTTGCAGAGCGGGCCTTCGCCCTGTATCCCTCTCCCACTTACCCCTTCGTGGCTTAGACTATAAATAGACCACCTCCACCTCCTTTCTAGGGTTAGCAAAGTGATAGCTCATTTGTATGTGAGCTTTGCTCCTACCTATCTCTACTCTTGAGAGAGAGACCACTACTCCATTGGAGGCCAAGACCTCCATCTAGGAGAAGATCCTGCGGGATATCATCAATACTCCCTCATGGGAAGATCCATCTAGGATATCATCAAGACCTCCGCTTGGAGATGAACCTTACCTTGTATCTTTCCCTTTGTTGTTCATGTACCTTGTGATCTTGTGTGTTTGATTGTCTAGTGGATGTGTGATTGGACTTGTTCTTGAGTGTTTACCCTTGTGAATTCTCCCCGTTCTTCCCCGTGTTCATCGTGTTCTTCAAGGGATCCCGCTCCAATCATGAAAGATCGGCCTACACCGGGTTAGCCCCGTATCACCTCCGCGGCAGCACAGCCGGCCACGGGAGGCAGGAGCATGCGGCACGACCGGCGATGCTTTGGGCGGCTGGGGCAAGAAGACCAGAGGTTGAAGAAGCACTATGGCCGTTGGATGGACATCGTTGACCACGCCGCGCCGAGAGCACCAGGGCGGTGGACGACGGCGAGGCCTACAAAGGGAACGACAGGGAGCCGGCGAAGACACGGAAGTGGCTGCCCACGCGGTGGAGAGTATGAGGGTTGACTGGTTCGGCTGCCGTCGCCGGAAAATAACAACAGGTGTGGGTGAGTAGAGGGATAGATAGGCCAAGGATGCGAGTATGATGGGGCCGTGAGGCCTGCCCGGCAGCACTGCCCGCCACGGGAGGCGGAGCAGGCGGTTCCGACGGCCTGGTATGGGCGGTGGGCAGGAAGATTAGAGACTGAAGAAGCACGATTGCCATTAGATTGACATCTAACGGTCTAACGCTGGTAGAGTCGATTGTTGACTAAGTTTCTTTTTTAAGAAACCTTGTGTACGCATGAACTTAGTAGGCCCACAAGTCAGCCTCCAAATCTGTGGCAGACAACATAAACCCCATTTGCTATTTTTTACAATTTGCAGCCCATTTGCTATTTTTTATAATTTGCAACCCATTTGCTAATTCTTAAGTACTTTATTACAGCCCATTTTCTGCCCAGGACCACGGTCAAAAAGTTCAACCATATTTTGCATATTTCGGTGGAGTCCAAACTGTTGTAATCCCGAAATGATAAACATTTTTTAAGAACTTATTGATTTGCCAAAAAAATCGTTTTGTTTTTGTAAGCAAATAAGACGTGGGACAATTGAGTTGGTTTAAGGGAAAACCAGTGGAAAAAAATTAGCGCTGGGTGGGAAACAACAACAAAAATAAGGATGTAAATTTGAAAAGGGAATTTTATGTGTATATGAACTAGTAAAACTATAGGTAGAGATTAGAAAACGGATGTAGGACATGCGTTTCAAGAGGAAAATACAACTGGGCTGTGTGTTTGATTCAGTAACAAAACGGCCTGTGGATGTTGTAAGACAAAATATAACTAACGCTGGCAGGCCAGAGGCCAGTAGATACCTGCTGGATCTTTGTGCCCCATTGTCGTCATGGGCTGGGCCTGTTAAAAACAAAACCAACCCTGGTCAGTCAACAGCCCAGTTGAAACTTGCTCGACCTGAAAAAACAATATACGTGCTCAATAAACGAGAGAATTCTGCAAGCACAGACTGATAACTGGGATGCAGCACGGATATTGTTTTTTATCGTGATAATAAGTGCATGCACTTGTTTCGAAAAAACTACAGAACTGGGAATTCGAACGGCGGGTGCTTATGCTACCCATCAAATAAAAATCAGGTGCCTGAGAATTCGTTTCAAAACAAATGATTCAGCTTTATATCCACATCGACCCTCGGCATGATGGTTGGAAGCAAATGCAAGTTCATACCAAAATATCGTTAACAACAATACCAACTTGCAGAGGACAAGGTAGTACAACTACCAATACCAAACTACTCCTGGCCCTAGTGTTCGTCTGGTAGAAAATCTTGCAAAGGACCAGCTCCCGCTCCTTCTCTTGCTCCAGGTCCCCGATGTGGTACTGGTGCATCACCCAGTTGGTCCTCTGCTGGTCGAAGTTCTTGTTGGTGTGCAGCACCAGAACCTTTTTTGCTGCCCGTCTGCCCGCCGTTGACCATCACAGGCAAGGTATTGCTGGTCTTGTGCTACATCGCGTACGTGCCGCACTCCATCAGATATTGCGACGCGTCCACGTGCCCCTTTTAAACGCCCTGGAATTGCGCTGGAAGAAATGCTTCCTTAGGCCACTCAGTTTGATACCTGCAGTATTGTGAAATACAGGTTTTAGTGTACCTAGTTGGCATTTTCATAACATCTTTGGCATGTTGCAGTCACTTGTTTCACTTTTTATTAACTGTCAAATTGTAATGGTTTCACCAGGTCTGCGTCTAAAAGAAAAAATAAAGCTATAAATAAAGGAATATGTTTGTGCAAGTAGACGGCCGATCGGTGTCTTACCCGAAGTTTCTCAAGTTGGGTGTAGCATATGCCATGCTCGTTGTCGATGGTTGGTATGAACAAATCGATGAGAGACTGAAATCTCATGTTGTCAACACTCACTTTGGCCTCAAGATGCTCGATCAGCTCTGATCCGTGGGATCGAACTTGACGCCACCGGCAGCACCGCCAATCCTTCTTCGACTTGCATCGGTAATTCCAGTTATATGGTACTCAATGTATAACCGATCGATTGTTTTAAGTGAATGATGAAAGATTTCGACGAGTAAAACTTCGCGCTTCTTGACGGTTATGCGAGAGTAATTGCCATGCCGTTCGCAAGGGCGCTTGTAAAACTCTAAACTCTATTCTCCTCTTATTTAATGGATGAGGCAAATCTTTTGCCTCTGTTTCAAAAAAAAAAGATTTCGACAGATAAGTGGTACTCCAAATCTGATGTCCGGAATACCCGAACATGCCGCCGGGATTCTTGTGTCACCTCACGCGCAGCGTGTTGTCTATGTGCAAAAATCAAGGGAAGTAAAAATGGATGACATATACATATACAACATGTACACCTTGTCTCTTTTGTTAGCCACATTTCAGATTAAGCAATGCCGATGACGGCTTTGTTTTCAAGGAGGGGAGGATGATGAGGACATGACTACCTTGGATACGACCAAAAATATTGCATACATGTATATTTGTGAGGTGATTTCTAATGCAAACTATGCTATAATTTATTTATGTCATCCAGGACAAAAATACTTCACAAATTTTGTGCCATGTCTAATTGCAGGTGTATGGGACATTTGTACAATCCACATATGAAGATAAGGGAGAAAGAGATGTTTACTTTCTGTTCAAAAAGTTCTCTCATATCACTTTTGGCCCAAGAGAAGATAGAGTCCAAGTCTCTCACGTTCTGGACTCAGATTCGGACTGCACCGACACACCTGATTCAAAACACCAAGAACTCTTTCATCTGGACTCCGAATTGAGTGATTCTTTTTTCTGTTGTAAAGTAGATTTCATGCTCTTTCCAACCCAATTGGAATCACCTAAAAATCAGTCTGGAGCGTTGAGTTATGGACGAAACAATCTGATGCTGCAGAAGAATCCGAGTCAAACTACAAGTCCAAAGGTGTTACATCACCTCCACTTGGGCCCATTGGCTTTGTACGACCTAGGGTTAGTTTTAGGCTGCCTTGGGACGTCCTCCCACCTCCTTGGGCGCCACCCTTGCTCCTATATAAGTAGATCCATCTAGTAGCTTTTCCTTAGGATTTGTTTAGTTAAAGTTAGCCAACGCAACTTCGTGTACTTCGTTTGTGTCCAACGACCTGACCAAGACCACTTTCGGATCCCCACCATTATCAACACTTCATTCATATTCGCAATATTTAGATTCCTTTATCATATTCTTGCTTGTTCTTCGATTGCTTGCAGGAATAGACCTTCGTGGTCGCTAATCGTGCTTCGATCGCGTCGAGAACTTTAGGAGATTGGTTTAGCGGTTGCTAAGGCGCAACTTCGTGCACGTTTGTAGTCGGATCGTCAAAGTTGACTCCACTAAATCAATAGTTATCATCTCATCGAAAGATCGGGACCCTCGCCTCTATCAAACCCAGTCATAAATGGGTTTAAACGAACCTAATCGGTAGGAGTACTAGGTACTACCTCTCTCTCAGTTTACACGGCGTGCGCGTACCCCTAGGTCGTCAATTTGACCAACCTAATACAAGTCATATATTGCGAAAAATATACCAACATAAACTATGGAATTTCTACTTTCAAAAGGTATAATTTTTGTGCAATATAGTTTATATTAGGGTGATAAAACTGACAACCTAGGTATACGCGCAAGACTTGTAAACTGAAACGGAGGTAGTAGTAGTTTTTGGCGTGGATTAAGAAATTTTGGGTATGTTTTTGCTATTTTTTGTACAATAGATTCTTCCTAGGGCTGGTTGAAAGTGGTAGTTTATTGTTAAATACTCTACATATTGTAAGTAGGGGTGAAAGTTAAGCTTTGGAAGCCAATAAGCAAGGCTAGTTACATAGTGCATGATTGAAAGTAAATATCAACCATGAGTGACTAATATCTTGATGGAAAACTCGAAACTATGAAATACTAGAAAAAAATACATGGTTGGAAATACTAGCAATGTTCATGTCCGTTGAAACGAATCATAACTAGAATAATACTTATTCACAAACTTGGTACAAAACACCCTAATTTTGGTATACATATGTATATTATGTTTCAAGTATAATATATTCCTTGGGCTATTTTGGTGAGGTCAGGGAGGGATGTGATTGGTTTTAAGATACTAATTATGGGTTTTTCTGCAAATTGGTAGACAAGTGGGATGTTGGTGAGAAAAGGCAACAACTTACCTCACAATCGTTAGATGTAGATCTAATTGTCAGAAACGACGGATGGCAGACACACCAGCATCACCAACTTAGTCTTGTGTAGGAGTACTAGCAAGATCCGTGCATTAACGGAACATCAAGATGCATTTTTTTTATAAAAACACTTGTTATGATTGACCCTTGCGGGAGTAATCCCATGTGTAGGAACTAATGATATCTCGAGAAATATGAGATAAGGTGAAGAGGAGTTGGGTGTGGTGGTGGTTGGTGGTGGACCGGCGGAGGCATGGGGATTGACGACGCCGGCAGCGGCCACTAGGGCAGTTTGTTCCAGAGGCTTCCTTTCTTAATTGCTCAACAATGAGGTTTGTTGGAGATAAGGATGAACGAGGGAAGGCCTTGTCTGCAAATGTGGAGAGGGGTGTGGGTATATTTTAGTTTAGTTTCCATTCGTCAGATATAGATCAGACGGTCTATATTGCAAGATGGCACACGTACCATCATCACCAACTCGGTTTTTTATAAAAGAAGAAATATAAGTATGGAGATACAAACGTATTATCGATACTTGCTTCCGTAAACTAGCATCTACATTCTATTCAATGCCTCGGCATGTGGGGCCTTAGCACAATGACTTCTCGACTGTGTAAAACAAAGATTTTCCCGTCGCCGACAAGGAGGCGCTGACGGCGGCGCGCTTTTTGGCTTGCTCTAGTCCTAGTAGTCATACTAGGTGGTCTAAGCACGTGTAGATTTATTCTTTTTCACGTCTCGTGTTTGCCGTACTGCCACGACTGTTGATGAGTAGACGGTAAGTTATTACCCTTATTGAGCGTGTTTGCGAGAGAGAGAGAGAGAGAGAGAGAGAGAGAGAGAGAGAGAGAGAGTGCATGTGCGATATGTTAGAGACTGAGGCAATGATAACAGATTCTTTGTTTCTATGTGTGTGGAGGATAGATAGAGACATTGATGAGGACATCCATACCATTGTTACACACACGGCCCCTACTGTTACATATACGGGACCAATTACTAGAGCTCGCGCACGCCAATTAAATTACTAGGTACTTTCGTTTCTTGGTAATGATTCTAATGTTCATGAGAATATGATGCTGCCTAAATTGGATACATTTGTTTTGCTTACAAATGAAGGGCCTAGCTTGGAGAAGGGTGAACATTGGAGCAAGAACACGCATGGAGTTGATGGCATGCGCAAGGGGATCAAGAACGGAGTTACAAGTGATGATTTCAGGACTTTGAAGCCACCATAAGGAGTGCATGAAGCCTTGGACGAAATATACAAGTTGCCACTTCATAATATTCGTCCATAGGCTATTCTAGGTGCTGCGTCACCTTATTATTGGGCCAGGCCCATGTAATTTCGAAATACTTAAGTATAGGCTATTTTTAGAGTCTGTATGTGTGGGGAAACAAGAGATAGGGTTGGTTTCGGACCCCACCTTCAAGGGCCACGAAATTCACTCCTTTTCCCCCATATATACAGCCCTTAGGGCGTCGTTTAGACTGTGGGTTTTGTTTAGATCAAAAGTTCGCCATAGCTGCAACTTCGCGTACTTCGTTTGTGTTCAACGACCAGACCAAGGCGTCACAGAACCCCACCTTGATCAATAAAGCTTTCACCTTATATTCGCAATATCCAGATTGCAATCTCAGTTTCTTGCTTGTTCTTCGTTTGCTCGCAGGAAATAGACCCTCGTGGTCAGGTTGATCGTGCTCCGGCGTGGTCAATAACCTCTCGGAGTTGGTTTAGCGATTGCTAAAGCGCGACGTCCTCGCACGCTTCGTAGTCGGATCGTCAAAGTCGACTTCCACCAAAGCGAAATCCACCATCTCATCGAAAGACGGGACACCTTTGCCTCTATCAAGTGGTATCAGATTTCCGTGTTGCTCGGTGAGATTTTACAGTTTTTCGTAGTTTAGATCGAGTCTGTTCTTCATACCTATAGTCCACGAAAAAGCCACAAAAAATTAGGGTTAGTTCATCCCATCCGAACCAATCGAGCCTTTGCATAATCTTTTCTCAGATTTGCTTTGTTGAATTTGCGGTTGCATCGTCGTGTCAAGTTGCTGGTCTTAGCGTCTAGTCTTTTAGAGTTTGAGTTCATTCACAGGTTGTCACGTCGCCGCTGCCATATACCACCACCACATATTCACCGCCAATCTGAATCCATATCGCCACCACATATCCGCCGCCATCACGCCCATCCGAGTCCACCGCAACATATATCCGCCACCATCCGAGTTCCACCAGATTCATCTCCGCCACCAGTCAAAGTTCCACAGATTCATCTCCGCCACCAGTCCTAGTCCGAGTCCAGATAATTGTTGCATTGTTCTCGATTTCCAGATCACGCGATACTCCGAGTCATGACACAGAGGACTCCCCAACTTCCAAGCCATCCGCAGAAGAAAAATAGTTCCAGTTTCAAAAAAAAAACTAAGTCTGGAAAATTCTGGCTAGGCAGTTTTTAGAACATTTGTAGACTTTTTCGAAAAAAATTTGTTGCGGAGCAAAAAAAAAGAGGAAAAAAGTGCAAAAAAAAGAAAAAAAAAAGAAAAAAAATTCAGAGTGTGCTCCTCCCTTGTTTACGTGCAGCGCCGTGATTTTGTTAGTGTTCTAGGCTCGTGTCTCTAGCACAGTCTAGCCTAGGACCAGCACAGTACCGTCGTTGAGCGTCTATTCAACTTTGCATCTCTGAATTGATTATTGCTGACCTTTTTTGCTACCATATTATAAGCCTTCCCAACTCCACATACATCTCGTCGTGCGTTTGATTCTCCCCGTAATCGCTATATCCAAGCTTTGAGAGTTTTGACTACAACGGTTGCCGATCACCACCGCCTTTGGGTAAGAACTGGTAAGAATCGAGATTTGCTTGACGGGTTTGTGATACACCACCACCACTTTTTAGTAGTTTGTAGGATCATATTCTTGTGTGTTTCTATTTTCGCTAACCATGGTAGGATCACAAGCCGATGAGACTGATTGGGAGAACTCGACGAACAAACAGCTACATGATAAGTTTCAGCAAATGATGATTGGACAGGTGCAAGATGTGCTAAACATATTTGACGAGGCCATGGAGAAGATAGATGGCATTGAGAAGACGTTTGAAACAAAGCTTGATAGCAAGTTTGATGAATTGCTCGCGCGTTTTCCACAACCGCCGCTGGCTGCACCTATCGCGCCTCTGCAACGACAACAACTCGCCCCTTCCGAATCAGTATGGACGAGCTCGGCGTGTTCCTATTGAGCCAGACAAAATTCTGGTGCCGCTGCTACTGCTGTTGGTGCTTCGGGCTCTGCTATCTGCTGCTGCTGGTACCGAGGAGGATGATGAGTATGCGGGCGATTATGAGGATGAGGTTGATCAACATCGAACTACGTGCGACCACCAGCACCACAACCACCGTGTCGTCCACATGCAAATAATGGCAATGTTAGGGCTCCCCTCAGTGCGAGATCATGACCATCTCCCTAAACTGAAATTGAATATTCCACCATTTGAGGGTAGATATGTTCCTGATATATATCTTACTTGGGAGTTAGAAACCGAACAACGATTTACATGTTTACAATATCCCGAGGAGAGACGTGTTCCTGCTGCTTGTTTGTGCTTTCACTAGCTTTGCATGTGTTTGGTGGTCGAACATTGTAGATTATATCCTGTTCCAGCTACTTGGGCTGCTTTGAAAACTGCTATGCGTACTCGTTGGGTTCCACCATATTATCAACGTGAATTACTTCAAAAATTGCAGCGCTTAAGACAAGGTAAAAATTCAGTAGAAGAATATTATCAGGAATTACAAACTGGCTTGATTAGATGTGGTATTGTTGAGGAGAATGAAGCTATGCTTGCACGTTTTCTGGGTGGATTAAATAGAGATATTCAGACCATTCTGGACTATAAGGATTATAATAATATCACTCGTTTATTCCATCTTGCTTGTAAAGCTGAGCGTGAAGTGCAGGATCGACAGCATTGGCGCCGCACTAACTTTTCTGCAGTCGACCTTCATCATGGACACCACGTGCATCATCTACTTCCACCGCACCATCACCTCCTTCAGTGCCACCTCCAACCGTGATACAAGAAAGCAGCACAACCACCACTATCTGCCAAGAGCACACCTGCCGGGCCTGCCAGAGCTCTTCTTCTTCCATGGCGTCAACAGGCACACAAGTGATATTATTTGTCGTCGTTGTAAGGGAAGAGGACATTTTATGAGAGAATGCAAATCTCAGCGTGTGATGATTGCTACCGAGGATGGTGGGTATGAGTCCGCTAGTGACTATGATGAGGAGACTTTGGCTCTTATTTCACATGAGGAACACGGTGGAGATGATTCGATCATGAGACACAATACATGGCTCTTGAAGATGCCGACAGTATGAATGTTTAGTTGCTCAACGTGTTTTGAGTGTGCAGTTACACAAGCTGAGCAAAATCAGAGGCATAATTTGTTCCATACAAAGGAGTTGTGAAGGAACGTTCTATTCAGCGTCATCATAGATGGAGGGAGCTGCAACAACTTGGCTAGCATGGAGATGGTGGAGAAGCTATCTCTCACCACAAGACCACATCCACATCCTTACTACATCCAATGGTTCAACAACAGCGGCAAGGTTAAGGTAACACGTCTTGTTCGTGTGCATTTTAGTATCTCTACATATGTTGATTATGTTGATTGTGATGTGGTACCTATGCAAGCATGTTCCTTGTTACTTGGTAGACCATGGCAATTTGATAAAATTCATGTACACCATGGTAGAAACAATCAAGATACTCTTGTTCATAAGGATAAAAATATTACTTTGCTTCCTATGACTCTGAGTCCATTTTGAAAGATGATATTAATAGAGCTAATAAAGCAAAACAGGAGAAAAATAAGAGTGAAAATCAGATTGTGGCAAAAGAATTTGAGCAACACATGAAGCCTAATAATAAACCATCTACTGTTGCTTCGAAATTAAATTGAAAAGTGCATGTTTACTTGCCACCAAATCTGATATTGATGAGCTAGATTTTAGCAAATCTATTTGCTATGCTTTTGTGTGCAAAGAGGCATTATTTTCATTCGAGGACGTGCCTTCCTCTTTGCCCCTGCTGTCACTAACATTTTGCAGAGTTCGTTGACGTCTTTCCACAAGACGTGCCACCGGATTACCACCTATTCGAGGGATTGAGCATCAAATTGACTTAATTCGGTGCATCATTACCCAACCGTGCACCATACCGTACCAATCCGGAGGAGACGAAGGAGATTATCGTCAAGTACAGGAGCTGCTCGACAAAGGTTATATACGTGAATCCCTTAGTCCTTGTGCTGTTCCTATTATTCTAGTGCCGAAAAAGGATGGTACGTCACGTATGTGTGTTGATTGTAGAGGCATTAATAATATTACTATTCGTTATCGTCACCCTATTCCTAGGCTAGATGATATGCTTGATGAATTGAGTGGCTCTACAATATTCTCCAAAGTTGATTTGCGTAGTGGATACCATCAAATTCGTATGAAATTGGGAGATGAATGGAAAACAGCATTTAAAACTAAGTTTGGATTATATGAGTGGTTAGTCATGCCTTTTGGGTTAACTAATGCACCTAGTACTTTCATGAGATTAATGAACGAAGTTTTACGTGCTTTCATTGGACGATTTGTGGTAGTCTATTTTGATGATATACTGATTTATAGCAAATCTTTGGAAGAACATTTGGAACATTTACGTGCTGTTTTTAATGCTCTACGTGATGCACGTTTGTTTGGTAACCTTGGGAAGTGCACCTTTTGCACCGACCGAGTATCTTTTCTTGGCTATGTTGTTACTCCACAGGGAATTGAAGTTGATAAAGCCAAGATTGAAGCTATTGAGAGTTGGCCGCAGCCCAAAACGGTCACACAAGTGAGGAGTTTCCTTGGCCTTGCTGGTTTCTATAGGCGTTTTGTGAGAGATTTCAGCACCATTGCTGCACCTCTCAACGAGCTTACAAAGAAGGATGTTCCTTTTGTTTGGGGTACCGCACAGAAGAAGCCTTCACGGTGTTGAAAGATAAGTTGACACATGCTCCTTTACTCCAACTTCCGATTTTAATAAGACTTTTGAGCTTGAATGTGATGCTAGTGGAATTGGATTAGGAGGTGTGTTATTACAAGATGGCAAACCTGTTGCATACTTTTCTGAAAAATTGAGTGGGCCTAGTCTGAATTATTCTACTTATGATAAAGAATTATATGCTCTTGTTCGGACTTTAGAAACATGGCAACATTATTTATGGCCCAAAGAATTTGTTATACATTCTGATCATGAATCTTTGAAACATATTAAAAGTCAAGCTAAACTGAATCGTAGACATGCTAAATGGGTTGAATTCATTGAGACTTTCCCTTATGTCATTAAACACAAGAAGGGTAAAGAAAATGTTATTGCCGATGCATTGTCTCGTAGCTATACTATGCTTTCACAACTTGACTTCAAAATATTTGGTTTGGAGACCATCAAAGATCAATATGTGCATGATGCTGATTTTAAAGATGTATTGCAGCATTGTAAAGAAGGAAGAACATGGAACAAGTTTGTCGTTAATGATGGATTTGTGTTCGTGCTAACAAGCTATGCATTCCAGCTAGCTCCGTTCGTCTTTTGTTGTTGCAGGAGGCGCATGGAGGAGGACTAATGGGACACTTTGGCGTGAAGAAGACGGAGGACATACTTGCTACACATTTCTTTTGGCCAAAGATGAGACGGGATGTTGAGCGTTTATTGCTCATTGCACTACATGTCAAAAAGCTAAGTCACGACTCAATCCTCATGGTTTATATATGCCTTTGCCTGTACCTAGTGTTCCTTGGGAGGATATATCTATGGACTTTGTTTTAGGTTTACCTAGAACAAAGAAGGGGAGGGATAGCATATTTGTTGTCGTGGATAGATTCTCGAAAATAGCACACTTTATACCATGTCATAAAAGCGATGATGCTGTTAATGTTGCTGATTTGTTCTTTTGTGAAATTATTCGCTTGCATGGTGTGCCAAATACTATTGTTTCAGATCGTGATACTAAATTTCTTAGCCACTTTTGGAGATGCTTATGGGCTAAGTTGGGGACTAAACTGCTTTTTAGTACTACTTGTCACCCCCAAACTGATGGACAAACTGAAGTAGTCAATAGAACATTGTCTACTATGCTTAGGGCTGTTCTAAAGAATAATAAGAAAATGTGGGAGGAATGCTTGCCTCATATTGAATTTGCTTATAATCGTTCATTGCATTCTACTACTAAGATGTGCCCTTTTGAAATTGTGTATGGTTTCCTACCTCGTGCACCTATTGATTTGTTGCCATTCTACTACTAAGATGTGCCCTTTTGAAATTGTGTATGGTTTCCTACCTCGTGCACCTATTGATTTGTTGCCTCTTCCATCTTCGGAGAAGGTTAATTTTGATGCTAAAAAATGTTCTGAATTGATTTTAAAAATGCATGAGTTAACTAAGGAAAACATTGAGCGTATGAATGCCAAATATAAACTTGCTGGAGATAAGGGTAGAAAACATGTTGTGTTTGCACCTGGAGATCTTGTTTGGTTACATTTGCGTAAAGATAGATTTCTAATTTGCAAAATCAAAGCTAATGCCACGTGCTGATGGTCCTTTTAAGGTGTTAGAGAAGATAAATGATAATGCATATAAACTTGAGCTACCTGCAGATTTTGGGGTTAGTCCCACTTTTAACATTGCAGATTTGAAGCCTTATTTGGGTGAGGAAGATGAGCTTCCGTCGAGGACGACTTCAATTCAAGAAGGGGAGGATGATGAGGACATCCATACCATTGTTACACACACGGCCCCTCTTTGTTACATATACGGGACCAATTACTAGAGCTCACAAGACGCCAATTAAATTACCGTACTTTCGTTTCTTGGTAATGATTCTAATGTTCATGAGAATATGATGCTGCCTAAATTGGATACATTTGTTTTGCTTACAAATGAAGGGCCTAGCTTGGAGAAGGGTGAACAATGGAGCAAGAACACGCATGGAGTTGATGGCATGCAAGGATCAAGAACGGAGTTACAAGTGATGATTTCAGGACTTTGAAGCCACCATAAGGAGTGCATGAAGCCTTGGACGAAATATACAAGTTGCCACTTCATAATATTCGTCCATAGGCTATTCTAGGTGCTGCGTCACCTTATTATTGGGCCAGGCCCATGTAATTTCGAAATACTTAAGTATAGGCTATTTTTAGAGTCCGTATGTGTGGGGAAACAAGAGATAGGGTTGGTTTCGAACCCCACCTTCAAGGGCCACGAAATTCACTCCTTTTCCCCCATATATACAGCCCTTAGGGCGTCGTTTAGACTGTGGGTTTTGTTTAGATCAAAAGTTCGCCATAGCTGCAACTTCGCGTACTTCGTTCGTGTTCAACGACCAGACCAAGGCGTCACAGAACCCCACCTTGATCAATAAAGCTTTCACCTTATATTCGCAATATCCAGATTGCAATCTCAGTTTCTTGCTTGTTCTTCGTTTGCTCGCAGGAAATAGACCCTCGTGGTCAGGTTGATCGTGCTCGGGCGTGGTCAATAACCTCTCGGAGTTGGTTTAGCGATTGCTAAGGCGCGACGTCCTCGCACGCTCGTAGTCGGATCGTCAAAGTCGACTTCCACCAAAGCGAAATCCACCATCTCATCGAAAGACGGGACACCTTTGCCTCTATCAGACATGTACATGGGGCTTTGTGTTGTGTAACGTGGAGACACATATACATAATTAGAGAGTGAGTGTATGAGATACACATGCGGACATGGGGAGAGATGAGGATCGAGATAAATGGGTGTTTGTGCGTGTCTGTGTGTGTTTGTGCACGCGTTTGTGTGTGACAGGGAGAGAGTGTATGTGGAGTAGAGAGACCACTGATGATGTAAACCTAGTATAAGGGAAGGGGGAATGGTGTGACATGTGTAGTAGCGAGATAGCACGGGTGCGGGCGGGGGGAGCAGACTATTTGGAAGAGATATCGAGTGTGTGTGTGGGAGAGGGGTGTGAGAGTGAGAGAAAGAGAGAGCTAGAGAGAGAGAGAGAGAGAGCTAGAGAGAGAGAGAGGAAGTGAGGGGGCGAGAGGGGTCGTTTGTGTCCATAAATGGCGTATAGATAGGGAGACAATGTTGATGTTGTCCGAAATTGGCCTATGAACGGAGACGCAGGGGAAGCGAGTCATCGTGTGTGTGATAGGGACTTCATGAGAGATCTAAAATAGATGGTGTAGAGAACAATGTGCGAAATCGAGAACGATTATACATTAGGGAGCTATGCAAAGAGTCACGACATATATGTATACAAGGAAGGAGCTGGGGCGGGTCCGCATGTGAGAGAGATAGAAAGAGGAGAGTGGTGCACAAGGAGACAAAGTATGCTTGTTTGCAGTGGGGGTGGTGTGTGAGGTGAGTGCGCGAGAACCCCATAACTAGGGAGATAGACGTTTGGAGGCGATGTTTTGTGTGTATGGGAAATATACACTCTACATAGTGCGTGTGCTTGGGTAAGAGAGATAGCGGGAGACGTAGAGAGTGAGGGAAGAGATGTGTGCATGCCCGGGAAACAAAGTGATAGAGACCTATGTTGGGGTCCGGACTTTACAAGAGAG
Organism: Aegilops speltoides; assembly: GCA_021437245.1. Lineage (NCBI taxonomy): Eukaryota > Viridiplantae > Streptophyta > Magnoliopsida > Poales > Poaceae > Aegilops > Aegilops speltoides. The sequence continues at coordinate 206,205,929 of CM038141.1, forward strand.
AGGGGTGTTAATGTGCTCGTGTGTTGGTGTCTGGGGGAGAGAACGACTTCTCTATGTGTGTGTGTGTGTGGTGGTGGTGGTGGTGGGGGGGGGGTGACTTCAGATAAAGAGTCAGGTGTCTATATTTGAGGGACTTTAGCGTAATTGAGATATTGTGCACTCATGGTTGATCAATTTGTTTCACAGTTTGTACTATGAGATAACGATACTTTTGAACATGCGTGATATACCTTGATGTACCAGAATTACAAACCTAAGATTGGAATTTTGGAATTCGACTCCATCATTAGCTTTTGTAATTCATTTAAACGGAGGTACATTTTTTAAGCCCGAATTTCGTGATTTCAAATTCATATATCAAACCTAGAGATATACACATACGGGCATGTTCAAACTTTATAATCATTCACTTTATTCATACACATACACATTTTTGCTTTTGTCATCATATTTAGGATAAAACATTTGGAATTTCATTTGAATTGGACCGTATGATGGTATTTGCTTGTATTAGCTCAATGATCCATATTGGAATTGAATGGACAATCTAAGTTTCGAGTTGGAGACCTTGATTTTCAAAACTTGCACATTTTTTTTGCGTGCAAAACAAAGAAATTGTCGGACATGATATCATAGTCGGCCGTACGAGAGCAGAATACTTATAATTTTAGGCGCCAAAGCTTTCAAACTTCCCGCTCACATCGAAACTTCCCATTTTACCCCTGCCACATGAACGGAAAAGGGCTGCTTTGGTAACTCCATTGTTTTCCCCTCTTTGCCCCAACATTCTTCCCCAGAGCCCCTCCCCTTCCCCTCCCCGACCCCCCAACCACGCCAAGCCGCTGAATCTAGTCCTCCACCGCAGCAGTGGACCTCACACCCCTCCGAATCTACCTTTCGCACCTTGGAACCCCCAACTGCCAACTCACCACTTCACGGGAGCCGCTTCAGCGACTGGCTTGTCCACCGCTCCAGATCTCCTTGACCGCCATCATGGTCCACCGCACCGGATCTGCTTAACCGGCGCCCTTGTCCACCACAGCGTAGGCCCTTCACTGACTCCCTCGTCCGCCCCTTCGCTGGCCTTTCATACAAGCCCTCATACTCGGCAACAGATCCGCCTCACCGAAAGCACTGTACAACGCGCCCGCCGAAGCCTTCATCCACTGCACCGGACACGCTCCACGGACGCCATATTCAACTCCACTGGCCCTGCTTTACCGGCGCCGCAGCCTCATCAGGTTATTGCAATTTGTACTCCTTCAGTTTTTCTCTTTATCGTGCAACTGTTCACTTACCACAGATGAGCTTTCTTGTATGTCGACAAGCGCCGCAACCGTAGCACCGGAGCCGCTTCAGCGACGGCGACAGCCGGCCCAAACTCAACCGCAACACGAGCACCATCAACGATCCTTAGCTATCAAGTATGACAACGATACCCATACGCCGCCGAGAATCAGGTACTGTCATCCAACGGCCGGCGCCTACGTTCACTTTCCTAGCATAAGCACCGCACCTTTGAATTTCTTCAGGGCATGATGCAGTTTTTCATGAGACGCATTATTCTGCTTGCACCTGCAGGGCCATACTTCTGGCCGTGAACATGTTACATGTGCTAAATTACATACCAGTGCACATATAGTTAATATGCTTTAGTTTTGTTCGATGCCACCGTTGGTTCCATCGCATCGTTAATGTTCTCTATGCTTAATTACACATCAGCAAACTAGCATGTGGTTCCGCTGCTTTTTGTTCGTTTTACCCTACATTTTCTGATGCTAGCTATTACATCACTACTCCGAGCCTCTGTTCATTACTTGTTTGTGTGTTCTTGATCTTCCCAAGTTGCATGACTAACTTGATGCTTCTATTAATTATGGAGCTGCCAACCCCATCAAGCAAAATATTTGTTCTTTTGGGGCTGGCACCTCGAACAAGCATAAAAATAGAGGGAAGCAGATATATTGTTGATGAGGACATCAATACCATTGTTACACCCACAGCCCCTGCTGCTATACATACTGGACCAATTACTAGAGCTCGCGCACGCCAACTAAATTACCAGGTACTTTCGTTTCTTGGTAATGATTCTAATGTTCATGAGAATATGATGCTGCCTAAATTGGATACATTTGTTTTGCTTACAAATGAAGGGCCTAGCTTGGAGAAGGATAAACATTGGAGCAAGAACAAGCATGGAGATGATGGCATGCGCAAGGGGGACAAGAATGGAGTTACAAGTGATGATTTCAGGACTTTGAAGCCACCATAATGAGTGCATGAAGCCTTGGACGAAATATACAAGATGCCACTTCATAAATTTCGTCCAGAGGCTATTCTAGGTGCTCACACCTTATTATTGGGCCAGGCCCATGTAATTTCGAAATACATTAGTATAGGCTATTTTTAGAGTCCGTATGTGTGGGGAAACAAGAGATAGGGTTAGTTTCGGACCCCTCCACCAAGGGCCACGAAATTCACCCCCTCTCCCTCCATATATACAGCCCTTAGGGCACCGTTTAGACTTGGGTTTTGTTTAGATTAAAAGTTCGCCATAGCTGCAACTTCGCGTACTTCGTTTGTGTTCAACGACCGGACAAAGGCGTCACAGAACCCCACCTTGATCAATAAAGCTTTCATCTTAAATTCGCAATATCCAGATTGCAATCTCAGTTTCTTGCTTGTTCTTCGTTTGCTCGCAGGAAACAGACCCTCGTGGTCAGGTTGATCGTGCTCCGGCGTGGTCAATAACCTCTCGGAGTTGGTTTAGCGATTGCTAAGGCGCGACGTCCACGCACGTTCGTAGTCGGATCGTCAAAGTCGACTTCCACCAAAGCGATATTCATCATCTCATCGAAAGACGGGACACCTTTGCCTCTATCAATTGTCGTGTATGCACACAACCTTCTTTCATTAGTTTAGATGAACCATTGATGATCAATTCGGACCAGTGCATGCGATTAAAATTAATTTTACCTAAATAGATGGTGCAGAATAAACTACAACAACTAGATTTGCAACCACGGGATGTCGATTTATATTTTCAAAGAACATTGCAACAGCAGCTACGCTTCACAGCAACATATGGTAAGCCAATGTGTTTTAGTACATGTGAAATGTAATGCGAGTGGGCTGCTTTCTTGGCTTGTGCCCTCAACATGTAATCCTACCGAATTACAAATAGTTCAGTTGTCTGCTTTACTGTATTGCTTGATTCAAATGCTTGTTTGTTGTTACGCTATACCTGAGTTGGGCAATATGTCAGCAGTGCCTGCTGTACTATATTAAAGAAATGCATGCCTATTTCATTTGAGTCCTTAACTTTTCCTCTCAACTTCATCACAAGTCTGTCTTCGTAGTTTATATGAGGCCACACTGTTAAGTGCTTTCTCAGATTATTTCAACTGCTTAGATGCCTTGGCAACTTAAATATAGCGGTTGTACACTCCCTTTCAACTAGGGATGTCAACTGGGTCTCGTTTAATCCCGATTAAAGTCCACTAGTGGTATGATAGTTCAGAAGAGTTTTTGTTTCTTGAGGAAAATGAACTAGAGAGGTAGGAAAAACTAACTAGATGGGACTGGCGGATGTTGTTTATTTGCCACTTACATCCCTAGTTTCATCTTACCGTTTTAATTTCTTTTTGGCTGATGCTGCTTCGAACCATTCAAATATAGTTTGCCATGCTCGGCAATAGTTCGTCCGTCGTTTACCATGTAAGCTTACTGCCTGGATCATACGATAACTATCTCTTACTTATGTCTAGCGGAAACCTTTTAGGATGCCGTTCACACTAGGACATAATGTACAACCCCAGAATCTATTTGTGGAAGCAGTGCGCCATCCATGTTACTAGATGGTAGCAGTTCAGAGGCAACACCGCCGGAGAGCAGTCTGAGCATAGATATTATAGTACTTGAGGCTCTACTAGAGGCAGAAAGAGATGGTGTGGCTGCTATGAATGAGGTAATCTTTATCTTGAGGCTGGAAATTACGGAATTAGCGGCACGCATTATGCAAGCAACCTAAGAATTGGAGGAAGTAAGAATGTTGCATTTGAAGACGGAGGAGGTCCTGCTATTTCTGCTATCTGAAGCACAAGGTAATCCCGGTTCTTCTTTAGATACCAGTTGAAATTGTCATTAGATTATTGTACTTGCATGTTGTGTCATGTCTCTGAATGGATTATGTTGCAAGACCCCCTATGTTGTCCGGAATTCCATGTTGCTCATGTGTTGTAATGATCCAAAAATTTTAGGTGAGGTAATCCTTAGTACTTGTATGATTGACATAAGTGAACTGTTTTTCGTGTGAGCATATTGTATTGGATGAAATAACTGTTTGAATCAGAGTGTATCCAACCTACTAAATTCGAAGATCACGGCATTTCTAAATCATAATCATATATAAAGGTGGAATAAATCTTTGTTGTGGTGTTGAAGAAATAAATAACAAAACGTATAATTATCTGTGGATATTCGTAATCAAATACAAATTGGATTTGAATTTAGTTTGCCAGGTCCCAGGGCAAACTTGAATGCTAATTCTCCCAAGTTTTGAACGAAGCGGCTAAACACCCACTATAATTTGTGGGCTGCCCGAAGCAAGTGTTTGCGAGATGGAAATTACTGTCCACCCCTGACACTGAGTACGTCCTTATCGACCGGATTTACACTGCTGTCGATAGGGGTAGACTAGTAACTTCAATTAGACGTGACACGACGGCCTCTGAGCCCATTCAGACACGGTGGGCGCTAAACGTGGGCGGCAAAACACATTTGATTCAAGCTCGTCTGAAAGACATGTGTCTCTTCCTCCATTTCCCCATTCATACACGATGGGCGGCAAAACAAACTCTCCTCGTCGGAAATCGATGTAGGCTAATATTTTAAATAGCGGCAGATGTGTAACTTCCATCAGATGTGACACAATCGCCCTACCTGTCAGCCCCGTTCATACACCATGGGCGCCAACCATGGGCGGCAAAACACCCTCTCCTCGCCCAAAATAGTTACCGGCAAATATTTGGGAGATGCGAGATTACCGTCCTATCCCCAACCAACGTGATGTCTGAAATTTTAAACGGGGGATAAGTTCGTAACTTTCCCCCATTTCAGAGAAGCGCGTCCCAAAGTTTGAGATCCCCCCCTCCCCTCCATTTCCCCATTCATACACCGTCGGCGGCACGACAACCTCCACACTGCGGCCAGCCTTCTCCGTCCACCACCCCATCCTCCACCTTGCCGGAGCCGCTACCCCTACCCCGTCGTCCACTGCAAGAGATGGACGTCTCTCATCCACGGCGCTGGACCAGGATCCTTTCATCGCCTCCTCTCGCTTCATCAGCGCTGTCGTCCACCTTGCCGTTGCCGCTCCTACGACCGCCTCGTCCACGGCAACAGGATATATCCCCCGACCCGTCCGTCTGCCGTCTAAAGTCTTCTTCCCCGCCGCCGACAGCCATCACACCCGCAGCACCCTCAACGTATCAGCATAGGCCTACACGGCATCGCAAGAGAGGTGGTACTCCATATGTGCTTAAGTTATTGATCTCACCCGGAAAATAGATCATAATTTGTTTACTGTACTTTTCTTGTCCGTACCAAATTGTAGTGGCTAGTTGAAAGCAAACATTGGTTGCGAAGTAGCTTTGTCCGGTTTGCACCTTTAGATCCGCCATGGCACGGGCAATATACTCGTAAAGCTTATGGTTTCCCCCCTTTATATTCACTACCATCATCGTAGGTGCTTCGTGTCGTGCTAGCACTGCTCCTCAAGACCTCAACCCAAAGCTTATGGTTGAAATACGAATCTGATATGATGCTCATATCACTAAAACAGAGAACGTTTAATTGGTCACCTAATGTTCCTATATTTGTTTCGAAAAGCGTATGCGCCACCCACTGGTCCAGCTAGTTTCACTTTCCTTATTTTTCTCTTGATGCTTAGGGTTTTCCCCTTTTATCTACTCTACTATGATCTGCGTAGGTGCTTTCTGTCATACTGGCATTACTCCACCCTTCAAGCTAAACAACACAACACTCATAATTCGAAAGCTTAGTTGTTCAAATATGATTGTGATATGAAACTTGAGTTTCCAAATGCATGTCGCGACATATGGAGAGACAGCATAATTGCATTTATTTGTCACTTGTTGACCGTACTTTCTTGTGCATACCAAATCTTAGTTGTTATTTCAAAGCAAACATCGGTTGCTAACTACCCTTTGCACGGTTTGCAGCTTTAGATCTGCCATCCCACTACCACGGTCAACACTGTACTCATCATGCTTATGTTTTCCCCATTTTATGACGACCACAATCAGCCTACGTGGTTCGTGTCGTAATAGCACTGCTCCACCCATCGAGCTAAACAAGCTTAGTTGTACAAATTCATATATGATATTATTGCTGATATTAGTAAAACTGAGAGATGTTTAATTGGTGAGCTAAATGTTCCTACTTTAGTTTCGAAATGCATGTGAGCCACATATGGAGAGACCGGAAAGAATAGTATTTCTCTATGCGCTCTGGTTCATCATGGGTGGCCAGCCGACATTGTATTGAAAGACTTGTAATATGTTCAATCTACTTGCTCTTCTGCTCTTCTTTAAGATGATACTCTTCTCTTGCGGTCGACTGGTCAGGTCGAGCTGTTCTCCCTTAGTATATTTTGAATCTGTCAGGTCAGGTCGACTTGTTCTTCTTTACTATATGTTGAAGCTATCATCTGCGAAGTGTCATCACTTCTGGAGCTCTCATATTTTGAGTAGTAGGCCACATTATATTAATGCACACAACAAATTACAGCATGCATGGTGATACGGGGCTAACCCGGTGTAGGCCGATCTTTCACGTTTGGAGTGGGATCCCTCGAAGAGCACGAAGAACACGGGGAAGAACAGGGAGAAATCACAAGGGGAAACACTCAAGAACAAGTCCAATCACACGTCCACTAGACAATCAAACACACAAGATCACAAGGTACATGAACAACAAAGGGAAAGATACAAGGTAAGGTTCATCTCCAAGAGGAGGTCTTGATGATATCCTAGACGGATCTTCCCACGAGGTGGTCTTGATGATATCCCGTAGGATCTTCTCCTTGATGGAGGTCTTGGCCTCCAATGGAGTAATGGTCTCTCTCTCTCTCAAGAGTAGAGATAGGTAGGAGCAAAGCTCACATACAAATGAGCTATCACTTTGCTAACCCTATACGGAGCTAAGGGACAAGTATATATAGTCCAAGGGGTAAGTAGGGGGATACATGGGGTGAAACCCCTCACACTGCGCATAGGCAGGGCGGTTGTGCCAGATATGTGAGCGGTTGTACCACTAGGAGCTCAGGTACCGGTTTCTGGGGGTGCTCGCGAAGGTAGGGAGCGGTTGTACCGGTGGTAGGGCCGGTTGTACCGGTCTAGTCGCAGCTGGGGGGAGAACCAGGGCTGTACCGGTCTTGCACCGCTCGAATACAGAAGTTGGGCCGGTAGTTGGGTAGTAGTCGAGCGGTTGTACCGCCGGTGTGCCTTCAGTGGTAGTACCGCCTGGTGTGGGCGGTAGTACTGCTCGTTCCAAACAGGGCGGGTCCTCTTCTACCTTCTCTTCCATGCTTCTCTCGCAGGTGGTGTAGTTGTACACTTGCGCTCACACTCCTCGTCCATGGTGTTCCGACAATACCTATGTATGCACACGAGAGGAGTGTCAAGTAGTATACCATCCTTGAAGGGGTCAAGTGAACACGTGTAAAGGAGAAGATTCACCTTTATGTATGAGAAAGTAGAGGTCGCACGTGTCACTTGCCAAACGAACTCTTGACATGGTGATGTCCATAGGATGCTCCGCATCATCCCCTCCCCCTTGGGAAAGATCCGACCTCGGATCGAAAACCAAATCACCATGGGAAAGACATGGCTTCGCCGTGAATAAGTGGACGTTCACCAAGTACCCATCATCTTCAAGCTCGCAATGGGCACTCTCCAATGTCACACCGTCTTGGGATTCCTTCAAAAGGAGCAAGGACAACAAACACTTGGAAAAACAAATGTGTTTATCATTAGTGCAAAACCAAGCATTCAAGAGGTGATTCACCAAACAAGTGTTGTCATCAAGCATAGCATATGGTTTGACAAAGGATTGTGACATGGCATGTAAGCACAGAAATTGAGCACAAGCAAAGATATCATGGGGACAAGCATGTAAATGTGAGGTAGAGATGCAAATATGTGTGACAAGAGTATAAGCATCTACCTAAAGGTCATAGCAAGCACGCACAAAGCGCTCGACAAATGGTCGATGGTAGGCATAGGAATCATTCACAACACCAAATAAGATGAGATGTCTAAACACATGGGTCAAGTGCAAGACAATGCAAGCATAACGTGCATAGGGTGTAGTGAATATAGTGTGGCACTCAACACAATAGAAAGAGCAAATGTTCATCACGTGTGAGGCAGTCAAGTCAATCATGTGACAAGCAAAGGAACATGGCATATGTGAAGAAATGATCTTGGTGCAACCAACCATATGATAGTAGCAAGTAGTCCAAGAATTGGATGCAACACACAAGGTATATATATCATGAAGCATGGAAATGTGAAAATGACAAGTCAAAGCAAGATCTCTAACATGTGTGCAATCAAGTGGTCTAAGATGACCAACAAGTCTCATGGTGCAAGCAACACAAGTAGTATGATCCACAATATCCAAGCTCAAGAAAGATGTCACCTTGAAGGCGTGGCCTTGTGCATTCTTCACAATGCCGAAGTTGTAGGAAATGTGTTGTAGAAGCGAGTCGTGGTAGAATATATAAGGCTCGCTCTCAAGAGCTCCAATGGTAAACTCACGTGAAGTGGAAGTCGACACAAAGTCCAAGTATCCTACACATGCACACAACAAAACAAAGAACGTATGCGCATGGTAGATAAACACATCATCCATCATGATGGTTTTCTTCTGTTGCACATAACCATTAGAAGCAAAATTGCATGAATAATATGATGCAACAATGGCGATATTCATGGCACTAGGTATATGGTGCAAAGAAGTAAGACAAGCATGCTTCACAAGGAATATGTCAAAATCTCCAAACACATGTGAGAATGCTATGGGGGCAATCTCATAGGCAAGACTATAAGCATTGTTGCACTCAATACATGGCAAGTCATCTAGCATGAGAGAGGCAACATATGGAGATATGTGACAAGAAGCAATAACAATCATGTGCAAAGCATGTAGATGGTTGTCATCAACTGCATGAAATGAGAAAGTATGAGTCATTGGTGATGCAACATAAGCAAGCATAGTAATCAAGTCGTGCAAACTAATGGAGCGAAGATGCAACACACTAGAAGAAATCATGGGAATCATGTCATGTGAGAAAATACTAGGCATAGACAATGCACATGACATATCGCAAGCACGGACACAAAGCAAGATGAAAGTATCATCATAGGAATGGGTCATGAATAGAACATGGCAATAACAAGTGATATCTCCACCAAGCTTGCAAATACACATACAAGTACTAGGATCAATCGTCATGTGTAAAGCAAAGCATGGGTCAGAAATGCATGGCAAAGGCATAGTAATGAGCATATCATGCAAAGTGAACATGGCAAGACGGGCAAAGGATATGTAATGGACAACAACCCATAGCCTAGTGAGGGCCATGTAGAAGGAATGCGCGAAGTCTTTGCGCGAAGAGAGCGGTGGGAAAGACAATCCATTGGATCTCAAATCATCGTTGCTCTCTAGAGCTCGTTTTGTCAACTCGTGGGATTGCGAGGTTGACAAGTATTCATGGGTACCTACACAAAAGAGACACAAACCAAAGAAATTGTGCGCGTGGTAAATGTACACATCATCTGATGCGAAGCATCCCATGTTCATCCCCATGTACACTCCGACTACTCTCCAAGCCCCAAGAGGACATATGACGAGACCTCGAATATACACCATTGGACACAAGGTGAACTCGCTCCTCTCCGAACCTTCACTCTCTACATGTGAGACATGGCTACTACCTCATGCATGGATCTTGCATATACTCAGGTACAACCGAGACGACCATGGAGAATCAAAGGACCAAGGCCAAGCATGGAAGATAAGGAGGAAGAGAACTGCCGCTCGAGCAGCGGTACTACCGCCACCTCAAGCGGTACTACCGCTGAGGCCACCCAACCGAACAACCGTCGACTACCGCCAACAACCGTCCACCTTCGTGATCGAGCGGTGCAAGGCCGGTACTGCACCGGATGTACCGGCAATTACCAAATGACCGGTACTACCGCCCCGACAACCGGTACAACCGCTGGCCCCTCCGACGTCCATCTCCAGAAGCCAGCGCCCGACCTCCCAGCGGTAGTACCGCCTTCCACGCCCTGCATGAGTTACCCGTGGTAAAACCGCCCCCGTGACCGGTACCACCGGCCTGTCTGCGCACAGTGTAATGGGCCGAGCCCATGTACCCCTTCGCCCTCACTTACCCCTTCGTGGCTCTAGACTATATATACTCCTCCACCTCCTCCTAGTTAGGGTTAGCATTGGTTTAGCTCATATTTTGTGTGAGAGCCTTGCTCATCCACTTGGTTACTTCTCCTCGGAGCTCACGACCTCTTCGGAGAAGATCCCCCAAGCGGATTCAAGACCCCTTCAAGGGAAGACAATCAAGACCTCCTCACAGAGAAGAACGGCTACCTTTGTATCTTTCCTTTGTTGATTTTAAATCTTGAGCTACCTTATGTGTTCGATGATCTAGCCCTTGTGTGATCGATTACTTGTCGGTTTAGTGACTCATTTTCCCCCGGGATTTCCTCGTGTTCTTCCACGTGTTCTTCGTGTTTTCCCCGTAGGATCCACTCCAAACGTGAAAGATCGGCCCCTAGCGTTCCGCCGTACATCATCTTGGTATCATGAGCCACGTTGATCACGTTTGTGGAGCCCCTACCCCGTGTTTTCTAGCTTGATTTTGTTGTTTTCGTCCTAAATCCGAAAATCCCCACCAAAAATAGCCCCCAAATTTTTTTGTGATTTGTTGGTTTGATGATGTTTTGTTGATTTTGATCCATGGATTTGCTTGATTTCAAGTGGATCTAGCATTCCCCCAAGTTTCCCCTCTTCCCATCCACGAAATCCATCCAATTTTGCCCCCGAAATCATCCATTTCCGCCCCCAAATCCCACCCCGATTCGATCTGCGAAAAATCCCGACACGAGCGGTACTACCTCCCCTCCGAGCGGTACTACCGCTGAGCACCACAAGCGGTACTACTGCCACCCGAAGCGGTACTACCGCCCCTCCCAATTTCAGCGTACCGAGTTTCACCGCTTCGGCCATAACTAATTCATCCGAACTCCGATTTTGACGTAATTTAGCTCGTTTTGAAGCTATTGACATCCCCCATCCCACAGAAATACTACCAACACCATTCGACTCCATCAATTTTTCGAAAATTTGGCAAGTTTGCCTAGGCCTTCCACCATATCATCCGCATAGCCACCACCGACTTCCGCAACCTAACCAATTTTGTTCCATATAGCATTAGTGGTTGCTTGAGTAGTGATTTGTGTCTCCTAAGGTGTTTCGGCTACTTAGGGACAATTGCTTCTTCATCAACCACCACCACCACTTCCGCATTGCCTAGTACAAAACCACCACCGCTTTCCGCTACCACCATTTGACATTTGTCATTTCAGATTTTGAGTTCGCGGTTTTTGCGTTTCCTAAGGTGTTTCGGCTACTTAGGGACGAATTCCATCATCTTGGTATCTACATCAAGAACACCGCCACTCATCATCGCAAAGGATAGTAACCTCGACGACACCATTGTATATTCCCCTTGCAAATTGCATTGATAACCCCTAGCCCATTTTGCGTTACTTGCCTGTTGAGACTAGCCATTTGAGTATTGCTGGCAACGTAACTTGTGCACATTAGTGATCATACTTCCCATAGCATACATAACATATCATCGTGGTGCATATATTGGTATCATATCTTGTGTCACAAGTTTGTTCCCGCATATACACAATTGCTATCTTGGTTTGTACATTGTGCAAAAGTGGCCATAGAAAAAAAACCGAAATAAAGCTTTTAAGCAAAAGAAAGAGAGCAAAGAGCTTGTAAGCAAGTGCCATAGCATCATACCACATTGCACATAAGATTATCATATACGATCATCTTGGATCATCTTGAGAGAAACACCGGGAAGTATACATACATAGCATACTTGGGATTGAAGTTTATTCATTTTGCATCTCATAGGTTGTGCACAAGTGTCGTATCCGCCTATTGAGCAATCGTGCTAGCGCCTCTCTTGAGTTGTGCAACATGAGCATTTTCCGTGGATTCCACATTTTGTGCTCATTCCTTGGTTGCACGACCCCATTTATCTATCCGTGTGTGTGTTTCCGTGTGCCATTCATTGCTATTGGTCTACTTGTTTCACTTGCGAATTTGTGAATCTTTTTCAACATTATTGACTCTTACTAACATTTTGCATCAAATTTTTGTGCCACTATCCTCACCGATCTCCTCCATAAGTTTTTACTTGTGTAGGTGTGAGAACCGACAAGGATTGGTACCAATAGTGCTATTTCATTGTCCGCATTTGAGTGAACTTGATTCATGGTCAACATCGGTCAAGGTGCATTGGTATAAGTTATTCTCTTTCTCCCACTCATATTCGCTCGAGTCTTGTGATGGATAGGCAAGGCATTTCCTCTCCGGTCTATGACAACAACGATGGTAGGAACAACTACATCACCAAAGCGTCCATCTTCGATCTACAACAACAAATGCAAGGCGCACAATCAAGATTGCGAGAGCGCATCGAGAACATCTCCATCGACATTATTCACTCCAAAGCAAGGAAAAGGGACTACATCGACAAGAAGCTTTCCGCACATAAAGAGGAGCAAAATGCAAGGATGGAGGAGATTAGAGCCTTGATCAACTCTTCTTCCCCTTCGTCATCTTCAAGACGGTGACATTCAAGCCACAAGTCTTCGGAGCGCGGAAACGATGCATGTGCAAATCATCCTCGTCCATGTCTACATGGCGATCACCATCACGTTCGTGATCAACATCGTCATGAAGGGCAAGTCACCTCCAAGCATCATGTGCACGACGACGATGAATGACATCTACTACGAGCTCAAGCAAGACAACGACATCATCATCATGAAGATGCTCCACAAGCACAAGTGCACAAGTCCCAACAAGCCCTACTTCACGCCAAGTCCAAGCTTCAAGAGCACAAAAGAAGACCGCGAGACGACCACCACCAAGATGGCGCTACGGCTACATCAACCACTTCGGCTTCTTCGCCAAGTGTTCTCAAGGCATCTTCGCCTTTGGATGTATGGCATCTTCGCCTACTTCCCATGAGTTCGCCTACATCGACATCCTCAACAACAAGGCGACCACCTACAAGCGAGGGCGACACTTCCATCTTCGGAAGCCCCCCAAGGAAGATGGCCGAGCATGGGAAACTCCCTTCGGTCATGGAGACGAGCTATGAGGTGCCACATCATATGGGCCTCCAACACCAAGACGGTGACAAGACGGTCGAGCAAGGGCCATCCCCTTCGACCAGGGCGACGAGCGCGAACCTCTTCAACAACATGAAGACGATGCCCACATTGGACTCATACTCTGAGTCAAGCTACGCGACCGCGCATGGAGACATTTGCACCTACATCTCTCCGACACCCACATATGTTGAGATGCCCTATTTGTCATGTGAGGAGAGCCACCACCCCATGAGTGACATGAGTGACTCCACCATACGTGACATTGAGAGCATTTCCTATGAGAGGATCAGTGTTACCACCACTAGCCCCACACATGAGAGCATGCCACACATCCTATGTGAGGTTGAGCGCCATTTGAGTGACTCCACCAACCATATGAGTGAGAGCATCCTGGAGGAGTGAGTGAGCCACAACACGTAGTGAGTGAGGTAGTTGAGATGGCACGTGAGGCCACTATGATTTATAATGACTTAACCTCTACTCCTAGTGTGTTTTCTTCTTTGGTGCTAGGTCTCCTACATGATGACATGCCTACCCTCGACGAGTCCATCCCTCCAATGGGAAAATCAATGGCCATGGTGGACGATGATGCACCCCCCACATGGTTCCATCAAGATGAAGATGACAACGAGTGGATCTTCAACACCTCACCTACAACACATGAGCGACGCTCCAAAGGTAACATAGGTGATGGTGCTTCTCTTGTCCCACTAGTGGACTCTCTTACCAATGATTGCTCCCATGATGTTGACCCACCTATTCCCATGCTTCATGCTAGTGAGACTTCTTCATGCCTTGACTTACCTATTTATGATGAATATGATGATGAGCATGTTGAGTTGCCTAGTTGTGATCCTATGCTCCATAGGATATCATGTGAAAATTCTTTTGGTCACATCATGTTTGACAATCCATTGAACTTTTCATATGCTATGAGTGAGATCTCCCATATTGCATCATTACAATCTCAACATAGTAACTATGCATGCCCCATTAAAATCAATCCCATTTGCAATTATGGCATAGAGGACGAGATGATGGTCATTGGCTTTTGCTTCTCTTGTGATGATATTGCCATGCTTCCTTTACATGATTTGCGCAATTCATCTACTATGTCATGCCATGATCACATTGTTCCAAATATGCATTGTTTTGGATGTTGTCAATATTCTCCACGTGATGTTTCTACTCTTGCTCATGAGGATACCCCCATACTTTCCTCATACATATTAGGAGATCTTAATGCATTTCATACTTTGCATGATTCCCATAATTGCGTGCACCATATGCATTCCATGAATAACAATGCTCTAGATATTTCTCATGATGCATTACATCCTTTGAGTCTCCATTATGACAAGCATCATGACAAACCTCTCATGATGGATGACATGTTTCTATATCACACATCTCATTTATTTGAGCATTGGATATTTTGTGCTAACCGACACATGCCCGTGCGCATCATGATGGATGATGTGTACATATACCAAGCACACACAATTTTCTCTTTGTCTTTGTTTTGTGTAGGTACTCACGTATACTCGTCAACCTCTCAATCCCAAGAGTTGACGAAACGAGCTCTTGAGAGCAACGACGCTTTGGGATCCCGTGGACTATCCTTACCACCATTCCCTTCGCGCAAGGACTACGCGCATCTCTTTTACTTGTCTCTCACACGGCTATGGGCTATTTAGCACTTGTCACCTTATGCCCATACTATTGTGTTCACTTTGCATGTTATGCCTCTTTCTATGCCTTTGCCATGCAATTGTGACCCTTGCCTGCACTTACACATGATTCACCATTATGCTACTTCTATGTGTATTTGCATGCTTGGTGGAGATCCTTGTTGCTTTTGCCATGTTTATCATGTGCCCCATGCTATTGATGATTTTTGTGTTGGGAGAGTCATGATGCCCCATTGCTATTTACATATGGTCTCTCGCCAATACATTGATGATAATTTTCTCATATCTTGCTTTCATGCTTGTGCTATGCCATGTGAATTATTCATGCCCACTATTTGCACACATGACATGCTTGCCATGATTCCTTCTAGTATGTTGCATCTTCGCACTACTAGCTTGCTTGACATGATCGCTATGATTGCTTGCTATGTTGTATCACCCATGTTCCACTATTACTTGCTTTCTTGGGTTGATGACATATATGCTCATGCCTCTCACATGAGATATCTTGATCATTGTCTCTTGTGTCCATTAGTTGCCTCTTTCATATCCAATTGTATTGAGTGCAACCATACTATGCTTATTGATCTTGGAGACTTTGACACCTTACTTGTGATGCATGCTTGTTTGATTGAGCCTATTGTACTTAGTTGTTCTTGCGTCATATGCCTTCATACTATGAAATGCTCCCTTGTACCTTCTTATGATGAGCATGATGCATACACTTGTTGGGTATATTACCACCCGAATGATTGGTTTTGCACTTCCGCTAACCTCATTTGTTTTTCCGAGTGTTTGTCATGTTCTTTCGTTTTGAGGGATACAAAAGCATTACCGTCATGAGACATATTGGCTATGTGAAGGCATACAAGATGTGCGACACCAACATTTTTGACATCCTCATAAAGGTGAACTCCTTCCCTTTGAGCCATCCTCAAGTTTGCATATTGGATGGGTCACTCTTTCATTGTTGTTTCTTGCTATCTACATAATACATCTCGCGGACGGAGGAGCAGCATTGGAGATGGGCTACATGGACCTTCACATTGAGGAGCGCTCGCACTTCTTGGATGCACCTTCAAAACTCCACTCATGGCTCGACATCGAGCTTTAGTACACCAACACCTCCATATTTGTTGATTGTGCTCATACATGTCATGCTCGATGGACATATCATACTCACCACAAGTTTGCACCCTATGCATGGATTGACTCACATTATGCTTGCCTTGTTGCATCTATTTCCATGACATCCATGATATATGAGCTTGTGCATTTCCTTAGCAAATTTATTGTGATCTTCCTTGATGGCATATTCATACATAATGATCATATTGTCGACCATCAATTGCATGATAATATCCACATGTTGAGCATCCATTGCCATGTTCATGCATTTGATAAAACATCCCATTATGACATCATTTTGCATTGTGGTTGCATTGCTCATATTCATAACACATTTGTGTACAACAATGACTGCTTTTCCTCCCATGAATGCTTTGCATCTCATTCTAGATCAACTTGATAAGCTTAATGCGCTTTGTCACGGCCAATCTTGCCGCACGGACTCATTCTTACATGATGGACACTTTGTGTGCGCTAACCATTGTATTTCCGAGTGTTGCTTGTGTTTGCTCTTTTTGTATGTCTCTCACTCCGGCGACACCTTGGACTACTTGGATTGCGCCATGTCTTCAACTTCGTCCAACTACAAGTCCATCCACGACAACCGTTTCCATTGTGATGAGGATCACGATCCGAGGTCGGATCTTTCCCAAGGGGGGGGGAGATGATGCGGAGCATCCCACGTTCATCCCCATGTACACTCCGACTACTCTCCAAGCCCGAAGAGGACATATGACGAGACCTCGAATATACACCATTGGACACAAGGTGAACTCGCTCCTCTCCGAACCTTCACTTTCTACATGTGAGGCATGGCAACTACCTCATGCATGGATCTTACATATACTCAGGTACAACCGAGACGACCATGGAGAATCCAAGGACCAAGGCCAAGCATGGAAGAGGAGGAAGAGAACCTGGCCGCTCCAGAACGAGCGGTACTACCGCCCACTCCAAGCGGTACTACCACTGAGGCCACCCAACCGGAACAACCGGTCGACTACCGCCCAACAACGGGTCCACCTTCTTTGATCGAGCGGTGCAAGGCCGGTACTGCACCGGATGTACCGGCAATTACCAAATGACCGGTACTACCGCCCCGACAACCGGTACAACTGCTAGCCCCTCCGACGTCCATCTCTAGAAGCCAGCGCCCGACCTGCCAGCGGTAGTACCACCTTCCACGTCCGGTACTTCCGCCCTGCATGAGCTACCAGTGGTACAACCGCCCCCGTGACCGGTACCACCGGCCTGTCTGCGCACAGTGTAAAGGGCCGAGCCCATGTACCCCTTCGCCCTCACTTACCCCTTCGTGGCTCTAGACTATATATACTCCTCCACCTCCTCCTAGTTAGGGTTAGCATTGGTTTAGCTCATATTTTGTGTGAGAGCCTTGCTCATCCACTTGGTTACTTCTCCTCGGAGCTCACGACCTCTTCGGAGAAGATCCCCCAAGCGGATTCAAGACCCCTTCAAGGGAAGACAATCAATACCTCCTCACGGAGAAGAACGGCTACCTTTGTATCTTTCCTTTGTTGATTTTGAATCTGGTGCTACCTTATGTGTTGATGATCTAGCCCTTGTGTTATCAATTGCTTGTCGGTTTAGTGATCCTCTCGTTTTCCCCTGTGATTTCCTCATGTTCTTTCGCGTGTTCTTCGTGTTTCCCCCGTAGGATCCACTCCAAACGTGAAAGATCCGCCCCTAGGGTTCCGCCCTACATCATCATCCATCATGATGTGTATGTGCACGTGTGAGTTAGCACAAGATAAGAAATGCTCAAAGAAATTTGATGTATGGTATAAGAACATGTCATCCATCATGAAAGAATAGTTATTATGTATGACACGATGGGGATGCAAATTGGGCATACAATTATATGGCTCATCAATAGCATTTTCATTCATGGGGAGCATATGGTGCACATAATTATTAGGATCATGCAATGAATGGGATGGATCAAAATTTCCTACAATGCATGAGGAAACTATGGGGGTCTCCTCATGAGCAATATCGGAAACATCACATGGAGAAAATGGACAACATCCAAAACAATGCATATCCGAAGCTAGGTGGGCATGGCATGGCATATGAGATAAATGATGCAAAGGGAGCATATCAATATCATCACAAGAAATACAAATGCCAATAACCATGGGCTTGTCATCTATGCCATATGTACAAATTGGGTTTATTTTAATGGCATATGCATAGTCACTATGAAGAGATTGCAAATAAGACATATGGTGTATCTCATGCATACCATATGACAAGTCAAGAGGATTATCAAACATGATGTGACCTAAAGAATTGTCACAAGAAATCCTATGTAACATGGCATCACAACTAATAGACTCCACATGAGAATCATCTTATTCATCATAAATGGGAAAATCATCGCATGGTGAAATCATACTAGCATGAAGCATGGTACTAGGTGGATCAACATCATGCAAGCAATCAATGTCAAGAATGTCCACTAGTGGGACTAGAGCATCACCGTCACCTATGTTACCTTTGTCATTCCACTCAAGTGGTGTAGGTGAGGTGGGAAAGACCAAATGGTGGTCATCTTCATCTTGATGGAACCATGTGGGGGGTGCATCATATTCCACCATGGCCATCATCTTGTCCAAAGGGAGGACGAAGTCGTCGAAGATCGGCGCATCATCATAAATGGGACCTAGCACCAAATGAGAAGACACGATAGAGGTAGAGGTCAAGTTGTTAGAAATGCAAATGGACTCACGAGACCTATCAACTATCTCACTCTCTCTATGTGGTGGTTCACTCACTCCCTCAAAGTAGGTGCACTCAAAGTCACATATGGTAGAGTCACTCATCTCACTTAAGTGGTGGGGGTTGTGGCTCTCCTCACATGGGATTTTTGGCAACACATCATATATGGGGCTAGTGCTGAAGTCACTCTCACTCTCAATATGGTGGCAAAAGTCACTCAAGTCATCATACGTCGCCGTGGTCAAAGGGAAAATCCCATGCTCAACCATCTCGTCGTTGTCGCCGTGGATGAATGTCGAAGATGGCACATCATCACTCTCCTCCATGACCGAAGGGAAAATCCCATGCTCAGTCATCTCATCATCGTCGCCGTGGATGAAGGCCGAAGATGGCACATCATCACTCTTGCCTCCAAAGATGGAAGCATCATCCTTGCTCGCCACCTTGTCGCTCGCCTCTAAAGCTTGCTCCTTGAAGGTCTCCGTAGTCGTACTCGTCGCCGCACCGTCTTGAAAAAGATTCAAGGTAGACTCGGCATCTTCAATGCCACAAAGAGGGATCGCGGTGAATTAGCACTTGGGAGCATCGTCTTGGAGCTTGTCGGGCTTGGACATCGTGGTGGTACTAGCCTCATGCTTGTCGTAGAGCTTGGTCGCCGTGAAGTTTGCTTGGGGTGGAGAAGCCTTGGCATTCATGAGTTCTTGTTCTGCCTTGAGAGCACCATTGTAGTAGTTGTCGATGGACTTGTAGTTCTCGAGGAAGATTGTCTTGGAGATGTTGTTGTGCAATCCCATCATGAAGTGGAACTTCATTGACATGGGGTCGTCCACGCCGGCTCGTCGCAAGGCAATCTTCATCTCCTGGAAGTACTTGTCGATGGACTTTGATCCTTGGGTGGTGTTCTCCAATTGGAGGTTTCGTGTAGGTTGGAGGCACAAACTCCCGCCGCAAAGCTCTCTTCGTCTTGGGCCAACTCATGTCGTAGTACTCCGAAGGTGTGTGAAGCCACCAAGATAAGGCATAGTCGTGGAAGTTTCTTGTGGCGCACTTCACTTGATCTTTGGGAGGAACTTGATGTAGCTTGAGGTAGTCGTCCATCAAATGCTCCCACTCGAGGTACTCCTCGGGTTCTTGAGTCCCATAGAAAGGAATCGCATGGTCGATGTCGAGGTCGTAGTAGCTCGGGGAAGTCGCAGACTTGAGCTTGGGGAGCTTCTCTTGAGCATAGCCTTGAGGTTCTTTGTCACGCCCAATACGCGATACTATCCTAAAGGGACTCGAAGGTCCCACCAAGGATAGAACCGCATATTGATACGCTTTTGCAAGGTGGATAACATTACATCAACATTACATAATAGATGGGGATACATACATAAGGCATATAATGCCACTACGGACGAAACACAAACAGAAACTCAAATGACATCCACCCTGCTAGCCCAGGCTGCCGACCTGGAACCTATCCCCTGATCGAAGAAGAAGCAGAAGAAGAACTCCAACACAAGCAAACATCTCTCTCGCGTCATGATCATCATATAACCTGTACCTGCAACTATTATTGTAGTAATCTGTGAGCCACGAGGACTCAGCAATCCCATTACCATGAGTATCAAGACTAGCAAAGCTTAATGGGAAAGGAAGGGGTAAAGTGGAGAGGTTGCAGCAGCGACTAAGCATATATGGTGGCTAACATATGCAAATAAGAGCGAGAAAAGAAGCAAAGGAACGGTCGTGAAGCTAGTAATGATCAAGAGGTGATCCTGAACTCCTACTTACGTCAAGAATAACCCAAAACCGTGTTCACTTCCCGGACTCCGCCGAGAAGAGACCATCACGGCTACACACGCGGTTGATGTATTTTAATTCGGATCTGGTGTCAAGTTATCTACAACCGGACATTAACAAATTCCCATCTGCCACATAACCGCGGGCATGGCTCTCAAAAGTTTATACCCTGCAGGGGTGTCCCAACTTAGCCCATGATAAGCTCTCGCGATCAACGAAGGATATTCCTTCTCCCAGGAAGACCCGATCAGTCTCGGAATCCCGGTTTACAAGACATTTCGACAATGGTAAAACA
Organism: Aegilops speltoides; assembly: GCA_021437245.1. NCBI lineage: Eukaryota > Viridiplantae > Streptophyta > Magnoliopsida > Poales > Poaceae > Aegilops > Aegilops speltoides. The sequence continues at coordinate 206,227,099 of CM038141.1, forward strand.
AGACCAGCAAGACCGCCCGATGCGCCGACAATCCCGATAGGAGCTGCACATATCTCGTTCTCAGGGCAACACCGGATGAGATAGGCTATGAGTAAAACCAGACCTCGAGTTGCCCCGAGGGCGCACCGCAGGCGGCTCGGTTCGGACCAACACTTAGAGAAGCACTGGCCCGGGGGGGGGGGGCTAAAATAAAGATGACCCTTGGGTTAATTACTCCCAAGGGAAAGGTAGGTGGTGGTGAGGCAAATAGTAAAACCAAGGTTGGGCCTTGCTGGAAGAGTTTTATTCAAAGCGAACTGTCGAGGGGGTCTCATAAATCACCCGACCGCGTAAGGAACGCAAAAATCCGGGAACATAACACCGGTATGATGGAAACTAGGGCGGCAAGAGTGGAACAAGACACCAGGCATAAGGCCAAGCCTTCCACCCTTTACCATGTATATAGATGCATTAATAATATAAGAGATATTTTGATATCCCAACATAATCCTGTCCAACATGGAGCAATCTTCAACTTCACCTGCAACTAACAACGCTATAAGAGGGGCTGAGCAAAACGATAACTTAGCCAAGCAATGGTTTGCTAGGAAGGGTGCAAAAGATTAGGGACTGACATGGCAAATTGGGAGGCTTGAAGAGCAAATGATAGGTAGCGCAGCAAAGCGATAGAACGAAGCAACTAGCATAGCAATGATAGTAATGAGACCCATGGTGACGGTCATCTTGCCTGAAATCCCGCAAGGAAGAAGAACGAGTCCATGAAGAAGACGACCGGATGAAGCCGAACCAAGCGTAGACGAACGAATCCTCACGATCGCAACAAAACGGGAACTATCGAGAAGAAGCACACAACATGGTAAACACACCGCACATAGACAAGACATGATGCACAACAAGCATGATGCATGACAAAGCTAGATGAGGCTACTCATGGCAAGAGAGGATGCAAACAAGAACAACACATCAAGGCAAGTTTAAATGAGGCCGGAAACAACATATAACAATTCTGATAGGTCCTCATATGCAAGTTTCAAAGTTGGTCCAGATCTGAACAAACATTAAGTTGAAGTTGTTAAACAGCAAGTTAAAGAGTACCAAGATGATCTACACGAGATTCTAGTCAAGTTAGATATGAAGTTCATTTAATTCGGAGCTACAGCCTAGAAGATATGAGCAAAACAAGTTAAACATGGCATTGATGCTAAATGCATCCAAACATCAAGCAAACACCTCAAAATAAGGATGCAACATGATAATATGAAACTACATGCAAATCTAAGCAAGTTTCATATAGAGCACACTCAAAACGGAGCAACGGTTCAACACATACACTCCAAACAAGATATGACAACAATCTGTCCATAACAGCAACTAGGCATCTAACAAGCATCAAAACAATAAGCTACATCACCCCAACATAAGAACAAAAGGCATGGTCATGAAGTACAGGTAAAGAATGAGAAAACATGAACACTGAGCTGTCTCCAGAAAACACCATAACATGCTCAAAAGTACATGGTAAGATTGCAAATAATAACAGTTTCAGACTTAACAAGAATAACATCAGGTTGCAATGTTTAGAGCTAACAAACAACATGTTACAGGAACTTAACATGGCAAACAAAGGCATGGCATGAATCTACTAATCTCATATAACAAAAGTCCCTTACTGACCATGAGCCAAAAAGGCACAGAAGATATGATGACACCCATGTAAACATGGCAAAAGATATGACAGATTCATACATGGCAGGAACAACAATAAGTAGGCATGTTGGTGAGCTTGAACCACTCACCACAGAGCAATACATGGCATGGCAAGGCAACCAACAGTAAGAAGGCATGTTTATGAAGCTAAGAATAGCAAGAGCAAGTTCATAGGGTGCATGGATCACTAGCAACAATCATGGCAACATTGATCTTAATGTTAACAGGCTGACAGCAACATTATTTAGCAATTTTGAGGGCAAGATAACAACATGTTACAACAGGCTATAAATGCAACCAGGGGCATGGATGGATAGAGCATGACATAAATAACAAATCATCCTTAGTGAACATCTCCAGATTATGCATAGAATGACTTGTAGCAGCAGGTTTACATAGCAACAAAATATAACAGAATCAGCCTAGCAAAACAGCAACAGCAAGTACCCTACTTAACAAGCTTGATGCACTCAGTACAATACTCACACAAATACATGGATAGCACCCCTATAAAGATGGCATGACGTAGTACAAAACACAAGTAGACATCAACCTCATAGGATGCACACATCAAACATGGCAAAAATGACAAATGAGCATGTTCTGTTACCACATAGCAGATTACATTATATAGCACTCTTGCAACGATGATTCAGGCATCAAGATGAGCTGAAATGAACATGGTGCAATGGAATGAAATGAAGTACTCGTTGAGGCGAACAAATTGATATATTACACGCACGAAACAGAGTAGTATGCAGCAAGTTATGATGCGATGAACATGTCATTATAATGTGAAAAACTCGGGACTTGGGGAAAACTCGGGGGTCAACCTGTGAGATCCGGATCTGGATCTGGGCATGGATTTAGAACATCGCCGGAGTTGGCCTGGATCTCGCCGGAGAAGATGAACTCGGGGCGGGGAAATCCGGATCCGGCGAGGAGGAAGGCGGGGAGAGCGAGGGGAGGCCGGGAGGCGAGGCGTCGGCAGCGAGGAGCTCCGGGCTGCGCGGAGCCTCGCGCGGGAGAAGGCGGCACGACCGAAGTCCGGCGGCGGCGGCATGCCGCGCGCGAGGCGGCGGAGCTTCGCGGATACGACGAGGGGCGAGGCGCGACGGCGCTGGCAGGGCGGGCGGGCGGAGACCGGAGCGGCGGAGGCGGCGGCGGCTGGGCGCGGAGGCGAAGGGCGGTTGGGCGGGCGAGCTCAGGCGGCTCGGGCCCCGATGGGCTCGGGCGAGCCTGCCCTGGCTGGGCAGGCCGCGGCGGACGTCGGCGGTGCGGGGACAGGTGGCGGTCTCGGATTGGCGCCGGGAGCGGGACGGACATGTCCGGGCGGCGGGTGGACGTGTCTGTCGGTGGGACGAGGAAGAAGCTAGGGTTTCATTCGGGAATTTCGGGGGAGGTGGCCTATTTATAGGTAGAGGGAGCTAGGAGAGTCCAAATGGGGTGCGGTTTTCGCCCACACGATCGTGATCAAACGACCGAGAGCATGGAGGGTAGTTTGCTGGGTTTTGGGACACTGTGGAAGGGGTGTTGGGCTGCAAGAGACAAGGGCTTTTGCGGTTACCCGATTAACCGTTGGAGTATCGAACGGACTCCAAATGGCACGAAACTTGACAGGTGGACTACCGGTGCTATACCAAGGCCGCTTGGCAAATCACGGTCCATTCCGAGAATGTTTAATACCCGCTCACAACAGGAGACAAAAGGGGAACGCCGGAGGACATAGGAGTGCCGGATTACAAAACGGATAACGGGGAAAATGCTCGGATGCATGAGACGAACACGTATGCAAAAAGAGATGCACATGATGACATGATGAAATGTAACATGCAAGTAAATGACATGGCAACAATGACGAATCACTGGAAGCCACCTGGCGCATCGAATCCGGGGCGTTACAACACTCCCCCACTAACAAGAGATCTCGTCCCGAGATCTTAGGACCGAGACGGAAGGGAAAATGGATGAGGTGAAACAAGAACTCAGGAGAAGAAGCAAAGAATCGAGAGCACTCGAGAAGAAGAGAGGAACGACGAGAACACCGAGAATCGAAAACTCACGAAATCAGATAGACTATGAAACCACTCCTGTTATAACGAGATAAGAAACAAATAAGACTGAAAGGATTTAGGCAGCACTCCTGCTGAAAATGGAAGGAATGGAGACATGAACTTCACAAGATGGGATGGAACTTGATGAAGACATGACACAAACCTCCAGAAAGAATTGAAAGAGTTGAAAGAAAAGAACAGAGAAGAAAATGACAACTTGTGCCACGAATGAAATTGAAAGCACCTTTAGAAGGAAGGTTTAAACGGAGTTGTTGAGAAAATCAACAACGAAAAGAATAAGCTTGTTGTGGAATTATGGATAACATCTCAAAATTATGAGGTGATCGCCGACCACCAACGGAAAAGATTAAATAGCTGAGAAGAACGAAGAAATGCAAAACTCCACTCCAAAGAATACGGAGAATTAATTGCACTTCGAGATGCGAGAAGAGAAGATACTTGAACTCCGCCGACAAGAATCTTGATGAACTCTTTGGAGAATGAATTAAATGATGACGATCCACCATGTAGAACTCCGGTAACAAAAGGACAATGAGATAGAATGAAGGAAGAAAGAATAAGATGAGCCTTGCGGTGACTTAGATGGAGGTTCCGACAAAATGACCGAGGAAATTTGAACTCCAGAAAAGAAAAGATGAAAACACTTGGAACTAGAATTTATTCATCAAGAACAAACTCCGAAGGAAGGTATTAAACACTACGAGGAAATAAGAATAAGATTTATTGTATGCTTACCTTCATCAAATTAAATTGATGACAAGCAATGGATTTTGCATACTACTTATTCTTCTTGGAAAAGGATTGAGGGGGGTATAGCACAAAACTCGAGAAAGTCTTCATGAACCACCGGATAGGATTGGAAAAAAACGAATGAATTAATATGATAATCAAGGAAAAAGAATCTTGAATAGACCACCGCAAGAATTCAAAATGACTGATGAAAAAGAATGAATCACCGGGAAGAATTAGAAGAACCAATAAGCTAGAGGAGATTTAGATACAAGAGAACGGGAAGAACTCGAGCTGATTAAAGAACACTTGAACGAAGCACCGGGATAAATAGAGAACGATAACTGAAATGTGAAGTCAAATAATTTTTCTGAAACGACGACCTCCTGTGAAAAGAAAAGGGAAAACAACTTCTGACATACTCCGGATGGGTAAGAAAAGAATAACTGACAAATGGAATAATTCGCGAGGATAACAAGAGGCTAGAACCACGAATCTTCGAGAGAACGGGCAAGATTTAGAGGAAAAACTCTTCTTCAATCTTCAAATGATGACGAGAAACACCACCAAAATTACTGAGATACGTCGGGAGAATGGAAAGCAAAGAGGTTGAGCCAAAAATGAAATGATTTGAAATCGGTCTTGGGAAGGCATCTGACTGATGAAATTCATTCTTACGTCAGACTCCGAAAAGAATTAGGAATGGCTCCGGAATAATTAGAAGAGTCAGGTAAGATCCTGGGAAAAGACCTGTGGGTTAGGGCCCACTAAAAAAACACCGTTGAAAAAGGATTGTTGAACAGATAGATGTTGCACCGGAACAATTGAAATATTTGAATGAGGTGACACCCTCGAATTAATTCAAACACAGACGAATCTCCTAAGATTTCTTGAACACTCCGGAAGGATAAACTGGCGAGAGGCAAACGAACAAGGGGAAACATTTGATCCAAGGGAAAAGAATGTGATCAACCGGCAAAACATGGATTGAGTCCACCGGAGAAGAAAAAGAGATGAAGAATGTCGAACGAAACGAGAATTCACCGGTTGGAATAATTGAGAGAAGACTGAAAAGACTCCGTATGAATGAAATTGATGCTCGAAAGAGACTCAGGCTCCGGAAGAAGAGGGTGGGAGGGCGGGAAAACAAAGGCAGCTTGGAAGGGGAACCGACGAATAGCTTAAGAGAAAACACCGGTTGAAATCATTAAGGAAAGAAAGCAAAGACTTCGCACGAGTAGGATGGATACTCGATTACGGACTCCGGTTCCGAGATGAAAAGGGGTGGGCGGGTGGGAAAAGAAAACAACTGAGGAATGAACTTGGCAAAGAAGAAGAGGCTCGAGTCGACCTGACGAGAGATGCACCGAATGAAAAGATTTAAGAACCCACGATCGGAAAAACCAACTTCGTGATCCTAAAGAAAATTTTGAAGGGGAAGAGGAGTAATTCAAAACACCTAAGTCAAGATTCCTCACCAGAGCGACGAAGGGGCTGAGGAGTAAAAATAATTCCTACTCTCCGATATAACTAGACTCAGAAAACAGTTTTCTTCTAGACTCAACAACGAACAAACTACACGATCAATCAAGGGGGTGATAGAGGCAAGGGTGTCCCGTCTTTCGATGAGATGGTGGCTATCGTTTTGGATGAAGTCGACTTTGACGATCCGACTACGAACGTGCGAGGACGTCGCGCCTTAGCAATCGCTAAACCAACTCCGAGAGGTTATTGACCACGCCGGAGCACGATCAACTCGACTACAAAGGTCTGCTTCTGCAGCAAACGAAGAACAAGCAAGAAACTAAGATTGCAATCTGGATATTGCGAATATAAGAGGAAAGCTTTATTGATCAAGGTGGGGTTCTGTGACGCCTTTGTCTGGTCGTGGAACACAAACCAAGTACGCGAAGTTGCAGCTATGGCGAACTTTTAATCTAAACAAAACCCAAAGTCTAAACGGTGCCCTAAGGGCTGTTTATATGGAGGAAGAGGGGGTGAATTTCGTGGCCCTTGGTGGAGGGGTCCGAAACTAACCCTATCTCTTGTTTCCCCACACATACGGACTCTAAAAATAGCCTATACTAATGTATTTCGAAATTACATGGGCCTGGCCCAATAATCAGGTGACGCAGCACCTAGAATAGCCTCTGGACGAAATTTATGAAGTGGCATCTTGTATATTTCGTCCAAGGCTTCATGCACTCATTATGGTGGCTTCGAAGTCCTGAAATCATCACTTGTAACTCCATTCTTGTCCCCTTGCGCATGCCATCATCTCCATGCTTGTTCTTGCTCCAATGTTCATCCTTCTCCAAGCTAGGCCCTTCATTTGTAAGCAAAACAAATGTATCCAATTTAGGCAGATCATATTCTCATGAACATTAGAATCATTACCAAGAAACAAAAGTACCGGTAATTTAGTTGGCGTCGTGAGCTCTAGTAATTGGTCCAAGATGTATAGCAGCAGGGGCTGTGGGTGTAACAATGGTATTGATGTCCTCATCATCCTCCCTTCTTGAAATGAAGTCGCCCTCGACGGAAGTTCATCTTCCTCACCCAAATATGGCTTCAAATCTGCAATGTTAAAAGTTGGGCTAACCCCAAAATCTGCAGCAGCTCAAGTTTATATGCATTATCATTTACTTTCTCCAACACCTTAAAGGGACCAGCAGCACGTGGCATTAGCTTTGATTTGCGCAAATCAGAAATCTATCCTTACGCAAATGTAACCAAACAAGATCTCCGTGCAAACACAACATGTTTTCTACCCTTATCTCCAAAGAAGTTTATATTTAGCATTCATACGCTCAATGTTTTCCTTAGTTAACTCATGCATTTTAAAATCAATTCAGCACGTTCTTTAGCATCAAAATTAACCTTCTCCAAAGATGGAAGAGGCAACAAATCAATAGGTGCACGAGGTAGGAAACCATACACAACTTCAAAAGGGCACATCTTAGTAGTAGAATGCAATGAACGATTATAAGCAAATTCAATATGAGGCAAGCATTCCTCCCACATTTTCTTATTATTCTTTAGAACAGCCCCAAGCATAGTAGACAATGTTCTATTGACTACTTTAGTTTGTCCATCGCTTTGGGGTGACAAGTAGTACTAAAAAGCAGTTTAGTCCCCAACTTAGCCCATAAACATCTCCAAAAGTGGCTAAGAAATTTAGTATCACGATCTGAAACAATAGTATTTGGCACACCATGCAAGCGAATAATTTCACGAAAGAACAAATGAGCAACATTGACAAAGATCATCGCTTTTATGACATGGTATAAAGTGTGCAATTTTCGAGAATCTATCCACGACAACAAATATGCTATCCTTCCCCTTCTTTGTTCTAGGTAAACCTAAAACAAAGTCCATAGATATATCCTCCCAAGGAACACTAGGTACAGGCAAAGGCATATATAAACCATGAGGATTGAGTCGTGACTTAGCTTTTTGACATGTAGTGCAGCGAGCAAAAAACGCCAACATCCCGTCTCATCTTTGGCCAAAAGAAATGTGTAGCAAGTACGCCCTCCGCCTTCTTCACGCCAAAGTGTCCCATTAGTCCTCCTCCATGCGCCTCCAACAACAAAAGACGAACGGAGCTAGCTGGAATGCATAGCTTGTTAGCACGAACACAAATCCATCATTAACGACAAACTTGTTCCATGTTCTTCCTTCTTTACAATTCTGCAATACATCTTTAAAATCAGCATCATGCACATATTGATCTTTGATGGTCTCCAAACCAAATATTTTGAAGTCAAGTTGTGAAAGCATAGTATAGCGACGAGACAATGCATCAAGAATAACATTTTCTTTACCCTTCTTGTGTTTAATGACATAAGGGAAAGTCTCAATGAATTCAACCCATTTAGCATGTCTACGATTCAGTTTAGCTTGACTTTTAATATGTTTCAAAGATTCATGATCGAATGTATAACAAATTCTTTGGGCCATAAATAATGTTGCCATGTCTCTAAAGTCCTAACAAGAGCATATAATTCTTTATCATAAGTAGAATAGTTCAGACTAGGCCCACTCAATTTTTCGAAAAGTATGCAACAGGTTTGCCATCTTGTAATAACACACCTCCTAATCCAATTCCACTAGCATCACATTCAAGCTCAAAAGTCTTGTTAAAATCGGAAGTTGGAGTAAAGGAGCATGTGTCAACTTAGCTTTCAATACCGTGAAGGCTTCTTCCGTAGCGGTACCCCAAACAAAAGGCACATCCTTCTTTGTATGCTCGTTGAGAGGTGCAGCAATGGTGCTGAAATCTCTCACAAAACGCCTATAGAAACCAGCGAGGCCAAGGAAACTCCTCACTTGTGTGACCATTTTGGGCTGCGCCAACTCTCAATAGCTTCAATCTTGGCTTTATCAACTTTAATTCCTGTGGAGTAACAACATAGCCAAGAAAAGATACTCGGTCGGTGCAAAAGGTGCACTTCCCAAGGTTACCAAACAAACGTGCATCACGTAGAGCATTAAAAACAGCACGTAAATGTTCCAAATGTTCTTCCAAAGATTTGCTATAAATCAGTATATCATCAAAATTGACTACCACAAATCGTCCAATGAAAGCACATAAAACTTCGTTCATTAATCTCATGAAAGTACTAGGTGCATTAGTTAACCCAAAAGGCATGACTAACCACTCATATAATCCAAACTTAGTTTTAAATGCTGTTTTCCATTCATCTCCCAATTTCATACGAATTTGATGGTATCCACTACGCAAATCAACTTTGGAGAATATTGTAGAGCCACTCAATTCATCAAGCATATCATCTAGCCTAGGAATAGGGCGACGATAACGAATAGCAATATTATTAATGCCTCTACAATCAACACACATATGTGACGTACCATCCTTTTTCGCACTAGAATAATAGGAACAAGACAAGGACTAAGGGATTCGCAGATATAACCTTTGTCGAGCAGCTCCTGTACTTGACGATAATCTCCTTCGCCTCCTCTGCATTGGTATGGTATGGTGCACGGTTGGGTAATGATGCACCGGGAATTAAGTCAATTTGATGCTCAATCCTCGAATAGGTGGTAATCTAGGTGGCACCTCTTGTGGAAAGACGTCAGCGAACTCCCGCAAAATGTTAGTGACTGCAGGGGCAAAGAGGAAGGCACGTCCTCAAATGAAAATAATGCCTCTTTGCACACAAAAGCATAGCAAATAGATTTGCTAAAATCTAGCTCATCAATATCAGATTTGGTGGCAAGTAAACATGCACTTTTCAATTTAATTTCGAAGCAACAATAGATGGTTTATTTTTTGGCTTCATGTGTTGCTCAAATTCTTTTGCCACAATCTGATTTTCACTCTTATTTTTCTCCTGTTTTGCTTTATTAGCTCTATTAATATCATCTTTCAAAATGGACTCAGGAGTCATAGGAAGCAAAGTAATATTTTTATCCTTATGAACAAGAGTATACTGATTGTTTCTACCATGGTGTACATAATTTTTATCAAATTGCCATGGTCTACCAAGTAACAAGGAACATGCTTGCATAGGTACCACATCACAATCAACATAATCAGCATATGTAGAGATACTAAAATGCACACGAACAGTACGTGTTACCTTAACCTTGAACTGTAAAATCTCACCGAGCAACCTGGAAATCTGATACCACTTGATAGAGGCGAGGGTGTCCCGTCTTTCGATGAGATGGTGGCTATCATTTTGGATGAAGTCGACTTTGACAATCCGACTACGAACGTGCGAGGACGTCGCGCCTTAGCAATCGCTAAACCAACTCCGAGAGGTTATTGACCACGCCGGAGCACGATCAACTCGACCACGAAGGTCTGCTTTCCTGCAGCAAACGAAGAACAAGCAAGAAACTAAGATTGCAATCTGGATATTGCGAATATAAGAGGAAAGCTTTATTGATCAAGGTGGGGTTCTGTGACGCCTTTGTCTGGTCGTGGAACACAAACGAAGTACGCCAAGTTGTAGCTATGACGAACTTTTAATCTAAACAAAACCCAAAGTCTAAACGGTGCCCTAAGGGCTGTATATATGGAGGAAGAGGGGAGAATTTCGTGGCCCTTGGTGGAGGGGTCCGAAACTAACCCTATCTCTTGTTTCCCCACACATACGGACTCTAAAAATAGCCTATACTAATGTATTTCGAAATTACATGGGCCTGGCCCAATAATAAGGTGACACAGCACCTAGAATAGCCTCTGGACGAAATTTATGAAGTGGCATCTTGTATATTTCGTCCAAGGCTTCATGCACTCATTATGGTGGCTTCAAGTCCCGAAATCATCACTTGTAACTCCATTCTTGTCCCCCTTGCGCATGCCATCATCTCCATGCTTGTTCTTGCTCCAATGTTCACCCTTCTCCAAGCTAGGCCCTTCATTTGTAAGCAAAACAAATGTATCCAATTTAGGCAGCATCATATTCTCATGAACATTAGAATCATTACCAAGAAACGAAAGTACCTGGTAATTTAGTTGGCGTGCGCGAGCTCTAGTAATTGGTCCAGTATGTATAGCAGCAGGGGCTGTGGGTGTAACAATGGTATTGATGTCCTCATCAGGGGGGCTCCTAGGGTCGGTCGAGGCTCTGATACCAACTTGTCACGCCCAATATGTGATACTATCCTAAAGAGACTCGAAGGTCCCACCAGGATAGAACCGCATATTGATACGCTTTTGTAAGGTGGATATCATTACATCAACATTACATAATAGATGGGGATACATACATAAGTCATACAATGCCACATGAATATAACATCATCTTACATAAGACCACCAACCGGCTACGGACGAAACACAAACAGAAACTCAAACGACATCCACCTCGCTAGCCAGTGCTGCCGACTCGAACCTATCCCCGATCAAGAAGAAGCGTAAGAAGAACTCTAAAACAAGCAAACATCGCTCTCGCGCCATGATCATCGTGTAACCTGTACCTGCAATGTTGTTGTAGTAATCAGGAGCCACGAGGACTCAAAGAATCCCATTACCATGGGTATCAAGACTAGCAAAGCTTAATGGGAAAGGAAGGGGTAAAGTGGTGAGGTTGCAGCAGCGACTAAGCATATCTGGTGGCTAACATACGCAAATAAGAGCGAGAAGAGAAGCAAAGGAATGGTCGTGAAGCTAGTAATGATCAAGAGGTGATCCTGAACTCCTACTTACGTCAAGCATAACCCAAAACCGTGTTCACTTCCCGGACTCCGCCGAGAAGAGACCATCACAGCTACACACGCGGTTGATGCATTTTAATTTGGATCTGGTGTCAAGTTATCTACAACCGGACATTAACAAATTCCCATCTGCCACATAACCGCGGGCATGGCTCTCGAAAGTTTATACCCTGCAGGGGTGTCCCAACTTAGCCCATGATAAGCTCTCGCGATCAACGAAGGATATTCCTTCTCCCAGAAGACCCGATCGATCTCGAATCCCGTTTAGAAGACATTTCGACAATGGTAAAACAAGACCAGCAAGACCGCCCGATGCGCCGACAATCCCGATAGGAGCTGCACATATCTCGTTCTCAGGGCAACACCGGATGAGACAGGCTACGAGTAAAACCAGATCTCGAGTTGCCCCTAGGGGGCCCCGCAGGTGGCTTGGTTCGGACCAACACTTAGAGAAGCACTGGCCAGGGGGGGCTAAAATAAAGATGACCCTTGGGTTAATTACTCCCAAGGGAAAGGTTGGTGGTGGTGAGCCAAATGGTAAAACCAAGGTTGGGCCTTGCTGGAAGAGTTTTATTCAAAGCAAACTGTCAAGGGGGTCTCATAAATCACCCGACCGCGTAAGGAACGCAAAAATCCGGGAACATAACACCGGTATGACGGAAACTAGGGCGGCAAGAGTGGAACAAAACACCAAGCATAAGGCCGAGCCTTCCACCCTTTACCAAGTATATAGATGCATTAATAATATAAGAGATATTGTGATATCCCAACATAATCCTGTCCAACATGGAGCAATCTTCAACTTCACCTACAACTAACAACGCTAAAAGAGGGGCTGAGCAAAGCGGTAACATAGCCAAGCAATGGTTTGCTAGGAAGGGTGCAAAGATTAGGGACTGACATGGCAAATTGGGAGGCTTGAAGAGCAAATGATAGGTAGCGCAGCAAAGCGATAGAACGAAGCAACTAGCATAGCAATGATAGTAATGAGACCCAAGGTGACGGTCATCTTGCCTGAAATCCCGCAAGGAAGAAGAACGAGTCCATGAAGAAGACGAACGGATGAAGCCGAACCAAGCGTAGACGAACGAATCCTCACGATCGCAATGAAACGGGAACTATCGAGAAGAAGCACACAACATGGTAAACACACCACACATAGACAAGACATGATGCACAACAAGCATGATGCATGACAAAGCTAGATGAGGCTACTCCTGGCAAGAGAGGATGCAAACAAGAACAACACATCAAGGCAAGTTCAAATGAGGCCGGAAACAACATATAACAATTCCGGCAGGTCCTCATATGCAAGTTTCAAAGTTGGTCCAGATCTGAACAAACATTAAGTTGAATTTGTTAAACTGCAAGTTAAAGAGTACCAAGATGATCTACACGAGATTCTAGTCAGGTTACATATAAAGTTCATTTAATTCGGAGCTACGGCCTAGAAGATATGAGCAGAACAAGTTAAACATGGCAATGATGCTAAATGCATCCAAACATCAAGCAAACACCTCAAAACAAGGATGCAACATGATAATATTAAACTACATGCAAATCTAAGCAAGTTTCATATAGAGCACACTCAAAACGGAGCAACGGTTCAACACATACACTCCAAACAAGATATGACAACAATCTGTCCATAACAGCAACTAGGCATCTAACAAGCATCAAAACAATAAGCTACAGCACCCCAACATAATAACAAAAGGCATGGGCATGAAGTACAGGTAAAGAATGAGGAAACATGAACACTGAGCTATCTCCAGAAAACACCATAACATGCTCAAAAGTACATGGTCAGATTGCAAATAATAACAGTTTCAAACTTAACAAGAATAACATCAGGTTGCAATGTTTAGAGCTAACAAATAACATGTTACAGGAACTTAACATGGCAAACAAAGGCATGCCATGAATCTACTAATCTCATATAACAAAAGACCCTTACTGACCATGAGCCAAAAAGGCACAGAAGATATGATGGAACCCACGTAAACATGGCAAAAGATATGACAGATTCATACATGGCAGGAACAACAATAAGTAGGCATGTTGGTGAGCTTGAACCACTCACCACAGAGCAATACATGGCATGGCAAGACAATCAACAGTAATAAGGCATGTTTATGAAGCTAAGCATGACAAGAGCAAGTTAATAGGGTGCATGGATCACTAGCAATAATCATGGCAACATTGAGCTTAATGTTAACAGGCTGACAACAACATTATTTAGCAATTTTGAGGGCAAGATAACAACATGTTACAGCAGGCTATAAATGCAACCAGGGGCATGGATGGATAGATCATGACATAAATAACAAATCATCCTTAGTGAACATCTCCAGATTATGCATAGAATGACTTGTAGCAGGAGGTTTACATAGCAACAAAATATAACAGAATCAGCCTAGCAAAACAGCAACAGCAAGTACCCTACTTAACAAGCTTGATTCACTCAGTACAAGACTCACAAAAATACGTGGATAGCACCCCTGTAAATATGGCATGATGTAGTACAAAACACAAGTAGACATCAACCTCATAGGATACACACATCAGACATGGCAAAAATGACAAATGAGCATGTTCTGTTAACAGACAGCAGATAACATTATATAGCACTCTTGCAACGATGATTCAGGCATCAAGATGAGCTCAAATGAACTTGGTGCAATGGAATGAAATGAAGTACTCATTGAGGCGAACAATTTGATATATTACACGCACGAAACGGAGCAGTATGCAGCAAGTTATGATGCGATGAATATGGCATGATAATGTGAAAAACTCGGGACTTAGAGAAAACTCCAGGGTCAACCTGCGAGATCCGGATCTGGATCTGGGCACGGATTTCAAAGATCGCCAGAGTTGGCCTGGAACCCGCCGGAGAAGATGAACTCGGGGCGGGGAAATCTGGATCCGGCAAGGAGGAAGGCGGGGAGAGCGCGGGGAGGCCGGGAGGCGAGGCGCCGGCGGCGAGGCGCTCCGGGCGGTGCGGAGCTCGCGCGAGAAGGCGGCGGGACCGAGTCCGCGGCGCGGCGCCGCAGCGGAGGCGGCAGACCTTCGCGGAGACGGCGAGGGGCGAGGCGCGACGGCGCTTGGCAGGCCGGGCGAGGCGGAGATGGGGCGGCGGAGGCGAAGCGGCGGCGGGCCAGCGAGCTCGCGCGGCGGTGGGACGGCGATCGGCGGCGGGAGCGCTCTGGGCGGCTTTCGGGCCTCGATGGGCTCGGCGGGCCTGTCAGATCGCCCTCGATGCGGCTATATCTCCCACGTCGGGCACGACTTAGAGGCATAACCGCATTGAAAGCAATGTCGCAAGTGAGGTAATCTTCGCACAATCCATGTAATACATAAGGGAAAGATACATAGTTGGCTTACAATGCCACTTCACACAATTACATGAATAAAGCATTACATCATCCAGATACAATCAAGGTCCGCCACTGAAACCAAAATAAAAGAAGAACAACCCCACATGCGACACAGATCCCGATCGCTAAACTGGCTCCACTACTAATCGTCCGAAAAGGAAACATAGTATCGACCAAGGGCCTCATCATATTCCCACTTCAGCTCGGGCTATGCCATCTGCTACCGCATCACCGTACCGTGATCTGTTTTGGTAGAATCAGGAGCCACAGGACTCAAAGAATCTCACACCCATGAGATCAAGACTATTTAAGCTTAAGGGAAGGCTGGTGTCAAAGGAGGAGCTGCTGCAAGCAGCTAGCATATATGGTGGCTACATCGCAAAAGAGAGCGAGAAGAGAAGCAAGGCGCGGTCGTGAAGCTATTAGCGATCAAGAAGTGATCCCGACTACTTACGCCAAGCATAACTCCAACATCAGTTCACTTCCCGCCTCCGCCGAGAAGAGACCATCACGGTTACATACACGGTTGATGTATTTTAATTAAGGTCAACTTTGGGTTTTCTACAACCGACATTAACAAATTCCCATCTGCCTCATAACCATGGGCACGGCTTTGAAAGATAATACCTGCAGGGTGTCCCAACTTAGCCCATAACAAGCTCTCGCGGTCAACGAAGGAATAAACCTTCACCCAAGACACTCGATCGACTCGGTATCCCGTACATCAAGACATTTCGACAATGGTAAAACTAAACCAGCAAGACCTCCCACAGTGCCGACAAATCCCGATAGGAGCTGCACATATCTCGCTCGTGGCACACCGGATAAGCTAAGCGTCATGTGTACCGACGTAATCCAAGTTGCCAAGGAATGGTCCCAAGACGGTGCTCTAGTTTGGACCAACACTCGAGGAGCACCGCCCGGGGTAATAAAGATGACCCTCGGCTCGCGAAACCCAAGGGAAAAAGGGTATAGGTGGCAAATGGTAAAACCAAGGTTGGGCCTTGCTGGAGGAGTTTTATTCAAAGCGAACTGTCTAGGGGGTCCCATAAATCACCCGACCGCGTAAGGAACGCAAAATCAAGGAACATAACACCGGTATGACGGAAACTAGGGTGGCAAGAGTGGAACAAAACACCGGGCATAAGGCCGAGCCTTCCACCCTTTACCAAGTATATAGATGCATTAATTAAAACAAAAGATATTGTGATATCCCAAAATATCCATGTTCCAACAAGGAACAAACTTCATCTTCACCTGCAACTAACAACGCTATAAGAGGGCCGAGCAAAGCGGTAACATAGCCAATCAACGGTTTGCTAGGACATGGATGGTTAGAGGTTGACATGGCAATATGGGTGGCATGATATAGCAAGTGGTAGGTATCGCAGCATAGGCATAGCAAAAGAGCGAGCATCTAGCAAGCAAAGATAGAAGTGATATCGAAGGTATGGTCATCTTGCTCGTAAGGTTCTCGAGTTGTCGAAGGCTGGATCCTCGTGGCGTTCTCAACAGGCTCCTCGCTCACGCACTCGCCTCCGGCTCTACCCAAAGCAAGAACACAAGCAGCGGAACCACAATCAAACAAGGAACAATGCACAAGCAATATGATGCAATACATGACATGCTATGCGAGATGTGATATGCTATGCATATGTATGCTCGGAAGGAAAATGATGAACTGGCATCAACTTGGCAAACCAAGTATGCCGCTGAAAGATGGGGTGATTTCGGTTGAAATCGATATAAAGATCACCGAATCGGATGCACGGTTTGCAAATGACGAGCAAAACAAGAATGACGCAAATCTGCGCTTAACAGCCCGATGCTACTTATCACGCAACACGAAACTATGCTACAGCACCCCAACATAAAAACAAAGCATATGGCAGCGAACTACAGGAGATGCTTAACAATAGAGGAACACTGAGCTACGGCTAAATCACATCATAACATGTTCAAACAAGCATGGTGAAAGTGCTCAAAATATCAGGTTCACAGACTTAGTGAAAATACTAACATGCCAGGAATTAACATCAGGAAGGCATGTTTAGAGCAAGCAAACAACATGCTACAGGAACTTATAATAGCAAAGCAAGGCATGACATGATTCTACTCAAAGCATATTTCAATAGTCCCTTACTGACCATAAGCCAAAAAGGACTCTAAGAAATGATGGCACCCATGTAAACATTGCAAGTTTTATTACAGATTTCGGACTTAGTGAAATATCAGGACATGGCAAAAACAGATTCAACATGGCATGTTCGTGAGCTCGATGCACTCACTACAGAGCACCTCATGATAAACTAAGCATACACCCATTAAGAAGACATGGCATAGGAGCTATACATGGCAAGAACAACATCATAGCATACACGGATCAACTACAACGACCTCGTGAAAATTGAATGTCATGCAAACAGTCTGCCAGGAAACATTTTCAAGCAAAAGTAGAGCACGAAAATGACATGCTAGACTACTCCATAAATGCCAACAAAGGCATGGATGGATAGATCACAACCATATGTTCAAAACACCCTTACTGATCATGCTCAAAAAGGGCATAGATCTCTCTGTAACAACATGAACATATGGCATAAAATTAACAGCAGGACAAGACTTAGTGAAAATACTAAGTTCCTGAAATCAGCAACATCATCATCCCTACTTTGCATGCTTGTTATAGTCAACACATAGCTCACAAAAATACATGGAAAATACCCCTGGAAAGATGGCATGGCAATGTTCAACTCACATGTAGGACTCAAATTCATAGGGTGCACACATAATTCATGGCAAAAATGACAAAAGAGCTCGAACTGATAAGATTCTGAAACTAACGATCTGAAGCCATCTTCCAACAGCATTTCGGGCATCAAGATGAGCTCAAATACAAATGACGCAATGGAATGAAATGATGTACTCTTCGAGACGAACAATTTGACATAATATACGCCCAAAGCGGAGCCACGGTTGCGGAGATGTGATGCGTTGAAAATGCCACGAAATTAACACAGATTAAGACTTAGTGGAAAAAAACGAGGGGGAGAGGGTCAACCGGATCCGGATCTGGATCGGATCCGGCGGTGCGCCTCCCGAGGATGGCCGGCCGGAGTTGGGGACGGTGGCGCCGGGCGGGGCTCGGGCGGCGGAGGAGAGGCCGGGCAGCAGCCGGGCGGCGCCGGCATGCACGCACAGGCGGCGGCCGGAGGCGAAAGGCGGCAAGCGGTATGGCGGCGGCGGCAGCGGTCCATGCGGCAACAAGGGCGCGGAGCGCGACGGCGGCGGGGGGGCGGCGCGGCGGGCGCTGCCCGCGGGGCGGCGCGCTTGCCGGCTGGGTCGGCGGCTCTTCTTGCCGGCGCGGCGGAGCCCACGTGGCAGCCCCGGATTAGGCTCATGGCGCGGCGGCGGACGTTGTCGGCGCCGTCCGGACGTGTCCGGCATGGGAGAGGAGCGGGAGCTAGGGTTTGCCCGTGAATTGGGGAGGGTCTTTAAATAGAGGTAGAGGGAGCTAGGAGACTCCAAATGGGTGTAGTTACCACACGATCGTGATCGAACGACCGAGGGCATGGAGGGAGTTAGATAGGTTATTGGGCTGTTTTGGAGGGTTGTTGGGCTGCAACTCAAAAGAGGCCTTTATGAGGGTGGTTAACTGCTGAGTACCAAACGAACTCCAAACGACCCGAAACTTGACAGGTGGTCTACCGGTGCTATACCAGGGCCACTTGGCAAGGCTCGATCCATTCCGAGAATGTTCAACACCCACACACGGAAAAATGTAAAAGGAGACGCCGGGGAACATAGGAGTGTCGGATTGCAAAACGGACAACGGGGAATATGCTCGGAATCATGAGACGAACACGTATGCAAATGAGATGCACATGATGACATGATATGAGATGCATGACATGAACAAAATGCAAAATGAAAACAAAACCCAACCACGGAGGGAATATCATAGCACATATCCGAAAATGGCAAGAGTTGGAGTTACAAATATGGAAAGATACATCCGGGTGTTACAACACTCCACCACTACAAGAGGATCTCGCCCCGAGATCTAGGACTGAAAGAACTCCGGATATTCGAACGGAGGTGATCCTCGCGCCCCCGTGTGGCTTCTCGGTCGGAATGGTGTGACCACTTTACTTTCGGAATTTGATTGACTTGTTGCGATTCTTGCGCTCGGTTTCTTCAAGAATAGCAACAGGTGCTCATGATAAGAGAGATCTTCTTGGAGGTCAATTTCTTCAAAGTTGATAGTGCGCCAGAATCTTGAAGCACTTATGAGCTGTGACACGTGAAACACATCGTGCACGCTTGCAAAGTTGGATGGAAGCTCAAGTTGGTAGGCGAGATCGCCTCTTTGCCAATGATCTTGAAAGGACCCACGATCTAGGGGCAAGCTTCCTTTGATACCGGGTTTACGAGTACCTTTCATTGAGAGACGCGGAGGTAGACATGGTCTCCGATTTCAAAAGCCACATCACGGTGCTTGTCATCATAATAGCCCTTCCGGCGGGATTGCGCGGCTTTAAGATTCTCACGAATGACTTTGCACATTTCTTCGCTTCGTGATCAAGTCGCTGCCAAGAAGTTGGCGCTCACCGTCTCGGACCAATTGAGAGGAGTACGCACTTTCGCCATATAGAATTTCGAATGGAGCCTTGCCTCAACTTGCTTGAAAGCTGTTGTTGTAGGAGAACTCGCATATGGGAGACACTCTTCCCACTTCATGCCAAAAGAAATGACACAAGCCCCGAGCATATCTTCAAGGATTTGATTGACTCGCCGACTTGGCCACTAGTTTGAGGATGAAAAGTTGTGCTTGAAACGAATGTTGGTGCCCATGGCCTTCAAAAGAATCCTGAACTTAGAAGTGAAGATGCTTCCACGGTCCAAGAGATCAATTGCGGAATACCGCAAGGAGACAATTCGAGGTGTATAGCTCGCCACCGAGCTGCTGTGATAGATTCTTTGACAGAAGAAAATGAGCCACTTTAGTAAGCTTGTCAATGACAACAAAGATAGCATCATTTCCACGCTTGGACTTAGGAAAACCAGTCACGAAGTCCATCTCGATATGATCAAACTTCCACTCCGGAATAGCAAGAGGTTGGAGGAGACCAGCTGGTCTTTGGTGTTCGCTTTCACCCTTCTCGCAGACATCACATTCATTCACGAATTGAGCAATTTCTCGCTTCATTCGAGTCCACCAATATGACTGCTTGAGGTCATGGTACATCTTCGCACTTCCGGATGAATGGATAGGAGGGAATTGTGTGCCTCATTCATGATGACTTTTCTCGATCACCTTTAGGAACCACAATACGATCCTCAAGAAAAGAGTGTCTTTGTCATCCAAGCGATAGCACTTGTATTTGAAATGCCCTTTTCAATACCACGCTTCACTTTCTTCACCATGGTATCCGAAGTTGAGCCTCACGAATTTGATCTTCCAAAGTAGGAGAGACTATGAGGTTGGCAAGAAATCCTTGAGGAACAACTTGAAGATTCAGCTTGGAAAGCTTCACAAAGATCCGTTGGAAGGGCTTGAGAATTAAGTCATTGCAATAAGCCTTTCGCTCGAGCATCTGCAATCACATTCGCCTTGCCGAGAGTATATTCAATACTTGGATTGTACTCTTGAATCATTTCGACACATCGAGTTTGCTCGAGGTTGAGGTTTGGTTGAGTGAAGATGTACTTGAGACTCTTGTGATCGGTGAAAATGTCCACTTTCCTTCCCAACAAGAGATGTCTCCATGTTATCAATGCATGGACAATCGCCGCCAACTCAAGATCGTGAGTGGGGTAGTTCTTTTCGTTGGGCTTCAACCGACGAGAGGTATAGGCCACAACCTTCTTCTCTTGCATTAACACAAGACCGAGACCTTGCAAGGAAGCATCACGAAAAACTTCAATGGCTTGGATTCATCAGAGGAGTCAAGACAGAGCTGTGACTAGCTTCTCTTTGAGGGTATTGAAAGCGACATCACACTCAAAGGCCCGGACATACTTGACATGCTTCGGAGGAGGTTGGAAAGAGGCTTTGCAATCTTGGAGAAGTTCTCAACGAATCTTCGCAATAGCTTGCAAGACCGAGAAAATCATGGAGCTGCTTGACATTCGAGGAGGTTCCCAATTCAGAATGAAGACACCTTCTCGGGATTAACAGCGATGCCCTTGGCTGAGATGATATGACCAAGATAAAGAACTTCATCAAGCCGTAACTCACACTTGGAAAACTTCAGATAGAATTGATGCTCTCGAGCTTGTCGAGCACCAATCGCAAATGTTTGGCATGATCCTGCTTGTTCTTGGAGAAGACCAAAATATCATCGAGATACACCAAGACGAAATCATTTGTGTAGGGGTTGAAGATAAAGTTCATCATGCGAGAGAAAGTTGGAGGAGCATTGACAAGGCCGAAAGACATGACAGTATATTCATAAGAACCAAAGCTTGTTCTCAATGCCGTCTTGGGAATATCTTGTTCACGAATGCGAATCGATGATAACCCATACGGAGGTCAAGCTTGGAGAATACTTTAGCACCTTTGAGTTGCTCGAATAGCTCATTGATGTTGGGAAGAGGATACTTGTTCTTGATTGTCTTCTTATTCAATGGACGGTAATCGACGCAAAGTCGGTCCGCGCCATCCTTCTCGCCGACAAAAGAACTCCACATCCCCATGGAGATGAACTCGTCCGATCGCACCTGACGCTCTTGTTCATCGAGCTGCTTCTTCAATTCTTTCAGCTCCTTGGGTCCAAGCTTGTAAGGACGCTTGCAAACGGGTTCGATGCGTGCTCAAGATCAATAACGAATTCAACCGGCCGATGAGGAGGCATACCCGAAGTTCTTCCGAAATACATCTTGGTACTCACAAACGATCGAATCGAGAGATAGCATCCAATTCGCCCTTCTCATTGAGAGAAAACAACCAATGGTTTCATCACGAGCGGCATAGATGATAACATCCTCGTAAGGGTGTGTCAATTGAATCGCCTGGCAAAGACAATCAAGTGAGCCTTGTGCCGAGAAAGCCATCCATCCCGAGAATTAGATCGATATCCGAGTCACCAAGAACAAATGGTTTAGATAGAAATCTGTAGTCGCCCATCTTGATAGAAACATCCGGAATCCTTGTGGTAGCCCTCATAGAAGAGGCCGGAGAAACAACTCCCATGGGTTTTTCCAACATTTCGAACTGAAATCATGCTTTATGACAAATGATCTAGACATGAAACAATGCGATGCACCAGATCAAATGATACTTTTGCAGAATATCATTAATCGGAAGATTACCCATGATCACATCTCAAGAATCCTCCGCTTGAGCTGCATTCATCATGTTCACCTTTGCAGACTTGGGATTATGCTTGACCACCGCATTGCTTGAAGACCTCACAGGAGGAGGAGGAGGAAGGCGCCTTTGGTTATGGCATTTGTTCGCATAGTGACCTTCTGCTGCACTTGTTGCAGTCACCTCTGAGAGCGGACGGTGATAAGGAGCACTTGACCTTGGAGCTTGAGGCCGAGACTTGTTCTCGTAGCTTGGGTTGGGTGGGTGGGAAGATCCACGACCACCGAGTTCTTCTCACGATAAGGCCGACGGAACGGAGGAGGAGGAAGGTAGAACTTTTGCTGCTTTGTCTGCCACTTGAGAGGAAGAAGAAGACTGAATCGCATCCTGTTTCTCTTCTTTGAAGCCTCACACTTGAGCTGAGCACCTTCTAGCTTGAGTGCCATATTATAGAATTGATCAAACCGAGTAGGCTCGTAAAGAACAAGAGATAACTGCAGATCCTCTCTAAGGCCACCTCTGAATCGATAGATCATACTTTTCTCATCAGAACGCCTTGTTTAGCGAATCGAGCAAGTTTCAAATCTGTATGTTGTATTCAGACATCGACATGTTTCCTTGCTTGAGATTGCGGAACTCCTCACGCTTGCTCTCAACAACACCGGAAGGAATGTGGTGAGCTTTAAAGTCCCGACAAATCAGTCCAAGTAATCACCGACCACCTCTAGAATCCTTGTATTGTTGGAACCAATCAGCTGCCTCGATCCTTGAGCTGAAAAGACGGAACTTGACGTAGTCCTCGTGTCCGCATTGCTGCATTCAAGTGCTTGTTGATATCCACGAGCCAATCGTCGGCGTCGTGGCCTCGCACAAGAGAGTGAAAGACTTTGGCTGGTTGGCAAGGAACTGGTTGAGTGTAGGAAATCGTGGTGATGATAGAACTGCCTTGACCTTGATTCCTTGGTTGCCTTGGCCTTGGTTACGCTCTTGCATCACTGGATCAACAATCGAAGGCGTTGGCGTTAGTGGTTGCCATCAAAGTTTGCCATGCCTCCGGAGGCGGAGGTGGAGGTGGAGGGTTCGCCGACTCCCATCACTGCGTTCCGGATTCTCGGCGCGCTGGAGGAGCCATCTCAAGAGGGTGACATCCGTTAGCATCTTGATAGATGATAGACAAGTTGAATCAACGGATAGAAATTGCAACATATAGTCTTCACAATAAACATTCGAACAGGATGAACGAATGAATTCCAAAGTAAACATCACGCCCATTAAGGTGAGAAGCCACTTGATAAGAGATATTGATGAATGAAAATAAAAACAAGGTATGAATGGAACAAATATGTGGTAAGGATTACCCAATCACAAACCAAATATCCATGGAAGAAATGCTAGAGCTACTTGAATCCCACCTATAAACTCCCAAACTTTCCGTTATGCAATCAGTGTTGGGGATACAGGGAGCAATATATATCTCACCCAAGCTAACAATCCCTACATCCAATTGTATCCATCCTTCAACACATAACCAAGAAACCTTCGAAATCGTGTACCTCAACCTTCAAAAGCATCCGTTATACGAGTCATGGCAATACTCCGTACTCACCACAAGATCAAGTTAGCGGGTTATCTCACCAACAACTGCATAAAAGAGATTTTTCGATGTCGGCGCATTAAACTCGTATTCCAGAATCTGCAACGATAAAATTATGACGACAACACCTCGGAGCTCAACTCCCGGACACCGCCACAACCCCTAAATGTCGAGGCAACCAAGACAATGTTGTCATCATAAAACCATCGGAACGATTCTAAGATACCCGCGTGATCCTAAAAAAAAATTTAGTGAAATTTGAGAAGAGAAGAGTCAAAACTCTACGTCAGGATACCTCACCAGAAGGTCGAAGGACCGGGAGTAAAAAGAATTCTAAACTCTCCGATATATATAATCCTAAATGACTCAAAACATTTTTCTAGACACAACTCGCCACTAAAAACGATCAAGCGTGGGGGCTCCTAAGGTCGGGATGGCTCGATTACCAACTTGTAGCGCCTCGATGCGGCTATATCTCCCACGTGTCGGGCACGACTTAGAGGCATAACCGCATTGAAAGCAATGTCGCAAGTGAGGTAATCTTCGCACAATCCATGTAATACATAAGGGAAAGATACATAGTTGGCTTACGATCGCCACTTCACACAATTACATGAATAAAGCATTACATCATCCAGATACAATCAAGGTCCGCCACGGAACCAAAATAAAAGAAGAACAACCCCACATGCGACACAGATCCCCGATCGCCTAACTGGCTCCACTACTAATCGTCCGGAAAGGAAACATAGTATCGACCAAGGGCCTCATCATATTCCCACTTCAGCTCGGTTCGCCATCTGCTACCGCATCACCGGTACCGCATCTGTTTTGGTAGAATCAGGAGCCACAGGGACTCAAAGAATCTCACACCATGAGATCAAGACTATTTAAGCTTAAGGGAAGGCTGGTGTCAAAAGGAGGAGCTGCTGCAAGCGGCTAGCATATATGGTGGCTACATCGCAAAAGAGAGCGAGAAGAGAAGCAAGGCGCGGTCGTGAAGCTATTAGCGATCAAGAAGTGATCCCGACTACTTACGCTAAGCATAACTCCAACATCGTGTTCACTTCCCGCCTCCGCCGAGAAGAGACCATCACGTTACATACACGGTTGATGTATTTTAATTAAGGTCAACTTTGGGTTTTCTACAACCGACATTAACAAATTCCCATCTGCCTCATAACCGCAGGCACGGCTTTGAAAGATAATACCTGCAGGGTGTCCCAACTTAGCCCATAACAAGCTCTCACGGTCAACGAAGGAATAAACCTTCACCCAAGACACTCCGATCGACTCGGTATCCCTAGACATCAAGACATTTCGACAATGGTAAAACTAAACCAGCAAGACCTCCCACAGGCCGACAAATCCCGATAGGAGCTGCACATATCTCGCTCTCAAGGCACACCGGATAAGCTAAGCGTCACAGTACCGACGTAATCCAAGTTGCCAAGGAATGGTCCCAAGACGGTGCTCTAGTTTGGACCAACACTCGAGGAGCACCGCCCGGGGTAATAAAGATGACCCTCGGGCTCGCGAAACCCAAGGAAAAAGGGTATAGGTGGCAAATGGTAAAACCAAGGTTGGGCCTTGCTGGAGGAGTTTTATTCAAAGCGAACTATCTAGGGGTCCCATAAATCACCCGACCGCGTAAGGAACGCAAAATCAAGGAACATAACACCGGTATGACGGAAACTAGGGTGGCAAGAGTGGAACAAAACACCGGGCATAAGGCCGAGCCTTCCACCCTTTACCAAGTATATAGATGCATTAATTAAAACAAAAGATATTGTGATATCCCAAAATATCCATGTTCCAACAAGGAACAAACTTCATCTTCACCTGCAACTAACAACGCTATAAGAGGGGCTGAGCAAAGCGGTAACATAGCCAATCAACGGTTTGCTAGGACATGGATGGTTAGAGGTTGACATGGCAATATGGGTGGCATGATATAGCAAGTGGTAGGTATCGCAGCATAGGCATAGCAAAAGAGCGAGCATCTAGCAAGCAAAGATAGAAGTGATATCGAAGGTATGGTCATCTTGCCTGTAAGGTTCTCAGAGTTGTCGAAGGCTGGATCCTCGTGGGTGTTCTCAACAGGCTCCTCGCTCACGCACTCGCCTCCGGCTCTACCCAAAGCAAGAACACAAGCAACGGAACCACAATCAAACAAGGAACAATGCACAAGCAATATGATGCAATACATGACATGCTATGCGAGATGTGATATGCTATGCATATGTATGCTCCGGAAGGAAAATGATGAACCGGGCATCAACTTGGCAAACCAAGTATGCCGCTGGAAAGATGGGGTGATTTCGGTTGAAATCGATATAAAGATCACCGGAATCGGATGCACGGTTTGCAAATGACGAGCAAAACAAGAATGACGCAAATCTGCGTTTAACAGCCCGATGCTACTTATCACGCAACACGAAACTATGCTACCGCACCCCAACATAAAAACAAAGCATATGGCAGCGAACTACAGGAGATGCTTAACAATAGAGGAACACTGAGCTACGGCTAAATCACATCATAACATGTTCAAACAAGCATGGTGAAAGTGCTCAAAATATCAGGTTCACAGACTTAGTGAAAATACTAACATGCCAGGAATTAACATCAGGAAGGCATGTTTAGAGCAAGCAAACAACATGCTACAGGAACTTATAATAGCAAAGCAAGGCATGACATGATTCTACTCAAAGCATATTTCAATAGTCCCTTACTGACCATAAGCCAAAAAGGACTCTAAGAAATGATGGCACCCATGTAAACATTGCAAGTTTTATTACAGATTTCAGACTTAGTGAAATATCAGGACATGGCAAAAACAGATTCAACATGGCATGTTCGTGAGCTTGATGCACTCACTACAGAGCACCTCATGATAAACTAAGCATACACCCATTAAGAAGACATGGCACAGGAGCTATACATGGCAAGAACAACATCATAGCATACACGGATCAACTACAACGACCTCGTGAAAATTGAATCTCATGCAAACAGTCTGCCAGGAAACATTTTCAAGCAAAAGTAGAGCACGAAAATGACATGCTAGACTACTCCATAAATGCCAACAAAGGCATGGATGGATAGAGCACAACCATATGTTCAAAACACCCTTACTGATCATGCTCAAAAAGGGCATAGATCTCTCTGTAACAACATGAACATATGGCATAAAATTAACAGCAGGACAAGACTTGGTGAAAATACTAAGTTCCTGAAATCAGCAACATCATCATCCCTACTTTGCATGCTTGTTCTAGTCAACACATAGCTCACAAAAATACATGGAAAATACCCCTGGAAAGATGGCATGGCAATGTTCAACTCACATGTAGGACTCAAATTCATAGGGTGCACACATAATTCATCGCAAAAATGACAAAAGAGCTCGAACTGATAAGATTCTGAAACTAACGATCTGAAGCCATCTTCCAACAGCATTTCGGGCATCAAGATGAGCTCAAATGCAAATGATGCAATGGAATGAAATGATGTACTCTTCGAGACGAACAATTTGACATAATATACGCCCAAAGCGGAGCCACGGTTGCGGAGATGTGATGCGTTGAAAATGCCACGAAATTAACACAGATTAAGACTTAGTGGAAAAAAACGAGGGGGAGAGGGTCAACCGGATCCGGATCTGGATCGGATCCGGCGGTGCGCCTCCCGAGGATGGCCGGCCGGAGTTGGGGACGGTGGCGCCGGCGGGGCTCGGGGCGGCCGAGGAGAGGCCGGGCAGCTGGGCGGGCGGCGCAGCGGCACGGCAAGGGCGGCATGCGGCGGCGTGCTGCGGCATGGCAAGGCGTATGGCGGCGGCGGCGGCGGGTGGTCATGCAGCAGCATGCAGGGGCGGCGCGTGGCGTTAGGGCGGCGGCGTGCGCTGCGCGGGCGGCGCGCGGGGGGCCGGCTGGGCAGGCCGGGCTCTTCTGCGGCGGGCGGCGGCGGAGCCCACGTGCAGCCCCGGATTAGGCTGGGCGCTTGGCGGGCGTCCGTTGCGTCGGGCGCCGTCCGGACGTGTCCGGCAAGGGAGAGGAGCGGAGCTAGGGTTTGCCCGTGAATTCGGGGAGGGTCTTTAAATAGAGGTAGAGGAGCTAGGAGACTCCAAATGGGGTGTAGTTTTCCCACACGATCGTGATCGAACGACCGAGGGCATGGAGGGGAGTTAGATGGGTTATTGGGCTGTTTTGGAGGGTTGTTGGGCTGCAACTCAAAAGAGGCCTTTGCGAGGGTGCGGTTAACCGTTGGAGTACCAAACGAACTCCAAACGACCCGAAACTTGACAGGTGGTCTACCGGTGCTATACCAGGGCCACTTGGCAAGGCTCGGTCCATTCCGAGAATGTTCAACACCCACACACGGAAAAATGTAAAAGGAGACGCCGGGGAACATAGGAGTGTCGGATTGCAAAACGGACAACGGGGAATATGATGAGGACATCAATACCATTGTTACACCCACAGCCCCTGCCGCTATACATACTGGACCAATTACTAGAGCTCGCGCACGCCAACTAAATTACCAGGTACTTTCGTTTCTTGGTAATGATTCTAATGTTCATGAGAATATGACGCTGCCTAAATTGGATACATTTGTTTTGCTTACAAATGTAGGGCCTAGCTTGGAGAAGGATGAACATTGGAGCAAGAACCAGCATGGAGATGATGGCATGCGCAAGGGGGACAAGAATGGAGTTACAAGTGATGATTTCAGGACTTTGAAGCCACCATAATGAGTGCATGAAGCCTTGGACGAAATATACAAGATGCCACTTCATAATATTCGTCCATAGGCTATTCTAGGTGCTCACACCTTATTATTGGGCCAGGCCCATGTAATTTCGAAATACATTAGTATAGGCTATTTTTAGAATCCGTATGTGTGGGGAAACAAGAGATAGGGTTAGTTTCGGACCCCTCCACCAAGGGCCACGAAATTCACCCCCTCTTCCTCCATATATACAGCCCTTAGGGCACCGTTTAGACTTGGGTTTTGTTTAGATCAAAAGTTCGCCATAGCTGCAACTTCGCGTTTCGTTTGTGTTCAACGACTGCACAAAGGCGCCACAGAACCCCACCTTGATCAATAAAGCTTTCATCTTATATTCGCAATATCCGATTGCAATCTCAGTTTCTTGCTTGTTCTTCGCTTGCTCGCAGGAAATAGATCCTCGTGGTCGTTGATCGTGCTCGGCGTGGTCAATAACCTCTCGGAGTTGGTTTAGCGATTGCTAAAGCGCGACGCCCTCGCCGTCAGTAGTCGGATCGTCAAAGTCGACTTCCACCAAAGCGAAATCCACCATCTCATCGAAAGACGGGACACCTTTGCCTCTATCAGAATATGCTCGGAATCATGAGACGAACACGTATGCAAATGAGATGCACATGATGACATGATATGAGATGCATGACATGAACAAAATGCAAAATGAAAACAAAACCCAACCACGGAGGGAATATCATAGCACATATCCGAAAATGGCAAGAGTTGGAGTTACAAATATGGAAAGATACATCCGGGGTGTTACACCTGCCCCGGGCCTGGGCGGGCCGCGGCGGACGTGGGCGGCGCGGGGACAGGTGGCGGTCTCGGATTGGCGCCGGGAGCGGGACGGACATGTCCGGGCGGCGGGTGGACGTCTCCGTCGGCGGGAGGAGGAAGAAGCTAGGGTTTCATCCGGGAATTTTGGGGGAGGTGGCCTATTTATAGGTAGAGGGAGCTAGGAGAGTCCAAATGGGGTGCGATTTTTGCCCACACGATCGTAATCGAACGACCGAGAGCATGGAGGGGACTTTGCTGGGTTTTGGACACTGTGGAAGGGGTGTTGGGCTGCAAGAGAAAAGGGCTTTTGCGGTTACCCGGTTAACCGTTGGAGTATCAAACAGACTCCAAATGGCATGAAACTTGACAGGCGGTCTACCGGTGCTATACCAAGTCCGCTTGGCAAATCACGGTCCATTCCGAGAATGTTTAATACCCACTCACAACAGGAGACAAAAGGGGAACGCCGGAGGACATAGGAGTGCCAGATTACAAAACGGACAACGGGGAAAATGCTCGGATGCATGAGACGAACACGTATGCAAAAAGAGATGCACATGATGACATGATGAAATGCTACATGCAAGCAAATGACATGGCATCAACGACGAATAACTGGAAGCCACCTGGCGCATCGAATCCAGGGCGTTACATTCTTGTTGGCGAAGATGTCGTATGTCCATAGGCAAAGATGCCTTGAAGTCGCTTGGCAAAGATGCCAAGGGAGATGGTGAAGTCGTTCAACGGTTGTTGGTGTTGAGCTCTTGACCTTCACGTTCTTGTTTGTTATGGTGTCAATGCCGATGTGATCTTGCCGTAGATGGTAGCTCGGAAGCATGTGCTCTTGAGCGTCTTCTTGAAGATGAGGAAGATCGCTTGTAGGACTTGATGAGGGCTGTGATCTCCTCTATTTGAGTTTGCATCTTGGCGTCGGATTTGTTGTTCGTGGCATCGAACTCGTCATTGTTGTTGTATACCAAAGGTGAAATGCCTTGCCTATCCATCACAAGACTCGAGTAGAGGTGAGTAGGAAAAGAGATAAACAATACCAAGTTACCTTTTCCCAAAGTTGAGGATGTATCCCGTTTCGCTCAATGTGAGATGAAAGAATAGTGGAATTGGTACCGGACTTGTTCACTCACACCTATCAAGTAAAGCTTATGGTAGAGCTCGGTGAGGATAGTGGCACAAAAATTTGATGCAAAATGTTAGCAAGAGTCAATAATGTTGAAAGAGATTCACAAATTCGCAAGCGAAACAAGTAGACCAATAGCAATATGTGGCACACGGAAACACACACGCGGATAGATAAATGGGGTCGTGCAACCATGGAATGAGCACAAAATGTGGAATCCACGGAAAACGCTCGTGTTGCACAACTCAAGAGAGACGCTAGCACGATTGCTCAATAGGAGGATACGACACTTGTGCACAACCTATAAGATGCAAAATGGATAAACTTTCTATCCCAAGTATTCTATATATGTATGGTTCTCGGCGTTTCTCACACAATGATCCAAAATGATCAAGTATGATATATTGTGATGCTATGGCACTTGCTTACAAGCTTCTTTGCTCTTTCTCTTTTGCTTAAAAGCTTATTCTTTTTTTATATGGCCACTTTTGCACAATGCACAAATCAAGATAGCAATTGTGTATATGCGGGAACAAACTTGTGACACAAGATATGATACCAATATGATATGGTATGTATGCAATGGATGGTGTAGATCACTAATGTGCACAGGTAACGTGGCCCGACAATACTCAAATGGCTAGTCTCGATAGGCAAGTGACGCAAAATGGGCTAGGGTTAACAATGCAATTGCAAGGGAATATACAATGGTGTCGTCGAGGTTACCGTCCTTTGCGATGATGAGTGGCGGTGTTCTTGATGTAGATACCAAGATGATGGAGACTCGTCCGTAGCTGAAACACCTTAGGAAACGGAAAAATCGCGAACTCAAAATCTCAAATGACAAATGTCAAATGGTGGTAGCGGAAAGCGGTGGTGGTTTGCACATGGCAATGCGGAAGTGGGATGATGGGTTATGCGAGTCAATGTTGAAGTTGTCTCCCTAAGTAGCCGAAACACCTTAGGAGACACAAGCCACAACTCAAACAAGCTCAAACAAAATTGGGTTATGTTGGGGTGGAAGTGTATGGTGGGTAAGCCTATGCGGAAGTGGTGGTTGTGGTTGATGAAGAAGCAACCATCCCTAAGTAGCCGAAACACCTTAGGAGACTCGAATCACTACTCAAGCAACCACTAATGCTATGGGAACAAAATGGGTTAGGTTGCGAAAGTCGGTGGTGGCTATGCGGATGATATGGTGGAAGGCCTAGGAAAACTTGCCAAATTTTCGAAAATTTGATTGAGTCAAATGGTGTTGGTAGTATTTTTGTGGGATGGGGGATGTCAATAGCTTCAAAAGGAGCTAAAGCAAGTCAAAAACGGACTCCGGATGAATTAGTTATGGGCAAAACGGTGAAACTCGGAACGCTGAAACTGGGAGGGGCGGTAGTACCGCTTGGGAGGGCGGTAGTACCGCTCGTGGCGGGATTTTTCGACAGTTTCAGGCTGAAACTGGGCTGGGGGCAGTAATACCACTTGGGGGGTGGTAGTACCGCTTGTGGTGCTCAGCGGTAGTACCGCTTGGAGGGGCGGTAGTACCGCTCATGTCGGGATTTTTTGCAGATCGAATCGGGGCGCGATTTTGGGGCAAAAATGGATGATTTCGGGGGCAAAATTGGATGGATTTTGTGGATGGAAGGTGGGGAAACTTGGGGAGATTCTAGATCCAATCGAAATCAAGCAAATCCATGGATCAAAATCAACAAAACATCATTAAATCAACAAAAAATTTGGAGCTATTTTTGGTGGGGATTTTCGGATTTAGGGCGAAATCAACAAAATCAAGCTAGAAAACACGGGGTAGGGGCTCCAAAAACGTGATCAACGTGGCTCATGATACCATATGATACGGGGCTAACCCGGTGTAGGCCGATCTTTCATGTTTGGAGTGGGATCCCTCGAAGAGCACGAAGAAAATGGGGAAGAATGGGGAGAAATCATAAGGGGAAACACTCAAGAACAAGTCCGATCACACATCCACTAGACAATCAAACAGACAAGATCACAAGGTACATGAAAAACAAAGGGTATGATACAAGTTAAGGTTCATCTCCAAGAGGAGGTCTTGATGATATCCTAGACGGATCTTCACACGAGGGGGTCTTGATGATATCCCGTAGGATCTTCTCCTAGATGGAGGTCTTGGCCTCCAATGGAGTAGTGGTCTCTCTCTCTCAAGAGTAGAGATAGGTAGGAGCAAAGCTCACATACAAATGAGCTATCACTTTGCTAACCCTAGTACGGAGCTAAGGGACAAGTATATATAGTCCGAGGGGTAAGTTGGGGGATACATGGGGTGAAACCCCTCTCACTGCGCACAGGCAAGGCGGTTGTGCCGGATATGTGAGCGATTGTGCCGCTAGGAGATCAGGCACCGGTTTCTGGGGGTGCTCGCGAAGGTAGGGATCGGTTGTACCGGTGGTAGGTCCGGTTGTACTGCTCTAGTCGCAGCTGGGGGGGAGAACCGGGGCTGTACCGGTCTTGCACCGCTCGAATACAGAAGCTGGGCCGGTAGTTGGGCGGTAGTCGAGCGGTTGTACCACCGGTGTGCCTTCAGCGGTAGTACCGCCTGGTGTGGGCGGTAGTACCGCTCGTTCCAGACAGGGCGGGTCCTCTTCTTCCTTCTCTTCCATGCTTCTCTCGCAGGTGATGTAGTTGTACACTTGCGCTCACACTCCTCCTCGTCCATGGTGTTCCGACAATACCTATCTATGCACACAAGAGGAGTGTCAAGTAGTATACCATCCTCGAAGGGGTCAAGTGAACACGTGTAAAGGAGAAGATTCACCTTTATGTATGAGAAGTAGAGGTCGCATGTGTCACTTGCCAAACGAACTCTTGACATGGTGATGTCCATAGGATGCTCCGCATCACATGGCATCTTTTAAAAGAATTACAGAGATAGCACAAAGGGGTTTACAGGGAGGCAGTATTGGATTAGAATCACTTCTGCATTACAAAGAAAATCTCACTTGTTTTTATGTTTTCATGCATGTCAGATATTGAACATTATAAAAATGAATATGAGAATGGGCCATGAGAGGAATATTATGAACGATCCAATCGCTAACAAACTTGGCATGGTGGAGGATGGCCTATCTTATTCACCCATCAAGGTGCTTGCTCTAGCTTTGCAAAGTTGTATTGGTCGCACATATTTTGCATCTGACCTCTTGCATTACTTCTACTTTGTTACACCATCTGCTTAGTTTAAGCATCATATATGATTATATGCCATACCTATCCATTTTCTGTACCTATTCCATGTGTCGTCACGCTATGTTTTCCAGTCAAATGTTGTTCTTTCGTAATAGATATCCAAAAGGAAGAGGGTGAGTGCAGATCCTCAAGGAGTACAAACTAGGTATTTGGAAAAGGTAGTGATACCTATTAAATCAGATAGATATCAGCCACAGAAAACATAGGCCCAACTGTACCACACTTTACCCCTACTCCAGTGGCCAAACCCCTATTAGAATTGCTAGGAGCCTAGCGTCAGGTACTGTCTATGATATCAATTCAAAATTTGAACTCCTAAATTTCTGCTTGTGCCTTACCTTCTCTCTTGTATGAAAACTAATTTCAGATGAATCTCCTTGCTCAAAGGATCATACGATCTCAAAACAATAATGGGCTCTGCATTGCTCACGTCAGTACCTCTCTCCCTTTTGCCTTGTAACGCTGTACATAATTAATTGCTGTTTGATTATGTATCATCAGTCTGCACCTGAGCTTCATTATCCTCTGTTTCTTCCAATATTATTTGATCTATATTTACTCTTTGCAAAATGTAGAATAATGGCAACACTTATAAAGAATTTCTTTGGGGAATTTATTGAATTATCCTTCCATCAGCATGGAGAAGGGCTTTGTCCAGCCCGTGTGAACATGTAATTTAAGTTCATCCTTCTCAAGCCTTCAAACTTTGTTCTAGTATAGATTTGGAAAGGCATCATTTCCTCCACTGCTGTTTGCTTTGCTGTTTACATCTGATTGTATATTTGCAACAACTACCAGTTTCAAATTGTAGTTGTAAAAACATGTTCCTTATGCAGAATAGATCCATTTATTTGCTTATATAATTGTGAAACCTGTTACGTGTCTCCTTGTTTCTCTTTCAGAGTCATATCTCTTATGCTAGGCATAACTTTAGGGAAGATAGTGAGCCAAACCATCTTCTGGATAGCGAGAGGACCCCAAGGTCCTGTCTTGATGAAGACAGTGAGTTGAAGCTACTCACCAGCAGGTGTGAGACAACCTCTGTGCAGTCGCTGCCTCAATCAGTTCGACTTCTTCAATCTCAACTTAAAGCGGAAAGGCTTGCTTCAGCTCAGCTCCGACTTGAAGTCAAAGATGCAATGAAGATGTCAGAGGACTGCCGTGCACACCATCAAGCCTTAAATCTAGTGTTGATGCATCTAGCGTTGACACAACCGAGGTCTACTCAGCTTGTTCAGCTGTTTGGGGGGCCCTTCCTGGCCAGGCCTAGTGCCTTCTGAAGTGCTCTCAGTTTTGTATATTATTTTGTCGACGCGTTTATTTGCACTGGTGGCGAACTTTGATGCCCAGTGGATGTAATATGTGATAGCCGTGATAGCCTAGCGTAAGTTGCTTGCTTATTTATTTCCTTGTTGTCTTGTTTATTTGTTTGCTTGTAGTCATTGCAGATCTTTTTCCTCGGTTTGCTAGTGCCTGCAATAACCTATTTTTTAAAACTAGGCTATAATAACCATGGGCTAATATTTACTATAGTGACCTTTGGGCCTCCCACGGGTCAGAGAAACGATGGGCCTTCTACGGGCCGTAGGAACAATGGGCCTTCTAAGGGCCGAGAAACAATGGGCTTTCTACGGGCGTATCATCAATGGGCCTTATCTGAGCAAAGATGATAACATGGGCCAATAACAGTCAGATATGGCCGTAAACGGGCTAGAGTTGGAATCAATCGTTCATGGGCTGACCATAACGGGCCATCATTAATAGGCCGTATTTCATGACGCTATGAAAATGGCCCAACGTATTAACGGACCACAAACGGGCTGACTGTAACCACGGGCTGAATTTGGCCCACAAGCAGAAAATGACAGTAACGGGCCGTAAGTAAACGAATGCTGGAAATGAGCCCAAGAATAAATGGGCTCCGAGAAGGCCGAAAGGTAACATGGGCTGGAAACGGCCCAACGGAATAACAGGCCGTTAATGGGTATAAAGTGATACACTATTCATTACGGGCCAGTTTCACCACGGGCCATTAATGGGTGTAAAGTGATACACTGTTAATTACAGGCCAGCTTCACCACGGGCCGTTAATAAGCCAAGAGTTACATAGGGCCTCATATGGGCCGAAAGACGTCATGGGCCATACATGGGCCAGAAGTGAAAACGGGCTGGAATTATATTGGGTGGCCCAGATGACCCTACTGGGCCTAATTCATATAGGGCGTAACGGGCCTTGGGTTAGCGGGCTGTAAATGGGCTATATGCGAACATGCCGTTAACAGGCTTTCCATGGGCCGGCCCGCCACATTTTGACCAAGTCAAACGGGCCGACCTTTTCACAGGAATGGGCCTCTGTTGGGCCGTGCCACGTGTCGACGTATCATAGGCGCCTTCCGTCCAATGACTGGATGACATCTGTCCCAACGATGAGCAGACACGTGTTTCCTCCAGCCAATGATGATTTTACACGTGGAAAATCCCAATTGGTCGGGGCTGTTAATGGGTTATTGGATCCAAAACCCGACCCGATAGCTTAACGGCGTTCCGTTACGGTGGATGCCACGGGTCGGTCACCCTTGACGAAAGCACTTCTGTGACGCGCGATTTATCATCATGGAAGTGGACACTTCCGTCATGAAATTTTGGGAATGTCATGGAACACTTCTACGACAGCATAGGTATGATGATGTAGGGCGGAACCCTAGGGGCCGATCTTTCACGTTTGGATAGGATCCTATGGGGGAAACATGAAGAACGCGCGGAAGAACACGAGGAAACCACGGGAAGAAACAAGAGAATCACTCAACCGACAATTATTGATCACACAAGGGCTAGATCACTGAACACATAAGGTAGCACAAGATTCAAAATCAACAAAGGAAAGATACATGAGTAGCCGTTCTTCTCCGTGAGGAGGTCTTGATGGTCTTCCCATGAAGGGGTCTTGAATCCGCTTGGGGGATCTTCTCCGAAGAGGTCGTGAGCTCCGAGGAGAAGTAACCAAGTGGATGAGCATGGCTCTCACACAAAATATGAGCTAAACCAATGCTAAGTCTCTAAGTGAGGAGGAGGAGTCCTATATATAGGCTAGGGGGCGAAGGGGTACATGGGCTCAGCCCAACACGCGCGCGCAGGCGCTGGCCGGATGATCCGGGGGTGGAGCCGGATGATCCGGGCTGGTCCGGATGATCCGGGTGGAGGCCCGGATGAGCTGGTGACGCAGGCGTTGCCGATGCAGGTTCGGATGTCCGGCTGGGGGTCCGGATGATCCGGGGCGGGGTTCGGATGATCCGGCTTCAGGTGGGAGCTTCGGGTGTCTTCGGGGCGCGTTAGCCGGATCGTCCGGACCGGGATACGGATCGTCTGGCCAGTCTGGGACTTGGCATTTTTCCTCTTCGTCTTCACGCATGTCTTCCGCTTCCGGTTCTCCTAGCTTCTTAGCTTCTCCATGGTTAACTCCTTGGTACCTGTTTGGCATAGCATTTCCGTTTGAGGTAGCAACCATATCTCATGTGAATTGAAAGGGAGTTGTGAGAGGAGTGGATGTCACCTCGGTTTCAAGAGCTCTTGCACATGCTCGAGTCATAGGTCCAAGTGGTGTTGTAGGGGATGTAGATGCATCCATGGGGATGATCGTGGGATGCTCCGCATCATCTCCCCCCCTTGGGAAAGATCCGACCTCGGATCGAAATCTTCATCACCATGATAAGGCGAGAGGTCTTTGACGTTGAATATGTCGCTCACGTTGTACTTGTTGCTTGGTAGGTCGATCTTGTAAGCATTGTTGTTGTAGCGTGCTAGCACCTTGAAGGGTCCATCGTCTCGAGGGAGAAGTTTGGACATGCGTTCATTGGGGAAGCGGTCCTTGCGAAGGTGTAGCCACACGAGATCGCCTATGTTGAAGATCATGGGTTGCTTGTTAATGTTGAGCTTGGTCGCTAGTCGTTGTACTTGGGGCTCGATGGTGTTCCTTGTATCCTCATGCATCTTCTTGATGTAGCTTGCTCATGCACTCGCATCCATGTTGGTGCGCTCTTGTAGAGAAGAGGTCGAATGTCCAATGGTGACAATGGGTTGAAGCCGTAGATGACTTCGAAAGGGGACTTGCCGGTAGTCGAATGTCTTGCACGGTTGTAGGCGTACTCGGCGATGGGTAGACATGCTTCCCACTCCTTGATGTTCTTCTTGATCAACACGTGAAGTAGAGTGGAGAGAGTCCGGTTTGTCACCTCCGTTTGGCCGTCCGTTTGAGGATGGTATGCGGATGAGAACAAGAGCTTGATTCCGAGCTTGGCGCATAGGGTCTTCCAAAAGTAACTCAAGAACTTGACGTCACGGTCGGAGACGATTGTCTTTGGTACTCCATGGAGACACAAGATTTCCCTACAAAATAGATTTGCAATGTGTGAAGCATCGTCTATCTTGTTGCAAGGAATGAAATGTGCCATCATAGAAAATCGGTCCACAACAACAAACACGGAATCCTTTCCATTTTGAGTTCTAGGCAAACCAAGTACAAAATCCATGCTAATGTCTTCCCAAGGTTGATAAGGAATAGGAAGAGGCATGTAGAGACCATGAGATTGAGCTTTAGACTTAGCTTTGCGACATGTAGAGCATCGGTTGGTGAAGCGTGAGACGTCGCGGAACATCTTGGGCCAAAAGTAGTTCTTGGAGAGCGTGGCGAATGTCTTATCTCGACCAAAGTGTCCCGTGAGTCCACCTCCATGAGCCTCTTGCAAAAGTAGCAAACGAAGAGAGGACTCGGGAATGCAAAGTTTGTTAGCTTTCATAAGATAAGCATCCTTGATATAATGTTGTTCCCAAGAAGTATGCGTCAAACACTTAGCATAAGGAATAGGAAAAGATGGATCATTAGCATACAAGTCTTTTATGTGCTCAAAGCCGATAACATTCAACTCAAGTTTAGTGACAAGTTTGCATATGCGTGAAAGTGCATCGGCAACTACATTTTCCTTACCCTTAATGTACTTGATCACATATGGAAAAGATTCAATAAATTCACTCCATTTGGCATGACGCTTGTTCAACTTAGTTTGACCTTTTAAGTACTTAAGCGTTTCATGATCGGTATGGATGACAAACTCATGAGGTCTAAGATAATGTTCCCAAACATGTAGCACACGCACTAAAGTATACAATTCTTTGTCATAAATGGGATAGTTAAGTTGAGCACCGGAGAGTTTTGACTAAAGTATGCAATGGCTGATGAGGACATCAATACCATTGTTACACCCACAGCCCCTGCTGCTATACATACTGGACCAATTACTAGAGCTCACAAGACGCCAACTAAATTACTGGTACTTTCGTTTCTTGGTAATGATTCTAATGTTCATGAGAATATGATGCTGCCTAAATTGGATACATTTGTTTTGCTTACAAATGAAGGGCCTAGCTTGGAGAAGGATGAACATTGGAGCAAGAACACACATGGAGTTGATGGCATGCTAAGGGGATCAAGAACGGAGTTACAAGTGATGATTTCAGGACTTTGAAGCCACCATAAGGAGTGCATGAAGCCTTGGACGAAATATACAAGATGCCACTTCATAATATTCGTCCATAGGCTATTCTAGGTGCTCACGTCACCTTATTATTGGGCCAGGCCCATGTAATTTCGAAATACATTAGTATAGGCTATTTTTAGAGTCCGTATGTGTGGGGAAACAAGAGATAGGGTTAGTTTGGACCCCTCCACCAAGGGCCACGAAATTCACCCCTCTTCCTCCATATATACAGCCCTTAGGGCACCGTTTAGACTTGGGTTTTGTTTAGATCAAAAGTTCGCCATAGCTGCAACTTCGCTGCGTGCCGTTTGTGTTCAACGACTGCACAAAGGCGTCCACAGAACCCCACCTTGATCAATAAAGCTTTCATCTTATATTCGCAATATCCAGATTGCAATCTCGGTTTCTTGCTTGTTCTTCGTTTGCTCGCAGGAAATAGACCCTCGTGGTCGTTGATCGTGCTCGGCGTGGTCAATAACCTCTCGGAGTTGGTTTAGCGATTGCTAAAGCGCGACGCCCGCGCCGCCGTAGTCGGATCGTCAAAGTCGACTTCCACCAAAGCGAAATCCACCATCTCATCGAAAGACGGGACACCTCTGCCTCTATCAAGTGGTATCAGATTTCCGTGTTGCTCGGTGAGATTTTACAGTTTTTCGTAGTTTAGATCGAGTCATTCTTCATACCTATAGTCCACGAAAAAGCCACAAAAAAATTAGGGTTAGTTCATCCCATCCGAACCAATCGAGCCTTTGCATAATCTTTTACGATTTGCTTTGTTGAATTTGCGGTTGCATCGTCGTGTCAAGTTGCTGGTCTTAGCGTCTAGTCTTTTAGAGTTTGAGTTCATTCACAAGTTGTCACGTCGCCGCTGCCATATACCACCACATATTCACCGCCAATCCGAATCCATATCGCCACCACATATCCGCCGCCATCACGCCCATCCGAGTCCACCCGCAACATATATCCGCCACCGATCCGAGTTCCACCAGATTCATCTCCGCCACCATCCGAAGTTCCACCAGATTCATCTCCGCCACCAGTCCTAGTCCGAGTCCAATGGTTGTTGCATTGTTCTCGATTTCCAGATCACGCGATACTCCGAGTCGTGACAGCGAGAGAACTCCCAACTTCCAAGCCATCCATGAGAAGAAAAATAGTTCCAGCTTCAAAAAAAAAATTCTGGCTAGGCAGTTTTAGACCATTTGTAGACTTTTCCGAAAAAATTTGTTGCGGAGC
Source organism: Aegilops speltoides (assembly GCA_021437245.1). Classification (NCBI taxonomy): domain Eukaryota; kingdom Viridiplantae; phylum Streptophyta; class Magnoliopsida; order Poales; family Poaceae; genus Aegilops; species Aegilops speltoides. Next base: position 206,267,773 of record CM038141.1, read on the forward strand.
AAAAAAAAAAAGAGGAAAAAAAGTGCAAAAAAAAGAAAAAAAAAAATTCAGAGTGTGCTCCTCCCTTGTTTACGTCGTGCAGCCGTGATTTTGTTAGTGTTCTAGGCTCGCGTCTCTAGCACGGTCTAGCCTAGGACCAACACAGATCTGCGTCGTTGAGCGTTTCTTCAACTTTGCATCTCCGAATTGATTATTGTTGACCTTTTTTTGCTACCATATTATAAGCCTTCCCAGCTCCACATACATCTACGTCGTGCGTTTGATTCTCCCCAATAATCGCTATAGCCAAGCTTTGAGAGTTTTGACTACAACGGTTGCCGATCACCACCGCTTCTTTGGGTAAGAACTGGTAAGAATTTGAGATTTGCTTCACGGATTTGTGACTGTCCACTACACCACCACCACCACTTCCTAGTAGTCTCAGAGGATCATATTCTTGTGTGTTTCTATTGCTGCTAACCATGGCAGGAACACAGCCGATGAGACTGATTGGGAGAACGACAAACAAACAGCTACATGATAAGTTTCAGCAAATGATGATTGGACAGGTGCAAGATGTGGTAAACAGATTTGACGAGGCCATGGAGAAGATAGATGGCATTGAGAAGACGTTTGAAACAAAGCTTGATAGCAAGTTTGATGAATTGCTCGCGTTTTCCACAACCACCGCCGGCTGCACCTATCGCACCTCTGCAACGACAACAACTACGCCCCTTCCGAATCAAGATGGGCGAGCTCAGCGTGTTCCTATTGAGCCGGGACAAAATTCTGGTGCCGCTGCTACTACTGTTGGTGCTTCTTTGGCTCCTCTCTCGCTGCTGCTGGTACCGACGAGGATGATTATGTGGAAGATTACGAGGATGAGGTTGATCAACATCATAACTACGTGCAACCACCAGCACCACAACCACCAGGTCGTCCACATGCAAATAATGGCAATGTTAGGGCTCCCCCTCAGGTGCGAGATCATGACCATCTCCCTAAACTGAAATTGAATATTCCACCATTTGAGGGTAGATATGTTCCTGATATATATCTTACTTGGGAGTTAGAAACTGAACAACGATTTACATGTTTACAATATCCTGAGGAGAGACGTGTTCCTGCTGCTGTTTGTGCTTTCACTAGCTTTGCATGTGTTTGGTGGTCCAACATTGTAGATTATATCCTGTTCCAGCTACTTGGGCTGCTTTGAAAACTGCTATGCGTACTCGTTGGGTTCCACCATATTATCAACGTGAATTACTTCAAAAATTGCAGCGTTTAAGACAAGGAAAAATTCTGTAGAAGAATATTATCGGGAATTGCAAACCGGCTTGATTAGATGTGGTATTGTTGAGGAGAATGAAGCTATGCTTGCACGCTTTTACGGGTGGATTAAATAGAGAGATTCAGACCATTCTAGACTATAAGGATTATAATAATATCACTCGTTTATTCCATCTTGCTTGTAAAGCTGAGCGTGAAGTGCTTGGATCGACGAGCATTGGCGCCGCACTAACTTTTCTGCAGGTCGACCTTCATCATGGACACCACGTGCATCATCTACTTCCACCGCACCATCACCTCCTTCAGTGCCACCTCCAACCGTGATACAAGAAAGCGTGCACAACCACCACTATCGCCAAGAGCACACTGCTGGGCCTGCAGAGCTCTTCTTCCATGGCGTCAGCAGGGCACACAAGTGATATTATTTGTCGTCGTTGTAAGGGAAGAGGACATTTTAGAGAGAATGCAAATCTCAGCGTGTGATGATTGCTCTTGAGGATGGTGGGTATGAGTCCGCTAGTGACTATGATGAGGAGACTTTGGCTCTTATTACACATGAGGAACACGGTGGAGATGATTACGATCATGAGACACAATACATGGCTGCTGAAGATCTTGATGGTATGAATGTTTAGTTGCTCAACGTGTTTTGAGTGTGCAGGTTACACAAGCTGAGCTAAATCAGAGGCATAATTTGTTCCATACAAAGGGAGTTGTGAAGGAACGTTCTATTCGCGTCATCATCGATGGAGGGAGCTGCAACAACTTGGCTAGCATGGAGATGGTGGAGAAGCTATCTCTCACCACAAGACCACATCCACATCCTTACTACATCCAATGGTTCAACAACAGCGGCAAGGTGAAGGTAACACGTCTTCGTTCGTGTGCATTTTAGTATCTCTACATATGCTGATTATGTTGATTGTGATGTGGTACCTATGCAAGCATGTTCCTTGTTACTTGGTAGACCATGGCAATTTGATAAAAATTCAGTACACCATGGTAGAAACAATCAAGATACTCTTGTTCATAAGGATAAAAATATTACTTTGCTTCCTATGACTCCACGAGTCCATTTTGAAAGATGATATTAATAGAGCTAATAAAGCAAAACAGGAGAAAAATAAGAGTGAAAATCAGATTGTGGCAAAAGAATTTGAGCAACACATGAAGCCTAATAATAAACCATCTATTTTGCTTCGAAATTAAATTGAAAAGTGCATGTTTACTTGCCACCAAATCTGATATTGATGAGCTAGATTTTGGCAAATCTATTTGCTATGCTTTTGTGTGCAAAGAGGCATTATTTTCATTCGAGGACGTGCCTTCCTCTTTGCCCCTGCTGTCACTAACATTTTGCAGAGTTCACGACGTCTTTCCACAAGGCGTGCCACCGGATTACCACCTATTCGAGGGATTGAGCATCAAATTGATTTAATTCGGTGCATCATTACCCAACCGTGCACCATACCGTACCAATCCGGAGGAGACGAAGGAGATTATCGTCAAGTACGAGGCTGCTCGACAAAGGTTATATCGCGAATCCCTTAGTCCTTGTGCTGTTCCTATTATTCTAGTGCGAAAAAGGATGGTACGTCACGTATGTGTGTTGATTGTAGAGGCATCAATAATATTACTATTCGTTATCGTCACCCTATTCCTAGGCTAGATGATATGCTTGATGAATTGAGTGGCTCTACAATATTCTCCAAAGTTGATTTGCGTAGTGGATACCATCAAATTCGTATGAAATTGGGAGATGAATGGAAAACAGCATTTAAAACTAAGTTTGGATTATATGAGTGGTTAGTCATGCCTTTTGGGTTAACTAATGCACCTAGTACTTTCATGAGATTAATGAGCGAAGTTTTACGTGCTTTCATTGGACGATTTGTGGTAGTTTATTTTGATGATATCTTGATTTATAGCAAATCTTTGGAAGAACATTTGGAACATTTACGTGTTGTTTTTAATGCTCTACGTGATGCACGTTTGTTTGGTAACCTTGGGAAGTGCACCTTTTGCACCGACCGAGTATCTTTTCTTGGCTATGTTGTTACTCCACAGGAATTGAAGTTGATAAAGCCAAGATTGAAGCTATTGAGAGTTGGCGCAGCCCAAAGCGGTCACACAAGTGAGGAGTTTCCTTGGCCTCGCTGGTTTCTAGAGGCGTTTTGTGAGAGATTTCAGCACCATTGCTGCACCTCTCAACGAGCTTACAAAGAAGGATGTGCCTTTTGTTTGGGGTACCGCAGGGAAGAAGCCTTCACGGTATTGAAAGCTAAGTTGACACATGCTCCTTTACTCCAACTTCCCGATTTTAATAAGACTTTTGAGCTTGAATGTGATGCTAGTGGAATTGGATTAGGAGGTGTGTTATTACAAGATGGCAAACCTGTTGCATACTTTTCGAAAAATTGAGTGGGCCTAGTCTGAATTATTCTACTTATGATAAAGAATTATATGCTCTTGTTCGGACTTTAGAAACATGGCAACATTATTTATGGCCCAAAGAATTTGTTATACATTCTCGATCATGAATCTTTGAAACATATTAAAAGTCAAGCTAAACTGAATCGTAGACATGCTAAATGGGTTGAATTCATTGAGACTTTCCCTTATGTCATTAAACACAAGAAGGGTAAAGAAAATGTTATTGTTGATGCATTGTCTCGTCGCTATACTATGCTTTCACAACTTGACTTCAAAATATTTGGTTTGGAGACCATCAAAGATCAATATGTGCATGATGCTGATTTTAAAGATGTATTGCAGAATTGTAAAGAAGGTAGAACATGGAACAAGTTAGTCATTAATGATGGATTTCTTTTCGTTCTAACAAGCTATGCATTCCAGCTAGCTCCGTTAGTCTTTTGTTGTTGCAGGAGGCGCATGGAGGAGGACTAATGGGACACTTTGGCGTGAAGAAGACGAGGATATACTAGCTACACATTTCTTTTGGCCAAAGATGAGACGGGATGTTGGCGTTTTGTTGCTCGCTGCACAACATGTCAAAAAGCTAAGTCACGACTCAATCCTCATGGTTTATATATGCCTTTGCTTGTACCTAGTGTTCCTTGGGAGGATATATCTATGGACTTTGTTTTAGGTTTACCTCGAACAAAGAAGGGAGGATAGCATATTTGTTGTCGTGGATAGATTCTCGAAAATGGCACACTTTATACCATGTCATAAAAGCGATGATCTTTGTTAATGTTGCTGATTTGTTCTTTCGTGAAATTATTAAGCTTGCATGGTGTGCCAAATACTATTGTTTCAGATCGTGATACTAAATTTCTTAGCCACTTTTGGAGATGTTTATGGGCTAAGTTGGGGACTAAACTACTTTTTAGTACTACTTGTCACCCCCAAACTGATGGACAAACTGAAGTAGTCAATAGAACATTGTCTACTATGCTTAGGGCTGTTTTGAAGAATAATAAGAAAATGTGGGAAGAATGCTTGCCTCATATTGAATTTGCTTATAATCGTTCATTGCATTCTACTACTAAGATGTGCCCTTTTGAAATTGTGTATGGTTTCCTACCTCGTGCACCTATTGATTTATTGCCTCTTCCATCTTCGGAGAAGGTTAATTTTGATGCTAAAGAACGTGCTGAATTGATTTTAAAAATGCATGAGTTAACTAAGGAAAACATTGAGCGTATGAATGCTAAATATAAACTTGCTGGAGATAAGGGTAGAAAACATGTTGTGTTTGCACCGAGATCTTGTTTGGTTACATTTGCGTAAGGATAGATTTCTGATTTGCGCAAATCAAAGCTAATGCCACGTCTGCTGGTCCCTTTAAAGTGTTGGAGAAAGTAAATGATAATGCATATAAACTTGAGCTGCCTGCAGATTTTGGGGTTAGTCCCACTTTTAACATTGCAGATTTGAAGCCATATTTGGGTGAGGAAGATGAGCTGCCGTCGAGGACGACTTCATTTCAAGAAGGGGAGGATGATGAGGACATCAATACCATTGTTACACCCACAGCCCCTGCTGCTATACATCTTGGACCAATTACTAGAGCTCACAAGACGCCAACTAAATTACTGTACTTTCGTTTCTTGGTAATGATTCTAATGTTCATGAGAATATGATGCTGCCTAAATTGGATACATTTGTTTTGCTTACAAATGAAGGGCCTAGCTTGGAGAAGGATGAACATTGGAGCAAGAACACACATGGAGTTGATGGCATGCGCAGGGGATCAAGAACGGAGTTACAAGTGATGATTTCAGGACTTTGAAGCCACCATAAGGAGTGCATGAAGCCTTGGACGAAATATACAAGATGCCACTTCATAATATTCGTCCATAGGCTATTCTAGGTGCTCGTCACCTTATTATTGGGCCAGGCCCATGTAATTTCGAAATACATTAGTATAGGCTATTTTTAGAGTCCGTATGTGTGGGGAAACAAGAGATAGGGTTAGTTTGGACCCCTCCACCAAGGGCCACGAAATTCACCCCTCTTCCTCCATATATACAGCCCTTAGGGCACCGTTTAGACTTGGGTTTTGTTTAGATCAAAAGTTCGCCATAGCTGCAACTTCGCGTGCCGTTTGTGTTCAACGACCGCACAAAGGCGTCCACGAACCCCACCTTGATCAATAAAGCTTTCATCTTATATTCGCAATATCCAGATTGCAATCTCAGTTTCTTGCTTGTTCTTCGTTTGCTCGCAGGAAATAGACCCTCGTGGTCGTTGATCGTGCTCGGCGTGGTCAATAACCTCTCGGAGTTGGTTTAGCGATTGCTAAGGCGCGACGTCCTCGCACGCTCGTAGTCGGATCGTCAAAGTCGACTTCCACCAAAGCGAAATCCACCATCTCATCGAAAGACGGGACACCTCTGCCTCTATCAATGGCTCATTTTTCTTGCATCAAAACTCCGCCAATTCCGGTACCTTGCATCACAATCAACCTCAAAAGTTTTGTCAAAATTGGGCAAAGCAAGAATCGGAGCATGAGTAAGCAAAGACTTGAGCTCATAAAAAGTGGTGGATTGCAAAGATCCCCAAACAAAAGGAGCATTCTTCTTACTCAAGGCATGCAACGGAGCTGCGATAGTGCTAAAATCTTTCACAAAGCAACGATAAAAACCTGCTAGACCAAGGAAAGCTACGCACTTGTTGCAAATTGGTGGGTTGGGGCCAAGTTTTAATTGCTTCAATTTTAGATTCATCAACATGGACACCCTTGGAAGATACAACAAAACCCAAGAAAACCACTTTGTCAACACCAAATGTGCACTTTTTCATGTTTGCATAAAGACTTTCCTTGTGAAGGGTTTGTAAAACAGCCCTAACATGATTAAGATGCTCTTTCATGGTTTTGCTAAACACAAGAATATCATCGAAGTAAACCACAGCAAAGACTCCAATATAAGGGCGAAGCAGATAATGCATGAGATGCACGAAAGTACTGGGAGCCTCCGATAAACCCATAGGCATAACTAACCACTCATATAAGCCAAATTTGGTTTTGAAAGCAGTTTTCCGTTCATCACCCTCTTGAATGCGGATTTGATAATAGCCACTTTTAAGATCAATTTTTGAGAAAAAGTTGGCTCCACTAATTTCATCAAGCATATCATCTAAGCGAGGAATGGGATGCCTATAGCGAACGGTAATAGCATTTATAGGTCTACAATCAGAACACAAGCGAAAACTTCCATCGGGCTTAGGCACAAGTATAACGGGAACGACACAAGGGCTTAAGCTTTCACGTACATGACCGTTGTCGATTAGTTGTTGCACTTGCCGTTGGATCTCCTTAGTTTCTTCGGGGTTGACATGGTATGGAGCTTTGTTTGGAAGTGGCGCTCCGGGGATGAGGTCGATTCGATGCTCAATGCCTCGTGGAGGAGGTAGACCCGGAGGTAGCTCATCAGGGAAAACATCTTGGAATTCCTGCAAAAGAGATTGAAACACTAAAGGTAGCTCGTGAGAGGTGTTAGTTTTAGGTTCCCCATCCTTGCACACAAAGACAAAGTGTATCACACTCGATGGGTTCTCACACACTTCCCTCATCTCACTTTTTGTGGCAAATAGTATGAGGTTTTTCTCTCTAGGCGAATAGGCGCTCAAGTTTGGCTTCTGGCTCTCACTCACTTTTTGGTGGATCACTTTTTCACACTTCTCTCTACGATGGGTGGCTTGCTTGTCCGCTATCACTTGACTAGGAGACATAGGTCGCAGCACATATTCCTTCCCTTTTATCTTGAAGCTATAGTGATTGGTACGCCCATTGTGGATGACACCACAGTCGAATTGCCATGGTCGACAAAGAAGGAGGTGGCAAATGGTCATTGGGACCACATCACACTCCAAAGTGTCTTCATATGCACCAATTATGAAGGAAACTTGGACCGTATGCTCAACTCGGGTAGTGCCGGAGTCACTTAGCCATTGAACCTTGTAGGGGTGCGGGTGCTTCCTCTTTACCAATTGAAGCTTGGAGCATAGTTCTTCACTTGCCAAGTTGTGACAACTACCTCCATCGATGATGACCTTGACAGACCTTCCATTGATGTCGGCCTTGGTGTGGAAGATATGGCATCATTGGTCTTCTGCTTGTTGATGTTGAAGTGTCAAGACCTTGGAGACAACAAGAGCGGGGCTTGTATCTTCATCACAAAAGACTTGATCATCTTCATCCTCGTTCACGCGCCAGTGCATGGCCACTTGCTCAAGAGCTTCCATCTCCTCATCACTCATGGAGTTGTAGGTGCCATCATCATTGAGGATCATGGTTCGCTTGTTTGTAAATTCATAGGACTTGTGGCCTCGGCCACCGCAAGTGAAACATTTGAAGGAGCTTGTCTTGACGGTCTCATCGGTCGGGGTGGATGAAGAAGCACGCGGTTGAAGTTGCTTGTAGTAGGAGGAAGACAACTTGAACTTTACAAAGTTTTCTTGTAACTCGGCTTGTCGTTGTTGCTTGGAGAAGGTTTGGTTGATGTAGATGTTGGTGGAGTTGTTGAAGCTTGGTTGTTGGAGAAGCCGTAGGTCTTGGATGAGTACTTGGCGAACTTGAAGTCATCTTGCACTTGACGTTCTGCCTTTGTAGCTTGATGTACGAGCTCAATGAGGTTGGAGTAAGGTAGGAAGTCGGCGATCTTCTTGATGGGATGATTGAGTCCGTTCAAGAATCGTGCCATAGTTTGCTCATCATCCTCCGTGACATTGGCTCGAATCATGGCAATCTGCATTTCCTTGTAGTATTCTTCTACACTCTTTGTTCCTTGCTTGAGGAGTTGTAGCTTCTTGAAGAGATCGCGGTTGTAGTATGTGGGCACAAAACGTGCTCGCATGACATCCTTCATTTGAGCCCAAGTTGTGATTGGAGGTTCACCTCTTGCTTGTTGGCGCTCAAGGACTTGTTCCCACCATATGAGCACATAGTCCTGGAACTCTAGTGATGCCATAGCGATCTTCTTCTCTTCCTCATAGTTGTGCAAACGAAAGATTTTGTCGACCTTCAATGCCCATGAGAGGTAGTCATCCTCATGTTGCTCTTGGCGTGGAGGAAGTCCATGCTCAACTTGCTCTTGTTGAACTTGTGGTTGAGGTGTAGCTTGACGAGCTTGTGGAGGAGCTTGTGGAGCTTGGTGTTGCACGAGCGGTTGGTAGTTCCTCTCTTGGATTTCTTCTCAAAGGGCTTTCTCTTGATTGCGCCGTTCGCGATTGCGGTTGGCGATAGCTCGACTTGATTCTTGAAGGGCACGTTGCGCCTCAAGAGCTTGCGCTTCACGTAGTTCTTGTTGAAGATGTTGAGCCTCGGCGTCTTGTTGCTCTGGGTGTAGACGCGCTCGTTCTTCTTCTTCTTGGCGACGAAGAAGTTGTCGTTCTTGAGCTTGGGCAAAAGCGACTTGATTTGATTGAGGACGAGGGACTTGCTCATCGGCTTGCTCTTGTGAATGCTTGATGTGTAGTGGGTTGCGAGATGCATGACGGTCTTGACGCGTGGCTCGTCGAAGAGTGTTCGGTGATGGTGTACTTGAGCCGGAGAAGGAGTCGTCGGAGTGTCGTCTTGAGTGGCTCCGTCTTGAGTATGACGATGTAGAAGGAGGAAGGTTCACCAACAAAGCGTGGATCTCGTCCATTCTTGCATCATTCTCTTGCTTGTGCGTGTCGAGCTTGTTGTCGAAGTAGTCTCATGTACGTTGCTCGGAGAGTCGCAAGTTGGTGGCGAGGCTGTCGATGTGGTCGTTCGTTGCTTGTTGCTCTTGATGTAATGCTCGTTGTGCACCAAATAGGTGGCTCTTGGTGATGTATGATGACATGTCATCGTCATGCTCGATGAAGAGTGGGTTGGTAGAAGTACTTGGCCTATCCATCATTCCAAGCAAAAATGTGAGTGGTAGAAGGAGAAGAACTTATACCAATGTACCTTTGACCGATGTTGATGATGAATCAAGTTCACTCAAATGCGGACAATGAAATAGCACTATTGGTACCAATTCTTGTCGGTTCTCACACCTACACAAGTAAAGCTTATGGTGGAGCTTGGTTAGGATGGTGGCACAAAATTGATTACAATCGTTAGTTTGACTCAAAGATGTTGAAAAAGATACGCAAATTCGCAAATGCAACAAGTAGACCAAGCAAGTAGGGGTACACGGAAACACACAAGCAAATAGATAAATGGGATTGTGCAAACCAAAAATGAGCCAAAATGTGGAATCCACGAAAATGCTCTTGTTGCACAATACTCGAGAGACGCTAGCAAGATTGCACAATAGGCGGATACGGAGCTTGTGCACAACCTACTAGGCAAAAATGCAACGATCTCTATCCTAAGTATTCTATATGTATAGTATTTCGGTGCTATGATCCAAGATGATCTTATATGACAATCTTAATGTAGTATGATGCTATGGTTCTTGCTTATTAGCTCTTTTCTTATCTTTCCTCTTTGCTTAAAAGCTTGGGTGGCTCTTTGACTTTTGAGCTCTTTTCTCATGCAAAACTTCACGAACCAAGATAGCAATTGTGTATGCTATGAAAACTTTGTGACACACAAGTTGATTCCAAGATATGCACCACGGTGGTATGGTATGTATGCTATGGGGTATGATCACTAATGTGCACAAGTCACGTTGCCGGCAATACTCAAAGCCTAGTCTCGATGGGTAAGCTATGCAAAAGATGGGGTATGATGGTTATCAATGCAATTGCAAGGTATGACGAAGATGTCGTCGAAGTTACCGTCCGTAGCGAAGATGAGTAGTCGACGAAGATGAGCGTTTGTGATGTTGATGTCGCACCATACCTAGATAGCCGGAACACAATAGGACACAGGAAATCACAACTCAAATTTCGAACCCAAAGTCGAATGCTGGTACGGAGGTTGTGTCATTGTGTTTTGCCAGGTGGAAGTGGTGGTGGTTGAAGTGGGGAAGTGCGTAGACGTAGGTGGTGGTGGTGGAGAACTGCAAAAGTGCAGTTTCGGCAGAGGAAGCCGGATGATCCGGGCGCGTCCGGATGATCCGGGTCAGGGTCCGGATGATCCGGGCAGGTCAATTGCGGTCGGGAACTGCTCGGGATGAACTCGAAAACGGCGAGAATTTCGACGATTCTGCGGATTTTGGACGGATTTCGAGGGGAAGAATGATGTAGGGTGAAACCCTAATTCGTCGATCTTTCACGTTTGGAGGGGATCCTACGGAGGGAACAGGAAGAACACGCGGAAGCACGAGGGGAAACACGGGGAAAACGAGAGAGAAACACTCAACCAACAAGGAATCGATCACACAAGTGCTAGATCAACATACACACATGAGATCCACAAGATACATAGTCAACTAGGGTAAGGATACAAAGGAACCGTTCATCTCCCGGAGGAGGCCTTGAATCCATGAGGGGATCTTCCCGTAACGGGGTCTTGTATCCGATGAGGGATCTTCTCCTAGACGGAGGTCCTGATCTCCGAGGAGAAGTAACCGGGTGGATGAGCAAAGGCTCTCACACAAATATGAGCTAATCCAATGCTAAGTCTCAAAGTGAGGAGATGGGGTCCTATATATAGAGTTTGGGGCGAAGGGGTACATGGGCTCAGCCCAACACGCGCACGCAGGCGCTGGCCGGATGATCCGGACGAGTGTCCGGATGATCCGGGCTGGTCCGGATGATCCGGGTGGGGACCCGGATGAGCTGGGGGCTCGGTTGGTGGCGGCGACGGGCCGGATGTCCGGCTGGGGGTCCGGACGTCCGGGCGGGGTCCGGATGATCTAGGTCGGGGTCCGGATGATCCGGCTTCGGGAAAGGAGCTTCTGTTGCCTTCGGTGGAGTTAGCCGGATCGTCCGGACTGGGGTCCGGATCATCCGGGCTCTGTCCGGATCGTCCGGGCCTCTGTCCGGATCGTCCGGCCTCTCTGGTCCTTGTTGCATTCTCCTCTCCGTCTTCATGCATGCCTTCCGCTTCCGGTTCTCCTTGCTTCCTAGCTTCTTCATGGTCGACTCCTTGGCACCTGAGTATGCATAGGGTTTCTGTTTGAGGTAGTAACCATGTCTCATGTGAATCGAAGGCGAGTTGTGAGAGGAGTGATGTCACCTCGGTTTCAAGAGTTCTTGCACGTGCTCGAGTCATCGGTCCTTGTGGTGTTGTAGGTGTTGATGTAGAGTCCATGGGGATGATGGAAGGATGCTCCGCATCAAAGAAGGTGGGGAAAAGAAAGATCCACGAGTTACACACCAAATCCACAGATCAAAATCAACAAATCATCATCAAAACCAACAATCACAAAAAAATTGGGGCTATTTTTGATGGGGATTTTCGGATTTAGGACGAAATCAATAAAATCAAGCTAGAAAATGAAGGGTAGGGGCTCCAAAAACGTGATCAACGTGGCTCATGATACCAAGATGATGTAGGGCGGAACCCTAGGGGCCGATCTTTCACGTCTGGAGAGGATTCTACGGGGAAAACACGAAGAACGCGCGAAAGAACACGAGGAAATCACGGGGAGTAACAAGAGAATCACTCAACCGACAAGTATCGATCACACAAGGGCTAGATCACCGAACACATAAGGTAGGACAAGATTCAAAATCAACAAAGGAAAGATACACGAGTAGCCGTTCTTCTCCATGAGGAGGTCTTGATGGTCTTCCCTTGAAGGGGTCTTGAATCCGCTTGGGGGATCTTCTCCGAAGAGGTTGTGTGCTCCGAGGAGAAGTAACCAAGTGGATGAGCAAGGCTCTCACACAAAATATGAGCTAAACCAATGCTAAGTCTCAGAGTGAGGAGGAGGAGTCCTATATATAGGCTAGGGGGCGAAGGGGTACATGGGCTCAGCCCAACACCGTGCGCAGGCGCTGGCCGGATGATCCGGGGGTGGAGCCGGATGATCCGGGCTGGTCCGGATGATCCGGGTGAAGGCCCGGATGAGCAGGTGACGCAGGCGGTGGCGGTGCAGGTCCGGATGTCCGGCTGGGGGTCCGGATGTCCGGGCAGGGTCCGGATGATCCGGGGAGGGGTCCGGAAGATCCGGCTTCATGTGGGAGCTTTGGGTGTCTTCAGGGCGCGTTAGCCGGATCGTCCGGCCAGTCTGGGACTTGGCGTTTTTCCTCTCCGTCTTCACGCATGTCTTCCGCTTCCGGTCCTCCTAGCTTCTTAGCTTCTCCATGGTTAACTCCTTGGTACCTGAGTATGCATAGTGTTTCCGTTTGAGGTAGTAACCATGTCTCATGTGAATCGAAAGGGAGTTGTGAGAGGAGTGATGTCACCTCGGTTTCAAGAGCTCTTGCACATGCTCGAGTGATAGGTCCAAGTGGTGTTGTAGGGGATGTAGATGCGTCCATGGGGATGATCGTGGGATGCTCCGCATCATATGACTATCTTGATTCTGTTACAAATTCGTCATGGATGTACATGCATGACAAAAAACGCGACCTACTGTGACAAACACGTATCATCACGGAAGTGTATTTTTTTGTAGTGTGAGCTACCTTCGGGTCTACCTCGTCTACGAGGCATTGAGCATCGAATCGAACTCATCCCTGGAGCGCCCCTTCCAAACAAAGCTCTATACCGCGTCAACCCCGAAGAAACTAAGGAGATCCAACGGCAAGTACAACAACTAATCGACAACGGTCTTGTACGTGAAAGCTTATGTCCTTGTGTCGTTCCCATTATACTTGTGCCTAAGCAAGATGGAAGTTTTCGCGTGTGTTCTGATTGTAGACCTATAAATGCTATTACCATTCGCTATAGGCATCCCATTCCTCGCCTAGATGATATGCTTGATGAACTTAGCGGTGCCGCCTTTTTCTCAAAAATTGATCTTAAAAGTGGCTATTATCAAATCTGCATACAAGAAGCTGATGAGTGGAAAACTGCTTTCAAAACCAAATTTGGCTTGTACCAGTGGTTGGTCATGGCTATGGGTTTATCAGAAGCTCCCCGTACTTTCGTTCGTCTTATGCATTTTGTGCTTAAACCTTATATTGGAGTCTTTGTTGTGGTTTACTTTGATGACATTCTTGTTTTTAGCAAATCCATGAAAGAGCATCTTAATCATGTTAGGGCTATTTTGCAAACCCTTCGCAAGGAACGTCTTTATGCCAACTTGAAAAAATGCACGTTTGGTGTTGACAAACTTGTTTTCTTGGGTTTCGATGTCTCTTCCAAGGGTGTCCATGTTGATGAATCTAAAATTGAAGCAATTAAAACTTGGCCCCAACCCACCAATTTGCAACAAGTGCATAGATTTCTTGGCCTTGCGGGTTTTTATCGTCGCTTTGTGAAAGACTTTAGCACTATTGCCGCTCCTTTGCATGCTTTGAGTAAGAAGAATGCTCCTTTTGTTTGGGGATCTTTGCAATCCACCGCTTTTGATGAGCTCAAGTCTTTGCTTACTCATGCACCGATTCTTGCTTTGCCCAACTTTGAGAAAAATTTTAAGGTTCATTGCAATGCAAGTGGTACCGGAAATGGTGGAGTTTTGATGCAAGAAAAATGATCCATTGCATATTTTAGTGAAAACCGGTGCTCAACTTAACTATCCCATTTATGACAAAGAATTTTATGCTTTAGTGCGTGTGCTACATGTTTAGGAACATTATCTTATTCCTCATGAGTTTGTCATACATACCGATCATGAAACGCTTAAGTACTTAAAAGGTCAAACTAAGTTGAACAAGCGTCATACCAAAATGGAGTGAATTTATTGAGTCTTTCCCCTATGTGATCAAGTACATTAAGGGTAAGGAAAATGTAGTTGCGGATGCACTTTCACACAAATGCACGCTTGTCACTAAACTTGAGTTGAATGTTGTTAGCTTTGAGCACATGAAAGACTTGTATGCTAATGATCCATCTTTTGCTACTCCTTATGCTAAATGTTTTACGCATACATCTTGGGAACGATATTACATCAAGGATGGTTATCTTATGAGAGCTAACAAACTATGCATTCCCGGGTCTTCTCTTCGTTTGCTCCTTTTGCAAGAGGCTCATAGATGCGGACTCATGGGACATTTTGGACGTGACAAGACATTCGCCACGCTCTCCAAAAACTACTTTTGGCCCAAGATGTTCGATGACGTCTCGCGCTTCACTACCCGATGCTCTACATGTCACATGCTCAATCCATTGTATTTAGATGCCTCTTCCTATTCCTTATCAACCTTGGAAGACATTAGCATGGATTTTGTACTTCGTTTGCCTAGAACTCAAAATGGAAAGGATTCCGTGTTTGTTGTTGTGGACCGATTTTCTATGATGGCACATTTCATTCCTTGCAACAAGATAGACGATACTTCACATGTTGCAAATCTCTTTTGTAGGGAAATCTTGTGCCTCCATGGAGTACCAAAGACAATCGTTTCCAACCGTGATGTCAAGTTCTTGAGTTACTTTTGGAAGATGCTATGCGCCAAGCTCGGAATCAAGCTCTTGTTCTCATCCGCATACCATCCTCAAACCGACGGCCAAACGGTGGTGACGAACCGGACGCTCTCTACTCGACTTCGCGTGCTGATCAAGAAGAATATCAAGGAGTGGGAGGCCTGTCTACCCATCGCCGAATACGCCTACAACCGTGCAAGACATTCGACTACCGGCAAGTCCCCCTTCGAGGTCGTCTACGGCTTCAACCCGTTGTCCCCATTGGACATTCTACCTCTTCCTCTCCAAGAGCGCACCAACATGGATGCGAATGCACGGGCAAGCTACATCAAGAAGATGCATGAGGATACAAGGAACATCATCGAGCGCCAGGTACAACGACTAGCGACCAAGCTCAACGTCAACAAGCAACCCATGATCTTGAACATAGGCGATCTCGTGTGGCTACACCTTCGCAAGGACCGCTTCCCCAATGAACGCAAGTCCAAACTTCTCCCTCGAGCCGATGGACCCTTAAAGGTGCTAGCACGCTACAACAACAATACTTACAAGATCAACCTACCAAGCGACAAGTACAACGTGAGCGACATCTTCAACGTCAAAGACCTCTCGCCTTACCATGGTGATGAAGATTTCGATCAGAGGTCGGATCTTTCCCAAGGGGGGGGGGCAAGATGATGCGGAGCATCCCACGACCATCCCCATGGACGCATCTACATCCCCTACATCACCACTTGGACCTATGACTCGAGCACGTGCAAGAGCTCTCAAAATCAAGGTGACATCACTCCTCTCACAACTCCCTTTCGATTCACATGAAACATGGCTACTACCTCAAACGGAGACGCTTTGCATACTCAGGTACCAAGGAGTTAGCCAGGGAGAAGCTAGGAAGCAAGGAGAACCGGAAGCAGAAGACATGCGTGAAGATGGAGAGGAAAGGCACCAAGGCCCAGGCTGGCCGGACGATCCGTACAAGGGCCCGGACGATTCGGTCAGAGCCTGGACGATCCGGACCCTGGTCCGGACGATCCGGCTAAATCGCCCGAAGACACACGAAGCTTTCACCTGAAGCCGGATCATCCGGATGCCGTCACGGATCATCCGGACATCCGGACCCCCAGCCGGACATCCGGACCTGCACCGCCACCGCCTGCGCCTCCAGCTCATCCGGGCCTCCACCCGGATCATCCGGCTCCCCTTCCGGTTCATCCGGCCAGCGCCTGCGCGCGTGTGTTGGGCTGAGCCCATGTACCCCATCGCCCCCTAGCCTATATATATGACTCCTCCTCCTCACTTCGAGACTTAGCATTGGTTTAGCTCATTTGAGATAGAGCATTGCTCATCCGCACGGATCTACTCCTCGTGAGGGACCGCACCTCTTCGGAGAAGATCCATCCGGATTCAAGGCCTCCATCCGAAGAAGACAATCAAGACCTCCTCTCGGAGAAGAACGGTTAGCTTTGCATCGTCCTTTGTTGACTTTGGATCTCGTGTTACTTTGTGCCTCGATGATCCAACACTTGTGTGATCAATTTCGTGTCGGTTGAGTGTTTCTCTCGCTTCCCCTCGTGATTTCCCTCGTGTTCTTCCGTGCATTCTTCGTGTTTCCCCGTAGGATCCACTCCAAACGTGAAAGATTGGCCCCTAGGGTTCCGCCCTACATCACTCTGTCTCCGACTTCGTAAACTGTCTCCTTGCGTTTAGAATCCACATAGCTCTTCTGCCTGGACTGGGCTACCTTGAGTCTATCGCGAATCAGCTTAAGCTTCTCTTCAGACTCTTTAATTAAATCTGGTCCAAACAACTGACGGTCTCCAACTTCATCCCATAGCAACGGTGTCCTGCACCTCCTTCCGTACAAAGCTTCGAAGGGGCCATCTTCAAACTGGCTTGATAATTGTTGTTGTACGAGAACTCTGCATATGGAAAATTGTTGTCCCAACTAGATCCATAATCTAGCGCACAAGCTCTCAACATGTCCTCCAGAATCTGATTGACTCTCTTGGTCTGTCCATTTGTTTGTAGATGAAAGGTTGTACTGAACTCTAGCCTGGTACGCAAAGTTTCGTGCAACTGATTCCATAACTTTGAGGTAAATTGGCTTCCTCTATCTGATACAATGGTCCTCGGTACACCATGCAGACATACGATCCTGGTCATGTATATCTTTGCCAAATTAGCACTGGTATAAGTGGTCTTCACTCGGATGAAATGAGCTACCTTCGTCAAACGATCAACTACAACCCATATCGAGTCATAGCCTGAATGAGTCCTGGGCAATCCCGTGATAAAATCCATGCCTAGCTTATCCCACTTCAATTCGGGTATCGGCAATGCCTGTAGCAATCTAGCTGGCTTCTGATGCTCGGCCTTCACTCTTTGACATACATCACAGACTGCTACATACTCCGCAATATCCTTCTTCATTCTGGTCCACCAAAAACTATCCTTCAAATCCAGATACATCTTAGTATTTCCTGGGTGAATCGAATACGGCGAATCATGGGCCTCCTGTAGAATCAACTTCTTGATCTCCTGATCATTGGGCACATATACGCGGTCCTCAAACCATAAGGTATCGTGCTCATCCTCATGAAATCCCTTATCTTTTCCTTTTCTCATCTTTTGCTTTATCTCGGCAATATCTTTGTCCGTCTTCTGGGCTTCTCTGATTTTATCCATCAAGGTAGACTGAATCTCCAATGCTGCTACATAGCCTCTCAGAACTATCTCCAAACATAGCTCGCGAAGATCCTCTGCTAACTCCTTGGGTAACTCTCTGGTCATGAGCGTGTTGACATGGCTCTTGCGGCTCAATGCATCGGCTACTACGTTAGCCTTTCTTGGATGATAATGCAACCTCATATCATAATCCTTAATGAGCTCCAACCATCTCCTTTGCGTGAGATTCAACTCCTTCTGCATGAAGATATACTGCAAACTCTTGTGATCCGTGTACACCTCACAATTGTTTCCGATGAGAAAATGTCTCCATGTCTTCAACGCATGCACTACAGCTGCTAACTCCAAATCATGTGTAGCATACAACTCATGGGGTTTAAGATGTCGTGAGGCATATGAAACAACTCTTCCCTCCTGCATAAGCACTGCTCCAAGTCCTCGACGAGAAGCGTCGCAATACACTTCATAATCCTTGCGTTGATCTGGCAGAATCAACACTGGTGCTGTAACCAAAAGTTTCTTCAACTCTCGGAAACTGGCCTCACATTCCTCAGTCCATTTGAACTTGGTGTCCTTCTTCAACAACTCCGTCATGGGCTTTGCAATCTTCGAGAAATTCACAATGAACCTTCGGTAGTATCCCGCGAGTCCAAGAAAACTCCGAATCTCTCCAACCGACGTGGGTGCTTCCCAGTTTCTCACAGGGACAACTTTGGTGGGGTCTACTGCTATTCCTTCTCCAGGTATAACATGTCCGAGGAATCCAACTTCCTTCAACAAAAACTCACACTTGCTGAACTTGGCATATAACTGATGTTCTCTGAGCTTCCCAAGTACCAAACGCAAATGCTCCTTATGCTCCTCTTCATTCTTCGAGTAGACCAGAATATCATCAATGAACACCACGACAAACTTATCCAAAAACTCCATAAACGCCTTGTTCATCATGTTCATGAAATAAGCAGGTGCGTTAGTCAGACCAAATGACATAACGGTATACTCATATAGCCAGTACCTTGTGGTAAAAGTTGTCTTAGGTATATCCTGCTCTCAAACCTTCAACTGGTGGTATCCTGATCGTAGATCGATCTTGGAAAATACCTTAGCTCCTTGCAACTGGTCAAACAAATCATTGATCATCGGCAGTGGATACCTGTTTTTGATCGTTACTTCATTCAATCCTCGATAGTCAACAACCATCCTAAACGATCCATCCTTCTTCTCCACTAGAAGCACCGGTGATCCCCAAGGTGACGAACTTGGGTGAATATAACCTTTATCCAGTAACTCCTTAATCTGCTTCTTAATTTCCTCCAGATCCATTGCGGGCATCCTGTATGGTCTCTTTTTTGATATTGGCTCTGTGCCTGGCAAAAGCTCATCAAAAACTCAATGTCTCTATCTGGTGGCATGCCTGGTAACTCTTCTGGAAATACATTAGGAAAATCCTTCACCACTGGTACTTCCTCCTGTACAACTCCTGATAAGGAATTCACTTGAGTCCTCGTCTGCACATGCTGGGATACATACTTAATCCTACTTCCTTCTGGGGTGGTGAGCAAATCGACTTACTGGCGCAATCGATGTTTCCTCCATACATCGATAGCCAATCCATACCCAGAATCACATCCAAACCTTGCGACTCCAAAATTATCAGGTCTGAGGGGAAAAGATGCCTACCTATGGTCAATGGCATCTGAAAACATCCTTGGCTTGCCATATATTCCGCTCCTGGCGAGCTTACTACGTAGGTGTTCTAAGAACTTTGGTGGGCAGTTTATACTTATCCACAAATCCCCTTGATATGTATGAATGCGATGCACCAGTATCAAAAAGAACGATTGTAGTAAATGACTTAACCAAAAACTTACCTATTACTGCATTTGGCTGGGCTTCAATCTCCTCCACGTTAACGTGGTTCACCTGTCCCCTGTTGAAAGGGTTAGGCTTCTTCCCAGATCTTCCATTGCCATTTCCATTCTTAGCTTCAGGACATTCATTGGCATAATGTCCAGTCTTCTGGCACTTGTAGCAAGTAATGTGACTTAGATCCTTCTTGGCGGGCGTTGCTGGGTTGGAACGGTTCTGGCCGTTGCTTTCTCCATTACCATTCCCATTTTTGGGGCCACTATGGTTGTGCGAACCTCCTTCATTGTGGTTGTGACCTCCATGGTTATGCTGAAAAGGTCCTCCCGAGTTTGGGGTAAAACAGGGCCTCTGCTGAGCTCCAGAATTGTACTTCCCTTGTCCATACTTCCTCTTGAGGTTATCAATCTGTTGTTGCTTCCCTTCAATCATGAGAGCTCTATCTACCAACTCCTGGTGGTTGTTGAAGGTTGCCACCATCAACTGCATGCTCAGCTCATCATTCAGTCCTTCCAGAAACTTCTCCTGCTTAGTTGCATCTGTAGCAACGTCATCTGGGGCATAACATGCTAACTTACTAAAATCATCCACATACTGGCCAACTATACGTCCTCCTTGGCGCAAGTTGCGAAAATCACGTTTCTTCATGGCCATAGCTCCTGCTGAAACATGGGCAGTACGAAAAGCCTGCTGAAACTGATCCCATGAGACAGTGTCGATGGGGTAAGCGGCCATGAAATTCTCCCCACCATGATGTTGCGGGTCCATCAAGCTGATGTGCGGCAAAACGCACTCTCTCCGCATCTGTGCATCCTGCAGTGGTCAACTCCCTTCAAATCTTGTGGAGCCAATCATCTGCAACTATCGGCTCGGTGCTACTGGGGAACACCGGCGGATTAAGCCTCAAGAAATGGGCTAAGTGATCAACAGGTGGTGGTGGTGGTGGGTTGTTGTTGTTGTTGTTCCCCTGATTCTGATTCTGGACTAGTATCTACATCAATGCATTCTGCTGCTGGATCAACTGAGTGAGCTTCGGTGGGAAAGCAAATCCATTATCGCGTCATGGAGGCATATGAGGGTTTAGAAAAGATGAGAAAATAAAATAGAATGAGGTCTGGAGGAAAAACACTACCATATGCACATGAGACAAACACAATCATATCACTTAAATCAATTCAAACAAGGGCATACAATGGTCTAACTATCATTACAAAAGTGCTCGGACTATACTATATACATGGGGGAATACTACTACAGTTATGGTGGTCGCCTAGAAAAATTGATCGGTGGAAGACTCCATGATATCTGCTCCAGCTTCATCAACATAGTCATCATCGCTATCGTCAGGGTCCGAGTCGGTATCGTCGATGATGATGTAGTTCTCCGGGCAAGTGGAATCGTCGTCATCTCCTCCTGGCGCGGGGTCTCCCATGAATATTCCTAGCTTCTTCTTCAGATCATCATTCTTCTCCACGAGTATCATCATTTCCTCCTCATATCCATCGTGAGTAGTCTTGAGTTCTTCTTCAACTCCGTGATCCTGGTCATTGCCTTCTTCAGATCTATCTGCGCACATCTGGTTCTCCTGGCGTCGAATGTGCTGGTTTAACTCCTGGATGAAAGTTGCAATAGATTTATCCTTCCTGGTGCTGATCATCTCCCATTGCTCATCTCGGCGCCCACAAATCTGGTAGATAGTATCCTTGAGATCCTTGTGGTAAACTTCTCCTGATGAGGACATCAACACCATTGTTACACCCACAGCCGCTGCTGCTATATATACTGGACCAATTACTAGAGCTCACGCACGCCAATTAAATTACCAGGTACTTTCGTTTCTTGGTAATGATTCTAATGTTCATGAGAATATGATGCTGCCTAAATTGGATACATTTGTTTGGCTTAGAAATGAAGGGCCTAGCTTGGAGAAGGATGAACATTGGAGCAAGAACAAGCATGGAGATGATGGCATGCGCAAGGGGAACGAGAACGGAGTTACAAGTGATGATTTCAGGACGTTGAAGCCACCATAATGAGTGCATGAAGCCTTGGACGAAATATAAAAGATGCTACTTCATAACTTTCGTACAGAGGCTATTCTAGGTGCTGCGTCACCTTATTATTGGGCCAGTCCCATGTATTTTCGAAATACTTGAGTATAGGCTGTTTTTAGAGTCCGTATGTGTGGGGAAATAAGAGATAGGGTTGCTTTCAGACCCCTTCCCCAAGGGCCACGAAATTCTCCCCTCTCCCTCCATATATACAGCCCTTAGGGCGTCGTTTAGACTTTGGGATTTGTTTAGATTAAAGTTCGCCATAGCTGCAACTTCGCGTACTTCATTTGTGTTCAATGACCAGACAAAGGCGTCACAGAACCCCACCTTCATTAATAAAGCTTTCCTCTGTTATTCGCAATATCCAGATTGCAATCTTAGTTTCTTGCTTGTTCTTCATTTGCTTGCAGGAAATAGACCCTCGGGGTCAGGTTGATCCTGCTCCGACGTGGTCAATAACCTCTCGGAGTTGGTTTAGCGATTGCTAAGGCGCGACGTCCTCGCACGTTCGTAGTCGGATCGTCAAAGTCGATTTCCACCAAAACGATAGCCACCATCTCATCGAAAGATGGGATACCTTCCAATGCGTCCCAGGATGATGTGGGCTGCCATGCTCTTTCCTAAACTCCAGGTTGGTGCATCAAAGGAAAACACTATGGGCTCAGTGACTGGCATGAAAGTCCTTCTTGGAACTTGAACTTGAATCATCCAATGATCCTCTTCTGGTAAAGTGGCGATGTAGGTCCCGGTGAAGCTTGGCAGTTCGATATTCAGGTATCTAGTGACTTCCTTCAAGTGGCGTCCAAAAGGTGTATCTTCATCCGGTTGCGTGAACTTGTTCCTTGCATCTGCCATCCTAAAGAGTAGAAAAGGGAGAGGAGTGAGAAATGAGAAGAGAGTAGTGATCTAGGGCTTTAGCTTACTGGTCGTGTCCTACAGTCAGCGTGTGCTCTGATACCATCTTGTAGCGACCAGACCTCAAACAGTCTGATCTCTATGCATCAGTGTCATCCGTGGATCGGTAATGCTGACACGCACAGTACTTGAAGGATTCATAACAGAGTAGCAATCACACACTTACTACATTGAATGTCTCAAAAGAGAACTTATTACAATAAATATGGCTTAAGGCCATCTAAATACGATAACAGCGGAAGGCTTGGAAGATAAATTGAGTCCATCAACTCCAACGGCATCACTGAGTGAAAGATCACGACCTAAGGCACCTTACTCGTTGTTTGAAAAGTCTGCAACATGAACATTGCAGCCCGAAACGGGTCAGCACATGGAATATGCTGGCAATGTAACACATAGAGAGAAATGAACAGAATAATGCTATCACTACATGCATATATGCTGGTGGAAAGCTCTATGGTTACAGTTTTGCATAAAGCCAATTTTTTCCTACAACAAAGGAATAAATTTTATTTAACCATCATGGTGGTTGTTAAACATTGAGAAGGTTCACCCAACTCAATCCCAATTAAGCATCATCATTAAACCCAATCAAATTATATTAAGAGTGATGAGATCCACATGATAATCCAAGAACTAGATACTCAAAACGTCCATAACCGGGGACACGGCTAACCATGATTAGTTTGTACACTCTGCAGAGTTTGCGCACTTTTCCCCACAAGACTCGAATACATCCATGGTTGGAGAAACGAGACACAGTCTTTCTGAAACAATAAATCTTTACTCCGGGTGGACAGTTACACCTACTTTCCCTTACATCTGCTAGTTCACCACTGAAAGAGGTCTTGCAACGTACTCAACTATGCTAGAGCCCATAATAGCTTGTGGCTGCACACGGAAGTTTCTAGCATGAATAATCTTATGATCCCTTTCATCCTGGGTGGCGGTCCATAGGAGAATCACACGGTACCCCGGGATTTCCAAAAATACAGGCAACAGTGGGTTCCCCAGGTGCCTCAATCCACCCAGATGTGTATTAAAGTAGCCACCTTAAGTTAACCATTAATTAACAATACTCACATCTGTCATGGATACACTCACCCAATCCACGTCTACAAGCATAGCATAGCAATATAAGCAACGTAGAAGTAACTCCCAAAGGTTTGATAATAAATAGGACAATAGGTACTACCTCATCTACTTCCCAAAACCCACATATTAATCAGATCCTAACCATGCAATTATTTGAGGACTGATCTAATGCAATAAAACTGGGTAGTAAAGAGGTATGATCAAAGTGTTACTTGCCTTGCTGATGATCCGTGAAACCTAGAGACTCATAGTAGCACGCTTCGCACTCCGGGTACTCTATCGCAAACAAACAAGCATACAATAAGCACTCAACTAGAAGCACGGGTAAAACTCAAATAAGAGATCTAACCAAAAAGTTCAACTTAAGAACTCCGTTTTGCAAAAAGAATCAAATCAAATGAAGCAACGAAACTCAAACTGCAAAAGAAACAAGCTCCCTTTACTAATCTGGACTTAAGCCAAATTTTACAGTAGGCTTCGAGCTGAAACTCTAGGCGCTTGAATCGCCTGATTCCGATAAACGAGTGAAAAGATAAACTAAAATGAAAATCAGGGCAGAAATCGCGATCGAAAATAATCGCGGAAAATCCCTGGAAAAAGAAAAACTGACGAACAGGCTAACGAACGAACATTTGCTGTCTGCAGCTAAATGGTGAAATCGTTTGTTAAAATGAACGAATGAACGGGCGTTCGCTAAATAATTAATCCGAAAAAATAAAACCGATCTATAAAAAAAATAAACCACGGGTTTTTAAAAAAACCATATGGTTTTCCGAAGAAAACCGGCAGCGACGGGCGGCTCCGGTGGCTACCTTGGCGGGACGGCGGCTGGCACGGGCTCCGGTGGCGGCAGGGTCGGGTGGTGGCTGGGTCAGGTGGGGTGACGGGCTTATGGCGGCTGGGCTCCGGTGGCGTGGGCGACAGGCGGCGGCGACGGCCGCATGCCGGCGGCGGCGACGGGGCTAGGGTTAGGGTTCGGTAGCGGGTGGGCTGAGGTGGCTTGGGCCTCGCAGGCACGACTTATAAGAGGGTCGGCCTGGGGAGTTCTGGCTGGTTACAGCCCAAAGTCGGTTTCGTTGTTTTAAATAATTCCACACAGAAAAACAAAGAAAAGAAATACTAAACGGAATCCAAAAATCCTGAAATAAATTTCCCCGTCCTCGAAAAATATAGCGGACAAAGTGAACATTTATTTGGGCCTCTAATGCAATTTTGAAAAACACGTATTTTTCCTAATTCAAATAAATAGCGATAAAACTCCGATTATAAATCTTATTTGATTTTAATATTAAATCTCCAATATTTCTTTATTTTGGTAAAGTCATTTTATCCCCTCTCTTTTATTTTTATAAAAGAAATATTCGAAGAGAAAATAATTAAAATCAAATGGTCCTCTTTTCAAAATTTGAGAAAACTCAAATATGAAAATAACGAAATCCCCAACTCTCTCCGTGGGTCCTTGAGTTGCGTAGAATTTCTAGGATCAAGCCAAAATGCAATAAAATATGATATGCAATGATGATCTAATGTATAGCATTCCAATCTGAAAATTTGGGATGTTACATGTACATCCCACACAGTCAATCCAAGAAGTATGTTTCTGTTCATCTATACATGCCACACAGTAACATTCCGTTCACAGGTACATCACACACAATTTTCCCCATTAAATCATTTGTGATAGCCTTGCCATTGCAGACGATATTAACAATTTTATTGTTTGCGTTATGAATGCATCACACACCGTGCCTAGAAGAAATTGTGTGGCATAGGTTGTTCTCACAGCCCTAGCTCAACCCCTGTTGCCTTGCTTGATTCTCATGTCATCATGTTACAATTCAAATGAATTTGAAGTGGGGATGACAGAACCCCCAGCACCCCCCTGGTTTATCCAAATCTTTTTCAATGAACCTGAAATGCCCTTCTAAAATGGTCATCATCTTTGTCTTGGTCTAGAACCTCTCACAAAAATGGTGCACTTCTAGGACAACAGAAGGTCACTGAATTAAATCATATTCTATTTGCAATTGGGCATTTAAATGCTATAAAATATTTTAAATTCTCAAATAATCTGAAACTATTATGTTTACTGTTGAATATATTCTAAGCAGTAGGCTTGAGCAAGTTTCATGATTTTTGGAAGTTTCTAGGTACTTTTGATAAAGCCCTGAAGTTACAGAAGTAATAGAAAACAGAAAGTAAAAGGAAAGGAACTTACCTGGGCCAACTCACCTGCGCAGCCACCTGGCGGCCCAAGTGGCCGGCCCAGCCCAGCTGGCCCCCTCCCCTGTCGTCTTCCTCCTTGCCAGGAGGACGAGCATGTGGCCGACGCACGCTGGCGCACGCTTGGCCACCTCCTGATTACCGATTCGCCCCGGCCTCTGGGGTGACGCCACACAGCCCCCCGACCTCTCTCTCACTCTACCCAAGCTTCCCCCCTCCTCTGCTCTCTTTCCTCTCGTGCCCGAGCACCGTCGTCGCTGCTGCTCGCTGTTGCCGTGGCCACAGCCACTGCCTCGCCTCACCGTTGCCTCTGCTGGGTTCGCCGTGAGCCCCTGCCCCTTTCCTCTCTCTCCCCGTGCTCGTCCGCGTCTTCTAACCATCGTGGCCATCGGAGCCGACAGCTCCTCGGCATCGGTCATGTCGCCACTGCGACTACGGCCGTGCAAGCACGCGTCTGAGCCCACCGCTGCACTCGCTGCACTCCCGCGAGTCGATCATGACCACCCATGGCTCCTGACATGCCCTGCAACACGCAAACCGCCGTTGGCCGAACTCCGGCCACTGCCGCGAGGTCGCTACCGATGAGCTCGGTCCACCCCAGCTACTCCTGCTTGCCCTGTTAGATGCGCGTGAATGCCAGCTCCCCGTAGAACCTCTCCACCACTCATTTGGTCGCCGGAGGAGGAATTCCGACGCCCTCCGCCGTCTCTGGCATCGCCGACGACGAGCCGCGGGTCAACTTCGGCGAGTTGACCTGGGGTTTAACCCCGTCTGACTAGGGTTTGACCGCCCTGGGTCACTGACACATGGGGCCAGCCCTGCGAATTAACCAGGGTTAGTATTAATTAACCTAGGTTAGTGCTAACGTAACACCAACTAACTCTGTTAGTTAGTTGTTACACTGACATGTGGGTCCCAGCCATCAGGTTTGACCTGGGCTGGCGCCTTTTGCCTGTTGATGTCACCCCGATGTCATGCTGATGCAGTGCTGACACAATAAGTCATTTTCTAGATTAAACTTAATTCAGGAAATTCCAGAAAATGTCCAAAACTTCTAAAATTCATAGGAATTCAACCATAACTGCAAATGAAATAATTTATATATGAAAAATGATCAGAAAAATCCAGTCTATCCATTTGTACTGGTTTCATGCATGTTTAAACAAGTTAACCTTGCTGTTTAGTGCAAAACATTATAAGGCACTATTTAAGATCACAAAATGAGTTTGGGTTTGAATCTTTGGTTCAAAATAGCTCAAACCCATCTCGTTGTAGTTGCATTAGGCCAACACACTCATATCACCATGTCATGATCATCCATCATATTGTGCATTGCATTGATTATGTTCCTTCTCTGTTGCCGGTGTTTGTCCCCTCTTAGTAGACGACGTACCGACGATGAGGTCAATGACACCGATGAAGAACTACACTATCTTCAGATGTGCCAGGCAAGCAAAACCCCCTTGTTCATTCCGATACAATCCCACTCTCTCGCTCCTTCTCTCTTTTACTGCATTAGGACAACAGCGATTCAACTGTTACATGCTGCGGTAGTTGAACCCCCTTTCCACTGCATGACCTGTCATTGCCACAGTAAATAGATGAAACCCACTAGCATGAGTAGGAGTTGTTTGAGCCCTGATGTGCCTACTCATTCATGCTTGTTTGTCGTGCCTGCTAAGCTTAGAGTTGTGTAGGGTCTGATTCATTGGGGATGAATTGGAACAGTGATGAACATGTCCTACTATGTGTGTGCTAAGTGCGTGAACATGATTTGGTAAAGGTAGTGGTGAGAGGCCATGTAGGAGTACATGGTGGGTTGTCTCATTGAAGCCGTCCTCAGGAACTGAGTTCTGTGTTTGTGATCCATGAACAGCTACTACCACGCATTGGGCCTGAAACCAATGGACCCTCTCGGCTTCTTAACCACCCTTGTCCTCTGTCCAGGAGTTGCAAGTAGTTTCTGGTGTTTGTAGTATGCTAGAGGCCGTGCGCAGTGCTGACCCGAGGGGTGGGCTATGATGTGGTAGGCACGTGGCACGGTGTACCGGGTGCCCGTTTGGTGTCGCGGGAATCCTGCACACATCGTTTGGGGTCGTATGTGGAAACCTCAGCCGGACTCCCTGCGGATGGAACCTGAATAGGCGATAAACCTGGACTAGAGACTTGAGTGGTTAGGTAGGCCATGGCCGACGCCCTCGTTGGGCTTCCGCTTGAAGGTTGTCGAATACATGTCGTGTAAACGACGGTAAGTGGTGAGAGCATGTGTGAAGAAGTACACCCCTGCAGGGTTAACATCATCTATTCGAATAGCCGCGTCCGCTGTAAAGGACCTCTGGGTTGCCTATATAGTTCATAGACAAGTGAAAGTGGATACTCTAAAATACGCAAGATAAGCGTGAGTGCTATGGATAGCGTTCTCGTAGGGAGACGGGAGTGGATCCATAGTGGTGTATTGCTATGGTGAATATGTGGACTCGTGTGTACCGCCTCAAAAGAGTTACTTGCAGTCGTAGTTCAGGATAGCCATCGAGTCAAAGCTGGCTTGCTGTAGTTAAACCCCACTATCCCCTTTGTTGAATGATGCATATGTAGTTAGTTCTGATGTAAGTTTTGCTGGGTACATTTGTACTCACGTTTGGTTAATTTATGTTTTTGCAGAGAGACTTCAGTCTCGCTAGTAGTTCCACTTGGACTTCGACGCTTAGCTTGCTACCTCAGCTACGATCTTGTGCCCTCGGCAGGATCTGGTAGATAGTCAGGCTTCTCAGCCTTTTTCATTTGTAGATGTCTGTGCCCAAACATGTTAAGCTTCCGCTTGTGCCTTTGGCTTGTCTGCTCTGAATGTTGGGTCATGAGACCCATGATTGTAATACTTGGCTCCTCGGGGCCTAATGAATAAATACTCCAAGTTGTGGAGTCTTGTTGTGATGCCATGTTGTATTTGCACATATCAAGCATATTGTGTGTATGTTATTGAAATGCTTGGTATGTGTGGGATCCAACAACCTAGTTGTTTATTCTTGGTAGCCTCTCTTACCGGGAAATGTCTCCTAGTGCTTCCACTGAGCCATGGTAGCCTGCTACTGCTCTAGAACACTTAGCTTGTCCGGCATCTGTCCTTCTTTGTTCCGGCGTCTGTCCCTTTGGGGAACTGCCACACGTTGTTCCTTTAAGTCCTGGTAGCTTGCTACGACTTGGGTTCATACCTTGTTGATCGGCACATTCGTTGTTGGGTCATGTATGCTTGTCCCTGTAAGTTAGTGACACCTTGGGTTTACGACTAGTCATGTCGGCCCGGGTTCTTTGTCATATGGATGCTAGTGGCACTATCATATACGTGAGCCAAAAGGCGCAAACGGTCCCGGGCCAGGTAAGGTGACACCCGTGGGAATATCGTGCATGAGTGATGAGGACATGACTACCATGGATATGACCAAAAATATTGCATACATGTATATTTGTGAGGTGATTTCTAATGCAAACTATGCAATAATTTCTTTATGTCATACAGGACAAAAATACTTCACAAACTTTTGTGCCATGTCTATTTGCAGGTGTATGGGACATTTGTACAATCCACATATGAAGATAAGGGAGAAAGAGATGTTTACTTGCTGTTCAAAAAGTTCTCTCTTGTCACTTTTGGGCCAAGAGAAGATAGAGTCCAAGTCTCTCACGTTCTGGATTCAGATTCGGACTACACAAACATACCTGACTCAAAACACCAACAACTTTTTCATACGGACTCAGAATTCGGTGATTATTTTTTTGTTGGAAAGTACATTTCGTGCTCTTTCCAACCCAATTGGATTCACCTTCAAATTCGGCTGGAGCATTTAGATATCGACGAAACAATCTGACGCTGCAGCAGAATCCGAGTCAGACTACAAGTCCAAAGGTGTTGCATCACCTCCACTTGGGCCCATGAGCCTTGTATGACCTAGAGTTAGTTTTAGGCTGCCTTGGGACGTCCTCCCACCTCCTTGGCCGCCACCCCTTGCTCCTATATAAGTATATCCATCTAGTAGATTTTTCATGGGGATTTGTTTAGTTAAAAGTTAGGCATTGCAAATTCGTTTACTTCATTTGTGTCCAACGACCAGACCAAGACCACTTTCTTACTTATTCTTCGATTGTGTGCAGGAATAGACCTTCGTGGTCAGGCTGATCGTGCTTCCAGCATCGTCAGTAACCTTAGGAGATTGGTTTAGCGATTGCTAAGGCGCAACGCCATACACGTTTGTAGTCGGATCGTGAAAGTCGTCTCCACCAAATTGATAGTTATCATCTCATTGAAAGATCAGACACCCTCGCCTCTATCAAGTGGTATCAATTTTCAGGTTGCTCGGTGGGAATTTCCAGTTTTCCCTAGATTAGATTTATTTTCTTACCTATTGTCCAAGAAAAAGCCAAAACAAAAGTTAGATCTATTCACCCTTTGTCCAAGCCAGTTTGAGGCTTTGCAATTTTCTTTTCATTGTTTGCATTATTGAATTATCGGTTGCATCGTCGTGTCGAGTTGCTGGTCTTAGTGTCTAAATCGTTTAGAGTTTCGAGTTCTATTCACATTAGTCACGTCGCCACTGCATCGTTATCCCTTCCGCTGTCCCCCACATCCATCCATCAATTTCTTGCACATGCTACCCACCGTTCATTGTCATAATCGTAGTTGAGATCGTTCACATCTTCGCTTGATCATATCTGCATCTTATCTAGTTTGTTTTGGAAAGAGGGAGAGAAAAAAAAGACAGAGAAAAAAAGAAAAAAATTCAGAGAACAAAAAGAGAGAAAAAAAGAAAGAAAAAAGTCAGAGAACAAAAAGAGAGAAACAAAAAGTAAAAAAAAGTGTGAGGAAAAATAAGAGAGCAGAAATAAAATAAAATTCTTATCTATCTAGACTCAATCTCGTAGTTGAATTCGGATTGGAATATGTTTTGTGCACTGTTCAGTAAAACAGGCATAACTTTCTCATACGAAGTCCGTTTTGGCTCCGCGAGTACTAAAATAAAAGCTAGCAATGAGCCGCATCTATATAGTTGCAGAAGCAAGTTCCATATTTGGCACCTCAAAATAGGCTTCTAAATAGGTATTTTTGCCCTCCAAAGTTCGCGAACACAGCTTACTCCAGTTTTTCAAGCTAGTTTTAGAATTTTTGGACTCCTCATATCAACTCGGAATTGAGTGATCCTTTTTGCATTAGAAAGCTTGAGTTAGTAGCATTCTTTGAAAAAATTTATCAGAAAATTGGCTCAAACTTTTCAAGAGAAAAGTTGGAGAGAGAGTTGTTGTATATCCTGCTTGGTAGTTGTTTTTCATCATTATCTTTACTGCCGTTGTGATCTTCACTTATATCTTGCTGTCCAGAGCTACTTAGTATCCTTCATTGATGCTAGTTGTGGTACCCGGTGACCTCATTAGTGTTCTAGGCTCGCGTCTCTAGTCGGGTCTAGCCTAGGACCAGCACAGTACCGTTGTTGAGCGTTTATTAAACATTGCATCTTTGAATTGATTATTGCTAATTTTTTGCTACCATATATAGCCAACCCAGCTCCACATATTTTCTACACCGTTTATACGTACGTTTCCCTGGCAATCGCTTTACACAATCTTCAGAGTTATTTGACACCGCTGGTTGCCTGCCACCACCTGGTGCATGGTAAGAACTTGTAAGATATTGATATTTGCTATACTGTGAGTGTTTTACCACCACATCCTAGTAGTTCTGATAGAGGCAAAGGTGTCCCGTCTTTCGATGAGATGATGGATATCGCTTTGGTGGAAATCGACTTTGACGACCCGACTACTAACGTGCGAGGACGTCGCGCCTTAGCAATCGCTAAACCAACTCCGAGAGGTTATTGACCACGCCGGAGCACGATCAACCTGACGACGAGGGTCTGTTTCCTGCGAGCAAACGAAGAACAAGCAAGAAACTGAGATTGCAATCTGGATATTGCGAATATAAGATGAAAGCTTTATTGATCAAGGTGGGGTTCTGGGACGCCTTTGTCTGGTGTTTAAACACAAATGAAGTACGCGAAGTTGCATCTATGGTGAACTTTTGTCTAAACAAAACCCAAAGTCTAAATGGTGCCCTAAGGGCTGTATATATGGAGGAAGAGGGGGGGGGAATTTAGTGGCCCTTGGTGGAGGGGTCCGAAATCAACCCTATCTCTTGTTTCCCCACACAGACGGACTCTAAAAATAGCCTATAGTTATCTATTTTGAAATTACATGGGCCCGGCCCAATAATAAGGTGAAGCAGCACCTAGAATAGCCTCGGGACGAAATTTATAAAGTGGCATCTTGTATATTTCGTCCAAGGCTTAATGCACCCATTATGGTGGCTTCAAAGTCCTGAAATCATCACTGGTAACTCTGTTCTTGTTCCCCTTGCTCATGCCATCATCTCCATGCTTGCTCTTGCTCCAATGTTCATCCTTCTCCAAGCTAGGCCCTTCATTTGTAAGGAAAACAAATGTATTCAATTTTGGCAGCATCATATTCTCATGAACATTAGAATCATTACCAAGAAATGTAAGTACCGGTAATTTAATTGGCGTCTTGAGCTCTAGTAATTGGTCCAAGATGTATAGCAGCAGGGGCTGTGGGTGTAACAATGGTATTGATGTCCTCATCATCATCCCTTCTTGAAATGAAGTCGTCCTCGACGGAAGCTCATCTTCCTCACCCAAATAAGGCTTCAAATCTACAATGTTAAAAGTGGGACTAACCCCAAAATCTACAGGCAGCTCAAGTTTATATGCATTATCATTTATTTTCTCTAACACCTTAAAAGGACCATCAGCACGTGGCATTAGCTTTGATTTGCGCAAATCAGGAAATCTATCCTTCCGCAAATGTAACCAAACAAGATCTCCAGGTGCAAACACAACATGTTTTCTACCCTTATCTCCAGAAAGTTTATATTTAGCATTCATACGCTCAATGTTTTCCTTAGTTAACTCATGCATTTTTAAAATCGATTCAGCACGTTGTTTAGCAACAAAATTAACCTTCTCCGAAGATGGAAGAGGCAACAAATCAATAGGTGCACGAGGTAGGAAACCATACACAATTTCAAAAGGGCACATCTTAGTAGTAGAATGCAATGAACGATTATAAGCAAATTCAATATGAGGATAGCATTCTTCCCACATATTCTTATTATTCTTCAAAACAGCCCTAAGCATAGTAGACAATGTTCTATTGACTACTTCAGTTTGTCCATCAGTTTGGGGGTGACAAGTAGTACTAAAAAGCAGTTTAGTCCCCAAGTTAGCCCATAAACATATCCAAAAGTGGCTAAGAAATTTAGTATCACGATCTGAAACAATAGTATTTGGCACACCATGCAAGCGAATAATTTCAGGGAAGAACAAATTAGCAAAATTAATAGCATCATTGCTTTTATGACATAGTATAAAATGTGCCATTTTCGAGAATCTATCCACGACAACAAATATGCTATCCCTCCCCTTCTTTGTTCGAGGTAAACCTAAAACAAAATCCATAGATATATCCTCCCAAGGAACACTAGGTACAGGCAAAGGCATATATAAACCATGAGGATTGAGTCGTGACTTAGCTTTTTGACATGTAGTGCAGCGAGCAACAAAGCGCTCAACATCCCGTCTCATCTTTGGCCAAACGAAATGTGTAGCAAGTACGTCCTCCGTCTTTTTCACGCCAAAGTGTCCCATTGGTCCTCCTCCATGCGCCTCCAGCAACAACAAAAGACGAACAGAGCTAGCTGGAATGCATAGCTTGTTATCACGGAACACAAATCCATCATTAACGACGAACTTGTTCCAAGTTGTTCCTTCTTTATAATTCTGCAATACATCTTTAAAATCAGCATCATGCACATATTGATCTTTGATGGTCTCCAAACCAAATATTTTGAAGTCAAGTTGTGAAAGCATAGTATAGCGACGAGACAATACATCAGCAATAACATTTTCTTTACCCTTCTTGTGTTTAATGACATAAGGAAAAGTCTCAATGAATTCAACCCATTTAGCATGTCTACGATTCAGTTTAGCTTGACTTTTAATATGTTTCAAAGATTCATGATCAGAATGTATAACAAATTCATTGGGCCATAAATAAGGTTGCCATGTTTCTAAAGTCCGAACAAGAGCATATAATTCTTTATCATAAGTAGAATAATTCAGACTAGGCCCACTCAATTTTTTAGAAAAGTATGCAACAGGTTTGCCCTCTTGTAATAACACACCTCCTAATCCAATTCCGCTAGCATCACGTTCAAGCTCAAAAGTCTTATTAAAATCAGGAGGTTGGAGTAAAGGAGCATGTGTCAATTTATCTTTCAACACCGTGAAGGCTTCCCCCAAACAAAAAGCACATCCTTCTTTGTAAGCTCATTGAGAGGTGCAGCAATGGTGCTGAAATCTCTCACAAAACGCCTATAGAATCCAGCGAGGCCAAGAAAACTCCTCACGTGTGTGACCATTTTGGGCTGCGGCCAACTCTCAATAGCTTCAATCTTGGCTTTATCAACTTCAATTCCCTTTGGAGTAACAACATAGCAAAGAAAAGACACTCGGTCGGTGCAAAAGGTGCACTTCCCAAGGTTACCAAACAAACGTGCATCACGTAGAGCAATAAAAACAGCACGTAAATGTTCCAAATGTTCCTCCAAAATCTGCTATAAATCAATATGTCATCAAAGTAAACTACCACAAATCGTCCAATGAAAGAACGTAAAACTACGTTCATTAATCTCATGAAAGTACTAGGTGCATTAGTTAACCCAAAAGGCATGACTAACCACTCATATAATCCAAACTTAGTTTTAATTGCTGTTTTCCATTCATCCACCAATTTCATACGAATTTGATGGTATCCACTACGCAAATCAACTTTAGAGAATATTGTAGAGCCAATCAATTCATCAAGCATATCATCTAGCCTAGGAATAGGATGACAACAATGAATAGTAATATTATTAATGCCTCTACAATCAACACACATACGCGATGTACCATCCTTTTTCGGACTAGAATAATAGGAACAACACAAGGACTAAGGGATTCGCGTATATAACATTTGTCGAGAAGCTCTTGTACTTGACGCATAATCTCCTTCGTCTCCTCTGGATTGGTACGGTATGGCGCACGGTTTGGCAGTGAAGCACCGGGAATTAAGTCAATCTGATGCTCAATCCCTCGAATAGGCGGTAATCCAGGTGGCACGTCTTGTGGAAAGACGTCAGCGAACTCGTGCAAAACGTTAGTGATAGCAGGAGGCAAAGAGGAAGGCACGTCCTCGAATGAAAATAATGCCTCTTTGCACACAAAAGCATAGCAAACAGATTTGCTAAAATCTAGCTCATCAATATCAGATTTAGTGGCAAGTAAACATGCACTTTTCATTTTAATTTCAGAAGCAACACTAGATGGTTTACTATTAGGCTTCATTTGTTGCTCAAATTCTTTTGCCACAATCTGATTTTCGCTATTGTTTTTCTCCTGTTTTGCTTTATTAGCTCTATTAATATCATCTTTCAAAATGGACTCAGGAGTCATAGGAAGCAAAGTAATATTTTTATCTTTCTGAACAAGCGTATACTGATTGTTTCTACCCTGGTGTACGGAATTTTTATCAAATTGCCATGGTCGACCAAGTAATAAGGAACATGCTTGCATAGGTACCACATCACAATCAACATAATCAGCATATGTAGAGATACTAAAATGCACACAAACAGTACGTGTTACCTTAACCTTGCCGCTGTTGTTGAACCATTGGATGTCGTAAGGATGTGGATGTGGTCTTGTGGTGAGAGATAGCTTCCCCACCATCTCCATGCTAGCCAAGTTGTTGCAGCTCCCGCCATCTATGATGACGCGCACAGGACATTCCTTCACAACTCCCTTTGTATGGAACAATTTATGCCTCTGATTTTGCTCAGCTTGTGTAACCCGCACTCTCAAAACACGTTGAGCAACTAAACATTCATACCTGTCAGCATCTTCAGGAGCCATGTATTGCGTCTCATGATCAGAATCATCTCCACCGTGTTCTTCACTTGTTATAAGGGCTAAAGTCTCCTCATGATAGTCACTAGCAGACGCATACCCACCATCCTCAGTAGCAATCATCACACACTGAGATTTGCATTCTCGCGCATAATGTCCTCTTCCCTTACAACGACAACAAATAATATCACTTGTGTGCCCTGTTGATGCCATGGACGAAGAAGAGCTCTGTGCAGGCCCGGCAGGTGCGCTCTTGGCAGATAGTGGTGGTTGTGCCTGCTTTCTTGTATCACGGCTGGAGGTAGCAGCTGATGGAGGTGCTGGTACAGTGGAAGTAGAGGATGCATGCGATGTCCATGATGAAAGTCGACCTACAGAAAAGTTAGTTCGCGCCAATGCTTGTCGATCCTGCACTTCACGTTCAGCTTTACAAGCAAGATGGAATAAATGAGTGATATTAGTATACTCCTTATACTCTAGAATGGTCTGAATCTCTCTATTTAATCCACCCATAAAACGTGCAAGCATAGCTTCATTCTCCTCAACAATACCACATCTAATCATGCCAGTTTTGTAATACCTGATAATATTCTTCTACAGAATTTTTTTCTTGTCTTAAGCTCTGCAATTTTTGAAGTAATTCACGTTGATAATATGGTGGAACCCAACGAGTACGCATAGCAGTTTTCAAAACAGCCCAAGTAGCTAGAACAGGATATAATCTACAATGATCAGACCACCATACACATGCAAAGCTAGTAAAGCACAAACAGCAGCAGGAACACGTCTCTCCTCAGGATATTGTAAACATGTAAATTGTTGTTCAGTTTCTAACTCCCAAGTAAGATATATATCAGGAACATATCTACCCTCAAACGGTGGAATATCCAATTTCAGTTTAGGGAGATGGTCATGATCTCGTACCTGCGGTGGTGTTGCAGGCCTACTGTTGCGAATATATACCTGAGGTCGACCTGCTGGTGGTGGTGCTGGTGGCTGCACGTAGTTCTGATTTTGATCAACCTCATCCTCGTAATAGTCCTCCATCTCTGCAGTAACAGCAGGAGCTATAGAAGCACCAACAACAATAGCAGCGACACCCGAATTTTGTCCTGGCTCAATAGGAACACGCTGTGCTCGCCCTACTGTATCGCGGTGTAGAACTGGTTGTGGGAGGCATTTGAGTAATTCATCAAACTTGGCGTCCAACTTGGTGTCAATTGACTTCTCAATGTCATCCATCTTCTCCATTGCCTTTCCAAAACTGGCCATCACATCTTCCACCTATTGACCCATCATTTGCCGAAACTTATCCTGAAGTGATAGAGGCAAAGGTGTCCCGTCTTGCGATGAGATGATGGATTTCGCTTTGGTGGAAGTCGACTTTGACGATCCGACTACGAACGTGCGAGGACGTCGCGCCTTAGCAATCGCTAAACCAACTCCGAGAGGTTATTGACCACGCTGGAGCATGATCAACCTGACCACGAGGGTCTGTTTCTTGCGAGCAAAGGAAGAACAAGCAAGAAACTGAGATTGCAATCTGGATATTGCGAATATAAGATGAAAGCTTTATTGATCAAGGTGGGGTTCTGTGACGCCTTTGTCTGGTCGTTGAACACAAACGAAGTACGCGAAGTTGCAGCTATGGCGAACTTTAATCTAAACAAAACCCAAAGTCTAAACGGTGCCCTAAGCGCTGTATATATGGAGGAAGAGGGGGGAATTTCGTGGCCCTTGGTGGAGGGGTCCGAAATCAACCCTATCTCTTGTTTCCCCACACATACGGACTCTAAAAATAGCCTATACGTATGTATTTCGAAATTACATGGGCCTGGCCCAATAATAAGGTGACGCAGCACCTAGAATAGCCTTGGGACGAAATTTATGAAGTGGCATCTTGTATATTTCGTCCAAGGCTTCATGCACCCATTATGGTGGCTTCAAAGTACTGAAATCATCACTTGTAACTCCGTTATTCTTCCCCTTGCACATGCCATCATCTCCATACTTGTTCGTGCTCCAATGTCCATCCTTCTCCAAGCTAGGCCCTTCATTTGTAAGCAAAACAAATGTATCCAATTTAGGCAGCATCATATTCTCATAAACATTAGAATCATTACCAAGAAACGGAAGTACCTGATAATTTAATTGGCGGGCGCGTGCTCTAGTAATTGGTCCAGTATATGTAGCAGTAGGGGCTGTGGGTGTAACAATGGTATTGATGTCCTCATCATCCTCCCCTTCTAAAAATGAAGTCGTCCTCGACGGAAGCTCATCTTCCTCACCCAAATAAGGCTTCAAATCTGCAATGTTAAGAGTGGGACTAACCCCAAAATCTGCAGGCAGCTCAAGTTTATATGCATTATCATTTATTTTCTCTAACACCTTAAAAGGTCCGTCAGCACGTGGCATTAGCTTTGATTTGCGCAAATCAGGAAATCTATCCTTACGCAAATGTAACCAAACAATATCTCCAGGTGCAAACACAACATGTTTTCTCCCCTTATCTCCAGCAAGTTTCTATTTAGCATTCATACGGTCAATGTTTTCCTTAGTTAACTCATGCATTTTTAAAATCAATTCAGCATGTTGTTTAGCATCAAAATTAACCTTCTCCAAAGATGGAAGAGGCAACAAATCAATAGGTGCACGAGGTAGGAAACCATACACAATTTCAAAAGGGCACATCTTAGTAGTAGAATGCAATGAACGATTATAAGCAAATTCAATATGGGGCAAGCATACCTCCCACATTTTCTTATTATTCTTCAAAATAGCCCTAAGCATAGTAGACAATGTTCTATTGACTACTTCAGTTTGTCCATCTGTTTGGGGGTGACAAGTAGTACTAAAAAGCAGTTTAGTCCCCAACTTAGCCCATAAACATCTCCAAAAGTGGCTAAGAAATTTAGTATCACGATCTGAAACAATAGTATTGGGCACACCATGCAAGTGAATAATTTCACGAAGGAACAAATCAGCAA
Organism: Aegilops speltoides; assembly: GCA_021437245.1. Classification (NCBI taxonomy): domain Eukaryota; kingdom Viridiplantae; phylum Streptophyta; class Magnoliopsida; order Poales; family Poaceae; genus Aegilops; species Aegilops speltoides. The sequence continues at coordinate 206,306,735 of CM038141.1, forward strand.
CATTAACAGCATCATTGCTTTTATGACATGGCATAAAGTGTGCCATTTTCGAGAATCTATCCACGACAACAAATATGCTATCCCTCCCCTTCTTTGTTTGAGGTAAACCTAAAACAAAGTCCATAGATATATCCTCCCAAGGAACACTAGGTACAGGCAAAGACATATATAAACCATGAGGATTGAGTCGTGACTTAGCTTTTTGACATGTAGTGCAGCGAGCAACAAAGAGCTCAACGTCCCGTCTCATCTTTGGCCAAAAGAAATGTGTAGCAAGTACGTCCTCCATCTTCTTCACGCCAAAGTGTCCCATTAGACCTCATCCATGCGCCTCCTGCAACAACAAAAGACGAACGGAGCTAGCTGGAATACATAGCTTGTTAGCACGGAACACAAATCCATCATTAACGATGAACTTGTTCCAAGTTGTTCCTTCTTTACAATTCTGCAATACATCTTTAAAATCAGCATCATGCACATATTGATCTTTGATGGTCTCCAAACCAAATATTTTGAAGTCAAGTTGTGAAAGCATAGTATAGCAACGAGACAATGCATCAGGAATAACATTTTCTTTACCCTTCTTGTGTTTAACGACAAAAGGGAAAGTCTCAATGAATTCTACCCATTTAGCATGTCTATGATTCAGTTTAGCTTGACTTTTAATATGTTTCAAAGATTCATGATCAGAATGTATAACAAATTCTTTGGGCCATAAATAATGTTGCCATGTTTCTAAAGTCCAAACAAGAGCATATCATTCTTTATCATAAGTACAATAATTCAGACTAGGCCCACTCAATTTTTCAGAAAAGTATGCAACAGGTTTGCCATCTTGTAATAACACACCTCCTAATCCAATTCCGCTAGCATCACATTCAAGCTCAAAAGTCTTATTAAAATCAGGAAGTTGGAGTAAAGGAGCATGCGTTAACTTATCTTTCAACACCGTGAAGACTTCTTCCTGTGCGGTACCCCAAACAAAAGGCACATCCTTCTTTGTAAGCTCATTGAGAGGTGTAGCAATGGTGCTGAAATCTCTCACAAAACGCCTATAGAATCCAGCGAGGCCAAGAAAACTCCTCACTTGTGTGACCGTTTTGGGCTGCGGCCAACTCTCAATAGCTTCAATCTTGGCTTTATCAACTTCAATTCCCTGTGGAGTAACAACATAGCCAAGAAAAGACACTCGGTCAGTGCAAAAGGTGCACTTCCCAAGGTTACCAAACAAACGTGCATCGCGTAGAGCAATAAAAACAGAACATAAATGTTCCAAATGTTCCTCCAAAGATCTGCTATAAATCAATATCTCATCAAAGTAAACTACCACAAATCGTCCAATGAAAGCACGTAAAACTTCGTTCATTAATCTCATGAAAGTACTAGGTGCATTAGGTTAACCCAAAAGGCATGACTAACCACTCATATAATCCAAACTTAGTTTTAAATGCTATTTCCATTCATCCCCCAATTTCATATGAATTTGATGGTATCCACTACGCAAATCAACTTTGGAGAATATTGTAGAGCCACTCAATTCATCAAGCATATCATCTAGCCTAGGAATAGGATGACGATAACAAATAGTAATATTATTAATGCCTCTACAATCAACACACATACGCGATGTACCATCCTTTTTCGGCACTAGAATAATAGGAACAGCACAAGGACTAAAGGATTCGCGTATATAACCTTTGTTGAGAAGCTCTTGTACTTGACGCATAATCTCTTTCTTCTCCTCTGGATTGGTACGGTATGGTGCACGGTTTGGCAGTGAAGCACCAGGAATTAAGTCAATCTGATGCTCAATCCCTCGAATAGGCGGTAATCCCGGTGGCACGTCTTGTGGAAAGACGTCAGCGAACTCCTGCAAAATGTTAGTGACAGCAAGAGGCAAAGAGGAAGGCACGTCCTCGAATGAAAATAATGCCTCTTTGCACACAAAAGCATAGCAAAAGATTTGCTAAAATCTAGCTCATCAATATCAGATTTAGTGGCAAGTAAACATGCACTTTTCAATTTAATTTCAGAACAACACTAGATGGTTTACTATTAGGCTTCATTTGTTGCTCAAATTCTTTTGCCACAATCTGATTTTTACTGTTATTTTTCTCCTATTTTGCTTTATTAGCTCTATTAATATCATCTTTCAAAATGGACTCAGGAGTCATAGGAAGCAAAGTAATATTTTTATCCTTATGAACAAGAGTATACTGATTGTTTCTACCATGGTGTACAGAAGTTTTATCAAATTGCCCTGGGCGACCAAGTAATAAGGAACATGCTTGCATAGGTACCACATCACAATCAACATAATCAGCATATGTAGAGATACTAAATTGCACACGAACAGTACATGTTACCTTAACCTTGCCGCTGTTGTTGAACCATTGGATGCAGTCAGGATGTGGATGTGGTCTTGTGGTGATAGATAGCTTCTCCACCATCTCCTTGCTAGCCAGGTTGTTGCAGCTCCCTCCATCTATGATGACGCGCACAGAACGTTCCTTCACAACTCCCTTTGCATGGAACAAATTGTGCCTTTGATTTTGCTCAGCTTGGGTGACCTGCACACTCAAAACACGTTGAGAAACTAAATATTCGTACCTGTCAGCGTCTTCAGGAGCCATGTATTACGTGTCATGATCAGAATCATCTCCACCATGTTCTTCATGTGTAATTAGAGCCAAAGTGTCCTCATCGTAGTCACTAGCGGACTCATACCCACCATCCTCAGTAGTAATCATCACACGCTGAGATTTGGATTCTCTCGCAAAATGACCTCTTCCCTTACAACGACGACAAATAATATCACTTGTGTGCCCTGTGGATGCCATGGAAGAAGAAGAGCTCTGTGTAGGCCCGGCAGGTGCGCTCTTGGCAGATAGTGGTGGTTGTGCCTGCTTTCTTGTACCATGGCTGGAGGTAGCTGCTAATGGAGGTGCTAGTGTAGTGGAAGTAGAGGATGCACGCGGTGTCCATGATGAAAGTCGACCTGCAGAAAAGTTAGTTCGCGCCAATGCTTGTCGATCCTGCACTTCACGTTCAGCTTTACAAGCAAGATGGAATAAACGAGTGATATTAGTATACTCCTTATACTCTAGAATGGTCTGAATCTCTCTATTTAATGCACCTATAAAACGTGCATGCATAGCTTCATTCTCCTCAACAATACCACATCCAATCATGCCAGTTTGTAATTCTAGATAATATTCTTCTACAGGAATTTTTCCTTGTCTTAAACGCTGCAATTTTCTGAAGCAATTCACGCTGATAATATGGTGGAACCCAACGAGTACGCATAGCAGTTTTCAAAGCAGCCCAAGTAGTTGGAATAGGATATAATCTACAATGTTCAGACCACCATGCACATGCAAAACTAGTGAAAGCACAAACAAAGAAGAAGAACCCGTCTCTCCTCGGGATATTGTAAACATGTAAAACGTTGTTCAGTTTCTAACTCCCAAGTAAGATATATATCAGGAACATATCTACCCTCAAATGGTGGAATATTCAATTTCAGTTTCGGAATATGGTCATTATCTCGTACCTGAGGTGGTGGTGCAGGCCTCCCGTTGCGAATATATACCTGAGGTCGACCTGCTGGTGGTGGTGCTAGTGGCTGCACGTAGTTCTGATTTTGATCAACCTCATCCTCATAATAGTCCTCCACCTCTACAGTAACAGCAGGAGCTATAGAAGCACCAACAGCAGTAGCAGCGGCACTAGAATTTTGTCCTGGCTCAATAGGAACACGCTGTGCTCGTCCATACTGATTCGGAAAGGGGCATTGTTGTTGTTGTTGTTGTTGTTGTTGTTGTTGTTGTTATTGTTGTTGTTGTAGAGGTGCGATAGGTGCAGCCGGTGGTGGTTGTGGAAAACGCGCGAGCAATTCATTAAACTTGCTATCAAGCTTTGTTTCGAACGTCTTCTCAATGCCATCTATGTTCTCCATGGCCTCGTCAAATCTGTTTAGCACATCTTGCACCTGTCCACTCATCATTTGCTGAAATTTATCATGTAGCGGTTTGTTCGTCAGGTTCTCCCAATCAGTCTTATCGGCTTGTGATCCTACCATGGATAGCAGCAAATAGAAACACACAAGAATATGATCCTACAGACTACTAAGAAGTGGTGGTGGTGTATCACAAACCCGTCAAGCAAATCTCAAATTCTTACCAGTTCTTACCCTGCAACAGGTGGTGATCGGCAACCGTTGTAGGCAAAACTCTCAAAGCTTGGATAGAGCGATTACCAGGGAGAGTCAAATGCACGGCGTAGATGTATGTGGAGCTGGGAAGGCTTATAATATGGTAGCAAAAAAAAGGTCAGCAATAATCAATTCAGAGATGCAAAGTTGAATAAACGCTCAACGACGGTACTGTGCTGGTCCTAGGCTAGACCGTGCTAGAGACGCGAGCCTAGAACACTAACAAAATCACGGCGCTGCACTTAAACCAGGGAAAAGCACACTCTGGATTTTTGTTCACTTTTTTTTGTGCTCCTCTTTTTTTTTTGCCAAAAATCACTATAATGGCGAGTGTCTCAAAACTCTTCCCAAGTCAAGATAACAGGATAGGCACGAAATTTTTTTGACCAATTTTTTTTCGACTGCCCGGACCAAAAAACTGGAAACGGGTCAAAAAAACTTTCTATAACGACGACTGTCTCTATACGCTTAGAAACACCTAAAAACAGGATAGCCAGAATTTTTTTTGTCCAGTGCGTTTTTGGAAAATTTTGGGCCTAAACGGAGGGTGGTTTTCGGACTCTTTTTTTTTTTGAAACCTACTCCGGCAAGGAAACACGAATCGGAAACTAGATGAATCTCGAAAAGAAACCTAATATGAAAAGAAATCGGATTGGTGGTGGATATATGGTGGTAGATGGCAGCGATGGTGATATATGGCAACAGTGGTGGTATATGGATACGGATTCGAAGCGGTGGTGGTAGATGGTAGGGGCGATGATGATGGTGCGGCGGCGGCATGACAACTTATGACCAGAACTCGAAACTCTAAAAGACTAGACTCTAAGACCAGCAACTAGACACGACGATGCAACCGCAAATTCAACAACGCAAATATAGAAAAGATTATGCAAAGGCTCAGACTGGTTCGGATAGGATGAACTAACCCTAATTTTTTTTGTGGCTTTTTCGTGGACTATAGGTATGAAGAACAAACTCGATTTAAACTACGAAAAACTGTAAATTCTCACCGAGAAACCTCGAAATCTGATACCACTTGATAGAGGCAAAGGTGTCCCGTCTTTCGATGAGATGATGGATTTCGCTTTGGTGGAAGTCGACTTTGACGATCCGACTACGAACGCGCGAGGATGTCGCGCCTTAGCAATCGCTAAACTAACTTCGAGAGGTTATTGACCACGCCGGAGCATGATCAACCTGACCACGAGGGTCTGTTTCCTGCGAGCAAACAAAGAACAAGCAAGAAACTGAAATTGCAATCTGGATATTGCGAATATAAGATGAAAGCTTTATTGATCAAGGCGGGGTTCTGTGACGCCTTTGTCTGGTCGTTGAACACAAACGAAGTACGGGAAGTTGCAGCTATGGCAAACTTTAGTCTAAACAAAACCCAAAGTCTAAACGGTGCCCTAAGGGCTGTATATATGGAAGAAGAGGGGGGAATTTTGTAGCCCTTGGTGGAGGGGTCCGAAATCAACCCTATCTCTTGTTTCCCCACACAAACGAATCTAAAAATAGCCTATAGTTATCTATTTCGAAATTACATGGGCCTGGCCCAATAATAAGGTGATGCAGCACCTAGAATAGCCTCGGGAGGAAATTTATGAAGTGGTATCTTGTATATTTCGTCCAAGGCTTCATGCACCTATTATGGTGGCTTCAAAGTCCTGAAATCATCACTGGTAACTCTGTTCTTGTTCCCCTTGCTCATGCCATCATCTCCATGCTTGCTCTTGCTCCAATGTTCATCCTTCTCCAAGCTAGGCCCTTCATTTGTAAGCAAAACAAATGTATCCAATTTAGGCAGCATCATATTCTCATGAACATTAGAATCATTACCAAGAAAAGAAAGTACCTGGTAATTTAATTGGGATGCGCGAGCTCTAGTAATTGGTCTAGTATGTATAGCAGCGGTGGCTGTGGGTGTAACAATGGTATTGATGTCCTCATCAAGTTCATAGGAACATTATTCTCAGATTTTTTTCTTGTTTTCTACTATGTATGGCAGGTTCCGGAGTTGTTAGTTCTTGGGCTTCATTAATTGTGGGAAATTTGCCATCACCTAAGAAATTAAAATAACCGTCACAAGAGGAGCAACAACATCAGAATGCACATGAGGTTAATGTTTCCATGCCACCATTTACTGGTCGTTTGAGGCCTGATTTATATATTGAATGGGAGTACAAAATAAATGTTATATTTGCTTCCCACATTTTTGATGAGCATGGAAATTTTCAAGTTGCGGTTGGTACTTTCAGTAGCTTCGCTTTAGTTTGGCGGAGTGAATACTGTCGGTTAAACTATGATTATATACCTACTACTTGGGATGGTTTAAAACATGTTATGAGAGATAGATTCGTCAATGTTTATTATACTCGTGGCATGATTAAAAAATTAGAACATTTAAGACAAGGTAGTGACACTATAACAAAATATTATGATGATTTACAAACTACCTTGTTGCACACATTTTCAGAAGAAAGTGAAGAAGATTTTATGGATAGATTTTTGGGAGGATTAAACCATGATAATTAGGAGATACTAATTGATGAGGACATCAATACTATTGTTACACCCACAGCCCCTACTGCAATACATACTGGACCAATTACTAGAGCTCACGCATGCCAATTAAATTACCAGGTACTTTCGTTTCTTGGTAATGACTCAAATGTTCATGAGAATATGATGCTGCCTAAATTGGATACATTTGTTTTGCTTACAAATGAAGGGCCTATCTTGGAGAAGGATGAACGTTGGATCAAGAACAAGCATGGAGATGATGGCATGCGCAAGGGGAACAAGAACGGAGCTACAAGTGATGATTTCAGGACATTGAAGCCACCATAATGAGTGCATGAAGCCTTGGACGAAATATACAAGATGCCACTTCATAATTTTCGGCCATAGGCTATTCTAGGTGCTGCGTCACCTTTTTATTGGGCCACGCCCACGTAATTTCGAAATACATAAGTATAGGCTATTTTTAGAGTCCGTATGTATGGGGAAACAAGAGTTAGGGTTGGTCGGACCCCTCCCTCAGGGGCCACGAAATTCCCCCCTCTTCCTCCAAATATACAGCCCTTAGGGCATCGTTTAGACTTTGGGTTTTGTTTAGATTGAAGTTCGCCATAGCTGCAACTTCGTGTACTTCGTTTGTGTTCAACGACCAGACAAAGGCGTCACAGAACCCCACCTTGATCAATAAAGCTTTCATCTTATATTCCCAATATCCAGATTGCAATCTCAGTTTCTTGCTTGTTCTTCGTGTGCTCGAAGGAAACAGACCCTCGTGGTCAGGTTGATCGTGCTCCGGCGTGGTCAATAACCTCTCGGAGTTGGTTTAGCGATTGCTAAGGCGCGACGTCCTCGCACGTTCATAGTCGGATCGTCAAAGTTGACTTCCACCAAAGCGAAATCCATGATCTCATTGAAAGACGGGACACCTTTGCCTCTATCACTAATTCGTGAAGAGTGTTATCCTATGGACCATTTGTTTCGTCTTGCTTGTAAAGCTGAACAGGAAATAAAACGGCGTGTTGCCCACAAGGAGAACAAGCGCACAGTTGACATTCCAACTGTTGATACAGATGTTTCTTCAACTACTAGGCGTACTATGACAATCACATCCGTTGTTGCGAGGACTACGTCATATCCACCATGTGACACATCATCATCGAGGGTGCCTGCATCATCTGAGTTGATCATAAGAGGTAATGACAAAGGTACGCATTTTCCACTTTCACATGAGAATGATGCATGCCTAGTTAACTTGAATATTTACCTATTGATTTAAGCACACCACCTATTTTAGAGACTCGTGTTACTGTCATGAATGTGTCATGTGATCAAACAACTGAAATACCAACAATTTTGACTGCACCCACTAAATTAACCGTTGATGCAAAAGAACCGATGTTTAATCATTTTGATATGACCTCCAACAAACTTGTGACACGAGATATGATACCAAGATATGCACCACGATGATATGGTATGTATTCTATGGGAAGTATAATCACTAATGTGCACAAGTAACGTTGTCGGCAATACTCAAATGGCTAGTCTCGATACGCAAGTAACGCAAAATTGGCTAGGGGTTAACAATGCAATTGCAAGGGGAATATACAATGGTGTCGTTGAAGTTACCATCTTTTGTGATGATGAGTAGCGGTGTTCTTGATGTAGATACCAAGATGATGTAGACCCGTCCCTAAGTAGCCGAAACACCTTAGGAAACGGTAAAAACCGCAAACTCAAAATCTCAAGGACAAAAGTCAAATGGTGGTAGCGGAAAGCGGTGGTGGTATGTGAAGAAGCAATCGTCCCTAAGTAGCCGAAACACCTTAGGAGACTCAAATCACTACTCAAGCAACCACTTATGCTAAGGGGATCAAGATGGGTTAGGTTGCCATAGTCGATGGTGGTGTAGCGGATGATATGGTGGAGGGCCTAAGCAATCTTGCCAAAATGACGAAATTTTGGTGGAGTCAAATGGTGTTGTTGCCTATCTAGGTGGATGGGGATGTCAATAGCTACTCAACAGGCTAAAGAACGCGAAAATCGGACTCCGGATGTGGAAGTTATGGCCGAAATGGTGAAGTACTCGCAGCTGACCTTGGGGGGCCGTGCTCACGGGGGTAGGAGCCCGTGGGCACGGGGTCCCGTGCGCACGGTACACGCACCGAAGGCATGGGGTCACCTGGGACACGCGGGTTTGGCGGATTTCTTGCGATCTGGGCGGCCAAATGGATGGATCTCGTGGCTGGGGTGTAGCTGGGGGGTAAGGGGGTGGTATGGGAGGTGGGACTACGGCCGAAGCGCACAGGAAGGGCCGTTCGCACGGGGTCTGCGAAGCCCGTGTGCACGGGGGACCATGTGCACGGGGTCCCGATGGCCCGTGTGCATGGGGTCCTCGAGGAGCGGACGAACAGCTCCTGATCCGTGGCTAATCTCGCATAAGAGGTCAAAATCGAAGGGTGGAAGGTAGCGGAAGGTGGTAGAGGGGTGGATCTACTTGCTAAACACCAAATCCGTGGATCAAATCCAACAAAATCACACTAAACCAACAAATCACAAAAAAAATTGGAGCTATTTTTGGTGGGGAAATTTTCGAATTTAGGACAAAAAAAACAAAATCAAGCTAGAAAACAAGGGGTAGGGGCTCCAAAAACGTGATCAACGTGGCTCATGATACCATAGATGATGTAGGGTGGAACCCTATGGGGAGATCTTAAACGAACTGGAGGGGGAATCCCCAAGAACAAGATGAACAAAGGAGGGAAAACAAGAGGAACACTCAAGAACAAGTCAAATCACACATCCACTAGACAATCAAACACACAAGATCCACAAGGTACATGAACAACAAAGGGAAATAAGATACATGGTAGAGTTCATCCCAAATCCTATGAAGGAGATGAGGGCTTGATGATCCTATGATTGGGATCCTTCCCCAAGGAGGAGGTCTTGATGTTTGGTCACTCCAAGAGGAGGTCTTGATCTCCTAGTGGAGTGGATCCATGGAGCAAAGCTCTCATATGTCTAACATATCCTTTGCTAACCCAAACAAATGGTCTAGGTACGGAATATATAGCCATGGGGGCGAAGTGGAGGAAGAGGAGGCCCAAACAGCAATCACCGCCATCCATCCTGTAGGGCCCGTGCGCACGGGGTAAGTTAGGCCCGTGCGCACGGGGGTCCCGTGGGCACGGTACAGGTCCGTGCGCACGGGGTGCTCCAGCGCAAACTCTCTGAGTAGTCCGTGCGCACGGGGTCTTGGGGGCCCGTGCGCACGGGGTTGCCTGGGACCTCCTGTCCAGCTCCTGTTGGGCTCCATCTTCTTCCTTGTGGCCTTGGGGTCCTTCTCCTACTCCTTTGGGGTGTTCCTCACCAGCTTGTGGTCGTCGGTCTTTGTATCTAAGGACACATAGAGCTCTTTGGTGAGGTAGCAAGCAAGTCCATTGGATATTCATGATATTCTCGAAGAAGAGCGGGTTCACCTTAACTCCGGTAGGTCCACTTGGGGCTTGATGTGCTATGAAGGTGTACATGGAGATGAACCTGGGATGCTCCGTATCATCCAAGGTGTCTCCGGTATGTGGTACTTGCAAAATGAGCAAACACAAAGTACACTTGGAAATACAATGGTTAGCGCACACAAAGTGTCCATCAATTAAGCGTGAGTCCGTGCGAAGGGATAGTGTGTGACAAAGCGCATGAAGCTTATCAAGATGATATAGAATGATATGCAAAGCATTCATGGGATAATTAGCATGGTGCACAAAGCGACAAATTCTACCATTGTGCAAAATGATGTCATAGAGGGACGGTTCATCAATAGCATGAATATGGCAATGGATGCTCAATATGTGTAAGCTATCATGCAATTGTTGGTGGACAATATGATCATGATGTATGAATATGTCATCAAGGAAGATCACAACAAATTTGCTAAGGAAATGCACAAGCTCATATATCATGGATGACATGGAAATAGATGCAACAAGACAAGCATAATGTGAGTCAATCCATGCATGGGGTGCAAACTTGTGGTGAGTATGATATGTCCATCGAGCATGAGAACAATCAACAAATATGGAGGTGTTGGTGTACCAAAGCTCGATGTCGAGGCATGAGTGGAGTTCTAAAGGTGCATCCAATAAGTGCGAGCGCTCCTCAATGTGAACGTCCATGTAGCCAATCTCCAATGTTGCTCTTCCGTTCATGAGATGTATCATGTAGACAACAAGAATGAAACAACAATGAAAGAGTGACCCATCCAATATGCATACTTGAGGATGGCTCAAAGGGAAGGAGTTCACCTTATGAATGTTGAAAATGTTGGTGTCGCACATCGTGTATGCCTTCACATGACCAAGTTGTCTCATCATGGTACCGCCTTGTGAATCCTTCAAAACGAAGGAACATGACAAACACTCGGAAAAACAAATGAGGTTATCGGAAGTGCAAAACCCATCATTCGTGTGGTAAGATACCCAACAAGTCTATGCATCATGCTCATCATTAGAAAGTACACGGGAGCATTTCATAGTATGGAGGCATATGATGCGAGAATAGCCAAATGCAATAGTCTCAATCAAACAAGCATGCACCACAAGTAAGGTGTCAAAGTCTCTAAGATCAATAAGCATGGTATGTTTGCACTCAATACAAGTGGATATGAAAGAGGCAACTAATGGACACAAGAGAAAATGATCAAGATATATCATGTGAGAGGCATGAGCATATATGTCATCAACCCAAGAAAACAAGTAATAGTGGAACATGGGTGATGCAACATAGCAAGCAATCATAGCGATCAAGTCAAGAAAGCTAGTAGTGCGAAGATGCAACATACTAGAGGGAATCATAGCAAGCATGTCATGTGTGCAAATAGTGGGCATGAATAATGGACATGACATATCACAAGCATGAAAGCAAGATATGAGAAAAATATCATCAATGGATTGGCGAGAGGCCATATGTAAATAGCAATGGAACATCATGACTCTCCCAACACAACAAGCATCAATAGCATGGGGCACATGATAAACATGGCAAAAGCAACAAGGATCTCCACCAAGCATGCAAATACACATAGAAGTAGCATAATGGTGAATCATGGGTAGATGCAAGCAAGGGTCACAATTGCATGGCAAAGGCATAGGAGCAAGCATAACATGCAAAGTGAACACAATAGTATGGGCATAAGGTGACAAGTGGTAAATAGCCCATAGCCATGTGAGAGCCAAGTAGAAGAGATGCGCGTAGTCCTTGCGCGAAGGGAACGGTGGTAAGGATAGTCCACGGGATCCCAAGCCGACGTTGCTCTTAAGAGCTCGTTTCGTCAACTCTTGGGATTGAGAGGTTGACGAGTATATGTGAGTACCTACACAAAACAAAGGCAAAGGAAAATTGTGTGTGCGTGATATATGTACACATCATCCATCATGATGCATGAAGCCTTGGATGAGATATACATAATGCCACTTCATAACTTTCGTCCTGAGGCTATTCTAGGTGTTGCGTCACCTTATTATTGGGCCAGGCCCATGTATTTTTGAAATACTTGAGTATAGGCTGTTTTTAGAGTCCGTATGTGTGGGGAAACAAGAGATAGGGTTGGTTTCGAACTCCTTCCCCAAGGGCCACGAAATCCCCCCCCTCCTCTTCCTCCATATATACAACCCTTAGGGCGTCATTTAGACTTTGGGTTTTGTTTAGATTAAAAGTTCGCCATAGCTGCCACTTCGCGTACTTCGTTTGTGTTCAACGACCAGACAAAGGCATCACAGAACCCCACCTTGATCAATAAAGCTTTCATCTTATATTCGCAATATCCAGATTGCAATCTCAGTTTCTTGCTTGTTCTTCGTTTGCTCGCAGGAAACAGACCCTCGTGGTCAGGTTGATTGTGCTCCGGCGTGGTCAATAACCTCTCGGAGTTGGTTTAGCGATTGCTAAGGCGCGATGTCCTCGCACGTTCGTAGTCGGATCGTCAAAGTCGACTTCCACCAAAGCGATATCCATCATCTCACCAAAAGACGGGACACCTTTGCCTCTATCAAGTGGTATCAGATTTCTAGGTTGCTCGGTGAGATTTTACTGTTTTTCGTAGTTTAGATCATGTCTGTTCTTCATACCTATAGTCCACGAAAAAGCCAAAAAAAATTAGGGTTAGTTCATCCTATCCAAACCAGTCTGAGACTTTGCATAGTATTTTTTAGTATTTTGCTTTGTTGAATTTGCGGTTGCATCGTCGCGTCAAGTTGCTGGTCTTAGCGTCTAGTCTTTTAGAGTTTCGAGTTCTGGTCATAAGTTGTCACGCCGCCACCGCACCATCATCATCGCCCCTGCCACCTACCACCACCACTCCGAATCCGTATCCATATACCACCACCAATCCATATTCATATACCACCACCGATCCATATCCATATACTACCACCGCTACCACCACTGCTGCCACATACCACCACCGCTGCCATATACCACCACCAATCCGAGTTCCTTGCATATTAGGTTTGTTTTCGAGATCCATCTAATTTCCGATTTGTGTTTCCTTGCCTGAGTAGGTATCGAGACCCCGGGCAGTTTTTAGGCCAAAATTTCAGCGACCGAAATATTTTTTCCTATACTATTTTTAGGTCTCAGGGAGTGTTTTGAGACACTCGCCATCATAGTGATTTTTTGTCGCGCTTTTTCGTTGTCACTGCCCTGATTTCTGGAAAAAAAAATGTCAAAAACATTTCGTGCCCATCCTGTCAGTTTGACCTGGGAAGAGTTTTGAGACACTCGCCAATATAGTGATTTTTCGCAAAAAAAAGAGGAACGCAAAAAAAAACAGAGCGCAAAAAAAAGAGCGAAAAATTTTCCAGAGTGTGCTTCTCCCTTGTTTACGTGCAGCGCCGTGATTTTGTTAGTGTTCTAGGCTCGCGTCTCTAGCACGGTCTAGCCTAGGAGTAGCACAGTACCGTCATTGAGCGTTTATTCAACTTAGCATCTCTGAATTGATTATTGCTGATCCTTTTTGCTACCATATTATAAGCCTTTCCAGCTCCACATACATCTACGTCGTGTGTTTGACTCTTGATAGAGGCGGGGTGTCCCGATCTTTCGATGAGATGATAACTATCGATTTGGTGGAGACGACTTTGACGATCCGACTACAAACGTGCACGACGTTGCGCCTTAGCAATCGCTAAACCAACTCCGAGAGGTTATTGACCACGCCGGAGCACAATCAACCTGACCACGAAGGTCTATTCCTGCAAGCAATCGAAGAACAAGCAAGAATATGATAAAAGCAATCTGAATATTGCGAGTATGTATGAAGTATTGATAAAGGTGGGGATCCGTAAGCGGTCTTGGTCTGGTCGTTGGACACAAACGAAGTACACGAAGTTGCAATGGCTAACTTTTAACTAAACAAATCCCAAGGAAAAAGGTACTAGATGGATCTACTTATATAGGAACAAGGGGTGGCGGCCAAGGAGGTGGGAGAACGTCCCAAGGCAGCCTAAAACTAACCCTAGGTCGTACAAGGCCAATGGGCCCAAGTGGAGGTGACGTAACACCTTTGGACTTGTAGTTTGACTCGGATTCTGGTGCAGCGTCAGATTGTTTCGTCCATAACTCAACGCTCCGGACGGCTTTTAAGGTGATTCGAAATGTGATAGAAAGAGCATGAAATGTACTTTCCAACAAAAGAAGAATCACCCAATTCGGAGTCCGTATGAAAAAGTTGTTGACGTTTTGATTCAGGTGTGTCTGTGCAGTCCGAATCTGAATCCAGAACGTGAGAGACTTGGACTCTATCTTCTCTTGGCCCAAATGTGACGTGAGAAGACTTTTTGAACAGCACCTAAACTTCTCCTTTTTCCTTATCTTCATATGTGGATTGTACAAATGTCCCATACACCTGCAATTAGACAAAACATAAAAGTATGTGAAGTATTTTTGTTCGGATAACATAAATATATTATTGAATAGTTTGCACTAGAAATCACCGACAAATATGCATGTATGCAATATTTTTGGTCTTATCCAAGGTAGTCATGTCCTCATCATCCTCCCCTTCTTGAAAACAAAGCCGTCCTCGGCGTTGCTTAATCTGAAATGTGGCTAACAAAAAAGACAAGGTGTACATGTTGTATATGTATACGTCATCCATTTTTACTTCCCTTGATTTTTGCATACATGACACATGAATAGATGAGTAACTTGCATAGTTCCTAAAATCTAAAACCAACAAATTAGCACAAGAACTGGAAGGCATGAAAATATTGCAACTCAGTTTGCACATATAAGTGAAGCTCTTATTTATTTCAAAAGATTGACAATGTTCATCATTAAACCATCCCAACATTGGTGAATAAACCTTATTTGAATCAAATTTACATGCTACAACATGCTTAGATAAGCAAACATGCAATGAGTCATTCGACACAGAATCATCACCAAGATTAGAGGTCATATCAAAATGATTAAACATTGATTCTTTTGCATCAACAGTTAATTCAATGGGTGCACTCAAAATTGTAGGTATTTCAGTTGTTTGATCACATGACGCATTCATGACAGTTTTAAGATTCTCTAAAATAGGTGACTCAACACATGATGCATTCAAGTTAACTAGGGATGCATCATTCTCATGTGAAGTTAAATCATCAATACCTTTACTGTTACCTTGTCGCAAAGACGTAGCTGATGTAGGTACAGACGTAGACAATGCACCATGCTCTTGAGATGATGCCGCGCTCACAATTCGAGGTGGGGATGCTCTAGTAGGTGCAACGGTGGAGGAACCAACCGGCGGTGGTGAGCATGAACTGGAATAGTAGTTGTTGTAGTCACCCAATGCATCCTCCTGTATCTGTCTCTCAAAGGTACAAGCACGAACATACATACCAGTAATGAGGAATATACTGAAATCTTTTCTGAATATCATGGTTCAAACCACCAAAAAATCTATTCATTGTATCATCCGAATTCAACTACGAGATTGAGTCTAGATAGATCCGATTTTTTTTTCTTCTCTCTTTTTTTTTCTCACGCGTTTTTTCTGTTTCTTCTCTCTCTTTTTCTTTTTTTTTCTTTCCTTTTTTTTCTCTCTTTTTTTTCTCCCTCTTTCCAAGACAAACTAGATAAGATGCAGATTGGATCAAGCGAAGATGTGAATGACCTCAACTATGATTATGACAATGAACAGCGTGTAGCACGTGGTGGAAATTAATAGATGGGATGGTGGACAGCGGAAGGAATAATGATGCAGCGGCGTGACTAATGTGAATAGAACTCAAACTCTAAAGGAACTAGACACTAAGACCAGCAAGCGACACGACGATGCAACCGATAATTCAACTATGCAAGCAACGAATAGAAAATTGCAAAGGCTCGGACTGGCTTGGATAAAGTATGAATAGATCTAACTTTTTTTTCGTGGCTTTTCATGGACTATAGGTATGAATGATAGATGCGATCTAAACTATGAAAAACTGTAAAATCTCACCGAGCAACCTGAAAACTGATACCACTTGATAGAGGCGGGGTGTCCGATCTTTCGATGAGATGATAACTATCGATTTGGTGGAGACGACTTTGACGATCCGACTACAAACGTGCACGACGTTGCGCCTTAGCAATCGCTAAACCAACTCCGAGAGGTTATTGACCACGCCGGAGCACAATCAACCTGACCACGAAGGTCTATTCCTGCAAGCAATCGAAGAACAAGCAAGAATATGATAAAAAGCAATCTGAATATTGCGAGTATGTATGAAGTATTGATAAAGGTGGGGATCCGTAAGCGGTCTTGGTCTGGTCGTTGGACACAAACGAAGTACACGAAGTTGCAATGGCTAACTTTTAACTAAACAAATCCCAAGGAAAAAGGTACTAGATGGATCTACTTATATAGGAACAAGGGGTGGTGGCCAAGGAGGTGGGAGAACGTCCCAAGGCAGCCTAAAACTAACCCTAGGTCGTACAAGGCCAATGAGCCCAAGTGGAGGTGACGTAACACCTTTGGACTTGTAGTTTGACTCGGATTCTGGTGCAGCGTCAGATTGTTTCGTCCATAACTCAACGCTCCGGACGGCTTTTAAGGTGATTCGAACTGTGCTGGAAAGAGCATGAAATCTACTTTCCAACAAAAAAAGAATCACCCAATTCAGAGTCCGTATGAAAAAGTTGTTGACGTTTTGATTCAGGTGTGTCTGTGCAGTCCGAATCTGAATCCAGAACGTGAGAGACTTGGACTCTATCTTCTCTTGGCCCAAATGTGACGTGAGAAGACTTTTTGAACAGCACCTAAACTTCTCCTTTTCCCTTATCTTCATATGTGGATTGTACAAATGTCCCATACACCTGCAATTAGACAAAACATAAAAGTATGTGAAGTATTTTTGTTCTGGATAACATAAATATATTATTGAATATTTTGCACTAGAAATCACCTGACAAATATGCATGTATGCAATATTTTTGGTCTTATCCAAGGTAGTCATGTCCTCATCAACTCTCCCTGGTAATCGCTCTATCCAAGCTTTGAGAGTTTTGACTAAAATGGTTGCCGATCACCGCCTGAAGCTGGGTAAGAACTAGTAAGAATTTGAGTTTTGCTTGATGGATTTGTGACACCCACCACCACCACCTGTTAGTAGTCTGTAGGATCATATTCTTGTGTGCTGCTAACCATGCCAGGATCACAAGCCGACGAGATTGACTGGGAGAACTTAACGAACAAGGAGCTTCATGATAAGTTTCAGCAAATGATGACTGAACAGGTGCAAGATGTGCTGAACAATTTTGAAGAGGCCATGGAGAAGATCACTGGCCTTGAGACGACCTTCGAAACAAAGCTCGATAACTAATTTAATGAACTGCTTGCGCGTCTTCCACCGGTTGCACCTGCCGCACCTCTCCAACAACAACAACAACTACCTCCACGTCGCGAAACAGCCCTCCGCCGAGCGAGCCGTGTCCTTCTTCAGCCGGTCAAACTATTGGTGCTGCTCTTGATACTTCTGTGGCTCCTGCTGCTGATGCGGAGGATGATTATGCGGGAGATTACGAGGATGAGGTTGATCAAAATCAGAACTACGTGCAACCAACAGCACCACAACCACCAGGTCGTCCACATGCAAATAATCACAATGGTAGGGCTCTCCCTCAGGTACGAGATCATGACCATATTCCTAAACTAAAACTGAATATTCCACCATTTGAGGGTAGATATGTTCCTGATATATATCTTACTTGGGAGTTAGAAACTGAACAACGATTTACATGTTTACAATATCCTGAGGAGAGACGTGTTCCTGCTACTGTTTGTGCTTTCACTAGTTTTGCATGTGTTTGGTGGTCTGAACATTGTAGATTATATCCTATTCCAGCTACTTGGGCTGCTTTGAAAACTGCTATGCGTACGCGTTGGGTTCCACCATATTATCAACGTGAATTGCTTCAAAAATTGCAATGTTTGAGACAAGGAAAAAAATTCTGTAGAAGAATATTATCAGGAATTACAAACTGGCATGATTAGATGTGGTATCGTTGAGGAGAATGAACCTATGCTTGCACGTTTTATGGCAGGACTAAATAGAGAGATTCAGACCATTCTAGAGTATAAGGAGTATACAAATATCACTCATTTATTCCATCTTGCTTGTAAAGCTAAACATGAAGTGCAGGATCGAAAAGCATTGGCGCGAACTAACTTTTCTGCAGGTCGACCTTCATCATGGACACCGCGTGCATCTTCTACTTCCACTGTACCAGCACCTCCATTCGGTGCCACCTCCAGCCGTGATACAAGAAAGCAGGCACAACCACCACTATCTGCCAAGAGCGCACCTGCCGGGCCTACACAGAGCTCTTCTTCTTCCATGGCATCAGCTGCGCACACAAGTGATATTATTTGTCGTCGTTGTAAGGGAAGAGGTCATTATGCGAGAGAATGCAAATCTCAGCGTGTGATGATTGCTACTGAGGATGGTGGGTATGAGTCCGCTAGTGACTATGATGAGGAGACGTTGGCTCTTATTACACGTGAAGAACACGACGGAGATGATTCTGATCATGAGACGCAATACATGGCTCCTGAAGACGCTGATAGGTATGAATGTTTAGTTGCTCAACGTGTTTTGAGTGTGCAGGTCACACAAGCTGAGCAAAACCGGAGGCATAATTTATTCCATACAAAGGGAGTTGTGAAGGAATGTTCTGTGCGTGTCATCATAGATGGAGGGAGCTGCAACAACTTGGCTGGCATGGAGATGGTGGAGAAGCTCTCTCTCACCACAAGACCACATCCCCATCCTTACTACATCCAATGGTTCAACAACAGCGGCAAGGTTAAGCTAACACGTACTGTTCGTGTGCATTTTAGTATCTCTACATGTGCTGATTATGTTGATTATGATGTGGTACCTATGCAATCATGTTCCTTATTACTTGGTAGACCATGGCAATTTGATAAAAATTCTGTACACCATGGTAGAAATAATCAGTATACTCTCGTGATTCCATTTTGAAAGATGATATTAATAGAGCTAATAAAGCAAAACAGGAGCAGAATTAGACTGAAAATCAGATTGTGGCAAAAGAATTTGAGCAACAAATGAAGCCTAATAATAAACTATCTAGTGTTGCTTCTCAAATTAAATTGAAAAGTGCATGTTTATTTTGCCACCAAATCTGATATTGATGAGCTAGATTTCAGCAAATCTGTTTGCTATGCTTTTGTGTCCAAAGAGGCATTATTCGTTCGAGGACGTGCCTTCCTCTTTGCCTCCTGTTGTCACTAACATTTTGCAGGAGTTCACTGACGTCTTTCCACAAGACGTGCCACCGAGATTACCGCCTATTCGAGGGATTGTGCATCAGATTGACTTAATTCCCGGTGCTTCACTACCAAACCGTGCGCCATACCGTACCAATCCAGAGGAGACAAAGGAGATTATGCGTCAAGTACAAGAGCTTCTCGACAAAGGTTATATACACGAATCCCTTAGTCCTTGTGCTGTTCCAATTATTCTAGTGCCGAAAAAGGATGGTACATCGCGTATGTGTGTTGATTGTAGAGGCATTAATAATATTACTATTTGTTATCGTCATCCTATTCCTAGGCTAGATGATATGCTTGATGAATTGAATGGCTCTACAATATTCTCCAAAGTTAATTTGCGTAGTGGATACCATCAAATTCGTATGAAACTGGGGGATGAATTGAAAACAACATTTAAAACTAAGTTTGGTTTATATGAGTGGTTAGTCATGCCTTTTGGGTTAACTAATGCACCTAGTACTTTCATGAGATTAATGAACGAAGTTTTACGTGCTTTCATTGGATGATTTGTGGTAGTTTACTTTGATGACATATTGATTTATAGTAGGTCTTTGGAGGAACAGTTGGAACATTTACGTGGTGTTTTTATTGCTCTACGTGATGCACGTATGTTTGGTAACCTTGGGAAGTGCACCTTTTGCACCGACCAAGTGTCTTTTCTTGGCTAGGTTGTTACTCCACAGGGAATTGAAGTTGATAAAGCCAAGATTGAAGCTATTGAGAGTTGGTCGCAGCCCAAAATGGTCACACAAGTGAGGAGTTTTCTTTGCCTCGCTGCATTCTATAGGCGTTTTGTGAGAGATTTCAGCACCATTGCTGCACCTCTCAACGAGCTTACAAAGAAGGATGTGCCTTTTGTTTCGGGTACCGAACAAGAAGAAGCCTTCACGGTGTTGAAAGATAAGTTGACACATGCTCCTTTACTCCAACTTCCTGATTTTAATAAGACATTTGACCTTGAATGTTATGCTAAAGGAATTGGATTAGGAGGTGTGTTATTACAAGATGGCAAACCTATTGCATACTTTTCTGAAAAATTGAGTGGGCCTAGTCTGAATTATTCTACTTATGATAAAGAATTATATGCTCTTGTTCGGACTTTACAAACATGGCAACATTATTTATGGCCCAAAGAATTTGTTATACATTCTGATGAGGACATCAATACCATTGTTACACCCACAGCCCCTGCTGCTATACATACTGGACCAATTACTAGAGCTCGCGCACGCCAACTAAATTACCAGGTACTTTCGTTTCTTGGTAATGATTCTAATGTTCATGAGAATATGATGCTGCCTAAATTGGATACATTTGTTTTGCTTACAAATGAAGGGCCTAGCTTGGAGAAGGATGAACATTGGAGCAAGAACACACATGGAGTTGATGGCATGCGCAAGGAGATCAAGAACGGAGTTACAAGTGATGATTTCAGGAATTTGAAGCCACCATAAGGAGTGCATGAAGCCTTGGACGAAATATACAAGATGCCACTTCATAATATTCGTCCATAGGCTATTCTAGGTGCTGCGTCACCTTATTATTGGGCCAGGCCCATGTAATTTCGAAATACATTAGTATAGGCTATTTTTAGAGTCCGTATGTGTGGGGAAACAAGAGATAGGGTTAGTTTGGACCCCTCCACCAAGGGCCACGAAATTCACCCCCTCTTCCTCCATATATACAGCCCTTAGGGCACCGTTTAGACTTGGGTTTTGTTTAGATCAAAAGTTCGCCATAGCTGCAACTTCGCGTGCCGTTTGTGTTCAACGACCGCACAAAGCGCCACAGAACCCTCCTTGATCAATAAAGCTTTCATCTTATATTCGCAATATCCAGATTGCAATCTCAGTTTCTTGCTTGTTCTTCGTTTGCTCGCAGAAATGCAGACCTTCGTGGTCAGGTTGATCGTGCTCGGCGTGGTCAATAACCTCTCGGAGTTGGATTAGCGATTGCTAAGGCGCGGCGTCCTCGCCGTTCGTAGTCGGATCGTCAAAGTCGACTTCCACCAAAGCGAAATCCACCATCTCATCGAAAGACGGGACACCTTTGCCTCTATCAAGTGGTATCAGTTTTCGGGTTGCTCGGTGAGATTTTACGATTTTAAATAGTTTAGATCGAGTCTGTCTTCATACCTATAGTCCACGAAAAAGCCAAAAAAATTAGGGTTAGTTCATCCTATCCGAACCATCCGAGCCTTTGCATAATCTTTTACGTATTTGCATTGTTGAATTTGCGGTTGCATCGTCGTGTCTAGTTCTGGTCTTAGAGTCTAGTCTTTTAGAGTTTGAGTTACGGTCATAAGTTGTCACGCCGCCGCACCATTATCATCGCCTGCCATCTACCACCACCGCTTATCCGCCACCGCTTCGAATCCGTCTCCATATACCACCACCGCTGCCATATATCACCACCGCTGCCATCGACCACCATATATCCACCACCAATCCGAGTCCCTTGCATATTAGGTTTGTTTTCGGATCCATCTAGTTTTCGATTCGTGTTTCCTTGTCTGAGTAGGTTTGATTCCAGCAATCTTTGCCGTCCGTCCGAAACCACCCTCCGTTTAGGCCCAAAATTTTCCAAAAAGCGCACGGGATAAAAAATTTCGGCTATCCTATTTTTAGGTGTTTTAAGCGTATTGAGCGATCGCCGTTATAGAAAGTTTTTTTTGACCCGTTTCCAGCTTTTGGGTCCGGGCAGTCGAAAAAAAAAATTTGTCGAAAAATTTCGTGCCATCCTGTCAGTTTGACCTGGGAAGAGTTTTGAGACACTCGCCATTATAGTGATTTTTCACACAAAAAAAAAAGTGCAGCGCTAAAAAAAAAATCTGCGCAAAAAAAAAAAAAAAGCGAAAAAAAAAATTTAGAGTGTGCTCCTCCCTTGTTTACGTGCAGCGCCGTGATTTTGTTAGTGTTCTAGGCTCGCGTCTCTAGCACGGTCTAGCCTAGGACCAGCCAAGATCTACGTCGTGAGCGTTTATTCAACTTTGCATCTCTGAATTGATTATTCTTGACCTTTTTGCTACCATATTATAAGCCTTCCCAGCTCCACATACATCTGCGTCGTGCGTTGGACTCTCCTGTAATCGCTATATCCAAGCTTTGAGAGTTTTGACTACAACGGTTGCCGATCACCACCTTTCTTTGGGTAAGAACTGGTAAGAATTTGAGATTTGCTTGACGGGTTTGTGATACACCACCACCACTTCTTCGTAGCTCAGTAGGATCATATTCTTGTGTGTTTCTATTTGCTGCTAACCATGGCAGGATCACAAGCCGATGAGACTGATTGGGAGAACCTGACGAACAAACAGCTACATGATAAGTTTCAGCAAATGATGAGTGGACAGGTGCAAGATGTGGTAAACAGATTTGACGAGGCCATGGAGAAGATAGATGCCATTGAGAAGACGTTTGAAACAAAGCTTGATAGCAAGTTTGATGAATTGCTCGCGCGTTTTCCACAACCACCGCCGGCTGCACCTATCGCACCTCTGCAACGACAACAACTACGCCCCTTCGAATCGGTATGGGCGAGCTCAGCGTGTTCCTATTGAACCAGACAAAATTCTGGTGCCGCTGCTCTGCTGTTGGTGCTTCTTTGGCTCCTCGCTCTCTGCTGCTGCTGGTGCAGAGGAGGATGATTTTGTGGGAGATTACGAGGATGAGGTTGATCAACATCGAACTACGTGCAACCACCAGCACCACAACCACCAGGTCGTCCGCATGCAAATAATGGCAATGTTAGGGCTCCCCTCAGTGCGAGATCATGACCATCTCCCTAAACTGAAATTGAATATTCCACCATTTGAGGGTAGATATGTTCCTGATATATATCTTACTTGGGAGTTAGAAACTGAACAACGATTTACATGTTTACAATATCCCGAGGAGAGACGTGTTCTGCTGCTGTTTGTTCTTTCACTAGCTTTGCATGTGTTTGGTGGTGCGAACATTGTAGATTATATCCTGTTCCAGCTACTTGGGCTGCTTTGAAAACTGCTATGCGTACTCGTTGGGTTCCACCATATTATCAACGTGAATTACTTCAAAATTGCAGCGCTTAAGACAAGGAAAAATTCTGTAGAAGAATATTATCGGGAATTACAAACTGGCTTGATTAGATGTGGTATTGTTGAGGAGAATGAAGCTATGCTTGCACGTTTTACGGGTGGATTAAATAGAGAGATTCAGACCATTCTAGACTATAAGGATTATAATAATATCACTCGTTTATTCCATCTTGCTTGTAAAGCTGAGCGTGAAGTGCAGGATCGACGAGGCATTGGCGCCGCACTAACTTTTCTGCAGTCGACCTTCATCATGGACACCACGTGCATCATCTACTTCCACCGCACCATCACCTCCTTCAGTGCCACCTCCAACCGTGATACAAGAAAGCAGGCACAACCACCACTATCGCCAAGAGCACACCGCCGGCCTGCCAGAGCTCTTCTTCTTCCATGGCGTCAGCAGGGCACACAAGTGATATTATTTGTCGTCGTTGTAAGGGAAGAGGACATTTTATGAGAGAATGCAAATCTCAGCGGTGATGATTGCTCTCGAGGATGGTGGGTATGAGTCCGCTAGTGACTATGATGAGGAGACTTTGGCTCTTATTACACATGAGGAACACGGTGGAGATGATTCTGATCATGAGACACAACACATGGCTGCTTGAAGATCTTGACAGGTATGAATGTTTAGTTGCTCAACGTGTTTTGAGTGTGCAGGTTACACAAGCTGAGCAAAATCAGAGGCATAATCTGTTCCATACAAAGGAGTTGTGAAGGAACGTTCTATTCAGCGTCATCATAGATGGAGGGAGCTGCAACAACTTGGCTAGCATGGAGATGGTGGAGAAGTTATCTCTCACCACAAGACCACATCCACATCCTTACTACATCCAATGGTTCAACAACAGCGGCAAGGTTAAGGTAACACGTCTTGTTAGTGTGCATTTTAGTATCTCTACATATGCTGATTATGTTGATTGTGATGTGGTACCTATGCAAGCATGTTCCTTGTTACTTGGTAGACCATGGCAATTTGATAAAAATTCTGTACACCATGGTAGAAACAATCAGTATACTCTTGTTCATAAGGATAAAAATATTACTTTGCTTCCTATGACTCCTGAGTCCATTTTGAAAGATGATATTAATAGAGCTAATAGAGCAAAACAGGAGTGTGGCAAAAGAATTTGAGCAACACATGAAGCCTAATAATAAACCATCTACTGTTGCTTCTGAAATTAAATTGAAAAGTGCATGTTTACTTGCCACCAAATCTGATATTGATGAGCTAGATTTTAGCCAATCTATTTGCTATGCTTTTGTGTGCAAAGAGGCATTATTTTCATTCGAGGACGTGCCTTCCTCTTTGCCCCTGCTGTCACTAACATTTTGCAGGGAGTTCACGACGTCTTTCCACAAGGCGTGCCACCGGATTACCACCTATTCGAGGGATTGAGCATCAAATTGACTTAATTCCGGTGCATCATTACCCAACCGTGCACCATACCGTACCAATCCGGAGGAGGCGAAGGAGATTATCGTCAAGTACAGGAGCTGCTCGACAAAGGTTATATCTGCGAATCCCTTAGTCCTTGTGCTGTTCCTATTATTCTAGTGCCGAAAAAGGATGGTACGTCACGTATGTGTGTTGATTGTAGAGGCATCAATAATATTACTATGCGTTATCGTCACCCTATTCCTAGGCTAGATGATATGCTTGATGAATTGAGTGGCTCTACAATATTCTCCAAAGTTGATTTGCGTAGTGGATACCATCAAATTCGTATGAAATTGGGAGATGAATGGAAAACAGCATTTAAAACTAAGTTTGGATTATATGAGTGGTTAGTCATGCCTTTTGGGTTAACTAATGCACCTAGTACTTTCATGAGATTAATGAACGAAGTTTTACGTGCTTTCATTGGACGATTTGTGGTAGTCTATTTTGATGATATACTGATTTATAGCAAAACTTTGGAAGAACATTTGGAACATTTACGTGCTGTTTTTAATGCTCTACGTGATGCACGTTTGTTTGGTAACCTTGGGAAGTGCACCTTTTGCACCGACCGAGTATCTTTTCTTGGCTATGTTGTTACTCCACAGGGAATTGAAGTTGATAAAGCCAAGATTGAAGCTATTGAGAGTTGGCCGCAGCCCAAAACGGTCACACAAGTGAGGAGTTTCCTTGGCCTCGCTGGTTTCTATAGGCGTTTTGTGAGAGATTTCAGCACCATTGCTGCACCTCTCAACGAGCTTACAAAGAAGGATGTGCCTTTTGTTTGGGGTACCGCACAGAAGAGGCCTTCACGGTATTGAAAGCTAAGTTGACACATGCTCCTTTACTCCAACTTCCTGATTTTAATAAGACTTTTGAGCTTGAATGCGATGCTAGTGGAATTGGATTAGGAGGTGTGTTATTACAAGATGGCAAACCTGTTGCATACTTTTACGAAAAATTGAGTGGGCCTAGTCTGAATTACTCTACTTATGATAAAGAATTATATGCTCTTGTTCGGACTTTAGAAACATGGCAACATTATTTATGGCCCAAAGAATTTGTTATACATTCGATCATGAATCTTTGAAACATATTAAAAGTCAAGCTAAACTGAATCGTAGACATGCTAAATGGGTTGAATTCATTGAGACTTTCCCTTATGTCATTAAACACAAGAAGGGTAAAGAAAATGTTATTGCTGATGCATTGTCTCGTCGCTATACTATGCTTTCACAACTTGACTTCAAAATATTTGGTTTGGAGACCATCAAAGATCAATATGTGCATGATGCTGATTTTAAAGATGTATTGCAGAATTGTAAAGGAGGAAGAACATGGAACAAGTTTGTCGTTAATGATGGATTTGTGTTCCGTGCTAACAAGCTATGCATTCCAGCTAGCTCCGTTCGTCTTTTGTTGTTGCAGGAGGCGCATGGAGGACTAATAGGACACTTTGGCGTGAAGAAGACGGAGGACGTACTTGCTACACATTTCTTTTGGCCAAAGATGAGACGGGATGTTGAGCGTTTTATTGCTCGCTGCACTACATGTCAAAAAGCTAAGTCACGACTCAATCCTCATGGTTTATATATGCCTTTGCTGTACCTAGTGTTCCTTGGGAGGATATATCTATGGACTTTGTTTTAGGTTTACCTAGAACAAAGAAGGGAGGATAGCATATTTGTTGTCGTGGATAGATTCTCGAAAATGGCACACTTTATACCATGTCATAAAAGCGATGATCTTTGTCAATGTTGCTGATTTGTTCTTTCGTGAAATTATTCGTTTGCATGGTGTGCCAAATACTATTGTTTCAGATCGTGATACTAAATTTCTTAGCCACTTTTGGAGATGTTTATGGGCTAAGTTGGGGACTAAACTGCTTTTAGTACTACTTGTCACCCCCAAGCGATGGACAAACTGAAGTAGTCAATAGAACATTGTCTACTATGCTTAGGGCTGTTCTAAAGAAAAATAAGAAAATGTGGGAGGAATGCTTGCCTCATATTGAATTTGCTTATAATCGTTCTTTGCATTCTACTACTAAGATGTGCCCTTTTGAAGGTGTGTATGGTTTCCTACCTCGTGCACCTATTGATTTGTTGCCTCTTCCATCTTCAGAGAAGGTTAATTTTGATGCTAAAGAACGTGCTGAGTTGATTTTAGAAATGCATGAGTTAACTAAGGAAAACATTGAGCGTATGAATGCTAAATATAAACTTGCTGGAGATAAGGGTAGAAAACATGTTGTGTTTGCACCGGAGATCTTGTTTGGTTACATTTGCGTGAGGATAGATTTCTGATTTGCGCAAATCAAAGCTAATGCCACATGCTGCTGGTCCCTTTAAGGTGTTGGAGAAAGTAAATGATAATGCATATAAACTTGAGCTGCTGCAGATTTTGGGGTTAGTCCCACTTTTAACATTGCAGATTTGAAGCCATATTTGGGTGAGGAAGATGAACTTCCGTCGAGGACGACTTCATTTCAAGAAGGGAGGATGATGAGGACATCAATACCATTGTTACACCCACAGCCCCTGCTGCTATACATCTTGGACCAATTACTAGAGCTCACAAGACGCCAACTAAATTACAGGTACTTTCGTTTCTTGGTAATGATTCTAATGTTCATGAGAATATGATGCTGCCTAAATTGGATACATTTGTTTTGCTTACAAATGAAGGGCCTAGCTTGGAGAAGGATGAACATTGGAGCAAGAACACACATGGAGTTGATGGCATGCATAAGGAGATCAAGAACGGAGTTACAAGTGATGATTTCAGGAATTTGAAGCCACCATAAGGAGTGCATGAAGCCTTGGACGAAATATACAAGATGCCACTTCATAATATTAGTCCATAGGCTATTCTAGGTGCTGCGTCACCTTATTATTGGGCCAGGCCCATGTAATTTCGAAATACATTAGTATAGGCTATTTTTAGAGTCCGTATGTGTGGGGAAACAAGAGATAGGGTTAGTTTGGACCCCTCCACCAAGGGCCACGAAATTCACCCCTCTTCCTCCATATATACAGCCCTTAGGGCACCGTTTAGACTTGGGTTTTGTTTAGATCAAAAGTTCGCCATAGCTGCAACTTCGCGTGCCGTTTGTGTTCAACGACCGGACAAAGCGTCCACAGAACCCCTCCTTGATCAATAAAGCTTTCATCTTATATTCGCAATATCCAGATTGCAATCTCGGTTTCTTGCTTGTTCTTCGTTTGCTCGCAGAAGCAGACGCGTTAAGTGGTCGTTGATCGTGCTCGGCGTGGTCAATAACCTCTCGGAGTTGGATTAGCGATTGCTAAGGCGCGGCGTCCTCGCACGTTCGTAGTCGGATCGTCAAAGTCGACTTCCACCAAAGCGAAATCCACCATCTCATCGAAAGACGGGACACCTTTGCCTCTATCACATTCTGACCATGAATCTTTGAAACATATTAAAAGTCAAGCTAAACTTAATCGTAGACATGCTAAATGGGTTGAATTCATTGAGACTTTCCCTTATGTCATTAAACACAAGAAGGGTAAAGAAAATGTTCTTGCTGATGCATTGTCTCGTCGCTATACTATGCTTTCACAACTTGACTTCAAAATATTTGGTTTGGAGACCATCAAAGATCAATATGTGCATGATGCTGATTTTAAAGATGTATTGAAGAATTGTAAAGAAGGAAGAACATGGAACAAGTTCGTCGCTAATGATGGATTTGTGTTCCGTGCTAACAAGCTATGCACTCCAGCTAGCTCCGTTCGTATTTTGTTGTTGCAGGAGGCGCTTGGAGGAGGATTAATGGGACACTTTGGCGTGAAGAAGACGGAGGACGTACTTGCTACACATTTCTTTTGTCCAAAGATGAGACGGGATGTTGAGCGCTTTGTTGCTCGCTGCACTACATGTCAAAAAGCTAAGTCACGACTCAATCCTCATGGTTTCTATATGCCTTTGCCTGTACCTAGTGTTCCTTGGGAGGATATATCTATGGACTTTGTTTTAGGTTTACCTCGAACAAAGAAGGGGAGGGATAGCATAGTTGTTGTCGTGGATAGATTCTCGAAAATGGCACACTTTATACCATGTCATAAAAGCGATCATGCTATTAATGTGGCTGATTTGTTCTTCCGTGAAATTATTCGTTTGCATGGTGTGCCAAATACTATTGTTTCAGATCGTGATACTAAATTTCTTAGCCAGTTTTGGAGATGTTTATGGGCTAAGTGGTGTGATGTAGGGCGGTGCCCTAGGTGGACGATCTTTCACGTTTGGAGGGGGTCCTACCGGGAACACGACGAATGAGCGGAAGAATATTAATACACGGAAAAACACAGGGAGGAACGAGAGAAACTCTAAATCGACAAGTAATCAATCACACAAGGGATAGATCATCGAACACATAAGGTAGCACAAGATTCAAAATCAACAAAGGAAAGATACACGAGTAGCCGTTCTTCTCCGTGAGGAGGTCTTGATGGTCTTCCCTTGAAGGGGTCTTGAATCCGCTTGGGGGATCTTCTCCGAAGAGGTCGTGAGCTCCGAGGAGAAGTAACCAAGTGGATGAGCAAGGCCCTCACACAAAATATGAGCTAAACCAATGCTAACCCTAATACGAAGCTAGGAGACGAGTATATATAGTGCTAAGACATGAAGGGGTAAGTGGGAGAGGATACATGGGGTGAAAACCCCTTGCACTGCGCGTAGGCAGGCCGGTAGTACCGGTCATGTGGCCGGTAGTTCCACTGGGAGCTCATGCGGGGCGGTAGTTCCGGACGTGGAAGGCGGTACTACCTCTGGGAGGTCAGGTGCTGGCTTCTGGAGATGGACGTCGAAGGGGCCAGCGGTTGTACCGTTGTCGTGGCGGTTGTTTCAGTCTTTAGGCAGAAACCGGTAAAACCGGTGCTGCACCGGCCTTGCTCCGCTCGATCACAGAAGGTGGGCCGGTTGTTGGCCGGTAGCTGGCCGGTTGTTCCGCCCGGGCGGTGGTTGGGCGGTTGTTCCGGACCTTCTGGGCTGGGCAGATCGTCTCCATGCTCTCAATGTTCATCTTGCGTCGTAACTTCTCCTTGGTTACTTTCTTGGTACCTAAGCACACAAATCATCTCTGTTTGAGCCATGTCTCAAGTGGGTCAAAGGGAAGTTCAACAAGGAGAGAGTTAACCTCGGAATGAATAGCACGTGCTCGAGCTCTCGTCATGGGTCCACTTGGAGCTTGAGTAGTCAAAGTAGTGTCCATGGGGATGACCGTAGGATGCTCCGCATCATCTCCCCTCCCTTGGGAAAGCTCCGACCTCGGATCTAAATCCTGATCACCATGGTACGGGGAGAGATCGGAGACGTTGAAGATGTCGCTCACGTTGTACTTGTCGCGTGGGAGGTCGATCTTGTAAGCATTGTTGTTTTAGCGTGCTAGCACCTTGAAGGGTCCGCCGGCTCGAGGGAGAAGCTTGGACTTGCGTTCGTTGGGGAAGCGGTCCTTGCGAAGGTGTAGCCACACTAGGTCTCCAATGTTGAATCTCTTGGGTTGCTTGTTGACGTTGATCTTGGATGCTAGTCATTGTACTCGGCGCTCGATTGTGTGCCTTGTATCTTCGTGCATCTTCTTGATGTAGTTCGCCCATGCACTCGCGTCCATGTTGGTGCTTTCTTGTAGAGGAAGGGGTAGAATGTCCAAACGGGACAACAGGTTGAAGCCGTAGACGACCTCGAAGGGGGACTTGCCGGTAGTCGAATGTCTTGCACGGTTGTAGGCGTACTCGGCGATGTGTAGACACGCCTCCCACTCCTTGATGTTCTTGTTGATGAACACGCAAAGTAGAGTGGAGAGCGTCCGGTTTGTCACCTCCGTTTGGCCGTCAGTTTGAGGATGGTATGCGGACGAGATCAAGAGCTTGATTCCGAGCTTGGCGCATAGCGTCTTCCAAAAGTAACTCAAGAACTTGATGTTGGGGAACGTAGTAATTTCAAAAAAATTCCTACGCACACGCAAGATCATGGTGATGCATAGCAACGAGAGGGGAGAGTGTTGTCTACGTACCCTCGTAGACCATAAGCGAAAGCGTTATGTCAACGCGGTTGATGTAGTCGTACGTCTTCACGATCCGACCAATCCAAGTACCGAACGTACGGCACCTCCGAGTTCAGCACACGTTTAGCTCGATGACGATCCCCGGACTCCGATCCAGCAGGGTGTCGGGAATGAGTTCCGTCAGCACGACGGCGTGGTGACAATGATGATGTTCTACCGACGCAGGGCTTCGCCTAAGCACCGCAACGATATGACCGAGGTGGAATATGGTGGAGGGGGGCACCGCACACGGCTAAGGAACGATCACGAAGATCAACTTGTGTGTCTATGGGGTGCCCCCTGCCCCCGTATATAAAGGAGTGGAGGAGGGAGGGCGGCCCTCTCTATGGCGCGCCTAGGGGAGTCCTACTCCCACCGGGAGTAGGATTCCCCCTTTCCTAGTAGAACTAGGAGCCCTTCCATGTAGTAGCAGTAGGAGAGAAGGAAAGGGAAGAGAGAAGGGAAGGAAGGGCATTTCCTAAACGGCGCCTTAAGCACCCCTTAAAGGCCAACCCGTACAGGGCGCACACCCCCCTCTCCCCGCTGTGCCGGCCCATTTCCTTTACTTTTTTCTGTCAGCAAAAATTTCGCTAGAGAGGTGGGATTCGAACACAGGACTTCCTTTGTTTAGCGTGAATGCAGCGACCAACCAGCCAACCTCATCTAGTGTGACTGGTTCCATCGTTTTTTCTGTTGTCTTCTTTCCTCTTTCTTCTTTTCTTCTGTATTCGTCTTTTCTTTTTTTTTCTTTTTTATCTGTACCTTTTCTCAAAAAATGTGTGAACTTGTTTTCTATAATATCCGTTGAACATTTTGCAATATCCGTTGACATTTTTCTTAAAATAAGCTGAATATTTTAAATAATACAGATGAACTTATTTTAATATACGATGAACACTTTAAAAAAAATAGGAATATATGCGTTGAAGAATTTTCGGACACGTAATGAACATTTGTGAAAATACGTTGAACAATTTGTGAATACACATTGAACATTGTGTAATATATACTGTACAAAATCAAGAAACATAGTGAACAATTGCATACTCATTGAATAACCAAAACCAAAATAGAAAATAATAATATCTTGAACATTTTTATATCCATTGAACATTTTAAATAATACACGACGAACATTTTTGAAACAACATGAATATATGTGTTGAACAATTTACGCATTCAACAATTAGTAAAATCGTTGAAAAATTTCATAATATACGATGAACATTTTTATAATACGCGATGAACATTTTTATATGCAAAGCTGAACAATTTTCGTAATATACAATGAACATTTTTCTTAATACAATGAAACTTTATGTAATACACGGTGAATATAAATTTACCAAATTGAGAAATAGTTCATCAATTGTGAAAAAAATCAAGAATTAAAATAAAACCGTCGAACCAGGAAGAAGAAAAACGAAAAAAGAAAAAAGAAAAGCGAAAAGAAGTAAAGAAGGAAATGATGTTAGAATTTTCGTGTGAGAACTGGTGGCCGGTTGGTTTGTGCGTGCTAAACCAAACCTGAGGTCGCGTGTTCGAGTGCAACCAGATCCGCTTTTTTTGTTCGTTTTGGAAAACAGGTAATAAATAGATGGGCTGGCCCACGCCAGGAGCGTGGCGCGCCGGTTCCGTTCGTGGCGCTTAACGCGCCGATTAGGAGCTCCGGAAGGAAGGAGGCGCAGCCCTCCCCTAGTCCAATTCGGACTAGGCCTTGAAGCGGCCTGCCCTAGGCAGCCCTTTCTCTTTCCGTATGGCCCAATAAGGCCCAATACTTCTCGGCGAATTCCGTAACTCTCCGTACTCGAAAAATACCAGAATCACTCGGAACCTTTCTGAAGTCCGAATATAGTCGTCCAATATATCGATCTTTACGTCTCGACCATTTCAAGACTCCTCGTGATGTCCCCGATCTCATCCGGGACTCCGAACTCCTTTGGTACATCAAAACTCATAAACTCATAATAAAACTGTCATCGAAACCTTAAGCGTGCGGACCCTACGGGTTCGAGAACTATGTAGACATGACCGAGAAACGTCTCCACTCAATAACCAATAGCGGAACCTGGATGCTCATATTGGCTCCCACATATTCTACGAAGATCTTTATCGGTCAAACCGCATAACAACATACGTTGTTCCCTTTGTCATCGGCATGTTACTTGCCCGAGATTCGATCGTCGGTATCTCAATACCTAGTTCAATCTCGTTACCGGCAAGTCTCTTTACTCGTTCCGTAATACATCATCCTGTAACTAACTCATTAGTTACAATGCTTGCAAGGCTTATAGTGATGTGCATTACCGAGTGGGCCCAGAGATACCTCTCCGACAATCGGAGTGACAAATCCTAATCTCGAAATACGCCAACCCAACATGTACCTTCGGAGACACCTGTAGAGCACCTTTTGATCACCCAGTTACGTTGTGACGTTTGGTAGCACACAAAGTGTTCCTCCGGTAAATGGGAGTTGTATAATCTCATAGTTATAGGAACGTGTATAAGTCATGAAGAAAGCAATAGCAACATACTAAACGATCAAGTGCTAAGCTAACGGAATGGGTCAAGTCAATCACATCATTCTTCTAATGAAGTGATCCCATTACTCAAATGACAACTCATGTCTATGGTTAGGAAGCTTAACCATCTTTGATTAACGAGCTAGTCAAGTAGAGGCAAACTAGTGACACTCTGTTTTTCTATGTATTCACACATGTATTATGTTTCCGGTTAATACAATTCTAGCATTAATAATAAACATTTATCATGAAATAAGGAAATAAATAATAACTTTATTATTGCCTCTGGGGCATATTTCCTTCACTTGACGTCACGGTCGGAGACGATTGTCTTTGGTACATCATGGAGGCGCAAGATTTCCCTACAAAAGAGATTTGCAATGTGTGAAGCATCGTATATCTTGTTGCAAGGAATGAAATGTGCCATCTTAGAAAATCGGTCCACAACAACAAACACGGAATCCTTTCCATTTTGAGTTCTAGGCAAACGAAGTAAAAAATCCATGCTAATGTCTTTCCAAGGTTGATAAGGAATAGGGAGAGGCATGTAAAGACCATGTGATTGAGCTTTAGACTTAGCTTTGCAACATGTGGACCATCGGGTGGTGAAGCGTGAGATGGCGCGGAACATCTTGGGCCAAAAGTAGTTCTTGGAGAGCGTGGCGAATGTCTTGTCGCGTCCAAAGTGTCCCATGAGTCCGCCTCCATGAGCCTCTTGCAAAAGGAGCAAACGAAGAGAAGACTCGGGAATGCCTAGTTTGTTAGCTTTCATAAGATAACCATCCTTGATGTAATATTGTTCCCAAGATGTATGTGTCAAACATTTAGCATAAGGAGTAGCGAAAGATGGATCATTAGCATACACGTCTTTTATGTGCTCAAAGCCAATAACATTCAACTCGAGTTTAGTGACAAACGTGCATATGCGTGAAAGTGCATCCGCAACTACATTTTCCTTACACTTAATGTACTTGATCACATAGGGGAAAGATTCAATAAATTCACTCTATTTGGCCTGACGCTTGTTCAACATAGTTTGGCCTTTTAAGTACTTAAGCGTTTCATGATCGGTATGGTTGACAAACTCATGAGGTCTAAGATAATGTTCCCAAACATGTAGCACACACACTAAAGCATACAATTCTTTGTCATAGATAGGATAGTTATGTTGAGCACCGGAGAGTTGTCAGAGTAATGGGCCACGGGTAGGCTAACCTGAGTCCCAGAATCTTTCAAGACATCGGGGCAGACTGCGCCCCTCAGGTATCTACAGCGACTCTAAGATGGCCGAGTCCCAGAGGCGACTCCCATACAAGCCGAGTCCATGAGGCGACTCCAAGATGGCCGAGTCCCAGAGGCGACTCCCATAAAAGATGAGTCCATGAGGCGACTCCAAGATGGCCGAGTCCCAGAGGCGACTCCCGTTCAAGCCGAGTCCATGAGGCGACTCCAAGATGGCCGAGTCCCAGAGGCGACTCCCATTCAAGCCAAGTCCCAAAAGCGACTCCGATGAAGCCGACTGTGGGAAGTCGGCCCGCGACTTCCAACCACCCCGATAATTAAAGGCGGGCATGGCCACAGTGCACCGTACCCGCGGAGATCTTCGCCCAGCGCGGCACTGTTGCCATGCCAGCCCTGACATCAGCCCTTGGGGCGGGGCCCTGTGCCCACGACACCTTGTCTGTAAGGCCCGGAGACGGCGGGACCTACCGGTCAGCGAGAATATTGAAGACGGCGGGAGCGCCCAGAGTCGGACCCGTTGGGAGTCGGCCCCTCCCACGGGCCCCACACGCCATTAACCAGATGCGACCGAGGAATGGCCACAGTGATCGCCCGCAAGCGGCAGCACTGTTGCCATGACCCACTGACCAAGCCCGCGTCATTAGAAGCACGGCTACAGTATTCTGCAGCCGGCAAGACCCGCCCGCAGCGGACACGGGCTGACGCCCTCGTACCATGCCAGTCGGCGGGACCCACAAGTCGGCGGGGCCCAGGAGTCGGCGGAGAAGACGACACTTGAGAGACAGACGGCTGGGACCCGCGCCCAGCCAGATTTACCATTGTAACCCTGGGGGGTAGGCCAATATAAACCCCCCAGGGCACCCATGCAAAGGGTTGGCATCCAGTAGCATTAGATAGATCACATAGGAAGGAGAAAGCTAGCCTCGCCCTCTCCTACCTCCAGAAACAGCTCTAGGAGCAAGCTTGTATTCACTTTGCCTTAGTGATCATGCGGAGACCCCGCAGAGCAGCAGTAGGGGTGTTATCTCCTCGGAGAGCCCTGAAGCTGGGTAAGATCCGCCGGCGTGCATGTCTTCGCCTCATCCCGTTTCTAGGCACCGGCGACGTTCTACTCGCCCCCACCATGATAAGCCATCCTTTGGCATATGTCGCACCCAACCCCCGACATTTGGCGCCCACCGTGGGGCCTGGTGCAGCGTCGTCCGGAGATCTGTTCTGGACGGGAACCCTCTTCCTCCCTGGCGAGCGCAGCCAGCCAGGCTCGCTAGACGGAGTCTGCGTCGACACGCTGTGCGGCGCTGAGGCAGCTTGTGCGGCGAGCAGCCTCGCCGAACTTGTCGGCGAGGTCCGCCTCTCCGACGAGCCTACATCCGACGCAGGCACGGGTGGCCCCGAGAGTCTCCTCGCAGGCCTCCTCGACCAACTCCACATCACCGGCGAGCCTATCGTGGACTTGGAGTCCGTAGGCTCCACCGACCCGATGCTAGTCGACTCCGATGCCGTGTCGCTTGAAACTTTCCCCACCAACGTAGTGGTCTATGACGAGCCGCTTCCTCACGAGGAGAGCGGCGGGAGCGCCGTCACGGAGGTGCTCGTCATCAGTCACGATGAGCGTTCCAGTGAGGGAGCCCAGGACCCGCTAGACGCGGCCCTGCAAGACCTGACTGTGCCTATTCCAGAGGACGCAGACGCCGAGACGTTGGTGACACGCCGCCTTCAGATCATCGAAGGCGCCAAGAAGCTGGCAAGCATGACGCGCTTGTCAGAAGCCTACCAGCGCGAAATGGATCGTGCCGTGGGCGGCTTGCCGGCTCCAACTGGGCCCAGCCGCCTAGGCGCGGTCCGGCAACGCGGCACGACCATCGCCGACTTGTTCGGGGCCAATCGCCCCGTATACGCCACCCCTGCGGAGAACATCCGCGCCGCCCAAGCGGCCACCGACGAGCTGAAGAATTTGAAGCGAAGCGCCGCATGATGACGGAGAGAGTCCAGCAACTCCTCGACGCAGTCGCTAAGCAGAACGCGGCCGGTGGCCGCACCGAGGTGCCACGGCAGCTAAACGATGACTTGCCTCCCCGCCGAGATCAGGGAGCAACATATCGGACGCCGACTGGTGGAGTCCGCGGAAGAAAAGACAAAGAGCCGGCTGTCAGCCGCAGTCAGACTTGCATCACCATTGAGCGCGACCAAGATGGCCGTCCAAGAGCAGTGGAGCGGCAGGACGACTACCTGCCTCCCCCACCAAGAAGAGAATGGCGAGTTTCCCCGCCGCCTGTAGAGCATCCGACTCTCGGTGGCCGCCTTGGCTGCCGAGAGGGAGTCGGAGAGAATGACGCCCGCCATCGGATCGACCGACTCCACCGATCCCTGGTGCTGGAAGAAGAAGATGAGCTGGGTCCGCCTTGCTTTGGACCCCGCATCCGAGACGAGCCTTTCCCCAAAGGGTTCACGCTCCCCCGAGACACACCCAAGTACACCGGCTCCGTGAAGCCAGAAGACTGGCTAATTGATTACTCCACGGCCGTCAGCAAAGCGAACGGCAACTCGTGTTGCCGTGAAGTACGTTCCACTCATTCTCCAGGGCACGGCCCGGACATGGTTGAATAGTCTGAAGCCCCGCAGCATCAACAACTGGGTCGACTTCACCGAGGAATTCATCCACAACTTCACGAGCACATACAAGTGACCTCCCAAGCCGCGCCAGCTGTCCTTGTGCGTGGAAGGCCCTGATGAGTCAACACGCGACTACCTCACACGTTGGGGCGAGCTCCGGAACTCCTGCGGGGGCGTGCACGAGGTGAAGGCTATCGAGTACTTCACCGCCGGGTGCCGAGAGGGCACCCTCCTCAAGCACAAGCTCCTCTGTGACGAGCCAGAAACCCTCGACGAACTGCTGGTCATAGCAGACAAGTACGCCACGGCCGACTCCTCCATGAAGACGGAGATTCAAGTCAATGCGGCTGGCAAAGTGGCCCCTCAGGCTCCCAGAACTCCCGCTGGAGACGCCAGTCGACGACAACAACCGAACGACAACAAACGCAAGGCCCAACAGCCAACTTCCAACAGTCGGCAGGTTGCGACGATCGAAGATCAACAGCCAGAGGGGCAGCCTCCGGCCAAGCGACAGAAAGGCGGCAAGTCCAACTGGTTGCCGGCCTTCTCTTATGAGCAGACTCTGGATGGTCCTTCCAAATTGCACAGTGGCGCGAAGCCATCAAATCACACCACCTGAAAGTGCCACTGGCTCACCCGAATTGCCAAGGGAGATGGCCTCCTTCCTCCGCCACCTGCTGGGCCGCCGCCTCCACCGCCGCCCCAGCAGCCGGCCGCTCGGCCAGTCGGCGCAGTACAAGACGAGTACACAGAAGAGCACGAAGCCTATGTGGTGTTCACCAGTGTGGCTGATGATCGACGCAGCAGACGGCTGCAGCAGCAAGAAGTGAATGCAGTGGCAACCAATAGTCCAGAGTTTATGCATTGGTCCGAGAAGCCTATCATTTGGAGCGAGCGGATCACCCGAGGTGATGCGGTCGGGCTCCTATGCCTGGTCCTAGGTGCTACCTTGGCCATCGATAGGCGGGCAACCCGCTTCTCGAGGTGCTGATAGGCGGAGGCGATAGCATCAACATCTGTACAAAGAAACTATGGAGAAGCTAGGAATTAAGCAAAGACAATGGCGAGCAGCGGATGTGTTCCATGGTATTGTGCCGGCCTTTCACCTTTCGCTAATCGGCAAGATCGATAGGCGTCCTCTTGGAGACAAAGATCATTTCTGCGAGAGCCGATCTGGTTTGAATTAGTGGACCTTGAAAGCCCGTACCACGCACTGCTTGGCCGACCTGCATTGGCCAAGTTCATGGCGGTCCCTCACTACGCCTACCTCAAGATGAAGATGCCGAGTTCCAAGGGAATTCTGACCGTAGCCGGCGACTACAGGAAGTCGTCCGCCAGCGCGGCCGAGAGCAGCTGGCTGGCCGAGTCCCTGGTGATCGCAGCTTAATCGGCTCCTTGATCGGGTCGTGGCGATGGCCGGAAAGCAGCTAGAAATGTCGCCTAACCCCAAGAAGTCGGAAACTGAAGGTTCGTTCAAGCCAGCGAAAGAGACCAAGAAGATACCCTTGGACCCGGTGCATCCAGAGAGGTACGCTGTCATGGGTACAAACCTTGACCGCAAATAGGAAGGCGAGCTCGTGAATTTCCTCTGTGAGAATCGAGACATCTTCGCATGGTCCCCTAAAGACATGCCAGGTGTACCGACGGAATTCGCCGAGCACAAGTTACACGTCCGACCTGATGTGAAACCCGTCAGGCAGCCTTTGCACCGACTGTCAGAAGAGAAGAGAAGAGTTGTTGGAGAAGAGATAGCCCGGCTCCTGGCGGCCGGTTTCATTATGGAGGTGTTTTTTCCAGAGTGGTTGGCAAACCCGGTTTTGGTGTTGAAGAAAAACAAACAGTGGCGGATGTGCATTGATTACACAAGCCTCAACAAAGCCTGCCCAAAGGATCCATTTGCCCTGCCGAGAATCGATCGGTGATAGACCCCACAGCCGGATCACGGCTGTTGAGTTTCTTAGATGCATATTCAGGATATCACCAGATCAAGCTGAACCCGGCAGACAGACTGAAGACCGCCTTCATCACGCCGTTCGGAGCCTTCTGCTACCTGACCATGATGTTCGGCTTGAGGAATGCTGGCGCCACCTTTCAGCGTTGCATACAAAAGTGCTTCCTCAAGCAACCCGGCAGGAATGCCCATGTCTACGTGGATGATGTGGTGGTGAAGACGGAGAAGCGCGGGACGCTGCTAGAGGACCTCAAGGAGACCTTTGAGAACCTGCGCCGATTCCAGATCAAGCTCAACCCTGAGAAGTGCGTTTTCGGAGTACTAGCCGGCCAACTCCTTGGATTCCTGGTCTCTGAACGCGGCATAGAGTACAATCCCGTGAAGATCAAGGCCATCGAGAGGATGGAGGTACCCAGCCGACTGTTAGATGTGCAGAAATTCACCGGCTGCTTAGCGTCCATCAGTCGATTCATTAGCCGGCTGGGCGAGAAAGCTCTCCCTTTGTATCAATTAATGAAGAAGACCACCTTTTTCGAGTGGAACCACAAGGCGGACGAAGCATTTCTCCAGCTGAAAAAGATGTTGACTACTCCCCCTGTGTTGGCGGCTCCGACTCCCAAAGAGTCCATGCTCCTGTATATCGCCGCCACCAGCCGAGTAGTCAGCATAGTCATTGTAGTCGAACGCAAGGAGGAAGGCAAGGCGCTCCCTGTCCAGAGACCGGTATATTACAGGCGAGTCTTGTCGACCTCCAAGCAGAACTACCCCCACTACAAGAAGATGTGCTACGGTGTGCATTTTGCCGCCAAGAAGCTGAAGCCTTACTTTCAAGAGCATCCAATTATGGTGGTTTGCACCGCCCGCTGGCCGAGATCATCGGGAGCCGAGACGCTTCTGGCCGACTAGCAAAATGGACCATAGATTTGGCTCCCTACACCATCTACTACCAGCCCTTTTTACCGCCATCAAATCGCAAGCACCGCCGACTTCCTCGTTAGTGGGTCAAGACCAGTACCTACCGCCAAATACCGACTCCACCCATTGGCGGATGCATTTTGGCGACTCAAAGATGCGCACCGGCACAGGGCTGGCGTCGTCCTCACCTCCCCAAAGCGACATGCTCAAGTATGTCTGCAGATCCGCCGCCGCCTCCAACAACGTCGCCCGAATCTGGCGCTCATCCATGGGCTCCGGCTTGCCAAAGAACTTCGGCATTCGCGGATCACGTACTACTGGCGACTCGATTTGGTGGTCCAGCGATCATCTGGCGGCCGGGGCGCCAAAGATGCAAACATGGCGAGCTACCGTTTCTGGTGCAGCAACTCAGCGAGATGCCGAGGTTGCGAGTTCCTTCATGTGCCAAGCGACAAAGACCAGCGAGCGCCTTGGCATGAGTCGGCTCCACCCGCCAAGCAATACCACCTCGCGTCGCTCTTCAGCGCCTCCTTAAGCCGTCGATCAAGCCTTCACCAGAATCAGACTCCATCTTTGTGCCGGCTCCTCCCGAAGAAGTCGGATCCGACTCAAGAGCCCTAGCAGACGGCCCCAAGAAAATTACTGATCGAAGCCAGCCGGGACTTGAGCCGGCCGAGGACTGCGCCCGATCAACCGGGGACTGCGCCCGATCGGCCGGGACTTCGTCAATCCAGCAAGCGACGCGAGACTCCAGCCGCCGCCTCCCAGCCCGGCCTTGTCCAAGTCGCGATGGTGGCGGTTGAAGAAATAACAGCACCCTCATGGGCGCAGCCCATCCTCAAATTTCTAGTGAGCGAGCTGCCAACCGATGAGATCTTGGCTCGGCAGGTGCAACGCCGAGCGGCAGCATACACCATAGTCAACAGAGAGCTGGTCAGGCGCAGTGTCACTGGTGTCTACCAGCGCTGCGTAGAGCTAGAACAAGGCCAAGCAATTCTTAGAGACATTCATCAGGCCGAGTGCGGCCACCATGCAGCTTCAAGAGCACTCGTCGCCAAAGCCTTTCGGCACGGTTTCTTCTGGCCGATTGCCTTAGAAGAGGCTAAAGAGTTAGTCCAAAAATGCAAGGGGTGCCAGAAGTTCCGCTCCAAGCCACTTCAGCCGGCTTCTGCGCTGAAGACAATCCCCATCGCCTGGCCCTTTGCAGTTTGGGGCCTGGACATGGTGGGACCTTCAAGACGGCCCGAGGCGGCCTAACTCATCTGCTTGTCGCGGTGGACAAGTTCACCAAGTGGATAGAAGCAAAGCCCATCAAGAAGTTGAACAGTCCGACTGCAGTGACTTTCATCGCCGACATCATGGTGCGGTACGGCATACCGCATAGCATCATCACCGACAATGGCACAAATTTCGCCAAACGCGCCTTGGCCCGTTTCTGCCCGACGCAGGGCATCCGACTGGACTTAGTGTCCTTTGCCCATCCGCAGTCAAATGGCCAGGTGGAGCGAGCAAATGGCCTCATCCTGTCCTGCCTCAAGCCTCGACTGGTCGAACCACTCGAGCGTTCGGCCGGCTGTTGGCTTGTGGAGCTGCCAGCCGTCCTCTGGAGTCTGCGCACGACTCCAAACAAGTCAACCGGCTTCACGCCTTTCTTCCTCGTCTACGGTGCCGAAGCCGTCATCCCGACGGACATAGAGTTCGACTCTCCACGAGTCACCATGTACACCGAAGAGGAAGATGAAGAAGCACGTCAAGACAGCGTCGACCTGCTGGAAGAGGGCCGGCTATTGGCACTCAGCCGGTCTGGCATCTACCAGCAGAGTCTGCGCGATACTACAACCGAAAGGTCAGGCCGAGATCGTTTCAAGAGGGCGACCTTGTGCTCCGGCTGATTCAGCGAACAGCCGGCCAGCACAAGTTGTCGGCGCCTTGGGAAGGCCCCTTCATCATCGACAAAGTCTTTGGGCAATGGCTCCTACTACCTAATCGGCCTTTCGAAGCCTCGGCGCGCCAAGAGGGCGACTCCGGCAAGGAGTCGAGAAGCGGCCATGGAGCGCAAATCTTCTCCGAAGATTTTACAGTTAATGCAGTATGTACCACGCTATCCTTTGTATTAAAGTGCCAAGACTTTGGGCCCCCGAGACGAGCTCGGGGACTGCCCTTTTAGTTATCTGTATGATAAGAATTATGCCTTCGAGTATGCTACTCTTTGTTATGCCGCTTGGCACCGGGTTCGACTTGTCGGCCCGGGGACTTGCCGTCTTGCGCTATGAAATGCTTCCTGCAGTCGGACAAGTAGTGTGCTGCGCTTAAGCCGTCTCCTGTCAAAAGCCGCAGCTCACAGAGCGACTGTTGGTAGGCAGAGAATAAGCAAGAATGAGCGCACACACAAAAAAAATGGCTAAGGACTCAAAGCGTATTCATAGCTCAAGCCGGCTCCCAGCCTCTCTCTGTAGAGCCGACTCTCGAATAGTCGGCTCACCGCCTTCTATCCCACTTGTTAAAAAACTCTAAAAAGGCGAAGTACTTGCCTTCCCTAAAGTAGCCAAGCATTTGACTTGCGGCAGTCCGCGGAGCGGCTGTCTGTCTAGCAAAGCGGCGGCAAAGGAAAAAGCCAAAAAGAGCAATAAGCAAGGAAAGATAGAAGGCAGATAGATATTTACATAGCAAAGGCCTCTGGCCGAGTTCAAAATACACCCATGGGTGGGGTGTGCAAATTAACAAGTTCTTCAAAGACAATGAAAGC
Organism: Aegilops speltoides; assembly: GCA_021437245.1. Classification (NCBI taxonomy): domain Eukaryota; kingdom Viridiplantae; phylum Streptophyta; class Magnoliopsida; order Poales; family Poaceae; genus Aegilops; species Aegilops speltoides. Next base: position 206,349,869 of record CM038141.1, read on the forward strand.
AGATAAAGTAAAGACAAGACGGCAGCCTAAGGAGCAGCAGACGGGTTTGGCGGGTCGGCGGAGACGGCGGTGTCAGGCGCCGGAGCGGCCGGCTGGGCGGTCTCGGCTTGATCGTCTCCGGCAGCAGTCGGCCCGGTCGGACGCGGCTCATTGCTGGAGGCGCGATCGAGCTGATGCTGGTCGTCCGCTCTATCTTCTGGCGCCTCTGTCTCGTCTTCGTCCCCCGCCTCGTCTTCCTCCTCGGTGCTGGAGCCGATCACCTCCGCCGAGTCCTCGTCATAGTCGAGGTTCATCCCGAACCACTCCAGAGGCACCTCCTCGCTGTTTGCAGCCCGCTCGGGAACAAAGACGCTGGTGTCGGTGTAGTCGGCGATCGCTGCCGCACGCTCGACGAGGGCGCCTTCCATGCTACCCGATTCTGCTGGGCCTCGAGGCCGGAAGCGGCCAGCCGGTCCTGGTCCAGCCTTGGATACCAAGCCTTGACGAATTCCAAGGCTCGGCGTGCTCCAGCCGGGCGAGAACCCTTCAAGCCTCAAGGCGGCGGCCACGACCTCGGCCGGTCGGCGATCCGGTAGCGGTCTTGTGAGCCGCATGCCCGGCCATAGGGCGGAGATCGCTTGGGCCCCGGCGCGTTGAAGCCGGCGCAACAGCTGATGGTCCAACCACAGATGGGTCTCGATGCTCAGGAGCTGCTCGTCGATAGTCAGGGGGGCGTTGGCGGCGATCTCCTCGCCATTCGCCCTCCGCGCCTCGCGATCAGCCTCGATGGCTCGATTGACCGCCTGCGAGTGGCCAGGGAAGAAGTCTGCCCAAAACAGAAAGAAGCAAAAGAGAAAATCAGTAGTCGGCCTGACTTATAGTCAGCAGTTCGAAGAAAGAACGCAAAGAAACTCACCATCGACAATGTCCTCGATCTCGTGGAAGACGGAAGTCAGCATCGCCTCCCTATCAGCCCAGGAGGAGCGCTCCATCTCCAACTCGTCAGGAGGGTGGTCCCTTTCTTCCCCGCCTCGTCCTGAGCCGCCTTGAGCAGCTCCTTTTTCTCCACGAACTGCTCGGCCAGCAAGTCGCCCTCTTTGGCGAGTTTGCTGCACTCCTCCTCCTTGGCGCGAAGGGCCGTGCTGACTTCGCCCAACCGTTCCTGAAGAGCGGCATTGGCGTCTGAAGAAAAAAGAGAAAAGACGTTAAGTCGTCAACAACAAAGGTCGCCGGAAATATCCGGCCCGACTGCTCAGTAGTCGGCCTGAATCTCGGGGAATACAGCCCGCGGGTGCACCAGCGCGCCCCCGCGAAAAAGAAGAAGAACTTACTCTGGCTCTCCGACAAGTCGCCAGTCCGCTTGTCTAGCCGCTCAACGTTACGGTTGAAGGCGGTGACGCGGAGGTTGTGATACTCCTGTGATAAAAAATCGGACAAAGACAAATGAGGAACTCGCCAGATTGAGTTCCGGGCCACTGCAGCAGCCGCCCCAAACTTCGAGGACTACACCAGTGGAGTGCTTGGCGCTTACGAGAAGAGCGAGAAGAGAAAAAGTCAAAAAAGAAAAACGTACCCCGATAAACGCCCGCGACGCCAGATGCGCCCTGGTGCAGCCCTGGATGGCTTCGCCCTCGGCTCGCAGCTTCGCCTGCACGTCCAGGAGCGCCTGGTTCAGTGGACCATCGCCGCCTCCTCGCACCCATCCAGTAGGCGCCGGCTTCCAAGGGGCGTGGCGCCGAGACCGCCTTGCAAGGCGGCGGCGCGCTGGTGAGGCGACTTGAAGAAGCAGCCTCGCCACCGCCTCGTCCTCAGCCAGCAGCACTGAAGGGCCCGCCGACTGCTTGCCATGCGGTGGAGGCGGTGCTGGCGGCGAGGCCGTGCCCGATGCGGAGGCCTCGCCACCGTCCTTTTTCACGATGGAGTGCTCCCCGCCGACTTCTCCAGTCTTTCCTGTGAACTCCGGGGGCGGCGGCGCGGAGCTCAGCGGGACGACAAGTAGTGCCGACTCGCGGCGCGTGGCCTCCTCCGCCCGCCGTTTTGCTGCGGCGATGGTTTCGGCCTCCTCCAGCTTCTTCTGGGTGGTGATTGGTACGCCCATTGTGGATGACACCACGGTCGAATTGCCATGGTCGACCAAGAAGGAGGTGGCAAACGGTCATTGGGACCACATCACACTCCAAAGTGTCCTCATATGCACCAATTTTGAAGGAGACTTGGACCGTATGCTCTACTCGTATAGTGCCAGAGTCACTTAGCCATTGAACCTTGTAGGGGTGCGGGTGCTTCCTCTTGACCAATTGGAGCTTGGAGCGTAGTTCTTCACTTGCCAAGTTGTGGCAACTACCTCCATCGATGATGACCTTGACGGACCTTCCATTGATGCCGGCCTTGGTGTGGAAGATGTGGCATCATTTGTCTTCTTCTTGTTGATGTTGAAGAGTCAAGAACTTGGAGACAACGCGAGCGGGGCTCGAATCCTCATCACAAAAGACTCTATCATCTTCATCCTCCTTCACGCGCCAGTGCATGGCCACTTGCTCAAGAGCTTCCATTTCATCCTCACTCATTGAGTCGTAGGTGCCATCGTCGTTGAGGATCATGGTGCGCTTGTTTGTGCATTCATAGGACTTGTGGCCTCGGTCGCCGCAAGTGAAACATTTGAAGGAGCTCGTCTTGACGGTCTCATCGGTCGGAGTAGATGAAGAAGCACGCGGCTTGTAGTTGCTTGTAGTAGGAGGAAGACGACTTGAACTTGACGAAGGTTTCTTGTAGCTTGTCTTATCGTCATTGCTTGGAGAAGGCTTGGTTGATGTAGATGTTGGAGGAGTTGTTGGAGCTTGATTGTTGGAAAAGCCATATGTCTTGGATGAGGACTGATAGAGGCAAAGGTGTCCCGTCTTTCGATGAGATGATGGATATCGCTTTGGTGGAAGTCGACTTTGATGATCCGACTACGAACGTGCGAGGACGTTGCGCCTTAGCAATCGCTAAACCAACTCCGAGAGGTTATTGACCATGCCGGAGCACGATCAACCTGACCACGAGGGTCTGTTTCCTGCGAGCAAACGAAGAACAAGCAAGAAACTAAGATTGCAATCTGGATATTGCGAATATAAGATGAAAGCTTTATTGTTCAAGGTGGGGTTACGAGGCGTCTTTGTGCAGTCGTTGAACACAAGCGAAATCTGCGAAGTTGCAGCTATGGCGAACTTTAATCTAAACAAAACCCAAAGTCCAAATGGTGCCCTAAGGGTTGTATATATGGAGGTAGAGGGGGGGAATTTCGTGGCCCTTGGTGGAGGGGTCCGAAATCAACCCTATCTCTTGTTTCCCCACACATACGAACTCTAAAAATAGTCTATACTTATGTATTTCGAAATTACATGGGCCTGGCCCAATAATAATGTGACGCAGCACCTAGAATAGCCTCGGGACGAAATTTATGAAATGGCATCTTGTATATTTCGTCCAAGGCTTCATGCACCCAATATGGTGGCTACAAAGTCCTGAAATCATCAATTGTAACTCTGTTATTGTTCCCCTTGTGCATGCCATCATCTCCATGCTTTTTCGTGCTCCAATGTCCATCCTTCTCCAAGCTAGGCCCTTCATTTGTAAGCAAAACAAATGTATCCAAATTAGGCAGCATCATATTCTCATGGACATTAGAATCATTACCAAGAAACGGAAGTACCTGATAATTTACTTGGCGCGCGCGTGCTCTAGTAATTGGTCCAGTATATGTAGCAGTAGGGGCTGTGGGTGTAACAATGGTATTGATGTCCTCATCATCCTCCCCTTCTTGAAATGAAGTCGTCCACGACGGAAGCTCATCTTCCTCACCCAAATAAGGCTTCAAATCTGCAATGTTAAAAGTGGGACTAACCCCAAAATCTGCAGGCAGCTCAAGTTTATATGCATTATCATTTATTTTCTCTAACACCTTAAAAGGTCCGTCGACCGTGACATTAGCTTTTATTTAGCAAATCAGAAATCTATCCTTACATAAATGTAACCAAACAAGATTTCCAGGTGCAGACACAACATGTTTTCTACCCTTATCTCCAGCAAGTTTATATTTAGCATTCATACGCTCAATGTTTTCCTTAGTTAACTCATGCATTTTTAAAATCAATTCAGCACTTGTTTAGCATCAAAATTAACCTTCTCCGAAGATGGAAGAGGCAACAAATCAATAGGTGCACGAGGTAGGAAACCATACACAATTTCAAAAGGGCATATCTTAGTAGTAGAATGCAATGAACGATTATAAGCAAATTCAATATGAGGCAAGCATTCTTCCCACATTTTCTTATTATTCTTCAAAACAGCCCTAAGCATAGTAGACAATGTTCTATTGACTACTTCAGTTTGTCCATCAGGGGTGACAAGTAGTACTAAAAAGCAGTTTAGTCCCCAACTTAGCCCATAAACATCTCCAAAAGTGGCTAAGAAATTTTGTATCACGATATGAAACAATAGTATTTGGCACACCATGCAGGCGAATAATTTCACGAAAGAGCAAATCAGCAACATTAACAGCATCATCGCTTTTATGACATGGTATAAAGTGTGCCATTTTCAAGAATCTATCCACGACAACAAATATGCTATCCCTCCCCTTCTTTGTTCGAGGTAAACCTAAACAAAGTCCATAGATATATCCTCCCAAGGAACACTAGGTATAGGCAAAGGCATATATAAACCATGAGGATTGAGTCATGGCTTAGCTTTTTAACACTAGGTGCAGCGAGCAACAAAGCGCTCAACATCCCGTCTCATCTTTGGCCAAAAGAAATGTGTAGCAAGTACGTCCTCCATCTTCTTCACGCCAAAGTGTCCCATTAGTCCTCCTCCATGCGCCTCCTACAACAACAAAAGACAAACGTAGCTAGCTGGAATGCATAGCTTGTTAGCACGGAACAGAAATCCATCATTAACGACGAACTTGTTCCAAGTTGTTCCTTCTTTACAATTATGCAATACATCTTTAAAATCAGCATCATGCACATATTGATCTTTGATGGTCTCAAACCAAATATTTTGAAGTCAAGTTGTGAAAGCATAGTATAGCGACGAGACAATGCATCAGCAATAACATTTTCATTACCCTTCTTGTGTTTAATGACATAAGGGAAAGTCTCAATGAATTCAACCCATTTAGCATGTCTACGATTCAGTTTAGCTTGACTTTTAATATGTTTCAAAGATTCATGATCGAAATGTATAACAAATTCTCTGGGCCATAAATAATGTTGCCATGTTTCTAAAGTCCGAACAAGAGCATATAATTCTTTATCATAAGTAGAATAATTCAGACTAGGCCCACTCAATTTTTCAGAAAAGTATGCAACAGGTTTGCCATCTTGTAATAACACACCTCCTAATCCAATTCCGCTAGCATCACATTCAAGCTCAAAAGTCTTATTAAAATCAAGAAGTTGGAGTAAAGGAGCATGTGTTAACTTATCTTTCAACACCGTGAAGGCTTCTTCCTGTGCGGTACCCCAAACAAAAGGCACATCCTTCTTTGTAAGCTCATTGAGAGGTGCAGCAATGGTGCTAAAATCTCTCACAAAACGCCTATAGAATCCAGCTAGGCCAAGAAAACTCCTCACTTGTGTGACCGTTTTCAGCTGCGCCAACTCTCAATAGCTTCAATCTTGGCTTTATCAACTTCAATTCCCTGTGGAGTAACAACATAGCCAAGAAAAGACACTCGGTCGGTGCAAAAGGTGCACTTCCCAAGGTTACCGAACAAACGTGCATCACGTAGAGCAATAAAACAACACGTAAATGTTCCAAATGTTCCTCCAAAGATCTGCTATAAATCAATATGTCATCAAAGTAAACTACCACAAATCGTCCAATGAAAGCACGTAAAACTTTGTTCATTAATCTCATGAAAGTACTAGGTGCATTAGTTAACCCAAAAGGCATGACTAACCACTCATATAATCCAAACTTAGTTTTAAATGTTGTTTTCCATTCATCCCCCAATTTCCTACGAATTTGATGGTATCCACTACGCAAATCAACTTTGGAGAATATTGTAGAGCCACTCAATTCATCAAGGATATCTCTACCCTAGGAATAGGATGACGATAACGAATAGTAATATTATTAATGCCTCTACAATCAACACACATACGCGATGTACCATCCTTTTTCGGCACTAGAATAATAGGAACAGCACAAGGACTAAGGGATTCGCGTATATAACCTTTGTCGAGAAGCTCTTGTACTTGATGCATAATCTCCTTCGTCTCCTCTAGATTGGTACGGTATGGTGCACGGTTTGGCAGTGAAGCACCAAGAATTAACTCAATCTGATGCTCAATCCCTCGAATAGGCGGTAATCCCGGTGGCACGTCTTGTGGAAAGACGTCAGCGAACTCCTGCAAAATGTTAGTGACAGCAGGAGGCAAAGAGGAAGACACGTCCTCGAATGAACATAATGCCTCTTTGCACACAAAAGCATAGCAAACAGATTTGCTAAAATCTAGCTCATCAATATCAGATTTAGTGGCAAGTAAACATGCACTTTTCAATTTAGTTTCAGAAGCAACACTAGATGGTTTACTATTAGGCTTCATTTGTTGCTCAAATTCTTTTGCCATAATCGGATTTTCACTCTTATTTTTCTCCTTTTTTGCTTTATTAGCTAATGGACTCAGGAGTCATAGGAAGCAAAGTAATATTTTTATCCTGATGAACAAGAGTATACTGATCGTTTCTACCATGGTGTACAGAATTTTTATCAAATTGCCATGGTCGACCAAGTAATAAGGAACATGCTTGCATAGGTACCACATCACAATCAACATAATCAGCATATGTAGAGATACTAAAATGCACACGAACAGTACGTGTTACCTTAACCTTGCCGCTGTTGTTGAACCATTGGATGTAGTAAGGATGTGGATGTGGTCTTGTGGTGAGAGATAGCTTCTCCACCATCTCCATGCTAGCCAAGTTGTTGCAGCTCCCTCCATCTATGATGACGCGCATAGAACGTTCCTTTACAACTCCCTTTGTATGGAACAAATTGTGCCTCTGATTCTGCTCAGCTTGTGTGACCTGCACACTCAAAACATGTTGAGCAACTAAACATTCATACCTGTCAGCGTCTTTAAGAGCCATGTATTGCGTGTCATGATCAGAATCATCTCCTCCATGTTCTTCACGTGTAATAAGAGCCAAAGTCTCCTCAACGTAGTCACTAGCGGACTCATACCCACCATCCTCAGTAGCAATCATCACACGCTGAGATTTGCATTCTCTCGCATAATGACCTCTTCTCTTACAACGACGACAAATAATATCACTCGTGTGCCCTGTTGATGCCATGGTGTAAGAAGAGCTCTGTGTAGGCCCGGCAGGTGTGCTCTTGGCAGATAGTGGTGATTGTGCCTGCTTTCTTGTATCACGGCTGGAGGTAGCAGCTGATGGAGGTGCTGGTGTAGTGGAAGTAGATGATGCACGCGGCGTCCATGATGAAAGTCGACCTGCAGAATAGTTAGTTCGCGCCAATGCTTGTCGATCCTGCACTTCACGTTCAGCTTTACAAGCAAGATGGAATAAACGAGTGAGATTAGTATACTCCTTATACTCTAGAATGGTCTGAATCTCTCTATTTAATCCACCTATAAAACGTGCAAGCATAGCTTCATTCTCCTCAACAATACCACATCTAATCATGCCAGTTTGTAATTCCTGGTAATATTCTTCTACAGAATTTTTCCCTTGTCTTAAACGCTGCAATTTTTGAAGCAATTCACGTTGATAATATGGTGGAACCCAACAAGTACGCATAGCAGTTTTCAAAGTAGCCCAAGTAGTTGGAATAGGATATAATCTACAATGTTCAGAGCACCATACACATGCAAAACTAGTGAAAGCACAAACAGCAGCAGCAACCCGTCCCTCCTCGGGATATTGTAAACATGTAAAATGTTGTTCAGTTTCTAACTCCCAAGTGAGATATATATCAGGAACATATCTACCCTCAAATGGTGGAATATTCAATTTCAGTTTCGGAATATGGTCATTATCTTGTACCTGAGGTGGTAGTGCAGGCCTACCGTTGCGAATATATACCTGAGGTCGACCTGCTAGTGGTGGTGTTGGTGGCTGCATGTAGTTCTGATTTTGATCAACCTCATCCCTATAATATTCCTCCACCTCTGCAGTAAAAGCAGGAGCTACAAAAGCACCAACAGCAGTAGCAGCGGCACCAGAATTTTGTCCTGGCTCAATAGGAACACGCTGTGCTCGTCCATACAGATTCGGAAGGGGGCGTAGTTGTTGTTGTTGCAGAGGTGCGATAGGTGCAGCCGGCGGTGGTTGTGGAAAACAGCGAGCAATTTATTAAACTTGCTATCAAGCTTTGTTTCAAACGTCTTCTCAATGCCATCTATCTTCTCCATGGCCTCGTCAAATCTGTTTAGCACATCTTGCACTGTCCAATCATCATTTGCTGAAATTTATCATGTAGTTGTTTGTTAAATCGAGTTCTCCCAATCAGTCTCATCGGCTTGTGATCCTACCATGGTTAGCAGCAAATAGAAACACACAAGAATATGATCCTATAGACTACTAAGAAGTGGTGGTCGTGTATCACAAACCCGTCAAGCAAATCTGAAATTCTTACCAGTTCTTACCCTGCAGCAGGTGGTGATCGGCAACCGTTGTAGTCAAAACTCTAAAAGCTTGGATAGAGCGATTACCAGGGAGAGTCAAACGCATGACGTAGATGTATGTGGAGCTGGGAAGGCTTATAATATGGTAGCAAAAAGGATCAGCAATAATCTATTCAGAGATGCAAAGTTGAATAAACACTCAACGACGATACTATGCTAGTCCTAGGCTAGACCGTACTTGAGACGCGAGCCTAGAACACTAACAAAATCACGGCGCTGCACGTAAACAAGGGAGGAGCACACTCTGAATTTTTTTTTCTTTTTTTCACTTTTTTTGCACTTTTTTTCCTCTTTTTTTTTGCTCCGCAACAAAAAAATTTCGAAAAAGTCTACAAATGGCCTAAAAACTGCCTAGCCAGAATTTTCCAGACTGGAACTATTTTTCTTCTGCGGATGGCTCGGAAGTTTGGGAGTCCTACTCTGTCACGACTCGGAGTATCGCGTGATCTCTACTCTTGAGAGAGAGAGACCACCACTCCATTGGAGGCCAAGACTTCGATCTAGGAGAAGATTCTGCGGGATATCATCAAGACCCCCTTGTGGGAAGATCCGTCTAGGATATCATCAAGACCTCCTCTTGGAGATGAACCTTACCTTGTATCTTTCCCTTTGTTGTTCATGTACCTTGTGATCTTGTGTGTTTGATTGTCTAGTGGATGTGTGATTAGACTTGTTCTTGAGTGTTTCCCCTTGTGATTTCTCTCCGTTCTTCCCCGTGTTCATCGTGTTCTTGGAGGGATCCCACTCCAAACGTGAAAGATCGGCCAACACCGGGTTAGCCCCGTATCATATGGTATCATGAGCCACGTTGATCACGTATTTGGAGTCCCTCCCACCGTTTTCTAGCCTTCTTTTGCTTGATTTCGTCCTAAATCCGAAAATCCCCACAAAAATAGCCCCCAATTTTTTTTGTGATTTGTTGGTTTGATGATATTTTGTTGATTTTGATCCATGGAGTTGCTTGGTTTCAAGTTGATCTAGCATCTCTCCAAGTTTCCCCATCTTTCATCCACGAAATCTCATCAATTTTGACCCTGAAATCTCCATTTTCCGCCCAAAATCGCGCCCCGGATCTCGAATCTCGCATTGACCCCGACCCACCGGACGATCAGCATTTTACGGACGACCGGACCCCCATCAAGCACCGGACGTCCGAACTTTCCCGGATGACCGGAACCCCTATCCCGAGCTGAATTTACGGATTTCCGACCTTCCTGGATATCCGACGACCTGACATCCGACCTTTCCCGGACGTTCGTAACTTGTAGTTTCAGACTTCGGCTGATTCTTGTTTTGGCCATAACTAATTCATCCAAACTCCGATTTTGATGTTCTTTAGCTCGTTTTGAAGCTCTTGACACCCCCTTCCCACAAAAATACCTCCAACATCATTTGACTCCATAAATTTTTTGAAAATTTGGCAAGTTTGTCTAGGCCTTCCACCATATCATCCACATAGCCACCACCGACTTCCGCAACATAACCCATTTTGTTCACCATAGCATTAGTGGTTGCTTGAGTAGTTATTCGAGTCTCCTAAGGTGTTTCGGCTAATTAGGGACGATTTCTTCTTATTCAACCACCACCACTGCTTTCCGCTACCACCATTTGACATTTGCCTTTGAGATTTTGAGTTTGCGGTTTATCCGTTTCCTAGGATGTTTCGACTAACTAGGAACGGGTTGACTTTGGCAACACCGCCTCTCATCATCACCAAGGACGGTAACCTCGACGACACCATTGTATATTACCCTTGCAATTGCATTGTTAACCCCTAGCCCATTTTGCGTTACTTGCCTATCGAGACTAGCCATTTGAGTATTGCCGGGCAACATTATGTGCACATTAGTGATCTTCACCATCCATTGCATACATACCATTTCATATTGGTATCATATATTGTGTCACAAATTTGTTCCCGCATATACACAATTGCTATCTTGGTTTGTGCATTGTGCAAAAGTGGCCATATAAAAAAAAGAAAAAGAAAATAAGCTTTTAAGCAAAGAAAAAGAGAGCAAAGAGCTTGTAAGCAATATGCATAGCATCAGAATATGTCATATGTTATCATACTCGATCATCTTGGATCATCTTGTGAGAAATACCGGGAACCATATATACATAGTGATGCTGAGCATCCCACGTTCATCCCCATGTACACTCCGACTACTCTCCAAGCCCCAAGGATACATAAGACGAGGCCTCGACTATGCACCATTGCACACAAGGTGAATTCACTTCTCTTCGAACCGTCACTTTCCGCTTGCAAGATATGGATGCTACCTCAAGCGCGAACCTTGTGCATACTCAGGTACACCCAAGGAGACCATGGAGAGCCCAAGGGCAAAGGCCAAGTGTGCGCGGGAGCAAAGGAAGAAGAAGGAAGAAGAGTCTGCTGCTACAGCAGCCGGACATCCGGCCCCGACCGGACATCCGGCCCAACCATCGGACATCCGGTCTCCATCACAGAATGCATCTGGAGGCGACCTGACAGCCCGGACATCCGGTCCCGTGCCCCGGACGTCCGGCTCCTCCCAAGCCCTGGACATCCGGCCCTCCTCGTCGGAAATCCGGCCCCTGGTGTCCAGAGAACAACCGCAGGGCACCCAGGCCAGCCCGGACGTCCGGCCTCCCGCCGGACACTGCCCGTCATGACCCGGACATCGGCCCCAAAGCCACGGACATTGGCGCTGTCTGCGCATAGTGAACGGGCCAAGGGCCCATGTATCCCTCTCACTTACCCCTTCGAGGCTAAGGCCTATATATACTCCCCCACCTCCTCCTAGTTAGGGTTAGCGTTGATTTAGCTCATTTGTGAGATAGAGCCTCGCTCATCCATCGGATCTCCTCCTCGTGAGAGACCCCGGCCTCTTCAGAGAAGATCCACTTGGATTCAAGACCCCTTTACGGGAAGATCCCCTCGTGGATTCAAGACCTCCTCTCGGAGAAGAACGGTTACTCTTGTATCTTCCCTTTGTTGATTTTGAATCTTGTGCTACCTTATGTGTTCGGTGATCTAGCACTTGTGTGATTGATTCCTTATCGGTTTCGTGATTCCCTGTTGTTTTCCCCGTGTTTCCCTTATGTGCTTCCGCGTGTTCTTCGTGATTCCCCACAGGATCCACTCCTAATGTGAAAGATCGGCCCCTAGGGTTCCGCCCTACATCATCTTGGAATCATGAGCCACGTTGATCACGTTTTTGGAGCCCCTACCCCTCTTTTTCTAGCTTGATTTTGTTGATTTCGTCCTAAATCCGAAAATCCCCACCAAAAATAGCCCCCAATTTTTTTTGTGATTTGTTGGTTTGATGATGTTTTGTTGATTTTGATACATGGATTTGCTTGGTTTCAAGTGGATCTAGCATCTCCCCAAGTTTCCCCATCTTTCATCCACAAAATCCATCAAATTTTGCCCCCGAAATCATCAATTTCCGCCCCAAAATCGAGTTCCTCGAGTTCATCCTCGGATTTGGAGCCCGGACATCCGGCCCAACCCCCCGACATCCGGCCAGCCCGGACATCCGCCCATTAGCCCGGACATCCGGTTCCTGGAGTGCATTTTCGCACAAGTTTCTGGACATCAGGTCCGGAAATCCGGCCCGAGCCCCGGATGTCCGGCCCCTGTCATTTCAGTTTTTTCCGTTCCACCATTTCGGCCATAACTAATTCATCCGGCGTCCGATTTTGACGTTCTTTAGCTCGTTTTGAAGCTCTTGACATCCCCCTTCCCACAAAATACCACCAATATCATTTGAATCCATCAAATTTTCGAAAATTTGGCAAGTTTTCCTAGGCCCTCCACCACATCATCCGCATAACCACCACCGACTTCCGCATCCTAACCCATTTTGTTCCATATAGCATTAGTGGTTGTTTGAGTTGTGATTTGAGTCTCCTAAGGTGTTTAGGCTACTTAGAAATGGTTGCTTCTTCATCAACCACCACCACCTCTTCCGCATAGACGTGCCCACCATACATTTCCACCCCAACTTAACCCAATTTTGTTCGATTTTTTTGAGTTGAGGCTTGTGTCTCCTAAGGTGTTTCGGCTACTTAGGGACGACAACTTCAACTCCGGCACATGTATAGACCATCATTTCACTTCCGCATTGCCAAGTGCAAACCACCACCGCTCTCCGCTACCACCATTTTGACATTTGACGTTTGAGATTTTGAGTTCGCGGTTTTTCCGTTTCCTAAGGTGTTTCGGCTACTTAGGAACGAGACTCCATCATCTTGGTTTCTACATCAAGAACACCGCCACTCATCATCGCCAAGGACGGTAACCTCCATATCATCTTGGTATTGTGGTATCCCTCCACTGTATATTCCCTTGCCATCTCATTGTTAACCCCTAGACCATTTTGCGTTACTTGCGTATCGAGACTAGCCATTTGAGTATTGCCGACAACGTTACTTGTGCATATTAGTGATCATACTTCCCATAGCATACATACCATATCATCATCGTGCATATCTTGGTATCATATATTGTGTCACAAGTTTGTTCCCACATATACGCAATTGCTATCTTGGTTTGTGCATTGTGCAAAAGTGGCCATAAAAAAAGAAATAAAGCTTTTAAGCAAAGAAAAAGAGAGAGCAAAGAAGCTTGTAAGCAAGTGCCATAGCATCATACCACATTGCATATAAGATTGTCATATCCGATCATCTTGGATCATCTTGAGAGAAACACCGGGAACCATACATACATAGCATACTTGGGATAGAAAGTTTATCCATTTTGCATCTTATAGGTTGTGCACAAGTGTCGTATCCGCCTATTGAGCAATCATGCTAGCGTCTCTCTTGAGTTGAGCAAAACGAGTGTTTTCTGTGGATTCCACATTTTGTGATCACTCCTTGGTTGCACGACCCCATTTATCTATCCGTGTGTGTGTTTCCGTGTGCCACATATTGCTATTGGTCCATTTGTTTCACTTGCGAATTTGTGAATCTCTTTCAACATTATTGACTCTTGCTAACATTTTGCATTAAATTTTTGTGCCACTATCCTCACCGAGCTCCACCATAAGCTTTACTTGTGTAGATGTGAGAACCGACAAGGATTGGTACCAATAGTGATATTTCATCGTCCGCATTTGAGTGAACTTGATTCATTGTCAACATCGGTCAGGGTACATTGGTATTAGTTCTTCTCTTTCTCCCACTCATATTTGCTCGAGTCTTGTGATGGATAGGCAAGGCATTTCATCTCCGGTCTACGACAACAACGACACCGTGAACAACTACATCTCCAAAGCGAACATCTGCGATCTACAACGACAAATACAAGGCGCACAATCAAGATTGCGAGAGCGCATCGAGAACATCTCCATCGACATTCATCACTCCAAAGCAAGGAAAAGGGACTACATCGACAAGAAGCTTTCCGCACATAAACAGGAACAAGATGTAAGGATGGAGGAGATTAGAGCCTTGATCAAGTCTTCTTACCCTTCGTCATCCTCAAGGTGGCGACATTCAAGACACAAGTCTTCGGAGCGTGAAAAAGATGCAAGTGCGAATCGTCCTCGTCCACATCTACATGGCGACCACCGTCACGTTCGTGATCCACATCGTCATGAAGGGCAAGTCACCTCCAAGCATCATGTGCAGGACGATGACGAACGACATCTAGTACGAGCTCAAGCATGACAACAACATCATCATCATGTAGATGCTCCACAAGCGCAAGTGCACAAGTCCCAACAAGCCCTACTTCACGCCAAGTCCAAGCTTCAAGAGCATAAAAGAAGACCGCGAGACGACCACCACCAAGACGGCGCTACGGCTACATCAACCACTTCGGCATCTTCGCCAAGTGTTCTCAAGGCATCTTCGCATTTGGACGTACGGCATCTTCGCCTACTTCCCACGAGTATGCCTACAACGATTTCATCTACAAACGAGGGCGACACTTCCATCTTTGGAAGCCCCCCAAGGAAGATGGCCGAGCATGGGAAATTCCCCTCGGTCGTGGAGACGAGCTACGAGGTGCCACATCATATGGGCCTCCAACACCAAGACGGTGACAAGACGGTCGAGCAAGGGCCATCCCCTTCGACCGTGGCGACGAGCGCGAACCTCTTCAACAACATGAAGACGGCGCCCACATTGGACTCCTACTCCGAGTCAAGCTACGTGACCGAGCATGGAGACATTTGCACCTACATCTCTCCGACACCCACATATGTCGAGATGCCCCAAGTTCCATGTGAGGAGAGCCACCACCCCATGAGTGAGATGAGTGACTCCACCATACGTGACACTGAGAGCATTTCCTATGAGAGGATGAGTGTGACCACCACTAGCCCCACACATGAGAGCATGCCACACATCCTATGTGAGGTTGAGCACCATTTGAGTGACTCCACCAACCATATGAGTGAGAGCACCCTTGAGGGAGTGAGTGAGCCACAACACTTAGAGAGTGAGGTAGTTGAGAGGGCACGTGAGGCCACTATGATTTCTAATGACTTAACCTCTACTCCTAGTGTGTTTTCTTCTTTGGTGCTAGGTCTCCTACATGACGACATGCCTACCCTCGACGAGTCCATCTCTCCAATGGAGACACCGATGGCCATGGTGGATAATGATGCACCCCCACATGGTTCCATCAAGATGAAGATGACAACGAGTGGATCTTCAACACCTCACCTACAACACTTGAGCGACACTCCAAAGGTAACATAGGTGATGGTGCTTCTCTTGTCCCACTAGTGGACTCTCTTGACAATGATTGCTCCCATGATGTTGACCCACCTATTACCATGCTTCATGCTAGTGAAACTTCTTCATGCCTTGACTTACGTATTTATGATGAATATGATGATGAGCATGTTGAGTTGCCTAGTTGTGATGCTATGCTTCATAGGATATCATGTGAAAATTCTTTTGGTCACGTCATGTTTGACAATCCATTGAACTTGTCATATGCTATGAGTGATATCTCCCATATTGCATCATTACAATCTCAATATAGTAACTATGCATGCCCCATTAAGATCAATCCCATTTGCACTTATGGCATAGATGACGAGATGATGGTCATTGGCTTTTGTTTTTCATGTGATGATATTGCCATGCTTCCTTTACATGATTTGCGCAATTCATCTACTATGTCATGCCATGATCACATTGTTCCAAATATGCATTGTTTTGGATGTTGTAAATATTCTCCACGTGATGTTTCTACTATTGCTCATGAGGAGATACCCATAGTTTTCTCATACATATTAGGACATCTTGATGCATTCCATACTTTGCATGATTCCCATGACTGCGTGCACCATATGCATTCCATGAATAACAATGCTCTAGATAATTTTCATGATGCATTACAACCTTTGAGTCTCCATTATGCCATAGATACCAACAAACCTCTCATGATGGATGACATGTTTCTATATCACGCATCTCATTTATTTGAGCAATGTCTATTTTGTGCTAACCGACACATGCATGTGCGCATCATGATGGATGATGTGTACATCTACCACGCACACACAATTTTTCCTTTGTCCTTGTTTTGTGTAGGTACTCATGTATACTCGTCAACCTCGCAATCCCAAGAGTTGATGAAACGAGCTCTTGAGAGCAACGATGACTTGGGATCCCGTGGACTATCCTTACCACCGTTCCCTTCGCGCAAGGACTACGTGCATCTCTTCTACTTGGCTCTCACGCGGCTATGGAATATTTACCACTTGTCACCTTATGCCCATACTATTGTGTTCACTTTGCATGTTATGCTTGCTCCTATGCCTTTGCCATGCAATTGTGACCCTTGCTTGCATCTACCCATGATTCACCATTATGCTACTTCTATGTGTATTTGCATGCTTGGTGGAGATACTTGTTGCTATTACCATGATTTCTTTGCGCCCCATGCTATTGATGCTTGTTGTGTTGGGAGAGTCATGATGACCCATTGCTATTCACATATGTCTTCTCACCAATACAGTCATGCTATTTTCCTCTTATCTTGCTTTCATGCTTGTGATATGTCATGTGCATTATTCATGCCAACTATTTGCACACATGACATGCTTGCCATTATTCCCTCTAGTATGTTGCATCTTCGCACTGCTAGTTTGCTTGACTTGATCGCTATGATTGCTTGCTATGTTGCATCACCCATGTTCCACTACTACTTGCTTTCTTGGGTTGATGACAGATATGCTCATGCCTCTCACATGATATATCTTGATCATTGTCTCTTGTGTCCATTATTTGCCTCTTTCATATCCACTTGTATTGAGTGCAACCATACTATGCTTATTGATCTTGGAGACTTTGACACCTTACTTGTGATGCATGCTTGTTTACTTGAGCCTATTGTATTTGGTTGTTCTCACATCATATGCCTCCATACAATGAAATGCTTCCTTGTACTTTCTTATGATGAGCATGATGCATACACTTGTTGGGTATCTTACCACACGAATGATAGGTTTTGCACTTGTGCTAACCTCATTTGTTTTTCCGAGTGTTTGTCATGTTCTTTTGTTTTGAAGGATTCACAAGGAATTACCGTTATGCGACAATTTGGTCATGCGAAGGCATACACGATGTGCAACACCAACATTTGCGAGAATCTACTAAAGGTGAACTCCTTCCCTTTGAGCCATCCTCAAGTTTGCATATTGGATGGGTCACTCTTTCATTGTTATTTCCTTCTTGTTGTCTACATGATACATCTCACGAACGGAGGAGCGACATTGGAGATTGGCTCTATGGACCTTCACATTGAGGAGCGCTCGGACTTATGGGATGCACCTTCGAACCTCTACTCATGCCACGACATCGAGCATTGGTACACCACCACCTCCATATTTGTTGATTGTGCTCATACATGTCATGCTCGATGGAGATATCATACTCACCACAAGTTTGCACCCTATGCATGGATTGACTCACATTATGCTTGTCTTGTTGAATCTATTTCCATGTCATCCATGATATATGAGCTTGTGCATTTCCTTAGCAAATTTGTTATGATCTACCTTGATGGCATATTCATACATAATGATCACATTTCCCACCATCAATTGCATGATCACATACCCACATTGAGCACCAATTACCATGTTCATGCTCTTGATAAACCATCACATTATGACATCATTTTGCACAATGGTAGAATTTGTCGCTTTGTGCACCATGCTAATTACCCCATGAATGCTTTGCATATCATTCTAGATCTTCTTGATAAGCATCATGTGTCTTGCCACGCACTATCTTGCCGCACGGACTCATTCTTACATGATGGACACTTTGTGTGTGCTAACCATTGTATTTTCGAGTGTTGCTTGTGTTTGCTCTTTTTGCATGTCTATCACTCTGGTGACACCTTGGACTACTTGGATTGCGCCATGTCTTCAACTTCGTACAACTACAAGTCCATCTACGACAACCGTTTCCATGGTGATGAGAATCACGATCCGAGGTCGGATCTTTCCCAAGGGGGGGAGATGATGCGGAGCATCCCACGTTCATCCCCATGTACACTCCGACTACTCTCCAAGCCCCAAGGATACATAAGACGAGGCCTCGACAATGCACCATTGCACACAAGGTGAATTCATTCCTCTTCGAACCGTCACTTTCCGCATGCAAGATATGGATGCTACCTCAAGCGCGAACCTTGTGCATACTCAGGTACACCCGAGAGACCATGGAGAGCCTAAGGACCAAGGCCAAGTGTGCGTGGGAGCAAAGGAAGAAGAAGGAAGAAGAGTCTGCTACTACAGCAGCCGGACATCCGGCCCTGCCCGGACATCCGGCCCAACCACCGGACATCCGGCCTCCATCACAGAATGCATCTGGAGGCGACCCTGACAGCCCGGACATCCGGCCCGTGCCCCGAACGTCCGGCTCCTCCCGAAGCCCCGGACATCCGGCCCTCCTCGTCGGAAATCCGGCCCCTGGTGTCCAGAGAGCAACCGCATGGCACGCAGGCCAGCCCGGACGTCCGGCCTCCCGCCGGACATCGGCCCGTCAAGCCCGGACATCCAGCCCCAGCCGGACATCCGGCGCTGTCGGCGCCACGATGAACGGGCCAAGGGCCCATGTATCCTCTCACTTACCCCTTGAGGCTAAGGCCTATATATACTCCCCCACCTCCTCCTAGTTAGGGTTAGCGTTGATTTAGCTCATTTGTGAGATAGAGCCTCGCTCATCCATCGGATCTCCTCCTCGTGAGAGACCGCGGCCTCTTTGGAGAAGATCCACTTGGATTCAAGACCCCTTTACGGGAAGATCCCCTCGTGGATTCAAGACCTCCTCTCGGAGAAGAACGGTTACTCTTGTATCTTCCCTTTGTTGATTTTGAATCTTGTGCTTCCTTATGTGTTTGGTGATCTAGCACTTGTGTGATTGATTCCTTATCGGTTTCGTGATTCCCTCTTGTTTTCCCCGTGTTTCCCCTATGTGCTTCCACGTGTTCTTCATGATTCCCCGTAGGATCCACTCCAAACGTGAAAGATCGGCCCCTAGGGTTCCGCCCTACATCACATAGCATACTTGCGATAGAAAGTTTATCCATTTTGCATCTTATAGGTTGTGCACAAGGGTCGTATCCGCCTATTGAGCAATCATGCTAGCGTCTCTCTTGAGTTGTGCAGCACGAGCGTTTTCCATGGATTCCACATTTTGTGCTCATTCCTTGGTTGCATGGCCCCATTTATCTATCCATGTGTGTGTTTCCGTGTGCCACATATTACTATTGGTCTACTTGTTTCGCTTGCGAATTTGTGAATCTCTTTCAACATTATTGACTCTTGCTAACATTTTGCATCAAATTTTTGTGCCACTATCCTCACCGAGCTCTACCATAAGCTTTACTTGATAGGTTTGAGTGAACAAGTCTGGTAGGAATTCCACTATTCTTTCATCTCACATTGAGTGAAACGGGATACATCCTCAACTTTGGGAAAAGGTAACTTGGTATTGTTTATCTCATTTCCAACTCACCTCTACTCGAGTCTTGTGATGGATAGGCAAGGCATTTCACCTTCAGTCTACAACAACAACGACGAGTTCGATGCCACGAACAACAACTCCGACGCCAAGATGCAAGCTCAAATGGAGGAGATCAAAGCCCTCAACAAGTCCTACAAGCGATCTTCCTCATCTTCGAGAAGACGCTGAAGAGCACATGCTTCCGAGCTACCATCTCCGGCAAGATCACATCGGCATTGACACCATCACCACCAAGAACGTGAAGGTCAAGAGCTCTACATCAACAACCGCTCAATGACTTCACCATCTCCCTTCGCATCTTCGCCAAGCGACTTCAAGGCATCTTCGCCTACGGACATACGACATCTTTGCCAACAAGCACCCCAAGACCACGCTCAAGAGAAGCTCCCCAAGCTCAAGACCATGACTTCCACGAGCTACAACGACCTCGACATCGACCATGCGATTCCATTATATGGGACTCAAGAACCCGAGGAGTATCTCAAGTGGGAGCGTTTGATGGACGACTACCTCAAGCTACATCAAGTTCGTCCCAAAGATCAAGTGAAGTGCGCCACAAGAAACTTCCACGACTACGCCTTGACTTGGTGGCTTCACGCACCTTCGGAGTACTACGACACGAGTTGGCCCAATACGAAGAGAGCTTTGCGGCGAGAGTTCGTGCCTCCAACCTACACGGAACAACTTCGACGCCGATTGGAGAATACCATCCAAGGATCCAAGTCCATCAACAAGTACTTCAAGGAGATGAAGATTGCCTTGCGACGAGCCGGCATGGATGACCCCATTTCGACGAAGTTCCACTTCATGATGGGATTGAACAATGATATCTCCAAGACTATCTTCCACGAGAACTACAAGTCCCTCGACGACTACTACGTTGGTGCTCTCAAGGCGGAACAAGAACTCATGAAGGCCAAAGTTTCTCCACCCCAAGCACACTTCGCGGCGACCAAGCTCTACGACTATGAGCATGAGGATAGTACCACCATGATGTCCAAGCCCGACGAGCTCCAAGACGATGCTCCCAAGTTCGACTTCACCGCCATCCCTCTTTGTGGCATTGATGATGCCGAGTCTACTTTCCCTCTTTTTCAAGACGGTGCGGCGAGGAGTATGACTATGGAGACCTTCAAGGACCAAGCTTTGGAGGCGAGCGACAAGGTGGCGAGCAAGGATGAAGCTTCCATCTTAGGAGGCGAGAGTGATGGTGTGCCATCTTCGGCCTTCATCAATGGCGACGGTGATGAGATGATCGAGCATGGGATTTTCCCTTCGTTCGTGGAGGAGAGTGATGATGTGCCATCTTCGTCCTTCATCCACGGCGACGACGACAAGATGGTTGAGCATGGGATTCTCCCTATGACCACGGCGACGTATCATGACTTCAATGACTTTTTCCACCATATTGAGAGTGAGAGTGACTTCACCACTAGCCCCATATATGACGAGTTGCCCCAATTACCATGTGAGGAGAGCCACAACACCCACCACTTGAGTGAGATGAGCGACTCCACCATATGTGACTTTGAGTGCACCTATTTGGAGGGAGTGAGTGAACCACCACATAGAGAGAGTGTGATAGTAGATAGGTCTCGTGAGGCCATTTGCAATTCTAACTTGACCTCTACCTCTATTGTGTCTTCTCATTCGGTGCTAGGTCCCATTTATGATGACGCGCCGATCCTCGACGACTTCGTCCTCTCTTTGGACAAGACAATGGCCATGGTGGAATATGATGCACCCCCCACATGGTTCCATCAAGATGAAGATGACCACCATTTGGTCTTTCCCACCTCACCTACACCACTTGAGTGGAATGACAAAGGTAACAAAGGTGACGGTGATGCTCTAGTCCCACTAGTGGACATTCTTGACATTGATTGCTTGCATAATGTTGATCCACCTATTGCCATGCTTCATGCTAGTATGATTTCCCCATACGATGATTTGCCCATTTATGATGAGTATGATGATTCTCTTGTGGAGTCTATTAGTTGTGATGCCATGTTACATAGGATTTCTTGTGACAATTCTTTAGGTCACATCATGTTTTATAATCCGTTTGACTTGTCATATGCTATGCGTGAGATCCACCATATGTATTATTTGCAATCTCTTCATAGTGACTATGCATATGCCATTAAAATAAACCCAATTTGCACTTACGACATAGATGACAAGTCCATGGTTATTGGCATTTGTTTTTCTTGTGATGATATTGATATGCTCCCTTTGCATCATTTATCTCATATGCCATGCCATGACCACACAGCTTCGGATATGCATTGTTTTGGATGTTATCCATTTTCTCCATATGATATTTCCTCTATTGCTCATGAGGAGGCCCCCATAGTTTCCTCGTACATTTTAGGAGATTTTGATCCATCCCATTCATTGCATGATCCCCATACTTGTGTGCACCATATGCTCCCAACGAATAAACATGCTATTGATGTGCCATATACTTGCATTCTTAATTTGTGTCCCCATCGTGTCATACACAATAACTATTCTTGCATGATGGATGACATGTTCTTATACCATGCATCAAATTTCTTTGAGCGATGCCTATCTTATGCTAACTCACATGTGCACATACACATCATGATGGATGATGTGTACGTTTACCACGCGCACAATTTCTTTCGTTTGTGTCTCTTTTGTGTAGGTACCCATGAATACTTGTCAACCTCGCAATCCCATGAGTTGACAAAACGAGCTCTAAAGAGCAACGATGACTTGGGATCCCATTGATTGTCTTTCCCACCGCTCTCTTCGCGCTTTTCTTCTACATGGCCATCACTTGGCTATGGGTTATTGTTCATTACATATCATATGCCCATCTTGCCATGTTCACTTTGCATGATATGCTATGCCTTTGACATGCATTTGTGACCCATGCTTTGCATTACACATGATGATTGATTCTAGTACTTGTATATGTATTTGCAAGCTTGGTGGAGATATTGCTTGTTCTTGCATTGTTCCTTTTGTGCACCATTGCTATGATGATACTTTCATCTTGCTTTGTGTTTGTGCTTGTGATATATCGTGTGCATTCCCTATGCCTATTATTTGCTCACATGACATGATTGCCATGATTTCTCCAAGTGTGTTGCATCTTCGCTCCACTAGTTTGCACGACTTGATAACTATGCTTGCTTATGTTGCATCACCAATGACTCATACTTGCTCATTTCATGCGGTTGATGAAAACCATCTATATGCTTTGCACATGATTCATATTGCTTCTTGTCATATATCTCCATGTGTTGCCTCTCTCATGCTAGATGATTTGCCTTGTATTGAGTGCAACAATGATTCTCTTTTTGCTCATGAGATTGCTCCCATAGGATTCTCGCATATATTTGGAGATTTTGACATATTACTTGTGAAGCATGCGTGTCTTACTTCTTTGCACCATATACCTAGTGCCATGAATATAACCATTGTTGCATCATATTATCCATGCACTTGTGCTTCTAATGGTTTTGTGAAAAAGATGAGAACCATCATGATGGATGATGTGTTTGTCTACCATGCGCATATTTTATTTGTTTTGTTTTGTGCATGTGTAGGATACTTGGACTTTGTGTCGACTTCCACTTCACGTGAGTTGACCATTCGAGCTCTTGAGAGCGAGCCTCATACATTCTACCACGACTCGCTTCTACACCGTATTTGCTTCCACTTCGGCATTGTGAAGAATGCACAAGGACACACTTTCAAGGTGACATCCTTCTTGAGCTTGGATATTGTGGATCATAATTCATGTGTTGCTTGCACCATTTGCACGCATGTTCGAGATATTGCTTTCAACCATGTTTGCCACATTTCCATGCTCCATGACATATATACCTTGTGTGTTGCATCCAATTCGTGGACTACTTGCTACTATCATTATCATATGGTTGGTTGCACCAATATCATTTCTTCACATATGACATGTCCCTTTGCTTGTCACATGCTTGACTTGATTGCCTCACACATGATGAACAATTGCTCTTTCTATTGTGTTGAGTGCCACACTATATTCACTACACCCTATGCACATTATGCTTGGATTGTCTTGCACTTGACCCATGTGTTTAGACACTTCATTTTATTTGGTGTTGTGAATACTTCCTATGCCTACCATAGACCTTTCATTGAGCAATTTGTGAATACTTGCTATGACCTTGAGGTAGATGCTTATGCTCTTGTCACACATATTTGCATCTCGACCTCACATTTACATGCTTGTCCCCATGATATCTTTGCTTGTGCTCAATTTATGTGCTTACATGCCATGTCACAACCCTTTGACAAACTATATGCTATGCTTTATGACAACACTTCTTTGGTGAATCACCTCTTGAATGCTTGGTTTTGCACTAACGCTAACCACATTTGTTTTTCCAAGTGTTTGTTCTATTTGCTCCTTTTGAAGGAAACACAAGACGGTGCGACATTGGAGAGTGCCAATTTCGAGCTACTAGACGATGAGTGCTTGGTGATCGACAACTTCGACATGGAACCGCCATCTCTTTCCCATGGTGATTTGGTTTTCGATCCGAGGTTGGATCTTTTCCAAGGGGGAGGGGATGATGCGGAGCATCCTATGGTCATCACAATGTCAAGAGTCCGTTTGGCAAGTGACACGTGCAACCCCTACTTCACATACACAAAGGTGAATCTTCTCCTTTACACGTGCTCACTTGACCCCTTCAAGGATGGTGTACTAGTTGACACTTCTCCCGTGTGCATGCATAGGTATTGTTAAAGCTTCAAGGATGTTGAGGAGGAGTGCAAGTGCCAAGGAACAACTACACCATCCGCGAGGGAAGCATGGAATAGAAGATGGAAGAAGACGGAGTTGCGGTGTCTACAGCGGCCGGACGACCGACGTGCCACCGGACGTCCGATACTCAACAGCGCCCGGACGACCGGTGTCCACCGGACGGCCGACACACCTCTCACCCAGCCAGACGAAGACGCTACAACGGCCGGACGACCGACAAGTACCAGGGACGGGACGACCGATGCCGACCAGACGACCGGCACCACCTGTCCAGAGCCAAAACGTCGGAAGTCCGACGCCCTCCGAACGTCCGGACCCCCGCGAAAGATCGGACGTCCGACCCTGACCGGACGTTCGACACTGCCTGTGCGCAGCCGGGCCTTTGGCCTTGTATCCCTCTCCCACTTACCCCTTCATGGCTTAGACTATAAATAGACCTTCCCCTCATCCTTTCTAGGGTTAGCAAAGTGATAGCTCATTTGTATGTGAACTTTGCTCCTACCTATCTCTACTCTTGAGAGAGAGAGAGACCACCACTCCATTGGAGGCCAAGACCTCCATCTAGGAGAAGATCCTGCGGGATATCATTAAGACCCCTTCGTGGGAAGATCCATCTAGGATATCATCAAGACCTCCTCTTGAAGATGAACCTTACCTTGTATCTTTCCCTTTGTTGTTCATGTACCTTGTGATCTTGTGTGATTGATTGTCTAGTGGATGTGTGATTAGACTTGTTCTTGAGTGTTTCCCCTTGTGATTTCTCTCCGTTCTTCCCTGTGTTCATCGTATTCTTCGAGGGATCCCACTCCAAACGTGAAAGATCGGCCTACACCAGGTTAGCCCCGTATCAGTGGTACTCAGCGGTGGTACCGCTTGGAGGGGTGGTTGTACCGCTCGTGTCGGGATTCATCACAGATCGAATCGGGGCGCGATTTTGGGGCGGAAATGCATGATTTCGGGGCCAAAATTGGATGGATTTCGTGGATGGGAAGAGTGGAAACTTTGGGGAATGCTAGATCCACTTGAAACCAAGAAAATCCATGGATCAAAATCAACAAAACGTCATCAAAACAACAAATCACAAATAAAATTGGGGGCTATTTTTTGTGGGGATTTTCGGATTTAGGACGAAATCAACAAAATCATGCTAGAAAAAGAGGGGTAGGGGCTACAAAAACGTGATCAACGTGGCTCATGATACCAAGATGATGTAGGGCGGTGCCCTAGGTGGACGATCTTTCACGTTTGGAGGGGGTCCTACCGGGAACACGACGAACGAGCGGAAGAACACACGGAAAAACACGGGGAGGAACGAGAGAAACTCTAAACCGACAAGTAATCAATCACATAAGGGCTAAATCATTGAACACATAAGGTAGCACAAGATTCAAAATCAATGAAGGAAAGATACACGAGTAGCCGTTCTTCTCCGTGAGGAGGTCTTGATGGTCTTCCCTTGAAGTTGTCTTGAATCCGCTTGGGGGATCTTCTCCGAAGAGGTCGTGAGCTCCGAGGAGAAGTAACCAAGTGGATGAGCATCTCACACAAAATATGAGCTAAACCAATGCTAACCCTAATAGGAATCTAGGAGACGAGTATATATAGTGCTAGGCCACGAAGGGGTAAGTGGGAGAGGATACATGGGGCGAAAACCCCTTGCACTGCGCGCAGGCAAGCCGGTAGTACCGGTCATGTGGCCGGTAGTTCCGCTGGGAGCTCATGCGGGGCGTTAGTTCCGGACGTAGAAGGCGGTACTACGGCTGGGAGCTCAGGTGCTGGCTAATGGAGATGGACGTCGAAGGGGCCAGCACTTGTACCGGTTGTCGTGGCAGTTGTTCCGGTCTTTAGGCAGAAACCGATAAAACCGGTGCAGCACCGACCTTGCTCTGCTCGATCACAGAAGGTGGGCCGGTAGCTGGCCGGTTGTTACGCCCGGGTGGTGGTTGGGTGGTTGTTCCGGTCCTTCTGGGCTGGGCAGATCGTCTCCATGCTCTCAATGTTCATCTTGCGTCGTAACTTCTCCTTGGTTACTTTGTTGGTACCTAAGCACACAAAGCATCTCTGTTTGAGGTAGTAGCCATGTCTCAAGTGGGTTAAAGGGAAGTTCAACAAGAAGAGAGTTAACCTCGGATTGAATAGCACATGATCGAGCTCTCGTCATGGGTGCACTTGGAGCTTGAGTAGTCGAAGTAGTGTCCATGGGGATGACCGTAGGATGCTCCGCATCATGGTGTAGGGTGGAACCCTATGGGGAGATCTTTCACGAATTGGGGGAATCCCCAAGAACAAGATGAACAAAAGAGGGGAAACAAGGGGTGATAGAGGCAAAGGTGTCCCGTCTTTCAGTGAGATGATGGATATTGCTTTGGTGGAAGTCGACTTTGACGATCCGACTCTGACGTCTTGATCGTCGGCCTTAGCAATCGCTAAACCGATGCGAGAGGTTATTGACCACGCCGAACACGATCAACGACCACGAGTCTGTTTCCTGCGAGCAAGCGAAGAACAAGCAAGCTGAGATTGCAATCTGGATATTGCGAATATAAGATGAAAGCTTTATTGATCAAGGTGGGGATCTGTGACGTCTTTGTCTGGTCGTTGAACACAAACGAAGTACACGAAGTTGCAGCTATGGCGAACTTGAATCTAAACAAAACCCAAAGTCTAAACGACGCCCTAAGGGCTGTATATATGGAGGAAGAGGGGGCAATTTGGTGGACCTTGGTGGAGGGGTCCGAAATCAACCCTATCTCTTGTTTCCCCACACATACGGACTCTAAAAATAGTCTATACTTATGTATTTCGAAATTACATGGGCCTGGCCCAATAATAAGGTGACGCAGCACCTAGAATAGCCTCGGGACGAAAGTTATGAAGTGGCATCTTGTATATTTCGTCCAAGGCTTCATGCACCCATTATGGTGGCTTCAAAGTCCTGAAATCATCACTTGTAACTCCGTTCTTGTTCCCCTTGCGCATGCCATCATCTCCATGCTTGTTCTTGCTCCAATGTTCATCCTTCTCCAAGCTAGGCCCTTCATTTGTAAGCAAAACAAATGTATCCAAAACATATTCTCATGAACATTAGAATCATTACCAAGAAACGAAAGTACCTGGTAATTTAGTTATCGTGCGCGAGCTCTAGTAATTGGTCCAGTATGTATAGCAGCAGGGGCTATGGGTGTAACAATGGTATTGATGTCCTCATCATCCTCCCCTTCTTGAAATGAAGTCATCCTCGACGGAAGTTCATCTTCCTCACCCAAATAAGGCTTCAAATATGCAATGTTAAAAGTGGGACTAACCCCAAAATCTGCAGGCAGCTCAAGTTTATAAGCATTATCAATTATTTTCTCCAACACCTTAAAGGGACCATCAGCACGTGGCATTAGCTTTGATTTGCGCAAATCGGGAAATCTATCCTTACGCAAATGTAACCAAACAAGATCTCCAGGTGAAAACACAACATGTTTTCTACCCTTATCTCCAGCAAGTTTATATTTAGCATTCATACACTCAATGTTTTCCTTAGTTAACTCATGCATTTTTAAAATCAATTCAGCACGTTCCTTAGCATCAAAATTAACCTTCTCCAAAGATGGAAGAGGCAACAAATCAATAGGTGCACGAGGTAGGAAACCATACACAACTTCAAAAGGGCACATCTTATTAGTAGTGATGAGGACATCAATACAATTGTTACACCCACAGCCCATGCTGCTATACATATTGGACCAATTACTAGAGCTCGCACACACCAACTAAATTACCAGGTACTTTCGTTTCTTGGTAATTATTCTAATGTTCATGAGAATATGATGCCTCCTAAATTGGATACATTTGTTTTGCTTACAAATGAAGGGCCAAGCTTGAAGAAGGATGAACATTGTAGCAAGAAAAAGCATGGAGATGATGGCCTGTGAAAGGCGAACATGAGTGGAGTTACAAGTGATGATTTCAGGACTTTGAAGCCACCATAATGGGTGCATGAAGCCTTGGACGAAATATAAAAGATGCCACTTCATAAATTTCGTCCCGAGGCTATTCTAGGTGTTGCGTCACCTTATTATTGGGCCAGGCCCATGTAATTTCGAAATACATAAGTATAGGCTATTTTTAGAGTCCGTATGTGTGGGGAAACAAGAGATAGGGTTGATTTCGGTCCCCTCCACCCAGGGCCACAAAATTCCACCCCTCTTCCTCCATATATACAGCCCTTAGGGCATCGTTTAGACTTTGGGTTTTGTTTAGATTAAAAGTTCGCCATAGCTGCAACTTCGCGTACTTCATTTGTGTTCAACGACCAGACAAAGGCGTCACAGAACCCCACCTTGATCAATAAAGCTTTCATCTTATATTCGCAATATCCAGATTGCAATCTCAGTTTCTTGCTTGTTATTCGTTTGCTCGCAGGAAACAGACCCTCGTGGTCAGGTGATCGTGCTCCGGCGTGGTCAATAACCTCTCGGAGTTGGTTTAGCGATTGCTAAGGCGCAACGTCCTCGTACGTTCGTAGTCGGATCGGCAAAGTCGGCTTCCACTAAAGCGATATCCATCATCTCATCGAAAGACGGGCCACCTTTACCTCTATCAAGTGGTATCAGCTTTCCAGGTTGCTCAGTGAGATTTGCCAGTTTTTCGTAGTTTAGATCGAGTCTGTTCTTCATAACTATAGTCCACGAAAAAGCCAAAAAAAATTAGGGTTAGTTCATCCCATCCGAAACAATCTGAGCCTTTGCATAATCTTTTCTGTATTTGCTTTGTTGAATTTGCGGTTGCATCATCGTGTCAAGTTGCTGGTCTTAGCGTCTAGTCCTTTAGAGTTCCGAGTTCTGTTCACAGGTTGTCACGTTGTCGCTGCAATATATCACCATCGCATCATCATCGTCGCTGCTGCCATATACTACCACCACCTATTCATCGCCAATCCGAGTCCATATACGCCACCACATATCCGCCGCCATCACGCCAATCCAAGTCCACCTGCAACATATATCCGCCACTAGTCCGAGTTCCACCAGATTCATCTCCGCCACTAGTCTGAGTTCCACCAGTTTCATCTCCGCCACCAGTCCTATTCCGAGTCTAGTATTTTGCTACTCTGTGTTGGATTTCCAGATCATGCA
Organism: Aegilops speltoides; assembly: GCA_021437245.1. Lineage (NCBI taxonomy): Eukaryota > Viridiplantae > Streptophyta > Magnoliopsida > Poales > Poaceae > Aegilops > Aegilops speltoides. The sequence continues at coordinate 206,379,445 of CM038141.1, forward strand.
ATACTCCGAGTCGTGACAGAGAAGGACTCCCCAACTTCCGTGCTACCCGCAGTAGAGAAATAGTTCCAAACTCAAAAAAAACTAAGTCTGGAAAATTCTGGCTAGGCGGTTTTTAGACCATTTGTAGACTTTTTCGAAAAAAAATTGTTGCGGAGCAAAAAAAAAGAGAAAAAAGTGCAAAAAAAAGGAAAAAAAAAAGAGAATTTTTTTTTCAGAGTGTGCTCCTCCCTTGTTTACGTGCTGCGCCGTGATTTTGTTGGTGTTCTAGGCTCGCGTCTCTAGCACAGTCTAGCCTAGGACCAGCCAAGATCTGCGTCGTTGGCGTTTATTCAACTTTGCATCTCTGAATTGATTATTGTTGCCTTTTTGCTACCATATTATAAGCCTTCCCAGCTCCACATACATCTACGTTGTCGTTTGACTCTCCTGTGTCGCTCTATCCAAGCTTTGAGAGTTTTGACTACTACGGTTGCGATCACCGCTTTCTTCTTTGAGTACGAACTGGTAAGAATTTGAGATTTGTTTGACGGATTTGTGACACCCACCACCACCTCTTGTTAGTAGTCTGTAGGATCATATTCTTGTGTGTTTCTATTGCTGCTAACCATGCCAGGATCACAAGCCGACGAGACTGACTGGGAGAACATGATGAATAAGGATTGGCATGATAAATTTCAGCAAATGATGAGTGGACAGGTGCAAGATGAGCTAAACAGATTTGAAGAGGCCATGGAGAAGATGGATGGCATGGAAAAGATGTTCGAAACAAAGCTCGATAACAAGTTTAATGAATTGCTCGCGCGTGTTCCACCACCACCACCCGCTGCACCTAATGCACCTCTCCAACAACAACAACAATGACTACCTCCACGTCGTGAAACAGCCCTCCGCCGAGCGAGCCGTGTCCCTCTTGCGTTTGGCCAAACTGTTGGTGCTGCTGTTGATACTTTTGTGGCTCCTGCGGCTGATGCGGAGGAGGATGATTATGTGGGAGATTACGAGGATGAGGTTGATCAAAATCAGAACTACGTGCAACCACCTGCACCACAACCACTAGGTCGTCCACATGCAAATAATCACAATGGTAGGGCTCTTCCTCAGGTACGAGATCATGACCATCTTCCTAAACTGAAATTGAATATTCCACCATTTGATGGTATATATGTTCCTGATAAACCTTACTTGGGAGTTAGAAGCTGAACAACGATTTACATGTTTACAATATCCCGAGGAGAGACAGGTTGCCGCTGCTATTTGTGCTTTCACTAGTTTTGCATGTGTATGGTGGTCTGAACATTGTAGATTATATCCTATTCCAACTACTTGGGCTGCTTTGAAAACTGCTATGCGTACTCGTTGGGTTCCACCATATTATCAACGTGAATTGCTTCAAAAATTACAGCGCTTAAGACAAGGGAAAAATTCTGTAGAAGAATATTATCAGGAATTACAAACAGGCATGATTAGATGTGGTATTGTTGAGGAGAATGAAGCTATGCTTGCGTTTTACGGGTGGATTAAATAGAGATTGAGACCATTCTAGAGTATAAGGGTATACTAATATCACTCGTTTATTCCATCTTGCTTGTAAAGCTGAGCGTGAAGTCTTGAGGATCGACAAGCATTGGCGCAAACTAACTTTTCTGCAGGCCGACCTTCATCATGGACACCGCGTGCATCTTCTACTTCAACTGCACCAGCACCTCCATCAGGTGCCACCTCCAGCCGTGATACTAAGAAAACAGGCACAGCCACCATTATCTACCAAGAGTGCACCTACCGGGCCTGCACAGAGTTCTTCTTCCATGGCATCAACAGGGCACACAAGAGATATTATTTTTCGTCGTTGTAAGGGAAGAGGTCATTATGCGAGAGAATGCAAATCTCAGCGTGTGATGATTGCTACTGAGGATGGTGGGTATGAGTCCGCTAGTGACTATGATGAGGAGACTTTGGCTCTTATTACGTGAAGAACATGGTGGAGCTGATTACGATCATGAGGCGCAATACATGGCTCTGAACACGGTGGCAGGTATGAATGTTTAGTTGCTCAATGTGTTTTGAGTGTGCAGGTCACACAAGTGAGCAAAATCGGAGGCACAATTTGTTCCATACCAAGGGAGTTGTGAAGGCGTTACATTCGGCGTCATCATAGGCGGAGGAGCTGCAACAACTTGGCTAGCATGGAGATGGTGGAAGCTTTCTCTCACCACAAGACCACATCCACATCCTTACTACATCCAATGGTTCAACAACAGCGGCAAGGTTAAGGTAACACGTCTTTGTTAGGTGTGCATTTTAGTATCTCTACATATCTGATTATGTTGATTGTGATGTGGTACCTATGCAAGCATGTTCCTTATTACTTGGTAGACCATGGCAATTTGGTAAAAATTCTGTACACCATGGTAGAAACAATCAGTATACTCTTGTTCATAAGGATAAAAATATTACTTTCCTTCCTATGACTCCTGATTCTATTTTGAAAGATGATATTAATAAAGCTAATAAAGCAAAACAGGACAAGAATAAGAGTGAAAATCAGATAGTGGCAAAAGAAATTGAACAACAAATGAAGCCTATTAATAAACCATCTATTGTTGCTTCTGAAATTAATTGAAAAGTGCATGTTTATTTGCCACCAAATCTGATATTGATGAGCTAGATTTCAGCAAATCTGTTTGCTATGCTTTTGTGTGCAAAGAGGCATTATTTTCATTCGAGGACGTGCCTTCCTCTTTGCCTCCTGCTGTCACTAACATTTTGCGGGAGTTATTGGCGTCTTTCCACAAGGCGTGCCACCGAGATTACCGCCTATTCGAGGGATTGAGCATCAGATTGACTTAATTCCCGGTGCTTCACTGCCAAACCGTGCACCATACCATACCAATCCAGAGGAGACGAAGGAGATTATGCGTCAAGTAGAAGAGCTTCTCGACAAAGGTTTTATTCACGAATCCCTTAGTCCTTGTGTTGTTCCTATTATTCTAGTGCCGAAAAAGGATGGTACATCATGTATGTGTGTTGATTGTAGAGGCATTAATAATATTACTATTCGTTATCGTCATCCTATTCCTAGGCTAGATGATATGCTTGATGAATTGAGTGGCTCTACAATATTCTCCAAAGTTGATTTGCGTAGTGGATACCATCAAATTCGTATGAAATTGGGAGATGAATGGAAAACAACATATAAAACTAAGTTTAGATTATATGAGTGGTTAGTCATGCCTTTTGGGTTAACTAATGCACCTAGTACTTTCATGAGATTAATGAACGAAGTTTTACGTGCTTTCATTGGACGATTTGTGGTAGTTTACTTTGATGACATATTGATTTATAGCAGATCTTTGGAAGAACATTTGGAACATTTATGTGTTGTTTTTATTGCTCTACGTGATGCACGTTTGTTTGGTAACCTTGGGAAGTGCACCTTTTGCACCGACCGAGTATCTTTTCTTGGCTATGTTGTTACTCCACAGGGAATTGAAGTTGATAAAGCCAAGATTGACGATATTGAGAGTTGGCCACAGCCCAAAATGGTCACACAAGTGAGGAGTTTTCTTGGCCTCGGTGGATTCTATAGGCGTTTTTTGAGAGATTTCAGCACCATTGTTGCACCTCTCAATGAGCTTACAAAGAAAGATGTGCCTTTTCTTTGGGGTACCGCACAGGAAGAAGCTTTCACGGTATTGAAAGATAGTTCACACATGCTCCTTTACTCCAACTTCCTGATTTTAATAAGACTTTTGAGCTTGAATGTGATGCTAGTGGAATTGGATTAGGAGGTTTGTTATTACAAGATGGCAAACCTGTTGCATATTTTTCTAAAAAATTGGGCGGGCCTAGTCTGAGTTATTCTACTTATGATAAAGAATTATATGCTCTTGTTCAGACTTTAGAAACATGGCAACATTATTTATCGCCCAAAGAATTTGTTATACATCCTGATCATGAATCTTTGAAACATATTAAAAGTCAAGCTAAACTAAATCGTAGACATGCTAAATGGGTTGAATTCATTAAGACTTTCCCATATGTCATTAAACACAAGAAGGGAAAAGAAAAAGTTATTGCTGATGCATTGTCTCATCGCTATACTATGCTTTCAAAACTTGACTTCAAAATATTTGGTTTGGAGACCATCAAAGATCAATATGTGCATGATGCTGATTTTAAAGATGTAATGCATAATTGTAAAGAAGGAAAAATGTGGAACAAGTTCGTCGTTAACGATGGATTTGTGTTTCGTGCTAACAAGCTATGCATTCCAGCTAGCTCTGTTCGTCTTTTGTTGTTGCAGGAGGCGCATGGAGGAGGATTAATGGGACACTTCGGCGTGAAGAAGACGGAGGACATACTTGCTACACATTTCTTTTGGCCAAAGATGAGACAGGATGTTGAGCGTTTTATTGCTCGCCTCACTACATGTCAAAAAGCTAAGTCACGACTCAATCCTCATGGTTTATATATGCCTTTTCTTGTACCTAGTGTTCCTTGGCAGGTAAACCTAAAACAAAGTCCATAGATATATCCTCCCAAGGAACACTAGGTACAGGCAAAGGCATATATAAACCATGAGGATTGAGTCGTGACTTAGCTTTTTGACATGTAGTGCAGCGAGCAATAAAGCGCTCAACATCCTGTCTCATCTTTGGCCAAAAGAAATGTGTAGCAAGTACGTCCTCCGTCTTCTTCACGCCAAAGTGTCCCATTAGTCCTCCTCCATGCGCCTCTGCAACAACAAAAGACGAAGGAGCTAGCTGAATGCATAGCTTGTTAGCACGAACACAAATCCATCATTAACGACAAACTTGTTCCATATTCTTCCATCTGTACAATTCTGCAATACATCTTTAAAATCAGCATCATGCACATATTGATCTTTGATGGTCTCCAAACCAAATATTTTGAATTCAAGTTGTGAAAGCATAGTATAGCGACGAGACAATGCATCAGCAATAACATTTTCTTTACCCTTCTTGTGTTTAATGACGTAAGGGAAAGTCCCAATGAATTCAACCCATTTAGTATGTCTACGATTCAGTTTAGCTTGACTTTTAATATGTTTCAAAGATTCATGATCAGAATGTATAACAAATTCTTTGGGCCATAAATAATGTTGCCATGTTTCTAAAGTCCGAACAAGAGCATATAATTCTTTATCATAAGTAGAATAATTCAGACTAGGCCCACTCAATTTTTCAGAAAAGTATGCAATAGGTTTGCCATCTTGTAATAACACACCTCCTAATCCAATTCCACTAGCATGACATTCAAGCTCAAAAGTCTTATTAAAATCAGGAAGTTGGAGTAAAGGAGCATGTGTCAACTTCTCTTTCAATACGGTGAAGGCTTCTTCCTGTGCGGTACCCCCAAAAAAAAGGCACATCTTTCTTTGTAAGCTCATTGAGAGGTGCAGCAATGGTGCTGAAATCTCTCACAAAACGCCTATAGAATCCACCGAGGCCAAGAAAACTCCTCACTTGTGTGACCGTTTTGGGCTGTGGCCAACTCTCAATATTGTCAATCTTGGCTTTATCAACTTCAATTCCCTGTGGAGTAACAACATAGCCAAGAAAAGATACTCGGTTGGTGCAAAAGGTGCACTTCCCAAGGTTACCAAACAAACGTGCATCACGTAGTGCAATAAAAATAGCACGTAAATGTTCAAAATGTTCCTCCAAAGATCTGCTATAAATCAATATGTCATCAAAGTAAACTACCACAAATCGTCCAATGGAAGCACGTAAAACTTCGTTCATAAATCTCATGAAAGTACTAGGTGCATTAGTTAACCCAAAAGGCATGACTAACCACTCATATAATCCAAACTTAGTTTTAAATGATGTTTTCCATTCATCTCCCAATTTCATACGAATTTGGTGGTATCCACTACGCAAATCAACTTTGGAGAATATTGTAGAGCCACTCAATTCATCAAGCATATCATCTAGCCTAGGATAGGATGACGATAACGAATAGTAATATTATTAATGCCTCTACAATCAACACACATACGTGATGTACCATCCTTTTTTGGCACTAGAATAATAGGAACAGCACAAGGACTAAGGGATTCGCGTATATAACCTTTGTCGAGCAGCTCCCATGATTTGACGATAATCTCCTTCATCTCCTCCGGATTGGTACGGTTTGGTGCATGGTTGGGTAATGATGCACCGAATTAAGTCAATTTGATGCTCAATCCTCGAATGGGAGGTAATCCGGTGGCACGCCTTGTTGAAAGACGTCGTGAACTCCCCGCAAAATGTTAGTGACAGCAGGAGGCAAAGAGGAAGGCACGTCCTCGAATGAAAATAATGCCTCTTTGCACACAAAAGCATAGCAAACAGATTTGCTGAAATCTAGCTCATCAATATCAGATTTAGTGGCAAATAAACATGCACTTTTCAATTTAATTTCAGAAGCAACACTAGATGGTTTACTATTAGGCTTCATTTGTTGCTCAAATTCTTTTACCACAATCTGATTTTCACTCTTATTTTTCTCCTATTTTGTTTTATTAGCTCTATTAATATCATCTTTCAAAATGGACTCAGGAGTCATAGGAAGCAAAGTAATATTTTTATCCTTATGAACAAGAGTATACTGGTAGTTTCTACCATGGTGTACAGAATTTTTATCAAATTGCCATGGTCGACCAAGTAATAAGGAACATGCTTGCATAGGTACCACATCACAATCAACATAATCAGCATATGTAGAGATACTAAAATGCACACGAACAGTACGTGTTACATTAACCTTGCCGCTGTTGTTGAACCATTCTATGTAGTAAGGATGTGGATGTGGTCTTGTGGTGAGAGATAGCTTCTCCACCATCTCCATGCTAGCCAAGTTGTTGCAGCTCCCTCCATCTATGATGACGCGCACAAAACGCTCCTTCACAACTCCCTTTGTATGGAACAAATTATGCCTCTGATTTTGCTCAGCTTGTGTAACCTGCACACTCAAAACACGCTGAGCAACTAAATATTCATACCACAAGATCTTCAGAGCCATGTATTGCGCCTCATGATCGTAATCATCTCCACCGTGTTCTTCACTTGTAATAAGGGCTAAAGTCTCCTCATCATAGTCACTAGCGCACTCATAGCCACCATCCTCAGTAGCAATTATCACACGCTGAGATTTGCATTCTCGCGCATAATGTCCTCTTGCCTTACAACGACGACAAATAATATCACTTGTGTGCCCTGTTGATGCCATGGATTTAAGAAGAGCTCACGCAGGCCGGCAAAGCGCCTGGCAGATAGTGGTGGTTGTGCCTGCTTGCTTGTATCACGGCTGGAGGTAGCAGCTGATGGAGGTGCTGGTGCAGTGGAAGTAGAGGATGTACGCGGTGTCCATGATGAAAGTCGACCTGCAGAAAACTTAGTTCGCGACAATGCTTGTCGATCCTGCACTTCACGTTCAGCTTTACAAGCAAGATGGAATAAACAAGTGATATTACTATACTCCTTATACTCTAGAATGGTCTGAATCTCTCTATTTAATCCACCCATAAAACGTGCTAGCATAGCTTCATTCTCCTCAACAATACCACATCTAATCATGCCAGTTTGTAATTCCTGATAATATTCTTCTACAGAATTTTTTCCTTGTCTCAAACGCTGCAATGTTGAAGCAATTCACGCTGATAATATGGTGGAACCCAACGAGTACGCATAGCAGTTTTCAAGGCAGCCCAAGTAGTTGGAATAGGATAAAATCTACAATGTTCAGACCACCATACACATGCAAAACTAGTGAAAGGACAAACAGCAGCAGCAACCCGTCTCTCCTCGGGATATTGTAAACAGGTAAAACGTTGTTCAATTTCTAACTCCCAAGTAAGATATATATGAGGAACATATCTACCCTCAAATGGTGGAATATTCAATTTCAGTTTCGGAATATGGTCATTATCTCGTACCTGAGGTGGTGGTGCAGGCCTACCGTTGCGAACATATACCTGAGGTCGACATGCTGGTGGTGGTGCTGGTGGCTGCACGTAGTTCTGATTTTGATCAACCTCATCCTCGTAATAGTCCTCCACCTCTGAAGTAACAGCAGGAGCTACAGAAGCACCAACATCAGTAGCAGTGTGATGCGGAGCATCCTACAGACATCACCATGTCAAGAGCCCATTTGGCAAGTGACACGTACGACATCTACTTCACACACACTAAGGTGAATCATCTCCTTTACACGTGCTCACTTGACCCCTTCGAGGATGGCATACTACTTGACACTTCTCCCGTGTGCATGCATAGGTATTGTCGGAACGTTACGGACGACGAGGAGGAGTGCAAGCGCCAAGGAACAACTACACCATCCGCGAGGGAAGCGTGGAAGAGAAGACGGAAGAAAGGAAGAAGAAGAACGGAGCAGGACTGGAGTTGCCCGGATCATCCGGACCCCCAGCCGGATGATCCGGACCGAGCCCGGATGATCCGGACGACCTCCCGGACGATCCGGCTAACGCGCCCGAAGACAAAAGAACCTGTTCGACGAAGCCGGATCATCCGGACGGTCGCCCGGATCATCCGGACCCCCGACACCCGGATCATCCGGGCCACCATCCGGATCATCCGGACCCCGCCTGCGTGCGTGACTTGGGCCGAAGCCCGTGTACCCCTTCGCCCCTCACTTACCCCTTCGCCCCTTGGGCTATAAATAGACCTCCTCCACCTCCTTTCTAGGGTTAGCAAAGTGATAGCTCATTCTTAGGTGAGCTTTACTCCTACCTATCTCTACTCTTGAGAGAGAGAGACCACTACTCCATTGGAGGCCAAGACCTCCATCTAGGAGAAGATCCATGGGATATCATCAAGATCCCCTTGTGGGAAGATCCATCTAGGATATCATCAAGACCTCCTCTTGGAGATGAACCTTACCTTGTATCTTTCCCTTTGTTGTTCATGTACCTTGTGATCTTGTGTGTTTGATTGTCTAGTGGATGTGTGATTTGGACTTGTTCTTGAGTGTTTCCCTTGTGATTTCTCCCGTTCTTCCCGTGTTCATCGTGTTCTTGAGGATCCCACTCCAAACGTGAAAGATCGATGCTATAGGGTTCCACCCTACATCATATGGTATCAGAGCCACGTTGATCACATTTTTGGAGCCCCTACCCCTCTTTTTCTAGCTTGATTTTGTTGTTTTCGTCCTAAATCCGAAAATCCCCACCAAAAATAGCCCCAAAATTTTTGTGATTTGTTGGTTTGATGATGTTTTGTTGATTTTGATCCATGGATTTGCTTGGTTTCAAGTGGATCTAGCTTTCCCCCAAGTTTCCCCACCTTCCATCCACGAAATCTCGTCAATTTTGACCCCAAAATCCCCAAATTCCGCCCAAAAATTCATCTCCTCGAACAAATCCCGAGCGGATTGACTTGCCCGGATCATCCGGACCTTCTCCCGGATCATCCGGACATCCCCCGGATCAGCTGGACGCCCCCCCCCGGACGTCCGGATACCCCACGCGCCCGAAAAACAGAACCGGAGCTGACGAACCCGGGTCATCCGGATGTACACCCGGATCATCCGGACCGAGCCCGGATCATCCGGACCGAGCCCGGATGTCCGGTTAACCCTGAAACTGACACAGCTGAAAGTTTGTTTTGGTCATAATTAATTCATCCGGAGTCCGATTTTGACGTTCTTTAGCTCGTTTTGAAGCTCTTGACATCCTCCATCCCACAAAAATACCACCAACATCATTTGACTCCATCATATTTTCTGAAATTTGGCAAGTTTGCCTAGGACTTCCACCATATCATCCGCATAGCCACCACCGACTTCCGCAACCTAACCCAATTTGTTCACCATAGCATTTGAGGTTGTTTGAGTAGTGACTCGAGTCTCCTAAGGTGTTTCGTCTACTTAGGGACGGTTGCTTCTTCATCAACCACCACCATACCTTCCGCATAGGCTTACCCACCATACACTTCCGCCATCCCAAACTTAACCAATTTTGTTTGTGTTGTGAGTTGTGTCTCCTAAGGTGTTTCGGCTACTTAGGGACCGTGTGCTTCCAACTCTTACATCGTGTATAGCCCATCATCCCACTTCCGCATTGCCAAGAGCACACCACCACCGCTTTCCGCTACCACCATTTGACATTTGTCATTTGAGATTTTGAGTTTGCGGTTTTTCCGTTTCCTAAGGTGTTTCGGCTACTTAGGGACGAGCCTCCATCATCTTGGTATCTACACCAAGAACACCGCCACTCATCATCATAAAGCACGGTAACCTCGATTTACACCTTTGTATATTCCTTGCAATTGCATTGTTAACCCCTAGCCCATTTTGCGTTACTTGCCTATCGAGACTAGCCATTTGAGTATTGCCGGCAACGTTACTTGTGCACATTAGTGATCCACCATCCATTGCATACATACCATATCATCTTGGTATCATATCATCCATTGTGCCTCAAGTTTGTTCCCGCATATACACAATTGCTATCTTGGTTTGTGCATTGTGCAAATTGGCCATAGAAAAAAAAAGAGAAAAAGCTTTTAAGCAAAAAGAGAGCAAAGAGCTCGTGAGCAAGTGCCATAGCATCATACCCCATTGCACATAAGATTGTCAAATCTACATTATATGATATCATGCTTGAGATAAACACCGGGAACCATACATACATAGCATACTTGGGATAGAAGTTTATCCATTTCGCATCTATAGGTTGTGCACAAGTGTCGTATCCGCCTATTGAGCAATCGTGCTAGCGTCTCTCTTGAGTTGTGCAACACGAGCGTTTTCCATGGACTCCACATTTTGTGCTCATTCCTTGGTTGCACGACCCCATTTATCTATCCGTGTGTGTGTTTCCGTGTACCTTTCATTGCTATTAGTCCATTTGTTTCACTTGCGAATTTGTGAATCTCTTTCAACATTATTGACTCTTGCTAACATTTTGCATCAAATTTTTTGTGCCACTATCCTCACCGAGCTCTACCATAAGCCTTTACTTGTAGGTGTGAGTGAACAAGTCCGGTACCAATTCCACTATTCTTTCATCTCACATTGAGTGAAACGAGATACATCCTCAACATTGGGAAAAGGTAACTTGGTATTGTTTATCTCATTTCCTACTCACCTCTACTCGAGTCTTGTGATGGATAGGCAAGGCATTTCACCTTCGGTCTACAACAACAACGAGTTCGATGCCACGAACAAAAACTCCGACGCCAAGATGCAAGCTAAAATGGAGGAGATCAAAGCCCTCATCAAGTCCTACAAGCGATCTTCCTCATCTTCGAGAAGACGCTCAAGAGCACATGCTTCCGAGCTACCATCTCCGGCAAGATCACATCGACATCGACACCATCACCAACAAGAACGTGAAGGTCAAGAGCTCTACATCAACAACCGCTCAATGACTTCACCATCTCCCTTGGCATCTTCGCCAAGCGACTTCACGGCATCTTCACCTACGGACATATGGCATCTTCGCCAACAAGAACCTCAAGACTACACTCAAGAGAAGCTACCCAAGCTCAAGTCCGCGTCTTCCACGAGTTACTACGACCTCGACACCGACCACAAGATTCCTTTCTATGGGACTCAAGAACCCGAGGAGTACCTCGAGTGGGAGCGTTTGATGGACGACTACCTCAAGCTACATCAAGTTCGTCCCGAAGATCAAGTGAAGTGCGCCACAAGAAACTTCCACGACTACGCCTCGACATGGTGGCTTCACACACCTTCGGAGAGCTACGAGATGAGTTGGACCAAGGCGAAGAGAGCTTTACGGCGAGAGTTTGTGCCTCCAACCTACGGAACAACCGGCGCCAATTGGAGAACACCACCCAAGGATCCAAGTCCATCGACAAGTACTTCAAGGAGATGATGATTGCCTTGCGACGAGCCGCGTGGGCGACCCCATGTCACCGAAGTTCCACTTCATGATGGGATTACTGCGACATATCCAAGACCATCTTCCTTGAGAACTACAAGTCCATCGACGACTACTACATTGGTGCTCTCAAGGCGGAACAAGAACTCATGAAGGCCAAGGCTTCTCCACCCCAAGCAAACTTCGTGGCGACCAAGCTCTACGACAAGCATGAGGCTAGTACCACCATGATGTCCAAGGCCGACAAGCTCCAAGACGATGCTCCCAAGTGTGACTTCACCGCCATCCCTCTTTGTGGCATTGATGATGCCGAGTCTACTTCGACTCTTTTTCAAGATGGTGCGGCGACGAGTTCGACTACGGAGACCTTCAAGGACCAAGCTTTGGAGGCGAGTGACAAGGTGGCGAGCAAGGATGATGCTTCCATCTTAGGAGGCGAGAGTGATGATGTGCCATCTTCGTCCTTCATCCACGACGAGAGTGATGTTGAGCCATCTTCGGCCTTCATCCACGGCGACCACGATGAGATGGTTGAGCATGGGACTTTCCCTTCGACCACGGTGATGTATGATGACTTGAGTGACTTTTGCCACCATATTGAGAGTGAGAGTGACTTCACCACTAGCCCCATATATGATGAGTTGCCACAATTCCCATGTGAGGAGAGCCACAACCCCCAGCACTTGAGTGAGATGAGTGACTCCACCATACGTGAGTTTGAGTGCACCTATTTTGAGGGAGTGAGTGAACCACCACATAGAGAGAGTGAGATAGTTGATAGGTCTCGTGAGGCCATTTGCATTTCTAACAACTTGACCTCTACCTCTATTGTGTCTTCTCGTTTGGTGCTAGGTCCCATTTATGATGATGCGCCGATTCTCGACGACTTTGTCCTCCCTTTGGACAAGACGATGGCCATGGTGGATTATGATGCACCGCCCACATGGTTCCATCAAGATGATGATGATGACCACCATTTGGTCCTTCCCACCTCACCTACACCACTTGAGTGGAATGACAAAGGTAACATAGGTGAAGGTGATGCTCTAGTCCCACTAGTGGACATTCTTGACATTGATTGCTTGCATGATGTTGATCCACCTATTGCCATGCTTCATGCTAGTATGATTTCCCCATGCGATGATTTGGACATTTATGATGAGTATGATGATTCTCTTGTGGAGTCTATTAGTTGTGATGCCATGTTACATAGGATTTCTTGTGACAATTCTTTAGGTCACATCATGTTCAATAATCCGCTTGATTTGTCATATGCTATGCATGAGATCAACCATATGTCTTATTTGCAATCTCTTCATAGTGACTATGCATATGCCATTAAAATAAACCCAATTTGCACATATGGCATAGATGACAAGCCCATGGTTATTGGCATTTGTTTCTCTTGTGATGATATTGATATGCTCCCTTTGCATCATTTATCTCATATGCCATGCCATGACCACCTAGCTTCGGATATGCATTGTTTTGGATGTTGTCCATTTTCTCCATATGATGTTTCCGATATTGCTCATGAGGAGACCCCCATAGTTTCCTCATACATGTTAGGAGAATTTGATCCATCCCGTTCATTGCATGATCCCAATACTTGTGTGCACCATATGCTCCCCAGGAACAAACATGCTTTTGATGTGCCATATACTTGTTTGCTCAATTTGTGTCCCCATCGTGTCATACATAACAACTATTCTTTCATGATGGATGACATGTTCATATACCATGCCTCAAATTTCTTTGAGCATTGCTTATCTTGTGCTAACTCACAGGTGCACATAGACATCATGACGGATGATGTGTACATTTACCACACACACAATTTCTTTCGTTTGTGTCTCCTTTGTGTAGGTACCCAAGAATACTTGTCAACCTCGCAATCCCACGAGTTGACAAAACGAGCTCTTGAGAGCAACGATGCTTTGGGATCCAATGGACTATACTTAACAACGTTCCCTTCGCGCAAGGACTACGTGCAACTCCTCTACTTGGCTCTCACACGGCTATGGGCCATTGACCACTTCTCCCATTATGCTCATTTTACTGTGTTCACTTTGCATGCTATGCTTACTTCTATGCCTTTGCCATGCAATTGTGACCCTTGTTTGCATCTACCCATGATTCTCCATTATGATATTACTATGTGTATTTGCATGCTTGGTGGAGATCCTTGTTGCGTTTGCCATGTTTATCATGTGCCCCATTCTATTGATGCTTGTTGTGTTGGGAGAGTCATGATGACCCATTGCTATTCGCATATGGCCTCTCGCCAATACATTCATGATATTGTACTCATATCTTGCTTTCATGCTTGTGCTATGACTTGTGAATTATTCATGCCCACTATTTGCACCAATGCATGTTTGCCATGATTCCTCCTAGTATGTTGCATCTTCGCACTACTAGCTTGCTTGATTTGATAGCTGTAAATGCTCGCTATATTGCATCACCCATGTTCCACTACTTGCTTTCTTGGCTTGATGACATATATGCCTTGTGTGTTGCATCTAGTTCTTCACATATGCCATGTCCCTTTGCTTATCACATGCTTGACTTGATTGCCTCACACATGATGAACAATTGCTCTTTCCATTGTGTTGAGTGCCACGATATCTACACTACACCCTATGCACGTTATGCTTGGATTGTCTTGCACTTGCCCCATGTGTTTAGATATCTCACTATATTTGGTGTTGTGAATGACTCTTATGCCTACCATAGACCGTTCATTGAGCTCTTTATGCATGCTTGCTATGACCTTGAGGTAGATGAATGTTCACTTATCACATATATTTGCATCTTGACCTCCCATTTACATGCTTGTTCCCGTGATGTACTTGATTGTGCTCAATCTATATGTCCAAATGTCATGACACACTTCTTTGTCAAATCATATGCTATGCTTGATGACAACACTTGTTGGGTGAATCACCTCTTGAATGCTTGGTTTTGCTCTTATGACAACCACATTTGTTTTTCCAAGTGCTTGTTATCTTTGCTACTTTTGAAGGAATTACAAGATGGTGCGACATTGGAGAGTGCCCATTTGGAACTTCAAGATGACAAGAACTTGGTGATCGACCACTTCTACACGGCAACGCCATCTCTTTCCCATGGTGATTTGGTTTTCGATCCGAGGTCGGATCTTTCCCAAGGGGGAGGGGATGATGCGGAGCATCCTACGGACATCACCATGTCAAGAGCCCATTTGTCAAGTGACACGTACGACATCTACTTCACACACACTAAGGTGAATCATCTCCTTTACACGTGCTCACTTGACCCCTTCGAGGATGGCATACTACTTGACACTTCTCCCGTGTGCATGCATAGGTATTGTCGGAACTTTACGGACGACGAGGAGGAGTGCAAGCGCCAAGGAACGACTACACCATCCGCGAGGGAAGCGTGGAAGAGAAGACGGAAGAAAGGAAGAAGAAGAACGGAGCAGGACTGGAGTTGCCCGGATCATCCGGACCCCCAGCCGGATGATCCGGACCGAGCCCGGATGATCCAGACGACCTCCCGGACGATCCGGCTAACGCGCCCGAAGAATACAGAACCTGTTCGACGAAGCCGGATCATCCGGACGGTCGCCCGGATCATCCGGACCCCCGACACCCGGATCATCCGGGCCACCATCCGGATCATCCGGACCCCGCCTGCGTGCGTGACTTGGGCCGAAGCCCGTGTACCCCTTCGCCCCTCACTTACCCCTTCGCCCCTTGGGCTATAAATAGACCTCCTCCACCTCCTTTCTAGGGTTAGCAAAGTGATAGCTCCTTCTTAGGTGAGCTTTGCTCCTACCTATCTCTACTCTTGAGAGAGAGAGAGACCACTACTCCATTGGAGGCCAAGACCTCCATCTAGGAGAAGATCCCGCGCGATATCATCAAGACCCCCTTGTGGGAAGATCCATCTAGGATATCATCAAGACCTCCTCTTGGAGATGAACCTTACCTTGTATCTTTCCCTTTGTTGTTCATGTACCTTGTGATCTTGTGTGTTTGATTGTCTAGTGGATGTGTGATTTGGACTTGTTCTTGAGTGTTTCCCCTTGTGATTTCTCCCCGTTCTTCCCCCTGTTCATCGTGTTCTTCGAGGGATCCCACTCCAAACGTGAAAGATCGACGCTATAGGGTTCCACCCTACATCACAGCGGCACCAGAATTTTGTCCTGGTTCAATAGGAACACGCTGTGCTGGCCCTACCGTATCGCGGCGTAGAACTGGTTGTGGGAGACGTTTGAGTAATTCATCAAACTTGGCATCCAACTTGGTGTCAATTGTCTTCTCAATGTCATCCATCCTCTCCAATGCCTTTCCAAAACTGGCCATCACGTCTTCCACCTGTTGACCCAACATTTGATGAAACTTATGATGAAGATCCTTGTTCGTCATGTTCTCCCAGTCAATCTCATCGGCTTGTGATTCTGGCATGGTTAGCAGCAATAGAAACACAAAATAATATGATTCTATAGACTAGTAGGAAGCGGTGGTGGTGGTGGTGTGCCACAAATCAGTCAAGCGAATCTCAAATTCTTACCAGTTCTTACCCAGCAGCAGGTGGTGATCGGCAACCGTTGTAGTCAAAACTCTCAAAGCTTGGATAGAGCGATTACCAGGGAGAATCAAACGCACGACGTAGATGTATGTGGAGCTGGGAAGGCTTATAATATGGTAGCAAAAAGGGTCAACAATAATCAATTCAGAGATGCAAAGTTGAATAAGCGCTCAACGACGATCTTGTGTTGGTCCTAGGCTGACCGTGCTAGAGGCGCGAGCCTAGAACACTAACAAAATCACGGCGCTGCACGTAAACAAGGGAGGAGCACACTCTGAATTTTTTTTCTCTTTTTTTTCACTATTTTTGCACTTCTTTTTCCTTTTTTTTGCTCCGCAACAATTTTTTTTCGAAAAAGTCTACAGATGGTCTAGAAACTGCCTAGCCAGAATTTTCCAGACTTAGTTTTTTTTTTGAAACTGGAGCTATTTTTCTACTGCGAGTAACCCGAAAGTTCTGGGGTCCTTCTCTATCACGACTCGGAGTATGGCGTGATCTGGAAATCAAAAATAAAGCAACAAATACTGGACTCGGACTAGGACTGGTGGCGGTGATGAATCTGGTGGAACTCGGACTGGTGGCGGAGATGAATCGGGTGGAACTCGGACTGGTGGCGGATATATGTTGCAGGTGGACTCAGATTGACGTGACGGAGGTGGATATGTGGTATATGGCTACGGTGATGTCGATGATGGTAGATGGCAGCGGTGATGACGATGGTGGTAAATGGTAGCGGTGATGACAATGGTGGTATATGGCAGCGGTGATGATGATGATGCGGCGGCGGCGTGACAACTTGTGAACAGAACTCGAAACTCTAAAGGACTAGACACTAAGACCAGCAACTAGACACGACGATCCAACCGCAAATTCAACAACACAAATACAGATAAGATTATGCAATGGCTCAGACTGCTTCGGATATGATGAACTAACCCTAATTTTTTTGTGTGGGTTTTTCGTGGACTATAGGTATGAAGAACAGACTCGATCTAAACTACGAAAAACTGTAAAATCTCATCGAGCAACCTGGAAATCTGATACCACTTGATAGAGGCGGAGGTGTCCTGATCTTTCGATGAGCCGATAACTATCGATTTAGTGGAGTCGACTTTGACGATCCGACTACAAACGTGCATGACGTTGCGCCTTAGCAATCGCTAAACCAATCTCCTGGGGTTACTGACGATGTCGGAAGCCCTATCAGCCTGACCACGAAGGTCTATTCCTGCAAGCAATCGAAGAACAAGCAAGAATATGATAAAGCAATCTGAATATTGCGAATATGGATGAAGTATTGATAATGATGGGGATCCGAAAGTGGTCTTGGTCTGGTCGTTGGACACAAACGAAGTACACGAAGTTGCGTTGGCTAACTTTTAACTAAACAAATCCCAAAGTCTAAACGGTGCCCTAAGGGCTGTATATATGGAGGAAGAGGGGGTGAATTTCGTTGCCCTTGGTGGAGGGGTCCGAAACTAACCCTATCTCTTGTTTCCCCACACATACGGACTCTAAAAATAGGCTATACTTATGTATTTCAAAATTACATGGGCCTGGCCCAATAATAAGGTGATGCAGCACCTAGAATAGCATTTGGACGAAATTTATGAAGTGGCATCTTGTATATTTCGTCCAAGGCTTCATGAACTCATTATGGTGGCTTCAAAGTCCTGAAATCATCACTTGTAACTCCGTTTTTCCCCATGCGCATGCCATCATCTTCATGCTTGTTCTTGCTCCTATGTTCATCCTTCTCCAAGCTAGGCCCTTCATTTATAAGCACAACAAATGTATCCAATTTAGGCAGCATCATATTCTCATGAACATTAGAATCATTACCAAGAAACGGAAGTACCTGGTAATTTAGTTGGCGTGCGCGAGCTCTAGTAATTGGTCAAGTATGTATAGCGGCAGGGGCTGTGGGTGTAACAATGGTATTGATGTCCTCATCAGAAGGGGAGGGATATCATATTTTTTGTCGTGGATAGATTCTCGAAAATGGCACACTTTATACCATGACATAAAAGCGATGATGTTGTTAATGTTGCTAATTTGTTTTTTTGTGAAATTATTCGATTGCATGGTGTACCAAATACTATTGTTTCAGATCGTGATACTAAATTTCTTAGCCACTTTTGGAGATGTTTATGGGCTAAGTTGGGGACTAAACTGCTTTTTAGTACTACTTGTCACCCCCAAGCTGATGGACAAACTAAAGTAGTCAATAGAACATTGTCTACTATGCTTAGGGCTATTTTGAAGAATAATAAGAAAATGTGGGAGGAATGCTTGCCCCATATTGAATTTGCTTATAATCGTTCATTGCATTCTACTACTAAGATGTGCCCTTTTGAAGTTGTGTATGGTTTCCTACCTCGTGCACCTATTGATTTGTTGCCTCTTCCATCTTCGGAGAAGGTTAATTTTGATGCTAAACAATGTGCTGAATTGATTTTAAAAATGCATGAGTTAACTAAGGAAAACATTGAGTGTATGAATGCTAAATATAAACTTGTTGGAGATAAGGGTAGAAAACATGTTGTGTTTGCACCTGGAGATCTTGTTTGGTTACATTTGCGTAAGGATAGATTTCTGATTTGCATAAATCAAAGCTAATACCACGTCTTGATGGTCCCTTTAAGGTGTTGGAGAAAATAAATGATAATGCATATAAACTTGAGCTGCCTGCAGATTTTGGGGTTAGTCCCACTTTTAACATTGCAGATTTGAAGCCTTATTTGGGTGAGGAAGATGAGCTTCCGTCGAGGACGACTTCATTTCAAGAAGGGAAGGTTGATGAGGATATCAATACAATTGTTACACCCACAGCCCCTGCTGCTATACATACTGGACCAATTACTAGAGCTCGCGCACGCCAACTAAATTACCAGGTACTTCCGTTTCTTGGTAATGATTCTAATGTTCATGAGAATATGATGCTTCCTAAATTGGATACATTTGTTTGGCTTACAAATGAAGGGGCTAGCTTGTAGAAGGATGAACATTTGAGCAAGAACAAGCATGGAGATGATGTCCTGCGTAAGGGGAACAAGAACGGAGTTACAAGTGATGATTTCAGGACTTTGAAGCCACCATAATGGGTGCATGAAGCCTTGGACGAAATATACAAGATGCCACTTCATAAATTTCGTCCCGAGGCTATTTTAGGTGCTACGTCACCTTATTATTGGTCCAGGCCCATGTAATTTCGAAATACATAAGTATAGGCTATTTTTAGAGTCCGTATGTGTGGGGAAACAAGAGATAGGGTTGATTTCGGACCCCTCCTCCAAGGGCCACGAAATTCCCCCCTCCCCTCTTCCTCTATATATACAGCTCCTAGGGCATCGTTTAGACTTTGGGTTTTGTTTAGATTAAAAGTTTGCGATAGCTGCAACTTCCCGTACTTTGTTTGTGTTCAACGACGAGACAAAGGTGTCACAGAACCCCACATTGATCAATAAAGCTTTCATCTTATATTCGCAATATCCAGATTGCAATCTCAGTTTCTTGCTTGTTCTTCGTTTGCTCGCAGGAAATTGATGAGGACATCAATACCATTGTTACACCCATAGCCCCTGCTGCTATACATACTGGACCAATTACTAGAGCTCGCGCACGCCAACTAAATTACCAGGTACTTTCGTTTCTTGGTAATGATTCTAATGTTCATGAGAATATGATGCTGCCTAAATTGGATACATTTGTTTTGCTTACAAATGAAGGGCCTAGCTTGGAGAAGGATGAACATTGGAGCAAGAACACACATGGAGTTGATGGCATGCTAAGGGGATCAAGAACGGAGTTACAAGTGATGATTTCAGGACTTTGAAGCCACCATAAGGAGTGCATGAAGCCTTGGACGAAATATACAAGATGCCACTTCATAATATTAGTCCATAGGCTATTCTAGGTGCTTGCGTCACCTTATTATTGGGCCAGGCCCATGTAATTTCGAAATACATTAGTATAGGCTATTTTTAGAGTCCGTATGTGTGGGAAACAAGAGATAGGGTTAGTTTGGACCCCTCCACCAAGGGCCACGAAATTCACCCCTCTTCCTCCATATATACAGCCCTTAGGGCACCGTTTAGACTTAGGTTTTGTTTTGATTAAAAGTTCGCCATAGCTGCAACTTGGCGTGCCGTTTGTGTTCAACGACCGGACAAAGGCGTCCACAGAACCCCACCTTGATCAATAAAGCTTTCATCTTATATTCGCAATATCCAGATTGCAATCTCAGTTTCTTGCTTGTTCTTCGTTTGCTCGCGAGAAACAGACCTTCGTGGTCGAGTTGATCGTGCTCGGCGTGGTCAATAACCTCTCGGAGTTGGTTTAGCGATTGCTAAGGCGCGGCGTCCTCGCTGCGTTCGTAGTCGGATCGTCAAAGTCGACTTCCACCAAAGCGAAATCCACCATCTCATCGAAGACGGGACACCTTTGCCTCTATCAAGTGGTATCAGATTTCCGGGTTGCTCGGTGAGATTTTACAGTTTTTCGTAGTTTAGATCGAGTCTGTTCTTCATACCTATAGTCCACGAAAAAGCCAAAAAAATTAGGGTTAGTTCATCCCGTCCAACCAATCTGAGCCTTTGCATAATCTTTTCGTATTTGCTTTGTTGAATTGGCGGTTGCATCGTCGTGTCAAGTTGCTGGTCTTAGCGTCTAGTCTTTTAGAGTTTGAGTTACATTCACGGTTGTCACGTCGCCGCTGCCATATACCACCGCCACATATTCACCGCCAATCCGAATCCATATACGCCACCACATATCCGCCGCCATCACGCCCATCCGAGTCCATATACGCCACCACATATCCACCTGCAACATATATCCGCCACCAGTCCGAGTTCCACAGATTCATCTCCGCCACCGATCCGAAGTTCCACAGATTCATCTCCGCCACCAGTCCTAGTCCGAGTCCAGTAATTGTTGCATTGTTCTCGATTTCCAGATCACGCGATACTCCGAGTCGTGACAGCACAGGTCTCCCCAACTTCCAAGCCATCCGCAGAAGAAAAATAGTTCCAGTTTCAAAAAAAAAAAAACAGTTCCAAGCCATCCACAAAGTCTGGAAAATTCTGGCTAGGCAGTTTTTAGACCATTTGTAGACTTTTCCGAAAAAAAATTGTTGCGGAGCAAAAAAAAAAAAAAAGAGGACAAAAAAGTGCAAAAAAAAGGAAAAAAAGAGAAAAAAAATTCAGAGTGTGCTCCTCCCTTGTTTACGTGCAGCGCCGTGATTTTGTTAGTGTTCTAGGCTCGCGTCTCTAGCACGGTCTAGCCTAGGACCAAAGACGAGACTGTCGTTGAGCGTCTATTCAACTTTGCATCTCTGAATTGATTATTCTTGACCTTTTTGCTACCATATTATAAGCCTTCCCAGCTCCACATACATCTCGTCGTGCGTTTGATTCTCCTGTAATCGCTATATCCAAGCTTTGAGAGTTTTGGCTACAACGGTTGCCGATCACCACCGCCTCTTTGGTAGAACTGGTAAGAATTTGAGATTTGCTTGACGGGTTTGTGATACACCACCACCACTTTTTAGTAGTTTGTAGGATCATATTCTTGTGTGTTTCTATTTTACGCTAACCATGGTAGGATCACAAGCCGATGAGACTGATTGGGAGAACACGATTTAACAAACAGCTACATGATAAGTTTCAGCAAATGATGATTGGACAGGTGCAAGGCGTGGTAAACAGATTTGACGAGGCCATGGAGAAGATAGATGGCATTGAGAAGGCGTTTGAAACAAAGCTTGATAGCAAGTTTGATGAATTGCTCGTGCGTTTTCCACAACCACCGCCGGCTGCACCTATCGCACCTCTGCTGCGACAACAAGCGCGCCCCTTCCGAATCGGTATGGGCGAGCTCGGCGTGTTCCTCTTGAGCGGGACAAAATTCTGGTGCCGCTGCTACTCTGCTGTTGGTGCTTCTTTGGCTCACACTCTGCTGGTGGTACCGAGGAGGATGATGTGTATGTTGATAGAGGCGAGGTGTCCGTCTTTCGATGAGATGGTGGATTTCGCTTTGGTGGAAGTCGACTTTGGCGATCCGACTACTGAGCGTGCGAGGGCGTCGCGCCTTAGCAATCGCTAAACCAACTCCGAGAGGTTATTGACCACGCCGAACACGATCAACGACCACGAGGGTCTATTTCCTGCGAGCAAGCGAAGAACAAGCAAGAAACTGAGATTGCAATCTGGATATTGCGAATATAAGATGAAAAGCTTTATTGATCAAGGTGGGGTTACTGTGGCGCTTTTATGCAGTCGTTGAACACAAGCGAAATGCGGAAGTTGCAGCTATGGCGAACTTTTGATCTAAACAAAACCCAAGTCTAAGCGGTGCCCTAAGGGCTGTATATATGGAGGAAGAGGGGTGAATTTCATGGCCCTTGGTGGAGGGTCCAAACTAACCCTATCTCTTGTTTCCCCACACATACGGACTCTAAAATAGCCTATACTAATGTATTTCGAAATTACATGGGCCTGGCCCAATAATAAGGTGACGCAGCACCTAGAATAGCCTATGGACGAATATTATGAAGTGGCATCTTGTATATTTCGTCCAAGGCTTCATGCACTCATTATGGTGGCTTCAAAGTCCTGAAATCATCACTTGTAACTCCATTCTTGTCCCCTTAGCATGCCATCATCTCCATGCTGGTTCTTGCTCCAATGTTCATCCTTCTCCAAGCTAGGCCCTACATTTGTAAGCAAAACAAATGTATCCAATTTAAGCAGCGTCATATTCTCATGAACATTAGAATCATTACCAAGAAACGAAAGTACACAGTAATTTAGTTGGCGTCTTGTGAGCTCTAGTAATTGGTCCAAGATGTATAGCGGCGGGGGCTGTGGGTGTAACAATGGTATTGATGTCCTCATCATCCTCCCTTCTTGAAATGAAGTCGTCCCCGACGGAAGTTCATCTTCCTCACCCAAATATGGCTTCAAATCTGCAATGTTAAAAGTGGGACTAACCCCAAAATCTGCGAGCAGCTCAAGTTTATATGCATTATCATTTACTTTCTCCAACACCTTAAAGGGACCAGCAGACACGTGGCATTAGCTTTGATTTGCGCAAATCAGAAATCTATCCTTACGCAAATGTAACCAAACAAGATCTCCAGTGCAAACACAACATGTTTTCTACCCTTATCTCCAGCAAGTTTATATTTAGCATTCATCGCTCAATGTTTTCCTTAGTTAACTCATGCATTTTAAAATCAATTCAGCACGTTCTTTAGCATCAAAATTAACCTTCTCCGAAGATGGAAGAGGCAACAAATCAATAGGTGCACGAGGTAGGAAACCATACACAACTTCAAAAGGGCACATCTTAGTAGTAGAATGCAATGAGCGATTATAAGCAAATTCAATATGAGGCAAGCATTCCTCCCACATTTTCTTATTTTTCTTTAGAACAGCCCTAAGCATAGTAGACAATGTTCTATTGACTACTTCAGTTTGTCCATCGGTTTGGGGGTGACAAGTAGTACTAAAAGCAGTTTAGTCCCCAACTTAGCCCATAAACATCTCCAAAAGTGGCTAAGAAATTTAGTATCACGATCTGAAACAATAGTATTTGGCACACCATGCAAGCGAATAATTTCACGAAAGAACAAATCAGCAACATTGACAAAGATCATCGCTTTTATGACATGGTATAAAGTGTGCCATTTTCGAGAATCTATCCACGACAACAAATATGCTATCCTCCCTTCTTTGTTCTAGGTAAACCTAAAACAAAGTCCATCGATATATCCTCCCAAGGAACACTAGAGTGCAGGTAAAGGCATATATAAACCATGAGGATTGAGTCGTGACTTAGCTTTTTGACATGTAGTGCAGCGAGCAATAAAACGCTCAACATCCGTCTCATCTTTGGCCAAAAGAAATGTGTAGCAAGTCGTCTTCCGTCTTCTTCACGCCAAAGTGTCCCATTAGTCCTCCTCCATGCGCCTCCTGCAACAACAAAAGACGAGCGGAGCTAGCTGGAATGCATAGCTTGTTAGCACGGAACACAAACCCATCATTAACGACAAACTTGTTCCATGTTCTTCCTTCTTTACAATTCTGCAATACATCTTTAAAATCAGCATCATGCACATATTGATCTTTGATGGTCTCCAAACCAAATATTTTGAAGTCAAGTTGTGAAAGCATAGTATAGCGACGAGACAATGCATCAAGCAATAACATTTTCTTTACCCTTCTTGTGTTTAATGACATAAGGGAAAGTCTCAATGAATTCAACCCATTTAGCATGTCTACGATTCAGTTTAGCTTGACTTTTAATATGTTTCAAAGATTCATGATCGAGAATGTATAACAAATTCTTTGGGCCATAAATAATGTTGCCATGTTTCTAAAGTCCGAACAAGAGCATATAATTCTTTATCATAAGTAGAATAATTCAGACTAGGCCCACTCAATTTTTCGAAAAATGTATAACAGGTTTGCCATCTTGTAATAACACACCTCCTAATCCAATTCCACTAGCATCACATTCAAGCTCAAAAGTCTTAGTAAAATCGGAAGTTGGAGTAAAGGGCATGTGTCAACTTATCTTTCAACACCGTGAAGGCTTCTTCTGTGCGGTACCCCAAACAAAAGGCACATCCTTCTTTGTAAGCTCATTGAGAGGTGCAGCAATGGTGCTGAAATCTCTCACAAAACGCCTATAGAAACCAGCGAGGCCAAGGAAACTCCTCACTTGTGTGACCGTTTTGGGCTGCGGCCAACTCTCAATAGCTTCAATCTTGGCTTTATCAACTTCAATTCCTGTGGAGTAACAACATAGCCAAGAAAAGATACTCGGTCGGTGCAAAAGGTGCACTTCCCAAGGTTACCAAACAAGCGTGCATCACGTAGAGCATTAAAAACAGCACGTAAATGTTCCAAATGTTCTTCCAAAGATTTGCTATAAATCAGTATATCATCAAAATAAACTACCACAAATCGTCCAATGAAAGCACGTAAAACTTCGTTCATTAATCTCATGAAAGTACTAGGTGCATTAGTTAACCCAAAAGGCATGACTAACCACTCATATAATCCAAACTTAGTTTTAAATGCTGTTTTCCATTCATCTCCCAATTTCAAACGAATTTGATGGTATCCACTCATAAATCAACTTTGGAGAATATTGTAGAGCCACTCAATTCATCAAGCATATCATCTAGCCTAGGAATAGGGTGGCGATAACGAATAGTAATATTATTAATGCCTCTACAATCAACACACATACGTGACGTACCATCCTTTTTCGGCACTAGAATAATAGGAACAGCACAAGGACTAAGGGATTCGCGTATATAACCTTTGTCAAGCAGCTCACATACTTGACGCATAATCTCCTTCGTCTCCTCTGGATTGGTGCGGTATGGTGCACGGTTGGGTAATGATGCACCGGAATTAAGTCAATTTGATGCTCAATCCCTCGAATAGGTGGTAATCCGGTGGCACGTCTTGTGGAAAGACGTCGTGAACTCTGCAAAATGTTAGTGACAGCGAGGGGCAAAGAGGAAGGCACGTCCTCGAATGAAAATAATGCCTCTTTGCACACAAAAGCATAGCAAATAGATTTGCCAAAATCTAGCTCATCAATATCAGATTTGGTGGCAAGTAAACATGCACTTTTCAATTTAATTTCGAAGCAACAGTAGATGGTTTATTATTAGTCTTCATGTGTTGCTCAAATTCTTTTGCCACAATCTGATTTTCACTCTTATTTTCTCTGTTTTGCTTTATTAGCTCTATTAATATCATCTTTCAAAATGGACTCAGGAGTCATAGGAAGCAAAGTAATATTTTTATCCTTATGAACAAGAGTATCTTGATTGTTTCTACCATGGTGTATGAAATTTTATCAAATTGCCATGGTCTACCAAGTAACAAGGAACATGCTTGCATAGGTACCACATCACAATCAACATAATCAGCATATGTAGAGATACTAAAATGCACACGAACAAGACGTGTTACCTTCACCTTGCATTGTTGTTGAACCATTGGATGTAGTAAGGATGTGGATGTGGTCTTGTGGTGAGAGATAGCTTCTCCACCATCTCCATGCTAGCCAAGTTGTTGCAGCTCCCTCCATCTATGATGACGCTAATAGAACGTTCCTTCACAACTCCTTTGTATGGAACAAATTATGCCTCTGATTTTGCTCAGCTTGTGTAACCTGCACACTCAAAACACGTTGAGCAACTAAACATTCATACTGTCAAGATCTTGACAGCCATGTATTGTGTCTCATGATCGAAATCATCTCCACCGTGTTCCTCATGTGTAATAAGAGCCAAAGTCTCCTCATCGTAGTCACTAGCGGACTCATACCCACCATCCTCGTAGCAATCATCACACGCTGAGATTTGCATTCTTTCGCAAAATGTCCTCTTCCCTTACAACGACGACAAATAATATCACTTGTGTGCCTGTTGGCGCCATGGAAGAAGAGCTCTGTGCAGGCCCAGCAGGTGTGCTCTTGGCGAGATAGTGGTGGTTGTGCACTTTCTTGTATCACGGTTGGAGGTGGCACCTAAAGGAGGTGATGGTGCGGTGGAAGTAGATGATGCACGTGGTGTCCATGATGAAGGTCGACTGCGAGAAAAGTTAGTGCGGCGCCAATGCCCGTCGATCCTGCACTTCACGTTCAGCTTTACAAGCAAGATGGAATAAGCGAGTGATATTATTATAATCCTTATAGTCTAAAATGGTCTGAATCTCTCTATTTAATCCACCCGAAAACGTGCAAGCATAGCTTCATTCTCCTCAACAATACCACATCTAATCAAGCCAGTTTGTAATTCCTGATAATATTCTTCTCTGAATTTTTTCCTTGTCTTAAGCGCTGCAATTTTTGAAGTAATTCACGTTGATAATATGGTGGAACCCAACGAGCGCATAGCAGTTTTCAAAGCAGCCCAAGTAGCTGGAGCAGGATATAATCTACAATGTTCGACCACCAAACACATGCAAAGCTAGTGAAAGCACAAACAATGGCGAGAACACGTCTCTCCTCACGATATTGTAAACATGTAAATCGTTGTTCAGTTTCTAACTCCCAAGTAAGATATATATCGGAACATATCTACCCTCAAATGGTGGAATATTCAATTTCAGTTTAGGGAGATGGTCATGATCTCGTACTGAGGGGAGCCCTAGCATTGCCATTATTTGCATGTGGGCGACCTGGTGGTTGTGGTGCTGGTGGTTGCACGTAGTTCGATGTTGATCAACCTCATCCTCATAATCTCCCATATAATCATCCTCGTCGGTACCAAAGCAGCAGATGGAGGAGCCAAAGAAGCACCAATAGCGATGCAGCGGCACCGAATTTTGTCTGGCTCAATAGGAACACGCTGAGCTCGTCCATCTTGATTCGGAAGGGGCGTAGTTGTTGTCGTTCTGCAGAGGTGCGATAGGTGCAGCCGGCGGTGGATGTGGAAAACGCGAGCAATTCATCAAACTTGCTATCAAGCTTTGTTTCAAACGTCTTCTCAATGCCATCTATCTTCTCCATGGCCTCGTCAAATCTGTTTACCACATCTTGCACCTGTCCACTCATCATTTGCTGAAATTTATCATGTAGCTGTTTGTTCGTCATGTTCTCCCATCAGTCTCGTCGGATTGTGATCCTGCCATGGTTAGCAACAATAGAAACACACAAGAATATGATCCTCTGGACTACTAACAAGAGGTGGTGGTGGGTGTCACAAATCCGTCAAGCAAATCTC
Source organism: Aegilops speltoides (assembly GCA_021437245.1). Taxonomy (NCBI): domain Eukaryota; kingdom Viridiplantae; phylum Streptophyta; class Magnoliopsida; order Poales; family Poaceae; genus Aegilops; species Aegilops speltoides. The sequence continues at coordinate 206,407,647 of CM038141.1, forward strand.
AAATTCTTACCAGTTCTTACCCAAAGCAGAAAGGTGATCGGCAACCGTTGTAATCAAAACTCTCAAAGCTTGGATAGAGCGATTGCGGGGAGAGTCAAGCATACGGCGTAGATGTATGTGGAGCTGGGAAGGCTTATAATATGGTAGCAAAAAGGGTCGGCAATAATCAAATCAGAGATGCAAAGTTGAATAAGCGCTCAACAGCAGTCTTGTCTTGGTCCTAGGCTGAACCGTGCTAGAGGCGAGCCTAGAACACTAACAAAATCACGGCACTGCGTAATCAAAGGAAAAGCACACTCTGAATTTTTTTTTTCTCTTTTTTTTTTTTTTTTTTTTTTTTTTTTTTTTTTTTTTTTTTTTTTGCGAAAAATCACTATAATGGCGAGTGTCTCAAAACTCTTCCCAGTCAAACCGACAGATGGGCACGAAATTTTTCGACCAAAATTTTTTTTTTTTTCGATGGCCTGACCCAAAAAGCTGAAACGGGTCAAAAAACTTTCTATAACGGCGATGGCTCAATACGCTTAGAAACACCTAAAATAGGATAGCCAGAAAATTTTTTATCCGTGCGTTTTGGAAAATTTTGGGCCTAAGCGGAGGTGGTTTCCTGACTTCTGAGCGGCAAAAGATTTTGGAACTTTTTTTTTGAAACCAACCTCTTCTCGGACGGCAAAAGATTGCTGGAATCGAAACCTACTCGAGACAAGGAAACACGAATCGGAAAACTAGATGGATCCGAAAACAAACCTAATATGCAAGGGACTCGGATTGGTGATGATATAGCGGTGGTGGTATATGGATCGGATTGAAGCGGTGGCGGAGTAGCGGTGGTGGTATATGGATACGGATTGAAGCGGTGGTGCGGCGTGACAACTTATGACCGAACTCGAAACTCTAAAAGACTAGACTCTAAGACCAGAACTAGACACGGCGATGCAACCGCAAATTCAACAATGCAAATCTGAAAAGATTATGCAAAGGCTCGATGGTTGGGATAGGATGAACTAACCTAATTTTTTTGGCTTTTTACGTGGACTATAGGTATGAAGACAGACTCGATCTAAACTACGAAAACTGTAAAATCTCACCGAGCAACCACGGAAATCTGATACCACTTGATAGAGGCGGGTGTCCGTCTTTCGATGAGATGGTGGATTTAGCTTTGGTGGAAGTCGACTTTGACGATCCGACTACTGAGCGTCAGCGAGGGCGTCGCGCCTTAGCAATCGCTAAACCAACTCCGAGAGGTTATTGACCACGCCGAGCACGATCAACGACCACGAGGTCTATTTCCTGCGAGCAAGCGAAGAACAAGCAAGAAACTGAGATTGCAATCTGGATATTGCGAATATAAGATGAAAGCTTTATTGATCAAGGTGGGGTTCTGTGGCGCCTTTGTGCAGTCGTTGAACACAAACGAAATGCTGAAGTTGCAGCTATGGCGAACTTTTGATCTAAACAAAACCCAAGTCTAAGCGGTGCCCTAAGGGCTGTATATATGGAGGAAGAGGGGTGAATTTCGTGGCCCTTGGTGGAGGGTCCAAACTAACCCTATCTCTTGTTTCCCCACACATACGGACTCTAAAAATAGCCTATACTAATGTATTTCGAAATTACATGGGCCTGGCCCAATAATAAGGTGACGCAGCACCTAGAATAGCCTATGGACGAATATTATGAAGTGGCATCTTGTATATTTCGTCCAAGGCTTCATGCACTCATTATGGTGGCTTCAAAGTCCTGAAATCATCACTTGTAACTCCATTCTTGTCCCCTTGCGCATGCCATCATCTCCATGCTGGTTCTTGCTCCAATGTTCATCCTTCTCCAAGCTAGGCCCTACATTTGTAAGCAAAACAAATGTATCCAATTTAAGCAGCGTCATATTCTCATGAACATTAGAATCATTACCAAGAAACGAAAGTACACAGTAATTTAGTTGGCGTCTTGTGAGCTCTAGTAATTGGTCGGTATGATGTATAGCGGCGGGGGCTGTGGGTGTAACAATGGTATTGATGTCCTCATCATATGTGGGCGATTATGAGGATGAGGTTGATCAACATCGAACTACGTGCAACCACCAGCACCACAACCACCAGGTCGTCCACATGCAAATAATGGCAATATTAGGGCTCCCCTCAGTGCGAGATCATGACCATCTCCCTAAACTGAAATTGAATATTCCACCATTTGAGGGTAGATATGTTCTGATATATATCTTACTTGGGAGTTAGAAACTGAACAACGATTTACATGTTTACAATATCACGAGGAGAGACGTGTTCCTGCTTGTTTGTGCTTTCACTAGCTTTGCATGTGTTTGGTGGTCTGAACATTGTAGATTATATCCTGTTCCACTACTTGGGCTGCTTTGAAAACTGCTATGCGTGCTCGTTGGGTTCCACCATATTATCAACGTGAATTACTTCAAAAATTGCAGCGCTTAAGACAAGGAAAAACTCAGTAGAAGAATATTATCGGGAATTACAAACTGGCTTGATTAGATGTGGTATTGTTGAGGAGAATGAAGCTATGCTTGCGTTTTACGGGTGGATTAAATAGAGATTCAGACCATTCTAGACTATAAGGATTATAATAATATCACTTGTTTATTCCATCTTGCTTGTAAAGCTGAGCGTGAAGTGCAGGATCGGCGAGGCATTGGTGCGCACTAACTTTTCTCGCAGGTCGACCTTCATCATGGACACCACGTGCATCATCTACTTCCTTTGCACCATCACCTCCTTGGTGCCACCTCCAACCGTGATACAAGAAAGCGAGCACAACCACCACTATCTGCCAAGAGCACACCGCGGGCCTGCAGAGCTCTTCTTCTTCCATGGCGTCAACAGGGCACACAAGTGATATTATTTGTCGTCGTTGTAAGGGAAGAGGACATTTTATGAGAGAATGCAAATCTCAGCGTGTGATGATTGCTCACGAGGATGGTGGGTATGAGTCCGCTAGTGACTATGATGAGGAGACTTTGGCTCTTATTACACATGAGGAACACGGTGGAGATGCTTCTGATCATGAGACACAATACATGGCTCTTTGAAGATCTTTGATGGTATGAATGTTTAGTTGCTCAACGTGTTTTGAGTGTGCAGAGTTACACAAGCTGAGCAAAATCAGAGGCATAATTTGTTCCATACAAAGGGAGTTGTGAAGGAACGTTCTATTCAGCGTCATCATAGATGGAGGGAGCTGCAACAACTTGGCTAGCATGGAGATGGTGGAGAAGCTATCTCTCACCACAAGACCACATCCACATCCTTACTACATCCAATGGTTCAACAACAGCGGCAAGGTGAAGGTAACACGTCTTGTTCGTGTGCATTTTAGTATCTCTACATATGCTGATTATGTTGATTGTGATGTGGTACCTATGCAAGCATGTTCCTTGTTACTTGGTAGACCATGGCAATTTGATAAAATTCATACACCATGGTAGAAACAATCAAGATACTCTTGTTCATAAGGATAAAAATATTACTTTGCTTCCTATGACTCCACGAGTCCATTTTGAAAGATGATATTAATAGAGCTAATAAAGCAAAACAGGAGAAAAATAAGAGTGAAAATCAGATTGTGGCAAAAGAATTTGAGCAACACATGAAGCCTAATAATAAACCATCTACTTGTTTACGAAATTAAATTGAAAAGTGCATGTTTACTTGCCACCAAATCTGATATTGATGAGCTAGATTTTAGCAAATCTATTTGCTATGCTTTTGTGTGCAAAGAGGCATTATTTTCATTCGGGGCGTGCCTTCCTCTTTGCCCCTCGCTGTCACTAACATTTTGCGGAGTTCGCCGTCTTTCCACAAGGCGTGCCACCGGATTACCACCTATTCGAGGATTGAGCATCAAATTGACTTAATTCCGGTGCATCATTACCCAACCGTGCACCATACCGTACCAATCCGGAGGAGACGAAGGAGATTATCGTCAAGTACGGAGCTGCTCGACAAAGGTTATATCGCCAATCCCTTAGTCCTTGTGCTTGTTCCTATTATTCTAGTGCCGAAAAAGGATGGTACGTCACGTATGTGTGTTGATTGTAGAGGCATCAATAATATTACTATTCGTTATCGTCACCCTATTCCTAGGCTAGATGATATGCTTGATGAATTGAGTGGCTCTACAATATTCTCCAAAGTTGATTTGCGTAGTGGATACCATCAAATTCGTATGAAATTGGGAGATGAATGGAAAACAGCATTTAAAACTAAGTTTGGATTATATGAGTGGTTAGTCATGCCTTTTGGGTTAACTAATGCACCTAGTACTTTCATGAGATTAATGAACGAAGTTTTACGTGCTTTCATTGGACGATTTGTGGTAGTCTATTTTGATGATATACTGATTTATAGCAAATCTTTGGAAGAACATTTGGAACATTTACGTGCTGTTTTTAATGCTCTCGTGATGCACGTTTGTTTGGTAACCTTGGGAAGTGCACCTTTTGCACCGACCGAGTATCTTTTCTTGGCTATGTTGTTACTCCACAGGAATTGAAGTTGATAAAGCCAAGATTGAAGCTATTGAGAGTTGGCCGCAGCCCAAAGCGGTCACACAAGTGAGGAGTTTCCTTGGCCTCGCTGGTTTCTATAGGCGTTTTGTGAGAGATTTCAGCACCATTGCTGCACCTCTCAATGAGCTTACAAAGAAGGATGTGCCTTTTGTTTGGGGTACCGCACGGGAAGAAGCCTTCACGGTATTGAAAGATAAGTTGACACATGCTCCTTTACTCCAACTTCCTGATTTTAATAAGACTTTTGAGCTTGAATGTGATGCTAGTGGAATTGGATTAGGAGGTGTGTTATTACAAGATGGCAAACCTGTTGCATATTTTTACGAAAAATTGAGTGGGCCTAGTCTGAATTACTCTACTTATGATAAAGAATTATATGCTCTTGTTAGGACTTTAGAAACATGGCAACATTATTTATGGCCCAAAGAATTTGTTATACATTCGATCATGAATCTTTGAAACATATTAAAAGTCAAGCTAAACTGAATCGTAGACATGCTAAATGGGTTGAATTCATTGAGACTTTCCCTTATGTCATTAAACACAAGAAGGGTAAAGAAAATGTTATTGCTGATGCATTGTCTCGTCGCTATACTATACTATGCTTTCACAACTTGACTTCAAAATATTTGGTTTGGAGACCATCAAAGATCAATATGTGCATGATGCTGATTTTAAAGATGTATTGCAGAATTGTAAAGAAGGAAGAACATGGAACAAGTTTGTCGTTAATGATGGATTTGTGTTCCGTGCTAACAAGCTATGCATTCCAGCTAGCTCCGTTCGTCTTTTGTTGTTGCAGGAGGCGCATGGAGGAGGACTAATGGGACACTTTGGCGTGAAGAAGGCGGAGGGCGTACTTGCTACACATTTCTTTTGGCCAAAGATGAGGCGGGATGTTGAGCGTTATATTGCTTCATTGCACTACATGTCAAAAAGCTAAGTCACGACTCAATCCTCATGGTTTATATATGCCTTTGCCTGCACCTAGTGTTCCTTGGGAGGATATATCTATGGACTTTGTTTTAGGTTTACCTAGAACAAAGAAGGGAGGATAGCATATTTGTTGTCGTGGATAGATTCTCGAAAATGGCACACTTTATACCATGTCATAAAAGCGATGATCTTGTCAATGTTGCTGATTTGTTCTTTCGTGAAATTATTCGCTTGCATGGTGTGCCAAATACTATTGTTTCAGATCGTGATACTAAATTTCTTAGCCACTTTTGGAGATGTTTATGGGCTAAGTTGGGGACTAAACTGCTTTTAGTACTACTTGTCACCCCCAAACGATGGACAAACTGAAGTAGTCAATAGAACATTGTCTACTATGCTTAGGGCTGTTCTAAAGAATAATAAGAAAATGTGGGAGGAATGCTTGCCTCATATTGAATTTGCTTATAATCGTTCATTGCATTCTACTACTAAGATGTGCCCTTTTGAAGTTGTGTATGGTTTCCTACCTCGTGCACCTATTGATTTGTTGCCTCTTCCATCTTGGAGAAGGTTAATTTTGATGCTAAAGAACGTGCTGAATTGATTTTAAAATGCATGAGTTAACTAAGGAAAACATTGAGCGCATGAATGCTAAATATAAACTTCTTGGAGATAAGGGTAGAAAACATGTTGTGTTTGCACCGAGATCTTGTTTGGTTACATTTGCGTAAGGATAGATTTCTGATTTGCATAAATCAAAGCTAATGCCACGTCTTTGCTGGTCCCTTTAAGGTGTTGGAGAAAGTAAATGATAATGCATATAAACTTGAGCTGCTGCAGATTTTGGGGTTAGTCCCACTTTTAACATTGCAGATTTGAAGCCATATTTGGGTGAGGAAGATGAACTTCCGTCGAGGACGACTTCATTTCAAGAAGGGAGGATGATGAGGACATCAATACCATTGTTACACCCACAGCCCCGCTGCTATACATCTTGGACCAATTACTAGAGCTCACATGCACGCCAACTAAATTACAGTACTTTCGTTTCTTGGTAATGATTCTAATGTTCATGAGAATATGATGCTGCCTAAATTGGATACATTTGTTTTGCTTACAAATGAAGGGCCTAGCTTGGAGAAGGATGAACATTGGAGCAAGAACACACATGGAGTTGATGGCATGCGCAAGGATCAAGAACGGAGTTACAAGTGATGATTTCAGGACTTTGAAGCCACCATAAGGAGTGCATGAAGCCTTGGACGAAATATACAAGATGCCACTTCATAATATTCGTCCATAGGCTATTCTAGGTGCTTCGTCACCTTATTATTGGGCCAGGCCCATGTAATTTCGAAATACATTAGTATAGGCTATTTTTAGAGTCCGTATGTGTGGGGAAACAAGAGATAGGGTTAGTTTGGACCCTCCACCAAGGGCCACGAAATTCACCCTCTTCCTCCATATATACAGCCCTTAGGGCACCGTTTAGACTTGGGTTTTGTTTAGATTAAAAGTTCGCCATAGCTGCAACCCGCTGCATTTCCGTTTGTGTTCAACGACTGGACAAAGCGTCCACAGAACCCCACCTTGATCAATAAAGCTTTCATCTTATATTCGCAATATCCAGATTGCAATCTCGGTTTCTTGCTTGTTCTTCGTTTGCTCGCGGAAATAGACCTTCGTGGTCGGTTGATCGTGCTCGGCGTGGTCAATAACCTCTCGGAGTTGGTTTAGCGATTGCTAAGGCGCGACGTCCTCGCGTTCGTAGTCGGATCGTCAAAGTCGACTTCCACCAAAGCGAAATCCACCATCTCATCGAAGGCGGGACACCTATGCCTCTATCGAAATAGACCCTCGTGGTCGGGTTGATCGTGCTCGCGTGGTCAATAACCTCTCGGAGTTGGTTTAGCGATTGCTAAGGCACGGCGTCCTCGCACGTTCGTAGTCGGATCATCAAAAAGTCGGCTTCGACAAAGCGATATCCATCATCTCATTGAAAGGCGGGACACCTTTGCCTCTATCAAGTAGAATGCCTTGAGCGATTATAAGCAAATTCAATATGAGGCAAGCATTCCTCCCACATTTTCTTATTATTCTTCAAAACAGCCCTAAGCATAGTAGACAATGTTCTATTGACTACTTGGGTTTATCCATCGGTTTGGGGGTGACAAGTAGTACTAAAAAGCGGTTTAGTCCCCAACTTAGCCCATAAACATCTCAAAAAGTGGCTAGAAATTTAGTATCACAATCTGAAACAATAGTATTTGGCACACCATGCAAGCGAATAATTTCACGAAAGAACAAATCAGCAACATTAATAGCATCATCACTTTTATGACATGGTATAATGTGTGCCATTTTAGAATCTATCCACAACAACAAATATATGCTATCCTCTCCTTCTTTGTTCTAGGTAAACCTAAAACAAAGTCCATAGATATATCCTCCCAAGGAACACTTGAGTACAGGCAAAGGCATATATAAACCATGAGGATTGAGTCGTGACATAGCTTTTTGACATGTAGTCAGTGAGCAATAAAAGCGCTCAACATCCCGTATCATCTTTGGCCAAAAGAAATGTGTAGCAAGTATGTCCTCCGTCTTCTTCACGCCAAAGTGTCGCATTAATCCTCCTCCATGCGCCTCTGCAACAATAAAAGACGAGCAGAGCTAGCTGGAATGCATAGCTTGTTAGCAACGAAACACAAATCCATAATCCCAGCGAACTTGTTCCACTCTTCCTTCTTTACAATTCTGCATTACATCTTTAAAATCAGCATCATGCACATATTGATCTTTGATGGTCTCCAAACCAAATATTTTGAAGTCAAGTTGTGAAAGCATAGTATAGCGACGAGACAATGCATCAACAATAACATTTTCTTTACCCTTCTTGTGTTTAATGACATAAGGCAAAGTCTCAATGAATTCAACCCATTTAGCATGTCTCACGATTCAGTTTAGCTTGACTTTTAATATGTTTCAAAGATTCATGATCGGAATGTATAACAAACTCGGATAGATTCTCAAAATGGCACACTTTATACCATGTCATAAAAGCGATGATGCTGTCAATGTTGCTGATTTGTTCTTTCGTGAAATTATTCGCTTGCATGGTGTGCCAAATACTATTGTTTCAGATCGTGATACTAAATTTCTTAGCCACTTTTGGAGATGTTTATGGGCTAAGTTGGGGACTAAACTGCTTTTAGTACTACTTGTCACCCCCAAACGATGGACAAACTGAAGTAGTCAATAGAACATTGTCTACTATGCTTAGGGCTGTTCTAAAGAATAATAAGAAAATGTGGGAGGAATGCTTGCCTCATATTGAATTTGCTTATAATCGTTCATTGCATTCTACTACTAAGATGTGCCCTTTTGAAGTTGTGTATGGTTTCCTACCTCGTGCACCTATTGATTTGTTGCCTCTTCCATCTTCGGAGAAGGTTAATTTTGATGCTAAAGAACGTGCTGAATTGATTTTAAAAATGCATGAGTTAACTAAGGAAAACATTGAGCGCATGAATGCTAAATATAAACTTGCTGGAGATAAGGGTAGAAAACATGTTGTGTTTGCACCGGAGATCTTGTTTGGTTACATTTGCGTGAGATAGATTTCCTGATTTGCGCAAATCAAAGCTAATGCCACGTGCTTTTCTGGTCCCTTTAAGGTGTTGGAGAAAGTAAATGATAATGCATATAAACTTGAGCTGCTGCAGATTTTGGGGTTAGTCCCACTTTTAACATTGCAGATTTGAAGCCATATTTGGGTGAGGAAGATGAACTTCCGTCGAGGACGACTTCATTTCAAGAAGGGAGGATGATGAGGACATCAATACCATTGTTACACCCACAGCCCCTGCTGCTATACATCTTGGACCAATTACTAGAGCTCACAGACGCCAACTAAATTACCGTACTTTCGTTTCTTAGTAATGATTCTAATGTTCATGAGAATATGATGTCGCCTAAATTGGATACATTTGTTTTGCTTACAAATGAAGGGCCTAGCTTGGAGAAGGATGAACATTGGAGCAAGAACACACATGGAGTTGATGGCATGCGCAAGGGATCAAGAACGGAGTTACAAGTGATGATTTCAGGACTTTGAAGCCACCATAAGGAGTGCATGAAGCCTTGGACGAAATATACAAGATGCCACTTCATAATATTCGTCCATAGGCTATTCTAGGTGCTGCGTCACCTTATTATTGGGCCAGGCCCATGTAATTTCGAAATACATTAGTATAGGCTATTTTAGAGTCCGTATGTGTGGGGAAACAAGAGATAGGGTTAGTTTGGACCCCTCCACCAAGGGCCACGAAATTCACCCCTCTTCCTCCATATATACAGCCCTTAGGGCACCGTTTAGACTTAGGTTTTGTTTAGATTAAAGTTCGCCATAGCTGCAACTTCGCATTTTCGCTTGTGTTCAACGACTGCACAAAGGCGCCACAGAACCCCACCTTGATCAATAAAGCTTTCATCTTATATTCGCAATATCCAGATTGCAATCTCAGTTTCTTGCTTGTTCTTCGTTTGCTCGCAGGAAACAGACCTTCGTGGTCAGGTTGATCGTGCTCCGGCGTGGTCAATAACCTCTCGGAGTTGGTTTAGCGATTGCTAAAGCGCGACGTCCTCGCACGTTCGTAGTCGGATCGTCAAAGTCGACTTCCACCAAAGCGAAATCCACCATCTCATCGAAAGACGGGACACCTATGCCTCTATCAGAAATAGACCCTCGTGGTCAGGTTGATCGTGCTCCGGCGTGGTCAATAACCTCTCGGAGTTGGTTTAGCGATTGCTAAGGCACGACGTCCTCGCACGTTCGTAGTCGGATCATCAAAGTCGGCTTCCAGCAAAGCGATATCCATCATCTCATTGAAAGACGGGACACCTTTGCCTCTATCAAGTAGAATGCACTGAACGATTATAAGCAAATTCAATATGAGGCAAGCATTCCTCCCACATTTTCTTATTATTCTTCAAAACAGCCCTAAGCATAGTAGACAATGTTCTATTGACTACTTCAGTTTGTCCATCAGTTTGGGGGTGACAAGTAGTACTAAAAAGCAGTTTAGTCCCCAACTTAGCCCATAAACATCTCAAAAAGTGGCTAAGAAATTTAGTATCACAATCTGAAACAATAGTATTTGGCACACCATGCAAGCGAATAATTTCACGAAAGAACAAATCAGCAACATTAATAGCATCATCACTTTTATGACATGGTATAATGTGTGCCATTTTCGAGAATCTATCCACAACAACAAATATGCTATCCCTCCCCTTCTTTGTTCTAGGTAAACCTAAAACAAAGTCCATAGATATATCCTCCCAAGGAACACTTGGTACAGGCAAAGGCATATATAAACCATGAGGATTGAGTCGTGACATAGCTTTTTGACATGTAGTGCAGCGAGCAATAAAACGCTCAACATCCCGTATCATCTTTGGCCAAAAGAAATGTGTAGCAAGTATGTCCTCCGTCTTCTTCACGCCAAAGTGTCGCATTAATCCTCCTCCATGCGCCTCCTGCAACAATAAAAGACGAACAGAGCTAGCTGGAATGCATAGCTTGTTAGCACGAAACACAAATCCATCGTCAACGACGAACTTGTTCCACTCTTCCTTCTTTACAATTCTGCATTACATCTTTAAAATCAGCATCATGCACATATTGATCTTTGATGGTCTCCAAACCAAATATTTTGAAGTCAAGTTGTGAAAGCATAGTATAGCGACGAGACAATGCATCAGCAATAACATTTTCTTTACCCTTCTTGTGTTTAATGACATAAGGCAAAGTCTCAATGAATTCAACCCATTTAGCATGTCTACGATTCAGTTTAGCTTGACTTTTAATATGTTTCAAAGATTCATGATCGGAATGTATAACAAACTCTTTGGGCCATAAATAATGTTGCCATGTTTCTAAAGTCTGAACAAGAGCATATAATTCTTTATCATAAGTAGAATAATTGAGACTAGGGACACTCAATTTTTCAGAAAAGTATGCAACGGGTTTGCCATCTTGTAATAACACACCTCCTAATCAAATCCCACTAGCATCACATTCAGGCTCAAAAGTCATATTAAAATCAGAAAGATGGAGTAAAGGAGCATGTGTTAACTTATCTTTCAATACCGTGAAGGCTTCTTCCTGTGCGGTACCCCAAACAAAAGGCACATCCTTCTTGGTAAGCTCGTTCAGAGGTGCAGCAATGGTACTGAAATCTCTCACAAAACGCCTATAGAATCCAGTGAGGCCAAGAAAACTCCTCACTTGTGTGACCGTTTTGGGCTGGGGCCAACTCTCAGTAGCTTCAATCTTGGCTTTGTCAACTTCAATTCCCTGTGGAGTAACAACATAGCTAAGAAAAGATACTCGGTCGGTGCAAAAGGTGCACTTCCCAAGGTTACTAAACAAACGTGCATCACGTAGAGCAATAAAAACAGCACGTAAATGTTCCAAATGTTCTTCCAAAGATCTGCTATAAATCAATATGTCATCAAAGTAAACTACCACAAATCGTCCAATGAAAGCACGTAAAACTTCGTTCATTAATCTCATGAAAGTACTAGGTGCATTAGTTAACCCAAAAGGCATGACTAACCACTCATATAATCCAAACTTAGTTTTAAATGCTGTTTTCCGTTCATCTCCCAATTTCATACGAATTTGATGGTATCCACTACGCAAATCAACTTTGGAGAATATTTTAGAGCCACTGAATTCATCAAGCATATCATCTAGCCTAGGAATAGGATGACGATAACGAATAGTAATATTATTAATGCCTCTACAATCAACACACATACGTGATGTACCATCCTTTTTCGGCACTAGAACAATAGGAACAACACAAGGACTAAGGGATTCACGTATATAACCTTTGTCGAGCAGCTCATGTACTCGACGCATAATATCCTTCATCTCCTCTGGATTGGTACGGTATGGTGCATGGTTGGGTAATGATGCACCGGGAATTAAGTCAATCTGATGCTCAATCCCTCAAATGGGAGGTAATCCCGGTGGCACGTCTTGTGGAAATACGTCAGCAAACTCCTGCAAAATGTTAGTGACAGCAGGAGGCAAAGACGAAGGCACGTCCTCGAATGAAAATAATGCCTCTTTGCACACAAAAACATAGCAAACAGATTTGCTGAAATCTAGCTCATCAATATCACATTTAGTGGCAAATAAACATGCACTTTTCAATTTAATTTCAGAAGCAACACTAGATGGTTTACTATTAGGCTTCATTTGTTGCTCAAATTCTTTTGCCACAATCTGATTTTCACTCTTATTTTTCTCCTGTTTTGCTTTATTAGCTCTATTAATATCATCTATCGAAATGGAATTAGGAGTCATAGGAAGCAAACTAATATTTTTATCCTTATGAACAAGAGTATACTGATTGTTTCTACCATGGTGTACAGAATTTTTATCAAATTGCCATGGTCAACCAAGAATAAGGAACATGCTTGCATAGGTACCACATCACAATCAACATAATCAGCATATGTAGAGATACTAAAATGCACACGAACAGTACGTGTTGAAGGAAATATGCCCTAGAGGCAATAATAAAGTTATTATTTATTTCCTTATTTCATGATAAATGTTTATCATTCATGCTAGAATTGTATTAACCGGAAACATGATACATGTGTGAATGCATAGACAAACAATATGTCACTAGTATGCCTCTACTAGACTAGCTTGTTAATCAAAGATGGTTATGTTTCCTAACCATAAACAAAGAGTTGTTATTTGATTAACAAGGTCACATCATTAGTAGAATGATCTGATTGACATGACCCATTCCATTAGCTTAGCACACGATCGTTTAGTATGTTGCTACTGCTTTGATCCATGACATATACATGTTCACTGTAACTATGAGATTATGCAACTCCGTTTACGGAGGAACACTTTGGTGCTACCAAACGTCACAACGTGAATCGGGTGATTATAAAGGAGTACTACAGGTGTCTCCAAAGGCGTATGTTGGGTTGGCGTATTTGAGATTAGGTTTTGTCACTCCGATTGTCGGAGAGGTATCTCTGGGCCCTCTCGGTAATACACATCACTGAAGCCTTGCAAGCATTACAACTAATGAGTTAGCTGTGAGATGATGTATTACGAGCGAGTAAAGAGACTTGCGGTAACGATATTGAACTAGGTATTGGATACTGACGATCGAATCTCGGGCAAGTAACATACCGATGACAAAGGAACAACGTATGTTGTTATGCGGTCTGAGCGATAAAGATCTTCGTAGAATATGTAGGAGCCAATATGGGCATCCAGGTCCCGCTATTGGTTATTGACCGAGGCGTGTCTCGGTCATGTCTACATTGTTCTTGAACCGTAGGGTCCGCACGCTTAAGGTTTCAATGGCGGTTATATTATGAGTTTATGTATTTTGATGTACGAAGAAGTTGAGTCCGGATGTGATCACGGACATGACGAGGAGTGTCGAAATGGTTGAGACATAAAGATTGATATATTGGAAGCCTATATTTGGAGTTCGAATGGTTCCGGTGAAATCGATTTTACTGGAACACCGGGGTTACGGAACCCTCCCGGGGCTATTGGGCCTTAGTGGGCCACGAGGAGAAGAGGAAGGGCGGCCGGGGCAGGCGGCGCCCTCCCTCCCTAGTCCGAATAGGACAAGGAGGCGGCGGCCCCTCTTCCTCTTCCCTCCCCCAATCCTACTCCAACTAGGAAGGGGAGTCCTACTCCCGATGGGAGTAGGACTCCTCCGCGCGCCTCCTCCAGGGCCGCCGCACCCCCTTGCTCCTTTATATCTGAGGCAGGGGCACCCTAGAACACACAAGTTGATCTACGGATCGTTCCTTAGCCGTGTCGGTGCCCCCTCCACCATATCCCACCTCGGTCATATCGTCATAAAGCTTAGGCGAAGCCCCGCGCCGATAGAACATCAAGATCGTCACCACGCCGTCGTCTTGTGAAACTCTCCCTCCCCGAAGCTCTACTGCATTGGAGCCCGAGGAGCGTCATCGAGCTGTACGTGTGTCAAGAACTCGGGGGCGCCGGAGTAACGGCGCCGGGATCGGTCGGATCGCGAGGAGAATGTACGACTACTTCCTCTACGTTGTGATCGCTTCCGCTTCGGTCTATGAGGGTACGTAGACAACATTCTCCCCTCTGGTTGCTATGCATCACCATGATCTTGCGTGTGCGTAGGAAATTTTTTGAAATTACTACGTTCCCCAACAGTGGTATCAGAGCCAGGTTTTTATGGTTTGATGTTTTGCACGAGTAGAACACAAGTGAGTTGTGGGCGATACAAGTCATACTACCTACCAGCATGTCATACTTTGGTTCGGCGGTATTGTGAGATGAAGCGGCCGGACCGACATTACGCAGACGCTTACGCGAGACTGGTTTCACCGCTTCGAGCACTCGTTGCTTAAAGGTGATTGGCGGGTGTCTGTCTCTCTCACTTTAGTTGAACTGAAAAGGCTACGCCCGGTCCTTGAGAAGGTTAAACGAGTCTATTTGATGAAATATCGTTGTGGTTTTGATGCGTGGGTGAGATTGGTTCTTGCTTAAGCCCGTAGCAGCCACGTAAAATTTGCAACAACAAAGTAGAGGACGTCTAACTTGTTTTTGCAGGGCATGTTGTGATGTGATATGGTCAAGACGTGATGCTATATTTTATTGTATGAGATGATCATGTTTTGTAACCGAAGTTATCGGCAACTGGCAGGAGCCATATGGTTGTCACTTTATTGTATGAAATGCAATCGCCCTGTAATGCTTTACTTTATCACTAAGCGGTAGCGAGTCGTAGAAGCATAAGATTGGCGAGACGACAACGATGCTACGATGGAGATCAAGGTGTCGCGCCGGTGACGATGGTGATCATGATGGTGCTGCAAAGATGGAGATCACGAAGCACAAGACGATGATGACCATATCATATCACTTATATTGATTTGCATGTGATGTTTATCTTTTATGCATCTTATCTTGCTTTGATTGACGGTAGCATTATAAGATGATCTCTCACTAAATTATCAAGAAGTGTTCTCCCTGAGTATGCACCGTTGCCAAAGTTAAATCGTGCCCGGACACCACGTGATGATCGGTGTGATAAGCTCTCGTCCATCTACAACGGGTGCAAGCCAGTTTTGCACACGCAGAATACTCGAGTTATACTTGACGAGCCTAGCATATGCAGATATGGCTCGGGAACACGGAGACCGAAGGTCGGCGTGAATCATATAGTAGATATGATCAACATAAGATGTTCACCATTGAAAACTACTCCATTTCACGTGATGATCGGTTATGGTTTAGTTGATTTGGATCACGTGATCACTTAGATGACTAGAGATGTCTGTCTAAGTGGGAGTTCTTAAGTAATATGATTAATTGAACTTAAATTTATCATGAACTTAGTACTGATAGTATCTTGCTTGTCTATGTTTGATTGTAGATAGATGGCTCGTCTTTGTTGTTCTCGTTGAATTTTAATGCGTTCCTTGAGAAAGCAAAGTTGAAAGATGATGGTAGCAATTACGGATTGGGTCCGTAACTTTGAGGATTATCCTCATTGCTGCACGTAAGAGTTACGTCTGGATGCACCGCTAGGTGCCAGACTCTTCTTGCTGATGCAACCGACGACGTTAAGAACGTCTGGCGAGCAAAGCTGATGACTCTCTATAGTTCGATGTGCCATGCTTTACGGCTTAGAACCGGGACTTCAACGACGTTTGAACGTCATGGAGCATATGAGATGTTCCAGAGTTGAAGTTGATATTCCAAAGAATGCCCGGATTGAGAGATATGAAGTCTCCAATAAGTTCTATAGCTGCAAGATGGAGGAGAATAGTTACGTCGGTGAGCACATACTCAAAATGTCCGGGTATTACAATCACTTGACTCAACCGGGAGTTAATCTTCCGGATGATTGTGTCATTGATGAAATTCTTCAATCACGCCACCAAGCTACAAAGGCTTCGTGATGAACTATAATATGCAAGGGTTAGTAAAGACTATACCGAGCTCTTCGCAATGCTAAAGACTGCGGAGGTAGAAATAAAGAAGGAGCATCAAGTGTTGATGGTCAATAAGACCACTAGTTTCAAGAAGAAAGGCAAAGGGAAGAAGAAGGGGAACTTCAAGAAGAACAGCAAGCAAGTTGCTGCTCGGGAGAAGAAACCTAAGTCTGGACCTAAACCTGAAATCGAGTGCTTCTCTCGCAAGCGCATCGTTCCTTTGGAAGCGGAACTGCCCCAAGTATTTGGCGGATAAGAAGGATGGCAAGGTGAACAAAGGTATATGTGATATACATGTTATTGATGTGTACCTTACTAGAGCTCGCAGTAGCACCTGGGTATTTGATAATGGTTCTATTGCTAATATTTGCAACTCGAAACAAGGACTACGGATTAAGCGAACACTGGCAAAGGACGAGGTGACGATGCGAGTGGGAAATGGTTCCAAAGTCGATGTGATCGCGGTCGGCACGCTACCTCTACATCTACCTTCGGGATTAGTTTTAGACCTAAATAATTGTTATTTGGTGCCTGCATTGAGCATGAACATTATATCTGGATCTTGTTTGATGCGAGACGGTTATTCATTTAAATCAGAGAATAATGGTTGTTCTATTTATATGAGTAATATCTTTTATGGTCATGCACCCTGAAGAGTGGTCTATTTTGATGAATCTCGATAGTAGTGATACACATATTCATAATGTTGAAACCAAAAGATGCAGAGTTGATAATGATAGTGCAACTTATTTGTGGCACTTGCCATTTAGGTCATATCGGTATAAAGCGCATGAAGAAACTCCATCTTGATGGACTTTTGGAATCACTTGATTATGAATCACTTGGCACTTATGAACCGTGCCTCATGGGCAAGATGACTAAAACCCGTTCTCGGTACTATGGAGAGAGCAACAGATTCGTTGGAAATCATACATACGAGATGTATGTGGTCCGATGAATGTTGAGGCTCGTGGCGGATATCGTTATTTTCTCACCTTCACAGATGATTTAAGCAGATATGGGTATATCTACTTAATGAAACATAAGTCTGAAACATTTGTAAAGTTCAAAGAATTTCAGAGTGAAGTTGAAAATCATCGTAATAAGAAAATTAAATTTCTACGATCTGATCGTGGAGGTGAATATTTGAGTTACGAGTTTGGCCTACATTTGAAACAATGCGGAATAGTTTAGCAACTCACGCCACCCGAACACCACAACGTAATGGTGTGTCCGAGCGTCATGTCGCACTTTACTAGATATGGTGCGATCTATGATGTCTCTTCAGATTTACCGCTATCGTTTTGGGGTTATGCTCTAGAGACGGCCGCATTCACACCGAATAGAACACCGTCAAAATCCGTTGAGGCGACACCTTATGAACTATGGTTTAGCAAGAAACCAAAGTTGTCGTTTCTTAAAGTTTGGGGATGCGATGCTTATGTGAAAAAGCTTCAACCTGATAAGCTCGAACCCAAATCGAGAAATGTGTCTTCATAGGATACCCAAAGGAGACATTGGGTACACCTTCTATCACAGATCCGAAGGCAAGACTTTTGTTGCTAAGAATGGATCCTTTCTAGAGAAGGAGTTTCTCTCGAAAGAAGTGAGTGGGAGGAAAGTAGAACTTGATGAGGTAATTGTACCTTCTCCCTTACTTGAAAGTAGTTTGTCGCAGAAACCGGTTTACGAGACATCTACACCAAGTAGTGAGGAAGTTGATGATGTTGATCATGAAACTTCGATCAAGTTACTACGAAACCTCGTAGATCAACCAGAGTAAGATCCGCACCATAGTGGTACGGTAATCCTGTTCGGAAATCATGCTACTAGATCATGATGAACCTCGAACTATGAAGAAGCGATGGTGAGCCCAGATTCCATAAAATGGCTTGAGGCCATGAAATGCGAGATGGGATCCATGTATGAAAACATAGTATGGACTTTGGTTGACTTGCCCGAGGGTAGGCAAGCAATAGTAAACAAGTGGATCTTCAAGAAGAAGACCGACGACGACGGTAATATTCTCGTCTACAAAGCTCGACTTGTCGCAAAGGGTTTTCGACAAGTTCAAGGGGTTGACTACGATGAGACCTTCTCACCCGTAGCGATGCTTAAGTCTGTCCGAATCATGTTAGCAATTGCCGCATTTTATGATTATGAAATTTGGCAAATGGATGTAAAGACGCATTCGGAATGGATTTACGGAAGAAGAGTTGTATATGATGCAACCGAAGGTTTTGTCGATCCAAAGGAGCTAACAAAGTGTGCAAGCTCCAGCGATTCATTTATTGGACTGGTGCAAGCATCTCGGAGTTGGAATAAGCGCTTTGATAGTGTGATCAAAGCATTTGGGTTCATCTGAGACTTTTGGAGAAGCTTTGTATTTACAAGAAAGTGAGTGGGAGCTCTGAGCATTTCGATATTATATGTAGATGACATATTACTGATCGGAAATGATATAGAATTTCTGGATAGCATAAAGGGATACTTGAATAAGAGTTTTTCAATGAAAGACCTCGGTGAAGCTGCTTACATATTGGGCATCAAAATCTATAGAGATAGATCAGGACGCTTAATTGGACTTTCACAAAGCACATACCTTGATAAAATTTTGAAGAAGTTCAAAATGGATCAAGCAAAGAAAGGGTTCTTGCCTGTGTTACAAGGTGTGAAGTTGAGTAAGACTCAATGCCCGACCACTGCAGAAGATAGAGAGAAATGAAAGATGTTCCTATGCTTCAGCCATAGGCTCTATCATGTATGCAATGCTGTGTACCAGACCTGATGTGTGCCTTGCTATAAGCTTAGCAGGAGGTACCAAAGTAATCCAGAGTGGATCATCGGACAGCGGTCAAGAACATCTGAAATACCGAAAAGGACTAAGGATATGTTTCTCGTATATGGAGGTGACAAAGAGCTCATCGTAAACAGTTACGTTGATGCAAGCTTTGACACCGATCCGGACGATTCTAAATCGCAGACCGGATCGTATTTACACTAAGCGGAGGAGCTGTCGGTTGGTGCAGTTCTAAACAAAGCGTCGTGGCGGGATCTACATGTGAAGCGGAGTACATAGCAGCTTCGAAGCAGCTAATGAAGGAGTCTGGATGAAGGAGTTCATATCCGATCTAGGTGTCATACCTAGTGCATCGGGTCCAATGAAAATCTTCGTGACAATCTTGGAGCAATTGCCTTAGCAAAGGAATCCAGATTTCACAAGAGGACCAAGCACATCAAGAGACACTTCAATTCCATCCGGATTTAGTCCGTGGGAGACATAGAGATTTGCAAGATACATACGGATCTGAATGTAGCAGACCGTTGACTAAGCCTCTTCCACGAGCAAAACATGATCAACAAAGAAGACTCCATGGGTGTTAGAATCATTAATATGTAATCTAGATTATTGACTCTAGTGCAAGTGGGAGACTGAAGGAAATATGCCCTAGAGGCAATAATAAAGTTATTATTTATTTCCTTATTTCATGATAAATGTTTATCATTCATGCTAGAATTGTATTAACCGGAAACATGATACATGTGTGAATGCATAGACAAACAATATGTCACTAGTATGCCTCTACTAGACTAGCTTGTTAATCAAAGATGGTTATGTTTCCTAACCATAAACAAAGAGTTGTTATTTGATTAACAAGGTCACATCATTAGTAGAATGATCGATTGACATGACCCATTCCATTAGCTTAGCACACGATCGTTTAGTATGTTGCTACTGCTTTTATCCATGACATATACATGTTCCTGTAACTATGAGATTATGCAACTCCGTTTACGGAGGAACACTTTGGTGCTACCAAACGTCACAACGTAATCGGGTGATTATAAAGGAGTACTACAGGTGTCTCCAAAGGCGATGTTGGGTTGGCGTATTTCGAGATTAGGTTTTGTCACTCCGATTGTCGGAGAGGTATCTCTGGCCCTCTCGGTAATACACATCATTTGAAGCCTTGCAAGCATTACAACTAATGAGTTAGCTGTGAGATGATGTATTACGAGCGAGTAAAGAGACTTGCCGGTAACGAGATTGAACTAGGTATTGGATACCGACGATCGAATCTCGGGCAAGTAACATACCGATGACAAAGGGAACAACGTATGTTGTTATGCGGTCTGAGCGATAAAGATCTTCGCAGAATATGTAGGAGCCAATATGGGCATCCAGGTCCCGCTATTGGTTATTGACCGGAGACGTGTCTCGGTCATGTCTACATTGTTCTCGAACCGTAGGGTCCGCACGCTTAAGGTTTCAATGACGGTTATATTATGAGTTTATGTATTTTGATGTACCGAAGAAGTTCGGAGTCCCGGATGTGATCACGGACATGACGAGGAGTCTCGAAATGGTCGAGACATAAAGATTGATATATTGGAAGCCTATATTTGGAGTTCGGAATGGTTTCGGGTGAAATCGGGATTTTACCGGAACACCGGGGGGTTACCGGAACCCTCCCGGGGGCTATTGGGCCTTAGTGGGCCACGAGGGAGAAGAGGAAGGGCCGGCCAGGGCAGGCCGCGCGCCCCCTCCCCCCTAGTCCGAATAGGACAAGGAGAGGGGGGCGGCGCCCCCCTTCCCTCTTCCTCTTCCCCAATCCTACTCCAACTAGGAAGGGGGGAGTCCTACACCCGGTGGGAGTAGGACTCCTCCGGCGCGCCTCCTCCAAGGGCCGGCCGCACCCCCCCTTGCTCCTTTATATACGGGGGCAGGGGGGCACCCTAGAACACACAAGTTGATCTACGGATCGTTCCTTAGCCGTGTGCGGTGCCCCCCTCCACCATATTCCACCTCGGTCATATCGTCGCAAAGCTTAGGCGAAGCCCTGCGCCGGTAGAACATCAAGATCGTCACCACGCCGTCGTGCTAACGAAACTCTCCCTCCACGAAGCTCTACTAGATTGGAGCCCGAGGAGCGTCATCGAGCTGTACGTGTGTCAAGAACTCGGGGGCGCCGGAGTAACGGCGCCGGGATCGGTCGGATCGCGAGGAGAACGTACGACTACTTCCTCTACATTGTGATCGCTTCCGCTTCGGTCTACGAGGGTACGTAGACAACATTCTCCCCTCTCGTTGCTATGCATCACCATGATCTTGCGTGTGCGTAGGAAATTTTTTGAAATTACTACGTTCCCCAACACGTGTTACCTTAACCTTGCCGCTGTTGTTGAACCATTGGATGTAGTAAGGATGTGGATGTGGTCTTGTGGTGAGAGATAGCTTCTCCACCATCTCCATGCTAGCCAAGTTGTTGCAGCTCCTTCCATCTATGATGATGCGCACAGTATGTTCCTTCACAACTCCCTTTGTATGGAACAAATTGTGCCTCTGATTTTGCTCAGCTTGTGTGACCTGCACACTCAAAACACGTTGAGCATCTAAACATTCACACATATCAGCGTCTTCAGGAGCCATGTATTGCATCTCATGATCAGAATCATCTCCACCATGTTCTTCACGTGTAATAAGAGCCAAAGTATCCTCATCATAGTCACTAGCGGACTCATACCCACCATCCTTAGTAGCAATCATCACACGCTGAGATTTGCATTCTCTCGCATAATGACCTCTTCCCTTACAACAACGACAAATAATATCACTTGTGTGCCCTGTTGATGCCATGTATGAAGAACTCTGTGGAGGCCCGGCAGGTGCGCTCTTGGCAGATAATGGTGGTTGTGCCTGCTTTCTTGTATCACGGCTGGAGGTGGCACCTGATGGAGGTGCTGGTGCAGTTGAAGTAGAAGATGCACGCGGTGTCCATGATGAAGGTCGGCCTGCAGAAAAGTTAGTTCGCGCCAATGCTTGTTGATCCTGCACTTCATGTTCAGCTTTACAAGCAAGATGGAATAAATGAGTGATATTAGTATACTCCTTATACTCTAGAATGGTCTGAATCTCTCTATTTAATCCACCCATAAAACGTGCAAGCATAGCTTCATTCTCCTTAACAATACCACATCTAATCATGCCAGTTTGTAATTCCTGATAATATTCTTCTACACCCTTGTCTTAAGCGCTGCAATTTTTGAAGCTATTCACGTTGATAATATGGTGGAACCCAACGAGTACGCATAGCTGTTTTCAAAGCAGCCCAAGTAGTTGGGATAGGATATAATCTACAATGTTGAGACCACCATACACATGCAAAACTAGTGAAAGCACAAACAGCAGCGGCAACCCGTGTCTCCTCAGGATATTGTAGACATGTAAATCATTGTTCAGTTTCTAACTCCCAAGTAAGATATATATCAGGAACATATCTACCCTCAAATGGTGGAATATTCAATTTCAGTTTAGGAAGATGGTCATGATCTCGTACCTAAGGGAGAGCCCTACCATTTTGATTATTTGCATGTGGATGACCTGGTGGTTGCGGTGCAGGTGGTTGCACGTAGTTCTGATTTTGATCAACCTCATCCTCGTAATCTCCCACATAATCATCCTCCTCCACATCAGCAGGAGGAGCCACAGAAGTATCAACAGCAGCACCAACAGTTTGGCCAAACACAAGAGGGACACGGCTCGCTCGGCGGAGGGCTGTTTCACGTCGTGGAGGTGGTCGTCGTTGTTGTTGTTGTAGAGGTGCGTTAGGTGCAGCCGGCTGTGGTTTTGGAAAACGCGCGAGAAATTCATTAAACTTGCTATCAAGCTTTTTTTCGAATGTCTTCTTAATGCCATCTATCTTCTCCATGGCCTCGTCAAATCTGTTTAGCACATCTTGCACCTGGCCACTCATCATTTGCTGAAATTTATCATGTAGCTGTTTGTTCGTCAGGTTCTCCCAATCAGTCTCATCGGCTTGTGATCCTACCATGGTTAGCAGCAAATAGAAACACACCAGAATATTATCCTACAGACTACTAAGAAGTGGTGGTGGTGTATCACAAACCCGTCAAGCAAATCTCAATTATTACTAGTTCTTACCCAGCAGCAGGTGGTGATCGGCAACCGTTGTAGTCAAAACTCTCAAATCTTGGATAGAGCGATTACCAGGGAGAGTCAAACGCACGATGTAGATGTATGTGGAGCTGGGAAGGCTTATAATATGGTAGCAAAAAGGGTCAGCAATAATCAATTCAGAGATGCAAAGTTGAATAAACGCTCAACGACGGTACTGTGCTAGTCCTAGGCTAGACTATGCTAGAGACGCGAGCCTAGAGCACTAGCAAAATTACGACGCTGCACGGAAACAAGGGAGAAGCACACTCTGAATTATTATTTTCACTCTTTTTTTGCGCTCCTCTTTTTTTTGTTGCCGAAAATCACTATAATGGCGAGTGTCTCAAAACTCTTCCCAAGTCAAGATAACAGGATAGGCACGAAATTTTTTTGGCTAATTTTTTTTGACTGCCCGGACCCAAAAACTGGAAACGGGTCAAAAAAAACTTTCTATAACAGCGACTGTCTCAAAACGCTTAGAAACACCTAAAAATAGGATAGCCAGAATTTTTTTTGTCCAGTGCGTTTTTGGAAAGTTTTGGGCCTAAACGGAGGGTGGTTTCCGGACGGCAAAAGATTGCTAGAATCCGAAACCTACTCAGGCAAGGAAAACATAAATCTGGAAAAAGATGGATCTCGAAAGTTAACCTAATATGAGATGGACTCGGAGTGGTGGTAGTATATGGATGTGGGTCGATGGTGTTATATGGACTCGGATCGGTGTTGGTATATGGACTCGGAGCGGTGGCGGATAAGCGGTGATGGTAGATGGCAGGAACGACATATCTGGTGTGGTGGTGGTATATGGTAGCGGATGATGATGGTGCGGCGGTGGCGTGAAGACCCGTGAATAGAACTCGAAACTCTAAAAGACTAGACACTAAGACCAGCAACAAGACACGACGATGCAACTGAAAATTCAACAAAGCAAAATACTGAAAAGACTATGCAATGGCTCAGACTGGTTCGGATATGATGATCTAACCCGAAATTTTTTTGTGGCTTTTTCGTGGACTGTAGGTATGAAAAACAGATTCGATCTAAACTATGAAAAACTATAAAATCTCACCGAGCAACCTGGAAATCTGATACCACTTGATAGAGGCAAAGGTGTCCCGTCTTTCGATGAGATGATGGATATCGCTTCGGTGGAAGTCGACTTTGACGATCCGACTACGAACGTGCGAGGACGTCGCGCCTTAGCAATCGCTAAACCAACTTCGAGAGGTCATTGACCATGCCGGAGCACGATCAACCTGACCACGAGGGTTTGTTTTCTACGAGCAAACGAAGAACAAGCAAGAAACTGAGATTGCAATCTGGATATTGCGAATATAAGATGAAAGCTTTATTGATCAAGGTGGGGTTATGTGACGTCTTTGTCTGGTCGTTGAACACAAACGAAGTACGCGAAGTTGCAGCTATGGCGAACTTTAATCTAAACAAAACCCAAAGTCTAAACGATGCCCTAAGGGTTGTATATATGGAGGAAGAGGGGGTGAATTTCGTGGCCCTTGGTGGAGGGGTCTGAAATCAACCCTATCTCTTGTTTCCCCACACATACGGACTCTAAAAATAGCCTACACTTATGTATTTCGAAATTACATGGGCCTGGCCCAATAATAAGGTGACACAGCACCTAGAATAGCCTCGGGACGAAAGTTATGAAGTGGCATCTTGTATATTTCGTCCAAGGCTTCATGCACCCATTATGGTGGCTTCAAAGTTCTGAAATCATCACTTGTAACTCCGTTCTTGTTCCCCTTGCGCATGCCATCATCTCCATGCTTGTTCTTGCTCCAATGTTCATCCTTCTCCAAGCTAGGCCCTTTATTTGTAAGCAAAACAAATGTATCCAATTTAGGCAGCATCATATTCTCATGGACATTAGAATCATTACCAAGAAACGAAAGTACCTAGTAATTTAGTTGGCGTGCACGAGCTCTAGTAATTGGTCCAGTATGTATAGCAGCAGGGGCTGTGGGTGTAACAATGGTATTGATGTCCTCATCAAGAGGGACACTCAAGAACAAGTTAAATCACACATCCACTAGACAATCAAACACACATGATCCACAAGGTACATGAACAATGAAAGGGAAATAAGATACATGGTACAGTTCACCCCAAATCCTATGAAGGAGATGAGGGCTTGATGATCTAGATAGATCCTTCCTTCAAGGGGGTCTTCATCCACTAGGGATCTTCTCCAATGGAGGCCTTGAACTCCATGGGAGTGGTCTCTCTCTCTCTCTCTCAAGAGGAGGAGCAAAGCTCACCTAAGAATGAGCTATCACTTTGCTAACCCTAAACATAGCCCTAGGTACGGTTTATATAGTCTTGGGGTCGAAGTAGGTGAAGAGGGGCTCGGATTGGGGATCACAGCCGTCCATCCTGATGAGCCCGTGCGCACGGGGTAAGTTGGGCCCGTGCGCACGGGGGTCCCGTGGGCACGGTACAGGCCCGTGCGCACGGGGTCTTCGAGGCCCGTGGGCACGGGGTCGCCTGGGAGGTGCTGAATTGATCTTGTTGCACTCCCTCTTCCTCCTTGTGGCCTTGTGGTCCTTCTCCAACTCCTTTGGGGTGTTCCTAACCTGCTTGTGGTCGTCGGCCTTCATATCTAAGGACACATAGAGCACTTTGGTGAGGTAGCAAGCAAGTCCAATGGATATTCATGATATTCTCGAAGAAGGGCAAGTTCACCTTAGTTCCAATGGCGTATGTTCGATGTCTCGTCATATGTCCTCTTGGGGTATGGAGAGTAGTCGGAGTGTACATGGGGATGAACGAGGGATGCTCCGCATCATCTCCCCCCCCCCCGGGAAAGATCCAACCTCGGATCGTGATCCTCATCACCATGGAAACGGTTGTCGTAGACGAACTTGTAGTTGGACGAAGTTGAAGACATCGTGCAATCCCAGTAGTCCAAGGTGTCGCTGGAGGGATAGACATGCAAAAAGAGCAAACACAAGCAACACTCGGAAATACAATGGTTAGCTCACACAAAGGGTCCATCATGTAAGAATGAGTCCCTGCAGCAAGATAGTGTGTGGCAAGGCACAACATGCTTATCCCAAAGATGATCAAGAATGAGATGCAAAGAATTCATGGGAGGACATGCAATCATTGTGCACACAAATGTGTTGTAAATATGATCAATGCAACCACGATGCAAAATGATGTCATAGTGAGACGGTTTATCAATAGCATGAATATGGCAATGGATGCTGAACATGTGTATGTTATCATGCAATTGATGGTGGACAATATTATCATGATGTATGAATATGCCATCAAGGTAGATCCCAACAAATTTGCTAAGGAAGTGCACAAGCTCATATATCATGGAATGCATGGGAATACAAGATGCAACAAGGCAATCATAATGTGAGTCAATCCATGCATGAGGTGCAAACTTGTGGTGAGTATGATATGTCCATCGAGCATGACATGTATGAGCACAATGAACAAATTTGGAGGTGTTGGTGTACCAAAGCTCGATGTCGAGGCATGAGTAGAGTTCCGAAGGTGCATCCAATAAGTGCGAGCGCTCCTCAATGTGAAGGTCCATGTAGCCAATCTCCAATGTCGCTCCTCCGTTCACGAGATGTATCATGTAGACAACAAGAAGGAAACAACAATGAAAGAGTGACCCATCCAATATGCTTATTTGAGGATGGCTCAAAGAGAAGGAGTTCACCTCAAGAAAGTTCCCAGAGATGTTGGAGTCGTACATCATGTATGCCTTCACATAACCAATATGTCTCATAACGGCACCGCCTTATGAATCCTCCAAAATGAAAGAACATGATAAACACTCGGAAAAATAAATGAGGTTAGCGGAAATGCAAAACCTATCATCAAGTGGTAAGATACCCAACAAGTGTATGCATCAAGCTCATCATAAGAAGGTACAAGGGAGTATTTCATAGTATGGATGCATATGATGCAAGAACAATCAAAGACAAGAGGCTCAAGGAAAGAAGCATGCATCACAAGTAAGGTGTCAAAGTCTCCATGATCAATAAACATAGCAAGTTGGGAATCAATACAAGGTGATATGAGAGATGCAACTAATGGAGACAAGAGACAATGATCATGACTAATCAAGTGAGAGGCATGAATATATATGTCATCAACCCAAGAAAGCAAGTAATAGTGGAACATGGGTTATGCAACATAGCAAGCAATCATAGCAATCAAGTCAAGCAAGCTAGTAGTGCGAAGATGCAAAATACTAGGAGGAATCATGGCAAGCATGTCATGTGTGCAAATAGTGGGCATGAATAATGCAGATGACATATCACAAGCATGAACGCAAGATATGAGTAAAATAGCATGAATGTATTGGCGAGAGGCCATACGTGAATAGCAATGGGTCATCATGACTCTCCCAACACAACAAGCATCAATAGCAAGTGGCACATGATAAACATGGCAAAAGCAAAGAGGATCTCCATCAAGCATGCAAATACACATAGGAATATCATAACGGGGAATCATGGGTAGATGCAAACAAGGGTCACAATTGCATGGCAGAGGCATAGAAGCAAGCATAGCATGCAAAGTGAACACGGTAAAATGAGCATAAGGTGACAAATGGTAAATGGCCCATAGCCGTGTGAGAGCCAAGTAGAAGAGATGTGCGTAGTCCTTGCGCGAATGGAACGGTGGTAAGGATAGTCCACGGGATCCCAAGTCATCGTTGCTCTCAAGAGCTCGTTTTGTCAACTCTTGGGATTGAGAGGTTGACGAGTATACATGAGTACCTACACAAAACAAAGACAAAGGAAAAATTGTGTGTGCGTGGTAGATGTACACATCATCCATCATGATGCGCACGTGCATGTGTCAGTGAGCACAAAATAGCCAATGCTCACATAAATGAGATGCGTGATATAGAAACATGTCATCCATCATGAGAGGTTTGTTATTATGTATAGCATAATGGAGACTCAAATTGTGTAATGCATCACGAGCAATATCTAGAGCATTGTTATTCATGGAATGCATATGGTGTACACTATCATGGGAATCATGCAAAGTATGAAATGCATCAAGATCGCCTAATATGTATGAGGAAACTATGGGGGTCTCCTCATGAGCATGAGTAGCAACATCACGTGGAGAATATTGACAACATCCAAAACAATTCATATTTGGAACAATGTGATCATGGCATGACATAGTAGATGAATTGCGAAAATCATGTAAAGGAAGCATGGCAATATCATCACATGAAAAAAAAGCCAATGACCATCATCTCGTCATCTATGCCATAAGTGCAAATGGGATTTATTTTAATGGGGCATGCATAGTTACTATTTTAATGGGATCTATGCCATGATGCAATATGGTTGATCTCACTCATAGCATATGACAAGTTTAAAGGATTATCAAACATGACATGACCAATAGAATTTTCACATGATATCCTATGGAGCATAGCATCACAACTAGGCAACTCAACATGCTCATCGTCATATTCATCATAAATAGGTAAGTCAAGGCATGACGAAGTTTCACTAGCATGAAGCATGGTAATAGGTGGGTCAACATCATGGGAGCAATCGATGTCAAGAGAGTCCACTAGTGGGACAAGAGAAGCACCATCACCTATGTTACCTTTGGAATGTCGCTCATGTGTTGTAGGTGAGGTGTTGAGGATCGTCTGGTTGTCATCTTCATCTTGATGGAACCATGTGGGGGGTGCATCATCGTCCGCCACGGCCATCATTTTGTCCATTGGAGGGATGGACTAATCGAGGATAGGCATGTCGTCATGTAGGAGACCTAGCACCAAAGAAGAAAACACACTAGGAGTAGAGGTTAAGTGGTTAGAAATCATAGTGGCCTCACATGTCGTGTCAACTACCTCACTCACTAAGTGTTGTGGCTCACTCACTCCCTCAAGGATGCACTCACTCATATG
The DNA here is from genome assembly GCA_021437245.1 of Aegilops speltoides. Taxonomy (NCBI): domain Eukaryota; kingdom Viridiplantae; phylum Streptophyta; class Magnoliopsida; order Poales; family Poaceae; genus Aegilops; species Aegilops speltoides. The sequence goes on from CM038141.1 coordinate 206,437,053, forward strand.
GTTGTTGGAGTCACTCAAATGGCGCTCAACCACACATAGGATGTGTGGCATGCTCTCGTGTGTGGGGCTAGTGGTGGTCACACTCATCCTCTCATAGGAAATGCTCTCAATGTCACGTATGGTGGAGTCAGTCATATCACTCATGTGGTGGTGGCTCTCCTCACATGTCAAATGGGGCATCTCGACATATGTGGGTGTCGGAGAGATGTAGGTGCCAATGTCTCCATGCTCAACTCCTATTGCCGTGGTCGAAGGGGATGGCCCTTGCTCGACCTTCCTGACGCCGTCTTGGTGTTGGAGGCCCATATGATGTGGCACCTCGTAGCTCGTCTCCATGACCGAAGGGAGTTTCCCATGCTCGGCCATCGTCCTTGAGGGGCTTCCGAAGATGGAAGTGTCGCCCTCGCTCGTAGGTCGTCGCCTTGGATTTGATGAAGTCGTTGTAGGCGTACTCATGGGAAGTAGGCGAAGATGCCGTACGTCCAAAGGTGAAGATGCCTTGATAGCACTTGGTGAAGATGCCAAAGTGGATGGTGTAGCCGTAGTTCCGTCTTGGTGGTGGTCGTCTCGCGGTCTTCTTTTGTGCTCTTGAAGCTTGGACTTGGTGTGAAGTATGGCTTGTTGGGACTTGTGCATTTGCGCTTGTGGAGCATCTTCATGATGATGATGTCGTTGTCGTGCTTGAGCTCGTAGGAGATGTCGTTCGTCGTCGTCATGCACATGTTGCTTGGAGGTGACTTGCCCTTCATGATGATGTTGATCACGAACGTGATGGTGGTCGCCATGTAGATGTGGACGAGAACGATTTGCACTTGCATCGTGGCCGCGCTCCGAAGACTTGTGGCTTGAATGTCGCCGCCTTGACGATGATGAAGGGGAAGAAGACTTGATCAAGGTTCTAATCTCCTCCATCCTTGCATCTTGCTCCTCTTTATGTGCGGAAAGCTTCTTGTCGATGTAGTCCCTTTTCCTTGCTTCAGAGTGACGAATGTCGATGGAGATGTTCTCGATGCGCTCTCGCAATCTTGATTGTGCGCCTTGCATTTGTCGTTGTAGATCGAAGATGGATGCTTTGGTGATGTAGTTGTTCACGCCGTCGTTGTTGTCGTTGGCCGGAGAGGAAATGCCTTGCCTATCCATCACAATACTCGAGCAAAGGTGAGCAGGAAATGAGATAAACAATACCAAGTTGAGGATGTATCTTGTATCACTCAATGTGAAATGAAAGAATAGTGGAATTGGTACCGGACTTGTTCACTCACACCGACAAGTAAAAGCTTATGGTAGAGCTCGGTGAGGATAGTGGCACAAAAATTTGACGCAAAATGTTAGCAAGAGTCAATAATGTTGGAAAAGATTCACAAATTTGCAAGTGAAACAAGTAGAGCAATAGCAAATGGTACACAGAAACACACACACAGATAGATAAATGGGGTCGTGCAACCAAGGAATGAGCACAAAATGTGGAATCCACGGAAAACGCTCGTGTTGCACAACTCAAGAGAGACGCTAGCACGATTGCTCAATAGGCGGATACGACACTTGTGCACAACCTATAAGATGCAAAATGGATAAACTTTCTATCCCAAGTATGATCCAAGATGATCGGATATGACAATCTTATGTGCAATGGGGTATGATGCTATGGCACTTGCTTACAAGCATCTTTGCTCTCTTTTTGCTTAAAAGCTTATTCTCTCTTCTTTTCTATCGCCACTTTTGCACAATGCACAAACCGAGATAGCAACTGCGTATATGCGGGAACAAACTTGTGACAGGAGATAGATATGATAGCAAGATGATACCAATATGATATGGTATGTATGCAATGGAAGGTATGATCACTAATGTGCACAAGTAACATTGCCGGCAATACTCAAATGGCAAGTCTCGGTAGGCAAGAAACGCAAAATGGGCTAGGGGTTATCAATGCAATTTGCAAGGGAATATACAATGGTGTCGTCGAGGTTACCGTCCTTTGCAATGATGAGTGGCGGTGTTCTTGATGTAGATACCAAGATGATGTAGACCCGTCCCTAAGTAGCCGAAACACCTTAGAAAACGGTAAAAACCGCAAACTCAAAATCTGAAGTGACAAATGTCAAATGGTGGTAGGGGAAATGGCAATGTGGAAGTGGTGGTGGTGGTTTGTGAAGAAGCAACCGTCCCTAAGTAGCCGAAACACCTTAGGAGACTCAAATCACTACTCAAGAAACCACTAATGCTAAGGGGATCAAGATGGGTTAGGTTGCAGAAGTCGATGGTGATGTAGCGGATGATATGGTGGAGGGCCTAGGCAAAGATGCCAAAATGTCAAAATTTTGATGGAGTCAAATGGTGTTGGTGCCTATGTAGGTGGATGGGGGATGTCAATAGCTACTCAACAAGCTAAAGAACGCGAAAATCAGACTCCGGATGTCAAATGGTGTTATGGGCAAAACGGTGAACTGCTCGCGGCTGACCTGGGGGGGTCGTGCGCACGGGGGTAGGAGCCCGAGGGCACGGTGTCACCTGGGACACACGGGTTTGGCGGATTTCTCCCTGATCTAGGCTCCAAATGGATGGATCTCGTGGTTGGGGTGAAGCTGGGGAGGTAAGGGGGTGGTATGGGGGGGTCGAAAGGGCATAGGCCGAAGCGCACTGGAAGGGCCGTGCGCACGGGGTCTGTCTAGCCCGTGTGCACGGGGGCCCGTGTGCACGGGGTCCCAATGGCCCGTGCACACGGGGTCCTCGAGGAGCGGACGAACAGCTCCGGATCTGTGGCAAATCATGAATCTGAGGGTAAAATCGAAGGGTGGAAGGTAGGGGAAGGTGGTAGAGGGTTGGATCTACTTGCTAAACACCAAATCCATGGATCAAATCCAACAAAATCTCATCAAACCAACAAATCACAAAAACATTTGGGGCTATTTTTGGTGGTGAATTTTTGAATTTAGGACGAAATCACACAAAACAAGGCTAGAAAACAAAGAGGGGGGCTCCAATTTCGTGATCAACCATTGCTCATGATACCAAGATGGTGTAGAGTGGAACCCTATGGGGAGATCTTTCACGAATTGGAGGGGGAATCCCCAAGAACAAGATGAACAAAAGAGGGGAAACAAGAGGGACACTCAAGAACAAGTCAAATCACACATCCACTAGACAATCAAACACACAAGATCCACAAGGTACATGAACAATCAAAGGAAATAAGATAAATGGTAGAGTTCATCGCAAATCCTATGAAGGAGATGAGGGCTTGATGATCTAGATAGATCCTTCCCTCAAGGGGGTCTTCATCCACTAGGGATCTTCTCCAATGGAGGCCTTGAACTCCATGGGAGTGGTCTCTCTCCCTCAAGAGGAGGAGGTAGGAGCAAAGCTCACCTAAGAATGAGCTATCACTTTGCTAACCCTAAACATAGCCCTAGGTACGGTTTATATAGTCTTGGGGTCGAAGTAGGTGAAGAGTGGCTCGGATTGGGGATCACAGCCGTCCATCCTGAGGAGCCCGTGCGCACGGGGTAAGTTGGGCCCGTGCGCACGGGGGTCCCGTGCAGGCCCGTGCGCACGGGGTGCTCCAGCGCCAAGTCTCTAAGTAGTCCATGCGCACGGGGCCTTCGAGGCCCGTGGGCACGGGGTCGCCTGGGAGGTGCTGAATTGATATTGTTGCACTCCCACTTCGTCCTTGTGGCCTTGTGGTCCTTCTCCAACTCCTTTGGGGTGTTCCTCACCAGCTTGTGGTCATCGGTATTCGTATCTAAGGACACATAGAGCACTTTGGTGAGGTAGGAAGCAAGTCCAATGGATATTCATGATATTCTCGAAGAAGAGCGGGTTCACCTTAGTTCCAATGGCGTATGTTCGAGGTCTCGTCATATGTCCTCTTGGGGTATGGAGAGTAGTCGGAGTGTACATGGAACGAGGGATGCTCCGCATCAGTAAGTTGGGGACTAAATTGCTTTTTAGTACTACTTGTCAGCCCCAAACTGATGGATAAACTGAAGTAGTCAATAGAACATTGCCTACTATGCTTCTACTACTAAGATGTGCCCTTTTGAAATAGTGTATGATTTCCTACCTCGTGCACCTATTGATTTGTTGCCTCTTCCATCTTCAGAGAAGGTTAATTTTGATGCTAAACAACGTGTGGAATTGATTTTAAAAATGCATGAGTTAACTAAGGAAAACATTGAGCGTATGAATGCTAAATATAAACTTGCCGGAGATAAGGGTAGAAAACATGTTGTGTTTGCACCTGGAGATCTTATTTGGTTACATTCGCGTAAGGATAGATTTCCTGATTTGTGCAAATCAAAGCTAATGCCACGTGCTGATGGTCCTTTTAAGGTGTTAGAGAAAATAAATGATAATGCATATAAACTTGAGCTGCCTGCAGATTTTGGGGTTACTCCCACTTTTAACATTGCAGATTTGAAGCCTTATTTGGGTGAGGAAGATGAGCTTCCGTCGAGGACGACTTCATTTCAAGAAGGGGAGGATGATGAGGACATCAATACCATTGTTACACCCACAGCCCCTGCTGCTATACATACTGGACCAATTACTAGAGCTTGCGCATGCCAATTAAATTATCAGGTACTTTTGTTTCTTGGTAATGATTCTAATGTTCATGAGAATATGATGCTGCCTAAATTGGATACATTTGTTTTGCTTACAAATGAAGGGCCTAGCTTGGAGAAGGATGAACATTGGAGCAAGAACAAGCATGGAGATGATGGCATGTGCAAGGGGAACAAGAACGGAGTTACAAGGATGATTTCAGGACGTTGAACCCACGATAATGAGTGCATGAAGCCTTGGACGAAATATACAAGATGCTGCTTCATAACTTTCGTCGAGAGGCTATTCTAGGTGTTGCGTCACCTTATTATTGGGCCAGGCCCATGTATTTTCGAAATACTTGAGTATAGGCTGTTTTTAGAGTCCGTATGTGTGCGGAAAGAAGAGATAGGGTTGGTTTTGGACTCCTTCCCCAAGGGCCACGAAATTCTCCCCTCTTCCTCCATATATACAGCCCTTAGGGCGTCGTTTAGACTTTGGGTTTTGTTTAGATTAAAAGTTGGCCATAGCTGCAACTTCGCGTACTTCGTTTGTGTTCGACGACCAGAGAAAGGCGTCATAGAACCCCACCTTGATCAATAAAGCTTTCATCTTATATTCGCAATATCCAGATTGCAATATCAGTTTCTTGCGTGTTCTTTGTTTGCTCGCAGGAAACAGACCCTCGTGGTCAGGTTGATTGTGCTCCGGCGTGGTCAATAACCTCTCGGACTTGGTTTAGCGATTGCTAAGGCGCGACGTCCTCGCACGTTCGTAGTCGGATCGTCAAAGTCGACTTCCACCAAAGCGATATCCATCATCTCATCGAAAGATGGGACACCTTTGCCTCTATCAATGATTTTGCCTAACTTAGATGCATTTGTGCTGCTTGCAATTGAAGGGCCTAGCATGGGCAAGAAGGATGAACATTGGAGCATCGGCAAGCACAGAGATGAAGGTGCGTGCAAAGAGAACAAGAACCGAGGTTCAAGTGGAGATTTCCGGACTTTGAAGCCACCATGATGACATACAAGACGATGGACGAAATATACATGATGGCCTTTCATAAATTTCATCTGTAGCTTATTATTGGTATTGCACTACCTTATTTTGGTCTAGGCCCATGTAATAATTTTTTAGAGTCCATATTGTAGGGGAAACGAATTAGGAGGTGTTTTAGTACCACCTTGCCCAGGGTGGACGAAATCCCCTCTCTTTTCCCTATAAATATAGCCCTTAAGGCATCATTTATACTTGGGGTTTATTTAGTTAAAAGTTAGCCATCGCAACTTCGTTTACTTCGTTTGTGTCTAACGACCAGACCAAGACCGCGTATGAAACCCCACTTTTATCAATACTTCATCCATATTCACAATATTCAGATTGCTTAATCATATTCTTGCTTGTTCTTCGATTGCTTGTAGGAATAGAGCTTCTTGGTCAGGTTGATCATGCTCCGGCGTGGTCAATAACCTCTCGGAGTTGGTTAGCGATTGCTAAGGAGCAAAGCCGTTGCACGTTTGTAGTCGGATCGTCAAAGTCGTCTCCACCAAATCGATAGTTATCCTCTCATCGAAAGATCGGGACACCCCACCTCTATTATATGGGCAAATGATACATAATGGACAATAAGCCATAACCATGTGAGGGACATGTAGAAGAAATGCGCGAACTGTTTGCGCAAAGAGAGCGGTGGTAAAGACAATCCATGTGATCCCAAGTCATCATTGCTCACTAGTGCTCGTTTTGTCAACTCATGGGATTGCGAGGTTGAAAAATATTCATGGGTACCTACACAAAAGAGACACAAACCAAAGAAATTGTGCGTGTGGTAAATGTACACATCATCCATCATGATGTTGGATGATGTGTATGTGCATGTGTGAGTTAGCACAAGATAAGAATCGCTCAAAGAAATTTGATGCATGGTATAAGAACATGTCATCCATCATGATGGGGACACAAATTGAGCATACAAATATATGGCACATCAATATCATGTTCATGAATGGGGAGCATATTGTACACACAATTATTGGGATCATGCATAGGATGGGATGGATCAAAATGTCCTACCATGTATGAGGAAACTATGGGGGTCTCCTCATGAGCAATAGCGGAAATATCATATGGAGAAAATGGACAACATCCAAAACAATGCATATCCGAAGCTAGGTGGTCATGGCATGGCATATGAGATAAATGATGCAAAGGAAGTATATCAATATCATCACAAGAAAAACAAATGCCAATAACCATGGGCTTGTCATCTATGCCATATGTGCAAATTGGGTTTATTTTAATGGCATATGCATAGTCTCTATGATGAGATTGCAAATATGACATATGATGGATCTCATGCATAGCATACGACAAGTCAAGTGGATTGTCAAACATGATGTGACCTAAAGAATTGTCACAAGAAATCCTATGTAACATGGCATCAAAACTAAGAGACTCCACATGAGAATCATCATACTCAACATAAATGGGCAAATCATCGCATGGGGAAATCATACTAGCATGAAGCATGGTACTAGGTGGATCAACATCATGCAAGCAATCAATGTCAAGAATGTCCACTAGTGGGACTAGAGCATGACCTTCACCTATGTTACCTTTTCCATTCCACACAAGTGGTGTCGGTGAGGTGGGAAAGACAAACTGGTGGCCATCTTCATCTTGATGGAACCATGTGGGGGGTCCATCATATTCCACCATGGCCATCTTCCTGTCCCAAGGGAGGACGAAGTCGTCGAGGATCAGCGCGTCATCTTAAATGGGACCTAGCACCAAATGAGAAGACACAATAGAGGTACAGTTCAAGTTGTTAGAAATGCAAATGGCCTCACGAGACCTATCAACTATCACACTCTCTCTATGTGGTTGTTCACTCACTTCCTCAAAGTAGGTGCACTCAATCTCACGTATGGTGGAGTCACTCATATCACCCAAATGGTGGGGGTTGTGGCTCTCCTCACATGGGAATTGGGCAACACATCATATATGGGGCTAGTGGTGAAGTCACTCTCACTCTCAATATGGTGGCACAAGTCACTCAAGTCATCATACGTCAACATGGTCGAAGGGAGAATCCCATGCTCAACCATCTTGTCGTCATCGCCGTGGATGAAGCCGAAGATAGCACATCATTGCTCTCCTCCATGACCGAAGGGAAAATCCCATGCTCGATCATCTAGTCATCGTTGCCGTGGATGAAGGCCGAAGATGGCACATCATCACTCTCGCCTCCAAAGATGGAAGCATCATCCTTGCTCGCCACCTTTTCACTCGCCTCCAAACCTTGGTGCTTGAGGGTCTTCGTAGTCATACTCATCGCCGCACCGTCTTGAAAAGGAGTCATGGTAGACTCGGCATCATCAATTACACAAAGAGGAATGGCGGTGAAGTCAAACTTGGGAGCATCATCTTAGAGCTCGTCGGGCTTGGACATCATGGTGGTACTAGCCTCATGCTCGTCATCTTGGAGCTTGGTCTTCGAGAAGTGTGCTTGGGGTGGAGAAGCCTTGGCCTTCATGAGTTCTTGTTTCGCCTTGAGAGCACCAATGTAGTTGTCGTCGAGGGACTTGTAGTTCTCGAGGAAGATAGTCTTGGAGATGTCGTTGTTCAATCCCATCATGAAGTGGAACTTCATCAAAATGGGGTCGTCCACGCCGGCTCGTCGCAAGGCAATTTTCATCTCCTTTGAACTACTTGTCGATGGACTTGGATCCTTGCATGGTGTTCTCCAAGTGGCATAGAAGATGTTTCGTGTAGGTTGGAGGCACGAACTCTCGCCGCATAGCTCTCTTCGTCTTGGACCAACTCATGTCGTAGCTCTCCGAACGTGTGTGAAGCCACCATGTCGAGGCATAGTCGTGGAAGTTTCTTGTGGAGAACTTCACTTGATCTTCGGAAGGGACTTGATGTAGCTTGAGGAAGTCGTCCAACAAGCGCTCCCACTCGAGATACTCCTTGGGTTCTTGAGTCCCATAGAAAGGAATCACATGGTCGATGTCGATGTCATAGTAGCTCATGGAAGTCGTGGACTTGAGCTTGGGGAGCTTCTCTTGAGCGTAGTCTTGGGGCGCTTGTTGGTGAAGATGCCATATGTCCGTAGGCGAAGATGCCTTGAAGTCGCTTGGCAAAGATGCCAAGGGAGATGGTGAAGTCATTGAGTGGTTGTTGGTGTTGAGATCTTGACCTTGACGTTCTTGTTGGTGATGGTGTCGATGCCAATGTGATCTTGCCGGAGAATGTAGCTCGGAAGCACGTGCACTTGACCGTCTTCTCAAAGATGAGGAAGATCGCTTGTAGGACTTGATGAGGGCTTTGATCTCCTTCATTTGAGCTTGCATCTTGGCGTCAGAGTTGTTTTTTGTGGCATCGAACTCGTCGTTGTTGTACACCGAAGGTGAAATGCCTTGCCTATCCATCACAAGACTCGAGTAGAGGTGAGTAGGAAATGAGATAAACAATACAAAGTTACCTTTTCCCAGAGTTGAGGATGTATCCCGTTTCACTCAATGTGAAATGAAAGAATAGTGGAATTGGTACCGGACTTGTTCACTCACACGTATCAAGTAAAGCTTATGGTAGAGCTCGGTGAGGATAGTGGTACAAAAAATTTATGCAAAATGTTAGCAAGAGTCAATAATGTTGAAAGAGATTCACAAATTCGCAAGTGAAACAAGTAGACCAATAGCAAACAATGGCACACGGAAACACACACACACGGATAGATAAATGGGGTCGTGCAACCAAGGAATGAGCACAAAATGTGTAATCCATGGAAAATGCGCGTGTTGCACAACTCAAGATATACGCTAGCACGATTGCTCAATAGGCAGATACGACACTTGTGCATAACCTATAAGATGCAAAATGGATAGACTTCTATCCCAAGTATGCTATGTATGTATGGTTCCCGGTGTTTCTCACATGATGATCCAAGATGATCAAGTATGATACCATATGATATATTGTGATGCTATGGCTATTGCTTATAAGCACTTTGTTCACTCTTTTTCTTTTCTTAAAAGCTTATTCTTTTTTTTGTATGGCCACTTTGCACAAACCAAGATAGCAATTGTATATTTGTGGGAACAATCTTGTGACACAAGAGATACTATGATGATACCAAGATGATACCAATATGATATGGTATGTATGGAATAGAAGGTGTAGACCAATGATCACTAATGTGCACAAGTAATATTGCCGGCAATACTCAAAGGCTAGTCTCGATAGGCAAGTGACGCAAAATGGGCAATGGGTTATCAATGCAGTTGCAAGGGAAATATACAATGGTGTCGTCGAGGTTACCATCCTTAGCGATGATGAGAGGTGGTGTTGCAGATGTCGAACGGTCCCTAATTAGCCAAAACACCTTAGGAAATGGAAAAACCGCAAACTCAAAATCTCCAAAGGCAAAATGTCAAATGGTGGTAGCGAAAAACGGTAGTAGTTTTGCACTTGGCAATGTGGAAATGGACTATACACGTGTCGGAGTTGAAGTTGCCGTCCCTAAGTAGCTGAAACACCTTAGGAGACACAAGCCACAACTCAAACAAGCTCAAACAACAATTGGGTTAAGTTGGGTTGGCGAAATGTATGGTGGTGATAGAGGCAAAGGTGCCCGTCTTTCGATGAGATCGTGGCTATCGTTTTGGAGGAAGTCGACTTTGACGCTCCGACTACGAACGTGCGAGGATGTCGCGCCTTAGCAATCGCTAAACCAATTCCAAGAGGTTATTGACCATGCCGGAGCACGATCAACCTGACCACGAAGGTCTGTTTCCTGCAGGCAAACGAAGAACAAGCAAGAAACTAAGATTGCAACCTGGATATTGCGAATATAAGAAAAAAGCTTTATTGATCAAGGTGGGGTTCTGTGACGCCTTTGTCTCGTCGTTGAACACAAACGAAGTACGCGAAGTTGCAGCTATGGAGAACTTTAATCTAAACAAAACCCAAAGTCTAAACGATGCCCTAAGGGCTGTATATATGGAGGAAGAGGGGGGAATTTCGTGGCCCTTGGTGGAGGGGTCCGAAATCAACCCTATCTCTTGTTTCCCCACACATACGGACTCTAAAAATAGCCTATACTTATGTATTTCGAAATTACATGGGCCTGGCCCAATAATAAGGTGACGCAGCACCTAGAATAGCCTCTGGACGAAATTTATGAAGTGGCATCTTGTATATTTCGTCCAAGGCTTCATGCGCTCATTATGGTGGCTTCAAAGTCCTGAAATCATCACTTGTAACTCTGTTCTTGTTCCCCTTGCGCGTGCCATCATCTCCATTCTTGTTCTTGCTCCAATGTTCATCCTTCTCCAAGCTAGCCCCTTCATTTGTAAGCAAAACAAATGTATCCAATTTAGGCAGCATCATATTCTCATGAACATTAGAATCATTACCAAGAATCGAAAGTACCTGATAATTTAATTGGCGTGCGCGAGCTCTTGTAATTGGTCCAGTATATGTAATAGTAGGGGCTGTGGGTGTAACAATGGTATTGATGTCCTCATCATCCTCCCCTTCTTGAAATGAAGTCGTCCTCGACGGAAGCTCATCTTCCTCACCCAAATAAGGCTTCAAATCTGCAATGTTAAAAGTGGAACTAACCCCAAAATCTGCAGGCAGCTCAAGTTTATATGCATTATCATTTATTTTCTCCAACACCTTAAAAGGACCATCAGCACGTGGCATTAACTTTGATTTGCGCAAATCAGGAAATCTATCCTTACGCAAATGTAACCAAACAAGATCTCCAGGTGCAAACACAAGATGTTTTCTACCCTTATCTCCAGCAAGTTTATATTTAGCATTCATACGCTCAATGTTTTTCATAGTTAACTCATGCATTTTTAAATCAATTCAGCATGTTGTTTAGCATCAAAATTAACCTTCTCCTAAGATGGAAGAGGCAACAAATCAATAGGTGCACGAGGTATAAAACCATACACAATTTCAAAAGGGCACATCTTAGTAGTAGAATGCAATGAACGATTATAAGCAAATTCAATATGAGGCAAACATTCTTCCCACATTTTCTTATTATTCTTCAAAACAGCCCTAAGCATAGTTGACATTGTTCTATTGACTACTTCAGTTTGTCCATCAGTTTGGGGGTGACAAGTAGTACTAAAAAGCAGTTTAGTCCCCAATTTAGCCCATAAACATCTCCAAAAGTGGCTAAGAAATTTAGTATCATGATCTGAAACAATAGTATTGGCACACCATGCAAGCAAATAATTTCATGAAAGAACAAATCAGCAACATTAACGGCATCATCGCTTTTATGACATGGTATAAAGTGTGCCATTTTCGAGAATCTATCCACGACAACAAATATGCTATCCCTCCCCTTCTTTGTTCAAGGTAAACCTAAAACAAAGTCCAAAGATATATCCTCCCAAGGAACACTAGGTACAGGCAAAGGCATATATAAACCATGAGGATTGAGTCGTGACTTAGCTTTTTGACATGTAGTGCAGCGAGCAATAAAACGCTCAACATCCCTTCTCATCTTTGGCCAAAAGAATGTGTAGCAAGTATGTCCTCCTTCTTCTTCACGCCAAAGTGTCCCATTAATCCTCCTCCATGCGCCTCCTGCAACAACAAAAGACGAACAGAGCTAGCTGGAATGCATGGCTTGTTAGCACGAAACACAAATCCATCATTAACGACGAACTTGTTCCATGTTCTCCCTTCTTTACAATTCTGCAATACATCTTTAAAATCAGCATCATGCATATATTGATCTTTGATGGTCTCCAAACCAAATATTTTGAAGTCAAGTTGTGAAAGCATAGTATAGCGACGAGACAATGCATCAGCAATAACATTTTCATTACCCTTCTTGTGTTTAATAACATAAGAGAAAGTCTCAATGAATTCAACCCATTTACCATGTCTACGATTTAGTTTAGCTTGACTTTTAATATGTTTCAAAGATTCATGATCAGAATGTATAACAAATTCTTTGGGCCATAAATAATGTTGCCATGTCTCTAGAGTCCGAACAAGAGCATATAATTCTTTATCATAAGTAGAATAATTCAGACTAGGCCCACTCAATTTTTTAGAAAAATATGCAACAGGTTTGCCATCTTGTAATAACACACCTCCTAATCCAATTCCACTACCATCACATTCAAGCTCAAAAGTCTTATTAAAATGAGGAAGTTGGAGTAAAGGAGCATGTGTCAACTTATCTTTCAATACCGTGAAGGCTTCTTCCTGTGCAGTACCCCAAACAAAAGGCACATCCTTCTTTGTAAGCTCGTTGAGAGGTGCAACAATGGTCCTGAAATCTCTCACAAAACGCCTATAGAATCCAGCGAGGCCAAGAAAATCCTCACTTGTGTGACCGTTTTGGGCTGCGGCCAACTCTCAATAGCTTCAATCTTGGCTTTGTCAACTTCAATTCCCTGTGGAGTAATGACATAGCCAAGAAAAGAAACTCGGTCGGTGCACAAGGTGCACTTCCCAAGGTTACCAAACAAACGTGCATCACGTAGAGCAATAAAAATAACACGTAAATGTTCCAAATGTTCCTCCAAAGTTCTGCTATAAATCAATATGTCATCAAAGTAAACTACCACAAATCGTCCAATGAAAGCACGTAAAACTTCGTTCATTAATCTCATGAAAGTACTAGGTGCATTAGTTAACCCAAAAGGCATGACTAACAACTCATATAATCCAAACTTAGTTTTAAATTCTGTTTTCCATTCATCCTCCAATTTCATACGAATTTGATGGTATCCACTACGCAAATCAACTTTGGAAAATATTGTAGAGCCACTCAATTCATGAAGCATATCATCTAGCCTAGGAATAGGATGATGATAACGAATAGTAATATTATTAATGCCTCTACAATCAACACACATACGCGATGTACCATCCTTTTTCGGCACTAAAATAATAGGAACAACACAAGGACTAAGGGATTCGCGTATATAACCTTTGTCGAGAAGCTCTTGTACTTGACGCGTAATCTCCTTCGTCTCCTCTGGATTGGTACGGTATGGTGCATGGTTGGGTAGCGATGCACTGGGAATTAAGTCAATTTGATGTTCAATCCCTCTAATAGGTGGTAATCCTGGTGGCACATCTTGTGGGAAGACGTCAGCGAACTCCTGCAAAATGTTAGTGACGACAGGGGGCAAAGAGGAAGGCACGTCCTCGAATGAAAATAATGCCTCTTTGCACACAAAAACATAGCAAACAGATTTGCTAAAATCTAGCTCATCAATATCAGATTTAGTGGTAAGTAAACATGCACTTTTCAATTTAATTTCAGTAGCAACACTAGATGGTTTATTATTAGGCTTCATTTGTTGCTCAAATTATTTTGCCACAATCTGATTTTCACTCTTATTTTTCTCCTGTTTTGCTTTATTAGCTCTATTAATATCATCTTTCAAAATGGAATCAGGAGTCACAAGAAGCAAAGTAATATTTTTATCCTTATGAACAAGAGTATACTGATTGTTTCTACCATGGTGTACATATTTCTTTATCAAATTGTCATGGTCGACCAAGTAATAAGGAACATGCTTGCATAGGTACCACATCACAATCAACAAAATCCGCATATGTAGAGATACTAAAATGCACACGAACAGTACGTGTTACCTTAACCTTGCCGCTGTTGTTGAACCGTTGGATGTAGTAAGGATGTGGATGTGGTCTTGTGGTGAGATATAGCTTCTCCACCATCTCCATGCTAGCCAAGTTGTTGCAGCTCCCTCCGTCTATGATGACCCACACAAAACGTTCCTTCACAACTCCCTTTGTATGGAACAAATTGTGCCTATGACTCTGCTCTGCTTGTGTGACCTGCACACTCAAAACACGTTGAGCAACTAAACATTCATACCTGTCAGCGTCTTCAGGAGCCATGTATTGCGTCTCATGATCAGAATCATCTCCACCATGTTCTTCACGTGTAATAAGAGCCAAAGTCTCCTCATCATAGTCACTAGCGGACTCATGCCCACCATCCTCAGTAGCAATCATCACACGCTGAGATTTGCATTCTCTCGCATAATGACCTCTTCCCTTACAACGACGACAAATAATATCACTTGTGTGCCCTGTTGATGCCATGGAAGAAGAAGAACTCTGTGGATGCCCGGCAGGTGCGCTCTTGGCAGGTAATGGTGGTTGTGCCTGCTTTCTTGTATCACGGCTGGAGGTGGCACCTGATAGAGGTGCTGGTGCAGTTGAAGTAGAAAATGCACGCGGTGTCCATGATGAAGGTCGGCCTGCAGAAAAGTTAGTTCGCGCCAATGCTTGTCGATCTTGCACTTCATGTTCAGCTTTACAAGCAAGATGGAATAAAGGAGTGATATTAGTATACTCCTTATACTCTAGAATGGTCTGAATCTCTCTATTTAATCCACCCATAAAACGTGCAAGCATAGCTTCATTCTCCTCAACAATACCACATCTAATCATGCCAGTTTGTAGTTCCTGATAATATTCTTCTACAGAATTTTTGCCTTGTCTTAAGTGCTGCAATTTTTGAAGCAATTCACGTTGATAATATGGTGGAGCCCAACGAGTACGCATAGCAGTTTTCAAAGCAGCCCAAGTAGCTGGAACAGGATATAATCTACAATGTTCAGACCACCAAACACATGCAAAGCTAGTGAAAGCACAAACAGCAGCAGGAACACGTCTCTCCTCAGGATATTGTAAACATGTAAATCGTTGTTCAGTTTCTAACTCCCAAGTAAGATATGTATTAGGAACATATCTACCCTCAAATGGTGGAATATTCATTTTTAGTTTAGGGATATGGTCATGATCTCGTACCTGAGGGGGAGCCCTAACATTGCCATTATTTGCATGTGGACGACCTGGTGGTTGTGGTGCTGGTGGTTGCATGTAGTTCTGATTTTGATCAACCTCATCCTCATAATCTCCCGCATAATCATTGATACGGGGCTAACCCGGTGTAGGCCGATCTTTCACGTTTGGAGTGGGATCCCTTGAAGAACACGATGAACACGGGGAAGAACAGAGAGAAATCACAAGGGGAAACACTCAAGAACAAGTCTAATCAGACATCCACTAGACAATCAAACACACAAGATCACAAGGTACATGAACAACAAAGGGAAATATACAAGGTAAGGTTCATCTCCAAGAGGAGGTCTTGATGATATCCAAGATGGATCTTCCCACGAGGGGGTCTTGATGATATCCCATGGGATCTTCTCCTAGATGGAGGTCTTGGCCTCCAATGGAGTGGTAGTCTCTCTCTCTCAAGAGTAGAGGTAGGAGCAAAGCTCACCTAAGAATGAGCTATCATATTTGCTTCCCCTAGAAAGGAGGTGGAGGTGGTCTATTTATAGTGTAAGCCATGAAGGGGTAAGTGGGAGAGGGATACAAGGCCCAAGGCCCGCGGCTGCGCACAGGCAGGGCGGTAGTACCGGACACATTAGCGGTAGTACCGCTTGGAGGGTCTGAGCGGTAGTACCGCTTGCTTTGGGCGGTAGTACCGCCCTTTCTGGACTGGGTAGGTCCTTCTTCTTCCGTCTTCGCTTCCAGGCTTCCCTCGCAGATGGTTTAGTGGTTCCTTGGTGCTTGCACTCCTCCTCGACATCAGTGAAGCTCCAACAATACCTATGCATGCACACAGGAGAAGTGTCAAGTAGTATACCATCCTCGAAGGGGTCAAGTGAACACGTGTAAAGGAGAAGATTCTCCTTTATGTATGAGAAGTAGAGGTCGCACGTGTCACTTGCCAAACGGATTCTTGACATGGTGATGATCGTAGGATGCTCTGCATCATCCCCTCCCCCTTGGAAAAGATCCGACCTCGGATCGAAAACCAAATCACCATGGGAAAGAGATGGCATTGCCGTGTAGGAGCGGTCAATCACCAAGTTCTTGTCATGTTGAAGCTCGAAATGGGCACTCTCGAATGTCGCACCATCTTGTGATTCCTTCAAAAGGAGCAAATAGAACAAACACTTGGAAAAAGAAATGTGGTTAGTGTTAGTGCAAAACCAAGCATTCCAGAGGTGATTCACCAAACAAGTGTTGTCATCAAGCATAGCATAGGGTGTGACAAAGGATTGTGACATGGCATGTAAGCATATCAATCGAGCAAAAGCAAAAATATCATGGGAACAAGCATGTAAATGTGAGGTAGAGATGCAAATATGTGTGACAAGAGCATAAGCATCTACCTCAAGGTCATAGCAAGCATTCACAAATTGCTCAATGAAAGGTCTATGGTAGGCATAGGAAAGATTCACAACACCAAATAAAATGAAGTGTCTAAACACATGGGTCAAGTGCAAGACAATCCAAGCATAACGTGCATAGGGTGTAGTGAATATAGTGTGGCACTCAACACAATAGAAAGAGCAAATGTGCATCATGTGTGAGGCAGTCAAGTCAAGCATGAGACAAGCAATGGGACATGGCATATGTGAAGAAATGACATTGGTGCAACCAAGCATATCATGGGGGCAAGTAATCCAAGAATTGGATGCAACACACAAGGCATATATATCATGATGCATGGGAATGTGATAATGGCAAGTCAAAGCAAGATCTCTAGCAAGTGCACAATCAAGTGGTCCAAGATGACCAATAAGTCTCACGGTGCAAGCAACACAAGTAGTATGATCCGCAATATCCATACTCAAGAAAGATGTCACCTTGAAGGCATGTCCTTGTGCATTCTTCACAATGCGGAAGCGCAAGCAAATGCGGTGTAGAAGCGAGTCGTGGTAGAATGTATGAGGCTCGCTCTCAAGAGCTCGAATGGTCAACTCACGTGAAGTGGAAGTCGAAACAAAGTCCAAGTATCCTACACATGCACACAACAAAACAAAGAACATATGCACATGGTAGATAAACACATCATCCATCATGATGGTTCTCATCTTTTGCACATAACCATTAGAAGCACATGTGCATGAATAATATGATGCAACAATGACGATATTCATGGCACTAGGTATATGGTGAAAAGAAGGCAAGCATGCTTCACAAGAATTATATCAAAATCTCCAAATATATGCGAGAATGCTATGGGGGCAATCTCATGAGCAACATCAAGAGCATTGTTGCACTCCATACATGGCAAGTCATTTAGCATGGGAGAGGCAACACATGGAGATATATGACAAGAAACAAGATGAATCATGTGCAAAACATATAGATGGTTGTCATCAACCGCATGAGATGAGCAAGTATGAATCATGGGTGATGCAACATGAGCAAGCATAGAGATCAAGTCGTGCAAATTAGTGGAGTGAAGATGCAACACACTAGAGTAAATCGTGATAATCATGTAATGTGAGCAAATACAAGGCATAAACAATGCACATGACATATCACAAGCACGGACACAAAGCAAGATGAAAGTATCATCGTAGGAATGGGTCTGGCAATAACAAGTGATATCTCCACCAAGCTTGCAAATATACATACAAGTACTAGAATCAATCATCATGTGTAATGCAAAGCATGGGTCACAAATGCATGGCAAAGGCATAGGAATGGGCATATCATGCAAATTGAACATGGCAATATGGGCAAAGGATATATAATGGAGAACAACCCATAGCCAAGTGAGGGCCATGTAGAAGAATGATGAGGACATCAATAACATTTATACACCCACAGCCCCTGCTGCTATACATACTGGACTAATTACTAGAGCTCGCGCACACCAACTAAATTACCAGGTACTTTCGTTTCTTGGTAATGATTCTAATGTTCATGAGAATATGATGCTGCCTAAATTGGATACATTTGTTTTTCGTACAAATGAAGGGTCTAGCATGGAGAAGGATGAACATTGGAGCAAGAACAAGCATGGAGATGATGGCATGCGCAAGGGGAACAAGAACGGAGTTACAAGTGATGATTTCAGGACTTTGAAGCCACCATAACGGGTGCATGAAGCTTTGGACGAAATATACAAGATGCCACTTCATAAATTTCGTCCCGAGGCTATTCTAGGTGTTGTGTCACCTTATTATTGAGCCAAGCTCATGTAATTTCGAAATACATAAGTATAGGCTTTTTTTAGAGTCCGTATGTGTGGGGAAACAAGAGATATGGTTGATTTCGGACCCCTCCACCAAGGACCACGAAATTCCCCCCTCTTCCTCCATATATACAGCCCTTAGGGCATCATTTAGACTTTGGGTTTTGTTTAGATTAAAAGTTCAGCATAGCTGCAACTTCGCGCACTTCATTTGTGTTCAACAACCAGACAAAGGCGTCACAGAACCCCACCTTGATCAATAAAGCTTTCATCTTATATTCGCAATATCTAGATTGCAATCTCAGTTTCTTGCTTGTTCTTCGTTTGCTCGCAGGAAATAGACCCTCGTGGTCAGGTTGATCGTGCTTCGGCGTGGTCAATAACCTCTCGGAGTTGGTTTAGCAATTGCTAAGGCGCGACGTCCTCGCACGTTCGTAGTCGGATCGTCAAAGTCGACTTCCACCAAAGCGATATCCATCATCTCATCGAAAGACGGGACACCTTCGGCTCTATCATGTGGTATCAGATTTCCAGGTTGGTCGGTGAGATTTTACAGTTTTTCGTAGTTTAGATCGAGTCTGTTCTTCATACCTATAGTCCACGAAAAAGCCAAAAAAAATTAGGGTTAGTTCATCCTATCCGAACCAATCTGAGCCTTTGCATAATCTTTTCTGTATTTGCTTTGTTGAATTTGCGGTTGCATCATCATGTCAAGTTGCTGGTCTTAGCGTCTAGTCCTTTAGAGTTTCGAGTTCTGTTCACAGGTTGTCACGTCGCCGCTGCCATATATCACCATCGCAGCATCATCGTCGCTGCTGCCATATACCACCACCACATATTCACCGCCAATCTGAGTCCACATACGCCACCACATATCCGCCGCCATCACGCCAATCCGAGTCCACCTGCAACATATATCCGCCACCAGTCCGAGTTCCACCAGATTCATCTCCGCCACCAGTCCGAGTTCCACCAGTTTCATCTCCGCCACCAGTCCTATTCCGAGTCCAGTATTTTGTTACTCTGTTTTGGATTTCCAGATCACGCCATACTCCGAGTCATGATAGAGAAGGACTCCCCAACTTCCGTGCTACCCGCAGTAGAGAAATAGTTCCAAACTCAAAAAAAACTAAGTCTGGAAAATTCTGGCTAGGCAGTTTTTAGACCATTTGTAGACTTTTTCAAAAAAAAAATTGTTGCGGAGCAAAAAAAGAGGAAAAATAAGTGCAAAAAAAAGGAGAAAAAAACGAGAAAAAAATTCAGAGTGTGCTCCTCGCTTGTTTACGTGTCGCGCCGTGATTTTGTTGGTGTTCTAGGCTCGCGTCTCTAGCACAGTCTAGCCTAGGACCAGCACAGTACCGTCGTTGAGCGTTTATTCAACTTTGCATCTCTGAATTGATTATTGCGGGCCCTTTTTGCTACCATATTATAAGCCTTCCCAGCTCCACATACATCTACGTCGTGCGTTTGACTCTCCCTGGTAATCGCTCTATCCAAGCTTGAGAGTTTTGACTACAACGGTTGCCGATCACCACCGCTCTTTGGGTAAGAACTGGTAAGAATTTGAGATTTGCTTGACGGTTTGTGACACCCACCACCACCTCTTGTTAGTAGTCTGTAGGATCATATTCTTGTGTGTTTCTATTGCTGCTAACCATGCCAAGATCACAAGCCGATTTAGACCGACCGGGAGAACATGACGAATAAGGATTTGCATGATAAATTTCAGCAAATGATGAGTGGACAGGTGCAAGCTGTGCTAAACAGATTTGAAGAGGCCATGGAGAAGATAGATGGCATGGAGAAGACGTTCGAAACAAAGCTCGATAACAAGTTTAATGAATTGCTCGCGCGTCTTCCACCACCACCACCCGCTGCACCTAACGCACCTCTACAACAACAACAACGACTACCTCCACGTCGCGAAATAGCCCTCCATCGAGCGAGCCGTGTCCCTCTTGCGTTTGGCCAAACTGTTGGTGCTGCTGTTGATACTTCTGTGGCTCCTGCTACTGATGCGGAGCAAGATGATTATGTGAGAGATTACGAGGATGAGGTTGATCAAAATCAGAACTACGTGCAACCACCTACACCACAACCACCAGGTCGTCCACATGCAAATAATCACAATGGTAGGGCTCTCCCTCAGGTACGAGTTCATGACCATCTTCCTAAACTGAAATTGAACATTCCACCATTTGAGGGTAGATATGTTCCTGATATATATCTTACTTGGGAGTTAGAAACTAAACAACGTTTTACATGTTTGCAATATCCCGAGGAGAGACGGGTTGCTGCTGCTGTTTGTGCTTGCACTAGTTTTGCATGTGTATGGTGGTCTGAACATTGTAGATTATATCCTATTCTAGCTACTTGGGATGCTTTGAAAACTGCTATGCGTACTCGTTTGGTTCCACCATATTATCAATGTGAATTGCTTCAAAAATTGCAGCGTTTAAGACAAGGAAAAAATTCTGTAGAAGAATATTATCAGGAATTACAAACTGGCATGATTAGATGTGGTATTGTTGAGGAGAATGAAGCTATGCTTGCACGTTTTACGGGTGGATTAAATAGAGAGATTCAGACTATTCTAGAGTATAAGGAGTATACTAATATCACTCGTTTATTCCATCTTGCTTGTAAAGCTGAACGTGAAGTGCAGGATCAACAAGCAATGGCGTGCACTAACTTTTCTGCAGGTTGACCTTCCTCATGGACACCGCATGCATCTTCTACTTCCACTACACCAGCACCTCCATCAGGTGCCACCTCCAGCCATGATACTAGAAGCAGGCACAACCACCACTATCTGCCAAGAGCGCACCTGCCGGGCCTACACAGAGCTCTTCTTCTTCCATGGCATCAACTGGGCACACAAGTGATATTATTTGTCGTCGTTGTAAGGGAAGAGGTCATTATGCGAGAGAATGCAAATCTCAGCGTGTGATGATTACAACTGAGGATGGTGGGTATGAGTCCTCTAGTGACTATGATGAGGAGACGTTGGCTCTTATTACACGTGAAGAACACGGTGGACATGATTCTGATCATGAGACGCAATACATGGCTCCTGAAGACGCTGACAGGTATGAATGTTTAGTTGCTCAACATGTTTTGAGTGTGCAGGTCACACAAGCTAAGCAAAATCAGAGGCACAATTTGTTCCATACAAAGGGAGTTGTGAAGGAACGTTCTGTGCGCGTCATCATAGACGGAGGAAGCTGCAACAACTTGGCTAGCATAGATATGGTGGAGAAGCTATCTCTCACCACAAGACCACATCCACATGCTTACTACATCCAATGGTTCAACAACAGCGACAAGGTTAAGGTAACACATACTGTTCGTGTGCATTTTAGTATCTCTACATATGCTGATTATGTTGATTGTGATGTGGTACCTATGCAAGCATGTTCCTTATTACTTGGTCGACCATGGCAATTTCATAAAATTTCTGTACATCATGGTAGAAACAATCATTATACTCTGGTTCATAAGGATAAAAATATTACTTTGCTTCCTATGACTCCCGATTCCATTTTGAAAGATGATATTAATATAGCTAATAAAGCAAAACAGGAGACAAATAAGAGTAAAAATCAGATTGTGGCAAAAGAATTTGAGCAACAAATGAAGCCTAATTGTAAACCATCTAGTGTTGTTTCTGAAATTAAATTGAAAAGTGCATG
The DNA here is from genome assembly GCA_021437245.1 of Aegilops speltoides. Classification (NCBI taxonomy): domain Eukaryota; kingdom Viridiplantae; phylum Streptophyta; class Magnoliopsida; order Poales; family Poaceae; genus Aegilops; species Aegilops speltoides. The sequence continues at coordinate 206,459,325 of CM038141.1, forward strand.
TTTACTTTCCACTAAATCTGATATTGATGAGCTAGATTTCAGCAAATCTGTTTGCTATGCTTTTGTGTGCAAAGGGGCATTATTTTCATTTGAGGACGTGCCTTCCTCTTTGCCCCCTACTGTCACTAACATTTTGCAGGAGTTCGCTGACGTCTTTCCACAAGACGTGCCACTGGGATTACCACCTATTCGTGGGATTGAGCATCAAATTGACTTAATTCCCGGTGCATCGCTACCAAACCGTGCACCATACCGTACCAATCCAGAGGATACGAAGGAGATTATGCGTCAAGTACAGGAGCTGCTCGACAAAAGTTATATACGCGAATCCCTTAGTCCTTGTGCTGTTCCTATTATTCTAGTGCCGAAAAAGGATGGTACATCACGTATGTGTGTTGATTGTAGACGCATTAAGAATATTACTATTCGTTATCGTCATCCTATTCTCCAAAGTTAATTTGTGTAGTGGATACCATCAAATTCGTATGAAATTGGGAGATGAATGGAAAACAGCATTTAAAACTAAGTTTGGATTATATGAGTGGTTAGTCATGCCTTTTGGGTTAACTAATGCACCTAGTACTTTCATAAGATTAATGAACGAAGTTTTACGTGCTTTCATTGGACGATTTGTGGTAGTTTACTTGATGGCATATTGATTTATAGCAGATCTTTGGAAGAACATTTGGAACATTTACGTGCTTTTTTTATTGCTCTACGTGATGCACGTTTGTTTGGTAACCTTGGGAAGTGCACCTTTTGCAACGACCGAGTACCTTTTCTTGGCTATGTTGTTACTCCACAGGGAATTTAAGTTGACAAAGCCAAGATTGAAGCTATTGAGAGTTGGTCGCAGCCCAAAACGGTCACACAAGTAAGGAGTTTTCTTGGCCTCGCTGGATTCTATAGGCGTTTTGTGAGAGATTTCAGCACCATTGCTGCACCTCTCAACGAGCTTACAAAGAAGGATGTGCCTTTTGTTTGGGGTACCGCACAGGAAGAAGCCTTCACGGTATTGAAAGATAAGTTGACATATGCTCCTTTACTCCAACTTCCTGATTTTAATAAGACTTTTGAGCTTGAATGTGATGCTAGTGGAATTGGATTAGGAGGTGTGTTATTACAAGATGGCAAACCTGTTGCATACTTTTCTGAAAAATTGAGTGGGCCTAGTCTGAATTATTCTACTTATGATAAAGAATTATATGCTCTTGTTCGGAGTTTAGAAACATGGCAACATTATTTATGGCCCAAAGAATTTGTTATACATTCTGATCATGAATCTTTGAAACATATTAAAAGTCAAGCTAAACTGAATCGTAGACATGCTAAATGGGTTGAATTCATTGAGACTTTCCCTTATGTCATTAAACACAAGAAGGGTAAAGAAAATGTTATTGCTAATGCATTGTCTCGTCGCTATACTATGCTTTCACAACTTGACTTCAAAATATTTGGTTTGGAGACCATCAAAGATCAATATGTGCATGATGCTGATTTTAAAGATGTATTGCAGAATTGTAAAGAAGGAACAACTTGGAACAAGTTCGTCGTTAATGATGGATTTGTGTTCCGTGCTAACAAGCTATGCATTCCAGCTAGCTCCGTTCGTCTTTATTTGTTGCAGGAAGCGCATGGAGGAGGACTAATGGGACACTTTGGCGTGAAGAAGACGGAGGACATACTTGCTACACATTTCTTTTGGCCAAAGATGAGACGGGATGTTGAGCGCTTTGTTACTCGCTGCACTACATGTCAAAAAGCTAAGTCACGACTCAATCCTCATGGTTTATATATGCCTTTGCCTGTACCTAGTGTTCCTTGGGAGGATATATCTATGGACTTTGTTTTAGGTTTACCTCGAACTAAGAAGGGGAGGGATAGCATATTTGTTGTCATGGATAGATTCTCCAAAATGGCACACTTTATACCATGTCATAAAAGCGATGATGCTGTTAATGTTGCCGATTTGTTCTTCCGTGAAATTATTCGCTTGCATGGTGTGCCAAATACTATTGTTTCAGCTCGTGATACTAAATTTCTTAGCCACTTTTGGAGATGTTTATGGGCTAAGTTGGGGACTAAACTGCTTTTTAGTACTACTTGTCACCCCCAAACTGATGGACAAACTGAAGTAGTCAATAGAACATTGTCTACTATGCTTAGGTCTGTTTTGAAGAATAATAAGAAAATGTGGGAAGAATGCTTGCCTCATATTGAATTTGCTTATAATCGTTCATTGCATTCTACTACTAAGATGTGCCCTTTTGAAATTGTGTATGGTTTTCTACCTCGTGCACCTATTTATTTGTTGCCTCTTCCATCTTTGGAGAAGGTTAATTTTGATGCTAAATAACGTGCTGAATTGATTTTAAAATGCATGAGTTAACTAAGGAAAACATTGAGCGTATGAATGCTAAATATAAACTTGCTGGAGATAAGGGTAGAAAACATGTTGTGCTTGCACCTGGAGATCTTGTTTGGTTACATTTGCGTAAGGATAGATTTCCTGATTTGCGCAGATCAAAGCTAATGCCACGTGCTGATGGTCCCTGTAAGGTGTTGGAGAAAATAAATGATAATGCATATAAACTTGAGCTGCCTGCAGATTTTGGTGTTAGTCCCACTTTTAACATTGCAGATTTGAAGCCTTATTTGGGTGAGGAAGATGAACTTCCGTCGAGGACGACTTCATTTCAAGAAGGGGAGGATGATGAGGACATCAATACCATTGATACACCCACAACCCCTGTTGCTATACATACTGGACCAATTACTAGAGCTCGCGCACGCGAACTAAATTACCAGGTACTTTCGTTTCTTCGTAATGATTCAAATGTTCATGAGAATATGATGCTGCCTAAATTGGATACATTTGTTTTGCTTACAAATGAAGTGCCTAGCATGGAGAAGGATGAACATTGGAGCAAGAACAAGCATGGAGATGAAGGCATGCGCAAGGGGAACAAGAACGGAGTTACAAGTGATGATTTCAGGACTTTGAAGCCACCATAATGGGTGCATGAAGCTTTGGATGAAATATACAAGATGCCACTTCATAAATTTCGTCCCGAGGCTATTCTAGGTGCTGCATCACGTTATTATTGGGCCAGGCCCATGTAATTTCAAAATACATAAGTATAGGCTATTTTTAGAGTCCGTATGTGTGGGGAAACAAGAGATAGGGTTGATTTCGGACCCCTCCACCAAGGGCCACAAAATTCCCCCCTCTTCCTCCATATATACAACCCTTAGGGCATCGTTTAGACTTTGGGTTTTGTTTAGATTAAAAGTTCGACATAGCTGGAACTTCGTGTACTTCGTTTGTGTTCAACGACCAGACAAAGGCGTCACAGAACCCCACCTTGATCAATAAAGCTTTCATCTTATATTCGCAATATCTAGATTGCAATCTCAGTTTCTTGCTTGTTCTTCGTTTACGCGCAGGAAATAGACCCTCGTGGTCGGGTTGATCGTGCTCTGACGTGGTTAATAACCTCTCGGAGTTGGTTTTGTGATTGCTAAGGCGCGACGTCCTCGCACGTTCGTAGTCGGATCGTCAAAGTCGATTTCCACCAAAGCGATATCCATCATCTCATCGAAAGACGGGACACCTTCACCTCTATCAAAGAAATGTGTGAAGTCTTTGCGCGAAGAGAGCGGTGGGAAAAACAATCCATGGGATTCCAAATCATCGTTGCTCTCTAGAGCTCGTTTTGTCAACTCGTGGGATTGTGAGGTTGACAAGTATGCATGGGTACCTACACAAAAGAGACACAAACCAAAGAAATTGTGCGCGTGGTAAATGTACACATCATCCATCATGATGTGTATGTGCACGTGTGAGTTAGCATAAGATAAGCATCGCTCAAAGAAATTTGATGCATGGTATAAGAACATGTCATCCATCATGAAAGAATAGTTCTTGTGTATGACATGACGGGGACACAAATTGGTATATGGCACATCAATAGCATGCTTATTCATGGGAAACATATGGTACACATAATTATTGGGATCATGCAATGGATGGGATGGATCAAAATCTCCTAACATGTATGAGGAAACTATGGGGGTCTCCTCATGAGCAATAGCGGAAACATCATAAGGAGAAAATGGACAAATCCAAAACAATGCATATCCAAAGCTAGGTAGGCATGGCATGGCATATGAGATAAATGATGAAAAGGGAGCATATCAATATCATCGCAAGAAAAAAATATGCCAATAACCATGGGCTTGTCATCTATGCCATAAGTGCAAATTGGGTTTATTTTAATAGGATATGCCTAGTCACTATGAAGAGATTGCAAATATGACATATGATGGATCTCATGCATAGCATATGACAAGTCAACCGGATTATCAAACATGATGTGACCTAAAGAATTGTCATAAGAAATCCTATGTAACATGGCATCACTACTAATAGACTCCACATGAGAATCATCATATTCATCATAAAAGGGCAAATCATCACATGGGGAAATCATACTAGCATGAAGCAAGGTACTAGGTGGATCAACATCATGCAAGTAATCAATGTCAAGAATGTCCACTAGTGGGACTAGAGCATCACTATCACCTTTGTTACCTTTGTCATTCCACTCAAGTGGTGTAGGTGAGGTGGGAAAGACCAAATGGTGGTCATCTTCATGTTGATGGAACCATGTGGGGGGTGCATCATATTCCACCATGGCCATCGTCTTGTCCAAAGGGAGGACGAAGTCGTCGAGTATTGGCGCATCGTCATATATAGGACCTAGCACCAAATTAGAAGACACAATAGAGGTAGAGGTCAAGTTGTTAGAAATGCAAATGGCCTCACAAGACCTATCAACTATCTCACTCTCTCTATGTGGTGGTTCACTCACTCCCTCAAGGTAGGTGCACTCAAACTCACATATGGTGGAGTCACTCATCTCACTCAAGTGGTGGTGGTTGTGGCTCTCCTCACATGGGATTTGTGGCAACACGTCATATATGGGGCTAGTGGTGAAGTCACTCTCACTCTCAATATGGTGGCAAAAGTCACTCAAGTCATTATACATCGTCGTGGTCAATGGGAAAATCCCATGCTCAACCATCTCGTCGTCATCGCCGTGGATGAAGGCCGAAGATGGCACATCATCACTCTCCTCCATGACCGAAGGGAATATCCCATGCTCGATCATCTCTTCACCGTCGCCGTGGATGAAGGCCGAAGATGGCACATCATCACTCTCGCCTCCTAAGATGGAAGCATCATCATTGCTCGCCACCTTGTCGTTTGCCTCCAAAGCTTGGTCCTTGAAGGTCTCCGTTGTCGTACTTGTTGCCGCACCATCTTGAAAAAGAGTCAAGGTAGACTCGGCATCATCAATGCCACAAAGAGGGATGGCGGTGAAGTCGCACTTGGGAGCATCGTCTTGGAGCTTGTCGGGCTTGGACATCGTGGTGGTACTAGCCTCATGCTTGTCGTAGAGCTTGGTCGCTGTGAAGTTTGCTTGGGGTGGAGAAGCCTTGGCCTTCATGAGTTCTTGTTCCGCCTTGAGAGCACCACTGTAGTAGTCGTCGATGGACTTGTAGTTCTCGAGGAAGATAGTCCTGGAGATGTTGTTGTTCAATCCCATCATGAAGTGGAACTTCCTCGAAATGGGGTCATCCACGTCGGCTCGTCACAAGGCAATCTTCATCTCCTTGAAGTACGCGTCGATGGACTTGGTTCCTTGGATGGTGTTCTCCAATTGGCGTCGAAGTTGTTCCGTGTAGGTTGGAGGCACGAACTCTCGCCACAAAGCTCTCTTCGTCTTGGGCCAACTCATGTCATAGTACTCCGAAGGTGTGTGAAGCCACCAAGTTGAGCCGTAGTCGTGGAAGTTTCTTGTGGCACACTTCACTTGATCTTCGGGAAGAACTTGATGTAGCTTGAGGTAGTCGTCCATTAAGCGCTCCCCCTCGAGATACTCCCAGGTTCGTGAGTCCCATAGAAAGGAATCGCTTGGTCAATGTCGAGGTCGTAGTAGCTTGTGGAAGTCGCGGATTGAGCTTGGGGAGCTTCTCTTGAGCGTAGCCTTGAGGTTCTTGTTGGCGAAGATGTCGTATGTCCGTAGGCGAAGATGCCTTGAAGTTGCTTGGCGAAGATGCCAAGGGAGATGGTGAAGTCGTTGAGCGGTAGTTGGTGTTGAGCTCTTGACCTTCACGTTCTTATTGGTGATGGTGTCGATGTCGATGTGATCTTGCCAAAGATGGTAGCTCGGAAGCATGTGCTCCTGAGCGTCTTCTCGAAGATGAGGAAGATCGCCTATAGGACTTGATGAGGGCTTTGATCTCCTCCATTTGAGCTTGCATCTTGGCGTCGGAGTTGTTGTTCGTGGCATCGAACTCGTCGTTGTTGTTGTAGACCGAAGGTGAAATGCCTTGCCTATCCATCACAAGACTCGAGTAGAGGTGAGTAGGAAATGAGATAAACAATACCAAGTTACCTTTTCCCAAAGTTGAGGATGTATCCCGTTTCACTCAATGTGAGATGAAAGAATAGTGGAATTGGTACCGGACTTGTTCACTCAGACCTATCAAGTAAAGCTTATGGTAGAGCTTAGTGAGGATAGTGGCACAAAAATTTGATGCAAAATGTTAGCAAGAGTCAATAATTTTGAAAGAGATTCACAAAATTGCAAGCGAAACAAGTAGACCAATAGCAATATGTGGCACACGGAAACACACACACACGGATAGATAAATGGGGTCGTGCAACCGAGGAATGAGCACAAAATGTGGAATCCGTGGAAAACGCTCGTGTTGCACAACTCAAGAGAGACGCTAGCACGATTGCTCAATAGGCGGATACGACACTTGTGCACAACCTATAACATGCAAAACGGATAAATTTCTATCCCAAGTATTCTATATATGTATGGTTCCCGTTGTTTCTCACACAATGATCCAAAATGATCAAGTATGATATATTGTGATGTTAGGGCACTTTCTTAGAAGCTTCTTTGCTCTTTCTATTTTGCTTAAAAGCTTATTCTCTTTTTTTGATATGGCCACTTTTGCACAATGGACAAACCAAGATAGCAATTGTGTATATGCGGGAACAAACTTGTGACACAAGATATGACACCAATATGATATGGTATGTATGCAATGGATGGTGTAGATCACTAATGTGCACAAGTAACGTGGCCTGGCAATACTTAAATGGCTAGTCTCGATAGGCAAGTGACGCAAAATGGGCTAGGGGTTAACAATGCAATTGCAAGGGAATATACAATGGTGTCGTCGAGGTTACCGTCCTCTGCGATGATGAGTGGCGGTGTTCTTGATGTAGATACCAAGATGATGGAGACTTGTCCCTAAGTAGCCGAAACACCTTAGGAAATGGAAAAATCGCAAACTCAAAATCTCAAATGACAAATGTCAAATGGTGGTAGCGGAAAGCGGTGGTGGTTTGCACTCGGCAATGCGTAAGTGGAATGATGGGCTATAAACGTGTCAGAGTTGAAATTGCCATCCCTAAGTAGCCGAAACACCTTAGGAGACACAAGCCACAACTCAAACAAGCACAAACAACAAATGGGTTAAGTTTGGGTGGTCGGAAGTGTATGGTGGCAAGGTTATGCGGAAGTGGTGGTGGTGGTTGATGAAGAATCAATTGTCCCTAAGTAGCCAAAACACCTTAGGAGACTCGAATCACTACTCAAGCAACCACTAATGCTATGGGGATCAAGATGGGTTAGGTTGCGGAAGTCGATGGTGGTGTAGGGGATGATATGGTGGAGGGCCTAGGCAAACTTTCCAAAATTAGGAAAATTTGATGGAATCAAATGGTGTTGGAACCTATCTAGATGAATGCGGAATGTCAATAGCTACTCAACGAGCTAAAGAACGCGAAAATCGGACTCCGGATGTGGAAGTTATGGGCAAAACGGTGAAACTCGGAACACTGAAACTGGGTGGGGCGGTAGTACCGCTTGGGAGGGCGGTAGTACCGCTTGTGGTACTCAGCGGTAGTACCGCTTGGAGGGGCGGTAGTACCGCTCGTGTTGGGATTCTTTGCTGTTCGAATCGGGGCGCGATTTTGTGGCGGAAATGTGTGATTTCGGTGGCAATATTTGATGAATTTCGTGGATGGAAGGTGGGGAAACTTGGGGAGATGGTAGATCCACTCGAAACCAAGCAAATCCATGGATCAAAATCAACAAAACATCATCAAACCAACAAATCACAAAAAAAAAAATTGGGGCTATTTTTGGTGGGGATTTTTGAAATTTAGGACGAAATCAAGCAAAAGAAGGCTAGAAAACGGTGGGAGGGACTCCAAATACGAGATAAACGTGGCTCATGATACCATATGATACGGGGCTAACCCGGTGTAGGCCGATCTTTCACGTTTGGAGTGGGATCCCTTGGAGAACACAATGAACACGGGGAAGAACAGAGAGAAATCACAAGGGGAAACACTCAAGAACAAGTCTAATCACACATCCACTAGACAATCAAACACACAAGATCACAAGGTACATGAACAAGAAAGGGAAAGATACAAGGTAAGGTTCATCTCCAAGAGGAAGTCTTGATGATATCCTAGACGGATCTTCCCACGAGGGGGTCTTGATGATATCCCGTGGGATCTTCTCCTAGATGGAGGTCTTGGCCTCCAATGGAGTGGTAGTCTCTCTCTCTCTCAAGAGTAGAGGTAGGAGCAAAGCTCACCTAAGAATGAGCTATCATATTTGCTTCCCCTAGAAAGGAGGTGGAGGTGGTGTATTTATAGTCTAAGCCATGAAGGGGTAAGTGGGAGAGGGATACAAGGCCAAAGGCCTGCGGCGGCGCACAGGCAGGGCGGTAGTACCGGACACATGAGCGGTAGTACCGCTTGGAGGGTCTGAGCGGTAGTACCGCTTGCTTTGGGTGGTAGTACCACTCTTTCTGGACTGGGCAGGTCCTTCTTCTTCCGTCTTCGCTTCCAGGCTTCCCTCGCGGATGGTGTAGTGGTTCCTTGGCGCTTGCACTCCTCTTCGACATCCGTAAAGCTCCAACAATACCTATGCATGCACACAAGAGAAGTGTCAAGTAGTATACCAGCCTCGAACGGGTCAAGTGAACACGTGTAAAGGAGAAGATTCATCTTTATGTATGAGAAGTAGAGGTCGCACGTGTCACTTGCCAAACGGACTCTTGAAATGGTGATGACCGTAGGATGCTCTGCATCAATCATCCTCTTCCCCATCAGCGGCAGGAGCCACAGAATTATCAACAGCAGCACCAACAGTTTGGCCAGGCTGAAGAGGAGCACGGCTCGCTCGGCGGAGGGCTGTTTCACGATGTGGAGGTAGTCGTTGTTGTTGTTGTTGTTGTTGCAGAGGTGCGGCAGGTGCAGCCGGTGGTGGAAGACGTGCAAGCAGTTCATTAAATCTGTTATCGAGCTTTGTTTCGAACGTCTTCTCAAGGCCAGTGATCTTCTCCATGGCCTCTTCAAAATTGTTCAGCACATCTTGCACCTGTTCAGTCATCATTTGCTGAAACTTATCATGAAGCTCCTTGTTCGTTAAGTTCTCCCAGTCAATCTCGTCGGCTTGTGATCCTGGCATGGTTAGCAGCAATAGAAACACACAAGAATATGATCCTATAGACTACTAACAAGTGGTGGTGGTGGGTGTCACAAATCCGTCAAGCAAAACTCAAATTCTTACCAGTTCTTACCCAGCAGCAGGCGGTGATCGGCAACCATTGTAGTCAAAACTCTCAAAGCTTGGATAGAGCGATTACCAGGGAGAGTCAAACACACGACGTAGATGTATGTGGAGCTGGGAAGGATTATAATATGGTAGCAAAAAGGATCAGCAATAATCAATTCAGAGATGCAAAGTTGAATAAACGCTCAACGACGGTACTGTGGTGGTCCTAGGCTAGACTGTGCTAGAGACGCAAGCCTAGAACACTAACAAAATCACGACGCTGCACGGAAACAAGGGAGAAGCACACTCTGAAATTTTTTCACTGTTTTTTTGGCGCTCTTTTTTTTCGTGCTCTTTTTTTTGCGCTCCTTTTTTTTCGAAAATCACTATAATGGCGAGTGTCTCAAAACTCTTCCCAAGTCAAGATAACAGGATAGGCACGAAATTTTTTAGACCAATTTTTTTTCGACTCCCCGAACCTAAAAACTGGAAACGGGTCAAAAAAACTTTCTACAACGGCGACTGTCTCCATACGCTTAGAAACACCTAAAAATAGAATAGCCAGAATTTTTTTTGTCAAGTGCATTTTTGGAAAATTTTGGGCCTAAATGGAGGGTGGTTTCTCAAAAAATAGAACTCGAAAACAAACCCAATATGCAAGGAACTCGGATTGGTGGTGGATATATGGTGGTGGTATATGGCAGCAGTGGTGGTATATGGCAGCGGTGGTGGTAGCGGTGGTAGTATATGGATATGGATCGGTGGTGGTATATGGATACGGATTCGGAGCGGTGGTGGTAGGTGGCAGGGGCGATGATGATGGTGCGGTGGCGGCGTGACAACTTATGACCAGAACTCGAAACTCTAAAAGACTAGACGCTAAGACCAGCAACTAGACACGACGATGCAACCGCAAATTCAACAAAGCAAAACCCTAAAAAGATTATGCAAAGGCTCAGATTGGTTCGGATATGATGAACTAACCCTAAATTTTTTTTGTGGCTTTTTCGTGGACTGTAGGTATGAAGAAGAGACTCGATCTAAACCACGATAAACTGTAAAATCTCACCGAGCAACCTGGAAATCTGATACCACTTGATAGAGGCAAAGGTGTCCCGTCTTTCGATGAGATGGTGGCTATCGTTTTGGAGGAAGTCGACTTTGATGATCCGACTACAAACGTGCGAGGACGTCGCGTCTTAGCAATTGCTAAACCAACTCCGAGAGGTTATTGACCACGCCGTAGCATGATCAACCTGACCACGAGGGTCTGTTTCCTGCAGGCAAACGAAGAACAAGCAAGAAACTAAGATTGCAATTTGGATATTGCGAATATAAGAGGAAAGCTTTATTGATCAAGGTGGGGTTCTGTGACGCCTTTGTCTGGTCGTTGAATACAAACGAAGTACGCGAAGTTGCAGCTATGGCGAACTTTAATCTAAACAAAACCCAAAGTCTAAACGGTGCCCTAAGGGCTGTATATATGTAGGAAGAGGGGGTGAATTTCGTGGCCCTTGGTGGAGGGGTCCGAAACCAACCCTATCTCTTGTTTCCCCACACATACGGACTCTAAAAATGCCTATACTTATGTATTTCGAAATTTATGAATAGCCTCTGGAATAGCCTCTGGACGAAATTTATGAAGTGGCATCTTGTATATTTCGTCCAAGGCTTCATGCACTCATTATGGTGGCCGTTCTTGTTCCCCTTGCGCATGCCATCATCTCCATGCTTGTTCTTGCTCCAATGTTCATCCTTCTCCAAGGTAGCCCCTTCATTTGTCAGCAAAACAAATGTATCCAATTTAGGCAACATCATATTCTCATGAACATTAGAATCATTACCAAGAAACGAAAGTACCTGATAATTTAATTGGCGTGCGCGAGCTCTAGTAATTGGTCTAGTATGTATAGCAGCAGGGGTTGTGGGTGTAACAATGGTATTGATGTCCTCATCATAAGTGGTTACCGCCACGATAGGCGGTGCCATGCATAGACGCGGAGGAGCTTGTGCAGGTGTGAATGGAGACTGTAGGCAGGGGTGGCGGGCAGGGGTGAGGGGTTTTTGTGACGTGGGGATGGCGAGGGTTTTCGTTTTTCTTTTTTGAATTGGGTGGTGAGGGTTTTCTGTCCCATAAAGAATTTCGTAGGCAACGGTTTGCTAGAGCCAACCGTGTGTGATTGACGCAGCAGGCAGAACGAAAATTATTGCACACGGTTCCAATTTTGGGAACCGTGTGTGATTGACGTACTACCTCCGTCCTGGTTTATTGGTCCCCTTTGTAATTTGTACCAAATTTACCAAATATTTAGCTAAGAAATGTTTATGCATGTCACCATATATCATTGAACACTATGTCCAAATACACATCCAACGATATAATTTTTGCTGACGTGCACTAACATTTCGTCAGATAAATCTTTGGTCAACATTTAACACAAATTACAAAGGGGACCAATAAATGAGGACGGTGGTAGATTCCATCAACCGAACTAATTGCATCCATATCCCACAGTTGGACATAAGTAAACATAGATTAAACATACTCAGACATTGATAATAAGCGTACACGTACACAAGCATAGTTCAACCATCATTAAGCATGCTCAAGCGTACATAGTTCGATCCCACATCTCATCTCACATGCCGGCACGACCCTGAAGCTTCTCCAGGTACTCGGCGTACGCGTCGTCCGCCACCTTGCGAGAATACTTCTGCTTGAAGGAGCCAACGGGCCGTCGTCTTGCATGCCCCAAAACACTTTTATATGCATCATGAAGCTTGTGGTTGCAAAATGGGCATCGATAGCCGCCGTCCCAGATTCTAATACACCTGTTATGCATTCCCGCATAAAGCTCCCTCAGGATTTGCCTCTTGTACCTCCTCTAGACATCTTCATCCTCGTTGTCCACATCGTCAGACAGCACCTATACAAATAGTAAAAATATGTGGCATCAAATTAATGGTTACAAACTAATCTCTAGCGAACATTTGACAGTTGCCAAAAAATGGCATCAAATCAACGATTACATGCCATGAAGTAGGGTTGGGAATTTATGGCTATTTCTTTATACATATCCAGAGAATATGGTTCAATTTTTAAGCACATTTGTCTATGTACAGACCAATCTTGAAGAAAATAATGCACAAACATATGTAGGTCATTCGAAATCAATTGTCAAGTCCTGGCTATGAATTATTAGCACGAACACTAACCCTAGTCGGATTATTAGCATAAATCATTTGCACAGATGAAACAACTAATCGCTTATCACTTGTACCATTCAAACAATCAATACACTACATGGATCTAACAAAACTTACTCAGATTTCCTGGATTGGGATAACATAACCATAGGATTTCTATTCCAAATAGGGGAGGCATGAGTAACCAGAGAAACCCTGGGATCTATTGGACACATAAATGGGTATAGATGACTAACCAGTTGTCCGTCCTTGTCGGAGTCGTCACCGGAGTGGTCGTCGGGGTCGATGCCTGAGTCGTCACCAGAGTCAATGTAGAACCCCACCTCCGGCTATGGAAGCTCGACGCCGTCGACAATGTCAGGTTGCAGCGATAACTCGCCGGCGGTGACGGCAACCTCTGTCTCCATCTCCACGCCGTGCTCCAGTGCTTTAGTAGCCCCAGCGTCGCCACTCCCTCTGATGGGGCGCTTCGGCGGCATCCTCATACACTAAAGGCTTTGATGACTGAGAGCGGCGTCAAGGATGCAAGAGGAGAGAGAGGATTGTGTGTGTGGCAAGGATGGGGGGTGCGGCCACTTAAGCGCACCACTAATATGGGAGATCTCTTAATATGGAGTAGTGGGAGAGAGGCGGGCAGGGTCAAACCGCTGGCTCGCCTCCTGGTGAGCCTGCGCACCAGACTGCTAGCATGCCTACCATTGTTTCACTCAGCTACTCGCATGCCTCCCGATGACACTGCGCAGCAAGCATGCCTCCCTCAGTTCACACACCTGCACGCATGCTTCCCGGTGTGCCTGCATGGCGGACATCTCGCATACGTCCCGTCAACTCACGCCTGCTCGCACGGCACACGGGACACGTGGCGGCACATATATTGTTATTCTATTTGGATGATGAATGGTGACGCTTTATTGCTTAACCGAAGCATGGCATGTATCATTGTTGGTCTAACGCTCATAGTTCGAATAAATAGTCCGTTTGGGATATTGGTTCCCAATTATTAATAATCTCCCATTTGTAATTAGATAAATATTATGATACAGAGCATCCTAAGGTCATCCCCAAGGACCTACCTTCGCCTCCCACGACACCACTTGGACCAATGACAAGAGCCCGTGCGAGAGCTATCGAAAACGAGGTTAACTCTCTCCTTGTTGTACCTCCCTTTGACCCACTTGAGACATGGCTACTTGATGCGGAGCATCCTTCCATCATCCCCATGGACTCTACACCGACACATCCAACCCCACAAGGACCCATGACAAGAGCAAGAGCACGTGCTTTGGAAACCGAGGTGATCTCCTTCCTACTAGACTTGCATATGGAAACGGATGGAACATGTTTACTACCTCACATAAATATGCCATGCCTCCTTAGGTATGAGGAGGAACATCACCAAGAAGCTCAGGAGCATCACCAAGGAGAAGGAGGACCACCCCAAGGCCATGCGAACCAAGAAGAAGGACAACAGCAGCAGCACAGGAGGCTCCAGGCGACCCCGTTCACACGTCCCCCCGAAACCCCGTGCCCACGGACTACACAGGAACCTGACGGTGGAGCACCCCGTTCGCACGGGCTTGTACCGTGCCCACGGGACCCCCGTGCGCACGGGCCGAACATACCCCGTGCGCACGGGCCTCCCAGGATGGCCGGCTCAGATTGCCTCTTCGGCTCCCCTTCTTCTCCTTCGACCCCAAGGCTATATATTCCGTACCTAGTACCATGTTTAGGGTTAGCAAAGTATTGGATGAGATCTTGGTGAGCTTTGCTCCTTTACCTTCCCTCTTGGAGGATCAAGACCCCCTAGGGAAGAATCCTTGAGGATTTCAAGACCTCCATAGGGAGAAGACTACCTTCAAGACCCCACTTCCTTGGATTTGGGATGAACTTTGCCATTGTAGCTTTCCTTTGATTGTGTTTGTGACTTGTGGATCTTGTGTTGTTACCCTAGTGGATGTGTAATCGGGAATTGTTGGAGTGATTGCCTCTTTGTGTTCTTGTTGTTCTTGTTATTTCTCTCCTTTTTCCCCCTCCAAGTGTGAAAAGGTCCCTCCTAGGTTTCTACCCTACATCATCTTGGTATCATGAGCCACGTTGATTCACATCTTGGAGTCCCTACCTTCCACTTTCTAGCTTGATTTTGTTGTTTTTCGTCCTAATCCGAAAATCCCCACCAAAAATAGCGCCAAAAATTTTTCTTGCAATTTATTGATCTTGTGAGATTTGGTTGTTTTGATCCACGAATTTGGTGTTTGGCAAGTGGATCTTCCCCTCCACCATCATCCCCACCCTTCCACCATTCGAATTTGGCCAAAAATTTGCAAATCACCACGGGATTCGAGCAGTTTGTCCACTCACAGGAGACCCCGTGAACACGGGCCATCGGGACCCCGTGCACACGGGCCTCACTTACCCCGTGCGCACGGACTATCTAGGGACTTTCGGCCATTTTTCTATTTTTCTCATTTCGTTCCACCACCACCTCTTGTGTTCTTCCGCACCATTCCCCGTGTTTGTTTGAGTGTTCGGTTGCGATCTCTCTCGTGTCCTAAGGTGTTTCGGCTACTTAGGCGCGAGTTGGAATCATCATCATCGCCACCAATATTCGACTGGGACAACACATCGGCTTCGACAAGATCATCACCGTAAGCAAGGACGGTAACCTCGACGACACCTTGTACCCCCCTTGCCATTAACTTGATAGCTTCGAGCCCTTTTGCGTAGCTTACCCATTGAGACTAGCTTGTTGAGTATTGTCGGGCCACGCCTTAGTGCACCATATAGTGTTCCGTCCATCCCGTGCATTTACTACTTGTTACCTCGTTGTGTGGCTCGTATATCAAGCATCGTGGCATAGTTGAAAAAAGAGAGAGAGAGAAAAAGCTTTTAAGCAAAAGAGAAGAGAAGCAAAGAGCTTATAAGCAATAGCATACGTGCATCATCTTGGTCATCACATACATAAGCATACTTGGGATAGTGAGATTAGTGGATTCTCTATTAGGTTGGTGCACTAGCGTATCTAGCCCATTAGTGCAATCGAGCTAGCGTCTCTCTAGTATCTGTACGACAAGAGCTCTTCCCGTGGTTAGACATCTTCAAGCTCACCCCTTGGTTGTGCGGATCCCATTTATCTTCCATGTGTGTGCTCCTCGTGTTATCTTTGGAGGTTGATCTATTTGTCTTATTTGCCATTTGTGAATCTTCTCAACTTTATCAACATCTTGACTAACATTTGCTTGAATTATTTGTGCCTTTTCTAACCGAGCTCCTCCATAGACCATTTACTTGTAGGTGTGAGAAACAATTCCCGGTACCAATTCCCCTATTGTAACATCACGTGGGATCGTACTTGTTACATCCACAATATTCGGAAAAGGTAACTTTGGTTTTGTTCTCTCATTTTCCCACTCACCACCACTTTCTTATGATGGATAGGCCAAGTTCCTCTACCAACCCACTCTTCATCGAGCAAGACGGCGACATGTCATCATTCGTCACCAAGAGCCACCTCTTTGGTGCATAACGAGCGCTACATCAAGAGCAACAAGCAATGAACGGCCGCATCGACAACCTCGCCACCGACTTGCGACTCTCCGAGCAACGTACACGAGAATACTTCGACAACAAGCTCGACGCGCACAAGCAAGAGAACTCATGCAAGAATGGACGAGATCCAAGCTTTGTTGGTCAACCGGCCTCTTTCAACATCTTCCTACTCAATACGGTGCTACTCAAGTCGACACTCCGACGACACCTTCTCTGGCTCAAGTACACCATCATCAAACACTCTTCGACGAGCCGCGCGTCAAGACCGTCATGCATCTCGCAACCCGCTACACGTCAAGCATTCACAAGAGCAAATCGATGAGCAAGTTCCTCGTCCTCAATCAAACCAAGTCGCTTTTGCTCAAGCTCAAGAACGACAACGACTACGGCGCCAAGAGGAAGAACGAGCGTGTCTACACCAAGAGGAACAAGACGCCGAGGCTCAATGTCTTCAACAACAACAACGAGAAGCACAAGCTCTTGAGGCGGAACGTGCCCTTCAAGAATCAAGTCGAGCCATCGCCAAACACAATCGCGAACGGCGCAATCAAGAGGAAGCCCTTCGAGAAGAAATCCAAGAGAGGAACTACCAACCACGTGTGCAACGTCAAGATCCTCAAGCTCCTCCACAAGCTCGTCAAGCTCAACCTCAACCTCAAGTTCAACAAGAGCGAGTTGATTATGGACTTCCACCACGCCAAGAGCAATATGAGGGTGATTACCCTCCACGTCAAGGGCATCATCATCACCATCGCCAGCAACACAATGAAGAGCAACGCTATGGAAATCTCAAATTCACAATGCCCAAGTTCAATGGAAGCAATGATCCGGAAGAATACCTCTCATGGGCATTGAAGGTCGACAAAATCTTAAGTTTGCACAACTATGAGGAAGAGAATAAGATTGCAATGTCATCACTTGAGTTCCAAGACTATGTTCTCATATGGTGGGAACAAGTCCTTGAGCACCGAGAAGTAAGAGGTGACCCTCCAATCACCACTTGGGCTCAAATGAACGATGTCATGCGAGCACGATTTGTGCCCACCTACTACAACCGCGATCTCTTCAAGAAGCTACAACTCCTCAAGCAAGGTACAAAGAGTGTTGAAGAATACTACAAGGAGATGGAGATAGCCTTGATTCGAGCCAATGTCAAGGAAGATGATGAGCAAACAATGGCACGATTCTTGAATGGACCAAATCATCCAATCAAGAAGATCGCCGACTTCCAACCCTACTCCAACCTCATCGAGCTCGTGCATCAAGCGACAAAGGCGGAACGTCAAGTGCAAGATGACTTCAAGTACGCCAAGTACACATGCAAGACATACGGCTTCTCCAAAAATCAAGCTTCATCAACTCTTCCAACATCTACATCCACCAAGCCTTCTCCAAGCAACGACGACAAGACAAGCTACAAGAAACCTTCGTCATGTTCAAGTCATCCTCCTCCTACTACAAGCAACTTCAAGCCGCATGCTTCTTCATCTACTCCGACCGATGAGACCGTCAAGACGAGCTCCCAAGTGTTTCACTTGCGGCGGCCGAGGCCACAAGTCTTATGAATGCACAAACAAGCGCACCATGATCCTCAACGACGATGGCACCTACGACTCAATGAGTGAGGATGAAATGAAAGCTCTTGAGCAAGTGGCCATGCACCAGCGCGTGAACGAGGATGAAGATGATAGAGTCTTTTGTGATGAGGATTCGAGCCCCGCTCTTGTTGTCTCCAAGGTCTTGACACTTCAACATCAACAAGAAGAAGATCAACGATGCCATATTTTCCACACCAAGGCCGGCATCAATGGAAGGTCAGTCAAGGTCATAATCGATGGAGGTAGTTGACACAACTTGGCAAGTTAAGAACTATGCTCCAAGCTTCAATTGGTCAAGAGGAAGCATCCGCACCCCTACAAGGTTCAATGGCTAAGTGACTCCGGCACTATACGAGTTGAGCATACGTTCAAAGTCTCCTTCAAAATTGGTGCATATGAGGACAGTTTTGAGTGTGATGTGGTCCCAATGACCGTTTGCCACCTCCTTCTTGGTCGACCATGGCAATTCGACCGTGGTGTCATCCACAATGGGCGTACAAATCACTATAGCTTCAAGATGAAAGGGAAGGAGTATGTGCTACGACCTATGTCTCCTAGTCAAGTGATAGCCGACAAGCAAGCCACCCACCATACAGAGAAGAGTGAGAAGTGAGCCAACCAAACGTGAGTGAGAGCCACAAGCCAAACTTGAGCGCCTCTTTGCCTAGAGAGAAAAACCTCATACTATTTGCCACAAAAAGTGTGATGAGAGAAGTGTGTGAGAACCCATCGAGTGTGATGCACTTTGTCCTTGTGTGCAAGGATGGAGAACCAAAAACTAACACCGCCCACAAGCTACCTTTGGTGTTTCAATCTCTTTTGCAGGAATTTCACGATGTTTTCCCCGATGAGCTACCTCCGGGTCTACCTCCTCTACGAGGCATTGAGCATCGAATCGACCTCATCCCCGGAGCACCACTTCTAAACAAAGCCCCATACCGTGTCAATCCCGACGAAACCAAGGAGATTCAACGGCAGGTACAACAACTAATCGACAGCGGTCATGTACATGAAAGTTTAAGCCCTTGTGCCGTTCCCGTTATACTTGTGCCTAAGTCCGATGGAAGTTTCTGCTTGTGTTCCGATTGTAGACCTATAAATGCTATCACCGTTCGCTATAGGCATCCCATTCCTCGCTTAGATGATATGCTTGATGAACTTAGTGGAGCCAACTTTTTCTCAAAAATTGATCTTAAAAGTGGCTATTACCAAATCCGCATTCAGGAGGGTGATGAATGGAAAACTGCTTTCAAAACCAAATTTGGCTTATATGACTGGTTAGTTATGCCTATGGGTTTATCGGAGGCTCCCGGTACTTTCGTGCATCTCATGCATCATGTACTTCAACCTTATATTGGAGTCTTTGTTGTGGTTTACTTCGATGATATTCTTGTGTTTAGCAAAACCATGAAAGAGCATCTTGATCATGTTAGGTTTGTTTTACAAACACTTCGCAAGGAAAGTCTTTATGCCAACATGAAAAAGTGCACATTTGGTGTTGACAAAGTGGTTTTCTTGGGTTTCGTTGTATCTACCAAGGGTGTCCATGTTGATGAAACTAAAATTGAAGCAATTAAAACTTGGCCCCAACCCACCAATTTGCAACAAGTGCGCAGTTTTCTTGGTCTTGCGGGTTTTTATCGTCGCTTTGTGAAAGACTTTTAGCACTATTGCCGCTCCTTTGCATGCTTTGAGTAAGAAGAATGCTCCTTTTGTTTGGGGATCTTTGCAGTCCACCGCTTTTGATGAGCTCAAGTCTTTGCTTACTCATGCTCCGATTCTTGCTTTGCCCAACTTTGACAAAACTTTTGAGGTTCATTGTGTTGCAAGTGGTACCGGAATTGGCGGAGTTTTGATGCAAGAGAAACGAGCAATTGCATATTTTAGTGAAAAACTCTCCGGTGCTCAACTTAACTATCCCATCTATGACAAAGAATTGTATGCTTTACTGCGTGTGCTACATGTTTGGGAACATTATCTTAGACCTCATGAGTTTGTCATCCATACCGATCATGAAACACTTAAATACTTAAAGGGTCAAACTAAGTTGAATAAGCGTCATGCCAAATGGAGTGAATTTATTGAATCTTTTCCCTATGTGATCAAGTACATTAAGGGTAAGGAAAATGTAGTTGCCGGTGCACTTTCACGTATATGCACGCTTGTCACCAAACTTGAGTTGAATGTTATTGGCTTTGAGCACATAAAAGACTTGTATGCTAATGATCCATCTTTTGCAACACATTATGCTAAATGTTTGACGCATACATCTTGGGAACAATATTACATCAAGGATGGTTATCTTATGAGAGCTAACAAACTATGCATTCCCGAGTCTTCTCTTCGTTTGCTCCATTTGAAAGAGGCTCATGGAGGCGGACTCATGGGACACTTTGGACGCGACAAGACTTTTGCCACGCTCTCCAAGAACTATTTTTGGCCCAAGATGTTACGGGACGTCTCACGCTTCACCACCCGATGCTCTACATATCGCAAAGCTAAGTCTAAAGCTCAATCCCATGGTCTTTACATGCCTCTTCCTATTCCTTATCAACCTTGGGAAGACATTGGCATGGATTTTGTACTTGGTTTGCCTAGAACTCAAAATGGAAAGGACTCCATATTTGTTGTTGTGGACCGATTTTCTAAGATGGCACATTTCATTCCTTGCAACAAGATAGACGATGCTTCACACGTTGCAAATCTCTTTTGTAGGGAAATCATGCGCCTCCATGGAGTATCAAAGACTCGGCATCAAGTTCTTGAGTTACTTTTGGAAGACGCTGTGCGCCAAGCTCGGAATCAAGCTCTTGTTCTCATCCGCATACCATCCTCAAACCTATGGCCAAACGGAGGTGACGAACCGAACACTATCCACTCTACTTCGTGTGTTGATCAAGAAGAACATCAAGGAGTGGGAGGCGTGTCTGCCCATCGCCGAGTACGCCTACAACCGTGCAAGACATTCGACTACCGGCAAGTCCCCTTTCGAGGTCGTCTATGGCTTCAACCTGTTGTCCCCTTTGGACATTCTACCTCTTCCTCTACAAGAGCGCACCAACATGGATGCGAGTGCATGAGCAAGCTACATTAAGAAGATGCATGAATATACAAGGAACATCATCGAGCGCCAAGTACAACGACTAGCAACCAAGCTCAACGTCAACAAGCAACCCATGATCTTCAACACAGGCGATCTCGTGTGGCTACACCTTCGCAAGGACCGCTTCCCCAACGAATGCAAGTCCAAACTTCTTCCTCGACCCGATGGACCATTCAAGGTGCTAGCACGCTACAACGACAATGCCTACAAGATTGAACTCCAATGAGACAAGTACAACGTGAGCGACATCTTCAACGTCAAAGACCTCCCGCCTTTCCATGGTGATGAACATTTTGATCCGAGGTCGAATCTTTCCCAAGGGAGGGGAGATGATGCGGAGAATCCTTCCATCATCTCCATGGACTCTACACCGACACATCCAACCCCACGAGGACCCATAACAAGAGCAAGAGCATGTGCTTTGGAAACCGAGGTGAACTCCTTCCTACTAGACTTGCATATGGACACGGATGGAACATGTTTACTACCTCACCAAAATATGCTATGCCTCCTGAGGTATGAGGAGGAACATCACCAAGAAGCTCAGGAGCATCACCAAGGAGAAGGAGGACCACCCCAAGGCCATGCGAACCAAGAAGAAGGACAATAGCAATAGCACAGGAGGCTCCAGGCGACCCCGTGCGCACGGGCCCCCGAAACCCCGTGCCCACGAACTGCACAGGAACCTGACGCTGGAGCACCCCGTGCGCACGGGCTTGTACCGTGCCCACAGGACCCCCGTGCGCATGGGCCCAACTTACCCCGTGCGCATGGGCCTCCCAGGATGGCCGGCTGAGATTGCATCTTCGGCTCCCCTTCTTCTCCTTTGACCCCAAGGCTATATATTCCGTACCTAGGACCATTTTTAGGGTTAGCAAAGTATTGGATGAGATCTTGGTGAGCTTTGCTCCTTTACCTTCCCTCTTGGAGGACCAAGACCCCCTAGGGAAGAATCCTTGAGGATTTCAAGACCTCCATAGGGAGAAGACTACCTTCAAGACCCCACTTCCTTGGATTTGGGATGAACTTTGCCATTGTATCTTTCCTTTGATTGTGTTTGTGACTTGTGGATCTTGTGTTGTTACCCTAGTGGATGTGTAATCGGGAATTGTTGGAGTGATTGCCTCTTTGTGCTCTTGTTGTTCTTGTTGTTTCTCTCCTTTTCCCCCCTCCAAGTGTGAAAAGGTCCCTCCTAGGTTCTACCCTACATCACTACTACCTCAAACGGAGACGCTTTGTGTGCTTAGGTACCAAGGAAGCAACCAAGGAGAAGTTACGGTGCAAGATGAACATCAAGAGCATGTAGACAATCTGCCCAGACCAGAAGGACCGGGAGAACCGCCCAACTACCGTCCTAGCGGAACAACCGGCCAACAACCGCCCAACAACCGGTCTACCTTCTGTAATTGAGCGGTGCAAGGCCGGTGCCACACCGATTGTACCGGTTTCTGCCAAAAGACCAGTACAACCGCCCCGACGATCGGAAATACCGCTGCCCCTTCGGCGTACACCTCTAGAACCAGCGCCGGACTCCCAACGGTACTACCACCCCCAACTGACCTGTACTACCGTCCTACCTGAGCTCCTAGTGGAACTACCGACCCCGTGACCGGTACTACGGGCCTGCCTATGCGCTGTGAAAGGGGTTCCACCCCATGTATCCTCTTCCACTTACCCCTTTGTGGCTTAGCAGTATATCTAATAGTCTCCTAGCTTCATGTTAGGGTTAGCATTGTGATAGCTCATTTGTGATAGACCTTTGCTCATCCATCCGGATCTACTCCACCGCGAGGGACCGACACCTCTTCGGAGAAGATCCTCGGTGGATTCAACATCATGGTGAAGACCATCTTCAAGACCTCCTCTCGGAGAAGACCCCTTGTATCGTCCCTTGTTCATCGTGGCTCGTGTATCTCTTTGTGTTTCGAGAATCTAGCACATGTGTAATCGAATCGTGTTGGTTTGAGTGATTTCTCTCCTTGTTTTCCCCTCGTGTTCTTCTTGTTCTTGGTAGGATCCTCTCCAAATTGTGAAAGATCGTCATTAGGGTTCCACCCTACATCATCTTGGTATCCGAGCAAGGTTGATCACGAATTTGGAGCCCCTACCCTTTTGTTTTCTAGCCTAGTTTTGTTGTGTTCTTCCCCAATTTCGAAAATCCCCACCAAAAATAGCCCAAAATTTTTTGTGACTTGTTGGTCTGATGAAGTTTTGTTGGATTTGATCCATGGATTTCATGTGTAGCAGGTAGATCTATCTTGCCCACAAGTTACCCCACTTTCCATCCACTAAATCCATCCAATTTTGACCTCGAAATCATCCTTTTCCGCCCCAAAATCACCCAGTTTCAGGTTTCCCGACCCCAGCGGTACTTCCGCCCACTAGAACCGGTACTACCGCTGAGCTTCAGGACCGGTACTACCACCCCACCAAGCGGTACTACGGCCTTTCGCAGTTTCCGTTTCGGCTGTCTGACAGTTTTCTCCATAACTTCCACATCCGGAGTCTGATTTTCGTATTCTTTATCTCGTTGCGAAGCTATTGACATCCCCCATCCACCTAGATAGGTTGCAACATCAATAGACACCATCAAATTTTCCAAACATTGGCATATTTGCCTAGGGCTTTCACCACATCATCTGCTATACCCCCACCGCTTTTCGCTACCACCATTTGTCTTTGGTCTTCGAGAATTTGAGTTTTGGTTCCTGTGTCCTATTGTGTTTCGGCTATATAGGTACGATGCGACATCAACATCACCACCGCTCATCTTCGTCAAGGACTCGTCATCGACAACAACCGTTCATGTTTACAAACAACTACCGTCGTGGTAACCTCAACGACATCTTTCTCTACTCATTGCAATTGCATTGATTAACCACCATAGCCTTACTTTTGCATTGCTTACCCATCGAGACTAGCCTTTGAGTATTGCCATCAGCATGACTTGTCCACATTAGTGATCATACTTCCCATAGCATACATACCATATCATAGTGGTGTATATCTTAGTATCATCTTTTGAGTCACAAAGTTATCATCGCATACATAATTGCTATCTTGGTTGGTGAAGTTTTGCATGAGAAGATGATAGAGGCAAAGGTGTCCCGTCTTTCGATGAGATGGTGGCTATCGTTTTGGAGGAAGTCGAATTTGACGATCCGACTACGAACGTGCGAGGACGTCACGCCTTAGCAATCGCTAAACCAACTCCAAGAGGTTATTGACCACGCCGGAGCACGACCAACCTGACCACGAAGGTCTGTTTCCTGCAGGCAAACGAAGAACAAGCAAGGAACTAAGATTGCAATCTGGATATTGTGAATATAAGAGGAAAGCTTTATTGATCAAGGTGGGGTTCGGTGACGCCTTTGTCTGGTAGTTGAACACAATCGAAGTACGCGAAGTTGCAGCTATGGCGAACTTTAATCCAAACAAAACCAAAAGTCTAAACGGTGCCCTAAGGGCTGTATATGAGGAGGAAGAGGGGGTGAATTTCGTGGCCCTTGGTGGAGGGGTCCGAAACTAACCCTATCTCTTGTTTCCCCACACATACAGACTCTAAAAATAGCCTATACTTATGTATTTCAAAATTACATGGGCCTGGCCCAATAATAAAGTGACGCAGCACCTAGAATAGCCTCTGGACGAAATTTATGAAGTGGCATCTTGTATATTTCATCCAAGGCTTCATGCACTCATTATGGTGGCTTCAAAGTCCTGAAATCATCACTTGTAACTCCGTTCTTGTTCCCCTTGCGCATGCCATCATCTCCATGCTTGTTCTTGCTCCAATGTTCATCCTTCTCCAAGCTAGGCCCTTCATTTGTAAGCAAAACAAATATATCCAATTTAGGCAGCATCATATTCTTATGAACATTAGAATCATTACCAAGAAACGAAAGTACCTGGTAATTTAGTTGGCGTGCGCGAGCTCTAGTAATTGGTCCAGTATGTATAGCAACAGGGGTTGTGGGTGTAACAATGGTATTGATGTCCTCATCAGAAAAGAGCTCAATAGTGAAAGAGCCAAACAAGCTTTTAAGCAAGAAGGAAAGATAAGCAATGAGCTTATAAGCAAGAACCATAGCATCATACTACAGTAAGATTGTCATATCCGATCACCTTGGATCATACCATCGGAATACCATACATATAGAATACTTGGTATAGAAGTCGTTGCATTTTTGCTTAGTAGGTTGTGCACAAGTTTGGTATCCGCCTATTGTGCAATCGTGCTAGCGTCTTTCTAGTGTTGTGCAACAAGAGCATTTTCGTGGTTTCCACATTTTGGCTCATTCCTTGGTTGCACGACCCCACCAATCTATTTGCGTGTGTGTTTCCGTGTCCCATATCTTGCTATTGGTCTATGTCAGTGTCAAAACCGGCGGATCTCGGGTAGGGGGTCCCGAACTGTGCGTCTAGGTGGATGGTAACAGGAGACGAGGGACACAATGTTTTACCCAGGTTCGGCCCTCTCGATGGAGGTAAAACCCTCGTCCCCGCTTGATTAATATTGATGATATGGGTAGTACAAGAGTGGATCTACCACGAGATCAAGGAGGCTAAACCCTAAAGCTAGCCTATGGTATGACTGTTGTAATGTATGTTGTGTCCTACGGACTAAAGCCCTCCGGTTTATATAGACACCGAGGAGGCTAGGGTTACAGTCGGTTACAATGGTAGGAGATCTACATATCCGTATTGCCAAGCTTGCCTTCCACGCCAAGGAAAGTCCCATTCGGACACGTGACGGAGTCTTCAATCTTGTATCTTCATAGTCTTGGAGTCCGTGGACGATGATAGTCCGCTGTCCGGACACCCCTAGTCTAGGACTCCTCAAGAGCCCCTCGAACCAGGCTTCAATGACGATAAGTCCGGCGCGCATAATGTTCAGCATTGCAAGGCGGGTTCCTCCCTTGAATAATCCAGAGAAGATCATGAACACCAGGGTAGTGTCCGGCTCTGCAAAATAAATTCCACATTCCACTGTAGAGAGAATAAAATGCACACAAGTCCAATCTGCTGACGTATTATGCGGCATGGCATCACACCGCTACCAAGCTTTTACTTGAATAGTTTTTACCATACCACCTCAGCACGTTTAGCGGAGCGGTTTCCTTGGCACGTCTTGTCGAGGCAGAGATCGTGTTCCCCTTATTCCGGGATTCTCATCAATACGTGCGTGGGTAACCCAACCGTGCCCGTCGCCATGCCTCCTCTATCGAAGGTGAATCCCGAACGGTCACGGAGACGACTCTTGGTATTTTTCCCCTTTATAAGAGGACCAAGGCCCGTTCTTTTCCTTCAATCTTGCATCGAATCTCCTCCTCGCTCCTAGTTCCAACACCCAGAGCCTCAGATTCAAGCGCTTCTGATTCTCAGCCATGTCCGGCTCCGACCTCCAGGGTCGGTGGATGTGACGGAGGAGGACGTGTTAAAGCTGCGTGAGGCCAAATACCTGTCCTACGAGATTTCGCACAGGTTGCCCGCCCAAGGGCAGGCCGTGCCCGCCCCCGAGCCTGGTGAGTACGTTGTCTTCGTATCCCACCTCCGTCGGGGTTTAGGTTTCCCGACGGACCCCTTCGTGAGAGGGCTCATGTTCTACTACGGGCTGGATTTTCACGACTTGGCTCCGGAGTGCATCCTCCATATCTCCGCATTCATTATCGTCTGCGAAGCCCTCCTCCGCGTCACTCCCCACTTCGGCCCGCGGCTGAAAACCTTTAATGTGGAGCTGAAGATGATCGGGGGGCGTCAAGCGAGTCTTGGCGGGCGACCATAAGGAAGGGCCGATGCCCGTGGCCCGAGGGTTCCTTCCAAGAGGAACTCGGATGTGGCAGCAGAGTGGTTCTATATCACCGCTCGAAGGCGACAGCGAAGCCGCCGCCTTCATTCCGCCGGGACCTCCACGCCGATCGATGTCGTGGGTCAACCAAGGGCTCAATTGGGGGCCGTCCGAAGACGTGACCTCATTGCGGGGCCGGATTCGAGACCTCCAGGCAAGGGAGATCAATCTGGTCGTGGTGATGCAGGTTATGCTAATCAGGTGTTTTCTGCCCTGCAAACGCCGTCCTCTCTGTCTATGGGAGTTTAACCCGGAGGGACCTCGAATTCTGCAACACTTCATGGGTGCGACACCCGTGGAGATGTACAAGTTGTTCTTTGGACCGCAAGTAGCGTGTCCGGAATTGACCGAGGAAGCAAGCCTAAGCTGCAATCGCCCGGATACTCAGGTAAATAGCTTAGAGTCCAAACGTTCTGTTTATCTGCTTTTCCAGAGTTCGCCTCCTGACCCATTACTCTTCACAGGAGTGGGTAGCGCGATCGAAGCTGATAAGGTGTCCGGCTCCCCTCCCAGAGACCGCACTAGAGCACGTGCTGGTCAGAATGTTGGAGGTCGCGCCCGTAGAAGGGAGCGATGGGGAAAATAGAGGAGCTATTATTTCGCCCAAAGGCGCTCAAGAGGGGGAATCAAAACCCCTCCTTCCTGGGGAGAAGAGGACCGCCTCAAGATCCGGAGGCAAAAGCCCTAAACGGGGAAGAGATCTTCACCGGGGTCCGGCGTCCGGGAGAATCCGGACGCATAATCGTCGCTAAAGGATCAGCCCTCAATGAGCCGTGAGTAGGAAAAGGAGAGTTCATTAGTTAAGAAAATACCTTCATTTGTGCTTCGCGGGTAACGAAATTTCTATCTTGCAGTTCGGATTTGCAGCCTTCTCGATGAGTTCGTCTTGGGGACCTTTTAGGAGATGCCGGAGAGCGAACGCCTCCGTCTCGCTGCGCCGTCGAGATAGGGCAGGCGAGCTGAAGTATCGCCACGGAGGGTATCCCGAGTCCGGAGGGCCGGAGAGTTCGGCGCCCACTAGTATCCGCCGAGAACTGAAAAATCTGCTTGAGAGGGCGTCCATCTCGTAAGATCACCGTGCTTTGATGCGTATGGTGATTGAAGGATTTCGCCCGCCGAGAGCGGATCGCGCAATGCCGCTCGAGTTTGTTTGGCGGGATTTGAGGTACGCAAGAATGACGCACCCCTTTTTTTGACAGTTTTGCACATAAAAGTGCGCCCTGTATAGATAGTAGCCCCTGAGACTCGATGGGTTGTCGAAAACGACAGCGTGCCGAGGATCAAAATCGCAAGTAATGAATGTCGTCATTCCTATGCAGGTGGCGGATAGTCCGAGGGCTAGCCGGACTAGTGGAGTTGCCGAGTTAATGCGGCAACTTGACGTGGCGGATGCGGACATCGCGCTTGTCAACCGGCGACTTGACGAGTCGCAAGGTAAGTGAGTTCTCCACTGTTGCTTTATTAAGGGGGTCAAAGCCCTCCCTGATAAATTATATGTTGTGATACAGACGGTGCTGCTGCTCTGGAGAGCCTTCGGGCCGAACTTGCTCAAGCTAAGGAGCAAGCCCGAAGGAGTGACGCGGCTGCCTCGAGGGCGGCCGAGGAGTTGAAAGCCGAAAAGGCTGCACACTACCGAAGCAAGGAAGAGATGGCCGAATTGGCCGTGAAATTAAAAGATGCTGCCGACCGCAATGAGGCTCTTCAAAAGGAGCGCTTATCGGAGCTGGAAGACCTGGGGAAGGCCACCGCCGAGGCCAAGGATGCCCGTTCTGCAATGTGGGCTATGAAGGAGGAGCTGCGCCAGGCCGGAGATATTGTGGCTGGCAAGCCTTTTCTGCTGTGTCGCCGGTTTACAGATCAAAAGTATGCTCAACTTGGCCAGCTGTGGGGTCCGGAGGATCCGTATATGGACTTAGCGGCAAGTGCGGTTGATGCCGTTGAGCATTTCCGGAGCCAGAAGGATCACAAGACGGAAGAGCTATTTTGGTCTCAATTCCATAGTCCAGATCGTTCACATCCATTGACCGATCGGTTGGCCGAATGGGCCGAGCTAAATAGATTGTCCGGACTTGGCATGACTGACATCGTGGCTCATGTCTGGCCAGAGAGGCCCAAGGCGACGAGCTATTTCGGCTTATTGCAGCAATTTCTTGGAGCGGTGCCGCATATCAGGGAGATGAAGCGGTCGGCCTGCATCGAAGGCGCGCGGATGGCTCTTGCCCGTGTGAAGACACATTGGACAGAGATGGATGCCACCGCTATTGCCGCCTAGGGTTCGGATGAAAGCGGCTACCCGCCGAGCACTATTTCGGGAAGTTATGCGTGGCGCTTCGTGTAATAGAGTCGCATGCTAAAAAATGTCACGCTCAAATGAACATTTTAGCTTGTAAAACGATGATTATGCTATAACTGCTTTTTATACTTGTGCGCCCCAAGTAGTAAAATTTCTCCTATGGCCGCCGTTCGATACATTTGTATAACCCGAAGATTGCGCTCTTGACTTCAGCCCCCACGCACAAGGTGCGGGGTGTTCGCAAAAATAGCGCTTTTCACACTTAATCCGGCGCCTCGGTCTGTTAAGGAGGTGGTAGCGTAGCAAACGAGGCAATCCGGACTATAATGCTTTATCACTTTCACTTAGCGGTGGAGTTCGAGGGTGGGGCTACGATATAGCCCTTGGAGCACCGCACTTCTCCGAGTTCGGGCGCGTGTGTGCTGACCGAAACGGTCCTTCGTCAAAGCAGGAATTCTAAACATTCCGGTAGTCGATCGAGTGGTTGACCAGTCTCGCTATATCATGACGATCGGCCGCTTTCTCTCGAGGTGCTCGCCCGCCGAACTGGGCACAATCGCAGAGTTCTCCGGTGCGCGTTAGCCGATGATACTGAACGTAAGGCAGCAATACACGGGAGCCGGGCAAACCCAACATTTGACCAAAGACATGATTCGAGCTGATGCATATAATGCCTAACTCGAGACGCCGAACACTCCCTAAGGTGTTCGGTCTTTATAATAATGGGCGAACAATGCCCTAAGCTCCTAGTGTCCGTGTGCGGGCATGGTCCTCTGACGCGTCGATGCCAAAACATCGCTCTGCTTTGGTTATAGGAAGGAACCAAGGAAGAATAACAACAAGAGACGAAGAAAAAGGTTTACACAGGTCTTAATCTGAAAAGAATCCTGCATAGCGGGTCCCTACTGCACGCTCTGCTACTGTGTCTCCGTTGTGCCGTTATCACGACGGGTGTGCACGTTGTTCATCTGTAAAAGAGAGGAACTTTAGTTCGAAAACGACTCGTGCAAAAAAGGTATGTGTGAAAGAAGAAATATAAATAAGTAAAGCGGGGTTCGTATGAACTCGCGGTTGTTTGTGCGCGCAACCCCTTGTGAAGGGGTGTGCGGCTAGGGAGCCCCTAGCCTACTGATGCCGGACTCGTCCATCCGTGTCCGGGGTCTTTAAGTGACCCTCGCACTGAAATGATGCCTCGCGGACCGGGCAACTTGAGTGTAAGAGACGCGTAATTCGGTATGGCGTTGAAACGGATAAAAGCCTTTCGTCCCAAGAGTTCTCGATATCCACTTTTAAATGGGATGATATGAAAGATTAGTTTCTCGCGCCGAAAGTTGTCCGGTGATCCGAACACAACTTCTAGTAATAGGGAGCCTATGCACTTGGCGTAAGGGCTCGCGTCCACTCCTTCAAGGAAGTGCGGCTGTGTCGAATTTTAGTAGGGTCTATCCCCAACTTGCGGATTGTGTTTGAATACAGCAGGTTTAAGTCGCTGCCTCCGTCCATCAGGACTTTAGTAAATTGCAGTCCGTCGATTATGGGATCCAATATCAGGGCAGTCCATCCTACGTTTCGAACGCTTCTGGAATAATCCAGGTGGTCAAAAGTGATTGGTTGTGATATCCAATCTCTATGGTCTGCTGGGTTGGACCGTGCGAGGCTCTTTTTAGAAGGTGCCGCACTATTTTTCCGTATTATCACATGAAGTGAGTTTACTGCTTTGACCTCTTGTGGGAAAGTCTTTTGCTTCCCGGTGCTCTGCTGGTGGGGTTTATCATCTTCGCTTGACGCGTCGAGCCCCTTGTGTTTGGCGTTTAGTCGGCCGGACTGTTTGAAAACCCAACAATCTCGATGGGTATGGTTTGCAGGCCTTCCGGGGGTACTGTGGATTTGACATATCCGACCCAAAATCTTATTTAAGTTGGACAACTCATCGTTGTCATCCTTAAGAGGCGGTGTTTTGTTGTTTGGCCGCGAGCTTTTGAATCCGGCGTTGACTGCCGTGCTCTTTGGGCTTTTCTCTTTATTCCGGTGCTGCTCTTTTCTGCGCCGTGATTTTCCGTTTCCATCTCTTATCTCGGCTTGCTGCATCTTGCTAGCCAGCTATCCTCTCCCGCACAGAAGCGGGTCATGAGGCTTGTTAGCACGGACATTGTCCTCGGTTTCTCTTGGCCGAGGTATCTGGCAAGCCATTCGTCTCGGACATTGTGTTTAAAAGCTGCTAAGGCTTCGGCGTCCGGACAGTCAACTATTTGGTTCTTTTTGGTGAGGAACCTATTCCAGAATTTACGCGCTGACTCTCCCGGCTGTTGAGTTATATGACTGAGATCATCTGCATCCAGAGGGCGGACATAAGTCCCTTGAAAATTTGCTCTAAACGCGTCCTCGAGCTCTTCCCAACTTCCCATAGTGTTTTTTGGGAGGCTTTTAAGCCAATGACGGGCTGGCCCTTTGAGCTTGAGGGTAGGTATTTTATGGCGTGGAGATCATCTCCTCCGCCATGTGTATATGTAGTATATAATCTTCTATCCGCACTCGAGTCTGTTATTCCATCGTAGGCCTCTATGTTTATGGGTTTAAATCCTGCTGGGAATTCATGGTCCAGCACCTCATTGGTGAAACATAGTGGGTGTGCGGCGCCCCTGTATTTGGGTGTGCCATTATCTTCGGACACTTGACGTGTTGCCTTGCTTCCTTGGGCCTTCTTCTTTGGCCCGTAAATGGACCTGGCTGGGCCATCTATCCTTCCAGGTTCATTAGTTGGTTTATGTGTGGCGCCGCTTTCAGAATTTGGCCTGTCATCCGGCCGTCTATCCAACCAGGCAGCCTCTTTATTTTTTGACTGTGGGGGCT
Source organism: Aegilops speltoides (assembly GCA_021437245.1). Taxonomy (NCBI): domain Eukaryota; kingdom Viridiplantae; phylum Streptophyta; class Magnoliopsida; order Poales; family Poaceae; genus Aegilops; species Aegilops speltoides. Next base: position 206,491,432 of record CM038141.1, read on the forward strand.
TTGTGGCCTCCTCGTCGAATTCTGGTAGTAGCTTGTGCTTCGGGTAGCTCTTTGATTGGTGGCCATTGCCGTATTTATCCGCGGTTTTGAGCACTTTGCTCCACCTCATCCTTAGTGTGTCTTCCGCTGCTTTGAGCTTCCACTTTTCCTTCTTCAAGCTTCTTGCAGTGTTGACGAGTCTTTTCCGAAGGTTTTTACTCTCCGGCGGCGTGTCCGGCATAGGATCGTCCGGACTGTCGTTTTCGCCGGGCCTGGACTGATTATCTGACTCGTCCTGTTCGGACGGTTGCTTATCTGCATGTTCGTCGTCCACTTGTGTGCCCTGCTGTATTGCGGGGTCCTTAGGAGCATTGTTGTTGTCGAGGCGGGACTTAGGGCGGCGTCTGCGCCTCCTTTTTGGTTGTTTGTCGGCGGGGTTATCTTCTGCCGCGGCCCGTTGGTCCTCGTTATCGCTCTCTTTTGTGGTATCCACCATATATATGTCATATGACGAGGTGGTCCTATCGTGCCCTGTAGGCGCTGGTTCTTGTTCGCCCCGCATCGCCGCTCTATTCCGCCGATGTCTTGAGTCATAGTCTAGCATGTCGGTTAGATCGTCGACAGTGGCTACAAAGTGGGTGGTGGGTGGGCTCTGAATTTCTTCATCGTCCGTATCCCAACCATCCTGGCCATAGTCCGGCCAGGACTCTCCCGATAACGAGAGATGCTTTAGCGAATTGAGGATGTCGCCAAAGGGCGAGTATTGGAAGATGTCCACGGTGGTGAATTCCATAACCGGCGCCCCATCCGATTCGATTGATAGGGGCGTGGGAGGTCCGGAGTCCGGCAAGGAGTCCGTCACCTCGGAATCACGAGTTTCGCGAGGGACAAGATTAGCGTTCGCTCCATCGCCGTGGAAGTTGAAGCCCCGAGGTGGCGTCCATCCACCGATCCTCGATCTGGGCGATCGGCTCCGTACTAAGGGCCGAAACGGATTCGTGTGCGGCCACCAAGGCACTGTTCGGCGGCAGAGCTAGATCATGCCCATCGTAATAAAGGCGGCGCGCTTGGCTGTGGCTCGAGCCCGTCGAAGATCAAGTCTCCGTGGGCGCCGGCCGTGAAGTTTAGATATCCGAATCGACTGGCGGCCAGGGCGTAGCTTCGATCTGCTCCGGATGGCCAGCGAATTAGCCCACAATCTTGAAGCCGCCGAATCTGAAGATCTGTCCGGGAGAAAAGTCTCACCCTGGACAGCGTTGTTGGTTGAAGATGCCATCGAGCCAATCGGTGACGACACAGAGGAACTCTCAATGAAAGCACCAATGTCGGTGTCAAAACCAGCGGATCTCGGTAGGGGGTCCCGAATGTGCGTCTAGGCGGATGGTAACAGGAGACGGGGATACAATGTTTTACCTGTGTTCGGGCCCTCTCGATGGAGGTAAAACCCTCGCCCCGCTTGATTAATATTGATGATATGGGTAGTACAAGAGTGGATCTACCACGAGATCAAGGAGGCTAAACCCTAAAGCTAGCCTATGGTATGACTGTTGTAATGTATGTTGTGTCCTACGGACTAAAGCCCTCCGGTTTATATAGACACCGGAGGAGGCTAGAGTTACACAGAGTCGGTTACAATGGTAGGAGTTCTACATATCCGTATTTCCAAGCTTTCCTTCCACGCCAAGGAAAGTCCCATCCGGACATGGGACGGAGTCTTCAATCTTGTATCTTCGTAGTCTTGGAGTCCGGCGGACGATGATAGTCCGGCTGTCCGGACACCCCCTAGTCCAGGACTCCCTCAGTCTATTTGTTGCATTTGTAAACTTTTGAATCTTTTCCAACATTATTGAAGCTCACTAACAATTGCATCAAATTTTGTGCCACCATCCTAACCAAGCTCCACCATAAGCTTTTACTTGTGTAGGTGTGAGAACTGACAAGAATTGGTACCAATTGTCCTATTTCCTTGTTACACATTTGAGTGATCATTGACCCATCTTCAACATCGGTCAAGGAATATTTGGTATAAGTTCTTCTCTTTCTCCCACTCACATATTTGCTTGGAATGATGGATAGGCCATGTTCTTCTACCAACCCACTCTTCATCGAGCAAGACGACGACATGACATCCTATGTCACGAAGAGCCACGTCTTCGGTGCAGAAAGAGCTTTGCACCAAGAACAACAAGCAATGAGCGACCGCATCGACAATCTCGCCACCGACTTGTGACTCTCTGAGCAACGTACAAGAGACTACTTTGACTACAAGCTTGACGCTCACATACAAGAGAACGATGCCAGAATGAACAAGATCTGTGCCTTGTTGGTGAACTGCCATTCTTCCACTTCGTCCTACTCTAGACGGAGCCGTTCGAGTCGAAACACAAACGTCACCCTCTCCGGCTCAAGTACACCGACATCAAACACTCTATGCCGAGCTGCGCATCAAGACTGTCAAGCATATCAAAATCCTCTACATGGAAATCATCCACAAGAGCAAGTCAATGAGCAAGCACATTGTCATCGACAAAACCAAGTCCCTCTTGCACAAGCACAAGAACGACAACATCAGCATCTCCAAGAGGAAGAGCGAGCGCGACAACATCAAGACAAAAAAGAGGCCACGGCTCAACGTCTTCAACAACAACAACGTGAAGAACAAGCTCTTGAGGCGCAACGTGATGAGGACATCAATTCCATTGTTACACCCACAGGCCCTGCTGCTATACATACTGGACCAATTACTAGAGCTCGCGCATGCCAATTAAATTACTAGATACTTCTGTTTCTTGGTGATGATTCTAATGTTCATGAGAATATGATGCTGCCTAAATTGGATACATTTGTTTTGCTTACAAATGAAGGGCCTAGCTTGGAGAAGGATGGACATTGGAGCAAGAACAAGCATGGAGATGATGGCATGCCCAAGAGGAACAAGAACGGAGTTACAACTGTTGGTTTCAGGACATTGAATCCACCATAATGAGTGCATGAAGCATTGGACGAAATATACAAGATGCTACTTCATAACTTTCGTCCAGAGGCTAATCTAGGTGATGCGTCACCTTATTATTGGGCCAGGCCCATGTAATTTCGAAATACATAAGTATAGGCTATTTTTAGAGTCCGTATGTGTGGGGAAATAGGAGATAGGGTTGGTTTTGGACCCCTCCACCAAGGGCCACAAAATTCCCCCCTCTTCCTGCATATATACAGCCCTTAGGGCCTCGATTGGACTTTGGGTTTTGTTTAGACTAAAAGTTCGCCATAGCTGCAACTTTGCATGCTTCGTTTGTGTTCAAGGACAAGACCAAGACGTCACAGAACCCCACCTTCATTAATAAAGCTTTCCTCTTAAATTCGCAATATCCCGATTACAATCTCTGTTTCTTGATTATTCTTCGTTTGCTCGCAGGAAATAGACCCTCATGGTCAGGTTGATCGTGCTCCGGCGTGGTCAATATCCCCTCGGAAGTTGGTTTAGCGATTGCTAAGGCGCGACGTCTCGCACGTTCGTAGTCGGATCATCAAGGTCGACTCCCACAGAAAACGATAGCCACCATCTCAACAAAACATCGGGACACCTTTGGCTCTATCAAGTGGTATCAGATTTCCACGTTGCTTGGTGAGATTTTACAGTTTTTCGTATTATAGATCGAGTAAGTTCTTCATACCTACAGTCCACGCAAAAGCCATAAAAAAAATTAGGGTTGTTCATCATATCCGAACCAGTCTGAGCCTTTGCATAGCCTTTTTCAGTATTTTGCTTTGTTGAATTTGCGGTTTCACGTCGTGTCAAGTTGCTAGTCTTAGCGTCTAGTCCTTTAGAGTTTTGAGTTCTGTCACAGTTTGTCACGCCGTCGCCGCACCATCCTACCACCGCTGCCATATACCATCACCGCTGCCATATACCACCAGCACTGCCATATACCACCATATATCCACCACCAATCCGAGTTCTTTTCATATTAGGTTTGTTTTCGAGATCCGTCTATTTTCCGATTCGTGTTTCCTTGCCTGAGTAGGTTTCAGAAAAAACAAAATCCAAAAACACACTCGACAAAGAAAAATTCTGGCTATCCTATTTTTAGGTATTTCCAAACGTATTGAGACAGTCATCGTTATATAAAGTTTTTTTTTGAGCCGTTTCCAGATTTTGGGTCCGGGCAGTAAAAAAAAATTGGTCGCAAAAATTTCGTGTCTACCCTGTTATCTTGACTTGGGAAGAGTATTGAGACACTCGCCATTATAGTGATTTTTCGGCAAAAAAAATAAAAAAGATGAGCGCAAAAAAAATAAAAAAATTCAAAGTGTGCTCTTCCCTTGTTTCCATGCAGCGCCATGATTTTGTTAGTGTTGTAGGCTCGCGTCTCTGAATTGATTATTGCTAAACCTTTTTGCTACCATATCATAAGCCTTCCCAGCTCCAGATACATCTATGTCGTGCGTTTGACTCTCTCTGGTAATCGCTCTATCCAAGCATTGAGAGTTTTGACTACAACGGTTGCCGATCACCACCTGCTGCTGGGTAAGAATAGGTAAGAATTTGAGATTCGCTTGACGGATTTGTGACATCCTCCAACTTTCTAGTAGTCTGTAGGATCATATTCCTGTGTGTTTCTATTGCCGCTAACCAGGCAGGACCACAAGCCGACGAGATTGACTAGGAGAGCATGACAAACAAGGAGTTGCATGATAAATTTCAGCAAATGATGAGTGGCCAGGTGGGAGATGTGTTAAACAGATTTGAAGAGGCTATGGAGAAGATAGATGCCATGGAGAAGTCGTTCAAGACAAGACTGGATAACAAGTTTAATGAATTGCTCAAGCGTCTTCCCCAACCACCACCGGCTGCACACGTCGCACCTCTACAACTACAACAACAACAACAACATCTCCAACGCCGCCTTGCAAATCAAGTGGGACAAGCACAACCCGTTTCAATTGAGCCTAGTCAAAATTCTGGTGCCGCTGCACCTACTGCTGATGCTTCTTTGGCTCCTGCTACTGCGGCGCCTGCTGCCGAGGAGGATGACAATTATACGGGCAATTATGAGGATGAGGTTGATCAAAATAAGAATTACGTGCAGCCACCAGCACCACCACCAGTAGGTCGACCTCAGGTATATAATCGCAACGGTAGGCCTGCACCACCACCTCAGGTACGAGATAATGACCATATTCCTAAACTGAAATTGAATATTCCACCTTTTGAGGGTAGATATGTTCCTGATATATATCTTACACGGGAGTTAGAAACTGAACAACATTTTACGTTTACAATATCCCGAGGAGAGACGGGTTGCTGCTGCTATTTGTGCTTTCACTAGTTTTGCATATTTATGGTGGTCTGAACATTGTAGATTATATCCCATTCCAGCTACTTGGGCTGCTTTGAAAACTGCTATGCGTACTCATTGGGTTCCATATTATCAACGTGAATTACTTCAAAAACTGCAGCGGTTGAGACAAGTGAAAAATTCTATAGAAGAATATTATCAGGAATTACAAACTGGCATGATTGGATGTGGTATTGTTGAGGAGAATGAAGCCACGCTTGCACGTTTTATGGGTGGTTTAAATAGAGAGATTCAGACCATTCTAGAGTATAAGGAGTATACTAATATCACTCGTTTATTCCATCTTGCTTGTAAAGCTGAACTTGAAGTGCAGGATCGACAAGCATTGGCGCGAACTTACTTTTCTGCAGGTCGACTTTCATCATGGACAACGCGTGCATCTTCTACTTCCACTGCACCAGCACCTCCATCAGGTGCCACCTCCAGCCGTGATACAAGAAAGCGGGCACAACCACCACTATCTGCCAAGAACGCACCTGCCGGGCGTACACTGAGCTCTTCTTCTTCCATGGCAACAACAAGGCACACAAGTGATATTATTTTTCGTCGTTGTAAGGGAAGAGGACATTTTGCGCGAGAATGCAAATCTCAGCGTGTGATGATTGCTACTGAGGATGGTGGGTTTGTGTCCGCTAGTGACTATGATGACGAGACTTTGGTTCTCATTACAAGTGAAGAACACAGTGGAGATGATTCTGATCATGAGACGCAATACGTGGCTCCTGAAGATGCTGATAGGTATGAATGTTTAGTTGCTCAACGTGTTTTGAGTGTGCAAGTTAAATAAGCTGAGCAAAATCAGACGCATAATTTGTTCCATACAAAGGGAGTTGTGAATGAACGTTCTGTGCACGTCATCATAGATGGAGGGAGCTGCAACAACTTGGCTAGCATGGAGATGGTGGAGAAGCTATCTCTCACCACAAGACCACATCGACATCCTTACTACATCCAATGGTTCAACAACAGCGGCAAGGCTAAGGTAAAACGTACTGTTCGTGTGCATTTTAGTATCTCTACATATGCTGATTATGTTGATTGTGATGTGGTACCTATGCAAGCATGTTCCTTATTACTTGGTCAACCATGGCAATTTGATAAAAATTCTGTACTCCATGATAGAAACAATCAGTATACTTTTGTTCATAAGGATAAAAATATTACTTTGCTTCCTATGACTCCTGATTTCATTTTGGAAGATGATATTAATAGAGCTAATAAAGCAAAACAGGACAAGAATAAGAGTGAATATCAGATTGTGGCAAAAGAATTTGAGCAACAAATGAAGCCTAATAATAAACCATCTAGTGTTGCTTCTGAAATTAAATTGGAAAGTGCATGTTTATTTGCCACCAAATCTGATATTGATGAGCTAGATTTCAGCAAATCTGTTTGCAATGCTTTTGTGTGCAAAGAGGCCTTATTTTCATTCGAGGATGTGCCTTCCTCTTTGCCTCCTGCTGTCACTAACATTTTGCAGGAGTTCACTGACGTCTTTCCACAAGACGTGCCACTAGGATTACCACCTATTCAAGGGATTGAGCATCAAATTGACTTAATTCCCGATGCTTCACAGCCAAACCGTGCGCCATACCGTACCAATCCAGAGGAGACGAAGGAGATTATGTGTTAAGTACAGGAGCTTCTCGACAAAGGTTATATACGCGAATCCCTTAGTCCTTGTGTTGTTCCTATTATTCTAGTGCCAAAAAGGATGGTTCATCGCATATGTGTGTTGATTGTAGAGGCATTAATAATATTACTATTCGTTATCGTCATCCTATTCCTAGGCTAGATGATATGCTTGATGAATTGAGTGGCTCTACAATATTCTCCAAAGTTCATTTGCGTAGTGGATACCATCAAATTCGTATGAAATTGGGGGACGAATGCACCTAGTACTTTCATGAGATTAATGAACGAAGTTTTACATGCTTTCATTGGACGATTTGTGGTAGTCTATTTTGATCTTATACTGATATATGGCAGATCTTTGGAGGAACATTTGGAACATTTACATGTTGTTTTTATTGCTCTACGTGATGCACGTTTGTTGGGTCACCTTGGGCAGTGCACCTTTTGCACCGACCGAGTATATTTTCTTGGCTGTGTTGTTACTCCATAGGGAATTGAAGTTGATAAGCCAAGATTGAAGCTATTAAGAGTTGGCCGCAGCCCAAAACGGTCACACAAGTGAGGAGTTTTCTTGGCCTCGCTGGATTCTATAGGCGTTTTGTGAGAGATTTCAGCACCATTGCTGCACCTCTCAGTGAGCTTACAAAAGAAATATGTGCCTTTTGTTTGGGGAACAGCACAGGAAGAAGCCTTCACGGTATTGAAAGATAAGTTGACACATGCTCCTTTACTCCAACTTCCTGATTTTAATAAGACTTTTGAGCTTGAATGTGATGCTAGTGGAATTGGATTAGGAGGTCTGTTATTACAAGATGGCAAACCTGTTGCATACTTTTCTGAAAAATTGAGTGGGCCTAGTCTGAATTATTCTACTTATAGGAGATCTACATATCCGTATCGCCAAGCTTGCCTTCCACTCCGAGGAAAGTCCCATCCGGACACGGGACGGAGTCTTCAATCTTGTATCTTCGTAGTCTTGGTGTCCGGCGGACGATGATAGTCTGGCTGTCCGGACACCCCTAGTCCAGACTCCTCAAGAGCCCCGAACCAGGCTTCAATGACGATAAGTCCAGTAGCAGATATAGTCTTCGGCATTGCAAGGCGGGTTCTCCTTTAAGTTCCATGAACCTGCCGAGCAAAGTCCGGCTTCCTTATCAATGTTGCGCTTCTCGCTTCCACGCCCAATGTGGCCTTCTTCCACGCGTCGCGACGAATGCGAAAAGCTAGGGTATCTTTTATGTTTTACCCCCTAGCTGTGCAAATAATCTGCCTATAAGAGAGGCAAGAATCCAGATCCAAATCACACCATCTTCCTTCCGCGAATACTCATCGGAGCGCGTTTGACCTAGAATCCATTCCATCATGGACCATCGACGCGGCTCCTCTTCTCGTGCTCCCAGCCCTCTGCCAGGAGATTGGAGGAGATGCTCTATTCCGCACAACGAGCTGGTGAAGCTCCAAGTGGAGGGATATCTCCCTCCGGCCTTCATGGTTCCGGTTCGAGCCGGGCTGGCCACCTACAAAGGTGGGAAGCAAGCGGAGGCTACCCCAAGTCCCAACAAAGGGGAGCGGGTATGCTTCGTCCCCTATCTGATAAGGGGGCTCGGATTTCCTGTACATCCGTTCCTCTGCGGGCTCCTGGAGTTCTACGGACTCCAGCTTCATCACCTCACGCCTGCCTCTATCCTGCATATTGCGGGTTACGTAGCTCTTTGCGAGCTATTCCTGGGCGTGGAGCCCCATTTCACACTGTGGAAGAGGTTGTTCTGCCTTGTACCCCGCTCTCACGAGGGGTCCATATATCAAGTGGGCGGCGCCAAATCAGTGTATTGCGGACCGGATATCCATCCGGAACCCCTAAGAAGGCGTCCAAGACCGGCCTTCGAATGGTTTACATAGAAGACGCCCGCCACGGACCCTATTCGGATTGGCCTCCGGAGTTCAAGAATGCTCCTCTCGCAGAACGCTTTAGTTGGCGCCCATGAGCCCCCAACTGGAGGAAGACAAGAGCGTCCATTATTTGATGGGCCGGATAAGGTTACTGGCCCATTCCGGGTTGACCATGATTGGAGTCATGGCAACATGCATTATGCGGGGGGTGCAGCCACTACAATACAGGGGCCACCCTATGTGGGATTTCAACGGGGAGGACGATGCCACCCGTCATGGCATAAAGGGCGAGTTCGCCAAGACTCGTGAAGATCCTGTCCGGCCTGTACAAGGGGGAGAAGGAGGATTTCCTCCGGACGAACCCGTTGAATGGGTTTTCCATGAATAATCCCTGGCCTTGGGTAAGCAAACACTCTGCGCGTCCGACCCGTGCTTTCGAAGTTTAAGTTTCTTATATCGTGTTTTCGACGCAGGAGCTGCGTCAGGTTGTGGAGGACATGCTAAGTCCAGCTCCGCAACCCGAGGATCCAGAGAGATCCCAGGATCCAGCCTCCGAAGAGGATCCGGACATAAAGGTGGAGCTAATCGACGAGGTGTTCCACCAGCTCAGCATGGATAATGCTTTAGTCGCCATTACGGCTGACTACCCCGGACTATATCCGGCTTCCCAAGTGATAGTGACCGAAGTCCCGATACCATTATTTCTTCCTCGCTCATTTCTGACCTTCGCATACGATGGTGTTTTGCAGGAAGCGCCTTCAGGGCGGGAAGCCGAGCCCGCGGTGGCTGACCAACAAAGGCCAGTCTGGACCAGTGGGCGGAAGAGGAGCGTGGCGCGGACTGAAACATCGCCGCAAAGGTATAGCTCACAGTTCATTATTTGGAGCAACGTTCCTAGGAACCGTTTGAGTGCTCATGGCTTTTTGTAGGAGAAAAAGCACCCGCCGGACTGCCGGCGTGGAGGTTGCCAATCCAACCTCTACTAGCCAGGCTCCAGCACCTGGTCTGGAAGGGGAGGCGAGCGCAAGGCGCGAGCCGAACACTCCTCCAACGGAGGATGTCGACAGACTGTGCGCCACCAAGTCTGAGGTGGAGAGCACCATGAACCATAGGCGTGGCCGGACAGTATTTTGTGACGCGTGCTTCTCCCTTGAGGCATTGAATGCCTTTAACGCGGGGGACGCGCACCTCCGTGCTGCTCAAGACGGTTTTACCAGAGCCACGGAGCAGTATGTAAAAGACATACGGGTAAGAGAATTTAACAGTTATATATGCCAGTAGCCCCCGAGACTTAAAGTAGTTATGTTAACTGATTTAAGGATCATTTGAAACGCAGGATCTTACCGAAAAGAATACCCAACTGTCTCAGGAGCTGCAAGAGTGCAAGGCCCAACTTGAGGCCGCACTTGCTGCCCAGGAGGGAACACAGAGACCCCTCCTGGTAACACATTGTAAAGAAAAAATATAAGCGCTGTGCGGCGTGCGCGCAAGTCTACTAATGACATTGCAGGTGCTGCCAGACAAGATCCGGACAGGCAAGAATTACTACGCCAGCTGAAGGCCGGCGAGAGGGTGCTGAATAGAGTGCAGCAGGAAAGGAACAAGCTCCAGGATGCCCACGCCCAGCTCGGAGAAGAGCTGAAAGGTGTTCGGGCCGAGCTGTCTGGCTCCGTTAAGGAGAATCAGCGGCTTCCTCGCAGCATCTATAGTAAGTGCTTAAGCGAACTCCTTTGAAAAGAAGAGTTCGGCGAGGAAGTCAATTGACAAAATATGTCTGTCGGTATACTCACAGGTCGCCCTGCAGAGGAGATGCCCGTATCGACGGGTGATCAACTTCCCTAACTGTTGCGGCTGCTCGAATGAGTTCGGCAGGCGATGAGCGGCACCGTTCAGGCTTTATGGCCGGCCCTTTCCCTGCCCGAAGGCCTTGGGGAGCTTACGGAGAAGCTTCAGGGAATGCGACAGCGCTTCCGTTTATGGAAGATTTCGACCTGCCGCCAAGGTGCCAGGGAGGCCTGGGCCATGGTGAAGACGCGGTACAAGAAGGCGAATCCCAACCATATGGCCGAGGTCGGACCTATGGGGCCCGACGGGAAGGAGATCCCTGTGAGTTTAGTATACGGCCAGGTAGAGTTGGCCGCTAAATTTTCCTAACGGGACTGTAAATTGGACAGCCTGTTAGACGGGATTGAGGAGGAATACAGTCAGTCAATGTGACCATGTATTTTAAAATGACATGTAAAATGCCTTCTAGCCGGATTGTAGATCGTTTGTCTTTGCCGACCTTTTCACTTCAACCTCGGGACCCTAGAGTCCGGAGTGTGTCCGAATACCTTCTCGGTTAAAAAACAACCGTGGCATGCATGGAGACCAAAGCGTAGGGTCATTAGTGCTTTATCGCACAAGTGCCCAACTAGTTATGTTATATTACATGGTTAGTAAGAAACATCTTCCAGGAGAATAGTTCCGTTAAGGGTTCCTTTCTCTGGGAGGCATGCCCTAAAGTGCATGTCCGACTGCGAAAAGAGCAAAAAAACAGCTGGGGCAGATAAATAAGTAGGTAAAAATCATCTTTCAAGTCACCGATCAATATTCCCTTAAGAACGCTTAGCTTTCGGCTTCACCCACCGAGGTACACATCCAAATGACCCGGCAAGAATAATCACGAGGTGCTCCCTTTACCTCCTAGCTGAACAATTAGGAACGTAGGCGTAAGCATAGGAGCCAGGCAACCCAGCTTGGCCAAAACTTAAGTCATATCGATGAATATAATGGTGAGTAAAAGGTACATGTGGAAGCTTGACACATGTGCTGGGCATGAAGCCCTTATAATTGAGCTTCTGGTAAAGAAGCCCCCAGGTATAATGAGTGTGGATGGCACATCAAGTATGTGCGAACAATGCGCAAGTAGGCCCATAAGGGCTTTTTAGGGTTAAGAGAAGAAAGTGAAACAAAAGACAGCTGAAGTGTAAAAATTTGGACGGGGAAGGGGCGAACTCTTAGTCCAAATACTAGGCATAGAATCTTCGGAGGCGGGCTGCGCTCCATGGGTTCGGCTCGAGTCGGTTGTCCGACGATTTCATAGACGGTATGTCTCCCGTCAGACTTGATCGATAATGAAGGGCCCTCCCATTTGGGCTTGAGCTTGTCCTTTTTCTTGTCCGCAGCGAGAACTAGTTCGCCAACGTTGTAAGTCTTGGCCCGTACTTCTCTGCTTTGATATCTTCGAGCCTGCTGCTGATAGAATGCGGAACGAGCCTTGCCGACGTCGCGTTCTTCCTCCAATGCGTCCAACTTGTCCTGCCGATCCAGATCGGCTTCTCTTTCTTCGTACATGCGCACTCGAGGTGAGTCATGAATGATGTCGCAGGCGAACTCGCCTCGCGCCGTATACCATAAAAAATGGTGTGAATCCGGTAGTACGGTTGGGCGTTGTCCGCAGCCCCCAGAGTACGGAGTCGAGCTCCTCTACCAGTGCGTGTCAGATTTCGTAAGTGACCGCACTAGTCTGGGTTTAATGCCGCTCATTATTAGACCATTTGCTCGTTCCACTTGACCGTTGGTTTGAGGATGATAGACTGAAGCGTAATCGAGCTTAATGCCCATATTTTTGCACCAGGATTTGACCTCGTCGGCCGTGAAGTTCGTGCCGTTATCGGTGATGATGCTGTGGGGGACACCGTAACGGTGTACTACCCCGGAGATAAAGTCTATCACTGGTCCGGACTCTGCCGTTTTGACTGGTTTGGCCTCTATCCATTTGGTGAATTTATCCACCATGACCAATAGGTACCTTTGCTTGTGGGTTCCTCCTTTAAGGGGTCCAACCTTGTCAAGCCCCCATACCGCGAACGACCAGGTAATGGGTATAGTTTTTAGGGCGGTGGGTGGCATATGGCTCTGATTAGCAAAGAGCGGGCGACCGACGCATCTTTGGACTAAGTCCTGAGCATTTGCCCGGGCCGTCGGCCAATAAAATCTCAGACGGAATGCCTTTCCTACAAGGGCCCGAGCTGCGGCGTGGTGTCCGCCTAGTCCGGCATGAATTTCAGCCAGAAGGTTTCGCCCTTCCTCTTCGGAGATACACCTTTGAAGGACTCCGGTTGTGCTTTTCTTATAAAGTTCTCCCTCATGGACCTTGTAGGCTTTAGATCACCGGACAATACAGTGGGCCTCGTTTTGGTCTTCGGGAAGTTCCTGCCTAAGCAAGTAGGCTAGGAATGGTTCTGTCCACGGGGCGATTACTTCCATTATGTCGTGGGCTAAAGGTGTTATGTCATCGGCTGAATCGTCGGTTGGTGCGGCTTTTTCCGGTTTGTTATTTCCGGACTCCTCTTCCCATAGTACGGATGGCTTGAAGAGCCGTTCCAGGAAGATGTTTGGAGGGACAGCGTCACGTTTTGCGCCGATGCGTGCCAGTACGTCGGCTGCTTGGTTATTATCTCGGGCTACGTGATGGAATTCAAGTCCTTCAAACCGAGCTGACATTTTTAGGACAGCGTTGCGATATGCTGCCATTTTCAGATCCTTGGCGTCAAAGTCTCCATTTATCTGGGATATTGCAAGGTTTGAATCCCCGCGCACCTCTAGGAGTTAAATGCCCATGGAGATTGCCATCCGGAGGCCATGTAAAAGGGCCTCGATTCGCCGCGTTGTTGGAGTCCGTACATTATCTGAAATCACGATTGATCGTGTCCCGGTTGGGGACGCCAAACGACGCCAGACCCCAATCCGGCCAACATTTTAGAGCCGTCGAAGTGCATAATCCAATTGGAGTATGCGCTGTACTCTTTAGGGAGTTCGGCTTCGGTCCATTCAGCAACAAAGTCAGCCAAAACTTGTGACTTTATAGCTCGCCGAGGTTTGTAAGTTATATCGAATGGTAAGAGCTCAATTGCCCATTTTGCAATCCTGCCCGTCGCGTCGCGGTTGTTTATAATGTCGTTGAGTGGTACTTCGGAGGCCACTGTTATCGAACACTCTTGAAAGTAGTGTCGGAGCTTCCGGGATGCCATGAACACCGTGTACGCTATCTTTTGATAGTGCGGGTAACGGGACTTGCAGGGGGTTAACACTGTGGATACGTAGTACACTGGTTTTTGAAGAGGGAATTTTTGCCCTTCTGTCTCTCGTTCGACGACGAGTACCGCGCTTACAACTTCATGTGCTGCTGCAATGTATAACAACATTGGTTCGCCCAGGTTGGGCGCAGCCAGGACCGGATTTGTTGCCAATATGGCCTTTATTTCTTCGAGTCCGCAAAGGGCAGATCCGCCCACTGGTGTTCAGCGCTTAAGGAGGCGATAGATGGGCAGTGCCTTTTCTCCCAAGTTGGAGATAAAGCGGCTTAAAGCCGCTACGCATCCAGTCAATTTTTGTATCTGTTTGAGGTCTTTTGGAATATCCAGCTATGACAGAGCTCGGATCTTGGCTGGGTTTGCTTCAATTCCTCTACCGGATACAATGAAGCCCAGCAGCTTTCCGCCTGGTACGCCGAAAACACATTTTTCCGGATTCAGCTTGATGTCATATGCTCTGAGGTTGTCGAATGTGAGCCTCAAATCATCTACTAGAGTTTCGACGTGTTTGGTTTTGATGACTACGTCGTCTACGTATGCCTCTACTGTTTTGCCGATCTGGGTTGCCAGACATGTTTGAATCATGCGCTGATATGTTGCGCCGGCATTTTAAGTCCGAAGGGCATCGTGTTGAAGCGAATGATCCATATGGAGTGATGAATGCCGCTTGCGGCTTGGTCCGCTCGCCATCTTGATTTGATGGTAGCCGAGTATGCGCAAGGAAGCACAATGAATCGTGTTCCGCCGTAGCATCGATTATCCGGTCGATGCGGGAGGGGAAGGGATCCTTTGGGCAGGCCTTGTTGAGGTCTTTAAAATCGACACATAGGCGCCAGGATTTGTCCTTCTTGGTACCATTACAAGGTTTGCTAGCCAATCCGGTGTTTGATATCTCCGATGAATCCGCTTCCAATAGTTTGGCTAGCTCTTCTCCGTTGCTCGTCTTTTGGGTTCGAAAATCGTCAAGAGCCTGTTTGATCGCTTGAATCCTTTTAGGATGTTTAGGCTGTGTTCTGCCAATCTGCGTGGGATTCCGGGCATATTCGAAGGGTGCCAGACGAAAATGTCCCAATTTTCCCGAAGGAATTCTCGCAGATCGGCGCGTCACGCCGTGGTTCAACTGCGCCCGATGGAAGCCATCTTTGTCGGGTCCGTTGGATGGACCTGGAATTTTACTATTTCATCTGCTGGTTTAAAGGAGGTGGACTTGGATCTCTTATCGAGTATCACATCATCCCTATTCACCGTAGAGCGCAGCGCGGTGAGTTCTTCTGCCGCTAGGGCTTTGGATAGTGCCTTCAGGGCTAATGCGGCTGACTTGTTTTCGGTGTGGAGTGCTATGTCCGGATCACTAACGAGAGTGATTATTCCACCGGGCCCAGGCATTTTGAGCTTCATGTACCCGTAATGGGGTACGGCTTGAAAAATTGTGAATGCCTCTCGTCCTAATATAGCGTGATATCCGCTGTTGAACGGGGCCACTTGGAACGTGACTTCTTCAAGATCAGTAATTGTCCGGTGAGCCAACACCACATCGAGTGTGATTTTTCCGGTGCAGCGCTTCCTGCTAGAGATTATTCCTCTGAATGTTGTGCTGCTTCGCTCAATGCAGCTCCAGTCTATTTCCATTTTTTGAAGAGTTTCCTTGTAGATGAGGTTTAGTCCGCTGCCGCCATCCATGAGGACCTTTGTAAGTCGAAAGTCGTCCACTATTGGACTAAGTACCAAAGGCGGCTGGTGCTCGGGCTGTTCGAATTTAGGTTCGTCGCTGGCGTTGAAGGTGATGGCTGTGTCGCTCCATGGAATTGTTGTTGCTACTTGGCAGACTTCGGCGAGGCCGCGGATTGTTCGTTTCCACACATTATTTGATGTGAAAGTCTCGAAGACTGTTGATACCGTACCGGTATTGTTGGAGTGGTTTTCCGGGGCTAGAAGCTCCTCGCCACTTTTGGCCACCTGCCGTAATATCCAACATGCTCGAAGGCTATGTGTTGGGACAGCGCCCTCTGTACTGTGAATTTTACAGGGTCCGCTAAGCCATCCTTCTAGTACGGTTCCGTGCCCTCTATGGGGTTTTTGCTTTTTGGTTTTTGTATCTGGGGCCTGAGTGTAATGCACCCTTCTGTTGCGGACTAGGGTTGTATTCGGGGCCGGATTGTCCCAAAACTGATTTTTGGTTTTTCGGAAACTCTCCATCGCACAGTACTTTCATACTATAGACGCTAGGTCGGCGAAGCGTGTAATTTCACGACGGCTGATGGCGTTCAATATTCCCTTGTCCGTGCAATTATTGCAAAAAATTGAGATTTTGTTTTCCTCTCGGCAGTCCTTTATCCTGTACATAACCAGGAGGAATCGCCCAAAGAGTGATGTATTGCTTCAGCGGCTCTTGCCAGATAGAGATAGATCGATATGTCCGGGCGGGTGGGTGGAATAAAGTCCGAACCCTACCCATCTCAAGGCTTGAAGGTCGTGAAGTTTCCAAATTTGAAGCTTGATTGCTGGACGTTGTCCAACGAGTCCGTCCGATGCCTAACTTTAAGTTCAGAGCTTGACGAAGTCCGCCCTCCGCTGAATCCGCATGGAGGGTTCGGGAGCCCGGACATGACTAGTTTTCAAGACAGAGAAGAGTCGCCGATTGTTCCTCTACCACCGCGACGGTGGGTGACCCGGGAGAGTTAATCTCTCGATCGGTTTTAAGCCCAATCTGATTGTAGTCCGTAGCGACTCCTGTGGTCGCGATGCGATCCAAGAGCTCGTTGACCGACGAGAGCTCTATTGGATCCAGCCGCTCGGCAAATTCCGAGTGACGTGAAGATTGCTTTTGACGATTTGAGAAGTCATTGTCGGCGGTGGCCGGACAAAGGTCATAAGAAAACCACCCAGCTGGATAGTTTGGCCGGCGCCAAGGCCCCTTTATAAAAATACCGCCCTTGAAGACGGGTGGAGGCATCCTTCTGTCGGCGACGACACGAGGAACTCTCAATGAAAGCACCAATGTCGGTGTCAAACCGGCGGATCTCGGTAGGGGGTCCTGAATCTGTGCGTCTAGGCGGATGGTAACAGGAGACGAGGGACACGATGTTTTACCTGTGTTCGGGCCCTCTTGATGGAGGTAAAACCCACGCCCCGCTTGATTAATATTGATGATGTGTATTACAAGAGTGGATCTACCACGAGATCAAGGAGGCTAAACCCTAGAAGCTAGCCTATGGTATGATTGTTGTCATGGATGTTGTGTCCTACGGACTAAAACCCTCCGGTTTATATAGACACTGGAGAGGGCTAGGGTTACACAGAGTCGGTTACAATGGTAGGAGATCTACATATCCATATCGCCAAGCTTGCCTTCCACGCCAAGGAAAGTCCCATCCGAACACAGGACAGAGTCTTCAATCTTGTATCTTCGTAGTCTTGGAGTCCGGAGGACGATGATAGTCCGGCTGTCCGGACACCCCCTAGTCCAGGACTCCCTTAGAGGTCGTCTACGGTTTCAACCCGTTGTCCCCATTGGACATTATTCCTCTACCACTACAGAGCACACCAACATGGACGCGAGTGCACGAGTGAACTACCTCAAGATAGATGCATCAAGATACAAGGCACACCATCGAGCACCAAGTACAACAACTCACGACCAAGCTCAACATCAACAACCAACCCATGATATTCAACATTGGAGATCTTGTGTGGCTACACCTTCGCAAGGAATGCTTCCCCAACGAACGCAAGTCCAAACTTCTACCACGAGCCGATGGACCTTGAACGCTACAACAACAATGCTTACAAGATCGACATCCCTTGCGACAAGTACTCCGAGAGCGACATCTTCAACATCAACGATCTCTCCCCATACCATGGTGATGAGGATTTCGATCCGAGGTCGGACCTTTCCCAAGGGAGGGGAGATAATGCGGAGCATCTAATGAGGACACCAATACCATTGTTACACCCGCAGCCCCTGCTACTATACATACTGGGCCAATTACTAGAGCTCGCGCACGCCAATTAAATTACCAGGTACTCTCGTTTCTTGGTAATGATTCTAATGTTCATGAGAATACGATGCTGCCTAAATTGGATACATTTGTTTTGCTTAAGAATGATGGGCCTAGCTTGGAGAAGGATGAACATAGAAGCAAGAACAAGCATGGAGATGATGGCATGCGCAAGGGAAACAAGAACGGAGTTTCAAGTGATGATTTCAGGACTTTGGAGCCACCGTAATGGGTGCATGAAGGCTTGGACAAATTATACAAGATGCCACTTCACAAATTTCGTCCAGAGGCTATTATAGGTGCTGCGTCACCTTATTATTGGGCCAGGCCAATGTAATTTCGAAATATAGAAGTATAGGCTATTTTTAGATTCCGTATATGTGGGAAAATAGAGTTAGGGTTGGTTTCGGACCCCTCCTACAAGGGGCCACGAAATTCCTCCCCTCTTCCTCCTTATATACAGCCCTTAGGGCATCGTTTAGACTCTAGGTTTTGTTTAGATTAAAAGTTCGCCATTGCTGCAACTTCGCGTACTTCGTTTGTGTTCAACGACCAAACTGAGACGTCACAGAACCCCACCTTCATTAATAAAGTTTTCCTCTTAGATTCGCAATATCCAGATTGTAATCACAGTTTCTTGCTTGTTCTTCATTTGCTCGCAGGAAACAGACCCTCGTGGTCAGGTGGATCGTACCCCGACATGGTCAATAACCCCTCGGAAGTGGTTTAGCGATTGCTACGGCGCGACGTCTCGCACGTTCGTAGCCAGATCATCAAGGTCGACTCCCACAGAAAATTATAGCCACCATCTCATCGAAACATCGGGACACCTTTGCCTCTATCAAGTGGTATCAGATTTTAAGGTTGCTCGGTGAGATTTTACAGTTTTTCATAGTTTAGATCGAGTCTGTTTCTTCATACCTATAGACCACGAAAAAGCCAAAAAAATTAGGGTTAGTTTATCCTATCTGAACCAATTTGAGCCTTTGCATAATCTTTCTGTATTTGCTTTGTTGAATTTGCGGTTGCATCGTCATGTCAAGTGCTGGTCTTAGCGTCTAGTCCTTTAGAGTTTCGAGTTCACTTCATAGGTTGTCACGTCACCGCTGCCATATGTCACCACCGCATCATCATCATTGCTGCGGCCATATACCACCACCGCACCAACTTCATCGTCGCTGCCATATACCACCACCACATATTCACCGAAATTTTGAGTCCATATACGCCACCACATATCCGCCACCATCACGCCAATCCGAGTCCACCGGCAACATATATCCGCCACCAGTCCTAGTCCGAGTCTAGTATTTTGTTACTTTGTTTTGGATTTCGAGATCACGCCATACTCCGAGTCGTGACAGAGTAGGACTCCTGAACTTTCATACTACCCGCAGTAGAAAAATAGTTCCAGTTTAAGAAAAAAGAGGAAATTCTGGAAACTTCTGGCGAGCTAGTTTTTAGACCATTTGTAGACTTTTTCAAAAAAAATTGTTGCAGAGTAAAAAAAAGAGGAAAAAAGTGAAAAAAAAGAAAAAAACATTCAGAGCGTGCTCCTCCCTTGTTTACGTCCAGCGCCGTGATTTTGTTAGTGCTCTAGGCTCGCGTCTCTAGCACGGTCTAGCCTAGGAGCAGCATAGTACCGTCACTGAGCGTTTATTCAACTTTGTATCTCTGTATTGATTGTTGCCGACCCTTTTTGCTACCATATTATAAGCCTTCCTAGCTCCACATACATCTACGTCGTGCGTTGGACTCTCCCTCGTAATTGCTCTATCCAAGCTTTGAGAATTCTGACTACAACGGTTGCCGAACACCGCCTGCTGCTGGGTAAGAACTAGTAAGAATTTGAGATTTGACGGATTTGTGACACCCACCACCACCACTTGTTAGTAGTCTGTAGGATCATATTCTTGTGTGTTTGTATTGCTGCTAACCATGGCAGGATCACAAGCAGATGAGATTGACTGGGAGAACTTGACGAACAAGGAGCTCCATGATAAGTTTCAACAAATGATGAGTGGACAGGTGGAAGATGTGCTAAACAGATTTGAAGAGGCCATGGAGAAGATTGATGGCATTGAGAAGGCGTTTGAAACAAAGCTTGATAACAAGTTAACTGAATTGCTCGCGTGTTTTCCACAACCACCGCCCGCTGCACCTGTCGCACCTCTACAGCAAAAACAACAACAACAACAACAACAACAACAACAACAACAACAACAACAACAACAACAACAACAACAACAACAACAACAACAACAACTTTGCCTTCCAAATCAAGTGGGACGAGCAGTGCATGTTCCCCTTGAGCCTGGTCAAAATTCTGGTGTCGTTGTGCCTACTCTAGATATGTCTATAGCTCCTCCTGCTACTGTAGGGGTGGAGGACCAGTACGAGGATGACGTTGATCGAAATCAAAACTACGTGCAACCACCAGCACCACCAGCACCAGGTCCTCCTCATGCATATCATCGCAACGGTAGGGCTGCACCACCACCTGAGGTACGAGATCATGACCATTTTCCTAAACTAAAATTAAATATTCCACCATTTGAGGGTAGATATGTTCCTGATATATATCTTACTTGGGAGTTAGAAACTAATCAATGTTTTACATGTTTACAATATCCTGAGGAGAGACGTGTTCCTGCTCCTGTTTGTGCTTTCACTAGTTTTGCATGTGTTTGGTGGTCTAAACATTGTAGATTATATACTATTCCAGCTACTTGGGCTGCTTTGAAAACTGCTATGCGTACTCGTTGGGTTCCACCATATTATCAATGTGAATTGCTTCAAAAATTGCAGCGTTTAAAACAAGGAAATTCTTTTGTAGAAGAATATTATCAGGAATTACAAACTGGCATGTTAGATGTGGTATTGTTGAGGAGAATGAAGCTATGCTTGCACGTTTTATGGGTGGATCAAATAGAGAGATTCAAACCATTCTAGAGTATAAGGAGTACACTAATATCACTTGTTTATTCCATGTTGCTTGTGAAGTTGAACATGAAGTGCAGGATCGACAGGCATTGGCGCGAACTAACTTTTCTGCAGGTCGACCTTCATCATGGACACCGCGTGCATCCTCTACTTCCACTCCACCAGCACCTCCATCAGGTGCCACCTCCAGCCGTGATACAAGAAAGCAGGAACAACCACCACTATCTGCCGAGAGCACACCTGCCGGGCCTGCATAGAGCTCTTCACAGCAAGCGGATGTCCGGCCCTTAGCGGAGGACCGGTGCCTGAAGACCAGCCTACGCCAGCTACAGACCTCCGAGCGAGCGGACGTCCGACACGCACCGGACGTATGGCAATATTAATGGAATTTCGAGATTTCCGGACGTCCGATGTCCCGACCACAGTACACTTTCAGCGGACGTCTGATGCTAGTGGACGACCGGTCCCCTGGAACCACCGGACGCCCGGTGCCCAGCAGACGTCCGGTACCTGGCTGTGTCTAGTTGCGGGCTGAAGCCCATGTATCCCCCACTTACCCCTTCGTGGCCCTAGACTATATATACTCCTCCACCTCCTCCTAGTTAAGGTAGGTTTAGCCCATTTGAGAAAGTGCTTTGCTCATCCATACAGATCTACTCCTCGTCAGAGACCGTGGCCTCTTCGGAGAAGATCCATCTTGGATTCAAGACCCCCTCATGGGTGGACCCCATCAAGACCTCCTTTGGAGATGAACTACCGCCTCTTGTATCGTCCTTTGTTGGATTTAGATCATGTATCACTTTGTGTCTCGAGAATCTAGCATATGTGTGACCTTATTCTCGTCGGTTGACTGTTTTCTCGTGTGTTTCCCTCATTTCCCCTCTCGTGTTATTCGTGTTCTTGGTAGGATTCTCTCCAAACGTGAAATACCGGGCATCTAGGGTTCTATCCTACATTATCTTGGTATCATGAGTCACGTTGATCATATTTTTGGAGCCCCTACCCTTTGTTTTCTAGCTTGATTTGGTTGATTTCGTCCTAAATCCTAAAATCCCCACCAAAAATAGCCCAATTTTTTTTGTGATTTGTTGGTTTGATGATGTTTTGTTGATTTTGATCCGTGGATTTGTTGTGTTACTAGTGGATCTATCTGTCCCCCAAGTTTCCCCACTTTCCATCCACGAAATATCTGCAATTTTGCTCCTGAAATCATCAAATTCCACTCAAAATCGTGTCCCAGAGCTCAAATCCTGCGTTGATCCCGACCCACCGAACGACCGCCACTTTACTGGACGTCCAGAGCTCCAGAAACCACCAGACATCCGCTACTTACCGGACGTCCGGCATCCCATTCCAGAACGAAATTAGCGGATTTCTGAGCTCGGCCGAACGTCCGGCCATCGGACATCCATCCATTTTCGGACGTCCGCTACGTGTAGATATTGACTTCGGCTGATTCTTGTTTCGGCCATAACTAATTCATCCGAACTTCGATTTTGACGTTCTTTAGCTTGTTTTGAAGATATTGACATCCCCCATCCCACAAAATATCACCAACATCATTTGACTCCATCAAATTTTGTGAATTTGGCATCTTTGCCTAGGGCTTCCACCACATCATCCACTACACCACCACCAACTTCCGCAACCTAACCCTTTTTGTTCACCTTAGCAGTAGTGGTTGCTTGAGTAGTGATTCGAGTCTCCGAAGGTGTTTCGGCTACTAAGGGATGGTTACTTCTTCATAAACTACCACCACTACTTCCGTATAACCTTGCCCACTATACCGTTCCACCGCCTTCAAGATGATGAAGGGGAAGTAGAATTGATTAAGGCCCGAATCTCCTCCATCATTGCATCTTGATCCTCTTTTTGTGCGGAAAGCTTCTTGTCGATGTAGTTCCATTTCCTTGCTTCGGAGTGATGAATGTCTTTGGAGAGGTTGTCGATGCGCTCTCGCAATCTTGATTGTGCGCCTTGCATTTGTCGTTGTAGATCGAAGATGGACGCTTTGGTGATGTAGTTGTTCACGCCGTTGTTGTTGTCGAGGACCAGAGAGGAAATGCCTTGCCTATCCATCACAAGACTCGAGCAAATATGAGTGGAAGAAAGGAGAGAACTATACCAAATGTACCTTGACCGATGTTGAAAATGGATCAATGATCACTCAATTATGTAACAAGGAAATAGCACAATTGGTACCGATCCCGTCAATTTCTCACACCTACACAAGTAAGGCTTTGGGTGGAGCTCGGTGAGGATAGTGGCACAAAAAATTTGATGCAAAATGTTAGCAAGTCAATATGTTGAAAGCGATTCACAAATTTGCAAGTGAAATAAGTAGACTGAAAGCAATGAATGGCACATGGAAACACACACACAGATAGATAATTTGGCTCGACCCCTATGACGATGGTCGTGTCGAAGCGCACCTGCACATGACTAGTGATAGAGGCAAAGGTGTCACGTCTTTCGATGAGATGGTGGCTATCGTTTTGGAGGAAGTTGACTATGACGATCCGACTACGAACGTGCGAGGACGTCGCGCCTTAACAATCGCTAAACCAACTCCGAGAGGTTATTGACCACGCCGGAGCACGATCAACCTGACCACGAAGGTTTGTTTCCTGCAGGCAAACGAAGAACAAGCAAGAAACTAAGATTGCAATCTGGATATTGCGAATATAAGAGGAAATCTTTATTGATCAAGGTGGGGTTCTGTGACGCCTTTGTCTGGTCATTGAACACAAACGAAGTACGTGAAGTTGCAGCTATGGCGAACTATAATCTAAACAAAACCCAAAGTCTAAACGATGCCCTAAGGGCTGTATATATGGAGGAAGAGGGGGGAATTTCGTGGCCCTTGGTGGAGGGGTCCGAAATCAACCCTATCTCTTGTTTCCCCACACATACGGACTCTAAAAATAGCGTATACTTATGTATTTCGAAATTACATGGGCCTGGCCCAATAATAGGGTGACGCAGCACCTAGAATAGCCTCGGTACGAAATATATGAAGTGGCATCTTGTATATTTCGTCCAAGGCTTCATGCACCCATTATGGTGGCTTCAAAGTCCTGAAATCATCACTTGTAACTCCATTCTTGTTCCCCTTGCGCATGCCATCATCTCCATGCTTGTTCTTGCTCCAATATTAATCCTTCTCCAAGCTAGGCCCTTCATTTGTAAGCAAAACAAATATATCCAATTTAGGCAGCATCATATTCTCATGAACATTAGAATCATTACCAAGAAACAAAAGTACCGGTAATTTAGTTGGCGGCGCGAGCTCTAGTAATTGGTCCAAGATGTATAGCAGCAGGGCTGCGGTGTAACAATGGTATTGATGTCCTCATCATCCTCCCCTTCTTGAAATGAAGTCGTCCTCGACGGAAGTTCATCTTCCTCACCCAAATAAGGCTTCAAATCTGCAATGTTAAAAGTGGGACTAACCCCAAAATCTGCAAGCAGCTCAAGTTTATATGCATTATCATTTATTTTCTCCAACACCTTAAAGGGACCATCAGCACGTGGCATTAGCTTTGATTTGCGCAAATCAGGAAATCTATCCTTACGCAAATGTAACCAAACAAGATCTCCAGATGCAAACACAACATGTTTTCTACCCTTATCTCGAGCAAGTTATATTTAGCATTCATACGCTCAATGTTTTCTTTAGTTAACTCATGCATTTTTAAAATCAATTCAGCACGCTGTTTGGCATCAAAATTAACCTTCTCCGAAGATGGAAGAGGTAACAAATCAATAGGTGCACGAGGTAGGAAACCATACACAACTTCAAAAGGGCACATCTTAGTAGTAGAATGCAATGAACGATTATAAGAAAATTCAATATGAGGCAAGCATTCCTCCCACATTTTCTTATTATTCTTCAAAACAGCCCGAAGCATAGTAGACAATGTTCTATTGACTACTTCAGTTTGTCCATCAGTTTGGGGCGACAAGTAGTACTAAAAAGCAGTTTAGTCCCCAACTTAGCCCATAAACATCTCCAAAAGTGGCTAAGAAATTTAGTATCACGATCTGAAACAATAGTATTTGGCACACCATGCAAGTGAATAATTTCACAAAAGAACAAATCAGCAACATTAATAGCATCATCGCTTTTATGACATGGTATAAAGTGTGCCATTTTCGAGAATCTATCCACGACAACAAATATGCCATCCCTCCCCTTCTTTGTTCTAGGTAAACCTAAAACAAAGTCCATAGATATATCCTCCCAAGGAACACTAGGTACAGGCAAAGGCATATATAAACCATGAGGATTGAGTCGTGACTTAGCTTTTTGACATGTAATGCAGCGAGCAATAAAACGCTCAACGTCCCGTCTCATCTTTGGCCAAAAGAAATGTGTAGCAAGTACGTCCTCCGTCTTCTTCACGCCAAAGTGTCCCATTGGTCCTCCTCCATGTGCCTCCTGCAACAACAAAAGACGAACGGAGCTAGCTGCAATGCATAGCTTGTTAGCACGGAACACAAATCCATCATTAACGACGAACTTGTTCCATGCTCTTCCTCCTTTACAATTATGCAATACATCTTTAAAATCAGGATCATTCACATATTGATCTTTGATGGTCTCCAAACCAAATATTTTGAAGTCAACTTGTGAAAGCATAGTATAGCGACGAGACAATGCATTAGCAATAACATTTTCTTTACCCTTCTTGTGTTTAATGACATAAGGGAAAGTCTCAATGAATTCAACCCATTTAGCATGTCTACAATTCAGTTTAGCTCGACTTTTAATATGTTTCAAAGATTCATGATCAGAATTTATAACAAATTCTTTGGGCCATAAATAATGTTGCCATGTTTCTAAAGTCCGAACAAGGGCATATATTCTTTATCATAAGTAGAATAATTCAGACTAGGCCCACTACATATTTCGGAAAAGTATGCAACAGGTTTGCCATCTTGTAATAACACACCTCCTAATCCAATTCCACTAGCATCACATTCAAGCTCAAAAGTCTTATTAAAATCAGGAAGTTGGAGTAAAGGAGCATGTGTCAACTTATCTTTCAATACCGTGAAGGCTTCTTCCTGTGCGGTACCCAAAACAAAAGGCACATCCTTCTTTGTAAGCCCATTGAGAGGTGCAGCAATGGTGTTGAAATCTCTCACAAAACGCCTATAGAATCCAGCGAGCCAAGGAAAACTACTCACTTGTGTGACCGTTTTGGGCTGCGGCCAACTCTCAATAGCTTCAATCTTGGCTTTGTCAACTTCAATTCCCTGTGCAGTAACGACATTGCCAAGAAAAGATACCCGGTCGGTGCAAAAGGTGCACTTCCCAAGGTTACCAAACAAACGTGCATCACGTAGAGCAATAAAAACAGCACGTAAATGTTCCCAATGTTCTTCCAAAGATCTCCTATAAATCAATATGTCATGAAAGTAAACTACCACAAATCATCTAATGAAAGCATGTAAAACTTCGTTCATTAATCTCATGAAAGTACTAGGTGCATTAGTTAACCCAAAATGCATGACTAACCACTCATATAATCCAAACTTAATTTTAAATGCCGTTTTCCATTCATCTCCCAATTTCATACGAATTTGATGATATCCACTACGCAAATCAACTTTGGAGAATATTGTAGAGCCACTCAATTCATGAAGCATATCATATAGCCTAGGAATAGGATGACGATAACGAATAGTAATATTATTAATGCCTCTACAATCAACACACATATGTGATGTACCATCCTTTTTCGGCACTAGAATAGTAGGAACAACACAAGGACTAAGGGATTCACAGATATAACCTTTGTCGAGCAGCTCCTATACTTGACGATAATCTCCTTCGCCTCCTCTGGATTAGTGCGGTATGGTGCACGGTTGGGTAATGATGCACGGGAATTAAGTCAATCGATGCTCAATCCCTCGAATGGGAGGTAATCCGGTGGCACGTCTTGTGGAAAGGCGTCGACAAACTCAGAAAGAGGCAAGAGAAGTCACATCCTCGAATGAAAATAATGCGGTGGCACTCTTCATTTGTTGCTTGTGGAAAGAGCGTCGACAAACTCTGCAAAATGTGTCGTGTTAGTGACATCTCCATGCTAGCCAAGAAATGGAACAATATGTGCCTCTGAGGCAAAGATGATCAAGTCACATCCTCGAATGAAAATAATGCCTCTCTCGCATAATTGCACACAAATAATATCCTTGTGTGCCCTCTCAGATTTGCTGAAATCTAGCTCATCAATATCAGTTTAGTGGCAAGCATAGCAAGCATAGCTTCATTCTCCTCAACAAGTCTACAAATGGTCTAAAACTGCCTAGCCGCAATTTTCCTGCACTTGTTACAAACTGGCATTCTAGAGTATGCTTGCACATTTAGATGTGGTTTTGTTGAGGAGAATGAAGCTATGCTTGCACGTTTTATGGGTGGATTAAATAGAGAGATTCAGACCATTCTAGAGTATAAGGAGTATACTAATATCACTCGTTTATTCCATCTTGCTTGTAAAGTCGAACGTGAAGTGCGTGATCGACAGCATTGGCGCCAACTAACTTTTCTCGCAGGTCGACCTTCATCATGGACACCGCAAGGCATCTTCTACTTCAATTGCACCAGCACCTCCATCAGGTGCCACCTCCAGCCGTGATACAAGAAAGCAGGCACAACCACCACTATATGCCAAGAGCGCACCTGTCGGGCCTGCACAGAGCTCTTCTTCTTCCATGGCATCAACATGGCACACAAGTTATATTATTTGTCATCATTTTAAGGGAAGGGGTCATTATGCGAGAGAATGCAAATCTTAGTGTGTGATGATTGCTACTGAGGATGGTGGGTATGAGTCCGGTAGTGACTATGATGAGGAGACTTTGGCGCTTATTACAAGTGAAGAACACGGTGGAGCTGATTCTGATCATGAGACGCAATACATGGTTCCTGAAGACGCTGACAGGTATGAATGTTTAGTTGCTGAATGTGTTTTGAGTTTGCAGGTCACACAAGTTGAGCAAAATCAGAGGCACACTTTGTTCCATACAAAGGGAGTTGTTTAGGAACGTTCTGTGCGCGTCATCATAGACGGAGGGAGCTGCAACAACTTGGCTAGCATGGAGATGGTGGAGAAGCTATCGCTCACCACAAGACAACATCCACATCCTTACTACAACCAATGGTTCAACAATAGCAGCAAGGTTAAGGTAACACGTACTGTTCTTGTGCATTTTAGTATCTCTACATATGCTGATTATGTTGATTGTGATGTGGTACCTATGCAAGCATGTTCCTTATTACTTGGTCGACCATGGCAATTTGATAAAAATTCTGTACACCAAATCAGTATACTCTTGTTCTTAAGGATAAACATATTACTTTGCTTCCTATGACTCCTGATTCCATTTTGAAAGATGATATTAATAGAGCTAATAAGGCAAAACAGGAGACAAATAAGAGTGAAAATCAGATTGTGGCAAAAGAATTTGAGCAACAAATAAAGCCTAATAGTAAACCATCTAGTGTTGTTTCTGAAATTAAATTGAAAAGTGCATGTTTACTTGCCACTAAATCTGATATTGATGAGCTAGATTTCAGCAAATCTGTTTGCTATGCTTTTGTGTGCAAAGAAGCATTATTTTCATTTGAGGACGTGCCTTCCTCTTTGCCTCCTACTGTCACTAACATTTTGCAGGAGTTCGCTGACGTCTTTCCACAAGACGTGCCATCGGTATTACCTCCCATTCGAGGGATTGAGCATCACATTGACTTATTTCCCGGTGCATCATTACTCAACCGTGCACCATACGAAAAGTTCAAGGACACTTGCGCTACCGAGGCAGCCAAGGCTAAGGCTGCGAAATTCAAGAGCCTTCAGCAAAGGAACACGGGGAAGCATCACCTCGGAAGCCGGGGCTACCTCGGCAAAAGGACCATATGCGATAAGGAGGACGCGGAACGTGAAGCCGCGGATATCCCACACCCCTTCGCGAAGTTCACCAACCCCTTGGAGCGTGACTTCATCAGGGCCCACTACAGGTGGGACAAGGAAAAGAAGGTTTTTTACATGAACCAGATCACAAGGAGATTGATTAGACTACTGTTAATTATTCTTTTACCACCTTACATTTAGCTCCAGATCTAATCGACTACACATTCCTAAACGATTCACATTCCTTCTGCAGGAGAAGCAACACTAGCTTGCAGCCGAAAGCCCTACTTCTCCGATGAGGCCCAAGTGGGACACCCCTCTCAACCGGGCCTTGAATGAACTTAAGGGACTCCCTTTGGGCTAGCGGATGCAATATGGTCGTGTGCACGGCGCTAGAGACGGCGCCACGTGGAAGGTGTTTTACAACGAGGGCCCGGAGGCCAAGAAGCAGAAAAAGAAGTTTAGTCAGGCGGACATCAACGAGAAGATGAAGCTTGCGGTCAAGAAAAAAGCAGCTGAGGATGCAAAAAACAGCCAAGGAGAAAAATGAGTTGCTATAGCAGCAAATAATGCAACAAGAATCGCCGCAGTAAATGATTTTGCTACTAACTTGGTTCTAGCTATCATCAACTGGATGAAGGAAAATCCAGACAAGACGGTACATGATTTCCCATTGCCTAGTTTCATCGCGAGCAACTCCGTGAACAACAACACCACCGCACCATCACTTGCTCATGCAACCGGGCCTCCTCTCGCACTCGCTCCCGCTCATAGCCGTCCTCAGCCTCTGGCGCGCTAGGTGGGCCTTCGTCTTTGGCTGTGCTCGACGCCCTCAAGGTAATTACATGTCGCACCAACATATATATAAATATATAGAATATACCATTTTCGTTGCCTTTCGGATGTTTTATGCCACAGACATGTGTTTGCAGGCCGACGAAACCTCGTGCACCATGCTCTACTTGATCAAAGGCCAGAAGGTGGACGTGGGAAAGAGGGTGATAATGAACCCCTTGCAACCCACGTTCCACAACCAGCCGATCCCCACTGGGCACTTCAGGGTTAACTTGTCCTGTGTGAAATCGGGGCACGAGGATTTGCCTCCAGTATAGGATGTGGGAGAGGACGACGAGACCCCGCCATGGATTGGAAGCTGCAAGGGTTGGGTGATGCTATGGGTGAAGAATCTTCTTAGTCTAGAGCCGGCCGAGAGCACACCAATAACCACACATCAACAAGAATGTGCGAAGACCACCACCCCGCCTACGCAATTACCAGCTCATGTAGTGCCGGGTGAGAGAGGCGGACGAGGTGGTGAAGGGGATGCAATAGTACTGGCTGATGTAATCGGTCCTGTAGATCAGAGAATGCATGATGAGACGGAGGTCGACCCAATGGCTTTCCTCAATACAAACGCGTATGAGTGTGACTTAGATATGATGAGTCAACCATATGACGAATCGGGTTATTAGCATGCTAATGAGGATATGGATGATCTGCCCGGGCAGGAAGGTCGTAGCAGGGATTGCAAGAAGTCTCTCTTCATGAAATCCTCATAGGACACGCCTGAAGATGCCGCCTCAACACAGACTCAATTAGCTGGGGGTCGTACAGTGCTTAGCCCGGCAACACTGGGGCAGGGGTTAAGGAAGGGTCTGGAAGGTGTGCCCAAGAAAAAGGAGAGGAAGAGACCGGGGAAGATAGCTGCCTCCAAACAAGCCAGAGCACAGCAGGCAGAAGATGTATTCTAAAGAGCGTGTACCCGTGAAAGGTGCGGCCATGTTCCATCTCACGGGCGAGCCCATGCTACCGCCGAAACCGCTTGAGGCAGTATCAGGGGATCTCAGGAGACTACACGACCATGTGTTGTCAACTGAGAAAAGCCTGCTAGACTCGAAGGATCCAGGATATCCGACATATGCGAATCGTGTGCCTGAGGGGAAGTGCTACATTGACACACGGCCCACGGAGGTGTTCTTCCTGCGGTTTGACCATATCTTTGAGATGTTTCTGACAAGGCTGCTCGATTTTCCAATTGTCTGCCTTTTTGCGCTACATATGAGCTCCGTCATGAAGAGAGAAGAAGTCTCGCAAATCTGTGTGGCGGATCCGTACTACATGCATGAGTCTTTCTTGATTCTCAACGACTTTGAGCGTGAAACTGCTAGGGAGTACCTCCAAAACTTCATGGTACAAAATAAGGACCAGGAAATTGTCCTCCCGCCTTATCATCCAAAGTAAGTCAGTTCTTGACAACCCTTTCGTACATTTCAATCATTCCTTCTCGCTCATATGGAGAATAATTTGAGGTGTCTTTTCCCCGCAGCAACGGGCGCGCCATCCTTATCGTTCTTTACCCGCAAGTCTCCCACGCCGTGTTTTCGACCCTTCCAGAGACTACGAGAAGAAGGACTACACCCGCATAATGAATATTCTAGATGATGCTCTCCAAGGCTTCAGCATTAGAGGTGGCCACATGCAAATTAGGAAACAAAGTGATGCGGAGCATCCTTCCATCATCCCCATGGGCTCTACATCGACACATCCAACCCCACGAGGACCCATGACAAGAGCTAGAGCACGTGCTTTGGAAATCGAGGTGAACTCCTTCCTACTAGACTTGCATATGGGCACAAATGGAACATGTCTACTATCTCACCAAAATATGCTATGCCTCCTTAGGTATGAAGAGGAACATCACCAAGAAGCTCAGGACCATCACCATGGAGAAGGAGAACCACCCCACGGCCACGTGGTCCAAGAACAAGGAGAACATCAGCTGCACAGGAGGCTTCAGGCGATCCCGTGCGCACGGGCCCCCGAGACCCCGTGCGCACGGGCTACACATGGAACTGACGCTGGAGCACCCCGTGCGCACGGGCCTGTACCGTGCCCACGGGCCCAACTTACCCCGTGTGCACGGGCGTCCCAGGATGGCCGGCTGAGATTGCATCTTCGGCTCCCCTTCTTCTCCTTCGACCCCAAGGCTATATATTCCGTACCTAGGACCATGTTTAGGGTTAGCAAAGTATTAGATGAGATCTTGGTGAGCTTTGCTCCATTACCTTCCCTCTTTGAGGATCAAGACCCCATAGGGAAGAATCCTTGAGGATTTCAAGACCTCCATTGGGAGAAGACTACCTTCAAGACCCCTCTTCCTTTGGATTTAGGATGAAAATTGCCATCGTATCTTTCCTTTGATTGTGTTTGTGACTTGTGGATCTTGTGTTGTTACTCTAGTGGATGTGTAATCGGGAATTGTTGGAGTGATTGCTTCTTTGTGTTCTTGTTGTTTCTCTCCTTTTCCCCCCTCCAAGTGTGAAAAGGTCCCTCCTAGGGTTCTACCCTACATCATCTTGGTATCATGAGCCACGTTGATTCACATCTTGGAGTCCCTACCTTCCACTTTCTAGCTTGATTTTGTTGTTTTTCGTCCTAATCCGAAAATCCCCACCAAAAATAGCCCCAAAAATTTTTCTTGCAATTTGTTGATCTTGTGAGATTTGGTTGATTTGATCCACGAATTTGGTGTTTGGCAAGTGGATCTACACCTCCACCATCATCCCCACCCTTCCACCGTTTGATTTTGGCCAAAAACTTGGGAATCACCACGAAATCAGATCAGTTCATCCGCTCTCGGGAGACCCCGTGCACACGGGCCATCGGGACCCCGTGCACACGGGGCCTCACTTACCCCGTGCGCACGGGCTATCCAGGAAGTTTCGGCCATTTTTCTTTTTTTCTCATTTCGTTCCACCACCACCTCTCGTGTTCTTCCGCACCATTCCATGTGTTTGTTTGAGTGTTCGGTTGCGATTTCTCTTGTGTCCTTAGGTGTTTCAGCTACTTAGGCGCTAGTTGGTCATCATCGCCACCAATCATCGAGTCGGACAACACATTGGCTTCGACAAGATCATCTTCAACCGTAAGCAAGGACGGTAACCTCGACGACACCTTGTACTCCCTTGCCATTAACTTGATAGCTTCGAGCCCTTTTGCGTAGCTTTCCGATCGAGACTAGCTTGTTGAGTATTGCCGGGCCACGCCTTAGTGCACCATTTAGTATTCCGTCCATCCCGTGCATTTACTACTTGTTACCTCGTTGTGTGGCTCGTATATCCAGCATTGTGGCATAGTTGAAAAAATAAGAAGTGGAAATTCTTTTAAGCAAAAGAGAAGAGAAGCTAAGAGCTTATAAGCAATAGCATCGAGCCTTAGCATACGTGAATCACCTTGGTCATCACATACATAAGCATACTTGGGATAGTGAGACGAGTGGAGTCCCTATTAGGTTGGTGCACAAGCGTATCTAGCCCATCAGTGCAATCGAGCTAGCGTCTCTCTAGTATCCGTACGACAAGAGCTTTTCCCGTGATTAGACATCTTCGAGCTCACCCCTTGGTTGTGCGGATCCCATTTATCTTCCGTATGTGTGTTCCTCGTGTTATCTTTGGAGGTTAATCTACTTGTCTTATTTGCCATTTGTGAATCTTCTCAACTTTATCAACATCTTGACTAACATTTGCTTGAATTATTTGTGCCTTTCCTAACCAAGCTCCTCCATAGACCATTTACTTGTAGGTGTGAGAAACAATTCCTGCACCAATTCCCTATTGTAACATCACGTGGGATCGTACTTGTTACATCCACAATCTCCGGAAAAGGTAACTTTGGTTTTGTTCTCTCATTTTCCTACTCACCACCACTTTCTTATGATGGATAGGCCAAGTTCCTCTACCAACCCACTCTTCATCGAGCAAGACAACGACATGTCATCATTCGTCACCAAGAGCCACCTCTTTGGTGCACAACGAGCACTACATCAAGAGCAACAAGCAATGAACGACCGCATCGACAACCTCGCCACCGACTTACGACTCTCCGAGCAACGTACATGAGACTACTTCGACAACAAGCTCGACGCGCACAAGCAAGAGAACGATGCAAGAATGGACGAGATCCGAGCTTTGTTGGCCAACCGGCCTCCTTCAACTTCTTCCTACTCAAGACGGAGCCACTTAAGTCGACACTCTGATGACACCTTCTCTGGCTCAAGTACACCGTCGTCGACCATCCTTTGACGAGCTGCGCGTCAAGACCGTCATGCATCTCGCAACCCGCTCCACGTCAAGCATTCACAAGAGCAAGGCGATGAGCCAGTTCCTCGTCCTCAAGCAAACCAAGTCGCTTTTGCTCAAGCCCAAGAAAGACAACATCTTCGTCGTCAAGAAGAAGAAGAACGAGCGTGTCTACACCAAGAGGAACAAGACAACGAGGCTCAACGTCTTCAACAACAACAACGAGAAGCACAAGCTCTTGAGGCAGAACGTGCACTTCAAGAATCAAGTCGAGCCATCGCCAACCACAATCGTGAATGGCGCAATCAAGAGGAAGCCCTTCGAGAACAAATACAAGAGAGAAACTATCAACCACGTGTGCACCGTCAAGCTCCCCAAGCTCCTCCACAAGCTCGTGAAGCTCCACCTCAACCTCAAGTTCAACAAGACCGACACCAAGTGGAACAAGTCCTTCAAGACCCTCCTCCACGCCAAGAGCGACATCATGAGGAACGAGCATTCGAGGACTTTCCAAGGCAAGAGCGATATCGCAACCGCTATCAAGATGAAGAGCAACGCTATGGAAAGCTCAAATTCACAATGCCCAAGTTCAATGGAAGCAATGACCCGGAAGAATACCTCTCATGGGCATTGAAGGTCAACAAAATCTTTTGTTTGCACAACTATGAGGAAGAGAAGAAGATCGCAATGGCATCACTTGAGTTCCAAGACTATGTGCTCATATGGTGGGAACAAGTCCTTGAGCGCCGAGAAGCAAGAGGTGACCCTCCAATCACCACTTGGGCTCAAATGAAGGATGTCATGCGAGCACGATTTGTGCCCACCTACTACAACCGTGACCTCTTCAAGAAGTTACAACTCCTAAAGCAAGGAACAAAGAGTGTTGAAGAATACTACTAGGAAATGGAGATAGCCATGATTCGAGCCAATGTCAAGGAAGATGATGAGCAAACAATGGCACGATTCTTGAATGGACTCAATCATCCCATCAAGAAGATCGCCGACTTCCAACCCTACTCCAACCTCATCGAGCTCGTGCATCAAGCGACAAAGGCGGAACGTCAAGTGCAAGATGACTTCAAGTACGCCAAGTACTCATCCAAGACATACGGCTTCTCCAACAATCAAGCTTCAACCACTCCTCCAACGTCTACATCAACAAAGCCTTCTCCAAGCAACAACGACAAGTCAAGCTACAAGAAAATTCGTCAAGTTCAAGTCGTCCTCCTCCTACTACAAGCAACTTCAAGCCGCATGCACCTTCCTCTACTCTGACCGATGAGACCGTCAAGACAAGCTCCTTCAAGTGTTTCACTTGCGGCGGCGGAGGCCACAAGTCCTATGAATGCACAAACAAGCGCACCATGATCCTCAACGACGATGGCACCTACGACTCAATGAGTGAAGATGAAATGGAAGCTATTGAGCAAGTGGCCATGCACCGGCGCATGAATGAGGATGAAGATGATAGAGTCTTTTGTGATGAGGATTCGAGCCCCGCTCTTGTTGTCTCCAAGGTCTTGACACTTCAACATCAACAAGAAGAAGACCAACGATGCCATATCTTCCACACCAAGGCCGGCATCAGTGGAAGGTCAGTCAAGGTCATCATCGATGGAGGTAGTTGCCACAACTTGGCAAGTGAAGAACTATGCTCCAAGCTTCAATTGGTCAAGAGGAAACACCCGCACCCCTACAAGGTTCAATGGCTAAGTGACTCCGGCACTATACGTGTTGAGCATACGGTCCAAGTCTCCTTTAAAATTGGTGCATATGAGGACACTTTGGAGTGTGATGTGGTCCCAATGACCGTTTGCCACCTCCTTCTTGGTCGACCATGGCAATTCGACCGTGGTGTTACCCACAATGGGCGTACAAATCACTATAGCTTCAAGATAAAAGGGAAGGAGTATGTGTTATGACCTATGTCTCCTAGTCAAGTGATAGCCGACAAGCAAGCCACCCACCATAGAGAGAAGAGTGAGAAAGTGAGCCAACCAAACATGAGTGAGAGCCACAAGCCAAACTTGAGCGCTTCTTCGCCGAAAGAGAAAAACCTCATACTCTTTGGCACAATAAGTGAGATGAGAGAAGTGTGTGAGAACCCATCGAGTGTGATGCACTTTGTCCTTGTGTGCAAGGATGGAGAACCAAAAACTAACACCGCTCACGAGCTACCTTTGGTGTTTCAATCTCTTTTGCAGGAATTTCAAGATGTTTTCCCCGATGAGCTACCTCCGGGCCTACCTCCTCTACGAGGCATTGAGCATCAAATCGACCTCATCCCTGGAGCGCCACTTCCAAACAAAGCCCCATACCGTGTCAATCCCAAAGAAACCAAGGAGATTCAATGGCAAGTACAACAACTAATCGACAACTGTCATGTACGTGAAAGCTTAAGCCCTTGTGTCGTTCCCGTTATACTTGTTAATAGAGGCGGTGGTCCCGATCTTTCGATGAGATGATAACTATCGATTTGGTGGAGACGAATTTGACGATCCGACTACAAACGTGCACGACGCTGTGCCTTAGGAATCGCTAAACCAACTCCAAGAGGTTATTGACCACGCTTGGAGCATGATCAACCGGACCACGAAGGTCTATTCCTGCAAGCAATCGAAGAACAAGCAAGAATATGATTTAGCAATCTGAA
Organism: Aegilops speltoides; assembly: GCA_021437245.1. NCBI lineage: Eukaryota > Viridiplantae > Streptophyta > Magnoliopsida > Poales > Poaceae > Aegilops > Aegilops speltoides. Next base: position 206,527,965 of record CM038141.1, read on the forward strand.
TATTGCGAGTATGGATGAAGTATTGATAAGAGTGGGGTTTCATAAGCGGTCTTGGTCTGGTCGTTGGACACAAACGAAGTACACAAAGTTGCAGCGATGCCTAACTTTTAAGTAAATAAAACCCAAGTCTAAGCGATGCCTTAAGGGCTATATTTATAGGAAAAAGAGAGGGGATTTTGTCCACCCTTGGCAAGGTGGGACTAAAATACCTCCTAAGTCGTATCCCCTACAATATGGACTCTAAAATAGATTACATGGGCCTGGCCCAAAATAAGGTCGCGCCACACCAATAATAAGCTATGGACGAAATTTATGAAAGGCCATCTTGTATATTTCGTCCATCTTCTTGTATGTCATCATGGTGGCTTCAAAGTCCGGAAATCTCCACTTGAACCTCCATTCTTGTTCTCTTTGCACGCACCTTCATCTCCGTGCTGGACCATGCTCCAATGTTCAACCGTCTTGTCCGTGCTAGGCCCTTCAATTACAAGCAACACAAATGTATCTAAGTTAGGTAGCATCATATTCTCATGAACATTAGAAACATTACCAAGAAACGAAAGTACCTGATAATTTAATTGGCATATCTGAGCTCTAGCAACTGTTCTAAGAGGTAAAACAGCAGGAGATATGGGTGTAACTGTGGTAACCATGTCCTCATCATCCTCCCCTTCTTGAAAACAAAGTCTTCATCGGTGTTGTTCAATCTGAAATCTGGCTAACAAAAGAGACAAGGTGTACACATTGTATATGTATCTGTCATCCGTTTTCACTGATCTCAGTTGGGGCACATGTGACACAGTTAAACAAGAGCACCCTTCAAAAGTCGTGAAATATGAAGCCAATATATTATCACAAGAAGTCAAAGGCATGAAAAATTGCAGCTCAGTTTGCACATATAAGTGAAGCTTTTATTCATACCAAAAGATTGACAATGCTTATCATTAAACCATCCGAACATTGATGAACCATCACCAAGATTAGAGGTCATATCAAAATGATTAAACATTGGCACAATTATTTTCTAACGTATTTGATCCAAATCAGATTTATTCCCTGATTTACTTGATTCTTTTGCATCGATAGTTAATTCAATAGGTTCACTCAAAATTGATTGATCACATGGCAAAGTCAAATCATCAACATAGTCCTCTAAAATAGCTGGTGTGATCAAAGTAGTGGGTAGCTCACCGCATGGTGTATTTAAGTTGACAAGACATTTATCATACTCATGTGGAGGTGGAAGATCAGTACATTTGTCATTACCTCTTATGATCAACTCAGATGATGTAGGCACTCTCGGTGATGATGTGTCGCATGGTGAAGGTGATGTAGTCCTCACAATAACCGATGTGGTTGTCATAGTATGCCTAGTAGTTGAAGGGACAACCGTATCAACTCTTGGAATGTGTATCTCGAGCTTGTTCTCCTTGTGGCCAACACGTCGTTTTATTTCCTGTTCAGCTTTGCAAGCAAGATGAAACAAATGGTCCATAGTATAACACTCTTCATGAATTAGTATCTCCCGAATGTCACGATTTAATCCTCCCCAAAATCTATCCATAAAATCTTCTTCACTTTCTTCTAAAGAGGAATGCAGCAAGGTAGTTTGTAAAGTATCATAATATTTCATTACGGTGTCACTACCTTGTTTTAAATGTTGCAACTTTTTAATCATGTCACGAGTATAATAAGCGGGAACGAATGTATGTCGCATGGCAAGTTTCAAATCATACCAAGTAGTAGGTATATCATTAGGGTGTAACCGACAATATTCACTCCACCAAACTATAGCATAACCAGTGAAAGAACCAACCGCAACCTTAACTTTTTTACGTTCATCAAAATTATTGGAAGCAAAAATATTATTTATATCAAACTCCCATTCAATATATAAAGCAGGTCTAAAACGGCCATTAAATGGTGGTATAGAAACATTAACCTGATCATGTGCATTTGGATGTTTGTGCATCTCTCGTGACTATTGTGGTATTTGCATAGGTGATGGCACGTCTCCCACGATCCACAAACCCCATGAATTGACTCTAGATCTTGTCATGATTAGTATAAACAAGAAACAAAATCCAAAAATAATGTTCCTATGAACTACTGGGAAATGATGGTAAAACGCTCACAGTATAGCAAATCAAAGTCTTACAAGTTCTTACCATGCAGCAGTTGGTGACCGGCAACCAGCGGTATCAAATAACTCCAAGAGTTGGGTAAAGCGATTGCCAGGTGAATGTATGGATACACGGTGTAGAAACATGTGGAGCTGGGTTGGCTTTATATATGTGAAAAATATATGCTACAACCACGTTAATTAATGCAAGCTGAAAATTCGTTCAAAATGGTCGAGTGCTGGTCCTAGGCTAGATCGTGCTAGAGACACGAGCCTAAGACACAGACGAAATCACAACACAACACCACACTTTGGTACAAGCCTCCTTCAACTTTTTTTCCACTCCAAAGTACTGTAGTGCATACTGGTTTATAGCACAACAAAGCACCGCTAATTTTTTTTCTTTCTCCAAAGTCCAAACGAACTACAAGTCCAAAAGGAAATACTAGACCCGAACACAACTTTTCTTACTCTTTTTTTTCTTATTACCTGCTTCCTTTTTGATCGGTCCTTCTTCTCGTTCCTTCCATACAAAAAAAATCCAGCCAACACACACGTCGGTGCAATGCTCCTCGTACTATTTCCTTTAAAACAAAAATTACAAGGATCTCTTTCCTCACGTGATCAATGGATGGGTCCCGCAACAATAAATCCTAACCAAAATTATTCTATGGCAAAAACAAATCAAGATTTAGGCAACCAGCGTGGACTTTCCTTGAGAGAAAACAAGGCAAAAAAGCCTGATCCAAACCTGCCTTCTCTTATCAGGGTACGTACAACTAGTAAATGCTTGGCAAGATTCACAATTTTTTTTCATTCGGGCCAGCTCCAGCAGCAACCAATCTGCTCTCTCTCTCTCTCTTTCTATTTTTTTTACTTCTTTCCTTGTGATGCTTTCCAATATATCTGGCCATGGGCCGGGCCGGGCCGGGCTTGGGCCGGGCTTGGAAAAGCCCACAACAGAAAACTAAGGCCCAGGCCCTCCCAGGCCCTACCATCGGGCCTACTTTTCAAGCCCAAGCCCGGCCCATCTGCTAAAAAGCCCTGAAAAGCCCTTAGGGCTTAGGGCCATGGGCCAGGCCTCTTCCTTAAAATGCCAATATGCCAAGCCCAAGCCCGTCCAGGCCCTGCTGATGGGCTCAAAACTCAGGCCCAAGCCCGGCCCACGGTCAAGCCCATTGGGCCTAGGCCCTGGATTTTAGGGCCGGGCCTGGGTGGGCTGACAGGGCCGGGCCTGAGATGGCCAGGACTACTTTCCAACAACCCGTCCAGAATTTGGAAACCGCCATCTGAATCTGGTTTCTTTTTTTTTCTTACCGGAACAAACGAATCTGGACTCCTCTCTTTTCTCTTCTATTGAGCACGACCTGGCGCTTTTTTTTTTCAATCGAAACAGCACACACGCTATCAGAAATCCTAAGCCTTTTTTTTCTCTCTCCCCTACCGATCCAAACTCCAACGCAAGTGCTTTGTCCTTTCTGTTTTTTTTTCTGATCCAGAGGTACCAAACCAGGAGGATTCGGTCTGATTCTCCTTTGTTTTGCTCTCTTGCCAAGTCAAACTCCTAGAAAGTATGGGATCTCTTCCCAACAACTGAAATCTCTTTTCTTATATTTTTTTCTTACTTGATCCACACAACAAACGGATAAGGCCAAGGCACGAGGCTCAATGAATCTGATTGCTACCTCCCTCACGATTTTTTTAATCAAGGAAGTTTCCAACAAACGTGGCTGCCCCCTTCCAATTCGTACACAAGTATGTCTCACCATTTTTTTCTATAAACCAACAAGATTAGATCGGTCCATAAAATCTGCCACCAACCCAAACCTTCGACTGAAAGATCTCTGTTTTTTTATACGAGGAACGATATGATGGCAAAACTGATTGATATAATGGCCACTTACAAAAACAGCGGACACGGCCGTGGGAAGTTATATGTGGCAGTAGAAGATGACAACGAAGTGGATGATGGTGTGAGCGGACGCAATATGAACAAAACGTGACTAGAACTCGAAACTCTAAAAGACTAACACTAAAACCAGCAACTCAACACACGATCAACCAAAAATTCAACAATGCAAAAACTAAGTGATAATAGCGAAAGGCTCAGACTGTCTCGGATATGATGAACTAATCTAACTTTTTTTGTGGCTTTTTTTTGACTATAGGTGTCAGGCCCAAGATGCGACCCTATCCTAAAGGAACTCGAAGGTCCCACCAAGGATAGAAGCGCATCTTGAAGACTCTTTTGCAAGGTGGATATCATTACATCAACATTACATAATAGATAGGGATACATACAAAAGGCATACTGTGCCACACGAATGCAACATCATCTTACATAAGAGCACCATCCGACTATGGATGACACACAAATAGAAACTCAAACGACATCCACCCTGCTAGCCCAGGCTGCCGACCTGGAACCTATCCCCTGATCGAAGAAGAAGCAGAAGAAGAACTCCAAAACAAGTAACATCGCTCTCGCGTCATGATCATCGCAAAACCTGTACCAAGAATCGTTGTTGTAGTAATCAGTGAGCCACGAGGACTCAGCAATCCCATTACCATGGGTATCAAGACTAGCAAAGCTTAATGGGAAAGGAAGGGGGAAAGTGGTGAGGTTGCAGCAGCGACTAAGCATGATATGGTGACTAACATACGCAAATGAGAGCGAGAAGAGAAACAAAGGAACGGTCGTGAAGCTAGCAATGATCAAGAGGTGATCATGAACACCTACTTACGTCAAACATAACACAGAAACCGTGTTCACTTCCCAGACTCCGCCAAAAAGAGACCATCACGGCTACACACGCAGTTGATGCGTTTTAATTCAGATCTGGTGTCAAGTTATCTACAACCGGACATTAACAAATTCCCATCTGCCACATAACCGTGGGCACAGCTTTCGAAAGATAATGACCTGCAGGTGTGTCCCAACTTAGCCCATGATAAGCTCTCGCGATAAACGAAGGATATTCCTTTTTCCAGGAAGACCCGATCAGTATCGGAATCCCGGTTTACAATACATTTCGACAATGGTAAAACAAGACCAGCAAGACCGCCCGATGCGCCGACATCTCGATAGGAGCTGCACATATCTCGTTCTTAGGGCAACACCAGATAAGCAATCCGTACAACTAAAACTAGACATCAAGTTTCCTTGAGGGGGCGCTGCAAAGGGCTCTAGTTCGGACCAACATTTAGAGAAGCACTGGCCCGGGGGGCTAAAATAAAGATGACCCTTGGGTTAATTACTCCCAAGGGAAAAATAGGTGGTGGTGAGGCAAATGGTAAAACCAAGGTTGGGCCTTCAAATGATGACGAGAAAACACCATCAACATTTGTTAAGGCACTCTGGGAGACTGTAAAAGAGGAAGGGTTGAACCAAAGATGAAAAGAATTTGAAAGCGATCTTGGAGAAGGCATGTGGCTGATGGGATCCATTCTTACGTCACAACTGAAAAGAATTTGAGAATAGCTCCGGGGGAATTAGAAGAGTCAGGTAAGATCCTGGGAAAAGACCTGTGGGTTAGGGCCCACTAAAAGAAAACATCGTTGAAAAGGATTGTTGAAGAGATAGATGATGCACTGGAACAATTGAAATATTTGAATGAGGTGACAACCTCAAATTAATTGGAACACCGATGAATCGCCTGAGATGTCGTCCGAACTCAGGAATGATAAACTGGCGAGAGGCGAACGAGCAGGGAAAACACTTGAGCTGAGGGGAAGAATATAATCACTACCGAAAAATGGAATTGAATCCACGGGAAAAGAAAAAGAGATGAAGAATGTCAAACGAGACGAGAATTCACCGGTTGAGATAATTGAGGGAAGACTGAAGAGGCTCCATACGAATGAAATTGATGGTCGAAAGAGACTCAGGATCCGGGAAGAAGGAGGGTGGGAGGGCGGGAAAACAAAGGCAACTTGGAAAGGAAACCGACGAATATCTTGAAGAGAAAACATCGGTTGAAATCATTGAAGAAAGAAAGCAAAGACTTCGCACGAGTAGGATGGATACTCGATTACGGACTCCAGATTCGAGAAGAAGAAGGGAGGGCGGGTGGGAAAAACAAGGACAACTTCGGACAGGGAAACAACATCGATCGAAAAGAGCTGAGGATTGATCTCCCAAAGACAAAGAGGTTCGAATCAGCTTGACGAGGAATGCGCCGGACAAAAGAGGATGGACAACGAACGAAAACTAACCGCGTGATCCTAAAGAAAAATTTGAATGGGAAGAGGAGTAATACAAAACACCTACGTCAAGATTCCTCACCAGAGCGATGAAGGGACCGAGGAGTAAAAAGAATTCCTACTCTCCGATATAACTAGACTCCGAAAACAGTTTTCTTCTAGACTCAACAACGGCCAAACTACACGATCAATCAAGGGGAATCCTAGGGTCGGTCGAGGCTCTGATACCAACTTGTCACGCCCAAGATGCGACCCTATCCTAAAGGAACTCGAAGGTCCAACCAAGGATAGAAGCGCATCTTGAAGACGCTTTTGCAAGGTGGATATCATTACATCAACATTACATAATAGATAGGGATACATAAAAAAGGCATACAGTGCCACACGAATGCAACATCATCTTACATAAGAGCACCATCCGACTACGGATGACACACAAACAGAAACTCAAACGACATCCACCCTGCTAGCCCAGGCTGCCGACCGGAACCTATCCCCGATCAAGAAGAAGCGTAAGAAGAACTCCAAAACAAGTAACATCGCTCTCGCGTCATGATCATCGCAAAACCTGTACCGCAATCTGTTGTTGTAGTAATCAGGAGCCACGAGGACTCAAAGCAATCCCATTACCATGGGTATCAAGACTAGCAAAGCTTAATGGGAAAGGAAGGGGGAAAGTGGTGAGGTTGCAGCAGCGACTAAGCATGATATGGTGACTAACATACACAAATGAGAGCGAGAAGAGAAACAAAGGAACGGTCGTGAAGCTAGCAATGATCAAGAGGTGATCATGAACACCTACTTACGTCAAACATAACACATAAACCGTGTTCACTTCCCGGACTCCGCCGAAAAGAGACCATCATGGCTACACACGCGGTTGATGCGTTTTAATTCGGATCTGGTGTCAAGTTATCTACAACCGGACATTAACAAATTCGCATCTGCCACATAACTGTGGGCACGGCTTTCGAAAGATAATACCCTGCAGGGGTGTCCCAACTTAGCCCATGATAAGCTCTCGCGATCAACGAATGATATTCCTTCTCCCAGGAAGACCCGATCAGTCTCGGAATCCCGGTTTACAATACATTTTGACAATGGTAAAACAAGACCAGCAAGACCGCCCGATGCGTCGACATCCCGATAGGAGCTGCACATATCTCGTTCTCAGGGCAACACCGGATGAGCAATCCGTACAACTAAAACCAGACATCAAGTTTCCTTGAGGGGGTGCTGCAAAGGGCTCTAGTTCGGACCAACACTTAGAGAAGCACTGGCCCGGGGGGGCTAAAATAAAGATGACCCTTGGGTTAATTACTCCCAAGGGAAAAATAGGTGGTGGTGAGGCAAATGGTAAAACCAAGGTTGGGCCTTGCTGGAGGAGTTTTATTCAAAGCGAACTGTCAAGGGGGTCCCATAAATCACCCAACCGCGTTAGGAACGCAAAATCCGGGAACATAACACCGGTATGACGGAAACTAGGGCGGCAAGAGTGGAACAAAACACCAGGCATAAGGCCGAGCCTTCCACCCTTTACCAAGTATATAGATGCATTAATTAAATAAGAGATATTGTGATATCCCAACATAACCCTGTCCACCATGGAGCAATCTTCAACTTCACCTGCAACTACCAACGCTATAAGAGGGGCTGAGCAAAGCGGTAACATAGCCAAGCAACGGTTTGCTAGGAAGGGCGAAAAGGTTAGAGGCTGACATGGTAGTTTGGGAGGCTTGAAGAGCAAATGATAGGTAGCGCAGCAAAGCGATAGAACGAAGCAACTAGCATAGCAATGATAGTAGTGACATCCAGGGTGACGGTCATCTTGCCTGAAATCCCGCAAGGAAGAAGAACGAGTCCATGAAGAAGATGAAGCCACGAAGACGAACCAAGCGTAGACGAACTAATCCTCACGATCGCAACAAAACGGGAACTATCGAGAAGAAGCACACAACATACTAAACACACCACACATAGACAAGACATGATGCACAATCAAGCATGATGCATGAGAAAGCTAGATGAGGCTACTCATGGCAAGAGATGATGCAAACAAGAACAACACATCAAGGCAAGTTTAAATGAGGCCGGGAACAACATATAACAATTCCGGTAAGTCCTCATATGCAAATTTAGAAATTTGTCCATATCTAAATAAACCTTATGTTCAACTTGTTAAACAGCAAGTTAAGATGCACCAAGATGATATACACGAGATTCTAGTCAAGTTACATATAAAGTTCATTAGATTTGGAGCTACGGCCTAGAATGATAGAGGCAAAGGTGTCCCGTCTTTCGATGAGATGGTGGATTTCGCTTTGGTGGAAGTCGACTTTGACGATCCGACTACGAGCGTGCGAGGACGTCGCGCCTTAGCAATCGCTAAACCAACTCCGAGAGGTTATTGACCACGCCGAGCACGATCAACCTGACCACGAGGGTCTATTTCCTGCGAGCAAACGAAGAACAAGCAAGAAACTGAGATTGCAACTGGATATTGCGAATATAAGATGAAAGCTTTATTGATCAAGGTGGGGTTCTGTGGACGCCTTTGTCCGGTCGTTGAACACAAACGGCACGCGAAGTTGCAGCTATGGCGAACTTTTGATCTAAACAAAACCCAAGTCTAAATGGTGCCCTAAGGGCTGTATATATGGAGGAAGAGGGGGTGAATTCGTGGCCCTTGGTGGAGGGGTCCGAAACTAACCCTATCTCTTGTTTCCCCACACATACGGACTCTAAAAATAGCCTATACTAATGTATTTCGAAATTACATGGGCTGGCCCAATAATAAGGTGACGAGCACCTAGAATAGCCTATGGACGAATATTATGAAGTGGCATCTTGTATATTTCGTCCAAGGCTTCATGCACTCCTTATGGTGGCTTCAAAGTCCTGAAATCATCACTTGTAACTCCGTTCTTGATCCCCTTGCGCATGCCATCAACTCCATGTGTGTTCTTGCTCCAATGTTCATCCTTCTCCAAGCTAGGCCCTTCATTTGTAAGCAAAACAAATGTATCCAATTTAGGCACATCATATTCTCATGAACATTAGAATCATTACCAAGAAACGAAAGTACCGGTAATTTAGTTGGCGTCTTGTGAGCTCTAGTAATTGGTCCAAGATGTATAGCAGCAGGGGCTGTGGGTGTAACAATGGTATTGATGTCCTCATCATCCTCCCTTCTTGAAATGAAGTCGCCCTCGACGGCAGCTCATCTTCCTCACCCAAATATGGCTTCAAATCTGCAATGTTAAAAGTGGGACTAACCCCAAAATCTGCAGCAGCTCAAGTTTGTATGCATTATCATTTACTTTCTCCAACACTTTAAAGGGACCAGCAGACGTGGCATTAGCTTTGATTTGCGCAAATCAGAAATCTATCCTTACGCAAATGTAACCAAACAAGATCTCCAGGTGCAAATACAACATGTTTTCTACCCTTATCTCCAAAGAAGTTTATATTTAGCATTCATACGCTCAATGTTTTCCTTAGTTAACTCATGCATTTTAAAATCAATTCAGCACGTTCTTTAGCATCAAAATTAACCTTCTCCAAAGATGGAAGAGGCAATAAATCAATAGGTGCACGAGGTAGGAAACCATACACAATTTCAAAAGGGCACATCTTAGTAGTAGAATGCAATGAACGATTATAAGCAAATTCAATATGAGGCAAGCATTCTTCCCACATTTTCTTATTATTCTTCAAAACAGCCCTAAGCATAGTAGACAATGTTCTATTGACTACTTCAGTTTGTCCATCGGTTTGGGGTGACAAGTAGTACTAAAAAGTAGTTTAGTCCCCAACTTAGCCCATAAACATCTCCAAAAGTGGCTAAGAAATTTAGTATCACGATCTGAAACAATAGTATTTGGCACACCATGCAAGCGAATAATTTCACGAAAGAACAAATCAGCAACATTAACAAAGATCATCGCTTTTATGACATGGTATAAAGTGTGCCATTTTCGAGAATCTATCCACGACAACAAATATGCTATCCTCCCTTCTTTGTTCGAGGTAAACCTAAAACAAAGTCCATAGATATATCCTCCCAAGGAACACTAGGTACAGCAAAGGCATATATAAACCATGAGGATTGAGTCGTGACTTAGCTTTTTGACATGTAGTGCAATGAGCAACAAAACGCTCAACATCCCGTCTCATCTTTGGCCAAAAGAAATGTGTAGCTAGTATATCCTCGCCTTCTTCACGCCAAAGTGTCCCATTAGTCCTCCTCCATGCGCCTCCTGCAACAACAAAAGACTAACGGAGCTAGCTTGAATGCATAGCTTGTTAGAACGAAATGTAAATCCATCATTAATGACGAACTTGTTCCATGTTCTACCTTCTTTACAATTCTGCAATACATCTTTAAAATCAGCATCATGCACATATTGATCTTTGATGGTCTCCAAACCAAATATTTTGAAGTCAAGTTGTGAAAGCATAGTATAGCGACGAGACAATGCATCAGAATAACATTTTCTTTACCCTTCTTGTGTTTAATGACATAAGGGAAAGTCTCAATGAATTCAACCCATTTAGCATGTCTACGATTCAGTTTAGCTTGACTTTTAATATGTTTCAAAGATTCATGATCGAATGTATAACAAATTCTTTGGGCCATAAATAATGTTGCCATGTTTCTAAAGTCCTAACAAGAGCATATAATTCTTTATCATAAGTAGAGTAATTCAGACTAGGCCCACTCAATTTTTCGTAAAAGTATGCAACAGGTTTGCCATCTTGTAATAACACACCTCCTAATCCAATTCCACTAGCATCACATTCAAGCTCAAAAGTCTTATTAAAATCAGGAAGTTGGAGTAAAGGAGCATGTGTCAACTTAGCTTTCAATACCGTGAAGGCTTCTTCCGTGCGGTACCCCAAACAAAAGGCACATCCTTCTTTGTAAGCTCGTTGAGAGGTGCAGCAATGGTGCTGAAATCTCTCACAAAACGCCTATAGAAACCAGCGAGGCCAAGGAAACTCCTCACTTGTGTGACCGTTTTGGGCTGCGGCCAACTCTCAATAGCTTCAATCTTGGCTTTATCAACTTCAATTCCCTGTGGAGTAACAACATAGCCAAGAAAAGATACTCGGTCGGTGCAAAAGGTGCACTTCCCAAGGTTACCAAACAAACGTGCATCACGTAGAGCATTAAAAACAGCACGTAAATGTTCCAAATGTTCTTCCAAAGATTTGCTATAAATCAGTATATCATCAAAATAGACTACCACAAATCGTCCAATGAAAGCACGTAAAACTTCGTTCATTAATCTCATGAAAGTACTAGGTGCATTAGTTAACCCAAAAGGCATGACTAACCACTCATATAATCCAAACTTAGTTTTAAATGCTGTTTTCCATTCATCTCCCAATTTCATACGAATTTGATGGTATCCACTACGCAAATCAACTTTGGAGAATATTGTAGAGCCACTCAATTCATCAAGCATATCATCTAGCCTAGGAATAGGGTGACGATAACGAATAGTAATATTATTGATGCCTCTACAATCAACACACATACGGGACGTACCATCCTTTTTCGGCACTAGAATAATAGGAACAGCACAAGGACTAAGGGATTCGCGTATATAACCTTTGTCGAGCAGCTCCTGTACTTGACGATAATCTCCTTCGTCTCCTCCGGATTGGTACGGTATGGTGCACGGTTGGGTAATGATGCACCGAATTAAGTCAATTTGATGCTCAATCCCTCGAATAGGTGGTAATCCGGTGGCACGCCTTGTGGAAAGACGTCGGCGAACTCCCGCAAAATGTTAGTGACAGCGGGGGCAAAGAGGAAGGCACGTCCTCGAATGAAAATAATGCCTCTTTGCACACAAAAGCATAGCAAATAGATTTGCTAAAATCTAGCTCATCAATATCAGATTTGGTGGCAAGTAAACATGCACTTTTCAATTTAATTTCGAAGCAACATAGATGGTTTATTATTAGGCTTCATGTGTTGCTCAAATTCTTTTGCCACAATCTGATTTTCACTCTTATTTTTCTCCTGTTTTGCTTTATTAGCTCTATTAATATCATCTTTCAAAATGGACTCGAGGAGTCATAGGAAGCAAAGTAATATTTTTATCCTTATGAACAAGAGTATACCGATTGTTTCTACCATGGTGTACAGAATTTTATCAAATTGCCATGGTCTACCAAGTAACAAGGAACATGCTTGCATAGGTACCACATCACAATCAACATAATCAGCATATGTAGAGATACTAAAATGCACACGAACAAAGACGTGTTACCTTCACCTTGCCGCTATTGTTGAACCATTGGATGTAGTAAGGATGTGGATGTGGTCTTGTGGTGAGAGATAGCTTCTCCACCATCTCCATGCTAGCCAAGTTGTTGCAGCTCCTCCATCTATGATGACGCTAATAGAACGTTCCTTCACAACTCCTTTGTATGGAACAAATTATGCCTCTGATTTTGCTCAGCTTGTGTAACCTGCACACTCAAAACACGTTGAGCAACTAAACATTCATACCTGTCGGCATCTTCAGAGCCATGTATTGTGTCTCATGATCGAATCATCTCCACCGTGTTCCTCATGTGTAATAAGAGCCAAAGTCTCCTCATCATAGTCACTAGCGGACTCATACCCACCATCCTCGGTAGCAATCATCACACGCTGAGATTTGCATTCTCTCAAAAATGTCCTCTTCCCTTACAACGACGACAAATAATATCACTTGTGTGCCTGTTGACGCCATGGAAGAAGAGCTCTGTGCAGCCCAGCAGGTGTGCTCTTGGCGATAGTGGTGGTTGTGCACGCTTTCTTGTATCACGGTTGGAGGTGGCACTGAAGGAGGTGATGGTGCGGTGGAAGTAGATGATGCACGTGGTGTCCATGATGAAGGTCGACCTGCGAGAAAAGTTAGTGCGCCGCCAATGCCTGTCGATCCTGCACTTCACGTTCAGCTTTACAAGCAAGATGGAATAAGCGAGTGATATTATTATAATCCTTATAGTCTAGAATGGTCTCAATCTCTATTTAATCCACCCGAAAAACGTGCAAGCATAGCTTCATTCTCCTCAACAATACCACATCTAATCAAGCCAGTTTGTAATTCCCGATAATATTCTTCTACAGAATTTTTCCTTGTCTTAAACGCTGCAATTTTTGAAGTAATTCACGTTGATAATATGGTGGAACCCAACGAGTACGCATAGCAGTTTTCAAAGCAGCCCAAGTAGTTGGAACAGGATATAATCTACAATGTTCGACCACCAAACACATGCAAAGCTAGTGAAAGCACAAACAGCAGCGAGAAACACGTCTCTCCTCGGGATATTGTAAACATGTAAATCGTTGTTCAGTTTCTAACTCCCAAGTAAGATATATATCGGAACATATCTACCCTCAAATGGTGGAATATTCAATTTCAGTTTAGGGAGATGGTCATGATCTCGCACTGAGGGGAGCCCTAACATTGCCATTATTTGCATGTGGGCGACCTGGTGGTTGTGGTGCTGGTGGTTGCACGTGGTTCGATGTTGATCAACCTCATCCTCGTAATCTTCCACATAATCATCCTCGCTCGGTACCAAAGCAGCAGATGGCGAGGAGCCAAAGAAGCACCAACAGCAGAGAGCAGCGGCACCAGAATTTTGTCTGGCTCAATAGGAACACGCTGAGCTCGTCCATACCGATTCGGAAGGGGCGTAGTTGTTGTCGTTCAGAGGTGCGATAGGTGCAGCCGCGGTGGTTGTGGAAAACGCGAGCAATTCATCAAACTTGCTATCAAGCTTTGTTTCAAACGTCTTCTCAATGCCATCTATCTTCTCCATGGCCTCGTCAAATCTGTTTACCACATCTTGCACCTGTCCAATCATCATTTGCTGAAACTTATCATGTAGCTGTTTGTTTGTCGTTCTCCCAATCAGTCTCATCGGCCTGTGTTCCTGCCATGGTTAGCAGCAATAGAAACACACAAGAATATGATCCTCTGAGACTACTAGGAAGTGGTGGTGGTGGTGTGGTGGATAGTCACAAATCCGTGAAGCAAATCTCAAATTCTTACCAGTTCTTACCCAAAGAAAGGTGGTGATCGGCAACCGTTGTAGTCAAAACTCTCAAAGCTTGGCTATAGCGATTACGTGGAGAATCAAGCGCACGACGAGATGTATGTGGAGCTGGGAAGGCTTATAATATGGTAGCAAAAGGGTCAAGAATAATCAAATCGAGAGATGCAAAGTTGAATAAACGCTCAATGACGGTGTCTTGTGCTGGTCCTAGGCTAGACCGTGCTAGAGACGCGAGCCTAGAACACTAACAAAATCACGACGCTGCACGTAAACAAAGGAAAAGCACACTCTGATTTTTTTTTTTTTTCTTTTTTTTTTGCTGCTTTTTTTTTTGAAAAATCACTATAATGGCGAGTGTCTCAAAACTCTTCCAGTCAAACCGACAGGATTGGCACGAAATTTTTTCGACCAAAATTTTTTTTTTTCGATCGCGGACCCAAAAACTGAAGCGGGTCAAAAAACTTTCTATAACGGCGATCGCTCAATACGCTTAGAAACACCTAAAATAGGATAGCCGAAATTTTTTATCCCGTGCGTTTTGGAAAATTTTGGGCCTAAGCGGGGGTGGTTTCGGACGGCAAAAGATTGCTGAATCAAAACCTACTCGCACAAGGAAACACGAATCGGAATTTAGATGGATCCCGAAAACAAATCGAATATGCAAGGAACTCGGATTGGTGGTGGATATATGGTGGTGGTATATGGCAACGGTGGTGGTATATGGATACGGATTCGAAGCGATGGCGGATAAGCGGTGGTGGTAGATGGCAGGGACGATGATGATGGTGCGGCGGCGGCGTGACAACTTATGACCAGAACTCGAAACTCTAAAAGACTAGACTCTAAGACCAGCAACTAGACACGACGATGCAACCGCAAATTCAACAACGCAAATACTGAAAAAGATCATGCAAAGGCTCAAATTGGTTCGGATATGATGACCTAACCCTAATTTTTTTGGCTTTTTCGTGGACTGTAGGTATGAAGAACAGACTCGATCTAAACAACGAAAAACAGTAAAATCTCACCGAGCAACCCGGAAATCTGATACCACTTGATAGAGGCAAAGGTGTCCGTCTTTCGATGAGATGGTGGATTTCGCTTTGGTGGAAGTCGACTTTGACGATCCGACTACGAAGTGCGAGGACGTCGCGCTTATAGCAATCGCTAAACCAACTCCGAGAGGTTATTGACCACGCCGAGCACGATCAACGACCACGAGGGTCTATTTCCTGCGAGCAAACGAAGAACAAGCAAGAAACTGAGATTGCAATCTGGATATTGCGAATATAAGATGAAAGCTTTATTGATCAAGGTGGGGTTACGTGACGCTTTGTCCAGTCGTTGAACACAAACGAAACGCGAAGTTGCAGCTATGGCGAACTTTTGATCTAAACAAAACCCAAGTCTAAACGGTGCCCTAAGGGCTGTATATATGGAGGAAGAGGGGTGAATTTCGTGGCCCTTGGTGGAGGGGTCCAAACTAACCCTATCTCTTGTTTCCCCACACATACGGACTCTAAAATAGCCTATACTAATGTATTTCGAAATTACATGGGCCTGGCCCAATAATAAGGTGACGCAGACACCTAGAATAGCCTATGGACGAATATTATGAAGTGGCATCTTGTATATTTCGTCCAAGGCTTCATGCACTCATTATGGTGGCTTCAAAGTCCTGAAATCATCACTTGTAACTCCATTCTTGTCCCCTTAGCATGCCATCATCTCCATGTTGGTTCTTGCTCCAATGTTCATCCTTCTCCAAGCTAGGCCCTACATTTGTAAGCAAAACAAATGTATCCAATTTAGGCAGCATCATATTCTCATGAACATTAGAATCATTACCAAGAAACGAAAGTACCTGGTAATTTAGTTGGCGTGCGCGAGCTCTAGTAATTGGTCCAGTATGTATAGCAGCAGGGGCTGTGGGTGTAACAATGGCATTGATGTCCTCATCATAGAAGATATGAGCAAAACAAGTTAAACATGGCATTGATGCAAAATGCATACAAACATCAAGCAAACACATCAAAACAAGGATGCAACAAGATAATATGGAACTACATGCAAAATCAAGCAAGTTTCATATAGAGCACACTTAAAACGGAGCAACGGTTCAACACATACACTCTATACAAAGCATAATAACAATCTGTCCATAACAGCAACTAGGCATCTTGCAAGCATCAAAACAACAAGCTACAACATGTCAACGTAATAACAAAAGGCATGGGCATGAAGTACAGGTAAAGCATGACAAAACATGAACAATGAGCTAACTCCAGAAATCACTAGAACATGCCCAAAAGGACATGGTAAGATTGCGAATTATAATAGTTTCAGACTTATCAGGAAATAACATCAGGTTGCAATGTTTAGAGCTATCAAACAACATGTTACATGAACTTAACATGGAAAACAAAGTAATGGCATGAATCTACTAATCTCATAAACAAAAGTCCCTTACTGACCATGAGCCAAAAGGGCACATAAAATATGATGGCACCCATGTAAACATAGCAAATTATATGACAGATTCAAACATGGCAGGAACAACGATAAGTAGGCATGTTGGTGAGCTTGAACCACTCACCACAGAGCAATACATGGCATGAAAAGGCAACAAACAGTAAGAATTCATGTTTAAGGAGCTAAGCATGGCAAGAACAAGTTCATAGGGTGCATGGATCACTAACAAAACACATGGCAAAACTGAACTTAATGTTAACAGGCTGACAGCAACATTATTTAGCAAGTTTGGAGCAAGATTACAACAAGCTGCAGAAGGCTATAAATTCAACCAGGGGCATGGATGGATAGAGCATGACATGTATAACAAATCATATATAGTGAACATGTCCAGATTATGCCTACAATGACTTGTAGCAGTAGGTTTACATAGCAACAAAATATAACAGAATCAGCCTAGCAAAACAGCAACAGCAAGTACCCTACTTAACAAGCTTGATGCACTCACTACAAGACTCACAAAAATACACGGATAGCACCCCTGTAAAGATGGCATGACATAGTTCAAAACACATGTAGACATCAACCTCATAGGATGCACACATCAAACATGGCAAAAATGACAAAAGAACAAGTTCTGTTAACAGACAGCAGATTACATTATATAACACTCTTGCAACGATGATTCAGGCATCAAGATGAGCTCCAATGAACATGATGCAATGGATTGAAATGAAGTACTCGTTGAGGCGAATAATTTGACATATTACACGCATGAAACGGGGCAGTATGAATGGAGTTATGATGCGATGAACATGGCATGATAATGTAAAATATTAGGGACTTGGTGGAAACTCAACCTCCGAAACTGGACGCGGTCGTGCGGGACGAAGAGATCCGAGTCGGGCGCGGGCGTTTGGAAGGCGGGGCTGGTGGATCTCGTCCAGATCTGGTGGATCCGGCGACGATGGCTCCGGCGAGGCCTCCGGCGAGAGCGGCGACCGGAGTTGGAGGGGCGCGGGGCCGAGGCACGGGCGCGGCCAACGGAGACGTCGCCGGCGGCGGCGGTGCTCGGGGACGACGGGCGGTGCGGCGAGGATGACGGGCACTGCGGAGGGAGTTAGCGGCGGCGGGTCGTCGCTGACCTCCGGCGAAACCGCCGGCAGCGGCGGAAAACTCGGCTGGCCGCTGGGCGCCGGGGCTTCGACGGCGGCGGCAGCGCTGGCCGGGAGGCGCAAGCCAGCGGCGGGACGGTCGCCGGCGGCGGGCGGCGAGCGGACGGCGCTAAGCCGGCGGCGGACACGGTGGCCTGGCCGGGCGGCGGGTTGAAGGGAGGCGCGGCACGGCGCGGCGCTTCGGGCTGAGCGGCGGTGATGGCTTGCTGGGCTTTCGCATGGGCGGCGTTGGCGGCGGGTGGCGGCGTGCCACGTGGCAGCTGCAGAGTGGACTGGGGGAGCGGGGCGGACGTGTCCGGCCGTCACGGACGTGTCCGGTGGCGGCGGGAGGAAGAGGACTAGGGTTAGGGAAGGATTCATCCGCGAATTTCGGGGGGAGGGGCTAATATATAGGTAGAGGGAGCTAGGAGACACCAAATGGGGAGCGGTTTTCGCCCACACGATCATGATCGAACGACCGAGAGCATGGAGGGGGTTTGGATGGGTTTTTGGCCACTTTGGAGGGGTGTTGGGCTGCAAAGAGAAAGGGCTTTAACGGTTCCCGGTTAACCGTTGGAGTATCAAACGACCTCCAAATGGCACGAAACTTGACAGGCGGTCTACCGGTGGTGTACCAAGGCCGCTTGCCAAACCTCGGTCCATTCCGAGAAAGTTTAACACCCGCTCACAATAGGAGACAAAAAGGAGAACGCCGGTGGACATAGGAGTGTCGGATTGCAAAACGGACAACGGGGAAAATGCTCGGATGCATGAGACGAACACGTATGCAAAATGAAATGCACATGATGACATGATAAAATGCAACACGCAAGCAAAAGACATGGCAACAACGGTAAATAACTGGTGGACACCTGGCGCAACGAATCCGGGGCGTTACAATAGGTAAGAAGAACAGACTCGATCTAAACTACGAACAAGTGTAAAATCTCACCGAGTGATGAGGACATCAATACCATTGTTACACCCACAGCCCCTGCTGCTATACATACTGGACCAATTACTAGAGCTCGCGCAAGCCAACTAAATTACCAGGTACTTTCGTTTCTTGGTAATGATTCTAATGTTCATGAGAATATGACGCTGCCTAAATTGGATACATTTGTTTTGCTTACAAATGTAGGGCCTAGCTTGGAGAAGGATGAACATTGGAGCAAGAACCAGCATGGAGATGATGGCATGCAAGGGGACAAGAATGGAGTTACAAGTGATGATTTCAGGACTTTGAAGCCACCATAATGAGTGCATGAAGCCTTGGACGAAATATACAAGATGCCACTCCATAAATTTCGTCCAGAGGCTATTCTAGGTGCAGCGTCACCTTATTATTGGGCCAGGTCCATGTAATTTCGAAATACATTAGTATAGGCTATTTTTAGAGTCCGTATGTGTGGGGAAACAAGATATAGGGTTAGTTTCGGACCCCTCCACCAAGGGCCACGAAATTCACCCCCTCTTCTTCCATATATACAGCCCTTAGGGCACCGTTTAGACTTGGGTTTTGTTTAGATTAAAAGTTCGCCATAGCTGCAACTTCGCGTGCCGTTTGTGTTCAACGACCGCACAAAGGCGTCCACGAACCCCACCTTGATCAATAAAGCTTTCATCTTATATTCGCAATATCCAGATTGCAATCTCAGTTTCTTGCTTGTTCTTCGTTTGCTCGCAGGAAATGACCTTCGTGGTCAGGTTGATCGTGCTCGGCATGGTCAATAACCTCTCGGAGTTGGTTTAGCGATTGCTAAGGCGCGGCGTCCTCGCACGTTCATAGTCGGATCGTCAAAGTCGACTTCCACCAAAGCGAAATCCACCATCTCATCGAAGACGGGACACCTTTGCCTCTATCAAGTGGTATCAGATTTCCGGTTGCTCGGTGAGATTTTACGATTTTCGTAGTTTAGATCGAGTCTGTTCTTCATACCTATAGTCCACGAAAAAGCCAAAAAAATTAGGGTTAGTTCATCCCGTCCGAACCAATCGAGCCTTTGCATAATCTTTTACAGATTTGCTTTGTTGAATTTGCGGTTGCATCGTCGTGTCAAGTTGCTGGTCTTAGCGTCTAGTCTTTTAGAGTTTCGAGTTCTGTTCACAGGTTGTCACGTCGCCGCTGCCATATACCACCACCACATATTCACCGCCAATCCGAATCCATATACGCCACCACATATCCGCCGCCATCACGCCCATCCGAGTCCACCCGCAACATATATCCGCCACCAGTCCGAGTTCCACCAGATTCATCTCCGCCACCAGTCCGAGTTCCACCAGATTCATCTCCGCCACCAGTCCTAGTCCGAGTCCAGTAATTGTTGCATTGTTCTCGATTTCCAGATCACGCGATACTCCGAGTCGTGACAGCAGAGGACTCCCCAACTTCCAAGCCATCCGCAGAAGAAAAATAGTTCCAGTTTCAAAAAAAAATATTTGTAGACTCGCGTTTTTAGACCATTCCAGTCTGGAACATTCTGGCTAGGCAGTTTTCAGACCATTTGTAGACTTTTCCGAAAAAAATTTGTTGCGGAGCAAAAAAAAAAAAGAGGAAAAAAAAGTGCAAAAAAAAAGAAAAAAAAAGAGAAAAAAATTCAGAGTGTGCTCCTCCCTTGTTTACGTGCAGCGCCGTGATTTTGTTAGTGTTCTAGGCTCGCGTCTCTAGCACGGTCTAGCCTAGGACCAACACAAGATGCGTCGTTGAGCGTTTATTCAACTTTGCATCTCTGAATTGATTATTGCTGACATTTTTTGCTACCATATCATAAGCCTTCCCAGCAACACATACATCTACGTCGTGCGTTTGATTCTCCCTGGTAATCGCTATATCCAAGCTTTGAGAGTTTTGACTACAACGGTTGCCGATCACCACCTGCTGCTGGGTAAGAACTGGTAAGAATTTGAGATTTGCTTGACGGATTTGTGACACCCACCACCACCTCTTGTTAGTAGTCTGTAGGATCATATTCTTGTGTGTTTCTATTGCTGCTAACCATGGCAGGATCACAAGCCGACGAGACTGACTGGGAGAACATGACGAACAAACAGCTACATGATAAATTTCAGCAAATGATGAGTGGACAGGTGCAAGATGTGGTAAACAGATTTGACGAGGCCATGGAGAAGATAGATGGCATTGAGAAGGCGTTGAAACAAAGCTTGATAGCAAGTTTGATGAATTGCTCGCTGCGTTTTCACAACCACCGCCGGCTGCACCTATCGCACCTCTCAAGCGACAACAACTACGCCCCTTCCGAATCAGTATGGACGAGCTCAGCGTGTTCCTATTGAGCCAGGACAAAATTCTGGTGCCGCTGCTCTCGCTGTTGGTGCTTCTTTGGCTCTCGCTCTCTGCTGCTGGTGGTACCGAGGAGGATGATGAGTATGTGGGCGATTATGAGGATGAGGTTGATCAACATCGAACTACGTGCAACCACCAGCACCACAACCACCGTGTCGTCCACATGCAAATAATGGCAATATTAGGGCTCCCCTCAGTACGAGATCATGACCATCTCCCTAAACTGAAATTGAATATTCCACCATTTGAGGGTAGATATGTTCACGATATATATCTTACTTGGGAGTTAGAAACTGAACAACGATTTACATGTTTACAATATCCCGAGGAGAGACGTGTTCCTGCTGCTTTGTTTGTGCTTTCACTAGCTTTGCATGTGTTTGGTGGTCGAACATTGTCGATTATATCCTGTTCCAGCTACTTGGGCTGCTTTGAAAACTGCTATGCGTACTCGTTGGGTTCCACCATATTATCAACGTGAATTACTTCAAAAATTGCAGCGCTTAAGACAAGGAAAAATTCTATAGAAGAATATTATCGGGAATTACAAACTGGCTTGATTAGATGTGGTATTGTTGAGGAGAATGGAGCTATGCTTGCACGTTTTACGGGTGGATTAAATAGAGATTCAGACCATTCTAGACTATAAGGATTATAATAATATCACTCGTTTATTCCATCTTGCTTGTAAAGCTGAACGTGAAGTGCAGGATCGGCAGGCATTGGCGCCACACTAACTTTTCTCGCAGTCCACTTTCATCATGGACACCACGTGCATCATCTACTTCCACCGCACCATCACCTCCTTCAGTGCCACCTCCAACCGTGATACAAGAAAGCAGGCACAACCACCACTATCTCGCCAAGAGCACACCGCCGGGCCTGCACAGAGCTCTTCTTCTTCGATGGCGTCAGCAGGGCACACAAGTGATATTATTTGTCGTCGTTGTAAGGGAAGAGGACATTTTTGAGAGAATGCAAATCTCAGCGTGTGATGATTGCTCTTGAGGATGGTGGGTATGAGTCCGCTAGTGACTATGATGAGGAGACTTTGGCTCTTATTACACATGAGGAACACGGTGGAGATGATTCTGATCATGAGACACAATACATGGCTGTCAAGATGCCGACAGTATGAATGTTTAGTTGCTCAACGTGTTTTGAGTGTGCAGTTACACAAGTGAGCAAAATCAGAGGCATAATTTGTTTCATACAAAGGGAGTTGTGAAGGAACGTTCTATTCAAGTCATCATAGATGGAGGGAGCTGCAACAACTTGGCTAGCATGGAGATGGTGGAGAAGCTATCTCTCACCACAAGACCACATCCACATCCTTACTACATCCAATGGTTCAACAACAGCGGCAAGGTTAAGGTAACACGTCTTTGTTCGTGTGCATTTTAGTATCTCTACATATGCTGATTATGTTGATTGTGATGTGGTACCTATGCAAGCATGTTCCTTGTTACTTGGTAGACCATGGCAATTTGATAAAAATTCTGTACACCATGGTAGAAACAATCAAGATACTCTTGTTCATAAGGATAAAAATATTACTTTGCTTCCTATGACTCTGAGTCCATTTTGAAAGATGATATTAATAGAGCTAATAAAGCAAAACAGGAGAAAAATAAGAGTGAAAATCAGATTGTGGCAAAAGAATTTGAGCAACACATGAAGCCTAATAATAAACCATCTATGTTGCTTCGAAATTAAATTGAAAAGTGCATGTTTACTTGCCACTAAATCTGATATTGATGAGCTAGATTTTAGCAAATCTATTTGCTATGCTTTTGTGTGCAAAGAGGCATTATTTTCATTCGAGGACGTGCCTTCCTCTTTGCCTCCTGCTGTCACTAACATTTTGCAGAGTTCACGACGTCTTTCCACAAGACGTGCCACCGGATTACCACCTATTCGAGGGATTGAGCATCAAATTGACTTAATTCCCGTGCATCATTACCCAACCATGCACCATACCGTACCAATCCAGAGGAGACGAAGGAGATTATCGTCAAGTACAGAGGAGCTGCTCGACAAAGGTTATATACGCGAATCCCTTAGTCCTTGTGCTGTTCCTATTATTCTAGTGCCGAAAAAGGATGGTACATCACGTATGTGTGTTGATTGTAGAGGCATTAATAATATTACTATTCGTTATCGTCACCCTATTCCTAGGCTAGATGATATGCTTGATGAATTGAGTGGCTCTACAATATTCTCCAAAGTTGATTTATGTAGTGGATACCATCAAATTCATATGAAATTGGGAGATGAATGGAAAACAACATTTAAAACTAAGTTTGGATTATATGAGTGGTTAGTCATGCCTTTTGGGTTAACTAATGCACCTAGTACTTTCATGAGATTAATGAACGAAGTTTTACGTGTTTTCATTGGACGATTTGTGGTAGTCTATTTTGATGATATACTGATTTATAGCAAATCTTTGGAAGAACATTTGGAACATTTACGTGTTGTTTTTAATGTTCTACGTGATGCACGTTTGTTTGGTAACCTTGGGAAGTGCACCTTTTGCACCGACCGAGTATCTTTTCTTGGCTATGTTGTTACTCCACGAGGAATTGAAGTTGATAAAGCCAAGATTGAAGCTATTGAGAGTTGGCCGCAGCCCAAAACGGTCACACAAGTGAGGAGTTTCCTTGGCCTCGCTGGTTTCTATAGGCGTTTTGTGAGAGATTTCAGCACCATTGCTGCACCTCTCAATGAGCTTACAAAAAGGATGTGCCTTTTGTTTGGGGTACCGCACGGGAAGAAGCCTTCACGGTATTGAAAGATAAGTTGACACATGCTCCTTTACTCCAACTTCCTGATTTTAATAAGACTTTTGAGCTTGAATGTGATGCTAGTGGAATTGGATTAGGAGGTGTGTTATTACAAGATGGCAAACCTGTTGCATACTTTTACGAAAAATTGAGTGGGCCTAGTCTGAATTACTCTACTTATGATAAAGAATTATATGCTCTTGTTCGGACTTTAGAAACATGGCAACATTATTTATGGCCCAAAGAATTTGTTATACATTCGATCATGAATCTTTGAAACATATTAAAAGTCAAGCTAAACTGAATCGTAGACATGCTAAATGGGTTGAATTCATTGAGACTTTCCCTTATGTCATTAAACACAAGAAGGGTAAAGAAAATGTTATTGCTGATGCATTGTCTCGTCGCTATACTATGCTTTCACAACTTGACTTCAAAATATTTGGTTTGGAGACCATCAAAGATCAATATGTGCATGATGCTGATTTTAAAGATGTATTGCAGAATTGTAAAGAAGGAAGAACATGGAACAAGTTTGTCGTTAATAATGGATTTGTGTTCCGTGCTAACAAGCTATGCATTCCAGCTAGCTCCGTTAGTCTTTTGTTGTTGCAGGAGGCGCATGGAGGAGGACTAATGGGACACTTTGGCGTGAAGCGAGGACGGAGGACGTACTTGCTACACATTTCTTTTGGCCAAAGATGAGACGGGATGTTGAGCGTTTTATTGCTCATTGCACTACATGTCAAAAAGCTAAGTCACGACTCAATCCTCATGGTTTATATATGCCTTTGCCTGTACCTAGTGTTCCTTGGGAGGATATATCTATGGACTTTGTTTTAGGTTTACCTAGAACAAAGAAGGGAGGATAGCATATTTGTTGTCGTGGATAGATTCTCAAAATGGCACACTTTATACCATGTCATAAAAGCGATGATGTTTGTCAATGTTCTTGATTTGTTCTTTCGTGAAATTATTCGCTTGCATGGTGTGCCAAATACTATTGTTTCAGATCGTGATACTAAATTTCTTAGCCACTTTTGGAGATGTTTATGGGCTAAGTTGGGGACTAAACTGCTTTTAGTACTACTTGTCACCCCAAACCGATGGACAAACTGAAGTAGTCAATAGAACATTGTCTACTATGCTTAGGGCTGTTCTAAAGAAAAATAAGAAAATGTGGGAGGAATGCTTGCCTCATATTGCATTTGCTTATAATCGTTCATTGCGTTCTACTACTAAGATGTGCCCTTTTGAAGTTTTGTATGGTTTCCTACCTCGTGCACCTATTGATTTGTTGCCTCTTCCATCTTCGGAGAAGGTTAATTTTGATGCTAAAGAACGTGCTGAATTGATTTTAAAATGCATGAGTTAACTAAGGAAAACATTGAGCGTATGAATGCTAAATATAAACTTGCTGGAGATAAGGGTAGAAAACATGTTGTGTTTGCACCGAGATCTTGTTTGGTTACATTTGCGTAAGGATAGATTTCTGATTTGCAAATCAAAGCTAATGCCACGTCTGCTGGTCCCTTTAAGGTGTTGGAGAAAGTAAATGATAATGCATATAAACTTGAGCTGCTGCAGATTTTGGGGTTAGTCCCACTTTTAACATTGCAGATTTGAAGCCATATTTGGGTGAGGAAGATGAACTTCCGTCGAGGACGACTTCATTTCAAGAAGGGAGGATGATGAGGACATCAATACCATTGTTACACCCACAGCCCCTGCTGCTATACATACCGGACCAATTACTAGAGCTCACAAGACGCCAACTAAATTACCGGTACTTTCGTTTCTTGGTAATGATTCTAATGTTCATGAGAATATGACGCTGCCTAAATTGGATACATTTGTTTTGCTTACAAATGTAGGGCCTAGCTTGGAGAAGGATGAACATTGGAGCAAGAACCAGCATGGAGATGATGGCATGCAAGGGGGACAAGAATGGAGTTACAAGTGATGATTTCAGGACTTTGAAGCCACCATAATGAGTGCATGAAGCCTTGGTCGAAATATACAAGATGCCACTCCATAAATTTCGTCCAGAGGCTATTCTAGGTGCAGCGTCACCTTATTATTGGGCCAGCCCATGTAATTTCGAAATACATTAGTATAGGCTATTTTAGAGTCCGTATGTGTGGGGAAACAAGATATAGGGTTAGTTTCGGACCCCTCCACCAAGGGCCACGAAATTCACCCCCTCTTCCTCCATATATACAGCCCTTAGGGCACCGTTTAGACTTGGGTTTTGTTTAGATTAAAGTTAGCCATAGCTGCAACTTGATTGCCGTTTGTGTTCAACGACCGCACAAAGGCGTCCACAGAACCCCACCTTGATCAATAAAGCTTTCATCTTATATTCGCAATATCCAGATTGCAATCTCAGTTTCTTGCTTGTTCTTCGTTTGCTCGCGAAAAGCAGACCTTCGTGGTCGAGTTGATCGTGCTCGGCGTGGTCAATAACCTCTCGGAGTTGGTTTAGCGATTGCTAAAGCGCGGCGTCCTCGCACGTTCGTAGTCGGATCGTCAAAGTCGACTTCCACCAAAGCGAAATCCACCATCTCATCGAAAGACGGGACACCTTTGCCTCTATCACCGAGAAACCAGAAAACTGATACCACTTGACAGAGGCGAGGGTCCCGATCTTTCGACGAGATGATGACTATCGATTTGGTGGAGACGACTTTGATGATCCGACTACAAACGTGCACGACGCTGCGCCTTAGCAATCGCTAAACCAACTCCGAGAGGTTATTGACCACGCTTGGAGCACGATCAAGCTGACCACGAAGGTCCATTCCTGCAAGCAATCGAAGAACAAGCAAAGAATATGATTAAGCAATCTGAATATTGCGAGTATGGAGGAAGAACTGATAAAAGTGGGGTTTCATAAGCGGTCTTGGTCTGGTCGTTGGACACAAACGAAGTACACGAAGTTGCAGCGATGGCTAACTTTTAAGTAAATAAAACCCAAGTCTAAGCGATGCCTAAAGGGCTATATTTATAGGAAAAAGAGAGGGGATTTTTTCCACCCTTGGCAAGGTGGGACTAAAACACCTCCTAAGTCGTATCCCCTACAATATGGACTCTAAAAATAGATTAAATGGGCCTGGCCCAAACTAAGGTCGCGCCACACCAATAATAAGCTATGGACGCAATTTATGAAAGGCCATCTTGTATATTTCGTCCATCTTCTTGTATGTCATCATGGTGGCTTCAAAGTCCGGAAATCTCCACTTGAACCTCCATTCTTGTTCTCTTCGCACGCACCTTCATCTCCGTGCTTGACCAAGCTCCAATGTTAAACCATCTTGTCCGTGCTAGGCCCTTCAATTACAAGCAACACAAATATATCTAAGTTAGGTAGCATCATATTCTCATGAACATTAGAAACATTACCAAGAAACGAAAGTACCTGATAATTTAATTGGCATATCTGAGCTCTAGCAACTATCCTAAGAGGTAAAACAGCAGGAGATATGGGTGTAACTGTGGTAGCCATGTCCTCATCACTTGTGCCTAAGTCTAATGGAAGTTTCCGCTTGTGCACCGATTGTAGACCTATAAATTCTATCACCGTTCACTATAGGCATCCCATTTCTCGCTTAGATGATATGCTTGATAAACTTGGTGGAGCCAACTTTTTCTCAAAAATTAATCTTAAAAGTGGCTATTATCAAATCCGCATACAAGAGGGTGATGAATGGAAAACGGCTTCCAAAACCAAATTTGGCTTATATGAGTGGTTAGTTATGCCTATGGGTTTGTCGGAGGCTCCCGATACTTTCGTGCGTCTCATGCATCATGTACTTCGACCTTACATTGGAGTCTTTGTTGTGGTTTATTTCGATGATATTCTTGTGTTTAGCAAAACCATGAAAGAGCATCTTGATCATGTTAGGGCTATTTTACAAACACTTCGCAACGAAAGTCTTTATGCCAACATGAAAAAGTTCACATTTGGTGTTGACAAACTGGTTTTCTTGGGTTTCGTTGTATCTTCCAAGGGCGTCCATGTTGATGAAACTAAAATTGAAGCAATTAAAACTTGGCCCCAACCCACCAATTTGCAACAAGTGCGTAGTTTTCTTGGTCTAGCAGGTTTTTATCGTCGCTTTGTGAAAGATTTTAGCACTATCGCCGCTCCTTTGCATGCTTTGAGTCAGAAGAATGCTACTTTTGTTTGGGGATCTTTGCAATCCACTGCTTTTGATGAGCTCAAGTCTTTTCTTACTCATGCTCCGATTCTTGCTTTGCCCAACTTTGACAACACTTTTGAGGTTCATTGTGATGCAAGTGGTACCGGAATTGGCGAAGTTTTGATGCAAGAGAAACGAGCAATTGCATATTTTAGTGAAAAACTCTCCGGTTCTCAACTTAACTATCCCATCTATGACAAAGAATTGTATGCTTTAGTGCGTGTCCTACATGTTTGGGAACATTATCTTATACCTCATGAGTTTGTCATCCATACCGATAATGAAACTCTTAAGTACCTAAAAGGCCAAACTAAGTTGAACAAGCGTCATGCCAAATGGAGTGAATTTATTGAATCTTTTCCCTATGTGATCAAGTACATTAAGGGTAAGGAAAATGTAGTTGCCGATGCACTTTCACGCATATGCATGCTTGTCACTAAACTTGAGTTGAATGTTATTAGCTTTGAGCACATAAAAGACTTGTATGCTAATGATCCATCTTTTGCACCTCATTATGCTAAATGTTTGACGCATACATCTTGGGAACAATATTACATCAAGAATGGTTATCTTATGAGAGCTAACAAACTATGCATTCCCGAGTCTTCTCTTCGTTTGCTCCTTTTGCAAGAGGCTCATGGAGGCGAACTCATGGGACACTTTGGACATGACATGACTTTCGCCACGCTCTCCAAGAACTACTTTTGGCCCAAGATGTTCCGCGACGTCTCACGCTTCACCACCCGATGCTCTACATGTCGCAAAGCTAAGCCTCAAGCTCAATCCCATGGTCTTTACATGCCTCTTCCTATTCCTTATCAACCTTGGGAAGATATTAGCATGGATTTTGTACTTGGTTTGCCTAGAACTCAAAATGGAAAGGATTCTGTATTTGTTGTTGTGGACCGATTTTCTAAGATGGCACATTTCATTCCTTGCAACAAGATAGACGATGCTTGACATGTTGCAAATCTCTTTTGTAGGGAAATCTTGCTCCTCCATGGAGTACCAAAGACAGTCGTCTCCGACCGCGACGTCATGTTCTTGAGTTACTTTTGGAAGACTCTATGCACCAAGCTCGTCATCAAGCTATTGTTCTCATCCGCATACCATCCTCAAACCGACGGCCAAATAGAGGTGACGAACCACACACTATCCACCCTACTTCACATGTTGATCAAGAAGAACATCAAGGAGTGGGAGGCGTGTCTACCCATCACCGAGTACGCCTACAACCATGCAAGACATTCGACTACCGGCAAGTCCCCCTTCGAGGTTGTCTACGGCTTCAACCCGTTGTCCCCATTGGACTTTCTACCTCTTCCTCTAGAGGAGCGCACCAACATGGATGCGAGTGTACGAGCAAGCTACATCAAGAATATGCATGAAGATACAAGGAACATCATCGAGCGCCAAGTACATCAACTAGCGACCAAGCTCAACATCAACAAGCAACCCATGATCTTCAACATAGGTGATCTCGTGTGGCTACACCTTCGCAAGGACCGCTTCCCCAACGAACGCAAGTCCAAACTTCTACCTCGAGACGATGGACCATTCAAGGTGCTAGCATGCTACAACAATAATGCCTAAAATATTGAACTCCCACGAGATAAGTACAACGTGAGCGACATCTTCAACGTCAAAGACCTCTTGCCTTTCCATGGTGATGATGATTTTGATCCGAGGTCGAATCTTTCCCAAGGGAGGGGAGATGATGCGGAGCATCCTTCCATCATCCCCATGGGCTCTACAGCGACACATCCAACCCCACGAGGACCCATGACAAGAGCTAGAGCACGTGCTTTGGAAACTGAGGTGAACTCCTTCCTACTTGACTTGCATATGGACACAAATGGAACATGTCTACTATCTCACCAAAATATGCTATGCTTCCTTAGGTATGAAGAGGAACATCACCAAGAAGGTCAGGAGCATCACCAAGGAGAAGGAGAACCACTCCAAGGCCACGTGGACCAAGAACAAGGAGAACAGCAGCTGCACAGGAGGCTCCAGGCAACCCCATGTGCACGGGCCCCCAAGACCCCGTGCCCACGGGCTACACAGGGAACTGATGCTGGAGCACCCCGTGCACACGGGCCTGTACCGTGCCCACGGGACCCCCGTGCGCACGGGCCCAACTTACCTCGTGCGCACGGGCCTCCCAGGATGGCTGGCTGAGATTTCATCTTCGGCTCCCCTTCTTCTCCTTCGACCCCAAGGCTATATATTCCGTACCTAGGACCATGTTTAGGGTTAGCAAAGTATTAGATGAGATCTTGGTGAGCTTTGCTCCATTACCTTCCCTCTTTGAGGATCAAGACCCCATAGGGAAGAATCCTTGAGGATTTCAAGACCTCCATTGGGAGAAGATTACCTTCAAGACCCCTCTTCCTTTGGATTTGGGATGAACTTTGCCATTGTATCTTTCCTTTGATTGTGTTTATGACTTGTGGATCTTGTGTTGTTACTCTAGTGGATGTGTAATCGGGAATTGTTGGAGTGATTGCTTCTTTGTGTTCTTGTTGTTCTTGTTGTTTCTCTCCTTCTTTCCCCCTCCAAGTGTGAAAAGGTCCTTGCTAGGGTTCTACCCTACATCACAAAGGAACAAGAAGATGGGTTTCACGCATAATACTAACTTCTGCTACATCCATGTCCCAAAACCAGCAAGAAAGACGGATTCTACAACCTCCATCTCATGATTGAATTCAGCACGGATCACCAAAAGCTTCGCATCACAATCAGAAATGATGATCATATCCATAAGTGGGTAGAATCTCATGGAGAAGCGGATTATAAACTTAGAGATGACTTCTTTCGCATCCAAAGGAACATTGCAACAATCATCATGAAAGAATTCATCGATGAGAAGGGGATGTTCCACCACGGCCCTATATCGCGAGCTGACGTCCAAACTCGCATAGGCATGCAACGTCATGACCTCACGCCGTTCAAGAAGCTAGGATCCATCCTCGATGATATGGAAGGATGGAACTTCTAGTGATTTACGATGACGATGATGATGATATGTGTCGGTTGAACTTATATACTTTCTGTAGCGATGAAACTTTGTGATGTCCACGGTCCCTGCCGAACTTGCGTAATGCTACTTTGTTTGTTTGGGTACGATGACCTGCGTACCTCTATTAATTAGTTTGCGTACTATATGTTGCATCCAGTTGCTAACCCTTTCTTTTTCGTGTTGCTCTAGTATATTTTGTTGCATATGATTGTACATCGTCTTGATTAAGATGCATCTCTGATGTAGGGCGGAACCCTATGGTGACGATCTTTCACGTTTGGAGTGGATCCTACGGGGAATCACGAATAACACACAGAAGCACAAAGGGGAAACACGGGGAAAACGAGAGAGAATCACTAAACCGACAAGGAATCAATCACACAAATGCTAGATCACCGAGAACAAAGAGTAAAACATGATCCACAATCAACAAAGGTAAGGATACAAAGGAACCGTTCTTCTCCGTGAGGAGGTCTTGATGGTCTTCCCTAGAGAGGGGTCTTGAATCCGCTGGGGGGATCTTCTCCGAAGAGGTCGTGAACTCCGAGGAGAAGTATCCAAGTGGATCAGCAAGCCTCTCACACAAATATGAGCTAAAACCAATGCTAACCATAGCTAGGAGGTGGGAGAGTCCTATTTATAGTCTTAGTGCAAAAGGGACGAAGTGAAGGGGTACATGGGCTTCAGCCCGAAACTGTGCGCAGACAGGTACCGGACGTCCGCTGGGGACCGGTCGTCCGATGGCTCACGAGGGTCCAGACGTCCGGTATCGTCGGACATCCGCTATATACGTTCTGTGAAGGAGGCGCCGGTCATTCGGTATCTTCATACTTCCGTTAATATCCATTCTGTTGGGGGGTGCCGGACGTCCGGTGACTTCGGTCGTCCGCTTGCTGGGGAGTAGGGCCGGTCGTTTGGTCCGGGCGGGACGTCCGCTCGCAAGGGCCTGCGTTGGCTGGGACTTGGCAGCTGGGGCTTCAGGCGCCGGACGTCTGGCCCTGACCGGTCATCCGGTGGCTGGAGTTTTCTCTGGTAGATCTTCTTCTTGACCTTCGTGGTTGGTAGCCTTGCCGTCTTGTCCGATGGATGTAGATGTACCATGGCTTTCCTCCAGGTACCTGATCACACACAGAGTGTCCATACGAGGTAGTAGCCAAGTCTCGTGAGTAGAGAGAGGAAGTTCGGAGAGGAGCGAGTTCACCTTATCTTCGATAGCCTTTGCTCTAGCTCTTGTCATGGGTCCAAGTGATGTTGAGGGAGATGTAGACACGTCCATGGGGATGAGCGAGGGATGCTCCGCATCATCTCCCCCCCTTGGGAAAGATCCGACCTCGGATTAAAATCTTCATCACCATGGAAAGGCGAGAGTCTTGGACGTTGAAGATGTCGCTCACGTTGTACTTGTCTCATGGGAGGTCAATCTTGTAGGCGTTGTCGTTGTAGCGTGCTAGCACCTTGAAGATTTCATCGGCTCGAGGGAGAAGTTTGGACTTGCGTTCATTGGGGAAGCGGTCCTTGCGAAGGTGTAGCCACACGAGATCACCTATGTTGAAGATCATGGGTTGCTTGTTGACGTTGAGCTTGGTCGCTAGTCGTTGTACTTGGCGCTCGATGGTGTGCCTTGTATCCTCATGCATCTTCTTGATGTAGCTTGCCCGTGCACTCGCCTCCATGTTGGTGCGCTCTTGTAGGGGAAGAGGTAGAATGTCCAATGGTGACAACGGGTTGAAGCCGTAGACGACCTCGAAGGGGCACTTGCCGGTAGTCGAATGTCTTGCCCGGCTGTAGGCGTACTCGGCGATAGGTAGACATGCTTCCCACTCCTTGATGTTCTTCTTCATCAACACGCGAAGTAGAGTGGAGAGAGTCTGGTTCGTCACCTCCCTTTGGCCATCAGTTTGAGGATGGTATGTGAGGGAGTCCTGGACTAGGGGGTGTCCGGACAGCCGGACTATCAATATCCGCCGGACTCCAAGACTACGAAGATACAAGATTGAAGACTCCGTCCCGTGTCCGGATGGGACTTTCCTTGGCGTGGAAGGCAAGCTTGGCAATACGGATATGTAGATCTCCTACCATTGTAACCGACTATGTGTAACCCTAGCCCTCTCCGGTGTCTATATAAACCGGAGGGCTTTAGTCCGTAGGACAAGATACATTACAACAATCATACCATAGGCTAGCTTCTAGGGTTTAGCCTCCTTGATCTCGTGGTAGATCCACTCTTGTACTACCCATATCATCAATATTAATCAAGCAGGACGTAGGGTTTTACCTCCATCAAGAGGGCCCGAACCTGGGTAAAAACACCGTGTCCTTCGTCTCCTGTTACCATCCGCCTAGACGCACAGTTCGGGACCCCCTACCCGAGATCCGCCGGTGTTGACACCGACATTGGTGCTTTCATTAAGAGTTCCTCTGTGTCGTCACCGATAGAGCGGATGCCTCCACCCGTCTTCAAAGATGGTGTTTTTGCCGGAGGGGCCTTGGCCGCCGGCCAAACTATCCGGCTTGGTGGTTTTCTCATGACCGCCTGTCCGGCCGCCGCTTCGGCAATGACTTCTAAAGTCGTCGAAAGCAATCTTCGTGTCAGCCCTAAAGCTGCCGAACAGTTAGATCCAATAGAGCTCTCGTCTGTTAACGAGCTCTTGGATCGCATCGCCGCCCTGGGAGTCGCTACGGACTACAACCAGATTGGGCTTAAAACCGATCTGAGAGAGATTAACTCTCCCCAGGCCACCCACCACGTCGCAGTGGTAGAGGAGCAATACGACAACTCTTTGCCAGTGTTGAAAACAATTCATGTCCGGATTCCCGAACCCTCCATGCCGGATTCCCGCGGGGGGACGGACTTCGATCGAGCATTGAACTTAAAATCATACATCTCCCCGGACTCGCTGGATTGTCCCCAGCAAACCAAACTTCCGAATTCGGAAACCCCTTGGCCTTTGAGCCTCAAGATGGGCAAGGATCCGGATTTTATTCCACCCACCCGCCCAGACATATGCGATCTATCTCTAATACGGCAAGAGCCTCTCAAACAAAGACATCACTCTCGGGGCGATTCCTCCTGGTTACGGACAGGATAAAGGACTGCCGAGAGGAAAACGCAATATTAATCTTCCGCAATAACTGCACGGACAAGAGAATACTAAACGCCATTGATCGTCGCAAAATTACGCGCTTCACCGATCTGGCATCCATTGTACAAAAGTACTGTGCGATGGAGAGTTTCCGGAAAACCGAAAATCAATTTTGGGATAATCCAGCCCCAAACCCAGTCCATGATAAAGGGCGCCTTACACTCAGGCCCCGGATGCAAAACGAAAAACAAAAACCCAATAAGGAAACGGAACCGTCTTCGAGGGATGGCTCAATGGACCTGTAAGCTTCATAGTACGAGAGGAGCCGTCCCAACACATAGCCTTCGAGCATGTTGGATATTACGGCAGGTGGCCAAAAGTGGCGAAGAGCTTCTAGCTCCGAAACCACTCCAACAATACCAAAGACGGTATCAACAGTCTTGAGACTTTCGCATCAAATAATATGCGAAACGAACAATCCGCGAACTCGCGAAGTCTACCAAGTAGCAACAAAGAAATCCATGGAGTAACACAGCTATTACCTTCAATGCCAGCGACGAGCCCTCATTCCGAACAACGAGCCCCACCAAGACCGGTACTTAGTCCCATAGTGGACGGCTTTTGACACAAAAGTCCTCATGGACGGCGGCAATGACTAAACCTCATTTATGAGGAAACTCGAAAAATGGAAATCGATTGGAGCCGATTGAGCGAAGCAGCACAACCTTTAGAGGAATAATCCCTAGCCGAAGCGCTGCACCGAAAAATCACACTCGATGTGGTGTTCGGCTCTCGACAATTACAGATCCGAAGAAGTCACGCCTGTGGCCTCGTTCAGCAATGGGTATCACGCCATATTAGGACGAGAGGCATTCACATTTTTCAAGCAATACCTCATTACGGGTACATGAAGCTCAAAATGCAGGCCCGGCGGAATAATCACTCTCGCTAGTGATCCGGACATAGCACTCAGCGCCGAAAACAAGACAGCCGACTAGCCCTCGAGGCACTATCCAAAGCCTTAGCGGCAGAGGAACTCACCGTCTTTGCGCTCTACGGTGAACAGGGACGACGTGATACTCGATAAAAGATCCAAGTCCACCTCCTTCAAACCAGCAGACGAGATAATAAAATTCCAGGTCCATCCAACGGACCCAACAAAGACGGCCTCCATTGGGGCACAGTTCAACCCCGAAGTAGACGCCGCACTGCGCGAATTCCTTCGGGAAAATTGGGATATCTTCGCCTGGCATCCTTCGGACATGCCCGAATCCTCGCAGTTGGCGAAACACAGCCTAAACATCCTAAAAGGATTCAAGCCAGTCAAACAGGCTCTTCGACGATTTTCCGAGCCCAAAAGACAGGCAATGGGAGAAGAGCTAGCCAAACTATTGGAAGCCGGATTCATTAGAGATATCAAACATCCGGACTGGCTAGCAAATTTGGTGATGGTACCAAAGAAGGATAAATCCTGGCGCCTCTGTGTCAATTTTAAAGACCTCAATATAGCTTGCCCAAAGGATCCCTTCCCTCTCCCCCGCATCGATCAAATTATTGATGAGGACATCAATACCATTGTTACACCCACAGCCCCTGCTGCTATACATACTGGACCAATTACTAGAGCTCGCGCACGCCAACTAAATTACCAGGTACTTTCGTTTCTTGGTAATGATTCTAATGTTCATGAGAATATGACGCTGCCTAAATTGGATACATTTGTTTTGCTTACAAATGTAGGGCCTAGCTTGGAGAAGGATGAACATTGGAGCAAGAACCAGCATGGAGATGATGGCATGCTAAGGGGACAAGAATGGAGTTACAAGTGATGATTTCAGGACTTTGAAGCCACCATAATGAGTGCATGAAGCCTTGGACGAAATATACAAGATGCCACTTCATAATATTCGTCCATAGGCTATTCTAGGTGTCTTCGTCACCTTATTATTGGGCCAGGCCCATGTAATTTCGAAATACATTAGTATAGGCTATTTTTAGAGTCCGTATGTGTGGGAAACAAGAGATAGGGTTAGTTTCGACCCTCCACCAAGGGCCACGAAATTCACCCCTCTTCCTCCATATATACAGCCCTTAGGGCACCGCTTAGACTTGGGTTTTGTTTAGATCAAAAGTTCGCCATAGCTGCAACTTCGCATTTCGCTTTGTGTTCAACGACTGACAAAGGCGCCACAGAACCCCACCTTGATCAATAAAGCTTTCATCTTATATTCGCAATATCCAGATTGCAATCTCGCTTGCTTGTTCTTCGCTTTGCTCGCAGGAAATAGACCCTCGTGGTCGTTGATCGTGCTCGGCGTGGTCAATAACCTCTC
This sequence comes from Aegilops speltoides, assembly GCA_021437245.1. Taxonomy (NCBI): domain Eukaryota; kingdom Viridiplantae; phylum Streptophyta; class Magnoliopsida; order Poales; family Poaceae; genus Aegilops; species Aegilops speltoides. The sequence continues at coordinate 206,564,716 of CM038141.1, forward strand.
GGAGTTGGTTTAGCGATTGCTAAGGCGCGACGTCCTCGCACGTTCAGTAGTCGGATCGTCAAAGTCGACTTCCACCAAAGAGAAATCCACCATCTCATCGAAAGACGGACACCTTTGCCTCTATCAAGTGGTATCAGATTTCCGTGTTGCTCGGTGAGATTTTACAGCTTTTCGTAGTTTAGATCGAGTCTGTTCTTCATACCTACAGTCCACGAAAAAGCCAAAAAAAATTAGGGTTAGGTCATCATATCCGAACCAATCGAGCCTTTGCATAATCTTTTACGATTTGCGTTGTTGAATTTGCGGTTGCATCGTGCGTGTCTAGTTGCTGGTCTTAGAGTCTAGTCTTTTAGAGTTTCGAGTTCGGTCATAAGTTGTCACGCCGCCGCACCATCATCATCGCCCTGCCATCTACCACCACCGCTTATCCGCCACCGCTTCGAATCCGTATCCATATACCACCACCGCTGCCATATACCACCACCGTTGCCATATACCACCACCATATATCCACCACCAATCCGAGTCCCTTGCATATTAGGTTTGTTTTCGGGATCCATCTAGTTTTCCGATTCGTGTTTCCTTGTCTGAGTAGGTTTCGGATTCCAGCAATCTTTTGCCGTGCGTAGAAGAGGTTGGTTTCAAAAAAAAAAAAAAAAAAGAGTCCGAAACCACCTCCGCTTAGGCCCAAAATTTTCCAAAACGCACGGGATAAAAAATTTTCGGCTATCCTATTTTTAGGTGTTTCTAAGCGTATTGAGCGATCGCCGTTATAGAAAGTTTTTTGACCCGCTTCAGTTTTGGGTCCGGCGAATAAAAAAAAAAATTTGGTCGAAAAATTTCGTGCCCATCCTGTCAGTTGACACAGGAAGAGTTTTGAGACACTCGCCATTATAGTGATTTTTCGCAAAAAAAAAAAAAAAAAGAGCAGCGCAAAAAAAAAAAACAGCGCAAAAAAAAAAAGCGAAAAAAAAATTCAGAGTGTGCTTTTCCTTTGATTACGCAGCAGCGCGTGATTTTGTTAGTGTTCTAGGCTCGCGTCTCTAGCACGGTCTAGCCTAGGACCAACCAAAGACTGTCGTTGAGCGCTTATTCAACTTTGCATCTTTGATTTGATTATTGTTGACCCATTTTGCTACCATATTATAAGCCTTCCCAGCTCCACATACATCTACGTCGTATGCTTGACTCTCCCCGCAATCGCTCTATCCAAGCTTTTGAGAGTTTTGATTACAACGGTTGCCGATCACCGCTTCTTCTTTGGGTAAGAACTGTAAGAATTTGAGATTTGCTTGACGGATTTGTGACACCCACCACCACCTCTTGTTAGTAGTCCAGAGGATCATATTCTTGTGTGTTTCTATTGTCGCTAACCATGGCAGGATCACAATCCGACGAGACCGACCGGGAGAACATGACGAACAAACAGCTACATGATAAATTTCAGCAAATGATGAGTGGACAGTGCAAGATGTGGTAAACAGATTTGACGAGGCCATGGAGAAGATAGATGGCATTGAGAAGACGTTTGAAACAAAGCTTGATAGCAAGTTTGATGAATTGCTCGCTGCGTTTTCCACAACCACCGCCGGCTGCACCTATCGCACCTCTGCGAACGACAACAACTACGCCCCTTCCGAATCAAGTATGGACGAGCTCAGCGTGTTCCTATTGAGACAGACAAAATTCTGGTGCCGCTGCTCATCTGCTGTTGGTGCTTCTTTGGCTCCTGCTATCTGCTGCTGCTTTGTACCGACGAGGATGATTATATGGGAGATTATGAGGATGAGGTTGATCAACATCGTAACTACGTGCAACCACCAGCACCACAACCACCGTGTCGCCCACATGCAAATAATGGCAATGCTAGGGCTCCCCTCAGTGCGAGATCATGACCATCTCCCTAAACTGAAATTGAATATTCCACCATTTGAGGGTAGATATGTTCCTGATATATATCTTACTTGGGAGTTAGAAACTGAACAACGATTTACATGTTTACAATATCCCGAGGAGAGACGTGTTCCCTGCTTGTTTGTGCTTTCACTAGCTTTGCATGTGTTTGGTGGTCTGAACATTGTAGATTATATCTGTTCCAGCTACTTGGGCTGCTTTGAAAACTGCTATGCGTACTCGTTGGGTTCCACCATATTATCAACGTGAATTACTTCAAAAATTGCAGCGCTTAAGACAAGGTAAAAATTCTGTAGAAGAATATTATCGGGAATTACAAACCGGCTTGATTAGATGTGGTATTGTTGAGGAGAATGAAGCTATGCTTGCACGCTTTACGGGTGGATTAAATAGAGAGATTCGACCATTCTAGACTATAAGGATTATAATAATATCACTCGTTTATTCCATCTTGCTTGTAAAGCTGAACGTGAAGTGCAGGATCGATGCATTGGCGCCGCACTAACTTTTCTCGCAGATCGACCTTCATCATGGACACCACGTGCATCATCTACTTCCACACGCTACGCTACACCGCACCTCCGTGGGTGCCACCTCCAACCGTGATACACTAACGCAGGCACAACCACCACTATCTGCCAAGAGCACACCTGCCGGACCTGCACAGAGCTCTTCTTCTTCCATGGCGTCAACAGGGCACACAAGTGATATTATTTGTCGTCGTTGTAAGGGAAGAGGACATTTTGCAAGAGAATGCAAATCTCAGCGTGTGATGATTGCTACTGAGGACGTGCCACTAAATCTGATATTGATGAGCTAGATTTTAGCAAATCTGTTTGCTATGCTTTTGTGTGCAAAGAGGCATTATTTTCATTCGAGGACGTGCCTTCCTCTTTGCCTCCTCGCTGTCACTAACATTTTGCAGAGTTCACGGCGTCTTTCCACAAGACGTGCCACCGGATTACCGCCTATCCGAGGGATTGAGCATCGATTGATTTAATTCCGGTGCTTCACCGCCAAACCGTCGCCATACCGTACCAATCCAGAGGAGACGAAGGAGATTATGCGTCAAGTACAAGAGCTTCTCGACAAAGGTTATATACGCGAATCCCTTAGTCCTTGTGCTGTTCCTATTATTCTAGTGCCAAAAAAGGATGGTACATCGCGTATGTGTGTTGATTGTAGAGGCATTAATAATATTACTATTCGTTATCGTCATCCTATCCCTAGGCTAGATGATATGCTTGATGAATTGAGTGGCTCTACAATATTCTCCAAAGTTGATTTCCGTAGTGGATACCATCAAATTCGTATGAAATTGGGAGATGAATGGAAAACAGCATTTAAAACTAAGTTTGGATTATATGAGTGGTTAGTCATGCCTTTTGGGTTAACTAATGCACCTAGTACTTTCATGAGATTAATGAACGAAGTTTTACGTGCTTTTATTGGACGATTTGTGGTAGTCTATTTTGATGATATACTGATTTATAGCAAATCTTTGGAAGAACATTTGGAACATTTATGTGCTGTTTTAATGCTCTCGTGATGCACGCTTGTTTGGTAACCTTGGGAAGTGCACCTTTTGCACCGACCGAGTGTCTTTTCTTGGCTATGTTGTTACTCCACAGGAATTGAAGTTGATAAAGCCAAGATTGAAGCTATTGAGAGTTGGCCGCAGCCCAAAACGGTCACACAAGTGAGGAGTTTTCTTGGCCTCGCTGGATTCTATAGGCGTTTTGTGAGAGATTTCAGCACCATTGCTGCACCTCTCAATGAGCTTACAAAGAAGGATGTGCCTTTTGTTTGGGGTACCGCACAGAAGAAGCCTTCACGGTGTTGAAAGATAAGTTGACACATGCTCCTTTACTCCAACTTCCTGATTTTACTAAGACTTTTGAGCTTGAATGTGATGCTAGTGGAATTGGATTAGGAGGTGTGTTATTACAAGATGGCAAACCTGTTGCGTACTTTTCTGAAAAATTGAGTGGGCCTAGTCTGAATTATTCTACTTATGATAAAGAATTATATGCTCTTGTTCGGACTTTAGAAACATGGCAACATTATTTATGGCCCAAAGAATTTGTTATACATTCTGATCATGAATCTTTGAAACATATTAAAAGTCAAGCTAAACTGAATCGTAGACATGCTAAATGGGTTGAATTCATTGAGACTTTCCCTTATGTCATTAAACACAAGAAGGGTAAAGAAAATGTTATTGCTGATGCATTGTCTCGTCGCTATACTATGCTTTCACAACTTGACTACAAAATATTTGGTTTGGAGACCATCAAAGATCAATATGTGCATGATGCTGATTTTAAAGATGTATTGCAGAATTGTAAAGAAGGAAGAACATGGAACAAGTTTGTCGTTAATGATGGGTTTGTGTTCCGTGCTAACAAGCTATGCATTCCAGCTAGCTCCGTTCGTCTTTTGTTGTTGCAGGAGGCGCATGGAGGAGGACTAATGGGACACTTTGGCGTGAAGAAGACGGAGGACGTACTTGCTACACATTTCTTTTGGCCAAAGATGAGGCGGGATGTTGAGCGTTTTATTGCTCGCTGCACTACATGTCAAAAAGCTAAGTCACGACTCAATCCTCATGGTTTATATATGCCTTTGCTCTGTACCTAGTGTTCCTTGGCAGGATATATCGATGGACTTTGTTTTAGGTTTACCTAGAACAAAGAAGGGAGGATAGCATATTTGTTGTCGTGGATAGATTCTCGAAAATGGCACACTTTATACCATGTCATAAAAGCGATGATCTTTGTCAATGTTGCTGATTTGTTCTTTCGTGAAATTATTCGCTTGCATGGTGTGCCAAATACTATTGTTTCAGATCGTGATACTAAATTTCTTAGCCACTTTTGGAGATGTTTATGGGCTAAGTTGGGGACTAAACTGCTTTTAGTACTACTTGTCACCCCCAAACCGATGGACAAACTGAAGTAGTCAATAGAACATTGTCTACTATGCTTAGGGCTGTTCTAAAGAAAAATAAGAAAATGTGGGAGGAATGCTTGCCTCATATTGAATTTGCTTATAATCGCTCGTTGCATTCTACTACTAAGATGTGCCCTTTTGAAGTTGTGTATGGTTTCCTACCTCGTGCACCTATTGATTTGTTGCCTCTTCCATCTTCGGAGAAGGTTAATTTTGATGCTAAAGAACGTGCTGAATTGATTTTAAAAATGCATGAGTTAACTAAGGAAAACATTGAGCGTATGAATGCTAAATATAAACTTGCTGGAGATAAGGGTAGAAAACATGTTGTGTTTGCACCGGAGATCTTGTTTGGTTACATTTGCGTAAGGATAGATTTCTGATTTGCAAAACAAAGCTAATGCCACGTGCTGCTGGTCCCTTTAAGGTGTTGGAGAAAGTAAATGATAATGCATATAAACTTGAGCTGCCTGCAGATTTTGGGGTTAGTCCCACTTTTAACATTGCAGATTTGAAGCCATATTTGGGTGAGGAAGATGAACTTCCGTCGAGGACGACTTCATTTCAAGAAGGGAGGATGATGAGGACATCAATACCATTGTTACACCCACAGCCCCTGCTGCTATACATCTTGGACCAATTACTAGAGCTCACAAGACGCCAACTAAATTACCGGTACTTTCGTTTCTTGGTAATGATTCTAATGTTCATGAGAATATGACGCTGCCTAAATTGGATACATTTGTTTTGCTTACAAATGTAGGGCCTAGCTTGGAGAAGGATGAACATTGGAGCAAGAACCAGCATGGAGATGATGGCATGCAAGGGGGACAAGAATGGAGTTACAAGTGATGATTTCAGGACTTTGAAGCCACCATAATGAGTGCATGAAGCCTTGGACGAAATATACAAGATGCCACTTCATAATATTCGTCCATAGGCTATTCTAGGTGCTCGTCACCTTATTATTGGGCCAGGCCCATGTAATTTCGAAATACATTAGTATAGGCTATTTTTAGAGTCCGTATGTGTGGGGAAACAAGAGATAGGGTTACTTTGGACCCCTCCACCAAGGGCCACGAAATTCAGCCCTCTTCCTCCATATATACAGCCCTTAGGGCACCGTTTAGACTTGGGTTTTGTTTAGATCAAAAGTTCGCCATAGCTGCAACTTCGCGTACTTCGTTTGTGTTCAACGACCAGACAAAGGCGTCACAGAACCCCACCTTGATCAATAAAGCTTTCATCTTATATTCGCAATATCCAGATTGCAATCTCAGTTTCTTGCTTGTTCTTCGTTTGCTCGCAGGAAATAGACCCTCGTGGTCAGGTTGATCGTGCTCCGGCGTGGTCAATAACCTCTCGGAGTTGGTTTAGCGATTGCTAAGGCGCGACGTCCTCGCACGTTCGTAGTCGGATCATCAAAGTCGACTTCCACCAAAGCGAAATCCACCATCTCATCGAAAGACGGGACACCTTTGCCTCTATCAATTATCGACGCCACAGCAGGGCACGATTCGTTGTGCTTCCTGGACGCATACTCTGGCTATCATCAAATCAAGATGGCGGAAGCAGACCAAGCTGCAACGGCATTTATCACTCCATATGGACCATTCTGCTTCAACACGATGCCCTTCGGTCTCAAAAACGCCGGCGCAACATATCAGCGCATGATTCAAACATGTCTGGCCACCCAGATCGGCAAAACAGTCGAGGCATACGTAGACTATGTAGTCGTCAAAACAAAACATGTCGAAACTTTAGTAGACGATTTGAGGCTCACATTCGACAACCTCAGAGCATATGACATCAAGCTGAATCCGGAAAAATGCTTTTTCGGCATACCAGCCAGAAAGCTGCTAGGCTTCATCGTATCCGGTAGAGGAATTGAAGCAAATCCGGCCAAAATCCAAGCTCTGTCACAGTTGGATATTCCAAAAGACCTCAAACAAATACAAAAATTAACAGGATGGGTGGCAGCCTTAAGCCGCTTTATCTCCCGTTTAGGAGAAAAGGCGTTGCCCCTCTATCGCCTCCTCAGGCGCACCGAACACTTCGAGTGGACGGATGCTGCCACTGCCGGACTCGAAGAAATAAAGGCCATACTGGCAACAAATCCGGTCCTGGCTGCGCCCACTCTGGGCGAACCAATGTTGTTATACATCGCAGCAACACATCAAGTTGTAAGCGCAGTCCTCGTCGTCGAACGAGCGACAGAAGGGCATAAATTCCCTCTTCAAAAACCAGTGTATTATGTATCCACTGTGTTAACCCCCTGCAAATCCCGTTACCCGCACTATCAGAAGATAGCATATGCGGTGTTCATGGCGTCTCGAAAGCTCCGGCACTACTTTCAAGAGTGCTCGATAACAGTGGCCTCTGAAGTACCACTCAATGACATTATAAATAACCGCGACGCAACGGGCAGGATATCAAAATGGGACATTGAGCTCTTACCATTCGACATCACTTACAAACCTCGACGAGCTATAAAGTCACAAGTTTTGGCTGACTTCGTCGCCGAATGGACTGAAGCCGAACTCCCTAAAGAGTATGGCGCATACTCCAATTGGACTATGCATTTCGACGGCTCCAAAATGTTGGCCGGACTGGGGGCTGGCGTCGTCGGCGTCCCCACGGAGATCTGATCGAGATGTACTTCAAATAATGTACACGGACTCCAACAATGCAGCTGAATCTGAGGCCTGTTACATGGTCTCCGGATGGCGGTCTCCATGGGCATTCAACGCCTAGAGGTGCGCGGGGACTCAAACCTTGCAAGATCCCAAATAAGCAGAGACTTGACGCCAAGGATCCGAAAATGGCAGCATATCGCAACGCTGTCCTAAAATGTTAGCTCGGTTTGAAGGACTCGAATTCCATCACATAGCCCGAGATAATAACCAAGCGGCCGACGCGTCGCAGCACGCATCGGTGCGAAACGTGATGCTGTCCCTCAAATATCTTCTGGAGCGGCTCTTCAAGCCATCCGTACTATGGGAAGAGGAGCCCGTAGCGACAAACCGGAGAAAACCGCACCAACCGGTGATTGGCGGATGACATAACACCCTCCGCCCACGTCATAATGGCGATAATCGCCGCATGGATGAACCTTTCTAGCCTACTTACTTAGGCAGGAACTTCCGAAGACTAAAATGAGGCCCGCTTTGCATAGTCCGCGATCAAAGGCCTACAAGGTCCATGAGGAGAACTTTATAAGAAAAGTACCACCGAGTCCTTCAAAGGTGTATCTCCGAAGAAGAAGGGTGAAACCTCCTGGCTGAAATTCATGCCGGACTAGGCGGACACCACGCAGCAGCCCGGGCCCTTGTAGGAAAGGCATTCCGTACATGATTTTATTGGCCGACGGCTCGGGCGGAGCCGACAGACTTGGTCCAGCGATCGTTGGTTGTTAGCTCTTTGCTAATCAGAGCCATATGCCACCCACCACCCTCAAAACCATACCCATTACCCGGCTGTTCGCGTGCAGGGGCTTGACATGGTTGGACCCTTAAAGGGGGAACCCACAAGAAAAAGTACCTATTGGTCATGGTGGATAAGTTCACCAAATGGATAGAGGCCAAACCGGTCAAAGCAGCAGAGTCCGACCAGTGATAGAATTTATATCGGGGTTGGTACACCGTTCTGAGTCCCCACAAATCATCACCGACAACGGCATGAACTTCACAACCGGCGAGGTTAAGTCATGGTGCAAAAATATGGGCATCAAGCTCGACTATCGTCGATCTATCACCCTCAAACCAATGGTCAAGTGGAAAGAGCAAATGGTCTAATAATGGCGGCATTAAACCCGGACTAGTGAGGTCACTCACTAAATCCGACACACAATGGGTCGAGGAGCTCGACTCCATACTCTGGGGGGGCTGCGGACAACGCCTAACCGTACTACGGATTCACACCATTTTTATGGTATCTGGCGCAGAGGCAGTCTTGCCCTGTGACATTATTCATGACTCACCTCGAGTGCGCATGTATGAGGAAAGAGAGGCCGAGCTTGATCGGCAGGACAACTTGGACACATTGGAGGAAGAACGTGACGTCGCGAAGGCTCGTTCCGCATTCTATCGCCAGCAGGCCGAAGATATCAAAGCGAAGTACGGGCCAAGACTTACAACGTTGGTGAACTAGTTCTACGCCTGCCGGACAAGAAAAAGGACAAGCTCAAGCCCAAATGGGAGGGCCTCTTCATTATCGATCAAGTACTGACCGGCGGAGCATAGCGTCTACGAAATGCGTCGGATCACCGACTCGAGCCGAACCCATGGAACGCAGCCCGCCTCCGACGATTCTATGCCTAGCGACGGACTAAGAGTTCGTCCCCTTCCCCCGTCCAAACTTTTACACTTCGGCTGTCTTTTGTTTCTCTTTTTATCCTTTTCACTTAAAAGCCCTTCCGGGCCTATTTTTGCATTCTTGGCATACGCATGATGTGCCATCCGCACTCATTATTCCTGGGGGCTTCTTTTACAAAAGCTCAATTATATGGGTTTTATACCCAGCACATGTGTCAAGCTTCCACATGTACCTTTTACTCGCCATTATATGCATCGATATGACTTAAGTTTTGGCCAAGCTGGGTTGCCTGGCTCCTGTGGTTACCCCTACGTTCCCGATTGTTCGGCTAGGAGGTAAAGGAGCACCTCTGCGATTATTCTTGCGGGTCAGCGGATGTGTACCTCGGTAGGGTGAAGCCGAAGCTAGCGTTCTTAAGGGAATATTGATCGGTGACTTAAAAGATGACTTTTACCTATTTATCTATTTGCCCCGGATGTTTCTTGCTTTCTTTGCAGTCCGGACATGCACTTTAGGGCATGCCTCCTGAGAAAGGAACCCTTAACGGAACTATTCTCCTGGAAGATGTTTCTTACTAACCATGTAATATAACATAACTAGTTGGGCACTTATGCGATAAAGCACTAATGACCCCTACGCCTGGTCTCCATGCATACCACGGTTGTTTCTTAACCAAAACGTGTTCGGACACACTCCGGACTCTAGGGTCCCGAGGTCGGCGAAAAGGTCGGCAAAGACAAGCGATCTACAATCCGGCTAGAAGGCATTTCACATGTCACTTTAAAGGATAACATACATTGTCAAATTCTTGATTGTATTCCTCCTCAATCCCGTCTAACAGTGCTGTCTAGTTTACATCCCGTTGGGAAAATTTAGCAGCCAACTCTACTTGGCTGTACACTAAACTCACAGGATCTCCTTCCCATCGGGCCCCACCGGTCCAACTTGGCCATGTGGTTGGGATCCGCCTTCTTGTACAGCGTCTTCACCATGGCCCAAGCCTCCACAGCACCTTGACGGCAAGCCTAAATCTTCCACAAATGGAAGCGCTGCCGCACTCCTGCAGCTTCTCCATAAGCTCCCGAGGCCCTCGGGTAGGGTGAGGGCTGGCCATAAAGCCCGAGCAGCGCCGCTCGTTGCTGCCGAACTCGTTCGAGTAGCTGCAACAGTTCGGGAAGTTGATCACTCATTGATATGGGCATCTCCTCTGCGGGGCGACCGTGAGTATACCTACAAGACATATCATGTCAAAATACTTCCTCGCCGAACTCTTCTTTTCAAAAGAGTTCGCTCAAGCACTACTATAAATGCCGCGACAAGCGCTGATTCTCCTTAACGGAGCGGACAGCTCGGCTGGCGCCTTTCAGCTCTTCTCCGAGCTTGGCGTTGGCATCCTGGAGCTTGTTCCTTTCTGCTGAACCCTATTCAGCACACTCTCGCCGACCTTTAGCTGGCGTAGCAATGCTTACTGTCGGATCTTGTCCGGCGGTACCTGCAATGTCATTATTAGACTCATGCACGCGCGCACAGCGCTTATATTTATTAATAAAAATGTGTTACCGGAGGGGTCCTTCCGTCTCCTCCTGCGGCACAAGTCTTGACCTCAAGTTGGGCCTTGCAATCTTGCAGCTCCCGAGACAGTTGGGCGTTCTTCTTGTTAAGTGCAGAAATTTCCAATGATCCTTAAATCAGTTAGCATAACTACTTTAAGTCTCGGGGCTCTTGGTATGTACAACCATTAAAATTCCCTTACCCGTATGTCTTTCACATCTTTGCTCCGTGGCTCTGGTAAAACCATTTTGAGCAGCACGGAGATCGCTTCCTAACGTTAAAGGCATCCAATGCCTCGGGAAAAGCACGCTTGAAATCTTGTCGTGGCGCCTATGGTTCATGGCGCTCTCCACCTCGCACTTGGTGGCGAGGCGATCAGCCGGTATCCTCCGTTAGAGAGGATCCGGCTCGCGTCTTCGCTTGCCTCCCCCTCCGGCCGGGTCTTTGGAGCCTGGCGGTGTTGGTCGGATTGGCAATTCCTGCGCTCATGATCCGGCGGCGCTTTTTCTCTAAAAGATCATGAGCACTCAGACGTTTCCTCGGAACGTTGCTCTAAAAATTCAAATACGAGCTATACCTTTGCGTCGACGTTTCCGTCCGCACTGCGCTCCTTTTCCGCCTGCTGGTTCGGACTGACCTCTGTTGGTCGGCCGCCGCGGGCTCGGCTTCCTGCCGTAAAGGCGCTTCCTGCAAAATACCATCGTTCGCGAAGGTCAGAAATGGGCAGGGATGAGATAATGGTGTCCGAACTTCGGTCGCGGTCACCTGGGAAGCCAGACTTAGCCCGGGGTAGTCAACCGTAATGGCGATCAAAGCATTGTCTATGCTGAGCTGGTGATACACCCCGTCGATCAGCTCCACCCCGATGTCCGGGTCCTCTTCGGAGGCCGGATCCAGGGATCCTTCTAGATCCTCGGGTTGCAGAGCAGGACTCACCATGTCCTCCACAGTCCGGCGTAGATCCTGCGCCGAAGACATAATGTAAGAAGCTTAAACTTCGAAAGCATGGGTTGAGCCCTTCAAGGTGTTCACTTACCCATCCTCTGGGGTCAATAATGGAAAACCCATTCAAAGGGTTCGTTCGAAGGAAATCCTCCTTCTCCCCCTTGTACAGGTTGGACAGGATCTTCACCAGATCCTTGGTCGAATCCGGCCCTTTGCGGCCGTGCCGGGTAGCATCGTCTTCCCCGTTGAAATCCCACATGGGGTGGCCTCTGTATTGCAGTGGCTGTACCCCTCGCTTGATGCATGTCGCCATGACTCCGATCATTGTCAAGCCGGAATGAGCCATTAATCTTATCCGGCCCATCAAGTAGTGGACGCTCTTGTCTTCCTCCAATCGGGGGCTCCGCGGGCGCCAGCTGAGGCGTTTCTCCAAGGGAGCAGCACTAAACTCCGGGAGGCTGATCCGAACTGGTTCTGACAGCGGAGCGTCTCCTATATAAAACCACTCCGAGGGCCAGTCTTTGGACGCCTTCTTGGGAGTGCCGGATAGGTATCCAGTCCTGGCGATGCGCCATATTTCGGCGCCGCCCACTTGATATATGGACCCCTGAGAACGGGTGCGAGGCAAAACAACCTCTTCCACAAAGCGAAATGGGGCTCGATGCCCGTGAATAGCTCAGAAGAGCTCGTAGCCCGCGATATGCAGGACAGAGGCGGGCGTGAGGTGGTGGAGCTGGAGTCCGTAGAACTTGAGAGCCCGCGGAGGAGCGGATGTATTGAAATCCGAGTCCCTTATCGGATAAGGGACAAAACATACTCGCTCCCCTTATTGGGGCTTGGAGTGTCCTCCGCTGCCTCCCACCTTGATAAGTAACCAGTCCGGCCCGGATTTGGGACCATGAAGGCCAAGGAGGAATCCCCCGTTTGGAGCTTCACTAGCTCGTTGTCGAAATAGAGCACCTCCTCCAATTCCCGGCGGTGGGCTGGGGCGCGTGAAAGAAGAGCGCGTTGACGATCCATGGTGGAATGGATTTCTAGGTCAAAGGCGCTTGATGGAGTATTCAGCGGGAGGAAGGCGGTGTGGTTTGGATCTAGATTCTTGCCTCTTTTATAGGCGGGCGACTCGCACAATTGGGGGTGAAATGCAAAAGACACCTGGCTTTTCGCATTAGTGCGGCAGCGTGGAAGAGGGCCATTATTTGGCGTAGAAGCCGAGGAACACAAGATTCAAGATGAAGCGGACAATTTTACGCGGTACATGTAATTTGAAGGAGAACCCGCCTTGCAACGCCAAGACTATAAACGCTACTGGACTTATCATCATTGAAGCCTGGTTAGGGGCTACTCTTGAGGAGTCTGGACTAGGGGGTTTCCGGACAGCCGGACTATCAATATCCGGCGGACTCCAAGACTACGAAGATACAAGATTGAAGACTCCGTCCCATGTCCGGATGGGACTTTCCTTGGCGTGGAAGGCAAGCTTGGCAATACGGATATGTAGATCTCCTACCATTGTAACCGACTCTGTCTAACCCTAGCCCTCTCCGGTGTCTATATAAACCGGAGGGCTTTAGTCCATAGGACAAGATACATTACAACAATCATACCATAGGCTAGCTTCTAGGGTTTAGCCTCCTTGATCTCGTGGTAGATCCACTCTTGTACTACCCATATCATCAATATTAATCAATCAGGACGTAGGGTTTTACCTCCATCAAGAGGGCCCGAACCTGGGTAAAAACACCGTGTCCTTCGTCTCCTGTTACCATCCGCCTAGACACACAGTTCGGGACCCCCTACCCGAGATCCGCCGGTTTTGACACCGACAGTATGCGGATGAGAACAAGAGCTTGATTCCGAGCTTGGCGCATAGGGTCTTCCAAAAGTAACTCAAGAACTTGACGTCGGAGTCGGAGACGATTGTCTTTGGTACTCCATGGAGACGCAAGATTTCCCTACAAAAGAGATTTGCAACATGTGAAGCATCATCTATCTTGTTGCAAGGGATGAAATGTGCCATCTTAGAAAATCGGTCCACAACAACAAACATGGAATCCTTTCCATTTTGAGTTCTAGATAAACCAAGTACAAAGTCCATGCTAATGTCTTCCCAAGGTTGATAAGGAATAGGAAGAGGCATGTAAAGACCATGAGATTGAGCTTTAGACTTAGCTTTGTGACATGTAGAGCATCGGGTGGTGAAGCGTGTGACGTCTCGAAACATCTTGGGCCAAAAGTAGTTCATGGAGTGCGTGGCGAATGTCTTATCTCGTCCAAAGTGTCCCATGAGTCCGCCTCCATGAGCCTCTTGCAAAAGTAGCAAACGAAGGGAAGACTCGGGAATGCAAAGTTTGTTAGCTTTCATAAGATAAGCATCCTTGATATTGTTCCCAAGAAGTATGCGTCAAACACTTAGCATAAGGAATAGCAAAAGATGGATCATTAGCATACAAGTCTTTGATGTGCTCAAAACCAATAACATTCAACTCAAGTTTAGTTACAAGTGTGCATATGCGTGAAAGCGCATCCGCAACTACATTTTCCTTACCGTTAATGTACTTGAATACATAGGGGAAAGATTCAATAAATTCACTCCATTTGGCATGACGTTTGTTCAACTTAGTTTGACCTTTTAAGTACTTAAGCGTTTCATGATCGGTATGGATGACAAACTCATGAGGTCTAAGATAATGTTCCCAAACATGCAGCACACGTACTAAAGCATACAATTCTTTGTCATATATGGGATAGTTAAGTTGATCACCGGAGAGTTTTTCACTAAAATATGCAATGGCTCATTTTTCTTGCATCAAAACTCCGCCAATTTCGGTACCACTTGCATCACAATGAACCTCAAAAGTTTTGTCAAAATTGGGTAAAGCTAGAATCGGAGCATGAGTAAGCAAAGACTTGAGCTAATCAAAAGCGTGGATTGCAAAGATCACCAAACAAAAGGAGCATTCTTCTTACTCAAGGCATGCAAAGGAGCAGCAATTGTGCTAAAATCTTTCACAAAGCGACGATAAAAACCCGCAAGACCAAGAAAACTTCGCACTTGCTGCAAATTGGTGGGTTGGGGCCAAGTTTTAATTGCTTCAATTTTAGTTTCATCAACATGGACACCCTTGGATGATACAACAAAACCCAAAAAAACCACTTTGTCAACACCAAATGTGCACTTTTTCATGTTGGCATAAAGACTTTCCTTGCGAAGTGTTTGTAAAACAGCCCTAACATGATCAAGATGCTCTTTCATGGTTTTGCTAAACACAAGAATATCATCGAAGTAAACCACAACAAAGACTCCAATATAAGGTCCAAGTACATGATGCATGAGACGCACAAAAGTACCGGGAGCCTCCGATAAACCCATAGGCATAACTAACCACTCATATAAGCCAAATTTGGTTTTGAAAGCAGTTTTCCATTCATCACCCTCGTGAATGCGTATTTGATAATAGCCACTTTTAAGATCAATTTTTGAGAAAATGTTGGCTCCACTAAGTTCATCAAGCATATCATCTAAGCGAGGAATGGAATACCTATAGCGAACGGTGATAGCATTTATAGGTCTACAATCAGAACACAAGCGGGAACTTCCATCGGGCTTAAGCACAACTATAACGGGAATGGCACAAGGGCTTAAGCTTTCACGTACATGACCGTTGCCGATTAGTTGTTGTACTTTCCATTGAATCTCCTTGGTTTTCTTTGGGATTGACACGGTATGGAGCTTTGTTTGGAAGTGGCGCTCCGGGGATGAGGTCGATTCGATGCTCAATGCCTCGTAGAGGAGGTAGACCCGGAGGTAGCTCATCAGGGAAAACATCTTGAAATTCCTGCAAAAGAGATTTAAACACCAAAGGTAGCTCGTGAATGGTGTTAGTTTTTGGTTCTCCATCCTTGCACACAAGGACGATGTGCATCACACTCGATGGGTTCTCACACACTTCCCTCATCTCACTTTTTGTGGCAAATTGTATGAGGTTTTTCTCTCTAGGCGAAGAGGCGCTCAAGTTTGGCTTGTGGATCCCACTCACTTTTTTGTGGATCTCTTTTTCACTCTTCTCTCTATGGTGGGTTGCTTGCTTGTCGGCTATCACTTGACTAGGAGACATAGGTCGTAGCACATATTCCTTCCCTTTCATCTTGAAGCTATAGTGAATGGTACGCCCGTTGTGGAAGACAACACGGTCGGATTGCCATGGTCGACCAAGAAGGAGGTGGCAAACGGTTATTGGGACCACATCACACTCCAAAGTGTCCTCATATGCACCTATTTTGAAGGATACTTGGACCGTATGCTCAACTCGTATAGTGCCGGAGTCACTTAACCATTGAACCTTGTAGGGGTGTGGGTGCTTCCTCTTGACCAATTGAAGCTTGGAGCATAGTTCTTCACTTGCCAAGTTGTGGCAACAACCTCCGTCGATGATGACCTTGACGGACCTTCCATTGATGCTGGCCTTTGTGTGGAAGATGTGGCATCGTTGGTCTTCTTCTTATTGATGTTGAAGAGTCAAGACCTTGGAGACAACAAGAGCGGGGCTCGTATCTTCATCACAAAAGACTTCGTCATCTTCATCTTCATTCACTCGCCTATGCATGGCCACTTGCTCAATAGCTTCCATTTCATCTTCACTCATTGAGTCGTAGGTGCCATCGTCGTTGAGGATCATGGTGCGCTTGTTTGTGCATTCATTGGACTTGTGGCCTCGGCCGCCACAAGTGAAACACTTGAAGGAGCTTGTCTTGACGGTCTCATCAGTCGGAGTAGATGACGAAGCACACGGCTTGAAGTTGATTGTAGTTGGAGGAAAACGACTTGAACTTGACGAATGTTTCTTGTAACTTGACTTGTCGTTGTTGCTTGGAGATGGCTTGGTTGATGTCGAAGTTGGAGTAGGTGTTGAAGCTTGGTTATTGGAGAAGCCGTAGGTCTTGGATGAATACTTGGCGTACTTGAATTCATCTTGCACTTGACGTTCCGCCTTTGTAGCTTGATGCACGAGCTCAATGAGGTTGAAGTAGGGTTGGAAGTCGGCGATCTTCTTGATGGGATCATTGAGTCCATTCAAGAATCGTGCCATTGTTTGCTCGAATCATGGCTATCTCCATTTCCTTGTAGTATTCTTCAACACTCTTTGTTCCTTGCTTGAGGAGTTGTAGCTTCTTGAAGAGATCACGGTTGTAGTAGGTTGGTACAAAATGTGCTCGCATGACATCCTTCATTTGAGCCCAAGTGGTGATTGGAGGTTCACCTCTTGCTTCTCGGCGCTCAAGGACTTGTTCTAATCATATGAGCACATAGTCTTGGAACTCAAGTGATGCCATAGAGATCTTCTTCTCTTCCTCATAGTTGTGCAAACGAAAGATTTTGTCTACCTTCAATGCCCATGAGAGGTATTCTTCGGGATCATTGCTTCCATTGAACTTGGGCATTGTGAATTTGAGCTTGCCATAGCGTTGCTCTTCATTGTGTTGTTGGCGATGGGATGATGACGCCCTAGACGTGGAGGGTAATCATCCTCATGTTGCTCTTGGCGTGGAGGAAGTCCATGATCAACTTGCTCTTGTTGAACTTGAGGTTGAGGTGGAGCTTGACGAGCTTGTGAAGGAGCTTGTGGAGCTTGACGTTGGACACGCGGATGGTAGTTCCTCTATTGGATTTCTTCTCGACGGGCTTCCTCTTGATTGCGCCGTTCGTGATTGCGGTTGGCGATAGCTCAACTTGATTCTTGAAGGGCACATTGCGCCTCAAGAGCTTGCGCTTCACGTAGTTGTTGTTGAAGACGTTGAGCCTCGGTGTCTTGTTAGTCTTGGTGTAGAAGCGCTCGTTCTTCTTCTTGGCGACAAATACGTTGTCGTTCTTGAGCTTGGGCAAAAGCGACTTGATTTGATTGAGGACGAGGGACTTGCTCATCAGCTTGCTCTTGTGAATGCTTGTCGTGTAGCGGGTTGCGAGATGCATGACGGTCTTGACGCGCGGCTCGTCGAAGAGTGTTTGATGACGGTGTACTTGAGCCGGAGAAGGAGTCGTCGTAGTGTCGACTTGAGTGGCTCTGTCTTGCGTATGATGATGTAGAAGGAGGCCGGTTCACCAACAAGGCGCGGATCTCGTCCATTCTTGCATCGTTCTCTTGCTTGTGCGCGTCGAGCTTGTTGTCGAAGTAGTCTCGTGTACGTTGCTCGGAGAGTCGCAAGTAGGTGGCGAGGTTGTCGATGCGGTCGTTCATTGCTTGTTGCTCTTGATGCAACGCTCGTTGTGAACCAAAGAGGTGGCTCTAGGTGAGGTATGATGACATGTCGTCGTCTTGCTCGATGAAGAGTGGGTTGGTAGAAGTACTTGGCCTATCCATCATTCCAAGCAAAATGTGAGTGGTAGAAGGAGAAGAACTAATACCAATGTATCTTTGACTGATGTTGATGATGAATCAAGTTCACTCAAATCCGGACAATGAAATAGCACTATTGGTACCAATTCTTGTCGGTTCTCACACCTACACAAGTAAAAGCTTATGGTGGAGCTTGGTTAGGGCGGTGGCATAAAATTTGATGCAATAGTAAGTGAGCTTCAATAATGTTGGAAATGATTCACAAATTTGCAAATGCAACAAGTAGAGCAAGCAAATAGTGGAACACAAGAACACACACGCAAATAGATAGATGGGATTGTGCAAACCAAAAGTGAGCCAAAACGTGGAACCCACGAAGATGCTCTTGTTGCACAATACTAGAGAGATGCTAGCACGATTGCACAATAGGTGGATACGGAACTTGTGCACAACCTACTAGGCAAATGATGAGGACATCAATACCATTGTTACACCCACAGCCCCTGCTGCTATACATACTGGACCAATTACTAGAGCTCGCGCACGCCAACTAAATTACCAGCTACTTTCGTTTCTTGGTAATGATTCTAATGTTCATGAGAATATGATGCTGCCTAAATTGGATACATTTGTTTTGCTTACAAATGAAGGGCCTAGCTTGGAGAAGGATGAATATTGGAGCAAGAACAAGCATGGAGATGATGGCATGCGCAAGGGGAACAAGAACGGAGTTACAAGTAATGGGTGCATGAAGCCTTGGACGAATTATACGAGATGCCACTTCATAAATTTCGTCCCGAGGCTATTCTAGGTGTTGCATCACCTATTATTGTGCCAGGCCCATGTAATTTCGAAATACATAAGTATAGGCTATTTTTAGAGTCCGTATGTGTGGGGAAACAAGAGATAGGGTTGATTTCGGACCCATCCACCAAGGGCCACGAAATCCCCCCCCCCTCTTCCTCCATATATACAGCCCTTAGGGCATCGTTTAGACTTTGGGTTTTGTTTAGATTAAAGTTCGCTATAGCTGCAACTTTGCGTACTTCGTTTGTGTTCAATGACCAGACAAAGGCGTCACAGAACCCCACCTTGATCAATAAAGCTTTCCTCTTATATTCGCAATATCCAGATTGCAATCTTAGTTTCTTGCTTGTTCTTCGTTTGCCTGCAGGAAACAGACCTTCGTGGTCAGGTTCATCGTGCTCCGGCGTGGTCAATAACCTCTCGGAGTTGGTTTAGCGATATTGCTAAGGCGCGACGTCCTCGCACGTTCGTAGTCGGATCGCCAAAGTCGACTTCCTCCTAAACGATAGCCACCATCTCATCGAAAGACGGGACACCTTTGCCTATATCAAGTGGTATCAGATTTCCAGGTTGCTCGGTGAGATTTTACAGTTTTTCATAGTTTAGATCGAGTCTGTTCTTCATACCTATAGTCCACGAAAAAGCCAAAAAAAATTAGGGTTAGTTCATCCCATCCGAACCAATCTGAGCCTTTGCATAATCTTTTCTGTATTTGCTTTGTTGAATTTGCGGTTGCATCGTCGTGTCAAGTTGCTGGTCTTAGTGTCTAGTCTTTTAGAGTTTCGAGTTCTCTTCACGGGTCTTCACGCCGCCGCCGCACCATCATCATCTGCTGCCATATACCACCACCACACCAGATACGTCGTTCCTGCCATCTACCATCCCGCTTATCCGCCACCGCTCCGAATCCATATACCAACACCGATCCAAGTCCATATACCACCATCGACCCACATACATATACTACCACCACTCCGAGTCCATCTCATATTAGGTTAACTTTCGAGATCCATCTATTTCCAGATTTGTGTTTTCCTTGTCTGAGTAGGTTTCGGATTCCAGCAATCTTTTGCCGTCCGTAGAAGAGGTTGGTTTCCAAAAAAAAGAGTCTGGAAACCACCCTCCGTTTAGGCCCAAAATTTTCCAAAAACGTACTGGACAAAAAAAATTCTGGCTATCCTGTTTTTAGGTGTTTCTAAGCGTATTGAGACAGTCGCTGTTATAGAAAGTTTTTTTGACCCGTTTCCAGTTTTTGGGTCCGGGCAGTCGAAAAAAAAATTTGGTCGAAAAAATTTCGTGCCTATCCTGTTATCTTGACATGGGAAGAGTTTTGAGACACTCACCATCATGGTGATTTTCGGCAAAAAAAAGGAGCGCACAAAACGAAAGTGCAAAAAAAGAGCGAAAAAAATTCACGAGTATGCTTTTCCCTTGTTTAAGTCCAGCGTCGTGATTTTGTTAGTGTTCTAGGCTCGCGTCTCTAGCACGGTCTTGCCTAGGACCAGCACAGTACCATCGTTGAGCGTTTATTCAACTTTGCATCTCTGAATTGATTGTTGCTGACCTTTTATTTTTCTACCATATTATAAGCCTTCCCACCTCCACAGACATCTACGTCGTGCGTTTGACTCTCCCTAGTAATCGCTCTATCCAAGCTTTGAGAGTTTTGACTACAACGGTAGCCGATCGCCACCTGCTGCAGGGTAAGAACTGGTAAGAATTTGAGATTTGCTTGACGGGTTTATGATACACCACCACCACTTCTTAGTAGTCTGTAGGATCATATTCTTGTGTGTTTCTATTTGCTGCTAACCATGGTAGGATCACAAGCCGATGAGACTGATTGGGAGAACCTGACGAACAAACAGCTACATGATAAATTTCAGCAAATGATGAGTGGGCAGGTGCAAGATGTGTTAAACAGATTTGGCGAGGCCATGGAGAAGATAGATGGCATTGAGAAGACGTTCGAAACAAAGCTTGATAGCAAGTTTAATGAATTACTCGTGCGTTTTCCACAACCACCTCCGGCTGCACCTATCGCACCTCTGCAACAACAACAACAACAACAACAACAACAACAACAACAACAACAACAACAACAACAACAACAACAACAACAACAACAACAACAACGCCCCATTCCGAATCAGTATGGACGAGCACAACATGTTCCTATTGAGCCAGGACAAAATTCTGGTGCCGCTGCTACTGCTGTTGGTGCTTTTGTAGCTCCTGCTGTTACTGCAGAGGTGGAGGACTATTATGAGGATGAGGTTGATCAAAATCAGAACTACGTGCAGCCACCAGCTCCACCACCAGCAGGTCGACCTCAGGTATATATTCGCAATGGTAGGCCTGCACCACCACCTCAGGTACGAGATAATGACCATATTCCGAAACTGAAATTGAATATTCCACCATTTGAGGGGAGATATGTTCCTGATATATATCTTACTTGGGAGTTAGAAACTGAACAACGTTTTACATGTTTACAATATCCAGAGGAGAGACGGGTTTCTTTCACTAGTTTTGCATGTGTATGGTGGTCTGAACATTGTAGATTATATCCTATTCCAACTACTTGGGCTGCTTTGAAAACTGCTATGCGTACTCATTGGGTTCCACCATATTATCAATGTGAATTGCTTCAAAAATTGCAGCGCTTAAGACAAGGAAAAAATTCTGTAGAAGAATATTATTAGGAATTACAAACTGGCATGATTAGATGTGATATTGTTGAGGAGAATGAAGCTATGCTTGCACGTTTTATAGGTGGATTAAATAGAGAGATTCAGACCATTCTAGAGTATAAGGAGTATACTAATATCACTCATTTATTCCATCTTGCTTGTAAAGCTGAACGTGAAGTGCAGGATGACAAGCATTGGCGTGAACTAACTTTTCTGCAGGTCGACTTTCATCATGGACACCGCGTGCATCCTCTACTTCCACTACACCAGCACCTCCATCAGTTGCTACCTCCAACCGTGATACAAGAAAGCAGGCACAACGACTATTATCTGCCAAGAGCGCACCTCCCGGGCCTCCATAGAGTTCTTCTTCCATGGCATCAACAGGGCACACAAGTGATATTATTTGTCGTCGTTGTAAGGGAAGAGGTCATTATGCGAGAGAATGCAAATCTCAGCGTGTGATGATTGCTACTGAGGATGGTTGGTATGAGTCCGCTAGTGACTATGATGAGGAGACTTTGGCTCTTATTACACGTGAAGAACATGGTGGAGATGATTCTGATCATGACATGCAATACATGGCTCTTGAAGACGCTAACAGGTATGAATGTTTAGTTGCTCAACGTGTTTTCAGTGTGCAGGTCACACAAGCTGAGCAAAATCAGAGGCACAATTTGTTCCATACAAAGGGAGTTGTGAAGGAACGTTCTGTGCGCGTCATCATAGACGGAGGGAGATGCAACAACTTGGCTAGCATGGAGATGGTGGAGAAGCTATCTCTCACCACAAGACCACATCCACATGCTTACTACATCCAATGGTTCAACAACAGCGGCAAGGTTAAGGTAACACGTCTTTGTTAGTGTGCATTTTAGTATCTCTACATATGCTGATTATGTTGATTGTGATGTGGTACCTATGCAAGCATGTTCCTTATTACTTGGTCGACCATGGCAATTTGATAAAAATTCTGTACACCATGGTAGAAACAATCAGTATACTCTTGTTCATAAGGATAAAAATATTACTTTGCTTCCTATGACTCCTGATTCCATATTGAAAGATGATATTAACAGAGCTAATAAAGCAAAACAGGAGAAAAATAAGAGTGAAAATCAGATTGTGTGCAAAGAGGCATTATTTTCATTCGAGGACGTGCCTTCCTCTTTGCCTCCTGCCGTCACTAACATTTTGCGGGAGTTCACTGACGTCTTTCAACAAGATGTGCCACCGGGATTACCTCCCATTCGAGGGATTGAGCATCAAATTGACTTAATTCCCGGTGCATCATTACCCAACCGTGCACCATACCGTACCAATCCAGAGGAGACGAAGGAGATTATGCGTCAAGTACAGGAGCTGCTCGACAAAGGTTATATACGCGAATCCCTTAGTCCTTGTGCTGTTCCTATTATTCTAGTGCCGAAAAAGGATGGTACATCACGTATGTGTGTTGATTGTAGAGGCATTAATTATATTACTATTCGTTATCGTCATCCTATTCCTAGGCTAGATGATATGCTTGATGAATTGAGTAGCTCTACAATATTCTCCAAAGTTGATTTGCGTAGTGGATACCATCAAATTCGTATGAAATTGGGAGATGAATGGAAAACATCATTTAAAACTAAGTTTGGATCATATGAGTGGTTAGTCATGTCTTTTGGGTTAACTAATGCACCTAGTACTTTCATGAGATTAATGAACGAAGTTTTACGTGCTTTCATTGGACGATTTGTGCTAGTTTACTTTGATGACATATTGATTTATAGCACATCTTTGGAAGAACATTTCGAACATTTACATGCTGTTTTTATTGCTCTACGTGATGCACGTTTGTTTGGTAACCTTGGGAAGTGCACCTTTTGC
The DNA here is from genome assembly GCA_021437245.1 of Aegilops speltoides. NCBI lineage: Eukaryota > Viridiplantae > Streptophyta > Magnoliopsida > Poales > Poaceae > Aegilops > Aegilops speltoides. The sequence goes on from CM038141.1 coordinate 206,588,099, forward strand.
ACCGACCGAGTATCTTTTCTTGGCTATGTTGTTACTCCACAGGGAATTGAAGTTGACAAAGCCAAGATTGAAGCTATTGAGAGTTGGCCGCAGCCCAAAACGGTCACACAAGTGAGGAGTTTTCTTGGCCTCGCTGCATTCTATAGGCGTTTTGTGAGAGATTTCAGCACCATTGCTGCACCTCTCAACGAGCTTACAAAGAAGGATGTGCCTTTTGTTTGGGGTACCGCACAGGAAGAAGCCTTCACGGTATTGAAAGATAAGTTGACACATGCTCCTTTACTCCAACTTCCTGATTTTAATAAGACTTTTGAGCTTGAATGTGATGCTAGTGGAATTGGATTAGGAGGTGTGTTATTACAAGATGGCAAACCTGTTGCATACTTTTCTGAAAAATTGAGTGCGCCTAGTTTGAACTATTCTACTTATGATAAAGAATTATATGCTCTTGTTCGGTCTTTAGAAACATGGCAACATTATTTATGGCCCAAATAATTTGTTTTACATTCTGATCATGAATCTTTAAAACATATTAAAAGTCAAGCTAAACTGAATCGTAGACATGCTAAATGGGTTGAATTCATTGAGACTTTCCCTTATGTCATTAAACACAAGAACGGTAAAGAAAATGTTATTGCTGATGCATTGTCTCGTCGCTATACTATGCTTTCACAACTTGACTTCAAAATATGTGGTTTGGAGACCATCAAAGATCAATATGTGCATGATGCTGATTTTAAAGATCTATTGCAGAATTGTAAAGAAGGAAGAACATGGAACAAGTTCCTCGTTAATGATGGATTTGTGTTCCGTGCTAACAAGCTATGCATTCCAGCTAGCTCCGTTCGTCTTTTGTTGTTGCAGGAGGCGCATGGAGGAGGACTAATGGGACACTTTGGTGTGAAGAAGACGGAGGACGTACTTGCTACACATTTCTTTTGGCCAAAGATGAGACGGGATGTTGAGCATTTTATTGCTCGTTGCACTACATGTCAAAAAGCTAAGTCACGACTCAATCCTCATGGTTTATATATGCCTTTGCCTGTACCTAGTGTTCCTTGGGAGGATATATCTATGGACTTTGTTTTAGGTTTACCTAGAACAAGGAAGGGGAGGGATAGCATATTTGTTGTCGTGGATAGATTCTCGAAAATGGCACAATTTATACCATGTCATAAAAGCGATGATGCTGTTAATGTTGCTGATTTGTTCTTTCGTGAAATTATTTGCTTGCATGGTGTGCCAAATACTATTGTTTCAGATCGTGATACTAAATTTCTTAGCCACTTTTGGAGATGTTTATGGGCTAAGTTGGGGACTAAACTGCTTTTTAGTACTACTTGTCACCCCCCAACTAATGGACAAACTGAAGTAGTCAATAGAACATTGTCTACTATGATTAGGGCTGTTTTGAACAATAATAGGAAAATGTGGGAGGAATGCTTGCCTCATATAGAATTTGCTTATAATCGTTCATTGCATTCTACAACTAAGATGTGCCCTTTTGAAGTTGTGTATGGGTTCCTACCTCGTGCACCTATTGATTTGTTGCCTCTTCCATCTTCGGAGAAGGTTAATTTTGATGCTAAACAACGTGCTGAATTGATTTTAAAAATGCATGAGTTAACTAAGGAAAACATTGAGCGTATGAATGCTAAATATAAACTTGCTGGAGATAAGGTAGAAAACATGTTGTGTTTGCACCTGGAGATCTTGTTTGGTTACATTTGCGTAAGGATAGATTTCCTGATTTGCGCAAATCAAAGCTAATGCCACGTGCTGATGGTCCCTTTAAAGTGTTGGAGAAAATAAATGATAATGCATATAAACTTGAGCTGCCTGCAGATTTTGGGGTTAGTCCCACTTTTAACATTGCAGATTTGAAGCCTTATTTGGGTGAGGAAGATGAACTTCCATCGAGGATGACTTCATTTCAAGAAGGGGAGGATGACGAGGACATCAATACCATTGTTACACCCACAGCCCCTGCTGCTATACATATTGGACCAATTACTAGAGCTCATGCATCAACTAAATTACCGGTACTTTTGTTTCTTGGTAATGATTCTAATGTTCATGAGAATATGATGCTGCCTAAATTGGATACATTTGTTTTGCTTACAAATGAAGGGCCTAGCTTGGAGAAGGATGAACATTGGAGCAAGAACAAGCATGGAGATGATGGCATGCGCAAGGGGAATAAGAACGGAGTTACAAGTGATGATTTCAGGACTTTGAAGCCACCTTAATGGGTGCATGAAGCCTTGGACGAAATATACGAGATGCCACATCATAAATTTCGTCCCGAGGCTATTCTAGGTGCTGCGTCACCTCTTATTGGGCCAGGCCCATGTAATTTCGAAATACATAAGTATAGGCTATTTTTAGAGTCCGTATGTGTGGGGAAACAAGAGATAGGGTTGATTTCGGACCCCTCCACCAAGGGCCATGAAATTCCCCCCTCTTCCTCCATACATACAGCCCTTAGGGCACCGTTTAGACATTGGGTTTTGTTTAGATTAAAGTTCGCCATAGCTGCAACTTCGCGTACTTCGTTTGTGTTCAACGACCAGACAAAGGCGTCACAGAACCCCACCTTGATCAATAAAGCTTTCCTCTTATATTTGCAATATCCAGATTGCAATCTTAGTTTCTTGCTTGTTCTTCGTTTGCTGCGAAACAGACCTTCGTGGTCAGGTTGATCGTGCTCCGGCGTGGTCAATAACCTCTCGGAGTTGGTTTAGCGATTGCTAAGGCGCGATGTCCTCGCACGTTCGTAGTCGGATCATCAAAGTCGACTTCCTGCTAAACGATAGCCACCATCTCAGCGAAAGATGGGACACCTTTTCCTATATCAGCAAAAATGCAACAATCTCTATCCCAAGTATGCTATATGTATGGTATTTCGGTGCTATGATCCAAGATGATCTTATATGACAATCTTAATGTAGTATGATGCTATGGTTCTTGCTCATAAGCTCTTTGCTTATCTTTCCTCTTTGCTTAAAAGCTTGGGTGGCTCTTTCACTTTTGAGCTCTTTTTTCATGCAAAACTTCACGAACCAAGATAGCAAGTGTGTATGCGATGACAACTTTGTGACACACAAGTTGATCCCAAGATATGCACCACGATAATATGGTATGTATGCTATGGAGTATGATCACTAATGTGCACAAGTCACGTTGCCGACAATACTCAATGGCTAGTCTCGATGGGTAAGCTACGCAAAAGTAAGGCCATGTGGGGTATCAATGCAATTGCAAGGTATGACAAAGATGTCGTCGAAGTTACCATCCTTGGCGATGATGAGACCCTTGCGAAGATGTGTCGTGGTGATGATGAAGTCGAACCGTACCTAAATAGCCGAAACACAATAGGACACGGGAGCCACAACTTAAAATCTCAAGGACCAAAATGTGTCAAAATCGTCATCGGAGGTATTGGGGAGGATGGTGGTATATGTGGGTTGGAAGATGTGGTGGAAGGTGGGGTTGTGGTGGTGGCCGAACTAAAAAATTCAGTTTCGTCAGAGTTTCACGGACGTCCGGTTTTTACGGTCGAACGGTCGTCGGACGTCCCGTAGGGTCCGGTCGTCCGGTGCCTGGGCGAAATTCGGGCACGGGATGAACTGCATGATTTCGGGGTGAATGGAGATGGTGAGGTGGAAATCGAGCTGATTGGTGGGTGGAAAAGGGTGGGGAGGGTGGGGAAAGCTAGATCCACGCGTAGCAACTCAAATCCATGAACCAAATCCAACAAAATCTCAACTCACCAACAAATCCACAAAAAAAGTTGGGGCTATTTTTGGTGGGGAATTTTCGGATTTAGGACGAAAACAACAAAATCAAGCTAGAAAAGGAGGGGTAGGGGCTCCAAAAACGTGATCAACGTGGCTCCTGATACCAAGATGATGTAGGGCAGAACCCTATGGTGACGATCTTTCACGTTTTTGGAGTGGATCCTACGGGGAATCACGAAGAACACGCGAAAGCACAAAGGGGAAACACGGGGAAAACGAGAGAGAATCACTAAACCGACAAGGAATCAATCACACAAGTGCTAGATCACCGAGAACAAAGAGTAACACATGATCCACAATCAACAAAGGTAAGGATACAAAGGAACCGTTCTTCTCCGTGAGGAGGTCTTGATGGTCTTCCCTAGAGAGGGGTCTTGAATCCGCTTGGGGATCTTCTCCGAAGAGGTCGTGAACTCCGAGGAGAAGTATCCAAGTGGATGAGCAAGCCTCTCACACAAATATGAACTAAAACCAATGCTAACCCTAGCTAGCAGGTGGGAGAGGCCTATTTATAGTCTTGGTGCAAAAGGGACGAAGTGAAGGGGTACATGGGCTTCGCCCAAACTGTCTTGTGACAGTACGGACGTCCACTGGGACGATCGTCCGATGGCTCACGGGGGTCCGGACGTCCGATGTCGTCGGACATCCGCTAAGTGCGTTCTGTGAAGGAGGCGTCGGTCGTCCGGTATCTTCATACTTCCGTTAATATCCTTTCTGTTGGGGGGTGCCGGATGTCCGGTGACTTCGGTCGTCCGCTCGCTGGGGAGTGGGGCCGGTCATCAGGTCCGGGCCAGACGTCCGCTCGCTAGGGCCTGTGTTGGCTGGGACTTGGCAGCGGGGGCTTCAGGCGCCGGACGTCTGGTCCTGACCGGTCGTCCGGTGGCTGGAGTTTTCTCCGGTAGATCTTCTTCTTGACCTTCGTGGTTGGTAGCCTTGCCGTCTTGTCCGATGGATGTAGATGTACCATGGCTTTCCTCCAGGTACCTGATCACACACAGAGTGTCCATATGAGGTAGTAGCCAAGTCTCGTGAGTAGAGCGAGGAAGTTCGGAGAGGAGCGAGTTCACGTTATCTTCGATAGCCTTTGCTCTAGCTCTCGTCATGGGTCCAAGTGGTGTTGAGGGAGATGTAGACACGTCCATGGGGATGAGCGAGGGATGCTCCGCATCAATCTCTAATAGGTACCTAGCTTCTTGATGGCGAGATGGCAGTGCTATGTCGTGTACAAAGGGACGGTTCCGGGGGTGTACAACGAGTGGCCTCAGTGTCAGGCGCAAGTGAATGGGGTCTCGGGCGCCAGCCATAAAGAATTCAAAAGCAGACAAGAAGCAGAAGCTAGTTACTTGAGGTTCACGCTAGCACGAGAGAGGACTTGTAACCGCCGCCTCATGTACTTCATAGTTCTGCTCTCACTCGTAGTGATAGCTCTTCTCGCGTATATCATTGTTTAGGTGGAAGATGTTGTAGTTGCAAGTATTCGAGACTTGCATGTACCACTATTTTCGAGATGATGACGAGATACCACTTTGTGTTGGATGATGATTATGATGAGACTATTTGTATGTATATGCTATGATAACATTTGTGGTCTCGCAGCCATTTGTATGTGTATGATAATGACATTTGTATGTGCTAACGATTCTTGTATAAAGCCTGGTCAAATACAAAACAAATATGCGGAAAAAAAAATCAAAAACTACTAAAATTATCAGTAGCGAGTGGAGAAAACTTAGCAGCAGTGTGACAGTAGCAGTAACGCATCCCAGCTAAGCGCGCTAGAGCTATTAGCAGTAGCGAGCATCCATATAGCACGCTGTTGCTACACTTGTATAGCAGTAGCGTGGGAGCACACGCGCTGCTACTACCGGTTAGCTGTAGCGCCTTATCAGTAGTGCCGGCCCCCGCGCTACTGATATACCTAGAACCCGAGCTTCTACTAGGCTTTTCCCTAGTAGTGGGGGTCATGCAACCAAGGAATGAGCACAAAATGTGGAAGCCACGGAAAAAGCTAGTGTTGCACAACTCAAGAGAGACGCTAGCACGATTGCTCAATAGGCGGATACGACACTTGTGCACAACCTATAAGATGCAAAATGGATAAACTTTCTATCCCAAGTATGCTATGTAAGCATGGTTCCCGGTGTTTCTCACAAGATGATCCAAGATGATCGGATATGAAAATCTTATATGTAATGTGGTATGATGCTATGTCACTTGCTTACAAGCTTCTTTGCTCTCTTTCTTTTGCTTAAAAGCTTTATTCTTGTTTTTTTGTATGCCCACTTTTGCACAACGCCCAAACCGAGATAGCAATAGTGTATATGCGGGAACAAACTTGTGACACAAGATATGATACCAAGATATGCACCACGATGATATGGAATGTATGCTATGGGAAGTATAGATCACTAATGTGCACAAGTAACGTTGCCGGCAATGCTCAAATGGCTAGTCTCGATAGGTAAGTGACGCAAAATGGGCTAGGGGTTATCAATGCACTAGCAAGTGGAATATAAAATGGTGTCGTCGAGGTTACCGTCCTTGGCGATGATGAGAGGTGGTGTTGTCGATGTCGACCCGTTCTTAGTTAGCCGAAACACCCTAGGAAACGAAAAAACCGCAAACTCAAAATCTCCAAAGGCAAATGTGAAATGGTGGTAGCGGAAAGCGGTGGTGGTTTGCACTTGGCAATGCGGAAGTGGAATGATGGGCTATACACGTGTCGGAGTTGAAGTTTCCATCCCTAAGTAGCCTAAACACCTTAGGAGACACAAGCCACAACTCAAACAAGCTCAAACAAAAATTGGGTTAAGTTTGGGTGGTGGAAGGGTATGGTGGGCAAGGTTATGCAGAAGTGATGGTGGTGGTTGATGAAGAAGTAACTGTCCCTAAGTAGCCAAAACACCTTAGGAGACATGAATCACTACTCTAGCAACCACTAATGCTATGGTGAACAAAAAGGATTAGGTTGCCGAAGTTGGTGGTGGTGTAGCGGATGATGTGGTGGAAGCCCTAGGCAAAGATGCCAAAATTCACACAATTTGATGGAGTCGAATGATGTTGGTGATATTTTTATGAGATTGGGGATGTCAATAGCTTCAAAACAAGCTAAAGAACATCAAAATCGGAGTTCTGATGAATTAGTTATGGCCGAAACAAAAATCAGCCGAAATCAATATCTACAGGTAGCGAATGTCCGAAAATGGACGGATGTCCGGTGGTCGGACATCCGGTCAAGCTTGGAAATCCGCTAATTTTGTTCTGGAATGGGATGCCGGACGTCCGGTAAGTAGCAGATGTCCGGTGGTTTCTGTGGCTCCGGGTGTCCGGTAAAGTGGCGGTCGTCCGGTGGGTCGGGGTCAACGCGGGATTGAGCTCTCGGACTCGATTTTGGGCGGAATTTGATTATTTCTGGGGCAAAATTGCGAAGATTTCGTGGATGGAAAGTGGGGAAACTTGGGGGAAAGATAGATCCACTAATAACACAACGAATGCACGGATCAAAATCAACAAAACATCGTCAAACCAACAAATCACAAAAAAAAATTGGGGCTATTTTTGGTGGGCATTTTCGGATTTAGGACGAAATCAACAAAATCAAGCTAGAAAATAAAGGGTAGGGGCTCCAAAAACATGATCAACGTGGCTCATGATACCAAGAAGATGTAGGGTAGAACCCTAGAGGCCCGATTTTTCATGTTTGGAGAGAATCCTACCAAGAACACGAAGAACACGAGAGAGGAAATGAGGAAAACACACGAAAAAACACTCAACCAACAAGAATAAGGTCACACATATTCTCGAGACACAAAGTGATACAAGATCCGAATCCAACAAAGACGATACAAGAGGCGGTAGTTCATCTCCAAAGGAGGTCTTGATGGGTCCACCTGTGAGGGGGTCTTGAATCCAAGATGGATCTTCTCCGAAGAGGTTGCGGTCTCTCACGAGGAGTAGATCCGTATGGATGAGCAAAGCTCTATCTGAAATGAGCTAAACCTATGCTAACCTTAACTAGGAGGAGGTGGAGGAGTATATATAGTCTAGGCCACGAAGGGGTAAGTGGGGGATACATGGGCCTCAGCCCTTAATCAGACACACCCGAGGACCAAGCGTCATTGGGCGCCGAGCGTCTGAGTGGTTCGGGAGGACTGATCGTTTGCTAGTGTCGGACGTCCGCTGAAAGTGTACTGTAGTCGGGACACCGGACGTCCGGAAGTATCAAACTTCCGTTAATATTGCTGGACGTCCGGTGCGTGTTAGAAGTCCGCTTGCTGGGAGGTCTATAGCTGGCGTAGGATGGTCTTCAAGCGTCGGTCGTTCGCTTAGGGCCGGACGTCCGCTCGCTGTGAGAGGTCGGCCGTCCGGTGTTGTCCGGACGTCCGCTCGCTGGAGCTTCATCGGTAGTTCCCCTTCTTGTTCCTCGCGCTTGGTGTCCTCTCCGTCTTGTCCGATGCTCCTAGTTGTTCCATGGTCTTCCTCTTGGTTCATGATCATGCATAGCACATATATTTGAGGTAGTAGCCATGTCTCATAGTGGAAAGTGATGGTTCAGAGGGGAGCGAGTTCACCTTGTGTCCAATGGCGTATGTTCGAGGTCTCGCCATGTGTATTTGCATGCTTGGTGGAGATCCATGTTGCTATTGCCATGTTTACCATGTGCTTCATGCTATTGTTGACTCTCATGTTGGGAGAGTCATGATGCCCCATTGCTATTTACATATGGCCTCTCGCCAATACATTGATGATATTTTTCTCATATCTTGCTTTCATGCTTGTGATATGTCATGTGCATTATTCATGCCCGCTATTTGCACACATGACATGCTTGCCATGATTCTCTCTAGTATGTTGCATCTTCGCACTACTAGCTTGGTTGACTTGATTGCTATGATTGCTTGCTTGGTTGCATCACCCATGTTCCACTCTTACTCGCTTTCTTGGGTTGATGACATATATGTTCATGCCTATCACATGATATATCTTGATCATTTTCTCTTGTGTCCATTAGTTGCCTCTTTCATATCCACTTGTATTGAGTGAAACCATACTGTGCTTATTGATCTTGGAGACTTTGACATCTTACATGTGATGCATGCTTGTTTGAGTGAGCCTATTTTATTTGGTTGTTCTCGCATCATATGCCTCCATCCTATGAAATTCTCCCTTGTCCTTTCTTATGATGAGCATGATGCATACACTCATTGGGTATCCTACCTCATGAATGATAGGTGTTGCATTTGGACTAACCTCATTTGTTTTTCCGAGTGTTTGTGTTTGTCATGTTCTTTCATTTTAAAGGATTGACAAGGTGGTACCATCGTGAGCCATATTTGTCATGCAAAGGTCTACTTAATGTGCGACACCAAAATTTTCGACATCCTCATAAAGGTGACCTCCTTCCCTTTGAGCCATCCTCATGTACGCATATTGAACGGGTCACTCTTTCATTGTTGTTTCCTTCTTGTTGTCTACATGATACATCTCGCGAACGGAGGAGAGACATTGGAGATTGGCTCTATGGACCTTCAACATATGCCATTGGACACAAGGTGAACTTGCTCCTCTCCGAACCATCACTTTCCACATACGAGACATGCCTACTACCTCAAATATATGTGCTATGCATGATCAAGAACCGAGAGGAAGACCATGGAATAGCTAGGAGCATCGAACAAGACGGCGAGGACACCAAGCGCGAGGAACAAGAAGGGGAACTACCGAAGAAGCTCCAGCGAGCGGACATCCAGACGACACCGGACAACCGGCATCTCACAACGAGCGGATGTCCGGCCCTCAGCGGACGATCGGTGCCTGAAGACCAGCCTACGCTAGCTACAGACCTCCCAGCGAGTGGACGTCCGACACGCACAGAACGTCCGACAATATTAACGGAACTCTGAGACTTCCAGACGTCTGGTGTCTCGACCACGTACACTTTCAGCGGACGTCCAACACTAGCGGACGACCGGTCCCCCTGGAACCACCGAACGTCCGGTGCCCAGTAGACGTCCGGTCTTTGGCTGTGTCCAGTTGCGGGCTAAGGCCCCATGTATCCCCCACATATCCCTTCGTGGCCCTAGACTATATATACTCCTCCACCTCCTCCTAGTTAGGGTTAGCATAGTTCAGCTCATTTGAGATAGTGATTTGCTCATCCATACGGATCTACTCCTCGTGAGAGACCGTGGCCCCTTCGGAGAAGATCCATCTTGGATTCAAGATCCCCATCAAGACCTCCTTTGGAGATGAACTACCGCCTCTTGTATAGTCCTTTGTTGGATTCGGATCTTGTATCACTTTGTGTCTCGAGAATCTAGCATATATGTGACCTTATTATTGATGGTTGAGTGTTTTCTCGTGTGTTTTCCTCATTTCCCCTCTCGTGTTGTTCGTGTTCTTGGTAGGATTCTCTCCAAACGTGAAAGATCGGGCATCTAGGGTTCTACCCTACATTAATTCCGTACACCATGGTAGAAGCAATCAATATACTCTTGTTCATAAGGATAAAAATATTACTTTGCTTCCTATGACTCATGATTCCATTTTGAAAGATGATATTAATAGAGCTAGTAAAGAAAAATAGGAGAAAATAAGATTGAAAATCAGATTGTGGCAAAAGAATTTGAGCGACAAATGAAGCCTAATAATAAACCATCTAGTGTTGCTTCTGAAATTGAATTTAAAAGTGCATGTTTACTTGCCACCAAATCTGATATTGGTGAGCTCGATTTCAGCAAATCTGTTTGCTATGCTTTTGTGTGCAAAGAGGCATTATTTTCATTCAAGGACATGCCTTCCTATTTGCCTCCTGCTGTCACTAACATTTTGCAGGAGTCACTGACGTCTTTCCACAAGACCTGCCACCGGGATTACCTCCCACTCGAGGGATTGAGCATTAGATTGACTTAATTCCCGTTGCATCATTACCGAACCGTGCAGCATACCGTACCAATCCAGAGGATACGAAGGAGATTATGCGTCAAGTACAGGAGCTGCTCGACACAGGTTATATACGCGAATCCCTTAGTCCTGGGGTTGTTCCTATCATTCTAGTGCCGAAAAAGAATGGTACATCGCGTATGTGCGCTGATTGTAGAGGCATTAATAAAATTACTATTCGTTATCGTCATCATATTCCTAGGCTAGATGATATGCTTGATGAATTGAGTGGCTCTACAATATATTCCAAAGTTGATTTGCATAGTGGATACCATCAAATTCGTATGAAATTTGGAGATGAATGGAAAACAACATTTAAAGCTAAGTTTGAATTATATGAGTGGTTGGTCATGCCTTTTGGGTTAACTAATGCACCTAGTACTTTCAGGATATTAATGAATGAAGTTTTACGTGCTTTCATTAGACGATTTGTGGTAGTTTACTTTGATGACATATTGATTTATAGTAGATCTTTGGAGGAACATTTGGAACGTTTACGTGCTATTTTTATTGCTCTACGTGATGCACGTTTGTTTGGTAACCTTGGGAAGTGCACCTTTTGCACGGACCTAGTGTGTTTTCTTGGCTATGTTGTTACTCGACAGGGAATTGAAGTTGATAAAGCCAAGATTGAAGCTATTGAGAGTTGGCCGCAGCCCAAAACGGTCACACAAGTGAGGAGTTTTCCTGGCCTCACTGGATTCTATAGGCGTTTGGTGAGACATTTTGATAGAGGCAAAGGTGTCCCGTCTTTAGATGAGATGATGGATGTCGCTCTGGTGGAAGTCGACTTTGACGATCCGACTATGAACGTGCGAGGACGTCGCACCTTAGCAATCACTAAACCAACTCCGAGAGGTTATTGACCACGCCGGAGCATGATCAACCTGACCACGAGGGCCTGTTTCCTGCGAGCAAACAAAGTACAAGCAAGATTTGAGATTGCAATCTAGATATTGCGAATATAAGATGAAAGCTTTATTGATCAAGGTGGGGTTCTCGGCGCCTTTATGCAGTTGTTGAACACAAGCGAAATGCGTGAAGTTGCAGCTATGGCGAACTTTTAATCTAAACAAAACCCAAAGTCTAAGCGGTGCCCTAAGGGCTGTATATATGGAAGAAGAGAATTTCATGGCCCTTGGTGGAGGGTCGAAACTAAGCCTATCTCTTGTTTCCCCACACATACAGACTCTAAAAATAGCCTATACTTATGTATTTCGAAATTACATGGGCCTGGCCCAATAATAACGTGACGCAGCACCTAGGATAGCCTCTCGACGAAATTTATGAAGTGGCATCTTGTATATTTCGTGCAAGACTTCATGCACGCATTATGGTGGCTTGAAATGATCACTTGTAACTCCATTCTTGTTCCCCTTGCGCATTCCATCATCTCCATGCTTGTTCTTGCTCCAATGTTCATCCATTTCCAAGCTAGGCCCTTCACTTGCAAGCAAAACAAATGTATCCAATTTAGGCAGCATCACATTCTCATGAACATTAGAATCATTACCAAGAAACGAAAGTACCTGATAATTTAATTGGCGTGCGCGAGCTCTAGTAATTGATCAAGTGTATGTAGCAGTAGGGGCTGTGGGTGTAACAATGGTATCGATCTCCTCATCATCATCCCCTTCTTTAAATGAAGTCATCCTCGACGGAAGCTCATCTTCCTCACCCAAATAAGGCTTCAAATCTGCAATGTTAAAAGTGGGACTAACCCCAAAATCTGCAGGCAGCTCAAGTTTATATGCATTATCATTTATTTTCTCTAACACCTTAAAAGGACCATCAGCACGAGGCATTAGCTTTGATTTGCGCAAATCAGGAAATCTGTCCTTACGCAAATGTTTCTACCCTTATCTCCAGCAAGTTTATATTTAGCATTCATACGCTTAATGTTTTCCTTAGTTAACTCATGCATTTTTAAAATCAATTCAGCATGTTGTTTAGCATCAAAATTAACTTTGTCCGAAGATGGAAGAGGCAACAAATCAATAGGTGCACGAGGTAGGAAACCATACACAATTTCAAAAGGGCACATCTTAGTAGTAGAGTGCAATGAACGATTATAAGCAAATTCAATATGAGGCAAGCATTCTTCCCATATTTTCTTATTATTCTTCAAAACAGCCCTAAGCATATTAGACAATGTTCTATTGACTACTTCAGTTTGTCCATCAGTTTGGGGTGACAAGTAGTACTAAAAAGCAGTTTAGTACCCAACTTAGCCCATAAACATCTCCAAAAGTGGCTAAGAAATTTAGTATCACGATCTGAAACAATAGTATTAGGCACATCATGCAAGCGAATAATTTCACGAAAGAACAAATCAGCAAGATTAACATCATCATCCCTTTTATGACATGGTATAAAGTGTGCCATTGTCGAGAATCTATCCACGACAAATAATATGCTATCCCTCCCCTTCTTTGTTCGAGGTAAACCTAAAACAAACTCCATGGATATATCCTCCCAAAGAACACTAGGTACAAACAAAGGCATATATAAACCATGTGGATTGAGTCGTGACTTAGCTTTTTGACATGTAGTGCAGCGAGCAACAAAGCGCTCAACATCGCATCTCTTCTTTGGCCGAAAGGAATGTGTAGCAAGTACGTCCTCCGTCTTCTTCACGCCAAAGTGTCCCATTAATCCTCCTCCATGCGCCTCCTGCAACAACAAAAGACGAACGGAGCTAGCTGGAATGCATAGCTTGTTAGCACGGAACACAAATCCATCATTAACGATGAACTTGTTCCATGTTCTTCCTTCTTTACAATTCTGAATACATCTTTCAAATCAGCATCATGCACATATTAATTTTTGATGGTCTCCAAACCAAATATTTTGAAGTCAAGTTGTGAAAGCATAGTATAGCGACGTGACAATGCATCAGCAATAACATTTTCTTTACCCTTCTTGTGTTTAATGACATAAGGGATAGTCTCAATGAATTCAACCCATTTAGCATGTCTACGATTCAGTTTAGCTTGACTTTTAATATGTTTCAAAGATTCATGATCAGAATGTATAACAAATTCATTGGGCCATAAATAATATTGCCATGTTTCTAAAGTCCGAACAAGAGCATAGCTGCAACTTCGCGTACTTCGTTTCTGTTCACGGGTTCCATTATATGCTCTTGTTCAGACTTTAGAAACATGGCAACATTATTTATGGCCCAAAGAATTTGTTATACATTCTGATCATGAATCTTTGAAACATATTAAAATTCAAGCTAAACTGAATTGACATGCTAAATGGGTTGAATTCATTGAGACTTTCATGTCATTAAACACAAGAAGAAAGAAAAATGTTATTGCCGATGCATTGTCAAAATGCTATACTATGCTTTAACAACTTTAAAATATTGGTTTGAATTTGTGAAGAAATGATGATGGATGAGATGATGTTGAGGATGAGAAATGTCAGACTCAATCCTCATGGTTTAAGATGCTGTACAGTGGAGGATGTCTATGATTTTAAAATGGATGCATGAGTTAACTAAGGAAAACATTGAGCATATGAATGCTAAATATAAACTTGCTGGAGATAAGGGTAGAAAACATGTTGTGTTTGCACCTCGAGATCTTGTTTGGTTACATTTGCGTAAGGATAGATTTCCTGATTTGCGCAAATCAAAGCTAATGCCTCGTGCTGATGGTCCTTTTAAGTTGTTGGAGAAAATAAATGATAATGCATGTAAACTTGAGTTGCCTGCAGATTTTGGGGTTAGTCCCACTTTTAACATTGCAGATTTGAAACCTTATTTGGGTCAGGAAGATGAGCTCCATCGAGGACGACTTCATTTCAAGAAGGGGAGGATGACGAGGACATCAATACCATTGTTACACCCACAGCCCCTGCTGCTATACATATTGGACCAATTACTAGAGCTCGCGCACGCCAACTAAATTACCAGGTACTTTGTTTCTTGGTAATGATTCTAATGTTCATGAGAATATGATATTGCCTAAATTGGATACATTTGTTTTGCTTACAAATGAAGGGCCTAGCTTGGAGAAAGATGAACATTGGAGCAAGAACAAGCATGGAGATGATGGCATGCATAAGGGCAACAAGAACGGAGTTACAAGTGATGATTTCAGGACTTTGAAGCCACCATAATGGGTCCATGAAGCCTTGGACGAAATATACAAGATGCCACTTCATAAATTTCGTCCCGGGGCTATTCTAGGTGCTGCGTCACCTTATTATTGGGCCAGGCCCATGTAATTTCGAAATACATAAGTATAGGCTATTTTTAGAGTCCGTATGTGTGGGGAAACAAGAGATAGGGTTGATTTCGGACCCCTCCACCAAGGGCCATGAAATTCCCCCCTCTTCCTCCATACATACAGCCCTTAGGGCACCGTTTAGACATTGGGGTTTTGTTTAGATTGAAGTTCGCCATAGTCGACAAAGGCATCATAGAACCCCACCTTGATCAATAAAGCTTTCATCTTATATTCACAATATCCAGATTGCAATCTCAGTTTCTTGCTTGTTCTTCGTTTGCTCGCAGGAAACAGAACCTCATGGTCAGGTTGATCGTGCTCCAGCCTGGTCAATAAGCTCTTGGAGTTGGTTTAGCGATTGCTAAGGCGCGACGTCCTCGCTCGTTCATAGTCGGTTCGTCAAAGTCGACTTCCACCAAAGCGACATCCATCATATCATCGAAAGACGGGACACCTTTGCCTCTATCAGAGGGGGGCTTCTAGCTACTTCATACTTTGCTAGGTGAGCCTTGGTTCAGGGGGGCATGCATTCATAGCTTAGTATTGCCTTCGTGCCAACACGAGGGGGGCAAGCAATACCGTGCGCTTTGCGAGATAGGTGCGACATTGAAGTTGCATTTGGTATTTGAAAATCAAACCACCCTTTTCATACATAAATTTGGTCCACATGCATGTGTGTTTGTGTTCTGGCCCTCTGCGTGTCATTTTCGCCAAATTTATCAACATTTGACAAGTCGGATGATGCAATAGACACGGTTCACTCAAACTAACCGTGTGCCACACCGGTGCCCGTGTCACGCACAGTACATTGGGCTCCACGAGGCTCCCCCTCTCAAAAATATCTGTCCGCCTCGAGGATTTTTCTTTTTCCTAACACATGATTGTTATCTCTGGACCGTGTGCGATGTTTCTTGTTCCTAATCCCGCATGAATCCCTAGAAAATATTTGCCCGCCTCGAGGATGGATTTTCTGTTTCATAACACACGGTTGTTATCTCCGGACCGTGTGTGATATTTCTTGTTCCCAATTCCGCCTGCATCCCTAGAAAATATCTGCCCGCCTAGAGGAGGGTTTTTCTATTTCATAACACACGGTTGTTATCTCCGAACCGTGTGTGATGTTTCTTGTTCCCAATCCCTCCTGCTTCCCTAGAAAATATCTGCCCGCCTCGAGGGTTTTCTCTTTCATAACACACGGTTGTTATCTCTGGACCGTGTGCGATGTTTCTTGTTCCCAACCCGCCTGCATCCCTAGTAAATATCTGCCCGTCTCGAGGGTTTTTCAGTTTCATAACACATGGTTGTTACCTCCGGACCGTGTGTAATAAACCATCATCAAAATTTTCAATAGCCCCAGCATTTCACTCCCACGTTTGACTCTCGCATAGTAAAATTTTCAGTCCCCACGTCATTTCCTCAAACACACCCCCGCTCCCCCCTCCACACACACACACACACACACACACACACCAAAACCTCCTCGGGCACGTGCGCGCGCGCACACACACACACCCTCCCTCTCTTGAAACCCTAGCAAGGTCCCCGCCAACGCCGCCGCCGTAAGACCTTCATTACCAACATCTGCCAGTTTGCCCGTGCAGCTTACCCACCGATCTCCATACCCACGCTACCCAGAGTTTCTTATATGACACTTGCCAAACGCCTCCTTTCCCACAGATCCCCATCCCCATCCCCCACTCCAGAGCGTCGCAGCCTAAGCCCGGCTAGGCTTCCTGATGCAGAGCATCCTGCGGTCATCCCCATGGACCTACCTTCGTCTCATCAAGAGCCAAGAGGACCTATGACACGAGCACGAGCTAGAGCTCTCGAGAACGAGGTGACTTCTCTCCTTAGTGATATCACATATGATCCACTCGAGACATGGCTACTACCTAAGTCTGATATACTATGCATGTATAGGTGTCAAGAGAAACCTCCCGAGGATGCGCGTGAAGACGGACAAGCCGCCAACTCCATGGATGAAGAGAACCAATGGAAACGGGCAAGCTCACCTTCCAGGCCCCGGACATCCGGCCAAGGTCGCGAATATCCGGCCCCTGGAGCGTCTTTATCAGCAACAGCCAAGCTGGCCAAGTCTACAGGGCCCGGACATCTGGCGTCCAGCCCGGACATCCGGCCCCAGCCCGGAAATACGGCCAAAAGCCCAGAAATCCAGCGCCACGCACCAGGACCTACAGAAGCTTTCTCCTCCAGCCCCGACATCCGACCACCTCGCCCGGACATCCGGCCCCTCCGGAAGCCCCGGACATCCGGCCCGTCGCCCGGACATCCGGCCCCGCCTGTATGCGCATAGTAGAGGGCCGAAGCCCATGTACCTCTTCGCCCCCCTAGACTAAAAATACTCCTTCCCCTTCCTCTTTCTAGGGTTAGCATTGGTTTAGCTCATATTTGGTGTGAGAGCCTTGCTCATCCACTTGGTTACTTCTCCTCGGAGCTCACGACCTCTTCGGAGAAGATCCCCCAAGCGGATTCAAGACCCCTTCAAGGGAAGACAATCAAGACCTCCTCACGGAGAAGAACAACTACCTTTGTATCTTTCCTTTGTTGATTTTGAATCTTTTGCTACCTTATGTGTTCGGTGATCTAGCCCTTGTGTGATCGATTACTTGTCGGTTTAGTGATTCTCTTGTTTCTCCCCGTGTTTGCCCTTTTGTGTTCCGCGCGTTCTTCGCCTTTCCCCCGTAGGATCCACTCCAAATGTGAAAGATCGGCCCCTAGGGTTCCGCCCTACATCATCTTGGTATCATGAGCCACGTTGATCACGTTTTTGGAGCCCCTACCCCGTGTTTTCTAGCTTGATTTTGTTGTTTTCGTCCTAAATCCAAAAATCCCCACCAAAAATAGCCCCAAATATTTTTTGTGATTTGTTGATGTGATGATTTTGTTGGATTTGATCCACGGATCTGCTTTGATTCGAGTTGATCTACCTTTTCCCCATCTCTCCCATAATTTCCATCCACAAATTCGTCTAAATTTGGCCCGGAGTTGCCCTTTTGCCCGTGGTGTTCCTCGAGTTCGTCCATGATCCAGGTGCCCGGACATCCGGCGGCTGGCCCGGACATCCGGCCCCTGGGAGCAGCAACTCCATCCCCCGCGCCCATTTCCCCATACTTTCGCCCAATTTTACCACGGTGCCCACGCTTACTTCCGCATACCACCAACACTTTCCAAAAATCCCACCACCGTTCACCGCTACCTCCTATGTCGACTTTGACACGTTTTGGTCTTTGAGATTTTGGGTTGTGCTTCCCGTGTCCTATTGTGTTTCGGCTATATAGGTACGGTTCAACGTCACCATCACCACCGCTCACCTCCATCGACTACTCAACATCGCCAAGGACGGTAACATCGACGACATCTTTTTCATACCTTGCAATTGCATTGATACCCCACATGGCCTTACTTTTGCGTAGCTTACCCATCGAGACTAGCCATTGAGTATTGTCGGCAACGTGACTTGTGCACATTAGTGATTATACTCCATAGCATACATACCATACCACCGTGATGCATATCTTGGAATCAACTTGTGTGTCACAAAGTTGTCATAGCATACACAATTGCTATCTTGGTTCATGAAGTTTTGCATAAGAAAAGAGCTCAAAAGTGAAAGAGCCACCCAAGCTTTTAAGCAAAGAGGAAAGATAAGCAAAGAGCTTATAAGCAAGAACCATAGCATCATAATACATTAAGATTGTCATATAAGATCATCTTGGATCATAGCACCGAAATGCCATACATATAGCATACTTGGGATAGAGATCGTTGCATTTTTGCCTAGTAGGTTGTGCACAAGTTCAGTATCCGCCTATTGGGCAATCGTGCTAGTGTCTCTCTAGTATTGTGCGACAAGAGCATTTTCATGGACTCCACATTTTGGCTCACTTTTGGTTTGCACAATCCCATTTATCTATTTTGCGTGTGTGTTTCCGTGTGCCCCTACTTGCTTGGTCTACTTGTTGCATTTACAAGTTTGTGAATCTTTTCCAACATTATTGAATCTCACTTTCAATTGCATCAAATTTTGTGCCACCATCCTAACCAAGCTCCACCATAAGCTTTTACTTGTGTAGGTGTGAGAACCGACAAGAATTGGTACCAATAGTGCTATTTCATTGTCCGCATTTGAGTGAACTTGATTCATCATCAACATCGGTCAATGGTACATTGGTATAAGTTCTTCTCCTTCTACCACTCACATTTTTGCTTGTAATGATGGATAGGCCAAGTACTTCTACCAACCCACTCTTCATCGAGCAAGACGACAACATGTCATCATACATCACCAAGAGCCACCTCTTTGGTGCTGTGAGCGTTACATCAAGAGCAACAAGAAATGAACGACCGCATCGACAACCTCGCCACTGACTTGCGACTCTCCGAGCAACGTACAAGAGACTACTTCGACAACAAGCTCGACACGCACAAGCAAGAGAACGATGCAAGAGTGGACGAGATCCGCGCCTTGTTGGTGAACCGGCCTCCTTCTACATCGTCATACACAAGACGGAGCCACTCAAGTCGACACTCCGACGACTCCTTCTCCAGCTCAAGTACACCGTCATCGAACACTCTTGACGAGCAGCGTCAAGACCGTCATGCATCCGCAACCGCTACCGTCAAGCATTCACAAGAGCAAGCGGTGAGCAAGTCCTCGTCCTCAATCAAATCAAGTCGCTTTGCCCAAGCTCAGAGCGACAACGTCTTAAATGCGCAAGAAGAAGAAGAACGAGCGCGTCTACACCAAGAGCAACAAGACGCCGAGGCTCAACATCTTGAACAACAACTACGTGAAGCGCAAGCTCTTGAGGCGCAACGTGCACTTCAAGAATCAAGTCGAGCTATCGCCAACCACAATCACGAACGGTGCAATCAAGAGGAAGCCCTTCGAGAAGAAATCCAAGAGAGGAACTACCAACCGCGTGTGCAACGTCAAGCTCCACAAGCTCGTCAAGCTCCACCTCAACCTCAAGTTCAACAAGAGCAAGCTGATCATGGACTTCCTCCACGCCAAGAGCAACATGAGGAAGATTACCCTCCATGTCAAGGTCGTCATCATCACCATCGCCAACAACACAATGAAGAGCAACGCTATGGCAAGCTCAAATTCACAATGCCCAAGTTCAATGGAAGCAATGATCCCGAAGATTACCTCTCATGGGCATTGAAGGTCGACAAAATCTCTTGTTTGCACAAGTATGAGGAAGAGAAGAAGATCGCTATGGCATCACTTGAGTTCCAAGACAATGTGCTCATATGGTGGGAACAAGTCCTTGAGCGCCGACAAGCAAGAGGTGAACCTCCAATCACCACTTGGGCTCAAATGAAGGATGTCATGCGAGCACGTTTTGTGCCAACCTACTACAACCGCGATCTCTTCAAGAAGCTACAACTACTCAAGCAAGGAACAAAGAGTGTTGAAGAATACTACAAGGAAATGGAGATTGCCATGATTTGAGCCAATGTCACAAAGGATGATGAGCAAACAATGGCACAATTCTTGAATGGACTCAATCATCCCATCAAGAAGATCGCCAACTTCCAACCCTACTCCAACCTCATCGAGGTCGTCCATCAAGCTACAAAGGCAGAACGTCAAGTGCAAGATGACTTCAAGTACGCCAAGTACTCATCCAAGACCTACGGCTTCTCCAACAACCAAGCTTCAACAACTACTCCAAGTTCGACATCAACCAAACCTTCTCCAAGCAA
This sequence comes from Aegilops speltoides, assembly GCA_021437245.1. NCBI lineage: Eukaryota > Viridiplantae > Streptophyta > Magnoliopsida > Poales > Poaceae > Aegilops > Aegilops speltoides. Next base: position 206,608,815 of record CM038141.1, read on the forward strand.
CGACGACAAGCCAAGTTACATGAAACATTCGTCAAGTTCAAGTCGTCTTCCTCCTACTACAAGCAACTTCAAGCTGCGTGCTTCTTCATCTACTCCGACCGATGAGACCGTCAAGACAAGCTCCTTCAAGTGTTTCACTTGCCGCGGCCGAGGCCACAAGTCCTATGAATGCAGAAACAAGCGCACCATGATCCTCAACGATGATGGCACCTACGACTCCATGAGTGATGAGGAGATGGAAGCTCTTGAGCAAGTGGCCATGCACCGGCGCGTGAACGAGGATGAAGATGATCATGTCTTTTGTGATGAAGATACGAGCCCCGCTCTCGTTGTCTCCAAGGTCTTGACTCTTCAACATCAACAAGAAGAAGACCAAAGATGCCACATCTTCCACACCAAGGCCGGCATCAATGGAAGATCCGTCAAGGTCATCATCGATAGAGGTAGTTGTCACAACTTGGCAAGTGAAGAACTATGCTCCAAGCTCCAATTGATCAAGAGGAAGCACCCGCACCCCTACAAGGTTCAATGGCTAAGTGACTCCGGCACTATCCAAGTTGAGCATACGGTCCAAGTCTCCTTCAAAATTGGTGCATATGAAGACACTTTGGAGTGTGATTTGGTCCCCATGACCATTTGCCACCTCCTTCTTGGTAGGCCATGGCAATTCGACCGTGGTGTCATCCACAATGAGCGTACCAATCACTATAGCTTCAAGATAAAAGGGAAGGAATATGTGCTACGACCTATGTCTCCTAGTCAAGTGATAGCCGACAAGCAAGCCACCCATCGTGGAGAGAAGAGTGAGAAAGTGATCCACCAAAAAGTGAGTGAGAGCCACAAGCCAAACTTTAGCGCCTCTTCCCCTAGAGAGAAAAACCTCATACTATTTGCAACAAAACGTGAGATGAGAGAAGTGTGTGAGAACCCATCGAGTGTGATGCAATTTGTCCTTGTGTGCAAGGATGGAGAACCAAAAACTAACACCTCTCACGAGCTACCTTTAGTGTTTCAATCTCATTTGCAGGAATTCCAAGATGTTGTCCCCGATGAGCTACCTCCGGGTCTACCTCCTCTACGAGGCATTGAGCATCGAATCGACCTCATCCCCGGAGCGCCACTTCCAAACAAAGCTCCATACCGTGTCAATCCCGAAGAAACCAAGGAGATTCAACGGCAAGTACCACAACTAATCGACAACGGTCATGTACGTGAAAGCTTAAGCCCTTGTGTCGTTCCGGTTATACTTGTGCCTAAGCCCGATGGAAGTTTCCGCTTGTGTTCCGATTGTAGACCTATCAATGCTATTATCGTTCGCTATAGGCATCCCATTCCTCGGTTAGATGATATGCTTGATGAACTTAGTGGAGCCAACTTTTTCTCAAAAATTGATCTTAAAAGTGGCTATTACCAAATCCGCATTAATGGAAAACTTCTTTCAAAACCAAATTTGGCTTATATGAGTGGTTAGTTATGCCTATGGGTTTATCGGAGGCTCCCTGTACTTTCGTGCGTCTCATGCATTATGTGCTTCGCACTTATATTGGAGTCTTTGTTGTGGTTTACTTCGATGATATTCTTGTGTTTAGCAAAACCATGAAAGAGTGCAAACATGAAAAAGTGCACATTTGGTGTTGACAAAGTGGTTTTCTTGGGTTTTGTTGTCTCTTCCAAGGGTGTTCATTTTGATGAATCTAAAATTGAAGCAATTAAAACTTGGCCCCAACCCACCAATTTGCAACAAGTGCGTAGTTTTCTTGGTCTTGCGGGTTTTTATCGTCGCTTTGTGAAAGACTTTAGCACTATTCCGCTCCTTTGCATGCTTTGAGTAAGAAGAATGCTCCTTTTGTTTAGGGATCTTTGCAATCCACCGCTTTTGATGAGCTCAAGTCTTTGCTTACTCATGCTCCGATTCTTGCTTTGCCCAACTTTGACAAAACATTTGTGGTTCATTGTGATGCAAGTGGTACCGGAATTGGCGGAGTTTTGATGCAAGAAAAACGAGCCATTGCATATTTTAGTGAAAAACTCTCCGGTGCTCAACTTAACTATCCCATCTATGACAAAGAATTGTATGCTTTAGTGCGTGTGCTACATGTTTGGGAACATTATCTTAGACCTCATGAGTTTGTCATACATACCGATCATGAAACGCTTAATTAGTTAAAAGGTCAAACTAAGTTGAACAAGCATCATGCCAAATGGAGTGAATTTATTGAATCTTTCCCCTATGTGATCAAGTACGTTAAGGGTAAGGAAAATGTAGTTGCGGATGCACTTTGACGCATATGCACGTTTGTCGCCAAACTTGAGTTGAATGTTATTTGCTTTGAGCACATAAAAGACTTGTATGCTAATGATCCATCTTTTACGACTCCTTATGCTAAATGTTTGACGCATACATCTTGGGAACAATATTACATCAAGGGTGGTTATCTTATGAGAGCTAACAAACTATGCATTCCCGAGTCTTCTCTTCGTTTGCTCCTTTTGCAAGAGGCTCATGGAGGCGGACTCATGGGACATTTCTGACGCGACAAGACATTCACCACGCTCTCCAAGAACTACTTTTGGCCCAAGATGTTCCGTGACGTCTTACGCTTCACCACCCCACGCTCTCCTGAGTCTTCTCTTCGTTTGCTCCTTTTGCAAAGCTAAGTCTAAAGCTCAATCCCATGGTCTTTACATGCCTCTTCCTATTCCTTATCAACCTTGGGAAGACATTAGCATGGATATTGTACCTGGTTTGCCTAGAACTCAAAATGGCAAGGATTCCGTGTTTGTTGTTGTGGACCGATTTTCTAAGATGGCACATTTCATCCCTTGCAACAAGATAGACGTTGCTTCACACGTTGCAAATCTCTTTTAGGGAAATCTTGCGTCTCCATGGAGTAGCAAAGACAATCGTCTCCGACCACGACGTCAAGTTCTTGAATTACTTTTGGAAGACCATATGCGCCAAGCTCGGAATCAAGCTCTTGTTCTCATCTGCATACCATCCTCAAACCTACGGCCAAACGGAGGTGACAAACCGCACACTCTCCACTCTACTTCGCGTGTTAATCAAGAAGAACATCAAGGAGTAGGAGGAGTGTCTACCCATCGCCGAGTACGCCTACAACCGTGCAAGACATTCAACGACCGGCAAGTCCCCCTTCGAGGTCGTCTACGGCTTCAACCCATTGTCCCCATTGGACATTCTACCTCTTCCTCTACAAGAGCGCACCAACCTCGACGCAAGTTCCCGTGCAAGCTACATCAAGAAGATGCATGAACATACAAGAGACACCATCGAGTGCCAAGTACAACAACTCGCGACCAAGCTCAACGTCAAACAAGCATCCCATGATATTCAACATTGGAGACCTCGTGTGGCTACACCTTCGCAAGGACCGCTTCCCCAACGAAGGCAAGTCCAAGCTTCTCCCTCGAGCCGACGGACCCTTCAAGGTGCTAGCACGCTACAACAACAACGCTTACAAGATCGATCTCCCACGCGGCAAGTACAACGTGAGCGACATCTTCAACGTCTCCGATCTCTCCCCGTACCATGGTGATGAGGATTTCAATCCGAGGTCGGATCTCTCCCAGGGGGGGAGATGATGCGGAGCATCCTACGGTCATCCCCATGCACCTAACTTCGTCTCATCAAGAGCCAAGAGGACCTATGACACGAGCACGAGCTAGAGATCTTGAAAACGACGTGACTTCTCTCCTTAGTGATATCACATATGATCCACTCGAGACATGGCTACTACCTAAGTCCGATATACTATGCATGATTAGGTGTCAAGAGGAACCTCCCGAGGATGCACGTGAAGACGGACAAGCCGCCAACTCCATGGATGAAGAGAACCAACGGAAACGGGCAAGCTCACCTTCCAGGCCCCGGACATCCGGCCAAGGTCCCGGACATCCGGCCCCTAGAGCGTCTTCATCAGCAACAGTCAAGCTGGCCAAGTCTACAGGGCCCGGACATCCAGCGTCCAGCCCGGACATCCGGCACCAGCCCAGAAATCCGGCCAAAAGCCCGGAAATCCAGCGCCACGCACCAGGACCTACAGAAGCTTTCGCCTCTAGCCCGGATATCCAGCCACCTCGCCCGGACATCCGGCCCCTCTGGAAGCCCCAGACATCTGGCCCCACCTGTCTGCCCACAGTAGAGGGCCGAAGCCCATGTACCTCTTCGGCCCCCTAGACTATAAATACTCCTTCCCCTTCCTCTTTCTAGGGTTAGCATTGGTTTAGCTCATGTTTTGTGTCAGAGCCTTGCTCACCCACTTGGTTACTTCTCCTCGGAGCTCACAACCTCTTCGGAGAAGATCCCCCAAGCGGATTCAAGACCCCTTCAAGGGAAGATAATCAAGACCTCCTCACGGAGAAGAACGGCTACCTTTGTATCTTTCCTTTGTTGATTTTGAATCTTGTGCTACCTTATGTGTTCGGTGATCCAGCCCTTGTGTGATCGATTACTTGTCGGTTTAGTGATTCTCTTGTTTCTCCCCGTGTTTTCCCTTTTGTTTTCTGCGTGTTCTTCGTGTTTCCCCCGTAGGATCCACTCCAAACGTGAAAGATCGGCCCCTAGGGTTCCGCCCTACATCACTTCCCGCGGAGCTCGTGGAGCGATTGACCCAAAAGAGGTGTATTAGGGTCTCTTCGCCCGACGTCGCCGAGGAAGCTGACGACCAATACTGGCCGCAGATACTCAATCAGTGGGCTAGAGTATGCGGGTATGTCGCGGACGCCGGCTACGACATCAAGGTCATCGATAGCGACGGCCTGAGGCGGGCTATGTCATAGGTTAAGTGGCCCGCCCCCAACCCCTCAGGTTCAACCGCCATCAAACTCATCCATGGCCCCGCCGCTGATCTCCTCTAGCTCACTGTCAAGAATTTTCCATCCTACATCGCCATCGAGCCCCATTTGTCATTTCTTAAGGACATGTTCTGCGACGCTGGCTTGGGATCCACAGCTTCTAGGTCAGACCTCATCGACGGCGACTGAGGGAGTCCTGTACTAAGGGGTCCTCGGACATCCGGACTATATACTAGGGTCGTACTGTTGGACTATGAAGATACAATATAGAAGACTTCGTCCCATGTCTGGATGGGATTCTCCTTGGCGTGGAAGGCAAGCTTGGCGATTCGGATATGTAGATTCCTTTCTCTGTAACCGAATTTGTTCAACCCTACCCCTCCCGGTGTCTATATAAACGGGAGGGTTTAGACTTATAGGGTTTAGCCGCTACAATCATAACCTCATAGGCTAGACTTCTAGGGTTTAGCCATTACGATCTCATGGTAGATCAACTCTTGTAATACTCATATTCATCAAGATCAATCAAGCAGGAAGTAGGGTATTACCTCCATAGAGCGGGCCCAAACCTAGGTGAACATTGTGTCCCCCGCCTCCTGTTACCATTAGCCTTAGACGCATAGTCCAGGACTCCCTACCCGAGATCCGCCGGTTTTGACACCGACATTGGTGCTTTCATTGAGAGTTCTGCTGCGTCGTAACCAGAAGGCTTGATAGCTCCATCAATCATCTACAACAACGTAGTCCAGGGAGAGATATTCCTCCCCGGACAGATCTTCATACTCGACGGCTTCGCACTACGGGCCAACTCGCTTGGCCATGTAGAGCAGATCGATAGCTACGCCCCTGGCCATCAGGTCAGATTCGGAAGCCTGAATTTTGTGGTTGGTATCCGTGGAGACTTGTTCTTCGACGGGTTCGAGCCCATGACGGCTTTCCCCGGCCAACATGATGAACACAACCTAGATCCGTCATCGGGCCACCACTAGGAGATAGCGCATGTGACTGCACTGGCCCTAAAGCTGGAGCGGACTGCGTCGTTCGAAGATGGCAAGCTTAACCCCGCCATGGAGGCCGCAGACTCAGCGGCGCTCGAGCCGCACACAGATCTAACATTGAAACTGATTGGGCACCGGTCTTGGAGTTCATCTCCGCAGACATATTCCAGCACTCGCCTTTTGGGGACGTGTTAAGCTCATTAAAATCCCTCTCCTTGTCAGGGGACTCTCGGACGAATTATGTCCGGCTCGAATGGGAAGTGGACGACGAAGAACTTCCTTTCCCACCCACCACCCACTTGATTCCTCACCTCTACATCGGCGCATGCCGCGGCCACAGTGGCGGTAAGGCTCTTTGTGTGCTCTAAGAGGCACTCCTCCTCCTCCCGCAGGAACTCGATGTAGCGCGCAAGGTCGCTGCCGCACATGCGGGCCTCCACCGCCGCCTCCCTCCTTTGGGCGACTGTGGCGGAGCGGGTGATGATCCCGGCGGTCGATCGTGGGCTGGCGGCAACGGCGACCGACAATGGGGGGGAGGTGATGACCACCACCTCCCGCCTTCGGGCCACGGTGGCGGAGCGGGTGATGGCCATGGTGGCCGGCAGTGGGGTGGCGGTCACGACAGCCACCTCCCGCCTTCAAGGCGCAGCGGTAGAGCGATGGCCCTGGCTTTCGACGGAGCTGTGGCGGCAACAGCGGCCGGCAACAGCTGCCGACGGGCACCGGCGGTCGGGCGTGTGGTGGGTCTTCCGTGCACACCCAAAAGGAACGCCACACGCACTACACTACGCTGGGGACTACGCCGCCGCTGTGGTGTAGCCTCCTAGCTGGAGCTATGCTCTAATGACGGTGGAGTGGCTGAGCGACAAGGACGGTCAGGTGCCATTGCCGATTGTGGGAGAAGCGGACGAGATAAGCTACATGGAGGGAGGGGAAAATGCGACGTGGGACTCGCCAGCCGTGAGGGTTTATATAGTAGGCTAGTAAGCATTGGGATTTTGGGGGATTTCACCGAGTCGGGCAGGAAGCTTGCGTGGGAACCTGCACGGTTGCACGGGAATGGGCTCACCACCATTTGGCCAAAAGAACGCCCCCACGTGCGCGCTCTGCCACCGGTTGGGCCTGCGCATGATCATGTTGGCGGCCCCATATGTATGTGGTTGCGCCGCGCGCGTTGCCACGCGATGAAGTTATGTGCGGCACGATGGAGTTACGCACTATGAATTTAAACTGCCATCAGGGCGTGCCGATCGATATCCCAGGCATTCTGGCTTCCCCTTTAATTCCTGCGGCCATTATAACCTTTGTCTCTTCAACCTTTTGATCGCGCCCCACAACACAATAGGCACACCCACGACGACACATAGAGAGGGAATGTCTAGTGGCGCTCCAATGGAGGTTGGCGAGCATAAAGTGGAGACCCACGCGAGGGAGACGAATCTCTTGGTGGTGTACACCATCGACCCGACTATGGTGGACGACTACATCAACACCGTTGAGCAGTTGCTTGCTGGAGACAAGTACAAGGTGGTCGACATTGACCTCCAATACACCCCGGGTCTTCCCGGCAAAGATCAGAAGGTTGTCGCCGCCCAGTTGTGTGTGCGATCATGTCCTCATCTACCACTACTACATGGCCACAAAGCCTTACGCCCGTTTTGCTAGGTTTGTCAATAGCACCGACTACAAGTTTGCTATGGTGGAAACTACCGATGATGTAAAAGCGCTCAGTGTTACGGGCTTGCCTGCAGGAACCTTGTAGAAATCCGTGAGCATTATAGGGTCTGGGTGATAGAGGCAAAGGTGTCCCGTCTTTCGATGAGATGGTGGCTATCGTTTTGGAGGAAGTCGACTTTGACGATCCGAGTACGAACGTGCGAGGACGTCGCACCTTAGCAATCACTAAACCAACTCCGAGAGGTTATTGACCACGCCGTAGCATGATCAACCTGACCACGAAGGTCTGTTTCCTGCAGGCAAACGAAGAACAAGCAAGAAACTAAGATTGCAATCTGGATATTGCGAATATAAGAGGAAAGCTTTATTGATCAAGGTGGTGTTCTGTGACGCCTTTGTCTTCTCGTTGAACACAAACGAAGTACGCAAAGTTGCAGCTATGGAGAACTTTAGTCTAAAAAAAACCCGAAGTCTAAACGGTGCCCTAAGGGCTGTATATATGGAGGAAGAGGGGGGTAATTTCATGGCCCTTGGTGGAGGGGTCCGAAATCAACCCTATCTCTTGTTTCCCCACACATACAGACTCTAAAAATAACCTATACTTATGTATTTCGAAATTACATTGGCCTGGCCCAATAATAATGTGACACAACACCTAGAATGGCCTCGGGACGAAATATATGAAGTGGCATCTTGTATATTTCATCCAAGGTTTCATGCACCCATTATGGTGGCTTCAAAGTCCTGAAATCATCACTTGTAACTCCGTTCTTGTTCCCCTTGCGCATGCCATCATCTCCATTATGGTTTCACGAAAGAACAAATCAGCAACATTAACAACATCATCGCTTTTGTGATATGGTATAAAGTGTGCAATTTTCGAGAATCTATCCACGAAAACAAATATGCTATCCCTCCCCTTCTTTGTTCGAGGTAAACCTAAAACAAAGACCATAGATATATCCTCCCAAGGAACACTAGGTACAGGTAAAGGCATATATAAACCATGAGGATTGAGTCGTGACTTAGCTTTTTGACATGTAGTGCAGCGAGCAACAAAGCACTCAACATCCCGTCTCATCTTTGGCCAAAAGAAATGTGTAGCAAGTACGGCCTCCGTCGTCTTCACACCAAAGTGTCCCCATTAATCCTCCTCCATGCGCCTCCTGCAATAACAAAAGACGAACGGAGCTAGCTGGAATGCATAGCTTGTTAGCACGGAACACAAATCCATCATTAACAACGAACTTGTTCCATGTTCTCTCTTTGTTACAATTATGCAATACATCTTTAAAATCAGCATCATGCACATATTGATCTTTGATGGTCTCCAAACCAAATATATTGAAGTCAAGTTGTGAAAGCAGAGTATAACGACGAGACAATGCATCAGCAATAGCATTTTCTTTACCCTTCTTGTGTTTAATGACATAAGGGAAAGTTGTGGCAGCCCGGCTCAGAGCGACCGGTTTACCCTGCATTGCCAGCCCAGAGACCTTGTCTTCTGGCAACACACAACATCATGGCACAGAAAACAACCGCTTTATTCATGCTAGTGGAACATAGTTCATATTACAACAGTTAGCGAGGCCAAGCAGCACACACGGTGCGGCTGAACAATATGTACATTATTTACTGAACATAAAGGGGCCTCGATCATGACAACTACTCGGCAGCGGAACAACGTCGTAGTGGGACTCCATAGCACAAGGACACCGACGTGGACATGGTCTAAACTCGGACAGCACTTCTTTCCAACGGAACTTTCCTGAAATCTGGCATGACACGCCAGGTCAGTACATTGAATGTACTTGCAAGCTCACAATAAGCATAACGAGATGACAGACAATATTATGATATTTATCTAGTTTTAATTAACAATGTAGCTATGTAACCAACATGATGTGACTACGCTCAACAGGTACTCATTCTCCCAACTTGCTTACCGGATGTGACCAACAAACATAATATTCCCAACACATCGTGATCCTTACGGCGATCACAACCCGACCATCTGATGGCCCGTGATCCTTACGACGATCACAACCCGACCAACTCGTGGCCCGTGATCCTTACGGCGATCACAACCCGACCAACTCGTGACCCGTGATCCTTACGGCGATCACAACCCGACCATCCCATGGCCAACTCAACACGATGACCTCACTATCATCCTTAGTGCAAAATTAGTGTGCATATTTATTATGTGTTGACCCATGGTGTACCTTACTTTCGAGCGTGTCCGTATCCGTGGACTCGGCTATAGATAGATTAAATACACTCTGCAGAGGTTAGTACACTGTACCCACACTATGGAACCCATGGCCTCACTCTCCCATCCGAGTGGACCAACAGCGTCCCGACGAAACCATTTCACTGTCATGACACTCTCCCGGCCCCTCCAACTCAGACCACACTAGGCTAGTCCTGGGTGGCCCCGTGTCTACCTCCAGACACCTCGACCACCATCGTGGCCACGATCCACACTGGGATCTGGTACAAAACTTAACTTAACAACGGGCTCACAAGGTTATGCTTGCCTACCGGGCCAGGGTACAGCACGCCCATAACCTTCCCTAATTTGAGGTACCGACCAGAGGCACGACAATGAAACGCATTAAGGCCGTCCCATACCGGCAAATGTGGTTGCACTGGGAAAGACTCATTTCAGCGGCACCACGACCCGGTCAACAACATGTTCAAGTTGAAAATTAATCAGGTTCAACTTATTAATATGAAAAGAAAGTAACCGGTGTCGTACTGCCAAATCATGCATCACTTAACATATGCATCACATAACCGTGCAAAACTGCACCAACTACGCTCCCTCCGAGCCAACATAAAATCAGGCTACTATACTGGTAAAAACCAGAACCATTTCTAGCAATTATCATCATTATACCTCATGCAAAAAAATAATATCCAAATTTCCCATCAATTCTATGACCATATTATTTCTTTAACTCTATCAACTAAGTTCTCTTCAACTACCAACAATATTTACTTCAAACCTACCGAAGTTTAAGCATTTTAACATAACAAGCATATAACAGAATATATTTATTATATAACTAATTAAAATGCATCAATATTCATAAGTTCAAGTATGAAAATCAATAATATTGAAGTGGCACCATGAAAATGTTATTGTGGCTTGCCTTAGTACTGATGAGGGTCACAAGGCTCCTGGTGATCCTCAAAACATTCAAAAACCATAAAAGAAAAAATATCAAGAAACCTTCTGAAAATTGTAAGAAAATCTAGACAGCAAGGAAAAATCCCATCTTTTGGGAGCTATTAGATTTTTAGACAAAGAACACAATGCAAAAAGAATCACTGCATTTGGACTTGTAGAATAAAAGTTATGGCTGTTTGAATGCTCCTGGAATTTAAATAAATTTGAAAAAGAAAAACAGAGAGGGGGTGACGTCGATGGCATATTTTCCCGGGGCGCCACCACTCATACCGCTCCACGTGCGTTATGAGTGGCTGACTAGCGGGCCCTGCTAGTCAGGCCGGAGGGTGGGGGAAAGCAAACATAGACGGGCGGCGCTTCCCTGGAGCGTTCGCCGGCATTGAGGCCTCTTGGGGGAAGATGAGAGGGAGGGATCGACGGAGAAGGTTCTTGCGCACCTGCTCGTACCCGTGGCATGGCAAATGGTGACCGGATGGCGTCAGTTTCTTCCTCACAAGTGGAGGCAGAATACGGTGGTCGCCGGAGACGAGGAAGACGGCAGCTAGGGGCGGCTCCAGGGGCTCGGGCTTGGCTCGTTGGCTTCACGGAGGAGAGGCAGAGGCCCTGGTGGGGTCGCCTCGGCTTGGGAGTGGCCGGAGCTACGGGGTCGATCCAGGGGGGATCGCCGGCGAGCTCGGCTCGGGGACGGCAGCCCGCAGCCTGCCCAGCCGGGCTGCAGCTTCTAGTGGCTATAGGAGAGAGGTGTGGTGAGGTGCGGTGCTCCAGGAGGCTACGAAGGGGGCTATTTATAGGCCGGGCGGCGAGGAGGGATCGGGCTCCGCCGGTGGACAGCTGTCGGCGGCGCCCGGTGACGAATGGTGCCAGAGAGAGGGGAAGAAGGCGATGGGGTTCACGCGGGAGCAGTGCACGGACGCAGACGAGCACAGGAGCCATGAGGAAGGGGACAAACATAGTGCGCAGGCACTGTGCCGTTGGCCGGACCTTGCCCGTGCTCGCTGCGGCGAGCTCCGGCGTCGGCGAGCGGCAGGGTGGAGTTAAGAGGGTAGAGACGAGGATGGTGGCGCGGGGGGGACACGCCCAGGCTGGCCGAGCAACGGGCACGCGCGCCACAGAGGCGCTGGCGACTCGCAGAGCACGCGTTTGGCATGCCAGCCCCTCGGACGAACGTGGTCACCACGTGGACCGTGACATCAGGCCACATATGCACTAATAATGATGTCCGGCGTGTAGTCCTTAATAACTTTTGGTGTTACCACGGCTCGGTTGGTTTCCAGGTGCAGTAGAAGTGAAATGGTGAAGATGTTTAGTTACTGGACAGAAACTTTGAACAGTTGCTGTGGTCAAACCATAGTGATTCAAGGGCTGATCTTTGGGGTTTTACTGACTCTTACTAAGGTGAATAAGCACAGGGAAAACCAGCTGTATTGGAGCTAGTAAAAAGGTAGTTGTTGTAGAAACTACCATTTCAGCCGAGAAGTGAAAATATTTTCTGTAGCAAAAATACTCCAGAAAGTGGTGAAATATTTTTGCTCAAAAATGTGTCCTAGGGTCCAAAGAATATTTGGGATTTTTCTTAGGATTTTTGGGGCAACATAAATGAGGGTTGCTTTGGAGGTCAAAGATTTTAGCTAGGGTTTAGGAGGCAAAATGAATATTTTTCATTTAAAAAAATATTCCAAGAAATTTTGTCGGGTTGGCCAGGAGTGAAATGATGGATTAGAAGAGGAGAGGAGGCACTTGGGTGAAAATCAAGGGATACCCAAGTGATCAAGTCCAAATGGAATGATTCAAAACTCCAAATTCAAACCAACTCAGAAGAAAATCAGGCAAAGAAAAGAGGGCAAAAATCAGGCTGTGACAAACCTCCCCCACTTAGAATGAATCTCGTCCTCGAGGTGCGGTTGCTTGGGAAAACCATTCTGGATAACATGCCCTTAGAAATTCTTCTGATTCCCAGGTTGATTGTGATTCGGTATGATGCATCCATTGAACCTTGTAAAATTTCCGTGGCTTACTACGAGTGACTCTTTCCATCTGATCCCAAATTTTCACTGGCCTCTCTTCATAGGTCAAATCCTTTGCCAACTCTATCTCCGCCAAATCGGTCTTTTTCTTGGGTGGTGAGATGCACCGTCGTAGTTGTGAAACGTGGAACACGTTGTGCACGTTGGACAGTTCCGGAGGCAGCTCCAACTGATATGCCACAGCACCCACTCGTGTCATGACGGGAAATGGACCAATAAACCTGGGTGCCAATTTTCCACGGGTTTGAACCTTCTTACTCCCTTCATGGGTGTGACTCGTAGGTAGACATGTTCTCCGGGTTCAAAACTGATCTGTCGGTGCTTTGCATCATAATAAATTTTCTGTCGCGATTTGGCCAGCTGTAATCTGTCTTGGATCTCTTTGACTTGCTTTTCGGCCTCCAGCATGAGATCTGTTCCAAAAATACGGCTGTCTCCGATTTGAGACCAATTTAATGGAGTGCGGAACTTACGGCCATACAAAGCTTCATAAGGTGACATCTTCAAACTGGTCTGGAATCCATTGTTATATGAGAACTCGGCATATGGCAAGCAGTCTTCCCATTGAGGTCCTTGGGCTAAAACACAGGCTCGTAGCATATCTTCGAGTATTTGATTTACTCTTTCCGTTTGCCCATCCGTCTGAGGATGATAAGCAGTGCTGTATTTTAATTCCGTCCCAAGGGCTTGATGGAGACGGGTCCAGAAAGTAGAGGTGAATAGTGAACCTCGGTCAGTAGTGATGGTTCGGGGAACTCCGTGCAAACTGACAATCCTAGATACATACAGTCGGGCAAGCTCATCTGCTCGGTATGAGGTTTTGACTGGGAAAAAGTGAGCCACCTTGGTTAATGTATCCACTATGACCCGGATCGCATTATTGCCTTGTCAGCTCCTGGGTAATCCTGTGATGAAATCTATACAGACATCATCCCATTTCCATTGTGATACGGGCAGTGGTTGGGGAAGTCCGCCTGGTTTCTGATATTCCACCATAACCTTGTTGCAGATGTCGCAACAGGCCACGAAATAAGCAATGTCTTTCTTCATTCCATCCCACCAGAATATTTGTCGAAGGTCTTCATACATTTTTGTGCCTCCAGGGTGGATTGAATACGAGGACTCGTGAGCTTCTGACAAAATTTTCTGCTTTAGGTCAGCTTGATTAGGCACACAAATCCTTCCCCTGAATCGGAGGGTACCATACTGATCTTTCAAGAAATCAGATGACTTGATGCGTTTCTGCAGTTTCGCGTCGCCTGACTGGGCCTTGCGGATTTCTTCCTCAAGAGTAGGAGTGATCGTCAGAATATTGGCAAGACCAGCCTCCACAACAACCAGGTTCAGCTGAGCAATTTCTTCTTTGAGTTCAGAAGGTAGAGATCCCAGCATGGCGTTTAAACTGACGGGCTTTTGACTGAGTGCATCAGCAACCACGTTGGCTTTACCCGGATGGTAATTTATTCCAAGATCATAATCCTTGACCAACTCCAGCCATCTTCGCTAACGGAGATTTAAATTCGGCTGGGTGAATATGTATTTGAGACTTTTGTGGTCGGTAAAAATTTGGCACCTTTTCCCAATGAGGTAGTGTCTCCAAATTTTTAAAGCATGAACTACCGTGGCCAATTACAAATCATGAGTGGGGTAATTGCCTTCATGAGGTCATAGCTGCCGTGAGGCGTAGGCTACTACCTTGCCATCTTGCATAAGCACGCACCCAAGTCCTTGTCAGGAAGCGTCGCAATATACGTCAAAGCTGCGGTGGATATCTGGAAGTGTTAATACCGGCGCAGTTCTTAAGCGCTTCTTCAACTCGGTGAAACTTTTCTCACAGTCTGACGTCCATTCAAACTTCTTATCCTTTTTAAGCAACTCCGTCATGGGCTTAGCAATCTTGGAGAAACCTTCAATAAATCAACAGTAATATCCGGCTAATCCAAGAAAACTCTGGATCTGAGACACTATGGCTGGTGGCAACCAGTCGAGCACGTCTTTTACTTTGCTAGGGTGCATAGACATTCCTTTAGCAGATAGTATATGTCCGAGGAATCCAACTTGCTTGAGCCAGAACTCGCATTTACTGAACTTGGCGTACAACTGGTGTTCACGGAGTCGTTGTAGCACTACGCAGAGGTGTCCTTTATGCTCTTCTTCATTTCTTGAATAAATAAGTATATCATCGATGAAGACGACCATGAACTTATCAAGGAAATCCATGAACACTTTGTTCATCATGTGCATGAAGAAAGCAGGGGCGTTGGTGAGGCCGAAAGACATGACGGTATATTCATAAAGACCGTAGCGAGTGGTGAACGCGGTCCTGGGAATATCCTCCTTTTTAATTTTGAGCTGGTAATATCCAGTCTGCAAATCAATTTTTGAGAAGACCTCGGCTCCAGTGAGTTCATCAAACAAATCATCAATTCTTGGCAGAGGGTATTTGTTCTTGATCGTGACATCATTCAACTATCGGTAGTCCACACACATGCGAAGGCTGCCATCTTTCTTGTCCACAAAAATAGCAGGTGATCCCCATGGCGAGGAACTAGGGCGGATATATCCTTTTTCGAGCATTTCATCAAGCTGTTTCTTCAGCTCCACCAACTCGGATGACGGCATTCGATAATATTTCTTGTGTATTGGGGTGGTTCCGGGCACAAGTTGATGAGGACATCAATACCATTGTTACACCCACAGCCCCTACTGTTAAATATACGGGACCAATTACTAGAGCTCACGCACACCAATTAAAATACCAGGTACTTTCGTTTCTTGGTAATGATTCTAATGTTCATGAGAATATGATGCTGCCTAAATTGGATACATTTGTTTTGCTTACAAATGAAGGTACTAGCTTGGAGAAGGATGAACATTGGAGCAAGGACACGCATGGAGTTGATGGCATGCGCAAGGGGATCAAGAACGGAGTTACAAGTGATGATTTCGGGACTTTGAAGCCACCATAAGGAGTGCATGAAGCCTTGGACGAAATATACAAGATGCCACTTCATAATATTCGTCCATAGGCTATTTTAGGTGCTGCGTCACCTTATTATTGGGCCAGGCCCATGTAATTTCGAAATACTTAAGTATAGGCTAGTTTTAGAGTCCGTATGTGTGGGGAAACAAGAGTTAGGGTTGGTTTCGGACCCCACCCTCAAGGGCCACGAAATTCCCTCCTTTTCCCCCATATATACAGCCCTTAGGGCGCCGTTTAGACTTTGGGTTTTGTTTACATTAAAAGTTCGCCATAGCTGCAACTTCGCGTACTTCGTTTGTGTTCAACGACCAGACAAAGGCGTCATAGAACCCCTCCTTGATCAATAAAGCTTTCCTCTTATATTCGCAATATCCAGATTGCAATCTTAGTTTCTTGCTTGTTCTTTGTTTGCCTGCAGGAAATAGACCTTCGTGGTTAGGTTGATCATGCTCCGGCGTGGTCAATAACCTCTCGGAGTTGGTTTAGCGATTGCTAAGGCGCGACGTCCTCGCACGTTCGTAGTCGGATCGTCAAAGTCGACTTCATCCAAAACGATAGCCACCATCTCATCGAAAGACGGGACACCTTTGCCTCTATCAAATGGTATCAGATTTCCAGGTTGCTCGGTGAGATTTTATAGTTTTTCATAGTTTAGATCTAGTCTGTTCTTCATACCTATAGTCCACGAAAAAGCCAAAAAAAATTAGGCTTAGTTCATCCCATCCGAACCAATCTGAGCCTTTGCATAATCTTTTCTGTATTTGCTTTGTTGAATTTTCGGGTGCATCGTCATGTCAAGTTGCTGGTCTTAGCGTCTAGTCCTTTAGAGTTTCGAGTTCTGTTCACAAGTTGACACGCCGCCGCCGCACCACCATCATCACCGCTGGCATATACCACCATCGTCATCACCACTGCCATATACCACCATCGTCATCGCCGCTACCATATACCACATATCCACCGCCATCACGCTAATCCGCGTCCACCTCCATCACAGATTTGCCACAGTCCGTGTTCCACCGCCTGCATATATCCGCCACCATCCGAGTTCCACCAGATTCCTCTCCGCCACCAGGTCCTATTCCGAGTCCAAGATTTTGTTACTCTGTTTTAGATTTCCAGATCACGCCATACTCCGAGTCGTGACAGAGAAGGACTCCCCAACATCCGTGCTACCCGCAGAAGAAAAATAGTTCCAAACTCAAAAAAAAAACTAAGTCTGGAAAATTCTGGCAAGGCAGTTTTTAGGACATTTGTAGACTTTTTCGAAAAAAAATTGTTGCGGAGCAAAAAAAAGAGGAAAAAAAGTGCAAAAAAAAAGTGAAAAAAAAGAAAAAAAATTCAGAGTTTGCTCCTCCCTTGTTTACGTGCAGCGCCGTGATTTTGTTAGTGTTCTAGGCTCGCGTTTCTAGTACGGTCTAGCCTAGGACCAGCACAGTACCGTCGTTGAGCGTTTATTCAACTTTGCATCTCTGATTTGATTATTGCTGACCCTTTTTGCTACCATATTATAAGCCTTCCTAGCTCCACATACATCTACGTCGTGTGTTTGACTCTCCCTAGCAATCATTCTATCCAAGCATTGAGAGTTTTGACTACAACGGTTGCCGATCACCGCCTGCCGCTGGGTAAGAACTGGTAAGAATTTGAGATTTGCTTGACGAATTTGTGACTGTCCACCACACCACCACCACCACCACTTCCTAGTAGTCTGTAGGATCATATTCTTGTGTGTTTCTATTGCTGCTAACCATGGCAGGATCACAAGCCGACGAGACTGACTGGGAGAACTTGACGAACAAGGAGCTTCATGATAAGTTTCAGCAAATGATGAGTGGACAGGTGCAAGATGTGATAAACAGATTTGATGAGGCCATGGAGAAGATAGATGGCATTGAGAAGGCGTTCGAAACAAAGCTCGATAACAAGTTTAATGAATTGCTCGCGCGTCTACCACCACCACCACCGGTTGCACCTAACGCACCTCTACAACAACAACAACGACTACCTCCACATCGCGAAGCAGCCCTCCGCCGAGCGACCCGTGTCCCTCTTGACTGGCCAAGCTGCTGGTGCTCTTGCTTTGTTGATATACATGGCTCCTGCTGGCGATGTGGGGAGGATGATTATGAGGAGATTACGAGGATGAGGTTGATCAACATCGAAACTACGTGCAACCACCAGCACCATAACCACCGTGTCGTCCACATGCAAATAATGGCAATGTTAGGGCTCCCCTTAGGTGCGAGATCATGACCATCTCCCTAAACTGAAATTGAATATTCCACCATTTGAGGGTAGATATGTTCACGATATATATCTTACTTGGGAGTTAGAAACTGAACAACGTTTTACATGTTTACAATATCACGAGGAGAGACGTGTTCTGCTGCTGTTTGTGCTTTCACTAGCTTTGCATGTGTTTGGTGGTCCGAACATTGTAGATTATATCCTGTTCCAGCTACTTGGGCTGCTTTGAAAACTGCTATGCGTACTCGTTGGGTTCCACCATATTATCAACGTGAATTACTTCAAAATTGCAGCGCTTAAGACAAGGAAAAAATTCGTAGAAGAATATTATCGGGAATTACAAACTGGCTTGATTAGATGTGGTATTGTTGAGGAGAATGAAGCTATGCTTGCACGTTTTACGGGTGGATTAAATAGAGATATTCAGACCATTCTAGACTATAAGGATTATAATAATATCACTCGTTTATTCCATCTTGCTTGTAAAGCTGAACATGAAGTGCAGGATCGGCAGCATTGGCGGCGCACTAACTTTTCTGCAGTCGACCTTCATCATGGACACCACGTGCATCATCTACTTCCATTGCACCATCACCTCCTTCAGTGCCACCTCCAACCGTGATACAAGAAAGCGAGCACAACCACCACTATCTGCCAAGAGCACACCTGCCGGGCCTGCACAGAGCTCTTCTTCTTCCATGGCGTCAGCAGGGCACACAAGTGATATTATTTGTCGTCGTTGTAAGGGAAGAGGACATTTCTTGAGAGAATGCAAATCTCAGCGTGTGATGATTGCTCTTGAGGATGGTGGGTACGAGTCGCTAGTGACTATGATGAGGAGACTTTGGCTCTTATTACACATGAGGAACACGGCGGAGATGATTATGATCATGAGACACAATACATGGCTCTTTGAAGATCTTGGCAGGTATGAATGTTTAGTTGCTCAACGTGTTTTGAGTGTGCAGGTTACACAAGTGAGCAAAATCAGGCGCATAATTTGTTCCATACAAAGGGAGTTGTGAAGGAACGTTCTATTAGCGTCATCATAGATGGAGGGAGCTGCAACAACTTGGCTAGCATGGAGATGGTGGAGAAGCTATCTCTCACCACAAGACCACATCCACATCCTTACTACATCCAATGGTTCAACAACAGCGGCAAGGTTAAGGTAACACGTCTTGTTAGTGTGCATTTTAGTATCTCTACATATGTTGATTATGTTGATTGTGATGTGGTACCTATGCAAGCATGTTCCTTATTACTTGGTAGACCATGGCAATTTGATAAAATTCTGTACACCATGGTAGAAACAATCAAGATACTCTTGTTCATAAGGATAAAATATTACTTTGCTTCCTATGACTCCTGAGTCCATTTTGAAAGATGATATTAATAGAGCTAATAAAGCAAAACAGGAGAAAAATAAGAGTGAAAATTAGATTGTGGCAAAAGAATTTGAGCAACACATGAAGCCTAATAATAAATCATCTATGTTGCTTCGAAATTAAATTGAAAAGTGCATGTTTACTTGCCACCAAATCTGATATTGATGAGCTAGATTTTAGCAAATCTATTTGCTATGCTTTTGTGTGCAAAGATGCATTATTTTCATTCGAGGACGTGCCTTCCTCTTTGCCCCTGCTGTCACTAACATTTTGCAGGAGTTCACGGCGTCTTTCCACAAGGCGTGCCATCGGGATTACCACCTATTCGAGGATTGAGCATCAAATTGACTTAATTCCGGTGCATCATTACCCAACCGTGCACCATACCGTACCAATCCGAGGAGGCGAAGGAGATTATCGTCAAGTCAGGAGCTGCTCGACAAAGGTTATATCGCGAATCCCTTAGTCCTTGTGCTGTTCCTATTATTCTAGTGACGAAAAAGGATGGTACGTCACGTATGTGTGTTGATTGTAGAGGCATTAATAATATTACTATTCGTTATCGTCACCCTATTCCTAGGCTAGATGATATGCTTGATGAATTGGGTGGCTCTACAATATTCTCCAAAGTTGATTTGCGTAGTGGATACCATCAAATTCGTATGAAATTGGGAGATGAATGGAAAACAACATTTAAAACTAAGTTTGGATTATATGAGTGGTTAGTCATGCCTTTTGGGTTAACTAATGCACCTAGTACTTTCATGAGATTAATGAGCGAAGTTTTACGTGCTTTCATTGGACGATTTGTGGTAGTCTATTTTGATGATATCTTGATTTATAGCAAATCTTTGGAAGAACATTTGGAACATTTACGTGTTGTTTTTAATGCTCTCGTGATGCATGTTTGTTTGGTAACCTTGGGAAGTGCACCTTTTGCACCGACCGAGTATCTTTTCTTGGCTATGTTGTTACTCCACAGGAATTGAAGTTGATAAAGCCAAGATTGAAGCTATTGAGAGTTTGCCGCAGCCCAAAACGGTCACACAAGTGAGGAGTTTCCTTGGCCTCGCTGGTTTCTATAGGCGTTTTGTGAGAGATTTCAGCACCATTGCTGCACCTCTCAACGAGCTTACAAAGAAGGATGTTCCTTTTGTTTGGGGTACCGCACAGGAAGAAGCCTTCACGGTATTGAAAGCTAAGTTGACACATGCTCCTTTACTCCAACTTCCTGATTTTAATAAGACTTTTGAGCTTGAATGTGATGCTAGTGGAATTGGATTAGGAGGTGTGTTATTACAGGATGGCAAACCTGTTGCATACTTTTTTGAAAAATTGAGTGGGCCTAGTTTGAACTATTCTACTTATGATAAAGAATTATATGCTCTTGTTCGGACTTTAGAGACATGGCAACATTATTTATGGCCCAAAGAATTTGTTATACATTCTGATCATGAATCTTTGAAACATATTAAAAGTCAAGCTAAACTGAATCGTAGACATGCTAAATGGGTTGAATTCATTGAGACTTGCCCTTATGTCATTAAACACAAGAAGGGTAAAGAAAATGTTATTGCTTGATGCATTGACTCGTCGTTATACCATGCTTTCACAACTTGACTTTAAAATATTTGGTTTGGAGACCATCAAAGATCAATATGTGCATGATGCTGAATTTAGTGATGTATTGCAGAATTGTAAAGAAGGTAGAACATGGAACAAGTTAAATCGTTAATGATGGATTTGTGTTTCGTTCTAACAAGCTATGCATTCCAGCTAGCTCCGTTCGTCTTTTGTTGTTGCAGGAGGCGCATGGAGGAGGACTAATGGGACACTTTGGCGTGAAGAAGACGGAGGACGTACTTGCTACACAATTCTTTCGGCCAAAGATGCGACGGGATGTTGAGCGTTTTATTGCTCGCTACACTACATGTCAAAAAGCTAAGTCACGACTCAATCCTCATGGTTTATATATGCCTTTGCCTGTGCCTAGTGTTCCTTGGGAGGATATATCTATGGACTTTATTTTAGGTTTACCTCGAACAAAGAAGGGGAGGGATAGCATATTTGTTGTCGTGGATAGATTCTCGAAAATGGCACACTTTATACCATGTCATAAAAGCGATGATCTTTGTTAATGTTGCTGATTTGTTCTTTCGTGAAATTATTCGCTTGCATGGTGTGCCAAATACTATTGTTTCAGACCGTGATACTAAATTTCTTAGCCACTTTTGGAGATGTTTATGGGCTAAGTTGGGGACTAAATTGCTTTTTAGTACTGCTTGTCATCCCCAAACTGATGGACAAACTGAAGTAGTCAATAGAACATTGTCTACTATGCTTAGGGCTGTTTTGAAGAATAATAAGAAAATGTGGGAAGAATGCTTGCCTCATATTGAATTTGCTTATAATCGTTCATTGCATTCTACTACTAAGATGCGCCCTTTTGAAATTATGTATGGTTTCCTACCTCGTGCACCTATTGATTTGTTGCCTCTTCCATCTTCGGAGAAGGTTAATTTTGATGCTAAAGAACGTTCTGAATTGATTTTAAAAATGCATGAGTTAACTAAGGAAAACATTGATCGTATGAATGCTAAATATAAACTTGCTGGAGATAAGGGTAGAAAACATGTTGTGTTTGCACCTGGAGATCTTGTTTGGTTACATTTGCGTAAAGGTAGATTTCCTAATTTGCGCAAATCAAAGCTAATGCCACGTGCTGATGGTCCTTTTAAGGTGTTAGAGAAAATAAATGATAATGCATATAAACTTGAGCTACCCGCAGATTTTGGGGTTAGTCCACTTTTAACATTGCAGATTTGAAGCCTTATTTGGGTGAGGAAGATGAACTGCCGTCGAGGACGACTTCATTTCAAGAAGGGAGGATGATGAGGACATCAATACCATTGTTACACCCACAGCCCCTCTTGTTACATATCTGGAACAATTACTAGAGCTCACAAGACGCCAATTAAATTACAAGGTACTTTCGTTTCTTGGTAATGATTCTAATGTTCATGAGAATATGATGCTGCCTAAATTGGATACATTTGTTTTGCTTACAAATGAAGGTACTAGCTTGGAGAAGGATGAACATTGGAGCAAGGACACGCATGGAGTTGATGGCATGCGCAAGGGGATCAAGAACGGAGTTACAAGTGATGATTTCAGGACTTTGAAGCCACCATAAGAGTGCATGAAGCCTTGGACGAAATATACAAGATGCCACTTCATAATATTCGTCCATACGCTATTTTAGGTGCTGCGTCACCTTATTATTGGGCCAGGCCCATGTAATTTCGAAATACTTAAGTATAGGCTATTTTTAGAGTCCGTATGTGTGGGGAAACAAGAGTTAGGGTTGGTTCCGGACCCCACCCTCAAGGGCGACGAAATCCCTCCTTTTTCCCCATATATACAGCCCTTAGGGCGTCGTTTAGACTTTGGGTTTTGTTTAGATTAAAAGTTCGCCATAGCTGCAACTTCGCGTACTTCGTTTGTGTTCAACGACCAGACAAAGGCGTCACAGAACCCCTCCTTGATCAATAAAGCTTTCCTCTTATATTCGCAATATCTAGATTGCAATCTTAGTTTCTTGCTTGTTCTTCGTTTGCCTGCAGGAAATAGACCTTCGTGGTTAGGTTGATCGTGCTCCGGCGTGGTCAATAACCTCTCGGAGTTGGTTTAGCGATTGCTAAGGCGCAACGTCCTCGCACGTTCGTAGTCAGATCGTCAAAGTCGACTTCATCCAAAACGATAGCCACCATCTCATCGAAAGATAGGACACCTTTGCCTCTATCACAAGTTCTATTGCAAACTCAAGCTCCCGGTCAGGTGGCATGCCTGGCAATTCTTCTGGGAATACATCGGGAAACTCACTGACCACTGGTATTAATTCCATTTCTGCTATTGCTGTAAAAACCATTTCCTTGGAGGGTATGCTTCTACGAGCAATAAACTTGGTAGCTTGTCCATCTTGTCCAGTCAAATTGACTTCCCGGGTTGCACAATTTATGCATACTTGGTACTGAGTCAGCCAATTCATACCCAAGATAACATCCAATTTTTCGGACTCAATCAGAATGAAAGACGTCGGAAAACTAATTTCGTTGATCCTGACTTCCAGTTTGCGGCAGACGAGATTGCTTTGAATAATAGATCCCGAGGTTTGTACCAGCATATTTTTTCCCAAAAGCGAACAAGGAAATTTGTTTTGGGCGATGAAACTCCGAGAAATAAAAGAGTGGGAAGCCCCAGAGTCAAATAAAATTACTACAGGTATGTTATTAATAGGGAACATACCAATGACGACTTCGGGATTTTCTTGGGCTTCGTCGGCTGAAATGTCATGAACGTACCCCGTGACGTCGTGCTGACTTGGACCAGCTTCCAAATAATGGATTTGAGGATTGAACGTAGCATTGCTCCGGGTGTTCTTGGGACACTGTTTGGCATAATGTCCGGTTTGTCCGCAACTATAACAGGAATTGTTGTGCAGACGATTCTCCATAACTGGGTTGAGCACATCATTCTTCACTTGGGTGGTGGTCTTGTTAACATTTTGTTGCCAACTGGGCTGGTATGCCATCGGAGTTGGCTGCCAGGTACGAACCTTTTGCTCTGGTTGCATTTCCTTCTTGGGCTCAAATTTGCGTTTGTGATCATTAGGAGCAGACTTAGTATCTGACACGAGCTTGTGTTCCCTTTCAGCAATGAAAGCCTTATTCACCAGGGTTTGAAAATTTGGAAAATCGAACATACTGAGAGCACAACGAAGTTGCGGGTTTAATCCACCAAGAAAGCGGTCCATCTTCCTTTCTTCAGTGGCCACGTCATATTGAGAGTAACGTGACAGGTGATTGAATTTTTGTAGATATTCTCCCACTGACTGACTTCCTTGGAGGAGCGCGAGAAATTGACGCTGCTTAGTCTTCATAATTCCCGCAGGGATGTGATATTTTCGGAATTGCTTCTAGAATCTTGGCTAGGTAATTGCTTCATTTTCAGTCACTATAGCTTTCTCACTTTCCCACCATATGGCAGCAGCGCCTTCCAGATAATGTGTCACAAATGGAACTTTATCTTCTTCATCAGTTCGGGCAACCTCAAGTTTATTTTCCATAGTTCTTCACCAATCATCTGCATCCAGGGGATCAACGGCTTGACTGAAACTGGGAGGCTTAGTACTTTGAAAATCCGATAGCTTGGAGTGGGAGGTAGGCTGATTCCCATTCTGTCCAACCATTGCTTGAATACTTCTGAATATTTCCATTATCATTGTTTCATCGTTCCTCGAACATACGTATAATTTGCTAGGTGGAGGGCGGATTTGGCGGTGGAGGCGGTGGTGGAACATACGGTTCGGGTGATTGTCCTGCCTGCCGTGCGGATCGCCGAACAGGGGAACCCTCCGAACGTTGCTATTGCAGCCTCCTCGCTTCATCCTAATATGATTTTTCCCAAGTCAATGCAGCCGAGACGAGAAGCATTCAACAAAAACTGAGGAGAAGCCAGCAACAAAAACCAAGCGAAACCGAAAAGACGAAGAAAATACGGCGAATGAAATAAAGTCCAACGTAATTATACATAGACTCATACATGAAAGATAACAACATGCCAGGTCCAACTACCCTCATACATGGAACGAAACAGCATGACTAGTACGATTACAACTGTACTCCATCCCGTCAATTGAGAATACTCGAAAGCTCTACTGCTCGGCTGGCGCTGCGGTGTCCTCTCCTGATGCGGACTTGGATCCGGAACTAATGGGGTTAACGGAGACCTTCAGGTTAAAAGTGACACGACGACACTGCCTCGAGGGCTCTCCCTCAGGGGCAGGTGAAGGGCGGATCATCGGGGCTGCAGGAGTGGCGAGGAGTGAAACCCACTCTGCAGGAGCACTAAGGGGACTCGCAGTCGCGGTGCCCGAGGTACTCAGGGGAGTAACCGGAGAAACAGGGGACCTAGAACTGGCAGGAATGTAGGGAATAAATCCCACATATTGAGAAGCAGTGGCTGAGCGAGCAGTGACTAAAGTAGAGGCTAAAGCAGTACGGGCATGACTCAGCTCACCAGCCAGCTCGTAGATCAGAAGGTAACTAGCAGTGATGTAGCGAAAAAGGTCGCTAGCGACACTATCAGACTCCGAATCAATGACAGGAAAACGGACACTACCATTGTCGTGGAGAGAGGGGTAGTAGTGGAAACCTGGGTGATTCTCATCCGGAGCTCGTTGTAGCGGAGCTCAACAAGTACCTCGAATGCAGCAAACTGGACAGCCTGAGAAGCGGAAGAAGCGTAGCCGCTACGAGAGGTACGAGTGTAAGAACTGGAATTGGAACTGGTGCATGGAGTAACCACGGCGTGATACTCATACACTGAGTCAGCTAGGCGCTCCCGGTACACAGGATATACTGGATCGTCTCCATGAGGGTACAACCGACACCACACGTTGCAAAGAAGATGCGGCGACGTGTACGGCATCAGCTGCAACTGGCACGGATGCAGCACCGGAGCCATCTACACTCACAACAATTAGCAGGTTAGCATAGAAAAATAAATATAAACACTGCATCCAATGCAACAACCAGCTACAGCTATTACCGATACTCAACTACAACTCGTATCTAGCGTCTAGTTAACTTGGCTTAGTCTAGCGTGGCCTACAGTCAGCGCAGCTCTAATACCAAGCATTGTGGCACTCCGGCTCAGGGCGACCGGTTTACCCTGTATTGCCAGCCCAGAGACCTTGTCTTCTGGCAACACACAACATCATGGCACAGAAAACAACCGCTTTGTTCATGCTAGCGGAACATAGTTCATATTACAACAGTTAGCGAGGCCAAGCAGCACACACAGTGCGGCTGAACAATATGTACATTATCTAGTGAACATAAAGGAGCCTCGATCATGACAACTACTTGGCAGCGGAACAACGTTGTAGTGGGACTCCATAGCACAAGGACACCGACATGGACACGGTCTAGACTCGGACAACACTTCTTTCCAACGGAACTTTCCTGAAATCTGGTATGACACGCCAGGTTAGTACATTGAATGTACTTGCAAGCTCACAATAAGCATAACAAGATGACAGACAATATTATGATATTTATCCAGTTTAAATCAACAATGCAGCTATGTAACCAACATAATGTGACTACGCTCAACTGGTACTCATTCTCCCAACTTGCTTACCAGATGTGACCAACAAACATAATATTCCCAACACATAACCGTGATCCTTACGGCGATCACAACCCGACCATCTCATGGCCCGTGATCCTTACGGCAATCACAACCCGACCAACTCGTGGCCCGTGATCCTTACGGCGATCACAACCCGACCGACTCGTGGCCCGTGATCCTTACGGCAATCACAACCCGACCATCCCATGGCCAACTCAACACGATGACCTCACTGTCATCCTTAGCGCAAAATTAGTGTGCATACTTATTAAGTGTTGACCCATGGTGTACCTTACTTTCGAGCGTGTCCGTATCCGAGGACTCGGCTATTGATAGATTAAATACACTCTGCAGAAGTTAGTACACTGTACCCACACTACGGAACCCATGGCCTCACTCTCCCATCCAAGTGGACCAACAGCGTCCCGACGAAACCATTTCACTGTCATGACACTCTCCCGGCCCCTCCGACTCAGACCCCACTGGGCTAGTCCTGGGTGGCCCCGTGTCTACCTCCAGACACCTCGACCACCGTCGTGGCCACGATCCACACTGGGATCTGGTACCAAACTTAACTTAACAACGGGCTCACAAGGTTACGCTTGCCTACCGGGCTAGGGTAAAGCACGCCCATAACCTTCCCTAATTTGAGGTATCGACCAGAGGCACGACAATGAAACGCATTAAGGCCGTCCCATACCGGCAAATGTGGTTGCACTGGGAAAGACTCGTTTCAGTGGCACCACGACCCGGTCAACAACATGTTCAAGTAGAATATTAATCTGGTTCAACTTTTTAATGTGAAAAGAAAATAACCGGTGTCGTACTGCCAAATCATGCATCACTTAACATATGCATCACATAACAGTGCAAAACTGCACCAACTACGCTCCCTCGGAGCCAACATAAAATCAGGCTACTATACTGGTAAAAACCTTTCTTCACTTATACCAGAACCATTTCTAGCAATTATCATCATTATACCTCATGCAAAAAAATATATTCCAATTTCCCATCAATTCTATGACCATAATATTTCTTTAAGTCTATCAACTAAGTTCTCTTCAACTACCAGCAATATTTACTTCAAACCATTTCTAGCAATATTTATGTTTAAGCATTTTAACATAACAAGCATATAACAGAATATATTTATTATATAACTAATTAAAATGCATCAATATTCATAAGTTCAAGTATGAAAATCAATAATATTGAAGTGGCACCATGAAAATGTTATTGTGGCTTGCCTTAGTACTGATGAGGGTCACAAGGCTCCTGCTGATCCTCAAGATAAGCTAGATCCTCTGAAAACATTCAAAAACCACAAAAGAAAAATATCAAGAAACCTTTTGAAAATTGTCAGAAAATCTAGACAGCAAGGAAAAAATCCCATCTTTTCTGAGTTGTTAGACTTTTAGACAAAGAACACAATGCAAAAAGAATCACTGCATTTGGACTTGTAGAATAAAAGTTATGGCTGTTTGAATGCTCCTGGAATTTAAATAAATTTAAAAAGAAAAACAGGGAGGGGGTGACGTCGATGGCGTATTTTCCCGGGGCGCCACCACTCATACCGCTTCGCGTGCGTTATGAGTGGTTGACTAGCGGGCCCTGCTAGTTAGGCCGGAGGGAGGGGGAAAGAAAACAGAGACGGGCAACCGTTCACCGGAGCGTTCACCGGTGTTGAGGCCTCTTGGGGGAAGATGAGAGGGAGGGATCGACGGAGAAGGTTCTTGCGCACCTGCCCGTACCCGTGGCGTGGCAAATGGTGACCGGACGGCGTCGGTTTCTTCCTCGCAAGTGAAGGAAGAACACGGTGGTCACCGGAGATGAGGAAGACGGCGGCAAGGGGCGGCTCCAGGGGCTCGGGCTTGGCTCGTTGGCTTCACGTAGGAGAGGCGGAGGCCCTGGCGGGGTCGCCGCGGCTTGGGAGTGGCTGGAGCTGCGGGGTCGATCCAGGGGGATCGCTGGCGAGCTCGGCTCGGGGACGGCAGCCCGCGGCCTGCCCGGCCGGGCTGCGGCTTCTAGTGGCTATAGTAGAGAGGTGTGGTGAGGTGCGGTGCTCCAGGAGGCTGCAGAGGGGGCTATTTATAGGCGGGGCAGCAAGGAGGGCTCGGGCTCCGCGGGAGATTACACGCCGCCCAGCATTTAATGGAGCCAGAGAGAGAGGGAGAAGGCGACGGGGTTCACGCGGGAGCTGTGCACGGACGCGGACGAGCATAGGAGCCATGAGGAAGGGGACGAACACAGTGACCGTGCCCGTGCTCGCTGCGGCGAGCTCCGGCTTCGGCGAGTGGCAGGGAGGAGGTAAGAGGGTGGAGACGAGGATGGTGGCGCGGGGGTACATGCCCAGGCTGGCTAAGCAGCGAGCACGCGCGCCACAGAGGCGCTAGCGATGCGCAGAGCGCGCGTTTGGCATGCCAGCCCCTTCGGACGAACGCGGTCACCGCGTGGACCGTGACATCAGGCCACATATGCACTAACCATGATGTCTGGCGTGTAGTCCTTAGTAACTTTAGG
Source organism: Aegilops speltoides (assembly GCA_021437245.1). NCBI lineage: Eukaryota > Viridiplantae > Streptophyta > Magnoliopsida > Poales > Poaceae > Aegilops > Aegilops speltoides. The sequence continues at coordinate 206,637,863 of CM038141.1, forward strand.
TGTTACCACGGCTCGGTTGGTTTCTAGGTGCAGTAGAAGTGAAATGGTGAAGATGTTTAGTTACTAGACAGAAACTTTGAACAGTTGTTGTGGTCAAACCACAGTGATTCAAGGGTTTTATTGACTCTTACTAAGGTGAATAAGCACGGGGAAAACCAGCTGCATTGGAGCTAGTAAAAAGGTAGTTGCTGTAGAAACTACCATTTCAGCCCAGAAGTGAAAATATTTTCTATAGCAGAAATACTCCAAAAAGTGGTGAAATATTTTTTCTCAGAAATGTGCCCTAGGGTCCAAAGAATATTTGGGATTTTTCTCAGGATTTTTGGGGCAACAGAAATGAGGGTTGCTTTGGAGATCAAAGATTTTAGCTAGGGTTTAGGAGGCAAAATGAATATTTTTCATTTAAGAAAAATATTCCAAGAAATTTTGTTGGGTTGGCCAGGAGTGAAATGATGGATTAGAAGAGGAGAGGAGGCACTTGGGTGAAAATCAAGGGATACCCAAGTGATCAAGTCCAAATGGAATGATTCAAAACTCCAAATTCAAACCAACTCAGAAGAAAATCAGGCAAAGAAAAGAGGGCAAAAATCAGGCTGTGACAAAAGCCTCAATGAATTCAACCCATTTAGCATGTCTACGATTCAGTTTAGCTTGACTTTTAATATGTTTCAAAGATTCATGATCAGAATGTATAACAAATTCTTTGGGCCATAAATAATGCTGCCATGTTTCTAAAGTTCGAAAAGAGCATATAATTCTTTATCATAAGTAGAATAATTCAGACTAAAGTATTTTAATAACACACCTCCTAATCTAATTCCACTAGCATCACATTCAAGCTCATAAGTCTTATTAAAATCAGGAAGTTGGAGTAAAGGAGCATGGGTCAACTTATCTTTCAATACTGTGAAGGCTTCTTCCAGTGTGATACCCCAAACAAAAGGCACATCTTTCTTTGTAAGCTCATTGAGAGGTGCTGATGAGGACATGACTACCTTGGATACGACCAAAAATATTGCATACATGTATATTTGGGAGGTGATTTCTAATGCAAACTATGCAATAATTTATTTATGTCATCCAGGACAAAAATACTTCACAAACTTTTGTGCCATGTCTAATTGCAGGTGTATGGGACATTTGTACCATCCACATATGAAGATAAGGGAGAAAGAGATGTTTATTTGCTGTTCAAAAAGTTCTCTCACGTCACTTTTGGCCCAAGAGAAGATAGAGTCCAAGTCTCTCACCTTCTGGACCCAGATTCAGACTGCACAGACATACCTGACTCAAAACGTCAATAACTTTTTCACCTGGACTCCATATTGGATGATTCTTATTTGTTGGAAAATAGATTTCGTGCACTTTCCAACCCAACTGGATTCACCTTCAAATTCATCCGGAGCGTTGAGTTATGGACGAAACAATCTGATGCTGCAGCAGAATCCGAGTCAAACTATAAGTCCAAAGGTGTTACGTCACCTCCACTTGGGCCCATTGGCCTTGTACGACCTAGGGTTAGTTTTAGGCTGCCTTGGCACGTCCTCCCACCACCTTGGCCGCCACCCCTTGCTCCGATATAAGTAGATCCATCTAGTAGCTTTTCCCTTGGGATTTGTTTAGTTAAAAGTTAGCCAACGCAACTTCGTGTACTTCGTTTGTGTCCAACGGCCAGACCAAGACCACTTTCGGATCCCCACCATTATCAATACTTCATCCATATTCGCAATATTCAGATTGCTTTATCATATTCTTGCTTGTTCTTCGATTGCTTGCAGGAATAGACCTTCCTGGTCAGGCTGATCGTGCTTCCGGCATCGTCAGTAACCTCAGGAGATTGGCTTAGCGATTCTTAAGGCGCAACATCGCGCACGTTTGTAGTCAGATCGTCAAAGTTGACTCCACTAAATCGATAGTTATCATCTCATCGAATGATCGGGACCCTCGCCTCTATCAGGTGCAGCAATGGTGCTGAAATCTCTCACAAAACGCCGATAGAATCCAGCGAGGCCAAGAAAACTCCTCACTTGTGTGACCATTTTGGGCTGCGGCCAACTCTCAATAGCTTCAATCTTGGCTTTATCAACTTCAATTCCCCGTGGAGTAACAACATAGCCAAGAAAAGATACTCGGTCGGTGCAAAAGGTGCACTTCCCAAGGTTACCAAACAAACGTGCATCACGTAGAGCAATAAAAATAGCACGTAAATGTTCCAAATGTTCCTCCAAAGATCTGCTATAAATCAGTATATCATCAAAATAGACTACCACAAATCGTCCAACAAAAGCACGTGAAACTTCATTCATTAATCTCATGAAAGTACTAGGTGCATTAGTCAACCCAAAAGGCATGACTAACCACTCATATAATCCAAACTTAGTTTTAAATGCAGTTTTCCATTGATCTCCCAATTTCATACGAATTTGATGGTATCCACTATGCAAATCAACTTTGGAGAATATTGTAGAGCCACTCAATTCATCAAGCATATCATCTAGCCTAGGAATAGGATGACGATAACGAATAGTAATATTATTAATGCCTCTACAATCAACACACATACGTGATGTACCATCCTTTTTCGGCACTAGAATAATAGGAACAACACAAGGACTAAGGGATTCGTGTATATAACCTTTGTCGGGCAGCTCCTGTACTTGACGCATAATCTCCTTCGTCTCCTCTGGATTGGTACGGTATGGTGCATGGTTGGGTAATGATGCACCGGGAATTAAGTCAATCTGATTCTCAATCCCTCGAATGGGAGGTAATCCCGGTGGCACGTCTTTTGGAAAGACGACAGCGAACTCCTGCAAAATGTTAGTGACAGCAGGAGGCGAAGAGGAAGGCACGTCCTCAAATGAAAATAATGCCTCTTTGCACACAAAAGCATAGCAAACAGATTTGCTAAAATCTAGCTCATCAAATCAGATTTAGTGGCAAGTAAACATGCACTTTTCAAATGAATTTCAGAAGCAACACTAGATGGTTTACTATTAGGCTTCATTTGTTGCTCAAATTCTTTTGCCACAATCTAATTTTCACATTAGTTTTCTCCTGTTTTGCTTTATTAGCTCTATTAGTATTATCTTTCAAAATGGAATCAGGAGTCATAGGAAGCAAAGTAATATTTTTATCCTTATGAACAAGAGTATAATGATTGTTTCTACCACGGTGTACAGAATTTTTATCAAATTGCCATGGTCTACCAGGTAATAAGGAACATTCTTGCATATGTACCACATCACAATCAACATAATCAACATATGTAGAGATACTAAAATGCACACGAACAGTACATGTTACCTTAACCTTGCCGCTGTTGTTGAACCATTGGATGTAATAAGGATGTGGATGTCGTCTTGTGGTGAGAGATAGCTTCTCCACCATCTCCATGCTAGCCAGGTTATTGCAGCTCCCTCCATCTATGATGACGCGCACAGAACATTCCTTCACAACTCCCTTTGTATGGAACAAATTGTGCCTCTGATTTTGCTCAGCTTGTGTGACCTGCACACTCAAAACACGTTGAGCAACTAAACATTCATACCTGTCAGCATCTTTAGGAGCCATGTATTGCGTCTCATGATCAAAATTAGCTCCACCGTGTTCTTCACTTGTAATAAGCGCAAAAGTCTCCCCATCATAGTCACTAGCGGACTCGTACCCACCATCCTCAGTAGCAATCATCACACGTTGAGATTGGCATTCTCTGGCATAATGACCTCTTCCCTTACAACGACGACAAATAATATCACTTTGCGCGCTGTTGATGCCATGGAAGAAGAAGTGCTTTGTGCAGGCCCGGCAGGTGCGCTCTTGGCAGAGAGTGGTGGTTGTGCCTGCTTTCTTGTATCATGGCTGTAGGTGGCACCTGATGGAGGTGCTGGTGCAGTGGAAGTAGAAGATGCACACGGTGTCTGTGATGAAGGTCGGCCTGCAGAAAAGTTAGTTCGCGCCAATGCTTGTCGATCCTGCAGTTCACGTTCAGCTTTACAAGCAAGATGGAATACACGAGTGATATTGGTATACTCCTTATACTCTAGAATGGTCTGAATCTCTCTATTTAATCCACCCATAAAACGTGCTAGCATAGCTTCATTCTCCTCAACAATACCATGCTGCGATTTTTGAAGCAATTCACGTTGATAATATGGTGGAACCCAATGAGTACGCATAGCAGTTTTCAAAGTAGCCCAAGTAGTTGGAATAGGATATAATATACAATGTTCAGACCACCATACACATGCAAAACTAGTGAAAGCAAAAACAGCAGCAGCAACCCGTCTCTCCTCGGGATATTGTAAACATTTAAAACGTTGTTCAGTTTCTAACTCCCAAGTAAGATATATATCAGGAACATATCTACCCTCAAATGGTGGAATACTCAATTTAAGTTTAGGAATATGGTCATTATCTCGTACCTGAGGTGGTGGTGCGGGCCTACCATTGCGAATATATACATGAGGTCGACCTGCTGGTGGTGGTGCTGGTGGCTGCACGTAGTTCTGATTTTTATCAACCTCATCCTCGTAATAGTCCTCCACCTCTGCAGTAGCAGTAGGAACTACAGAAGCAGCAACAACAGTAGCAGCGGCACCAGAATTTTGTCCTGGCTCAATAGGAACACGCTGTGCTCGCCTACTGTATCGTGGCGTAGAGCTGGTTGTGGGAGACGTTTGAGTAATTCATCAAACTTGGCGTCCAACTTGGTGTCAATTGACTTCTCAATGTCATCCATCTTCTCCATTGCCTTTCCAAAGCTGACCATCATGTCTTCCACCTGTTGACCCAACATTTGATGAAACTTATCATGAGGCTCCTTGTTCGTCATGTTCTCCCAGTTAATCTCGTCGGCCTGTGTTCCTGCCATAGTTAGCAGCAATAGAAACAGACAAGAATATGATCCTACAGACTACTGGAATAGGTGGTGGTGGGGTGTTACAAATCCGTCAAGCGAATCTCAAATTCCCAGTTCATACCCAGCAACAGGTGGTGATCGGCAACCGTTGTAGTCAAAACTCTCAAAGCTTGGATAGAACGATTAGCAGGGAGAGTCAAACGCACGACGTAGATGTATGTGGAGCTGGGAAGGCTTATGATATGGTAGCAAAAAGGGTCAGCAATAATCAATTCAGGATGCAAAGTTGAATAAACGCCCAACGAGGGTAATGTGCTGGTCCGAGGCTAGACCGTACTAGAGACGCGAGCCTAGAACACTAAGAAAATCACGGCGCGACACGTAATCAAGGGAGGAGCACACTCCAAAGTTTTTTCTCTTTTATTCACTTTTTTCACTATTTTTCCTCCTTTTTTTGCTCCGAAACAAAAAAAATTCGAAAAAGTCTACGAATGGTCAAAAAACTGCCTAGCCAGAATTTTCCAGACTTAGTTTTTTTCTGAACTGGAACTGTTTTTCTTCTGCGGGAAGCACGATAATTCGGGAGTCCTACTCTGTCACGACTCGGAGTATGGCGTGATCTCAAAATCCAAAACAGAGTAACAAAATACTGGACTCGGACTAGGACTGGTGGCGGAGATGAATCTGGTGGAACTCGGACTCGTGGCGGAGATGAATCTGGTGGAACTCGGACTAGTGGCGGATATATGTTACAGGTGGACTCGGATTGGCGTGATGGCAGCGAATATGTGATGCATATATGGACTCGGATTGGCGGTGAATATGTGATGGTGGTATATGGCAGTGGCGATCAAGGTGGTGCGGTGGTGGTATATGGCAGCATCAATGATGATGATGCGGTGGTGATATATGGCAGCGGCGATGTGACAACCTGTGAACAGAACTCGAAACTCTAAAGACTAGACGCTAAGACCAGCAACTCGACACGACGATGCAACTACAAATTAAACAAAGCAAAACATTAAAAAGATTATGCAAAGGCTCAGATTGGTTCGGAAATGCGGAACTAACCCTAATTTTTTTTGGCTTTCTAGTGGATTGTAGCTATGAAGAACAGATGCGGTGTAAACTACGAAAAACTGTAAAATCTCACCGAGCAACCTGGAAATCTGATACCACTTAATAGAGGCAAAGGTTTTCCGTTTTTTCGATGAGATGGTGGCTATCATTTTGGTGGAAGTCGACTTTGATGATCTGACTACGAACGTGCGAGGACGTCGCGCCTTAGGAATCGCTAAACCAACTCCGAGAGGTTATTGACCACGCCGGAGCACGATCAACCTGACCACGAAGGTCTATTTCCTACAAGCAAACGAAGAACAAGCAAGAAACTAAGATTGCAATCTAGATATTGCAAATAACAGATGAATGCTTTATTAATGAAGGTGGGGTTCTGTGACGCCTTTGTCTGGTAGTTGAACACAAACGAAGTACGCGAAGTTGCAGCTATGGCGAACTTTTAATCCAAACAAAACCCAAAGTCTAAATGGTGCCCTAAGGGCTGTATATATGGAGGAAGAGGGGGGGGGGAATTTCGTGGCCCTTGGTGGAGGGGTCCGAAACCAACCCTATCTCTTGTTTCCCCACACATACGGACTCTAAAAATAGCCTATACTTAAGTATTTCGAAATTACATGGGCCTGGCCCAATAAAAAGGTGACGCAGCACCTAGAATAGCCCCTGGACGAATATTATGAAGTGGCATCTTGATAGAGGCAAAGGTGTCCCGTCTTTCGATGAGATGATGGATTTCGCTTTGGTGCAAGTCGACTTTGACGATCTGACTACGAACGTGCGAGGACGTCGCGCCTTAGCAATCGCTAAACCAACTCCGAGAGGTTATTGATCAAGCCGGAGCACGATCAACCTGACCACGAGAGGTTATTGATCAATCTGGATATTGCGAATATAAGATGAAAGCTTTATTGATCAAGGAGGGGTTCTGTGACGCCTTTGTCTGGTCGTTGAATACAAACGAAGTACGCGAAGTTGCAGCTATGGTGAACTTTAATCTAAACAAAACCCAAAGTCTAAACGATGCCCTAAGGGCTGTACATATGGAGGAAGAGGGGGGAATTTCGTGACCCCTGAAGGAGGGGTCTGAAACCAACCCTAACGCTTGTTTCCCTATACATACGGACTCTCAAAATAGCCTATATTTATGTATTTCGAAATTACATGGGCCTGGCCCAATAAAAAGGTGACGCAGCACCTAGAATAGCCTGTGGACGAAAATTATGAAGTAGCATCTTGTATATTTCGTCCAAGGCTTCATGCACTCATTATGGTGGCTTCAACGTCCTGAAATCATCACTTGTAGCTCCGTTCTTGTTCCCCTTGCGCATGCCATCATCTCCATGCTTGTTCTTGATCCAATGTTCATCCTTCTTCAAGCTAGGCCCTTCATTTGTAAGCAAAACAAATGTATCCAATTTAGGCAGCATCATATTCTCATGAACATTAGAATCATTAACATTAAACGAAAGTACCTGGTAATTTAATTTGCGTCCACGAGCTCTAGTAATTGGTCCAGTATGTATAGCAGTAGGGGTTGTGGGTGTAACGATAGTATTGATGTCCTCATCTTCCTCCCCTTCTTGAAATGAAGTCGTCCTCGACGGAAGTTCATCTTCCTCTCCCAAATAAGGCTTCAAATCTGCAATGTTAAAAGTGGGACTAACCCCAAAATCTATAGGCAGCTCAAGTTTATATGCATTATCATTTATTTTCTCTAACACCTTAAAGGGACCATCAGCACGTGGCATTAGCTTTGATTTACGCAAATCAGGAAATCTATCCTTACACAAATGTAACCAAACAAGATCTCCAGGTACAAACACAACATGTTTTCTACCCTTATCTCCAGCAAGTTTATATTTAGCATTCATACGCTCAATGTTTTCCTTAGTTAACCCATGCGTTTTTAAAATCAATTCAGCACGTTGTTTAGCATCAAAATTAACCTTCTCCGAAGATGGAAGAGGCAACAAATCAATAGGTGCACGAGGTAGGACACCATACACAACTTCAAAAGGGCACATCTTAGTAGTTGAATGCAATGGACGATTATAAGCAAATTCAATATGAGGCAAGCATTCCTCCCACATTTTCTTATTATTGTTCAAAACAGCCCTAAGCATAGTAGACAATGTTCTATTGACTACTTCAGTTTGTTCATCAGTTTGGGGATGACAAGTAGTACTAAAGAGCAGTTTAGTCCCCAACTTAGCACATAAACATCTCCAAAAGTGGCTAAGAAATTTAGTATCACGATCTGAAACAATAGTAGTTGGCAAACCATGCAAGCGAAGAATTTCACGAAAGAACAAATCAGCAACATTAACAGCATCATCGCTTTTATGACATGGTATAAAGTGTGCCATTTTCGAGAATCTATCCACGACAACAAATATGCTATCCCTCCCCTTGTATGTTCGAGGTAAACCTAAAACAAAGTCCATAGATATATCCTCCCAAGGAACACTAGGTACGGGCAAAGGCATATATAAACCATGAGGATTGGGTCGTGACTTAGCTTTTTGACATGTAGTGCAGCGAGCAATAAAACGCTCAATATCCCGTCTCATCTTTGGCCAAAAGAAATGTGTAGCAAGTACGTCCTCCGTCTTCTTCACGCCAAACTGTCCCATTAATCCTCCTCCATGCGCCTCCTGCAACAACAAAAGACGAACAGAGCTAGCTGGAATGCATAGCTTGTTAGCACGAAACTCAAATCCATCATTAACGACGAACTTGTTCCACATTCTTCCTTCTTTACAATTCTGCATTACATCTTTAAAATCAGCATCATGCACATATTGATCTTTGATGGTCTCCAAACCAAATATTTTGAAGTCAAGTTGTGAAAGCATAGTATAGCGACGAGACAAAGCATCAGCAATAACATTTTCTTTTCCCTTCTTGTGTTTAATGACATAAGGGAAAGTCTCAATGAATTCAACCCATTTAGCATGTCTACGATTCAGTTTAGCTTGACTTTTAATATGTTTCAAAGATTCATGATCAGAATGTATAACAAATTCTTTGGGCCATAAATATTGTTGCCATGTTTCCAAAGTCCGAACAAGAGCATATAATTCTTTATCATAAGTAGAATAATTCAGACTAGGCCCACTCAATTTTTCAGAAAAACATGCAACAGGTTTGCCATCTTGTAATAACACACCTCCTAATCCAATTCCACTAGCATCACATTCAAGCTCAAAAGTCTTATTAAAATCAGGAAGTTGGTGTAAAGGAGCATGTGTCAACTTATCTTTGAATACCGTGAAGGCTTCTTCCTGTGCGGTACCCCGAAGAAAAGGCACATCTTTCTTTGTAAGCTCATTGAGAGGTGGAGCAATGGTACTGAAATCTCTCACAAAACGCCTATAGAAAGCAGCGAGGCCAAGAAAACACCTCACTTGTTTGACCGTTTTGGGCTGTGGCCAACTCTCAATAGCGTCAATCTTGGTTTTATCAACTTAAATTCCCTGTGGAGTAACAACATAGCCAAGAAAAGATACTCGGTCGGTGCAAAAGGTGCACTTCCCAAGGTTACCAAACAAACGTGCATCACGTAGAGCAATAAAAACAGCACGTAAATGTTCTAAATGTTCTTCCAAAGATTTGCTATAAATCAATATGTCATCAAAGTAAACCATCACAAATCGTCCAATGAAAGCACGTAAAACTTCGTTCATTAATCTCATGAAAGTACTAGGTGCATTAGTTAACCCAAAAGGCATGACTAACCACTCATATAATCCAAACTTAGTTTTAAATGTTGTTTTCCATTGACTCCCAATTTCATACGAATTTGATGGTATCCACTACGCAAATCAACTTTGGAGAATATTGTAGAGCCACTCAGTTCATCAAGCCTAGGAATAGGATGACGATAACGAATAGTAATATTATTAATGCCTCTACAATCAACACACATACATGATGTACCATCCTTTTTGGCACTAGAATAATAGGAACAACACAAGGACTAAGGGATTCGCGTATATAACCTTTGTGGAGAAGCTCTTGTACTTGACGCATAATCTCCTTCGTCTCCTCTGGATTGGTACGGTATGGCGCACGGTTTGGCAGTGAAGCACCGGGAATTAAGTCAATTTGATGCTCAATCCCTCGAATAGGCGGTAATCCCAGTGGCACGTCTTGTGGAAAGACGTCAGCGAACTCCTGCAAAATGTTAGTGACAGCAGGAGGCAAAGAGGAAGGCACGTCCTCGAATTAAAATAATGCCTCTTTGTACACAAAAGCATAGCAAACAGATTTGCTAAAATCTAGCTCGTCAATATCAGATTTGGTGGCAAATAAACATGCACTTTTCAATTTAATTTCAGAAGCAACACTAGATGGTTTATTATTAGGCTTCATTTGTTGCTCAAATTCTTTTGCCACAATCTGATTTTCACTCTTATTCTTCTCCTGTTTTGCTTTATTAGCTCTATTAATATAAACTTTCAAAATAGAATCAGGAGTCATAGGAAGCAAAGTAATATTTTTATCCTTATGAACAAGAGTATACTGATTGTTTCTACCATGGTGTACAGAATTTCTATCAAATTGCCATGGTCTACCAAGTAATAAGGAACATGCTTGCATAGGTACCACATCACAATCAACATAATTGGCATATGTAGAGATACTAAAATGCACACGAACAGTACATGTTACCTTAACCTTGCCGCTGTTGTTGAACCATTGGATGTACTAGGGATGTGGATGTGGTCTTGTGGTGAGAGAAAGCTTCTCCACCATCTCCATGCTAGCTAAGTTGTTGCAGCTCTCTCCGTCTATGATGACGCGCACAGAATGTTCCTTCACAACTCCCTTGGTATGGAACAAATTGTGCCTCTGATTTTGCTCGGCTTGTGTGACCTGCACACTCAAAACACATTGAGCAACTAAACATTCATACCTGTCAGCGTCTTCAGGAGCCATGTACTGTGTCTCATGATCAGAATCATCTCCACCGTGTTCTTCACTTGTATCAAGGGCAAAAGTCTCCTCCTCATAGTAACTAGCAGACTCATACCGACCATCCTCAGTAGCAATCATCACACACTGAGATTTGCATTCTCGCGCATAATGTCCTCTTCCCTTACAACGACGACAAATAATATCACTTGTGTGCCCTGTTGATGCCATGGACGAAGAAGAGCTCTGTGCAGGCTCGGCAGGTGCGCTCTTGGCAGATAGTGGTGGTTGTGCCTGCTTTCTTGCATCACGGATGGTGGTAGCAGCTGATGGAGCTGCTGGTGCAGTGGAAGTAGAGGATGCACGTGGTGTCCATGATGAAAGACGACCTGCAGAAAAGTTAGTTCGCGCCAATGCTTGTCGATCCTGCACTTCACGTTCAGCTTTACAAGCAAGATGGAATAAACGAGTGATATTAGTATACTCCTTATAGTCTAGAATGGTCTGAGTCTCTCTATTTAATCCACCCAGAAAACGTGCAAGCATAGCTTCATTCTCCTCAACAATACCACATCTAATCATGCCAGTTTGTAATTCCTGATAATATTCTTCTACATAATTTTTCCCTTGTCTTAAGCGCTGCAATTTTTGAAGCAATTCACGTTGATAATATGGTGGAACCCAACGAGTACACATAGCAGTTTTCAAAGCAGCCCAGGTAGTTGGAATAGGATATAATCTACAATGTTCAGACCACCATACACATGCAAAACTAGTGAAAGCACAAACAGCAGCGGCAACCCGTCTCTCCTCGGGATATTGTTAACATGTAAATCGTTGTTCAGTTTCTAACTCCCAAGTATGATATATATCAGGAACATATCTACCCTCAAATGGTGGAATATTCAATTTCAGTTTAGGAAGATGGTCAGGATCTCTTACCTGAGGGAGAGCCCTACCATTGTGATTATTTGCATGTGGACGACCTGGTGGTTGTGGTGCAGGTGGTTGCACGTAGTTCTGATTTCGATCAACCTCATCCTCGTAATCTGCCACATAATCCTCCTCCTCCGCATCAGCAGCAGGAGCCACAGAAGTATCAACAGCAGCACCAACAGTTTGGCCAAACGCAAGAGGGACACGGCTCGCTCGGCGGAGGGCTGTTTCGCGATGTGGAGGTAATCGTTGTTATTGTTGTTGGAGAGGTGCGTTAGGTGCAGCGGGTGGTGGTGGTGGAAGACGCGCGAGCAATTCATTAAACTTGTTATCGATCTTTGTTTCGAACATCTTCTCCATGCCATCTATCTTCTCCATGGCCTCGTCAAATCTGTTTAGCACATCCTGCACCTGTCCACTCATCATTTGCTGAAATTCATTATGTAGTTGTTTGTTCGTCAGGTTCTCCTAGTCAGTCTCATCGGCTTGTGATCCTACCATGGTTAGCAGCAAATAGAAACACACAAGAATATGATCCTACAGACTACTAAGAAGTGGTGGTGGTGTATCAGAAACCCGTCAAGCAAATCTCAAATTCTTACCAGTTCTTACCCAGCAGCAGGTGGTGATCGGCAACCGTTGTAGTCAAAACTCTCAACGCTTGGATAGAGCGATTACCAGGGAGAGTCAAACGCACGACGTAGATGTATGTGGAGCTGGGAAGGCTTATAATATGGTAGCAAAAAAGGGTCAGCAATAATCAATTCAGAGATGCAAAGTTGAATAAACGCTCAACGACGGTACTGTGCTGGTCCTAGGCTAGACTGTGCTAGAGACGCGAGCCTAGAACACCAACAAAATCACAGCGCGGCACGTAAACAAGGGAGGAGCACACTCTGAATTTCTTTTTTCTCTTTTTTCTCTTTTTTTCCTTTTTTTTGCACTTTTTTCCTATTTCCTTTTTCTTTTTTTGCTCTGCAACAATTTTTTTTTTGAAAAAGTCTACAAATGGTCTACAATTTTTTTTTGAGTTTGGAACTATTTCTCTACCGCGGGTAGCACGGAAGTTGGGAAGTCCTTCTCTGTCACGACTCGGAGTATTGCGTGATCTGGAAATCCAAAACAGAGTACCAAAATACTGGCTCGGAATAGGACTGGTGGCGGAGATGAAACTGGTGGAACTCGGACTGGTGGCGGAGATGAATCTGGTGGAACTCGGACTGGTGGCGGATATATGTTGCAGGTGGACTCGGATTGGCGTGATGGCGGCGGATATGTGGTGGCGTATATGGACTCGGATTGGCGGTGAATATGTGGTGATGGTATATGGCAGCAGCGACGATGATGATGCGATGGTGATATATGGCAGCGACGGCATGACAACCTGTTAACAGAACTCGAAACTCTAAAGGACTAGACGCTAAGACCAGCAACTTGACACGATGATGCAACCGCAAATTCAACAAAGCAAATACAGAAAAGATTATGCAAAGGCTCAGATTGTTTGGATGGGATGAACTAACCCTAATTTTTTTGGCTTTTTAAGTGGACTATAGGTATGAAGAACAGACTCGATCTAAACTACAAAAAGCGTAAAATCTCACCGAGCAACACGGAAATCTGATACCACTTGATAGAGGCAAGCGTGTCCGTCTTTCGATGAGATGCTGGATTTCGCTTTGGTGGAAGTCGACTTTGACGATCCGACTACGAGCGATGTGAGGACGTCGCGCATAGCAATCGCTAAACCAACTCCAAGAGGTTATTGACCAAGCCGAGCACGATCAACTGACCACTAGGGTTTGTTTCTGCGAGCAAGCGAAGAACAAGCAAGAAACTAAGATTGCAATCTGGATATTGCGAATATAAGATGAAAGCTTTATTGATCAAGGTGGGGTTCTATGGCGCCTTTATGCGGTTGTTAAACACAAACGAAATGCAGCGAAGTTGCAGCTATGGCGAACTTTAATCTAAACAAAACCCAAAGTCTAAACGACGCCCTAAGGGCTGTATATAGGGAGGAAGAGGGGGGAATTTCGTGGCCCCTGAAGGAGGGGTCCGAAACCAACCCTAACTCTTGTTTCCCCATACATACGGACTCTAAAAATAGCCTATACTTATGTATTTCGAAATTACATGGGCCTGGCCCAATAAAAAGGTGATGCATCACCTAGAATAGCATGTGGACGAAAATTATGAAGTTGCATCTTATATTTCGTCCAAGGCTTCATGCACTCATTATGGTGGCTTCAACATCCTGAAATCATCACTTGTAGCTCCGTTCTTGTTCCCCTTGCGCATGCCATCATCTCCATGCTTGTTCTTGATCCAATGTTCGTCCTTCTCCAAGCTAGGCCCTTCATTTGTAAGCAAAACAAATGTATCCAATTTAGGCAGCATCATATTCTCATGAACATTAGAATCATTACCAAGAAACGGAAGTACCTGATAATTTAATTGGCATGCACGAGCTCTAGTAATTGGTCCAGTATATATAGCAGTAGGGGCTGTGGGTGTAACAATAGTATTGATGTCCTCATCACATCTTGTATATTCCGTCCAAGGCTTCATGCACTCGTTATGGTGGCTTCAAAGCCCTGAAATCATCACTTGTAACTCTGTTCTTGTTCCCCTTGCGCATGGCATCATGCGTGGTCTTGCTCCAATGTTCATCCTTCTCCAAACTAGGTCCTTCATTTGTAAGCAAAACAAATGTATCCAATTTAGGCAGCGTCATATTCTCATGACTATTACAAGCATTACCAAGTAACGAAAGTACCTGGTAATTTAATTGGCGTGCGCGAGCTCTAGTAATTGGTCCAGTATGTATAGCAGCAGGGGTTGTGGGTGTAACAATGGTATTGATGTCCTCATCACCACCTCACCTAGACCACATGAATTGAATTACAAAGGTAACATAGGTGATGGTGATGCTCTAGTCCCACTAGTGGACTTTCTTAACATTGATTTCTTGCATGATGTTGATGCTCCTATTGACACGCTTCATGCTAGTGTGACTTCCACATGCGATGATTCACCCATTTATGATGAGTTTGATGATTACCATGTGCAGTCTATTAATTGGGATGCCATGTTGCATAGGATTTCTTGTGATAATTCTCTTGGTCACATCATGTTTGACAATCCACTTGACTTGTCATATGCTGATGAGGACATCAATACCATTGTTACACCCACAGCCCCTACTGGTACATATACTGGACCAATTACTAGAGCTCGCGCACGCCAATTAAATTATCAGGTACTTTCGTTTCTTGGTAATGACTCTAATGTTCATGAGAATATGATGCTGCCTAAATTGGATACATTTGTTTTGCTTACAAATGAAGGCCCTAGCTTGGAGAAGGATGAACATTGGAGGACGAACAAGCATGGAGATGATGGCATGCGCAAGGGGAACAAGAACGGAGTTACAAGTGATGATTTCAGCACTTTGAAGCCACCATAATGGGTGCATGAAGCCTTGGACGAAATATACAAGATGCCACTTCATAAATTTCGTTCGAGGCTATTCTAGGTGTCACGTCACCTTATTATTGGGCCAGGCCCATGTAATTTCGAAATACATAAGTATAGGCTATTTTTAGAGTCCGTATGTGTGGGGAAACAAGAGGTAGGGTTGATTTCGGACCCCTCCACCAAGGGCCACGAAATTCCCCCCTCTTCCTCCATATATACAGCCCTTAGGGAACCATTTAGACATTGGGTTTTGCTTAGATTAAAGTTCGCCATAGCTGCAACTTCAAGATACTTCGCTTGTGTTCAACGACTGCATAAAGGCGCCACGTAACCCCACCTTGATCAATAAAGCATTCCTCTTATATTCGTAATATCCAGATTGCAATCTTAGTTTCTTGCTTGTTCTTCGCTTGCTCGCAGAAATGACCTTCGTGGTCGTCGACCGTGTTCGGTGGTCAATAACCTCTCGGAGTTGGTTTAGCGATTGCTAAGGCGCGACGCCCTCAGACGTCAGAGTCGGATCGCCAAAGTCGATTTCCTCCAAAACGGTAGCCACCATCTCATCGAAAGACGGGACACCTTTGCCTCTATCAAGTGGTATCGATTTCCGTGCTGCTCGGTGAGATTTTACGCTTTTCGTAGTTTAGATCGAGTCTGTTCTTCATACCTACAGTCCACGAAAAAGCCAAAAAAATTAGGGTTAGGTCATCATATCCGAACCAGTCTGAGCCTTTGCATAGTCTTTTCAGTATTTTGCTTTGTTGAATTTGCGGTTGCACCGTCGTGTAAAGTTGCTGGTCTTAGCGTCTAGTCTTTTAGAGTTTTGCACTACTAGGAAAAGGCCTACTAATGGCGCACCGGTTTTGCTTACTAATGACGCACTACCGGTGCGCCATTAGTATCACGCCACTAGTATTTTTTACTAATGGCGCATCACTGGTGTGCCATTAGTATCTGGTATACTAATGGCGCACCACGCAGTGCGCCATTAGTATAGCCCACGGTGCGCCATTAGTATCTGGTATACTAATGGCGCCATTAGTAACATTTTTTCAGAATTTTTTTATTTTTTTTCTTAATCTCAGGTCACTATGGCTTAATCTGGGGTCAATATGCTTAATCTCAGGTCAAATCGCACTTCGTGGTCAAACTTCCCGAAAGGTCACCCATCCTCACACTACTCCAGCCCAAGCACACTTAACTTCGAGTTCTATCCAACCCCAAAGAATAAACTCACTTCACGAGCACTTGTTGATATATCTAGCATATCAATCCTATTATACCTTGTTGATGTCTAGGACTTTGTTCATGTTCATGATTATGATGAAATTTTGAAACTTCCCGGTCATATTACGTATCATATTTTGAAAAACAATTCAAAAAAAAAATTCAAAACCAATTTTTCTTTGAATTTTTTTGCCTCTAGATCTTGAAAGCCCCGTAACTTTTTTTCTGTTAGGTTTTTGGGGATTTTGAAAATGTTTAACGGGGTTCCCCCGTTAAATTCGGATGTAACTTTTCGAGTAGATGATTTTTCATATAAAAAACTTTATAATCCGAGTTCGTATGCAAAAGTTATGGCCATTTTACAAATTTCCAGAGAGATTTTGCAAATAAAGTCGAAATTCATATTTGTAAATTTTCCCAACAACTAGACCACATATCACATGGGAAACTTATTTTCTTTTTTTTGACATTTTTATCATTTCCTTTTATTTTTTTAAACTGAAAAGGCGGTCCACCGGGGGGGGTGCATTCGGGAACTTTTGGGCTAAGTTAGTAATGGCGCACCGTGGGGTGGTGCGCCATTACTAGTTAAACTAGTAATGGCGCACCACCCCACGATGGGCCATTATTAGTTTTGAAAAGAAAAAAAGAAGAAAAATTAATATTTTTTGAAAAAAACTTAGTAATTGCGCACAAGTAGTAATGGCGCACTGTCCACTGGTGTGCCATTACTAACAATTTTTTTATATTTTTTTAATTTTTTTTCAAAACTACTAATGGCGCACGGTGGGTGAGGTGCGCCATCACTATGTCAACTAGTAATGGCGCACCACTCCCACGGTGCGCCATTAGTAGTTTTGAAAAAATTAAAAAAAAATTTACTAATGGCGCACTGTGGGATGTGGTGCGCCATTAGTATTTGTAGACTAATGGCGCACCAACACATGGTGCGCCATTAGTATTTAGTAATGGCGCACCACATGTACAGTGCGCCATTAGTGTCCATCCTATCTATCGCCCTTTTCCTAGTAGTGTTGAGTTCTGGTCATAAGTGGTCACGCCGCCGCCGCACTATCATCATCGCCCCTGCCATCTACCACCACCGCTTATCTGCCACCGATCCGTATCCATATATTCACCACCCGTCCGTGCTTCACCGCCCACATCTACCATCATCACCAGTCCGAGTTCCACCAGATTCATCTCCGCCACCAGTCCTAGTCCGAGTCCAGTATTTATTCCTTTATTTTCGAGTTCCAGATCATGCGATACTAGAGACGTGACCAAGTCGGACTCTCCAACTTTTGTGCTACCCGCAGTAGTAAAATAGTTCCAGTTTCAAAAAAAAACTAAGTCTGGAAAATTCTGGCTAGGCAGTTTCTAGACCATTTGTAGACTTTTTCGAAAAAAAATTGTGGTGGAGCAAAAAAAAGAGGAAAAAAGTGCAAAAAAAAGAGAAAAAAAATTCAGAGTGTGCTCCTCCCTTGTTTACGTGCAGCACCGTGATTTTGTTAGTGTTCTAGGCTCGCGTCTCTAGCACGGTCTAGGCTAGGACCAGCACAGTACCGTCGTTGAGCGTTTATTCAACTTTGCATCTCTGAATTGATTATTGCTGACCTTTTTTGCTACCATATTATAAGCCTTCCCAGCTCCACATACATGTACGTCGTCGTCGACTCTCCCCGGTAATCGCTCTATCCAAGCTTTGAGAGTTTTGACTACAACGGTTGCCGATCACCACCTGCTGCTAGGTAAGAACTGGTAAGAATTTGAGATTCGCTTGACGGATTTATGACACCCCACCACCACCATATTCCAGTAATCTGTAGGATCATATTCTTTTCTGTTTCTATTGCTGCTAACTATGTCAGGAACACAAGCCGACGAGATTGACTGGGAGAACATGACGAACAAGGAGCTTAATGATAAGTTTCATCAAATGTTGAGTCAACAGGTGGAAGACGCGATGACCAGCTTTGGAAAGGCAATGGAGAAGATTCTAGATTATATCCTATTCCAACTACTTGGGCTGCCTTGAAAACTGCTATGTGTACTCGTTGGGTTCCACCATATTATCAACGTGAATTGCTTCAAAAATTGCAGCGTTTAAGACAAGGAAAAAAATTTGTAGAAGAATATTATCAGGAATTACAAACTGGCATGATTAGATGTGGTATTGTTGAGGAGAATGAAGCTATGCTTGCACGTTTTATGGGTGGATTAAATAGAGAGATTCTTACCATTCTAGAGTATAAGGAGTATACTAATATCACTCGTTTATTCCATCTTGCTTGTAAAGCTAAACGTGAAGTGCAGGATCGACAAGCATTGGCACGAACTAACTTTTCTGTAGGTCGACCTTCATCATGGACACCGCGTGCATCCTCTACTTCCACTGCACCAGCACCTCCATCAGCTGCTACCTCCAGCCGTGATACAAGAAAGCAGGCACAACCACCACTATCTGCCAAGAGCGCACCTGCCGGTCCTGCACAGAGCTCTTCTTCTTCCATGGCATCAACAGGGCACACAAGTGATATTATTTGTCGTCGTTGTAAGGGAAGAGGACATTATGCGCGAGAATGCAAATCTCAGCGTGTGATGATTGCTACTGAGGATGGTGGGTATGAGTCTGCTAGTGACTATGATGAGGAGACTTTGGCCCTTATTACAAGTGAAGAACACGGTGGAGATGATTCTGATCATGAGACGCAATACATGGCTCCTGAAAATGCTGACAGGTATGAATGTTTAGTTGCTCATCGTGTTTTGAGTGTGCATGTTACACAAGCTGAGCAAAATCAGAGGCATATTTTGTTCCATACAAAGGGAGTTGTGAAGGAACGTTCTGTGCGCGTCATCATAGATGGAGGGAGCTGCAACAACTTGGCTAGCATGGAGATGGTGGAGAAGCTATCTCTCACCACAAGACCACATCCACATCCTTACTACATCCAATGGTTCAACAACAGCGGCAAGGTTAAGGTAACACGTCTCGCTCGTGTGCATTTTAGTATCTCTACATATGCTGATTATGTTGATTGTGATGTGGTACCTATGCAAGCATGTTCCTTATTACTTGGTCGACCATGGCAATTTGATAAAAATTCACACCATGGTAGAAACAATCAAGATATTCTTGTTCATAAGGATAAAAATATTACTTTGCTTCCTATGACTCCTGAGTCCATTTTGAAAGATGATATTAATAGAGCTAATAAAGCAAAACAGGAGAAAAATAAGATTGAAAATCAGATTGTGGCAAAAGAATTTGAGCAACAAATGAAGCCTAATAGTAAACCATCTAGTGTTGCTTCTAAAATTAAATTGAAAAGTGCATGTTTACTTGCCACTAAATCTGATATTGATGAGCTAGATTTTAGGAAATCTGTTTGCCATGCTTTTGTGTGCAAAGAGGCTTTATTTTCATTCGAGGACGTGCCTTCCTCTTTGCCTCCTGCTGTCACTAACATTTTGCAGAGTTCGCTGACGTCTTTCCACAAGACGTGCCACCGGGATTACCTCCCATTCGAGGGATTGAGCATCAGATTGACTTAACTCCCGGTGCATCATTACCCAACCGTGCACCATACCGTACCAATCGAGAGGAGACGAAGGAGATTATGCGTCAAGTACAAGAGCTGCTCGACAAAGGTTATATACGTGAATCCCTTAGTCCTGGTGTTTTTCCTATTATTCTAGTGCCGAGAAAGGATGGTACATCACGTATGTGTGTTGATTGTAGAGGCATCCGTTATCGTCATCCTATTCCTAGGATAGATGATATGCTTGATGAATTGAGTGGCTCTACAATACTCTCCAAAATTGATTTGCGTAGTGGATACCATCAAATTCGTACGAAATTGGGAGATGAATGGAAAACATCATTTAAAACTAAGTTTGGATTATATGAGTGGTTAGTCATGCCTTTTAGGTTAACTAATGCACCTAGTACTTTCATGAGATTAATGAACGAAGTTTTACGTGCTTTCATTGGACGATTTTTGGTAGTTTACTTTGATGACATATTGATTTATAGAATGTAACATCCCAAAATTCTAAATTTTGGAATGTTATAATAAATAGATAGATTTGATTGATTGTTTGATCGTTGTGATTGATTGAGTGAAATTTGAAACTTTTTGAAAGTTAAATGAGAGGGAATAAAAGGACTTTCCCAAACTTTCATTTTTCACTCGTGATCTTCGTGAATTCAAATCCTTTTCACCACAAAACCCTGGAGAGAAGATGACATTACTTCTTCCATTTATTTAAATGACAAGGGGTGTTGAAAATATTTGAATTTCATTTGGAAAATATTTCCAACCTAGGAACATTATGCAACTCAATGATTTTCACGAGCGATGATAAAATGACTTCTTCAAGACATACGAAATATGAGTTGGGAGTGTCAAAGAATTAAAATCAAAGTTCTTTTGAATTTATTTTTCAATTTGCAGTTATTTGAGTTTTATTCAAATTATTTTTCACCAAAAATAAAATATATGGAAAATAGGGTAACATGATTCCCTACATTAGAAAATTGGAGATAAATAAATTTGACATCATTTTGGTATTTTTAAAATGTTTTTTATTGTATTTTAGTAGGGCAGTAGCACTCTTTGAGTTATTTGAATTTTTCTAGATTTTATTTGAAGCTGGATTAATGTTCGGCTTGTAGGAAATCTTTTTCTAAAAATTTTGATATATTATATGCCTAGAGTATTTTTTTATTTTTTTATGGTTTTATTTTATTTTCTGAAAATTTGTTTAAAAAAACAAAAAAAAACTGCTTCCGCGAAACTGGGCCGGCCCAGCCGAAGCCAGGCCAAGGCCCAGCTCCGCGCCGCCTCGCCCGTGGTCCTCGACCGGGACTCTTCCCGGAGTCCGGCGCCGCCCCACCACCTGCAGCCCCCTTCCCCACGCCACCGTGCCTCCCATCCTCCATAAAAGCCGCACTCGGGGCCCTGGATCCCGTTTTCGCCGCCGCCGCCCTCGCTCCCCACGCTGCCCTCACCCTCCGTTCCGCGCCTGAGCCGCCGTCTTGCCTCGCCCCGCTCGCTGGAATCCGCAGCCTCGCCGGAGCCGATCCAATCGCCGGTTCTTCCGGTCCGGTAAAACCACCCCGGTCCGAACCGGTTTTATTTTAAAGGTTCAGTTTTGGTTAAAAAACCCCGTTTTTTTATTTAGTTCAGTTATGTAATGAACATTTTCTGTTTAGGTAGTTACAGCGAACGTTTTCGTTCGTTAGGTTTTCGTAGCGAACGTTCACTATTTAGTCTTTTTCTTTTTCTGTTTAATTTACGTTAGGGACTTATCTGTGAATATATTTATTTATAGATTAGCCCCTGGTTTTCAAACGACCATAACTTTTTACTCGTTAGTCCAAATTCAACGAAACCAACGCCCACTTCTTCGTTATGATCCCCTCTATCCAATAAAACAACTTAAACATATTTTTGAAAGTTTAAAATTTTGAATTTCAAATAGTTTAGTATTTCAACTTCGTTTGATCTTAACTTGAGTTTTATAACTCCGAATGAGTGATTCTTTTTGCAACTCGAAGCTCTTGATCTAAACTTTCTGATAAGACCAAATTCACTTAATTTTGGTACTGTTAGAAATTATTTTATCTTGCAATAGTTATTTGATTTATTTTGATGTTTTCCGAATTGTCTTCTTCGTTCTTTCCGGTCTTATGAGTGATTGCTTATGTGTGGTTACCATTGCTTGCTCGCAATAGATTGACCGGAGTGTGACACGTAGAACGATCAAGAGTTTTGAGTGTGAATCATCTTCATCAACATTACAGGCAAGTTCACACTTTGATCATATCCCTTATTACCCAGTTTTATTGCATTAGTTCAATCCTCCAAACAATTGCATGATTAGGATCTGAATTAAATTGTGGGTTTTGGGAAGTAGTTGAGGTAGTACCTATTACCTGTTTTATTATCAAACCTTTGGGAGTTACTTCTATGTTTGCTTATTATGCCATGCTATGTTAGTAGACGTGGATTGGGTGAGTGTATCCATGACAGATGTGAGTTTGTTAAATTAATGGTTTATTTAAGGTGGCAACTTAAACACACATCTAGGTGGATTGTGGCACCTGGTTTCCAGGACTTGCCTATTTTTCTTCGGACCGCCACCCAGGCTCAAAGGGATCATAAGATTATTCATGCTAGAAACTTCCGTGTGCAGCCACATGCTACTATGGGCTCTAGCATAGTTGACTAAGTCGTGCGAACTCTTACAGGGTAGACTAGCAGATGTAGGGGATGTAGGTTGGTACGGTCTACCCTTTACGTAAGGTGCAAGCGCTTCTGAAAGACTATGTCTCGGTCATCCGTTTCTCAAACACCATGTAGTGCGAGAAACCAAACGGAGGAAATCGAGTCATGTGGGGAAAAGTGCGCAAACCTCTACAGAGTGTACAAACTAATCATGATTAGCCGTGTCCCTGGTTATGGACATGTTGAGTATCTAGTATTTGGATATCATGTGAATCTCATCATGTTACTTTAATTAATATTGTTGGGTTGTTAATGAGTACTTTTAATTGGGATTGAGAATGCTGTCAACCATTCTCAATGTTTAACAACCACCATGATAGTTAAATAAATTTATTCCTTTGCAGTAGGGAAAAATTGGCTTTTCGCAAAAACATTATTAACCATAGAGCCTCCACCAGCCATATATGCATGTAGTGATAGCCTTTATTCATCATTGCTCTATGGTGTGAATTTGCCAGTACATTCAATGTACTGACCCTCTGTGGCTGTAACGTCTCATGTTGCAGGAATCTTACGACGAGTAAGTGTTACGTTAGGGTTACGATTTCTGTACTCAACTTTGCCGTTGGTGTTGATGGGAATCCACAACCTTGTTACTTCCGCTATTTTGGATTGAGGTAATAGTATTTACGTTACTTTATACATGTGATTTACCTCTGTTATAAATCCTCGAGTACTGTGTGTGTCAAAGATACCGATCCGTAGATGGCACTTGCACGAGACTTGATCCATTCGGGTCGGGTCGCTACAAGATGGTATCAGAGCACATGTTGACTTTAGGACGTGACCCTAGAAACTGGCAAGCCCATAGGAAAGATTTTTCTCTACAACTTTATTTTCAAAAGAATATTTTACCTCTCTTCTCTTCTGAGCTTATTCAAATATTCCCTTTTAGTGAGACCATACCCCTTTCCCCTTTTGACCCCACGAAGATTCAGCTGATGAGACCACTCCAAGAAGTACAAGATATTAGACAACTAAGACCATCCGGAATGAAGAGGATTTTACCATACATTATGATAATGGAAACTACAGCGGTTGAAGACTCCGAAGACTAGGAGAATATGAAGAATTTCCAGATTTGGTATGACCAAGGAAGGCTACACTTATGGAACTTGGCAGACTATGGAAGTTGTCAACACCTGAGATCAAGGTGTATCGGAGAAAGACCGAAATATGGAGCATTAGAACTCAAAGTTTTTGTTAAGAAAACCCTAAGGCAGGAGATATCAACTATGAAATAAAAGTTCATGTCAACGACTAGGGCAGAAATATGGATATCCAAGATGTTATCGCTCTCTTATGCTATTATTACCGTGTTGAGTTAAGCATGCATTCCTTCGGAAGTATTGGATGGTAGAAAGCTGATGGAGCACCCATCAGCAAAGGATGCAGTTTTAACCTTAGCTGGTGTATCGCCAGGATCTGGAGTATTACATCAAGGATTTTAGGAAGTCATATTTGACAAGGAGGCAATTCGTGAAGAACCTTGGACCCAGAAGCTGAAAGTAGACAAACTGGAGGAAGAAAAACTCGAGATACCGGAGATTTGTCAAGAACTGAAGGACATTAGGACCATGGTTCATGCCAAGGATGTTGAAACCCAGAAGTTTGGAATGCAACCCCAGAAATATTAAAGGATGTCATGAGAGACTTCGCGTCAATAGAGATGATCTGGCAAAGGAACTTGAGAAGGACAAGCATGACCAGAAGAAGCCATCAGAGACATGAACAAGACTTGAAGAGCTTGATGATGTTGAGATCTATAGACCATTAGAAGACCCAACCCCTGTTATATACCTACGCTAGATGCGAAGATTGTGAGCTGTCATTTGTTTGATGTTTTTCCGACAGCCACAAATAAAATCTGTCTTTTCAAAACTATTGTTTGTACTGTGTGCATCCCTCTCGATCTCTCTTATCCCACCCCAAACCCATGGACCCAATAGAGGATGAATGGAGATGAGCTTATATTTTCTGGACCGATGAGTTAATTGGAGATGGACCAATGGATTCAGAACAAGGAGGATCAAATGGAGAATAACCCTATAGCCAGAAAGGTTATAACCTAGCATGCTCTTCAGTGCTTTGTAAGAGTTGTTGCTGCTTGGTGGAGGATGTACCAAACCATCAATGGATGGCAAAGAGTAACCACTTGGGATGAATTTAAGTTGACTCTGCAAAGATCTCGTCCTGTGTCCCAGAAGTTGAGGCCTTATGGAAAGGATATGAAGAAACCTTGTGCATAAAAGCTTTGTGGAGAAATAGGACACAACCATAAAGAAAACAAGGAAGAATACCCTCATAAGCGGGGGATTACCAAAGGAAGTTAGCCGAGGATCTCATGGAACTTTGGTTGGAGAATGTTCCCAAAGGTTTTGTTGCAGCAATGGAAGTTCAGTCTACATTGTTGGGAAAGATTCGTGAAGCTCAGAAGTATGACAAAGAGATTGCTGAGATAAAAGAGAGGATGAGCAAAAGAAAGGCCAAAGGTTATCGTGAGGATGAGCACGACATCTTACGGTTCGAGGACCGTGTATATGTGCCCAATAATACAAAGATCAAGATGTTAATACTTAAGGAGGCTCATGACTCACTATACTCGATTCGCCCTGGAAACACCAAGATGTAGGGAGCGTTTCTAGTGGACTGGTATGAAGAAGGATATTGCAGAGTATGTAGTCGTAGGTGATGTATGCCAGAGAGAGTAAAAGCAGAGCATCAGAAGCCAGCAGGATTACTACAGCCTATGCCGATACCCGAAAGGAAGTGGGATAAGCTTGGCATAGATTTCATTACCGGATTTCCCAGAACCCGAACGGAATATGACTCTATCTGGGTAGTACTTGATTCGCTTGACCAAAGTGGCTCACTTTATCCCAGTGAAAACCACCTATACAAGTGCGAAGTTGGCCAAGATATATATAACCAGGATCTTATGTATACATGGAGTTCCGAGGACCATCGTATCAGATAGAGGAACACAGTTTACCTCAAAGTTCTGGAATCAGCTGCCCCACACTTTGGGTGCTAGGCTAGAGTTCAGTACAGCCTTTCATCCGCAGACAGATGGATAGACCGAGAGAGTCAATCAGATTCTGGAGGACATGTTGAGATCGTGTGCGCTAAATTATGGATCTAGCAGGGATGATAATCTACCTTACGCGGAGTTCTCATACAACAACAATTACCAAGCCAGGTTGAAGATGGCCCCTTTTGAAGCTTTGTATGGGAGAAGGAGCCAGACACCGTTGATGTGGGATGAAGTTGGAGACCGTCAGTTGTTTGGACCAAATATGATCAAGGAGTCAGAAGAGAATGTTAAGTTGATTCATGATAGACTGAAGGTAGCTCAATACAGGCAGAAGAGTTATGCAGACTAAAAACGCAAGGAGGTAGTCTATGAAATTGGTGACAGAGCATGCCTTCGTGTGTCCCCTCTGCGAGAAGTTAAACGATTTGGAGTTAAGGGAAAGTTAGCCCCGAGATTTGTAGGACCATACAGAGTTTTGGAGCATATGGGAGAAGTGGCCAACGAATTGGAATCACCCGAAGGACTGTCAGGAGTTCATGATGTTTCACGTTTCCCAGTTGAAGAAGTGCCATGCAGAGATGGCCAATATTCCCCCGCAAGGACACTTGACCCTGGAAAGGATAATGATGTTCCACGAAGTGGAGTATGGACTTCATAAGTATAAGTTTTATCTCGGTATGTGGGATATCCCCCGAGGATGAAGAGATGAATTACTATTTGATATAAAGGAGATATAATGTTGGAAATATGGATCAATGGAAATTCCATGATGAGTCTGAGTAATCACGTCATAGTTTGGTATAATAGAAGGAAGGAAGACATTACAATAGGATGGATTTTAAGTATGCTAGGAAGCTGGATGTTGAAATAATGATCAGTTGCCCAGAGGATGAGTTCAAGGTTTACAAGTAATGAGATGGGCCATAACCCACAGGCCCCAGGACCTACCAAGAAGCAAACACATTCTTTCTGAAGGAAAAACCCTGGAAGGAGTTACCATTTATTGACAGACGATTTTATAGGAGTTTACGCAAAACCTGAGAGTTGTGAAGGAACGATAGCTGTTGTTTGGCTTGCAGAATCAATGGATTTATCCGAACCCGGTTCATTGACAAGAGAAATTCTGCAATGCTTGTGAGGATGACCGAGTGTTAGAATGAGAGATTCGCTAAACTATATACAAGGTAATGATTTGGGTGCGGGATGGATTGATCACCATACCGACTTACTCTTATTATTC
This sequence comes from Aegilops speltoides, assembly GCA_021437245.1. Taxonomy (NCBI): domain Eukaryota; kingdom Viridiplantae; phylum Streptophyta; class Magnoliopsida; order Poales; family Poaceae; genus Aegilops; species Aegilops speltoides. The sequence goes on from CM038141.1 coordinate 206,664,931, forward strand.
GCCTTGCTATATGGGATGGTAAATCTGAGTGACTTACCTATAGTAGAGAGACGATGATCAAAACCTTGTTTGAACCTTAGAATGGTATAAGTATTTTCCCCTGTACACGACAGCTGTTGCCAATCGTAGGATATACGGTGAGGTTCAACCCAGACCTGTTTTCTGCAGGAGAAACCATAAATTTTTGACCACCATGAGATATCGATAGTTGTTTAGTATTGGCGCCAGACCCGTCAGCTAAGAAGACCCAGTCATGGAATAACCTTATCAAGATGAAAGGACAGAGGAAATGAGGAAAAGGTTATGCCACTACCGGAAGAGCCCGAGAAGGAATTTTTCCCGAGAATTTGAGAAAACCGACACTGCCAACAATAAGGATAGAGTATATGAGTATTGATGGAACCATAACCATGCTTCTAAGGGTGGTAGCACCCGAGACCCCGGAGACGACCGATGGATTTTGAAGACCCCTACCGTAACCTATTTCTTTCTAGCCTCTCCGAATCTCGAGGACGAGATTCATTTTAAGGGTGGTAGCTTTATAACATCCCAAAATTCTAAATTTTGGAATGTTATAATAAATAGATAGATTTGATTGATTGTTTGATTGTTGTGTGATTGATTGAGTGAAATTTGAAACTTTTTCAAACTTAAATGAGAGGGAATAAAAGGACTTTCCCAAACTTTCATTTTTATTCGTGATCTTCGTGAATTCAAATCCTTTTCACCACAAAACCCTGGAGAGAAGATGACATGACTTCTTCCATTGATTTAAATGACAAGGGGTGTTGAAACTATTTGAATTTCATTTGGAAAATATTTCCAACCCAGGAACTTTACGCAACTCAATGATTTTCACGAGCGAAGATAAAATGACTTCTTCAAAACATACGAAATATGAGTTGGGAGTTTGAAAGAATTAAATTCAAAGTTCTTTTGAATTTATTTTTCAATTTGGAGTTATTTGAGTTTTATTCAAATTATTTTTCTCCAAAATTGAAATATATGGAAATAGGGTAACATGATTCCCTACAATAGAAAATTGGAGATAAATAAATTTGACATCATTTCGGTATTTTTAAAATGATTTTTATTGTATTTTAGTAGGGCAGTAGCACTCTTTGAGTTATTTGAATTTTTCTAGATTTTATTTGAAGCTGGATTAATGTTCGGCTTGTAGGAAATCTTTTTCTGAAAATTTTGATATATTATATGCCTAGAGTATTTTTTTTATTTTATTATGGTTTTATTTTATTTTCTGAAAATTTGTTTCAAAAAACAAAAAAAACTCGCTTCATGGCCGGGCTGCCCAGTGGCCAGCCAAGGCCCACTCACGCGCCGCCTCGCCCGTCGTCCTCGACCGGGACTCTTCCCGGAGTCCGGCGCCGCCCCGCCACCTGCAGCCCCCTTCCTCACGTCACCGCGCCTCCCCTCCTCCATAAAAGCCGCACCCGGGGCCCTAGATCCCGTTTTCGGCGCCGCCGCCTCGCTCCGCCGCCCTCGCCCTCGCCGCCGTTCCGCGCCGGAGCCGCCGTCTTGCGTCGCCCCGCTCGCCGGAATCCGCAGCCTCGCCGGAGCCGATCCAACCGCCGGTTCTCTTCCGGTCCGGTAAAACAGCCACGGTCCGAACCGGTTTTATTTTAAAGGTTCGGTTTTGGTTAAAAAAAACCCGTTTTTTTATTTAGTTCAGTTATGTAATGAACATTTTCTGTTTAATTAGTTACAGCGAACGTTTTCATTCGTTAGGTTTTCGTAGCGAACGTTCACTATTTAGTCTTTTTCTTTTTCTGTTTAATTTACGTCAGGGACCTATCTGTGAATATATTTATTTACAGATTAACCCCTGGTTTTCAAACGACCATAACTTTTTACTCGTTAGTCCAAATTCAACGAAACCAACGCCCACTTCTTCGTTATGATCCCCTATGTCCAGTAAAACAACTTAAACATATTTTTGAAAGTTTAAAATTTTGAATTTCAAACAGTTTAGTATTTCAACTTAATTTGATCTTAACTTCAGTTTTATAACTCCGTTTGAGTGATTCTTTTTGCAACTCGAAGCTCTTGATCTAAACTTTCTGATAAGGCCAAATTCACTTAATTTTGGTACTATTAGAAATTGTTTTATCTTGCAAGAGTAACTTGATTGATTTTGATGTTTTCCGAATTGTCTTCTTCGTTCTTTCCGATCTTTTGAGTGATTGCTTATGTGTGGTTACCATTGCTTGCTCGCAATAGATTGACCGGAGTGTGACGCGTAGAACGATCAAGAGTTTTGAGTGTGAATCATCTTCATCAACATTGTAGGCAAGTTCACACTTTGATCATATCCCTTATTACCCAGTTTTATTGCATTAGTTCAATCCTCCAAACAATTGCATGATTCGGATCTGAATTAAATTGTGGGTTTTGGGAAGTAGTTGACGTAGTACCTATTACCTGTTTTATTATCAAACCTTTGGGAGTTACTTCTACGTTTGCTTATTATGCCATGCTACGCTAGTAGACGTGGATTGGGTGAGTGTATCCATGACAGATGTGAGTTTGTTAAATTAATGGTTTATTTAAGGTGGCAACTTAAACACACATCTGGGTGGATTGAGGCACTGGTTTCGTGACTTACCTGTTTTTCTTGGACCGCCACCCGTGCTCAAAGGGATCATAAGATTATTCATGCTAGAAACTTCCGTGTGCAGCCACATGCTACTATGGGCTCTAGCATAGTTGACTAAGTCGTCGAACTCTTCTAGGGTAGACTAGCAGATGTAGGGGATGTAGGTTGGTACGGTCTACCCTTTACGTAAGGTGCAAGCGCTTCTGAAAGACTATGTCTCGGTCATCCGTTTCTCAAACACCATGTAGTGCGAGAAACAAAACGGAGGAGATCGAGTCATGTGGGGAAAAGTGCACAAACCTCTGCAGAGTGTACAAACTAATCATGATTAGCCGTGTCCCCGGTTGTGGACATCTTGAGTATCTAGTATTTGGATATCATGTGAATCTCATCATGTTACTTTAATTAATATTGTTGGGTTGTTAATGAGTACTTTTAATTGGGATTGAGAATGTCACAACCATTCTCAATGTTTAACAACCACCATGATAGTTAAATAAATTTATTCCTTTGCAGTAGGGAAAAATTGGCTTTTCGCAAAAACATTATAACCATAGAGCCTCCACCAGCCATATATGCATGTAGTGATAGCCTTTATTCATCATTGCTCTATGGTGTGAATTTGCCAGTACATTCAATGTACTGACCCTCTGTGGCTGCAACGTCTAATGTTGCAGGAATCTTACGACGAGTAAGTGTTATGTTAGGGTTACGATTTCTACACTCAACTTTGCCGTTGGTGTTGATGGGAATCCACAACCTTGTTACTTCCGCTATTTTGAATTGAGGTAATAGTATTTACGTTACTTTATACATGTGATTTACCTCTATTATAAATCCTCGAGTACTGTGTGTGTCAGCATACCGATCCAGGGATGACACTTAAGCACAGAGACTTGATCCCTTCGGGTCGGGTCGCTACATAGAAGATCTTTGGAGGAACATTTGGAACATTTACGTGTTGTTTTTATTGCTCTATGTGATGCACGTTTGTTTGGTAACCTTGGGAAGTGCACCTTTTGCACCTACCGAGTGTCTTTTCTTGGCTATGTTGTAACTCCACAGGGAATTGAAGTTGATAAAGCCAAGATTGAAGCTATTGAGAGTTGGCCGCAGCCCAAAACGGTCACACAAGTGAGGAGTTTTCTTGGCCTCGCTGGATTCTATAGGCGTTTTGTGAGAGATTTCAACACCATTGCTGCACCTCTCAATGAGCTTACAAAGAAAGATGTGCCTTTTGTTTGGGTACTACACAGGAAGAAGCTTTCAGGGTATTGAAAGATAAGTTGACACATGCTCCTTTACTCCAACTTCCTGATTTTAATAAGACTTTTGAGCTTGAATGTGATGCTAGTGGAATTGGATTAGCAGGTGTGTTATTACAAGATGGCAAACCTGTTGCATGCTTTTCTGAAAAATTGAGTGGGCCTAGTATGAATTATTCTACTTATGATAAAGAATTATATGCTCTTGTTCGGACTTTAGAAACATGGCAACATTATTTATGGCCCAAAGAATTTGTTATACACTCTGATCATGAATCTTTGAAACATATTAAAAGTCAACCAAAACTGAATCGTAGACATGCTAAATGGGTTGAATTCATTGAGACTTTCCCTTATGCCATTAAACACAAGAAGGGAAAAGAAAATGTTATTGCTGATGCATTGTCTCGTCGCTATACTATGCTTTCACAACTTGACATCAAAAATATTTTTTTTGGAGACCATCAAAGATCAATATGTGCATGATGCTGATTTTAAAGATGTAATGCAGAATTGTAAAGAAGGAAGAATGTGGAACAAGTTCGTCGTTAATGAAGGATTTATGTTCCGTGCTAACAAGCTATGCATTCCAGCTAGCTCCGTTCGTCTTTTGTCGTTGCAGGAGGCGCATGGAGGAGGATTAATGGGACACTTTGGTGTGAAGAAGACGGAGGTATTGCTACACATTTCTTTTGGCCAAAGATGAGACGGGATGTTGAGTGTTTTATTGCTTGCTGCACTACATGTCAAAAAGCTAAGTCACGACTCAATCCTCATGGTTTATATACGCCTTTGCCTGTACCTAGTGTTCCTTGGGAGGATATATCTATGGACTTTGTTTTAGGTTTACCTCGAACAAAGAAGGGGAGGGATGGCATATTTGTTGTCATGGATAGATTCTCGAAAATGGCACACTTTATACCATGTCATAAAAGCGACGATGCCGTTAATGTTGCTGATTTGTTCTTTCGTGAAATTATTCGCTTGCATGGTGTGCCAAATACTATTGCTTCACATCGTGATACTAAATTTCTTAGCCACATTTGGAGATGTTTATGGGCTAAGTTGGGGACTAAACTGCTTTTTAGTACTACTTGTCACCCCCAAACTGATGGACAAACTGAAGTAGTCAATAGAACATTGGCTACTATGCTGAGGGCTGTTTTGAAGAATAATAAGAAAATGTGGGAAGAATGCTTGCCTCATATTGAATTTGGTTATAATCGTTCATTGCATTCTACTACTAAGATGTGACCTTTTGAAGTTGTTTATGGTTTCCTACCTCGTGCACCTATTGATTTGTTGCCTCTTCCATCTTCGGAGAAGGTTAGTTTTGATGCTAAACAACGTGCTGAATTGATTTTAAAAATGCATGAGTTAACTAAGGAAAACATTGAGCGTATGAATGCTAAATATAAACTTGCTGGATATAAGGGTAGAAAACATGTTGGGTTTGCACCTGGAGATCTTGTTTGGTTACATTTGCGTAAGGATAGATTTCCTGATTTGCGCAAATCAAAGCTAATGCCTCGTGCTGATGGTCCTTTTAAGGTGTTGGAGAAAATAAATAATAATGCATATAAACTTGAGCTGCTTGCAGATTTTGGGGTTAGTCCCACTTTTAACATTGCAGATTTGAAGCCTTATTTGGGTGAGGAAGATGAGCTTTCGTTGAGGACGACTTCATTTCAAGAAGGGGAGGACGATGAGGACATCAATACCATTGGTACACCCACAGCCCCTACAGCTACATATACTGGACCAATTACTAGATCTCGTGCACGCCAATTAAATTATCAGGTACTTTTGTTTCTTGGTAACGTTCATGAGAATATGATGCTGCCTAAATTGGATACTGATAGAGGCAAAGGTGTCCCGTCTTTCGATGAGATGATGGATACCGCTTTGGTAGAAGTCGACTCTGACGATCCAACTACGAACGTGCGAGGACATCGCGCCTTAGCAATCGCTAAACAAACTTCGAGCGGTTATTGACCACGCCGGAGCACGATCAACCTGACCACGAGGGTCTGTTTCCTGCGAGCAAACGAAGAACAAGCAAGAAACTGAGATTGCAATCTGGATATTGCGAATATAAGATTGAAAGCTTTATTGATCAAGGTGGGGTTCTGTGACGCCTTGGTCTGGTCGTTGAACACAAATGAAGTACGCGAAGTTGCAGCTATGGCGAACTTTAGTCTAAACAAAACCCAAAGTCTAAACGACGCCCTAAGGGCTGTATATATGGAGGAAGAGGGGGTGAATTTCATGGCCCTTGGTGGAGGTGTCCGAAACTAACCCTATCTCTTGTTTCCCCACACATACGGACTCTAAAAATAAACTATACTTATGTATTTCGAAATTACATGGGCCTGGCCCAATAATAAGGTGACGCAGCACCTAGAATAGCCTCTGGACGAAATTTATGAAGTGGCATCTTGTATATTTCGTCCAAGGCTTCATGCACTCATTATGGTGGCTTCAAAGTCTTGAAATCATCACCTGTAACTCCGTTCTTGTTCCCCTTGCGCATGCCATCATCTCCATGCTTGTTCTTGCTCCAATGTTCATCCTTCTCCAAGCTAGGCCCTTCATTTGTAAGCAAAACAAATGTATCCAATTTAGGCAGCATCATATTCTCATGAACATTAGAATCATTACCAAGAAACGAAAGTACCTGATAATTTAATTGGCGTGCGCGAGCTCTAGTAATTGGTTCAGTATATGTAGCAGTAGGGGCTGTGGGTGTAACAATGGTATTGATGTCCTCATCATCCTCCCCTTCTTGAAATGAAGTCGTCCTCGATGGAAGCTCATATTCCTCACCCAAATAAGGCTTCAAATCTGCAATGTTAAAATTGGGACTAACCCCAAAATCTGCAGGCAGCTCATGTTTATATGCATTATCATTTATTTTCTCCAACTCCATAAAGGGACCATCAGCACATGGCATTAACTTTGATTTGCGCAAATCAGGAAATCTATCCTTACGCAAATATAACCAAACAAGATCTCCAGGTGCAAACACAAGATATTTTCTACCCTTATCTCCAGCAAGTTTATATTTAGCATTCATACGCTCAATGTTTTCCTTAGTTAACTCATGCATTTTTAAAATCAATTCAGCACGTTGTTTAGCATCAAAATTAACCTTCTCCGAAGATGGAAGAGGCAACAAATCAATAGGTGCACGAGGTAGGAAACCATACACAATTTCAAAAGGGCACATCTTAGTAGTAGAATGCAATGAACGATTATAAGCAAATTCGATATGAGGCCAGCATTCTTCCCACATTTTCTTATTATTCTTCAAAACCGCCCTAAGCATAGTAGACAATGTTCTATTGACTACTTCAGTTTGTCCATCAGTTTGGGGGTGACAAGTAGTACTAAAAAGCAGTTTAGTCCCCAATTTAGCCCATAAACATCTCCAAAAGTGGCTAAGAAATTTAGTATCTTGATATGGAACAATTGTATTGGGCACACCATGCAAGCCAATAATTTCACGAAAGAACAAATTAGCAACATTAACTGCATCATCGCTTTTATGACATGGTATAAAGTGTGCCATTTTCGAGAATCTATCCACGACAACAAATATGCTATCCCTCCCCTTGTATGTTCGAGGTAAACCTAAAACAAAGTCCATAGATATATCCTCCCAAAGAACACTAGGTACAGGCAAAGGCATATATAAACCATGAGGATTGAGTCGTGACTTAGCTTTTTGACATGTAGTGCAGCGAGCAATAAAACGCTGAACATCCCATATCATCTTTGGCCAAAATAAATTTGTAGCAAGTACGTCCTCCGTCTTATTCACACCAAAGTTTCCTATTAATCCCCCTCCATGCGCCTCCTGCAACAAAAAAAGACGAATAGAGCTAGCTGGAATGCATAGCTTGTTAGCACGAAACACAAATCCATCATTAACGAGAAACTTGTTCCATGTTCTCCCTTCTTTACAACTCTGCAATACATCTTTAAAATCAGCATCATGCACATATTGATCTTTGATGGTCTCCAAACCAAATATTTTGAAGTCAAGTTGTGAAAGCATAGTATAGCGACGAGACAATGCATCAGCAATAACATCTTCTTTACCCTTCTTGTGTTTAATAACATAAGGTAAAGTCTCAATGAATTCAACCCATTTAGCATGTCTACGATTCAGTTTAGCTTGACTTTTAATATGTTTCAAAGTTTCATGATCAGAATGTATAACAAATTCTTTGGGCCATAAATAATGTTGCCATGTCTCTAAAGTCCGAAAAAGAGCATATAATTCTTTATCATAAGTAGAATAATTCAGACTAGGCCCACTCAATTTTTTAGAAAAATATGCAACAGGTTTGCTATCTTGTAATAACACACCTCCTAATCCAATTCCACTAGCATCACATTCAAGCTCAAAAGTCTTATTAAAATCAGGAAGTTGGAGTAAAGGAGCATGTGTCAACTTATCTTTGAATACCGTTAAGGCTTCTTCCCGTGCGGTACTCCAAACAAAAGGCACATCCTTCTTTGTAAGCTCATTGAGAGGTGCAGCAATGGTGCTGAAATCTCTCACAAAACGCCTATCGAATCCAGCAAGTCCAAGAAAACTCCTCATTGGTGTGACCGTTTTGGGCTGCCGCCAACTCTCAATAGCTTCAATCTTGGCTTTATCAACTTCAATTCCCTGTGGAGTAACAACATAGCCAAGAAAAGACACTCGGTCGGTGCAAAAGGTGCACTTCCCAAGGTTACCAAACAAATGTGCATCACGTAGAGCAATAAAAACAGCACATAAATGTTCCAAATGTTCCTCCAAAGATCTGCTATAAATCAATATGTCATCAAAGTAAACTACCACAAATCGTCCAATGAAAGCACGTAAAACTTCGTTCATTAATCTCATGAAAGTACTAGGTGCATTAGTTAACCCAAAAGGCATGACTAACCACTAATATAATCCAAACTTAGTTTTAAATGCTATTTTCCATTCATCCCCCAATTTCATACGAATTTGATGGTATCCACTACGCAAATCAACTTTGGAGAATATTGTAGAGCCACTCAATTCATCAAGCATATCATCTAGCCTAGGAATAGGATGACAATAACGAATAGTAATATTATTAATGCCTCTACAATCAACACACATACACGATGTACCATTCTTTTTTGGCACTAAAATAATAGGAACAACACAAGGACTAAGGGATTCGCGTATATAACCTTTGTTGAGAAGCTCTTGTACTTGACGCATAATCTCCTTCGTCTCCTCTGGATTGGTACGGTATGGTGCACGGTTGGGTAGCGATGCACCGGGAATTTAGTCATTTTGATGTTTAATCCCTCGAATAGGTGGTAATCCCGGTGGCACATCTTGTGGGAAGACGTCAGCGAACTCCTGCAAAATGTTAGTGACAGCAGGGGGCAAAGAGGAAGGCACGTCCTCGAATGAAAATAATGCCTCTTTGCACACAAAAGCATAGCAAACAGATTTGCTAAAATCTAGCTCATCAATATCAGATTTAGTGGCAAGTAAACATGCACTTTTCAATTTAATTTCAGAAGCAACACTAGATGGTTTATTTTTAGGCTTCATTTGTTGCTCAAATTCTTTTGCCACAATCTGATTTTCACTCTTATTCTTCTCATGTTTTGCTTTATTAGCTCTATTAATATCATCTTTCAAAATGGAATCAGGAGTCATAGGAAGGAAAGTAATATTTTTATCCTTATGAACAAGAGTATATTGATTATTTCTACCATGGTGTACAAATTCTTTATCAAATTGTCATGGTCTACCAAGTAGTAAGGAACATGCTTGCATAGGTACCACATCAAAATCAACATAATCAGCATACGTACAGATATTAAAATGCACACGAACAGTACGTGTTACCTTAACCTTGCCGCTATTGTTGAACCATTGGATGTAGTAAGGATGTGGATGTGGTCTTGTGGTGAGAGAGAGCTTCTCCACCATCTCCATGCTAGCCAAGTTGTTGCAGCTCCCTCCGTCTATGATGACGCCGCACGTAACGCTCCTTCACAACTCCCTTTGTATGGAACAAATTATGCCTCTGATTTTGCTCAGCTTGTGTGACCTGCACACTCAAAACACGTTGAGCAACTAAACATTCATACTGTCGGCGTCTTGAGAGCCATGTATTGCGATCATGATCAGAATCATCTCCACCATGTTCTTCACGTGTAATAAGAGCCAACGTCTCCTCATCATAGTCACTAGCGGACTCATACCCACCATCCTCTTAGCAATCATCACACACTGAGATTTGCATTCTCTCGCATAATGACCTCTTCCCTTACAACGACGACAAATAACATCACTTGTGTGCCCAGTTGATATCATGGAAGAAGAAGAGCTCTGTGTAGGCCCGGCAGGTGCGCTCTTGGCAGATAGTGGTGGTTGTGCCTGCTTTCTTGTATCACGGGTGGAGGTAGCAGCTGATGGAGGTGCTGGTGTAGTGGAAGTAGAGGATGCACGCGGTGTCCATGATGAAAGTCGACCTGCAGAAAAGTTAGTTCGCACCAATGCTTGTCGATCCTGCACTTCACGTTCAGCATTACAAGCAAGATGGAATAAACGAGTGATATTAGTATACTCCTTATACTCTAGAATGGTCTGAATCTCTCTATTTAATCCACCCATTAAACGTGCAAGCATAGCTTCATTCTCCTCGACAATACCACATCTAATCATGCCAGCTTGTAATTCCTGATAATATTCTTCTACAGAATTTTTTTCCTTGTCTTAAACGCTGCAATTTTTGAAGCAATTCACGCTGATAATATGGTGGAACCCAACGAGTACGCATAACAGTTTTCAAAACAGCCCAAGTTGTTGGAATAGGATATAATCTACAATGTTCAGACCACCATACACATGCAAAACTAGTGAAAGCACAAACAACAGCAGCAACTCGTCTCTCCTCGGGATATTGTAAACATGTAAAACGTTGTTCAGTTTCTAACTCCCAAGTAAGATATAGATCAGGAACATATCTACCCTCAAATTGTGGAATATTCAATTTCAGTTTCGGAATATGGTCATTATCTCGTACATGAGGTGGTGGTGCAGGCCTACCATTGCGAATATATACCTGAGGTCGACCTGCTGGTGGTGGTGCTGGTGGCTGCACGTAGTTCTAATTTTGATCAACCTCATCCTCGTAATAGTCCTCCACCTCTGCAATAACAGCAGGAGCTACAGAAGCACCAACAGCAGTAGCAGTGGCACCAGAATTTTGTCCTGGCTCAATAAGAACACGCTGTGCTCGCCCTACTGTATCGTAGCGTAGAGCAGGTTGTGGGAGACGTTTGAGTAATTCATCAAACTTGGCGTCCAACTTGGTGTCAATTGACTTCTCAATGTCATCCATCTTCTCCATTGCCTTTCCAAAGCTGGCCATCACGTCTTCCACCTGTTGACCCAACATTTGATGAAACTTATCATGAAGCTCCTTGTTCGTCATGTTCTCCTAGTCAATCTCGTCGACTTGTGTTCCTGCCATAGTTAGCAGCAATGGAAACAGACAAGAATATGATCCTACAGACTACTGGAATACGGTGGTGGTGGGGTGTCACAAATCCGTCAAGCGAATCTCAAATTCTTACCAGTTCTTACCCAGCAGCAGGCGGTGATCGGGAATCGTTGTAGTCAGAACTCTCAAAGCTTGGATAGAGCGATTACCAGGGAGAGTCAAACACACGACGTAGATGTATGTGGAGCTGGGAAGCCTTATAATATGGTAGCAAAAATGATCAGCAATAATCAATTCAGATATGCAAAGTTGAATAAACGCTCAACGACGGTACTATGCTGGTCCTAGGCTAGACCGTTCTAGAGACGCGAGCCTAGAACACTAACAAAATCACGGCGCTGCACTTAAACAAGGGAAAAGCACACTCTGGAAAAAAAAATTCGCTCTCTTTTTTTGCACCGCTCTTTTTTTTTGCGTTGCTCTTTTTTTTGCGAAAAATCACTATAATGGCGAGTGTCTCAAAATCCTAGGCTAGACCGTGCTAGAGACGCGAGCCAGAACACTAACAAAATCACGGCGCTGCACTTAAACAAGGGAAAAGCACACTGGAAATTTTTTTCGCTCTTTTTTTTGCGCTGCTCTTTTTTTGCGAAAAATCACTATAATGGCGCGGGTCTCAAAACTCTTCCCAGGTCAAACTGACAAGATGGGCACAAAATTTTTTTGACAATTTTTTTTTGGAAATCAGGGCAGCGACGACGAAAAAGTGCGACAAAAAATCACTATGGTAGAGAATGTCTCAAAACACTCTTGGGGACCTAAAAATAGGATAGGGAAAAAATATTTTCGGTCGCCAAAATTTTGGCCTAAAAACTGCCCGGGGGTCTCCAGACTCCTTTTTTTTCGAAACCTACTCAGGCAAGGAAACACGAATCGGAAATTAGATGGATCTCGAAAACAAACCTACTACGAAAAGAACTTGGATTGGTGGTGGATATATGGTGGTAGGATATGGCAGCGGTGGTGGTATATGATAGTGGTGGTGGTATATGGCAGCGTTGGTGGGATATGGCAGCGGTGCTGGTATATGGCAACAACGATGAAGATGGTGCGGCGGCGGCATGAAAACTGTGACAGAACTCGAAACTCTAAAGGACTAGACGCTAAGACCAGCAACTAGACACGACGATGCAACCGCAAATTCGACAAAGCAAAACCCTAAAAAGATTATGCAAAGGCTCAGATTGGTTCGGATATGATGAACTAACCCTAATTTTTTTGTGGCTTTTTCGTGGACTGTAGGTATGAAGAACCGACTCGATCTAAACTACGAAAAACTGTAAAATCTCATCGAGCAACCTGGAAATCTGATACCACTTGATAGAGGCAAAGGTGTCCCGTCTTTCGATGAGATGATGGATATCGCTTTGGTGGAAGTCGACTTTGACGATCCGACTACGAATGTGCGAGGACGTCGCGCCTTAGCAATCGCTAAACCAACTCCGAGAGGTTATTGACCACGCCGGAGCACGATCAACCTGACCACGAGGGTCTGTTTCCTGCGAGCAAACAAAGAACAAGCAAGAAACTGAGATTGCAATCTGGATATTGTGAATATAAGATGAAAACTTTATTGATCAAGGTGGGGTTACGTGGCGCCTTTGTCCGGTCGTTGAACACAAACGGCACGCATAAAGTTGCAGCTATGGCGAACTTTTAATCTAAACAAAACCCAAAGTCTAAACGGTGCCCTAAGGGCTGTATATATGGAGGAAGAGGGGGTGAATTTCGTGGCCCTTGGTAGAGGGGTCCGAAACTAACCCTATCTCTTGTTTCCCCACACATACGGACTCTAAAAATAGCCTATACTTATGTATTTCGAAATTACATGGGCCTGGCCCAATTAATAAGGTGACGCAGCACCTAGAATAGCCTCCGGACGAAATTTATGATGTGGCATCTTGTATATTTCATCCAAGGCTTCATGCACTCATTATGGTGGCTTCAAAGTCCTGAAATCATCACTTGTAACTCCGTTCTTGTTCCCCTTGCGCATGCCATCATCTCCATGCTTGTTCTTGCTCCAATGTTCATCTTCTCCAAGCTAGGCCCTTCATTTGTAAGCAAAACAAATGTATCCAATTTAGGCAGCATCATATTCTCATGAACATTAGAATCATTACCAAGAAACGGAAGTACCTAATAATTTAATTGGCGTGCGCGAGCTCTAGTAATTGGTCCAGTATATGTAGCAGTAGGGGCCGTGGGTGTAACAATGGTATTGATGTCCTCATCAAGAAGTTAACTTTTGAAGTGGTCAAAATCAGGAGCCCGTACCACGCTCTGTTTGGATGGCCGGCTTACGCCAAGTTCATGGCACGGCCATGTTATGTTTATCTGCAGCTCAAGATACCGGCTTATAAAGGAACCATTATAGCACATGGGAGTCGGAAGATAGCCCTGGAATGTGAGGAAGGTGATGCAGCTTATGCTGAGTCTGTTTGTGGAACAGAGGAGTTGAAGTTTTACAAGGACAATGTTGACGCGGCGGATATGATGTCTTTAAAGAAGCCAACTACAGAGCATGAGCCGGTGATGAAATTTAAATCGGCCGATGACACCAAGCTGGTTGATTTTGTTCCTGGCGACTCATCCAAGCAGTTCAGTATTAGTGCTAACTTGGATCCCAAATAGGAAAGCGCGCTCATCGAGTTCATCTGTGAGAACTGGGACATCTTTGCATGGAAACCTTCTGACATGTTGGGTGTACTGAGAGAACTCGCTAAGCACACTCTCAATATTGATCCGAAATTTAAGCCGGTCAAGCAGTTTCTTCGGCGTTTCAATAAGGAGAGGCGTAAAGCCATTGGTGAGGAAGTGGCCCGGCTCTTGGCGGCTTGGTTCATTGTTGAAGTTTTTCATCTGGAGTGGTTGGTGGGCCCGCAAGTGCACAGGTTTGTAGGACAGTAGCAAATTTCCCTCAAGTGGATGACCTAAGGTTTATCAATCCATAGGAGGCGTAGGACGAAGATGGTCTCTCTCAAACAACCCTGCAACCAAATAACAAAAAGTCTCTTGTGTCCCCAACACACCTAATACAATGGTAAATTGTATAGGCGCACTAGTTCGGCGAAGAGATGAACATACAAGTGCAAAATAGATAATAGATATGGGTTTTTGTAATCTGAAATAATAAAAACAGCAAGGTAGCGAGCGATAAAAGTGAGCGTAAACGGTATTGCAATGATAGGAAACAAGGCCTAGGGTTCATACTTTCACTAGTGCAAGTTCTCTCAACAATAATAACATAGATAGAACATATGACAATCCCTCAACATGCAACAAAGAGTCACTCCAAAGACACTAATAGCGGAGAACAAACGTAGAGATTATGGTCGGGTACGAAACCACCACAAAGCTATTCTTTCGGATCGATCTATAAAAGAATTCGTACTAGAATAACACCTTAAGATACAAATGAACCAAAACCCTAATGTCACCTAGATACTCCATTGTCACCTCAAGTATCCGTGGGCATGATTATACGATATGCATCACACAATCTCAGATTCATCCAACCAACATAAAAGTACTTCAAAGAGTGCCCCAAAGTTTCTACCGGAGAGTCAAGAACGTGTGCCAACCGCTATGCATAGGTTCCCAAGTTTCACGAAACCCGCAAGTTGATCACCAAAACATACATCAAGTGCCACATGATATCCCATTGTCACCACAGATAATCACGGCAAGACATACATCAAGTGTTCTCATAAAGACTCAATCCGATAAGAAAACTTCAAAGGGGAAACTCAATTCATCACAAGAGAGTAGAGGGGGAGAAACATCATAAGATCCAACTACAATAGCAAAGCTCGGGATACATCAAGATCGTGCCATAGATGGAACACGAGAGAGAACATGAGAGAGAGAGAGAGAGATCAAATACATAGCTACTGGTACATACCCTTAGCCCCGAGGGTGAACTACTCCCTCCTCGTCATGGGTAGCGCCGGGATGATGAAGATGGCCTCCGGTGATGGGATCCCCCTCTGGCAGGGTGCCGGAACGGGGTCCCGATTGGTTTTTGGTGGCTACAGAGGCTTGCGGCGGCGGAACTCCCGGTCTATCTTCTGTTCTGGAAGTTTTAGGGTACGTAGGTACATATGGGTGCAGGGAGAATGTCGGTGGAGCTAAGAGGGCCCCACGAGGCAGGGGGCGCCCAGGGGGGAGGGCGCGCCCCCCACTCTCATGAGCACCTGTCGTATCTTCTGACGT
Source organism: Aegilops speltoides (assembly GCA_021437245.1). Classification (NCBI taxonomy): domain Eukaryota; kingdom Viridiplantae; phylum Streptophyta; class Magnoliopsida; order Poales; family Poaceae; genus Aegilops; species Aegilops speltoides. The sequence continues at coordinate 206,680,581 of CM038141.1, forward strand.
GGGGTCCAAGTCCATCAGGTGGGTTTCCTTCCAAAAATAACTTCTCCAGTTGATTTCTTTCCGTTTTGACTCCGTCTGATATTCCTTTTCCTCGAAACACTAAAATAGGCATAAAACAGCAAATCTAGGCTGGGCCTTCGGTTAATAGGTTAGTCCCAAAAGTAATATAAAAGTGGATAATAAAGCCCAATATTGCCTAAAACAGTAGATAAAGTAGGATGGAGCAATCAAAAATTATAGATACGTTGGAGACGTATCAAGCATCCCCAAGCTTAATTCCTGCTCGTCCTCGAGTAGGTAAATGATTAAAAGAATTTTTGATGCGGAGTGATACTTTGGCATAATTTCAATGTAAATCTTCTTAATTGTGATATGAATATTCAGATCCGAAAGATTCAAGACAAAAGTTCATATTGACACAAAAATAATAATACTTCAAGCATACTAATCAAAGCAATCATGTCTTCTTAAAATAACATGGCAAAAGAAAGTTCATCCCTACAAAATCATACAGTTAGGCTATGCTTTATTTTCGTCACACAAAGATGTTCCCAACTTCTATACCCCCGATGACAAGCCAAGCAATTGTTTCATACTTAAATAATCTCAAACTTTCTCAACCTTCACGCAATACATGAGCATGAGCCATGGATATAGCACTATGGGTGGAATAGAATATGATGACGGGGATTGTGTGGAGAAGACAAAAAAACAAAAAGTCTCACATCAACTAGGCGTATCAACGGGCTATGGAGATGCCCATCAATAGATATCGATGTGAGTGAGTAGGGATTGCCATGCAACGGATGCACTAGAGCTATGAATGCTCAACAAAAGAAAACTAGTGGGTGTGCATCCAACTCGCTTGCTCACGAAGACCTAGGGCATTTGAGGAAGCCCATCGTAGGAATATACAAGCCAAGTTCTATAATGAAAAATTCCCACTAGTATGAAAAGGACTACTTATGAGACTCACTACATGAGGAACAAGGTGCTACTTTGAAGCACAATATATGAGACTCACTACATGAAGAACAAGGTGCTACTTTGAAGCACAAGTGTGGAAAAAGAGATAGTAGCATTGCCCTTTATTTATTTATTTTTTTATTTTTTTGGGCCTTTCTTTTTTCTTTTGGCCTTTCTTTTTTTTCACTTTTTTTGGGCCTTTCTTTTTTTTGGCCTTTCTCTTTTTTTGTGCAATGCTCTAATAATGATGATCATCACACTTTCATTGATTACAACATATGAATTACAACTCGAAACTAGAACAAGATATGACTCTATATGAATGCCTCCGGCGGTGTACCGGGATGGTGCAATGAATCAAGAGTGGCACGTATGAAAAATAATGCATGGTGGCTTTGCCACAAATACAATGTCAACTACATGATCATGCAATGGCAATATGACAAAAGTAATGTATGTCATGATGATGATGGAAGTTGCATGGCAATATATCTCAGAATGGCTATGGAAATGCCATGATAGGTAGGTATGGTGGCTGTTTTGAGGAAGATATAAGGAGGTTTATGGGTGATAGAGCGTATCGTATCACGGGGTTTGGATGCACCAGCGAAGTTTGCACCAACTCTCAAGGTGAGAAAGGGCAATGCATGGTACCGGAGAGGCTAGCAAAGGTGGAAAGGCGAGAGTGTGTATAATCCAAGGACTCAACATTAGTCAAAAGAACTCAGAAGTCATCAAAAATCAAGTACTACGCACATGCTCCTAGGGGGATAGGTTGGTAGGAAAAGACCATCGCTCGTCCCCGACCGCCACTCATAGGGATGCACAAGCCAGGTACACTTCATGTTTCAAATTTGTTACACAACTTTAACCATACGTGCATGCTACGGGACTTGCTAACTTCAACACAAGCATTCTTTGAATTCATAATCACCCAACTAGCACGACTTTGATATTATCACCTCCATATCTCAAAACAATTATCAAGCATCAAACTTTTCTTAGTATTCAACACACTCATAAGAAAGTTTCACATATCTTGAATACCAAGTATATTAACATTAAGCAAATTACCATGCTATTAACAACTCTCAAAATAATCTAAGTGAAGCATGAGAGATCAATAGTTTCTTTAAAACAAATCCACCACCGTGCTCTAAAAGATATAAGTGAAGCACTAGAGCAAATGACAAACTACTCCGAAAGATATAAGTGAAGATCAATGAGTAGCTAAATAATTTTGCAACTATGCGAAGACTCTCTCTCATTTAATAATTTCAGATCTTCATACTTTATTCAAACAGCAAGCAAAGCTAAAGAAAACTACAATGCAAGGATAGCACAACTCATGTGAAGAAGCAAAAACTTAGGCTCAACCGATACTAACCGATAGTTGTTTGAAGAAGAAAGGTGGGATGCCTACCGGGGCATCCCCAAGCTTAGAATCTTGAGACTTCTTGAAATATTATCTTGGGGTGCCTTGGGCATCCCCAAGCTTGAGCTTTTGTGTCTCCTTAATTCCTCTCATATCATGGTTTCTCTTTTTATAAAAAGCTTCATTCACAACAAACTCAACAAGAACTCGTGAGATAGGTTAGTATAAACCAATGCAAAACCTTATCATATTATACTGTAACAAATCACTTAAATTATTATTCAACATTGAATACTAAATGCCTCTCCATATTTAATACTCCTATCATCAAATAGAATCATTAAACAAGCAAACATATGCAAACAATGCAACCATAACAGCAATCTGTCAAAACAGTACAGTCTGTAAAGAATGCAAGAGTATCAATACTTCCCTGACTCCAAAAATTCTGAACTAAAATTCCCACTGTAATAAATTTATGAGAGCTCATTATGCAGAAAGATTCAACATTATACCACTCTCTGACTTTTCTAGGAAATTTTTGCAACAGCGGTAAACTTTCTGTTTTCAAACAGCAACATGTATACTAGCAAAATAAGCATGGCAAAGGCTATCCTTGACTTGTTTATCGAAACTAAAGATGCAAAACATTATTGTAACTAACAGCAAGCAAAAACTAATCAAAAGAAATTTACGCTCCAAGCAAAACACATATCATGTGGTGAATAAAAATATAGCTCCAAGTAAAGTTACCAATGAACGAAGACGAAAGAGGGGATGCCTTCCGGGGCATCCCCAAGCTTAGTTGCTTGGTTGTCCTTGAATATTACCTTGGGGTGCCTTGGGAATCCCCAAGCTTAGGCTCTTTCCACTCCTTATTCCATAGTCCATCGAATCTTTACCCAAAACTTGAAAACTTCAACCACACAAAACTCAAAACAAAACTCGTAAGCTCCGTTAGTATAAGAAAATAAAACCACCACGTATGTACTGTAATGAACTCATTCTAAATTCATATTGGTGTAATATCTACTGTACTCCAACTTATCAATGGTTCATACCCTCCGATACTACTCATAGATTCATCAAAATAAGCAAACAACATAGTGAAAACAGAATCTGTCAAAAACAGAACAGTCTGTAGTAATCTGTATAAAAAGTATACTTCTGGAACCCCAAAAATTATGAAATAAATTTCTGGACCTGAGAAATATGTCTATTAATCATCTGCAAAAATAATCAACCTAAAATCACTCTCCAGTAAAAAACGGCAGCTAATCTCGTGAGCGCTAAAGTTTCTGTTTTTCACAGCAAGATCATATAAACTTCACCCAAGTCTTCCCAAAGGTTATACTTGGCACTTTATTGAAACAAAAGCTATAAAACATGATTACTACAGTAGCATAATCATGTGTACACACAAAAACAGTAAGGACAAATATTGGGTTGTCTCCCAACAAGCGCTTTTCTTTAATGCCTTTCAGCTAGGCATGATGATGACAATGATGCTCACATAAAAGATAAGAATTGAAACATAACGGGAGCATCATGAAGCATATGACTAGCACTTTTAAGTCTAACCCACTTCCTATGCATAGGGATTTTGTGAGCAAACAACTTATGGGAGCAATAACCAACTTGCATAGGAAGGTAAAACAAACATAACTTCAAGATTTTAAGCACATAGAGAGGACACTTGACATTATTGCAATTCCTACAAGCATATGTTCCTCCCTCATAATAATTTTCAGTAGCATCATGAATTAATTCAACAATATAACCAACACCTAAAGCATTCTTTTCATGATCTACAAGCATAGAAAATTTACCACTCTCCTCATAAGCAAACTTCTTCTTTATGGCATACGTATCATCACAATAATCATCATAGATAGGAGGCATGATTTCATCACAGTAAATTTGCTCATCAAAGCTTGGGGGACAAAAAATATCATCTTCATCAAACATAGCTTCCCCAAGCTTGTGGCTTTGCATATCATTAGCATCATGGATATTCAAGGAATTCATCCTAACAACATTGCAATCATGCGTACCATATAAAAACATTCTATAGATTTCTTCTTCTAGCACTTGAGCACAATTTTCCTTTCCATCATACTCACGGAAGATATTAAAAAGGTGAAGCGTTTGAGACAAACTCAATTCCATTTTTTTAGTTTTTCTTTTATAAACTAGACTAGTGCTAAAACAAGAAACGAAAAGATTCGATTGCAAGATCTAAAGATATACCTTCAAGCGCTAACCTCCCCGGCAACGGCGCCAGAAAAGAGCTTAATGTCTACTACACAACCTTCTTCTTGTAGACAATGTTGGGCCTGCAAGTGCACAGGTTTGTAGGACAGTAGCAAATTTCCCTCAAGTGGATTACCTAAGGTTTATCAATCCGTAGGAGGCGTAGGACGAAGATGGTCTCTCTCAAACAACCCTGCAACCAAATAACAAAAAGTCTCTTGTGTCCCCAACACACCTAATACAATGGTAAATTGTATAAGTGCACTAGTTCGGCGAAGAGATGAAGATACAAGTGCAAAATAGATAATAGATATGGGTTTTTGTAATCTGAAATAATAAAAACAGCAAGGTAGCGAGCGATAAAAGTGAGCGTAAACGGTATTGCAATGATAGGAAACAAGGCCTAGGGTTCATACTTTCACTAGTGCAAGTTCTCTCAACAATAATAACATAGATAGAACATATGACAATCCCTCAACATGCAACAAAGAGTCACTCCAAAGACACTAATAGCGGAGAACAAACATAGAGATTATTGTCGGGTATGAACCACCACAAAGCTATTCTTTCGGATCGATCTATAAAAGAGTTCGTACTAGAATAACACCTTAAGATACAAATCAACCAAAACCCTAATGTCACCTAGATACTCCATTGTCACCTCAAGTATCCGTGGGCATGATTATACGATATGCATGACACAATCTCAGATTCATCCAACCAACATAAAAGTACTTCAAAGAGTGCCCCAAAGTTTCTACCGGAGAGTCAAGAACGTGTGCCAACCCCTATGCATAGGTTCCCAAGTGTCACGAAACCCGCAAGTCGATCACCAAAACATACATCAAGTGGCACATGATATCCCATTGTCACCGCAAATAATCACGGCAAGACATACATCAAGTGTTCTCATAAAGACTCAATCCGATAAGAAAGCTTCAAGGGGGAAACTCAATTCATCACAAGAGAGTAGAGGGGGAGAAACATCATAAGATCCAACTACAATAGCAAAGCTCGGGATACATCAAGATCATGCCATAGATGGAACACGAGAGAGAACACGAGAGAGAGAGATCAAACACATATCTACTGGTACATACCCTCAACCCCGAGGGTGAACTACTCCCTCCTCATCATGGATAGCGCCGGAATGATGAAGATGGCCTCCGGTGATGGGATCCCCCCGGCGGTCTTGCCGCACGGGTCCCGATTGGTTTTGGTGGCTACAGAGGCTTGCGACGGCGGAACTCCCGATCTATCTTCTGTTCTGGAAGTTTTAGGGTATGTAGGTATATATGGGTGCAGGGAGAATGTCGGTGGAGCTACGGGGCCCCACGAGGCAGGGGGTGCGCCCAGGGGGGAGGACGCGCCCCCCACCCTCGTGAGAACCTCCCGTATCTTCTGACGTGGGGTCCAAGTCCATCAGGTGGGTTTCCTTCCAAAATAACTTCTCCTGTTGATTTCGTTCCGTTTTGACTCCGTCTGATATTCCTTTTCCTCGAAACATGAAATAGGCATAAAACAACAAATCTGGGCTTGGCCTCCGGTTAATAGGTTAGTCCCAAAAGTACTATAAAAGTGGATAATAAAGCCCAATATTGCCTAAAACAGTAGATAAAGTAGCATGGAGGAATCAAAAATTATAGATACGTTGGATACGTATCAGTTGGCTAACCCGGTGCTAGTGCTTAAGAAGAATGGCACCTGGCGCATGTGTGTGGATTGAACGGACTTAAACAAGGCTTGTCCAGCTGATCCTTTTGCTCTCCCTCGTATTGATCAAATAATAGATGCCATGCCCTGTTGTGAGCGCTTGAGCTTTTTGGATGCTTATTCTGGTTATCATCAGATCAAGATGGCAGTTAAGGACCAGGAGAAGACAACTTTCATTACTGCCTTTGGAGCCTTCTGCTATGTGTCTATGCCTTTTGGGCTCAAGAGTGCCCAGGCGACTTATCAGCGACGTGTGCAGAATTGTCTTCACAGTCAGATTGGGCGCAACGTTCATGCTTATGTGGACGACATTGTGGTGAAGTCCAGAGAGAAGGAAACATTGATAGATGATTTGAAGGAAACCTTTGATAATCTCTGGGTCTACAAGATGATGCTTAACCCGGCCAAGTGCGTTTTTGGTGTGCCAGCAGGGAAGGTTTTCGGTTTTCTGGTCTCTAACAGAGGCATTGATGCTAACCCCGAGAAGATCAAGGCCATCACCTCCGTGGCCAAGCCGGCGTGTATCAATGATGTTCAGCGTCTGGCGGGTCGTATTGCTGCCTTAAGCCGGTTCATAAGCCGGTTGGGTGAGAAGGCTATACCACTGTATCAGATGATGAAGAAAACAGATAACTTCGTCTGGAGTGATGCTGCTAATGACGCGTTTTTGGACTTGAAGAGTCAGCTAGCTGAGCCGCCAGTTCTTGCTGCTCCCATTGATAAGGAGCCGCTATTGTTACATGTGGCTGCTAACACCCGTGTTGTCAGTGTGGCCATCGTGGTGGAGCGCAAGGAGGCTGGCAAGGAATATCCGGTTCAACGACCGGTTTACTACATCAGCGAGGTGCTTATTGAGTCCAAGCAGAGATATCCACATTGGTAGAAGCTCGTTTATGGGGTGTTCATGGCCAGCCGGAAGCTTAAGCAGTATTTTTTGGCTCATCCCATCGCTGTGGTCAGTTCTGCTCCGTTAGGAGATATTATTCAAAACAGAGAAGCCACAGGACGAGTCGCCAAGTGGGCCATTGAACTTGGGCCTGATGGTTTGAAGTATGTGCCACACACTGCTATCAAGTCTCAAGCACTGGTGGATTTCATCAATGACTGGACAGAGCTGCAGATGCCTGAAGAGAAGCCGGATAACACGTATTGGACTATTCACTTTGATGGGTCCAGGCAATTGGAGGGCTCGGGGGCTGGAGTTGTCTTAGCTTCCCCTCGAGGTGACAAATTTTGTTATGTGCTACGGTTGATGTTTCCCTGTACTAACAATGCAGCTGAGTATGAGGCCTTGCTCCATGGTCTTCGGATGGCTAAGGAGATGAACTTAAGCTGGGTAAGGTGCTTTGGCGACTCAGATTTGGTGGCTCAACAAGTCTCGGGCAAATGGGATTCCAAGGATCCCCTCATGGCGGCTTATCGCCGTGAAATTGATGCTGTTGCTGGGCACTTCAAGGGTTATCAAGTGGAGCGCATTGATCGTAGAAAGAATGAGGCGGCTGATGCTTTAAGCCGGCTGGGATCTCAACGTAAGCCTGTGCCACCTAACACTTTCTTGGATATTCTGCATAACCCTTCTGTTAAGTTGCCTACAGAGGAAGACCTGGTTGTTCCTGACCCGGAAGCACAATTGGTGGCGGCTCTTCATGTCATCCCAGATTGGACAGTGCCATATTTGGCTTATATGATCCGAGGCGAGTTACCTGAGGATGAAACCTTGGCCAGGCAGATAACCCGGTTGTCTAAGTCAATGACAATTGCTAATGGCAAGTTACATCATCGCAGTGTCACTAGGGCGTTTCAGCGTTCTGTCTCTCCTGAGGAGGGTCAAGAGGTTCTTCGTGAGATTCATGAAGGAGATTGTGGCCATCATGTCGGTTCAAAATCCCTTGTGGCCAAAGCTTTTCGTCATGGATTCTATTTGCTGACAGCTCACGATGATGCAGAGGATTAGGTCAGTAAATGTGATGGTTGTCAGAAATTTTCACGTTGAGCTCACGTGCCGGCTCAAGAATTGAGGATGATTCCAATTACTTGGCCGTTTGCAGTCTAGGGACTTGACATGGTTGGGCCTTTTAAAAGATCCAAGGATAAAAGACCCATCTCTTGGTGGCGGTTGACAAATTCACAAAGTGGGTTGAAGCAGAGCCGGTCAGTAAGTGTGACGCGGCAACAGCGGTTTAATTCATAGAACACTTATAACCCTTAGGAGTTCCTTTCTTTTTAGTAATGATTAAACTCCTAGGCAAGAAATCAAGATATTCGTTTGTACCAAAAGGTTCCTTAATGAAAGCGAAAAAAATTGGGATGGACACTTATTGATTTGAGATCCGCATTTTCCTTACTAGAAGATTCACCCTTATTTTTAGTAACATACATTAATTTAGCAATTTTGGTAGGAGGAGTTGGAGTATTTTTCACAGATGAAAAGGCAGACCCTAAGTTGGTAATAGTATCCTCAAGTTTACCGATTCTTCTGGAATCTTGATCTATTCTTTTGTTAACTATAGGTTCCTTCTCTTTAAAAAAATTCAAAGTAATTCCAACCTTAGATCCATATTGGGTAATTTGGTTGTGGATCTTTTTATCCAAATTTTCAATTAACTAAACAGTGGCAACTTTATTTTCAATAATTTCAAGCCTTTGCATCACATGTTCTAAAGTTAAAACAGTTCCATTAACCAAAAGAGGTGGTGGACCAAACAAATCTAACATAGCATTATAAGCATCAAAAGTATGGCTACCCAAAAAAATCCCTCCGATAATCGTGTCAAGAATGCATCTATTCCAAGGAGTAATGCCTACATAAAAATTGCGAAGAAGAACGAAAGTGGATTGCTTCCTAGTAGATCTATTTTGAGCATTGCAAATTCTATGCCAAGCATCTTTTAGATTTTCTCCCTCCCTTTGTTTAAAATTAAGAACTTCATGATCGGGAGTACTAACGATAATAAGAGGACTAGCCATGACGACGAGATAAATGATCTAACACACGAGCACACAAGAGGCAAGCGGAAAACAGGTGAACGGGGAAGAGAGGGCGAATAAAACGGCAAGGGTGAAGTGGGGGAGAGAAAAACGAGAGGCAAATGGAAAATAATGTAATGCGAGGGATAGAGTTTGTCATGGGTACTTGGTATGTATTTACTTGAGCGAAGACCTCCCCGGCAACGGCGCCAGAAATCCTTCTTGCTACCTCTTGAGCACTACGTTGGTTTTCCCTTGAAGAGGAAAGGGTGATGCAGCAAAGTAGCGTAAGTATTTCCCTCAGTTTCTGAGAACCAAGGTATCGATCCAGTAGGAGGCTACACACAAGTCCCTTGTACCTACACAAACAAATAAGAACCTCACAACCAATGCGATAAAGGGGTTGTCAATCCCTTCACATCCACTTGAAAAAGTGTGATCTGTAGAGATAATAAGATAAGATAAATATTTTTGGTATTTTTATGATATAGATTGGATAGTAAAGATTGCAAAATAAAGTAGATCGGAAACGTATATGATGGAAAATAGACCCGGGGGCCATAGGTTTCACTAGTGGCTTCTCTCAAGATAGCATAAGTATTACGGTGGGTGAACAAATTACAGTCGAGCAATTGATAGAAAAGTGCATAGTTATGAGAATATCTAGGCATGATCACGTATATAGGCATCATGTCTGTGACAAGTAGATCGAAACGATTTTGCATCTACTACTATTACTCCACGCAGCGCCGGTTATCCAGCATGCATCTAGAGTATTAAGTTCATAAGAACAGAGTAATGCATTAGGCAAGATGACATGATGTAGAGGGATAAACTCAAGCAATATGAAATAAACCCCATCTTTTTATCCTCGATGGCAACAATACAACACGTGCCTTGCTGCCCCTGTTGTCACTGGGAAAGGACACCGCAAGATTGAACCCAAAGCTAAGCACCTCTTCCATTGCAAGAAAGGTCAATCTAGTAGGCCAAACCAAAGTGATAATTCAAAGAGACTTGCAAAGATAACCAATCATACATAAAAGAATTCAGAGGAGATTCAAATATTTCTCATAGATAAACTTGATCATAAACCCACAATTCATCGGATCTCGACAAACACACTACAAAAAGAGTTACATCAAATAGATCTCCAAGAAGATCGAGGAGAACATTGTATTGAGATTCAAAGAGAGAGAGGAAGCCATCTAGCTAATAACTATGGACCCGAAGGTCTGTGGTAAACTACTCACACTTCATCGGAGAGGCCTTGGCGTTGATGTAGAAGCCCTCCGTGATTGATTCCCCCTCCGGCGGAGCACCGAAAAAGGCTCCAAGATGGGATCTCACGGGTACAGAAGGTTGCGGCGGTGGAAATAGGGTTTCATGGTGCTCCTGGATGTTTTCAGGGTATGCAAGTTTATATAGGCGAAGGAAGTCGGTCAGGGGAGCCACGAGGGGCCCACAAGGGCGGGGGGTGCGCCCACCCCCCTAGGGTGCGCCCTCCTGCCTTGTGGCCGCCTTGTTTACTTCTTGACGTCCACTCCAAGTCTCCTAGATTGCGTTTGTTCCAAAAATATCTCTCCTGAAGGTTTCATTCCGTTTGGACTCCGTTTGATATTCCTTTTTTGCGAAACACTAAAATAGGCAAAAAAACAGCAATTTGGGCTAGGCCTCCAGTTAATAGGTTAGTCCCAAAAATAATATAAAAGTGCTTAGTAAAGCCCATAAACATCCCAAACGGGTAATATAATAGCATGGAACAATCAAAAATTATAGATACGTTGGAGACGTATCAGTACTCCGGCTCATCCAGGATCAAACTGATATGTACAAGTTGTCCCCACCTTGGGAAGGGCCCTTTGTGGTCAGCAAGAATTTGAACAACGGGTCATACCACCTTATCGATGTTCGCGAGCACAAAGACTCACGTAAGTCGGAGGAGGAGACCCGTCGGCCTTGGAATATCGCTCATCTTCGGCCTTACTACACTTGAGCCACCGACTCTTATGATGTACATATTTTTGACGATGTATATATTATGATAATAAAGCAGGACCTCTGTCCTTTTCATCCTCAAACAATCATGTGTCTTTATCATCAAAATTTCAAAGACCATCGTGGGCTGATCGTATTTGGATCTAGCTTAACCCCTTTGGCACAGCTTCCTGGTCGTATTCAAATCATAGTTGTCCTAAACCTCTTGATCATTTGGGGGCTGGATCATATTCGAATCATAGCTTAACCCCTTTTGGTCCGACCCTGATCGTATTCAAATCAGAGTCGTTAAAAATTTTGACCACTGGGGGCAGATCGTATTCGAATCTAGCTTAACTCCTTTGGCATAGCTTCCTAATCGTATTCGAATCGTAGTGTTCAAACAATTTGATCATTTGGGGGTTGGATCATATTCGAATCTAGCTTAACTCCTTTGGCATAGCTTCCTAATCGTATTCGAATCGTAGTGTTCAAACAATTTGATCATTTGGGGGTTGGATCATATTCGAATCATAGCTACACCTGTCGTGGTTCTAAGTCTGACAGTAGAGTGGGGGGTAGGTATGGAGAGGCAAGGTCCTAGCTATGGAGAGGTTGTGAACACAAGTGATGTACGAGTTCAGACCCTTCTCGGAGGAAGTAAAAGCCCTACGTCTCGGAGCCCTGAGGCGGTCGACTGGATTATCAGTGTAGATATTACAAGAGTGCGAACCCCTCTGCCTGTGGAGGGGGGTGGCTTATATAGAGTGCGCCATGACCCCAGCCAGCCCACATAATGGAGAGGTTAAAGTACATTAAGCCTGGGGCGTTACTGGTAACGCCCCTCATAAAGTGCCTTAACTATCATTAAGTCTATTCAATTACAGGCCGTTGCGGAGTGCCTTCCGACCTTCTGGTGGTCGAGTGTATCTTCATGGTCGAGTGAGTCTTCCATGGTCGAGTCCTTCTAACCAGTCGAGTGGATTTCTCGTTGGTCGACTGGGAGGTGATCTCTTCTAAGAGTGTCCTTGGGTAGGACGTTTAGGTCAGGTCTATGACCCTACCCTAGGTACATGAATCCATCATTAGCCCCCGAATGGATTGAGGCTTGAGTGAGGAAGGAGTTGATGTTGTTCCGATTGAACTTTGGCATGCTAGTTATGTGCCTTCTTCGATCAAGATTTTCTTTGTTGGTGACGAGCAACTTTTCTTCAGTCGACTCGATCCATTCTCGTTCTTTCGTCGAGTCATCTTTTATACTTCGCTGTTCCCGAGCGATGGATCGCAGGAAATCTCGCACTTGACAGACCGATCTGCCGCTCGCGGATTTCGCGGGATACGAAATTTGGGGAAGCGCGCGAAGCGGAACGGACCGCGGCGCTCGGACGGGACGGGACATGGACGCCTCGATCTCTGCGCCGCTTTTTCCGCCACGTATCGTGTCAATGCAACTGTTTTGGGATATGATTGGATCCTCCGGGTCCACCTGTCATCCACTCGGAAGGGACGTTATAAATGCGATTTGTGAGGGCTTCTGCACAGTACCTTGTTCTTCCTCCTCTGCTCTCTTTGCCTCCGCCCAATGCAACCGCTGTCGCCTCCGCAACTCTCTCTCTCGCGCACTTCGCCGGCGGCCATGGGCAAGGAGAAGACGGCGGCGCTGGAACACGTGAAGAAGGCGTCGGCGGTGGAGAAGGCGTCGGCGGCTGAGAAGGCGAAGGGGAGATCCACCAGCCGCAGTGGGTCTTCGTCAAGATCCCGCTTGCCAAAGGGCTGGGTCCAGGGAGATTGGATCCAGTCGACCATCAGGGAGAAGGATCTCCTCGATATGGCTGACGACGGGCTGATCCCCCATGGCGCCGCAAGGCTTCCCGGCAAAGAGTGGCAGCCTCAGCCGGAGGAGGGTGAGTGTGTGCTCCTGGCCACCCATGTTGATCGAGGATTTTCCCCCGCGAAAGTGTTTTCTTTCGTGGCTTTTTGAACTTCTTTGGGGCCCAGCTCCATCATTTTACTCCAAACTCCATCGTAGATCTTGCTGCATTTGTATCCATGTGTGAAAACTTCCGGGCTGTCGATCGCCTTGACCGGGATTGTTCAAGCACATCTTCACATGTCGTTCTCGGTCGTGAAGAAAGCGAGTCCAGGAGATGAGAAAACCCAAGTGGTCCAGATGTGCGGGGGCTTAGGAATCCAAGTGAGGAATAAGAGCACCTTCCCAGCTATGTCTTTTCCCGAGTCGGTCAGGGGCTGGCAGTCGACCTGGTTTTACTGCCAGAACGAGCCGACGCCTGGTCAGTCGAGTGGACTCCCTCCATTCACCATGAGTCGAGTGAACAAACCCTCCTCCCTGAAGGTGGTTCCGGAGGAGAGAGCTGACGTGAGGATATTGATGGACAGCGTGGTGCAGTTGGTTCGGGACGGCGTGACTGGCATGGACCTCTTGGAGGTTTTCCTTCGAGGCGATCCAACCTCTTCATTCCGAGCCACCGCATGTGGCTGTATCATGGAACCAAGACGAGACTCGAGTCCACCCGGAGGCAGTCGACGACGCCATAGTGGAAAGGTGGATGGCCGCGATCACTGGAAACAAGGACAATCCTCGTGGATCCCGGAGGATTTCTCCACTCGACCATCACAGCGTTCCAGATAAGGTATATTTACTCTGTCTTCCATTGTATGTCTGTTGAATGTGTTTCTGTATGTCCTGCAATTTGGTCGATTGAACTTTGTCTTGACGCTTTCCAGGCCCTTACCGAGCTGTACTCAATGCCCAACGGAGCTCAGGCTTCGACTGAGGAGGGAGAAGCTAGCGGGGGTGAGAGCGAGGAAGAGTGGGATTCAGACGCCGTTGAGGATGACGATGATGACGACGACGATGATGAGGATGAAGAAGAGGAGGAGGAGGAAGAGGTTGCACCACCGTGCTCGGAAAGGCGGTCGAAACTTGTTCATGACCCTTCGACTGAACGCGGTAAGGGAGTCGCGACTGCTTTGCAGTCGACCAAGCGCCCTCGGACCGCTTCTCCGGTGCCGACTGAGAAGGCGCCGAAGCAGTCGAAGGTAGCTCCATCGAAGCCAACCAAGCCTCTGCCAAAAATGAAGGTGTCCATCCCCACCATATCAAGGTAAACGTATTACTTGAGTCTTCCTGTTTTGTACAAGCTTTATCTCTGGTTGATACTTGAATTAATCGACTGATTCTTTGGAACTTTAGTGCGGCGACTTCCGAAACCTCAGGCAAGGCCGAGGACCATGAGATGGAGGACGCGGCGACCTCAAATCCTGGTATTGTATCCTTGATTCTGTTCTCAGTCGACTGACCCATAGTTTCTAACTTTGATTATTTTTGAAGCTCCAACCAATGATATTATCACCCTTCCTGATGATGATGAGGATGAAGAACCATTGAGGTATAGGAGGAGCAGGAAGGCATCCACTGGCAAAGCAGCCCAAGATGTGACGGCGCCCGAGACTGTTGCAACGGAGGGGGAGATCACCACTCGACATACCGTGTCCTTCGCAGTACCGTTGACGAGTGCTCAACCCACTTCGTCGAGTGCTGGGCAACCTTCGCTCTTCACCACGCACCACGTCCCGGAGGACCAAGCTAGTGCTGCTAAGGAGGCGATACGCCAAGCAGGAATCATGATGGAGCAGGTGAAGATCGTCCGGGACGCAAGCCAAGCAGCTTATGACGCTAGCTCCGCTCTTCAAAGCAATGTTCAGGTCAGTCGACCACCGCCTGTTCTGTTAGGATATGCTATCAAAACTTCTTTTCTTTCTGAAATCCATAGCAGTCACCCACTGGGTGTGTTGATAAAAACTCCGTGAGAGCGGGGGCACGCTGAGTGCACCCGCTGGGTGTAGTCCCCAAGGCTAAGGTCGACTGCTGGCAGTCGGCCTTAGGCTTTACAAGTAAATATTGATCATCATTCGACTAAAATGAATGGGTTTCTGAAACCAATGGGGGCACGCTGAGTGCACCCACCGGTGTAGTCCCGAGATCGTGGTCGATCACGGGCGCTTGATTACAGTCTGAAGAAGCTTTGGTCGACTGGTCGACTTTTGTTTTTGGTCGATTGGTCGACTCTGTCTTGAATAGGACCAGTGGGGGCACGCTGAGTGCACCCACTTGGTGTAGTCCCCGAGACTACGGTCGAATGCTTGCATTCGACTGTGGTCTTAGAAACGTATGATTTTTCTCTTATTCACTCGAAGTGAATCATCTCTTGACATTTTGTCGATTGATTCTTCGTAGAAATCCTGTGATCTTGCGGCGCTCTATACTGAACTGGAGCAGAAGCATATTCAGCTCGAGTTGGACTTGAAGCTAGTGCAGGAGAATCACGAAGGCGAAGGAGGAGACCAAAGGTATGTTCGGTGAGACTTGACGACTCCTTTCTTCCCCCGTCTTTTTCAAATCTGACTTTGCTGTAATTTACAGGCAAGGTGAAGGAGGCCCAAAGGAAGAAGGATCTTGAGTTGTGCGAGAAGATCAAGCTTGCCGACGAGAAGTTAGCCTCGACCACCAAGCTCGAACAGACAACACCAATCAAGGCTGCTCGGCCATTGCCACCAAGGATGTCGACCGATCGAAAGTCGACAAGACCACTCTGACTGAGAAGATCAACCAGTTGACTGGGAGGAAGAATGACCTGGAAGGCTTCCTGGGTGGTCTTGCTAAGAAATTGTTCCTTATGCTCGAAGGTAGTCTTTTACGCTCGACCAATTCTTTCAACTGTGATGTTTCCATTCGACCATCGTCTTGACTCGGGGTTTTGTCTTTGCAGAATTCTGTCGCAACTTTGAAGAAGAAACCAGCCAGTTAGAGCTGAACATTGACCCTGTCAATTCTCCGGTGAATGATGAAGTTGCCATGAATGTCTTCCGACTGGAGTCCCGTGTTGCCGCTGTCGTGGACTACCTCGCAAGGCTGAAGGTTGCTACATCCCGCATCGACTCGACGCTCTGGCCCGGGGCAACACTCCAAAATGACCTCGAGTCGCTGATGGCTCGATTGAACGCCGTCCCTGACCGAGTGCAGGAGTGGAAGAAGTCCTCGGCTCGGTGCGGCGCAGATGTCGCCCTGTGCCTGGCGCGAGTCCACTACAAGGATGCACGAGAGGATAAGCTGGCGGCTCTTCGAGTGGCCAACACCAAGAAACACGACTTCCGGTCCTTCATGGAAACTTTCATCGCTGCTGCTACACGGATCGCAGATGGGATCGACCTCGACGAGTTCGTTGCTCCTTCCAGCCCTCCACAGGAGGGGTAAAAACCTTTCTTTAAGTCTGACACTTCAAATTTGCCTCGGTATGCCGAGTGGAATTGTAACCGGTAAAACCTTAACAGGCTTAGTGCCTGAGCACTCTTGGTTCCTTTAGGTATCGACCTAAACTTGGATTGGATGTTTGGACATGATTGCTTTTGGCTTGAATTGCCCTTTGCAGGTTCACAGCGAGATGCTTACTGCAGTCGACTTATTCCTTAGGCGAGCACTGGGCTGCAGCTAAGCCTCCGAGTGAGAGGTTTGCTCTTCACTCGGTAGGATTTCTTAAACCTTAGGCGAGCACTGGGCTGCAGCTAAGCCCCCGAGTGAGAGGTTTGCTCTTCACTCGGTAGGATTTCTTAAACCTTAGGCGAGCACTGGGCTGCAGCTAAGCCCCCAAGTGAGAGGTTTGCTCTTCACTCGGTAGGATTTCTTAAACCTTAGGCGAGCACTGGGCTGCAGCTAAGCCCCCGAGTGAGAGGTTTGCTCTTCACTCGGTAGGATTTCTTATACCTTAGGCGAGCACTGGGCTGCAGCTAAGCCCCCGAGTGAGAGGTTTGCTCTTCACTCGGTAGGATTTTCGTTGTATTTGTGGCGAAGCTCGGAGGAGAGGGCCGCAGACAACCTGCACCTCGTCCTCTTTGCGAGCGCACATCATACTTAAGGTGTAGCTCGGAGGAGAGGGTCACAGTCAACCTGCGCCTCGTCCTCCTTGCGAGCGTACGTTGTACTTATGGTGTAGCTCGGAGGAGAGGGCCGCAGTCGACCTGCGCCTCGTCCTCCGTGCGAGCGTACGTTGTACTTAGGCGAGCACTGGGCTGCAGCTAAGCCTCCGAGTGGAAGTCTGGCTTATCACTCGGTAGGAATTTTAATAACTTAGGCGAGCACTGGGCTGCAGCTAAGCCCCCGAGTGAAAGTCTGGCTTACCACTCGGTAGGATTTTTAATAACTTAGGCGAGCACTGGGTTGCAGCTAAGCCTCCGAGTGGAAGTCTGGCTTACCACTCGGTAGGATTTTTATACCTTAGGCGAGCACTGGGCTGCAGCTAAGCCTCCGAGTGGAAGTCTGGCTTACCACTCGGTAGGATTTGTACAAACTTAGGCGAAACGGATTCGCGACTAAGCCACCCACTGGGGGAAACTGGACGAAAAAAAAGTGACAAAAATTATGAAGGAATTATGGCACTATTATTTCGAACTTCATGAACTACAGAAGTATTTTATTACAACTCATCCGAGTGAAAAAACTTTAAGTGTAAAACGGGCGGAGCAGATCCGCATTCCAAGCTCGGGGCTCTTCGATATTGTGTTCAACGTTGTAGAGACGATATGCCCCGTTGTGGAGAACCTTGGTGATGATGAAGGGTCCTTCCCAAGAAGGAGCGAGTTTATGTTGTTTCTGCTGATCCACTCGGAGAACTAGATCCCCTTCCTGGAAGGCCCGACCTCTCACATTTCTGGCGTAAAGTCGACGCAAGTCTTGCTGGTAGATGGTCGAGCGGATCAGAGCCATCTCCCTTTCCTCCTCTAAGAGGTCGACTGCGTCCTGACGTGCCTGCTCAGCTTCTGCTTCGTTGTAGAGTTCAATTCGGGGAGCGTTGTGAAGAAGATCACTCGGCAGGACTGCATCAGCTCCATAGACCAAGAAGAATGGAGTTCTGCCGGTCGACCGATTAGGTGTGGTCCGCAATCCCCAAAGCACTGAAGGGAGTTCGTCGACCCATGCTCCAGCCGCATGCTTAAGATCTCGCATCAGTCGGGGTTTCAGACCCTTGAGGATTAAGCCATTGGCTCGTTCGCTGTCCATTCGATCATGGATGTGCGATCAAGCGTAGTCGACTCGAGTGCCTTGAGCGCTGCGTAAATCCTTGAATTCTTCTCGAGTCAAAATTTGACCCATTATCCGTGATAATGCCGTGCGGACTCCATATCGAACGTCGGCTCTCTGATGAAGGAAACAGCGGTACCGGCGTCAAGATTCTTGATGGGTTTAGCTTCAATCCACTTGGTGAACTTGTCGACTGCTACCAGTACATGCGTGAAACCACTACGACCCGTTCTCAAGGGACCGACCATGTCCAACCCCCATACTGCGAAAGGCCAGACGAGCGGAATGGTCTTCGTAGTCGACGCAGCTTGTGCGACATATTGGAGTAGAGTTGACATCCTTCGCACTTGTCCACTATTTCTTTCGCCATCTCATTCGCCTCGGCGGTAAAATCCAGCTCGGTATGCTTTGGCTACAATGGTCCGAGAGGACGCATGGTGACCACAGGTCCCCGAGTGGATATCATGGAGAATGACTCGACCTTCTTCTGGCATTATGCATTTTTGACCAACTCCAGTCGGGCTTTCCCTATACAGCTGTCCTTTGATAACGGTAAAGGCTTTGGATCGACGGATGATCTGCCGGGCCTCTTCCTCATCCTCTGGGAGTTCTTTTCTCAGGATATATGTGATATAGGGAATTGTCCAATCAGGAGTGACCACTAAAACTTCCATGACCAAGTCGACCACTGCCGGGACCTCAACCTCAGTCGGATCTGTGGCACTCTTGGGCTGTGGAGCTTCCTCTGTGAAGGGGTCTTCTTTAACTGATGGAGTGCGTATATGTTCCAAAAATACACCACTTGGAATGGCTTCTCTTTTGGAACCTATCTTTGCCAGATCATCTGCTGCTTGATTTTTCAGTCGGGGGATGTGATGGAGCTCCAACCCCTCGAACTTCTTTTCCAGCTTCCTCACTGCATTGCAAGATCCAAATCATGGCTGGGCTTCTCACGCCCCACTCCTTCATCACCTGGTTGACCACTAAATCTGAATCGCCATAAACCATCAAAGCACGGACGCCGAGTGAGATGGCCATGTGCAATCCATATAAAAGGGCCTCATACTCTGCCTCATTGTTGGAGGAATCAAAGTGAATCTGGAGCACATATCTAAGCTTGTCTCCTCAGGGGAAACCAGAACCACCCAAAGACCGAACCATTCAGCATCTTAGAGCCATCGAAGAACATGTTCCAATGCTCGAGTGAACTTCACCGGCTGTCTGTTGTTCAATCCACTCGGCGAGGAAATCTGCTATTGCACGGACTTAATGGCTTTCTTTGCCTCAAATTTGATATCAAGGGAAGAAGTTCAATTGCCCACTTCGCCACTCGACCGGTTGCGTCTCACAGTGCGAAATCTCGATAAAGGAGCGTCGGCGACGATCGTGATAGAGTGATCGAGAAATAATGAGCAACCTTCTTCGTGGTCATGTATATGCCATACACAAGCTTCTGATAATGAGGATATCTCTGCTTGGATGGAGTCAAGACTTCAGACAAATAATACACCGGGCGCTGAACTTTGAAGGCCTTTCCTTCCTCTTCCCGTTCGACCATAAGCACTATACTGACGACTTGTCCAGTGGCTGCGATATAAAGCAATAGAGGCTCTTTGCTGATTGGAGCAGCAAGCACCGGCTGGGTGGATAGCAGAGCTTTTAGCTCGGCAAACGCTGCATCAGCTTCTGGAGTCCACTCGAACTTGTCTCGCTTTCTTCATCGATCGGTAAAGAGGCAATGCCTTTTCACCGAGTCGTGAAATGAATCGACTTAAAGCGCCAAGCATCCAAGAAGCTTCGGACATCGTGCACTCGCACAGGGCGTTTCATTCGGAGAATAGTGCCGATCTTCTCTGGATTAGTGTCGATCCCTCGTTCGGAAACGAGAAAACCGAGTAATTTTCCACCAGGAACTCCGAATGTGCACTTTGAAGGATTGAGCTTGATATCGTACCTTCTGAGGTTGGCAAATGTTTCGGCGAGGTCAGCAAGCAGGTCGGAACCTTTTCGCGACTTAACGACGATATCATCCATATACGCTTCCACATTCCGACTGATTTGAATGAGAAGACACTTCTGAATCATTCGCATAAATGTGGCTCCGGCATTCTTGAGGCCGAATGGCATGGTGATATAGCAGAAGCACCCGAATGGAGTGATGAAAGCTGTTTTTATTTCGTCGGGTCCATATGACGGATCGATGATAACCGAATATGCATCTAGAAAAGACAATCTCTCACATCCCGCGGTCGAGTCAACAATTTGATCTATGCGGGAGAGGAAATGATCCTTCGGCAGGCCCGATTGATGTGCTTAAAGTCAATGCACATGCGGGCGAGTTGTCCTTCTTGGGAACCATGGCGACATTAGCGAGCCACTCGGAGTGGTATATCTCTCGGATAAATCCTGCGCCAACAATGAGCCACTTCTTCACCAATAGCTTTTCTCTTACGACGGCGGACCGCCAAGATGCTCTTTAACTGGTTTTGCTGACTTGTCGACTCGGGGCGATGCTCAGCCATCCCTCGAACACCCGGTATGTCACCGGCTTCCATGCGAAAATGTCCCGCTTCTCACGGAGGAACTGGATGAGCGCTTCTTCCTATTTCGGTCGAGTGTGGTGGAGATGTGGGTCGGGCTGCATTGGGGTCAGTCGGGTGAATATGAACTGGTTTCGTCTCACCGCACGGTCGAAATGCGAACTCGTGTCCGGCTTCTTGGACCGCAACAAATCACTTTCGGATCTGCGTTTTGCTTATATCCTTCAATTCGACCGCTGTCACTTGGGAGTCGGCAATCTTGAGCCCTTAAAAGCACTCTTTTCGCTTTTTCCGATCACGGTGACGGTGATCACTCCCTTGGGGCCTGGCATTTTCAGTTTGAGGTACACGTAACATGGTCGAGCCATGAATCGTGCATAGGCTGGCCTCCCCAAAATGGCGTGGTATGCACTCTGAAAATCCACAACCTCAAAGGTCAACTTTTCCTTGCGAAAGTGCTTGGAATCACCAAAAACCACGTCCAGAGCTATTTGGCCGAGTGAATTGGCCTTCTCCCCTGGTATGACTCCATGGAAACTCATGTTGCTGGTGCTCAGTCGGGACATCAGAATGCCCATCCCTTTCAATGTATCTGCATATAACAAGTTCAGCCCACTACCGCCATCCATCAGCACTTTCGTCAGTCGAGTGCCTTCGACAATTGGGTCGACCACCAACGCTTGCCGCCCAGGGGTGGCAATATGAGTCGGATGATCAGATTGGTCGAATGTGATGGGTGTTTGGGACCACTTCACGTAACTTGGCTTTACTGGGGCAACCATGTTCACCTCACGGTTAATGACTTTCAGTCGACTTTTGCTTTCCACATCCGCGAAGATCATCAGAGTGGAGTTGACGTGTGGATATTCTTCCTCACTGTCCTCTTTGTCTCCGGCCTTGTCTGGCTCCTTCTCCTTGTCCTTAGACTGTTTTCCTGGCTTCGCCGGATCGAGTCGACCTTTGGCAGTGGTGTGCTTTGGGTAAATGATGTTGCCCTCTTCATCTTTCTTTGTGTGAATATGGCATGGCATATCCATCACATCGTTTCCTTCTTTATCCTTTACTTTCTTGGGATTCCAGGATCCTTTCGGCTTCCCCTTGAACTTCCCCTGAGTGACGGCCAGGGCCTCTCCAGGAGCTGCTGGCTCGGCTTTCCGCTTCTGTTTCCGACTGGAATTTCCCTTCTCCGGCTGACTTGGCTTATACTTGCCGCTTCGGAGTCGGTCTTCTTCCTCGCCGTTGGCGTACTTGGTAGCAATCTCCATCATTCGACTCAAGGTCATGTCGCCGGTTCGACCGAACTTCAGACTCAATTCTCTATTCTTGACGCCATCTTTGAAGGCGCAAACTGCCTGATGGTCCGACACATTCTCCACAGTATGGTGCAGAGTGATCCACCTCTGAATGTACTCTCGGAGAGTTTCATTGGTCTTCTGCACACAGACTTGCAGCTCTGTCAAGCCAGCCGGTCGCTTGCAGGTTCCTTCAAAAGTTCTAACGAACACTCGGGACAAATCTTCCCAAGTGTATATACTGCTAGGAGGTAACTGATTCAGCCATGCCCTGGCGGAACCTTCCAACATGAGGGGCAAATGCTTCATGGCCACCTCATCGTTCCCACCACCAATCTGAACAGCCACTCGGTAATCTTCAAGCCAGGTCTCGGGCTTGGACTCCCCAGTGAATTTGCTGACTCCTGTTGCCAACCTGAAATTGGGGGGATCACTGCGGCTCTGATAGCCCTGCTAAAACACTCCGGACCAGAAACATGCACTCGACTGCTCGTGGGTGCATCCCTCTCGGGTCCGCCTCGATGGGCTCTGTTCCGGTCGACCAAGCCTTGCACGATAATGGATCGCACGTCGAAGCCTGGTCCCCTGGGGCCGACTGGAACTCTTCGCCCCGTACTGAACTGACGTCTATCATCCTACCACCGAGGAGCGTAAGACCCTTCCCTCGGAGGGGAAATGGGCACTCGACGCCTGTCATCCCGGTCATGTCGGTCTCCATACTGATCTCGCCGGTTGTCGCGCCCCTCTCACCGCAGAGGCGATCGGGGACTGTGAGCCGACTGGACAATATTCGCAGCGACGGATCGACTGTGAATTCTGTTGCGCGACTGCGACACGGCTGAGTTCTGGTCTCCTGCTGCTCGGAGTAAATCTCTGATCTGCATCAAACCTCTCCCAGCCTCAGACTGAGAAGGCTGGATGGACTCTGCTATACGGGTTGCAACTGCTAAATTCTGAATTGGCGTGCGGTATACCTGAGTCGGCGGGAAGAGTCGACGTCGACTGGCTTCAGGAACTCGTTGCCGCACGCGCTCGTCGAGTGCTCGCTGAAGGTTCTCCAGGCGAGCGCGTTCGGCGACATTGGCCAAACGCGCCTCCTCCAAGGCGCGAGCCTCAAGGGTTTCTCCGGCGATGGGAGTATGCAGGGCATCCATGTTCCTGCGGCGAAGCTCTTCTCTCTGCAGAGAGTCGAGTGTCTCGGGCTGTTACTCCTCGTGCTCTTGCACGGGGTCGCCTCCTCCGGCTGCTCCGCCGCCATGGGCGAAGCCGGGAGGACTGCAGGGGCCGTCGACCATGAGGATTTCCGCCGCTGGATCACTGCTATCGCATTCGATGCGATCTCTCGGAGCTACCGACAGATCGAACAGGCCGTAGAGGGACTCGTCGGGCTCAATCGCCGCGACCTGGGCGATGGCTGTCTGGCGAGCCACCGCGTGCTTCACCCACCGCTAGAGCCTCGACCGACCAGAGCGCTTGCGCTGGTGGGAGACCGGGTGGGCGACCGATAAAGGAGTCGACCGATACGGGGTCGACGGTTGCCGCAGCAGAACGCCGCGGACACATGCGCGAAAGTGCGTCGCCCTGCGGACGGGGAGCGCCTCGATGTTGAGTGGAGCCTCTTGGAGCCATGCGGAGTCGTCGGCGACAAAGGTGAGAGCACCGAGACGGATCTCGCGCCCCTCAACCAAAACTCCAGCAGTCATCATGATGAAAGTAGTCGGAAGTACTGCAACTTCTCCACAAATCGCTAGAACACCTGCCCCACGGTGGGCGCCAACTGTCGTGGTTCTAAGTCTGACAGTAGAGTGGGGGTAGGTATGGAGAGGCAAGGTCCTAGCTATGGAGAGGTTGTGAACACAAGCGATGTACGAGTTCAGCCCTTTCGGAGGAAGTAAAAGCCCTCGTCTCGGAGCCCCGAGGCGGTCATTGGATTATCGGTGTAGATATTACAAGAGTGCGAACCCTCCTGCCTGTGGAGGGGGTGGCTTATATAGAGTGCGCCATGACCCCAGCCAGCCCACATAATGGAGAGGTTAAAGTACATTAAGCCTGGGGCGTTACTGGTAACGCCCCTCATAAAGTGCCTTAACTATCATTAAGTCTATTCAATTACAGGCCGTTGCGGAGTGCCTTCCGACCTTCTGGTGGTCGAGTGTATCTTCATGGTCGAGTGAGTCTTCCATGGTCGAGTCCTTCTAACCAGTCGAGTGGATTTCTCGTTGGTCGACTCGGAGGTGATCTCTTCTAAGAGTGTCCTTGGGTAGGGCGTTTAGGTCAGGTCTATGACCCTACCCTAGGTACATGAATCCATCAACACCCTTTTGGTCCGACTCTGATCGTATTTGAATTAGAGTTGTTAAAAGAAGTCTCAAGGTCACTTGGGGGCTTCCTGTTCAAACATAGGTGTCATTCACCAAAGAGATCATAGCTGTCGGTACCCACTTGATCGGCGCAATGCCAAAAGCCACTTGGGGGGCTTCCTGTTCAAACATAGGTGTCACTCACCAAAGTGAACATAGCCATTAACCCTTTTGGTCAGGCTTACTGATCGTATTCGAATCAGAAGCCTCGTGTTTTTTCTCTCCCTGTCGATTTAAGTCTTTTTAACACGGTTTTCTGGTTTCTTTAATACTTTTTTGCTTACGTCTGAAGCATATATGTGGTTTCAATCAACCCGACTTGACTTTGGACGATAAGTCGCTAGCATATGAGAATCATCAAACACTTTGATGCGGAGCATCCTTCCATCATCCCCATGGACTCTACATCAACACATCCAACCCCACAAGGACCTATGACTCGAGCACGTGCAAGAGCTCTTGAAACAGAGTTGACATCACTCCTCTCACAATTCCCTTTCGATTCACATGAGACATGGTTACTACCTCAAATGGAAACGCTATGCATACTCAGGTACCAAGGAGTTAACCGCGAAGAAGATAGGAAGCAAGGAGAACCGGAAGCGGAAGACATGCATGAAGACGGAGAGGAAAAGCACCAAGGCCCAGGATGGCCGGACGATCCGGACGGCGGCCCGGACGATCCGGACAGAGCCCGGACGATCCAGACCCCGGCCCGGACGATCCGGCTAACTCACCCCGAAGACACCCAAAGCTCACACCTGAAGCCGGATCATCCGGACCCAGTCCCGGATCATCCGGACCCTGCCCGGACGTCCGGACCACCAGCCGGACATCCGGCCCTGCGCCGCCACCAGCCGGGCATCCAGCTCATCCGGGCCTCCACCCGGACCATCCGAACCAGCCCGGATCATCCGGCTCCACCTACGGATCATCCGGCCAGCGCCTGCGCGCGCGTGTTGGGCTGAGCCCATGTACCCCTTCGCCCCTTAGCCTATAAATAGGACTCCTCCTCCTCCCTTTGAGACTTAGCATTGGATTAGCTCATATTTGTGTGAGAGCCTTTGCTCATCCACTTGGATACTTCTCCTTGGAGATCACGACCTCTTCGGAGAAGATCCCCCAAGCGGATTCAAGACCCCTTCTAGGGAAGAACATCAAGGCCTCCTCTTGGAGAAGAACGGTTCCTTTGTATCCTTACCTTTGTTGATCTGGAACCATGTGCTACCTTCTGTGTGTGATGATCTAGCGCTTGTGTGATCGATTCCTTGTTGGTTGAGTGATTCTCTCTCGTTTTCCCCGTGTTTTCCCTTTGTGCTTCCGCGTGTTCTTCGTGATTCCCCGTAGGATCCACTCCAAACGTGAAAGATCGACGCTATAGGGTTCCACCCTACATCACACTTGGAAGTTTTGGCTTCTAAAGGTTGGATTATCACCCTTTACTGCACATGTCATGTAAACCGGCAGTACAAATTTAATATCACAGGTATGATATTACTATTACAGTTATATTTCAAGCTCTGATTCATAACAGGCTTATCTATGACTCCTTTTTACACATCAGTGGTTATATGTGAGATATTATGACCCGCCCTGCGGTAAACCGCCAAGGGATCTTGTGATCTATTTCTGTGTGCAGGATTTTCTTATGCACAAGTCAAACAGATGATAAAGTGTAACAAGGGTAAATATAAGAGGGCAGCTTAATAGTGTTGAGAACCAAAAATGTGCACGATGGCACGACAGAGCAAAGTTATTTCTACCTATTACATGACTCCCCGAGTCTAAATGATCAACTGTTTTTCAAAGTCACGGGTATGAACCGCCCCGCGGGTCAATCCTCCTGCCTCTGGTGGCCCGAGGCTTCTGGATCAACCCTCTCCGCTTCTTTGTCTTGTTCCACGTCCTGGAAGGTTGATGATGACCAATCAATGCCATTCAAAGCTTAAAACTCAGCTTCATCATCAATTAGCCTGGACGGGTCAACTTCAGGGGCAAAGGTGTGCTTACGGATTGGGGGGATCAGGCTTGTCACTTTATAAGTCGGTGTTGGCTGCCTCTAATTTCCCACATCATAAGCTGAATGATACTTGGTGAGATCTGTTTCATTTGCAATTAGGTTGGCCACAGGACGTATCTCCTTCACGCAAGCAGCCAAGTCCATCTGTTCAGACGGAGTGCCATCCTCCTTGAGGCTGGGGTACCCAATGGCGATGTCGGTCAGCTCTAATTCCGGCACCCATGCTTTGGCCCCGCTTATGGCAGATACGGCTCTGGCTCTTGCAGATGAACGCTTTACTTCATTAAACTGCTGGGGCAGCACAAAAAGCTTCCTTAGCACGTCAACCAAGAGCGTGGGGGCTTCATTGTACAGAGCAACTGTGGCTAATGCACGCTGGGCACCTACCAATGTATAAACCGCCTTCAGCTTCACAAGCATGTCTTGGTTGAGGTTGGTGCTCCTGGGGCCTGCATAGTAATAACAAGTGAGTTGAAGACAATTCATATGATCAAGAGAGAGATTCAACACTTGACACTTATAAGGCGGCTTACCAAAGATAGCCGAGACCATCTAAGACACATGGCATTTTAAGCCAGACAATTCAGTGGTCACCTCTTCAAGAGCCGCCTCTGCTTTTCAGCTCGATGGGTCAAGGCACTCTTTTCTTCAGCCCATGCCTTTTTCTCAACTTCAAAATCGGCTTTCAGTTTTTCTTGTTCAGATACGCTGAATTCAAATTTTGAGTTTGCCCTCCGGGTCTCAGTCTCCTACAGCTCCAAGTGATTCATCAATTCAGACAACTCTGATTGAAGTTGAGCAGTGGTGGTCTGTTCATAAATCGGATCAACATCATAATTCAAAAGTTAATTCAACATATCAAGTCCCAAGCCTTTTTCCATGCACTAACACTTGGAGCTTGGGGGCTAATGTCTACGGAAAGTTCTATTTAAGTGGCGGCTTACGAGAATAAGTCCCAAGCACTTCGCAAGCAAGAGTACTGATGAGGACATCAATACCATTGTTACACCCACAGCCCCTGCTGCTATACATACTGGACCAATTACTAGAGCTCGCGCACGCCAACTAAATTACCAGGTACTTTCGTTTCTTGGTAATGATTCTAATGTTCATGAGAATATGACGCTGCCTAAATTGGATACATTTGTTTTGCTTACAAATGTAGGGCCTAGCTTGGAGAAGGATGAACATTGGAGCAAGAACCAGCATGGAGATGATGGCATGCAAGGAGGACAAGAATGGAGTTACAAGTGATGATTTCAGGACTTTGAAGCCACCATAATGAGTGCATGAAGCCTTGGACGAAATATACAAGATGCCACTCCATAAATTTCGTCCAGAGGCTATTCTAGGTGCTCGTCACCTTATTATTGGGCCAGGCCCATGTAATTTCGAAATACATTAGTATAGGCTATTTTAGAGTCCGTATGTGTGGGTAAACAAGAGATAGGGTTAGTTTCGACCCCTCCACCAAGGGCCACGAAATTCACCCCTCTTCCTCCATATATACAGCCCTTAGGGCACCGTTTAGACTTGGGTTTTGTTTAGATCAAAAGTTCGCCATAGCTGCAACTTCACAGTGCCGTTTGTGTTCAACGACTGCACAAAGGCGTCCACAGAACCCCACCTTAATCAATAAAGCTTTCATCTTATATTCACAATATCCAGATTGCAATCTCAGTTTCTTGCTTGTTCTTCGTTTGCTCGCAGAAATAGACCCTCGTGGTCAGGTTGATCGTGCTCGGCGTGGTCAATAACCTCTCGGAGTTGGTTTAGCGATTGCTAAAGGCGCGACGTCCTCGCCGACGTTCGTAGTCGGATCGTCAAAGTCGACTTCCACCAAAGCGAAATCCACCATCTCATCGAAAGACGGGACACCTCTGCCTCTATCAAGTGGTATCAGATTTCCGGGTTGCTCGGTGAGATTTTACAGTTTTTCGTAGTTTAGATCGAGTCTGTTCTTCATACCTACTGTCCACGAAAAAGCCAAAAAAATTAGGGTTAGGTCATCATATCCGAACCAATCGAGCCTTTGCATAATCTTTTACGTATTTGCGTTGTTGAATTTGCGGTTGCATCGTCGTGTCTAGTTGCTGGTCTTAGAGTCTAGTCTTTTAGAGTTTGAGTTCGGTCATAAGTTGTCACGCCGCCGCACCATCATCATCGCCCTTGCCATCTACCACCACCGCTTATCCGCCACCGCTTCGAATCCGTATCCATATACCACCACCGCTGCCATATACCACCACCGTTGCCATATACCACCACCATATATCCACCACCAATCCGAGTTCCTTGCATATTAGATTTGTTTTCGGGATCCATCTAATTTCCGATTCGTGTTTTCCTTGTCTGAGTAGGTTTCGGATTCCAGCAATCTTTTGCCGCCCGTAGAAGAGGTTGGTTTCCAAAAAAAAAAGAGTCCGGAAACCACCCTCCGTTTAGGCCCAAAATTTTCCAAAAACGCACGGGACAAAAGTTTCTGGCTATCCTATTTTTAGGTGTTTCTAAGCGTATTGAGGCGATCGCCGTTATAGAAAGTTTTTTGACCCGTTTCAGTTTTTGGGTCGAGCGGTCGAAAAAAAATTTGGTCGAAAAATTTCGTGCCCATCCTGTCGGTTTGACACAGGAAGAGTTTTGAGACACTCGCAATTATAGTGATTTTTCGCAAAAAAAAAGCGAAAAAAAAGCAGCAAAAAAAAAAAAGCGAAAATTTTTTTCAGAGTGTGCTTTTCCCTTGTTTACGTGCAGCGCCCGTGATTTTGTTAGTGTTCTAGGCTCGCGTCTCTAGCACAGCCTAGCCTAGGACCAAAGACAAGATCACGTCGTTGAGCGTTTATTCAACTTTGCATCTCTCGAATTGATTATTCTTGACCCTTTTGCTACCATATTATAAGCCTTCCCAGCTCCACATACATCTACGTCGTGCGCTTTCACTCTCCCCGCAATCGCTCTATCCAAGCTTTTGAGAGTTTTGATTACAACGGTTGCCGATCACCCTTCTTCTGGGTAAGAACTGCTAAGAATTTGAGATTTGCTTGACGGATTTGTGACACCCACCACCACCTCTTGTTAGTAGTCTGAGGATCATATTCTTGTGTGTTTCTATTGTTGCTAACCATGGCAGGATCACAAGCCGATTTAGACCGATTGGGAGAACATGACGAACAAACAGCTACATGATAAATTTCAGCAAATGATGAGTGGACAGTGCAAGATGTGGTAAACAGATTTGACGAGGCCATGGAGAAGATAGATGGCATTGAGAAGACTTTTGAAACAAAGCTTGATAGCAAGTTTGATGAATTGCTCGCCTGTTTTCCACAACCACCGCCGGCTGCACCTATCGCACCTCTGCGAACGACAACAACTCGCCCCTTCCGAATCAAGTATGGACGAGCTCAGCGTGTTCCTATTGAGCCGTGACAAAATTCTGGTGCCGCTGCTCTCGCTGTTGGTGCTTCTTTGGCTCCTGCTATCTGCTGCTTGGTGGTACCGAGGAGGATGATGAGTATGTGGGCGATTATGAGGATGAGGTTGATCAACATCAGAACTATGTGCAACCACCAGCACCACAACCACCAGGTCGTCCACATGCAAATAATGGCAATATTAGGCCTCCCCCTCAGGTACGAGATCATGACCATCTCCCTAAACTGAAATTGAATATTCCACCATTTGAGGGTAGATATGTTCCTGATATATATCTTACTTGGGAGTTAGAAACTGAACAACGATTTACATGTTTACAATATCCTGAGGAGAGACGTGTTCCTGCTGCTGTTTGTGCTTTCACTAGCTTTGCATGTGTTTGGTGGTCGAACATTGTCGATTATATCCTGTTCCAGCTACTTGGGCTGCTTTGAAAACTGCTATGCGTACTCGTTGGGTTCCACCATATTATCAACGTGAATTACTTCAAAAATTGCAGCGCTTAAGACAAGGAAAAAATTCTGTAGAAGAATATTATCGGAGTTACAAACCGGCTTGATTAGATGTGGTATTGTTGAGGAGAATGAAGCTATGCTTGCACGTTTTACGGGTGGATTAAATAGAGATTCAGACCATTCTAGACTATAAGGATTATAATAATATCACTCGTTTATTCCATCTTGCTTGTAAAGCTGAGCGTGAAGTGCAGGATCGACAGCATTGGCGCCGCACTAACTTTTCTCGCAGGTCGACCTTCATCATGGACACCACGTGCATCATCTACTTCCACCGCACCATCACCTCCTTCAGGTGCCACCTCCAACCGTGATACAAGAAAGCGAGCACAACCACCACTATCTCGCCAAGAGCACACCGCCGGCCTGCACATAGCTCTTCTTCTTCTATGGCGTCAACGGGCACACAAGTGATATTATTTGTCGTCGTTGTAAGGGAAGAGGACATTTTATGAGAATGCAAATCTCAGCGTGTGATGATTGCTCTTGAGGATGGTGGGTATGAGTCCGCTAGTGACTATGATGAGGAGACTTTGGCTCTTATTACACATGAGGAACACGGTGGAGATGATTCGATCATGAGACACAATACATGGCTCTTTGAAGATCTTTGACAGTATGAATGTTTAGTTGCTCAACGTGTTTTGAGTGTGCAGGTTACACAAGTGAGCAAAATCAGAGGCATAATTTGTTTCATACAAAGGAGTTGTGAAGGAACGTTCTATTCAAGCGTCATCATAGATGGAGGGAGCTGCAACAACTTGGCTAGCATGGAGATGGTGGAGAAGCTATCTCTCACCACAAGACCACATCCACATCCTTACTACATCCAATGGTTCAACAACAGCGGCAAGGTTAAGGTAACACGTCTTTGTTCGTGTGCATTTTAGTATCTCTACATATGCTGATTATGTTGATTGTGATGTGGTACCTATGCAAGCATGTTCCTTATTACTTGGTAGACCATGGCAATTTGATAAAAATTCATACACCATGGTAGAAACAATCAAGATACTCTTGTTCATAAGGATAAAAATATTACTTTGCTTCCTATGACTCCACGAGTCCATTTTGAAAGATGATATTAATAGAGCTAATAAAGCAAAACAGGAGAAAATAAGAGTGAAAATCAGATTGTGGCAAAAGAATTTGAGCAACACATGAAGCCTAATAATAAACCATCTACTGTTGCTTCGAAATTAAATTGAAAAGTGCATGTTTACTTGCCACTAAATCTGATATTGATGAGCTAGATTTTAGCAAATCTGTTTGCTATGCTTTTGTGTGCAAAGAGGCATTATTTTCATTCGAGGACGTGCCTTCCTCTTTGCCTCCTGCTGTCACTAACATTTTGCAGGAGTTCGGACGTCTTTCCACAAGACGTGCCACCGGGATTACCACCTATTCGAGGGATTGAGCATCAAATTGACTTAATTCCCGTGCATCATTACCCAACCGTGCACCATACCGTACCAATCCGGAGGAGACGAAGGAGATTATCGTCAAGTACAGGAGCTGCTCGACAAAGGTTATATACGCGAATCCCTTAGTCCTTGTGCTGTTCCTATTATTCTAGTGCCAAAAAGGATGGTACATCACGTATGTGTGTTGATTGTAGAGGCATTAATAATATTACTATTCGTTATCGTCACCCTATTCCTAGGCTAGATGATATGCTTGATGAATTGAGTGGCTCTACAATATTCTCCAAAGTTGATTTGCGTAGTGGATACCATCAAATTCGTATGAAATTGGGAGATGAATGGAAAACAGCATTTAAAACTAAGTTTGGATTATATGAGTGGTTAGTCATGCCTTTTGGGTTAACTAATGCACCTAGTACTTTCATGAGATTAATGAACGAAGTTTTACGTGCTTTCATTGGACGATTTGTGGTAGTCTATTTTGATGATATACTGATTTATAGCAAATCTTTGGAAGAACATTGGAACATTTACGTGCTGTTTTTAATGCTCTACGTGATGCACGTTTGTTTGGTAACCTTGGGAAGTGCACCTTTTGCACCGACCGAGTATCTTTTCTTGGCTATGTTGTTACTCCACAGGGAATTGAAGTTGATAAAGCCAAGATTGAAGCTATCGAGAGTTGGCCGCAGCCCAAAACGGTCACACAAGTGAGGAGTTTCCTTGGCCTCGCTGGTTTCTATAGGCGTTTTGTGAGAGATTTCAGCACCATTGCTGCACCTCTCAATGAGCTTACAAAGAAGGATGTGCCTTTTGTTTGGGGTACCGCACAGGAAGAAGCCTTCACGGTATTGAAAGATAAGTTGATACATGCTCCTTTACTCCAACTTCCTGATTTTAATAAGACTTTTGAGCTTGAATGTGATGCTAGTGGAATTGGATTAGGAGGTGTGTTATTACAAGATGGAAAACCTGTTGCATACTTTTCTGAAAAATTGAGTGGGCCTAGTCTGAATTACTCTACTTATGATAAAGAATTATATGCTCTTGTTCGGACTTTAGAAACATGGCAACATTATTTATGGCCCAAAGAATTTGTTATACATTCTGATCATGAATCTTTGAGACATATTAAAAGTCAAGCTAAACTGAATCGTAGACATGCTAAATGGGTTGAATTCATTGAGACTTTCCCTTATGTCATTAAACACAAGAAGGGTAAAGAAAATGTTATTGCTGATGCATTGTCTCGTCGCTATACTATGCTTTCACAACTTGACTTCAAAATATTTGGTTTGGAGACCATCAAAGATCAATATGTGCATGATGCTGATTTTAAAGATGTATTGCAGAATTGTAAAGAAGGAAGAACATGGAACAAGTTTGTCGTTAATAATGGATTTGTGTTCCGTGCTAACAAGCTATGCATTCCAGCTAGCTCCGTTAGTCTTTTGTTGTTGCAGGAGGCGCATGGAGGAGGACTAATGGGACACTTTGGCGTGAAGAAGACGGAGGACGTACTTGCTACACATTTCTTTTGGCCAAAGATGAGACGGGATGTTGAGCGTTTTATTGCTAGCTGCACTACATGTCAAAAAGCTAAGTCACGACTCAATCCTCATGGTTTATATATGCCTTTGTCTGTACCTAGTGTTCCTTGGGAGGATATATCTATGGACTTTGTTTTAGGTTTACCTAGAACAAAGAAGGGGAGGGATAGCATATTTGTTGTCGTGGATAGATTCTCGAAAATGGCACACTTTATACCATGTCATAAAAGCGATGATGCCGTCAATGTTGCTGATTTGTTCTTTCGTGAAATTATTCGCTTGCATGGTGTGCCAAATACTATTGTTTCAGATCGTGATACTAAATTTCTTAGCCACTTTTGGAGATGTTTATGGGCTAAGTTGGGGACTAAACTGCTTTTAGTACTACTTGTCACCCCAAACCGATGGACAAACTGAAGTAGTCAATAGAACATTGTCTACTATGCTTAGGGCTGTTCTAAAGAAAAATAAGAAAATGTGGGAGGAATGCTTGCCTCATATTGAATTTGCTTATAATCGTTCATTGCATTCTACTACTAAGATGTGCCCTTTTGAAGTTGTGTATGGTTTCCTACCTCGTGCACCTATTGATTTGTTGCCTCTTCCATCTTCGGAGAAGGTTAATTTTGATGCTAAAGAACGTGCTGAATTGATTTTAAAAATGCATGAGTTAACTAAGGAAAACATTGAGCGTATGAATGCTAAATATAAACTTGCTGGAGATAAGGGTAGAAAACATGTTGTGTTTGCACCGAGATCTTGTTTGGTTACATTTATGTAAGGATAGATTTCTGATTTGCGCAAATCAAAGCTAATGCCACGTCTGATGGTCCCTTTAAGGTGTTGGAGAAAGTAAATGATAATGCATATAAACTTGAGCTGCCTGCAGATTTTGGGGTTAGTCCCACTTTTAACATTGCAGATTTGAAGCCATATTTGGGTGAGGAAGATGAACTTCCGTCGAGGACGACTTCATTTCAAGAAGGGGAGGATGATGAGGACATCAATACCATTGTTACACCCACAGCCCTATTGCTATACATATTGGACCAATTACTAGAGCTCACAAGACGCCAACTAAATTACCGGTACTTTCGTTTCTTGGTAATGATTCTAATGTTCATGAGAATATGACGCTGCCTAAATTGGATACATTTGTTTTGCTTACAAATGTAGGGCCTAGCTTGGAGAAGGATGAACATTGGAGCAAGAACCAGCATGGAGATGATGGCATGCGCAAGGGGGACAAGAATGGAGTTACAAGTGATGATTTTAGGACTTTGAAGCCACCATAATGAGTGCATGAAGCCTTGGACGAAATATACAAGATGCCACTCCATAAATTTCGTCCAAAGGCTATTCTAGGTGCTGCGTCACCTTATTATTGGGCCAGGCCCATGTAATTTCGAAATACATTAGTATAGGCTATTTTTAGAGTCCGTATGTGTGGGGAAACAAGAGATAGGGTTAGTTTCGGACCCCTCCACCAAGGGCCACGAAATTCACCCCCTCTTCCTCCATATATACAGCCCTTGGGGCACCGTTTAGACTTGGGTTTTGTTTAGATCAAAAGTTCGCCATAGCTGCAACTTCGCGTACTTCATTTGTGTTCAACGACCAGACAAAGGCGTCACAGAACCCCACCTTGATCAATAAAGCTTTCATCTTATATTCACAATATCCAGATTGCAATCTCAGTTTCTTGCTTGTTCTTCGTTTGCTCGCAGGAAATAGACCCTCGTGGTCAGGTTGATCGTGCTCCGGCGTGGTCAATAACCTCTCGGAGTTGGTTTAGCGATTGCTAAGGCGCGACGTCCTCGCACGTTCGTAGTTGGATCGTCAAAGTCGACTTCCACCAAAGCGAAATCCACCATCTCATCGAAAGACGGGACACCTCTGCCTCTATCAAGTACTTAGCACTTGGGGACTAATGCATATTGCTGTTGAAAACTAAACAAGTATCATCTTCCATACATGAATATAAAGGACCGACTCATTCATGCTGATTAAACCGGCCCTTGGGGACTACGGATTAAGTCAGATGATCAAAGGGTTCTACCAAAGGATATGACTTATGCTCATGGTTCATTAAGTCTACAGCATATGTATCATAAACAGTAGACTTGGGGGCTGGCATAGAAAGCAAAACTCAGTAAAGGAAGAATTATTACCTCAAATTTCTAGTGCTTTTGGGTCACCATGTCTACTTCAAGATTGCGGTTGTTGTGCACTTGGCTAAGATAACCAGAAAAAACCTCGCTATGCTCAAGTGGGAGTAATCATCCATATCAAATCTGACTTTACGTCATTCAATATGCTCCTCCTTGGCAGAATGCTTGGCGAGCACAGTGGGCCTTCCCGGTTCTCTAAAGCCTGTGGCAGTGATTGTCACATCTTCATCAAGAACATCAGTCGTCTTCGGTGGACTAGGGACTTCAGGGTTTAAAGACTCATCAATGGCTCGCTCCATAGGGGGGTCAGAAGTTGCTGGCTGGTTATCAAGAGCCGGTTCAAATGATTGGGGGATAGAGATCTCAGGTGCTGGAGTCTGCAGCTCCGGTTCATTGACCTTTGGATCTTCAACTGGCTTGGTCTTCTTAGCCCTCTTGCTGGGTTTTGCTTTTCCGCTGCATGAGCCAAAAAGGTCAATACAAAGCATAGAGGGATTGTAATG
This sequence comes from Aegilops speltoides, assembly GCA_021437245.1. Classification (NCBI taxonomy): domain Eukaryota; kingdom Viridiplantae; phylum Streptophyta; class Magnoliopsida; order Poales; family Poaceae; genus Aegilops; species Aegilops speltoides. The sequence goes on from CM038141.1 coordinate 206,716,735, forward strand.
AGTAAAGGATAAGTAAATCGTCATTACCCTGGAGCGGTCTTGAAAGCCGGCATATTGGACTGGATTGAGTCGCCAGACGAATGTGAAGTTTCCTGATAATTTGAATCAGAAGAGTTGAGCGGTTGACGAGTGAGACCTGCCAAAGGATAAAAAGAGTTTAAGTCAGAGGTGACCTCATTTCGGTGCTTCTTCGGCATATTGGGTAAGCCGGAGGAGAGTTCCGCATCCTTGCTGGTCAGGGTCTGCCTCCACCTCTCATGAATCTGTTGCTTCAAGATAAAGTGAGGATCCAGATGAGCTAAGGGATGTGAAAATCTTACTTTCCTGGTTACTCTTCGGATTTTTTTGTCTTGGCAAAGGCTCGGAGTCGGATAATAGTTACCTCTTCTTCCACTCCCTGACTCGTTCCTGTGTCATCCTCATGCTAGTCTGTGTCAATAAGATGGTTGAAAAAAGAGCTAAGAGAGTCAAGGGCTACCTCGGACTCATAGGAGTCCTCCAGTTGAAGCAATTCAGAAGCGCTGGGATTTTTCCCTCTTTTCTTGGTGGCGGCTTTCTTGGCCTTCCTGGTTCTCTTTGCAGCCTCATGGTCATATTCTTTCTTCCAAAACTCGTCATTAGCCTGTGAAAATCAGCAAAGGTTTGAGTGAAGACAAAACATCAAAGCTGAAGGTAAATTAATTAAGTTTGGCAGCTTACCCCTGGAGCTTGGTTAGCTTTGCAGAAAAGGCTTAGGCCCATCTTTCCACAGTCTGCTAGGCTTTCATTCAAAAGCGACTTCATCATATCATTGATAACATCATCAGGTAAATCGTCAGGGCTGTGGCGCGGAGGATCCTTTGTGTCACCTGTGTAAGTGCACATTAACCCGGTGCGGCGGCTCAACGGGATGATCCGCCATGTGACCCAGCACCGGACCAAGTCAATACCATTTAAGCTGTTCCCCAAAAGAGCCTTGACTTTAAAAATGGTAGGGGCGAGCTTCTGGCGATCAGCAGCTGACAACTTGTCCGGAAGAGGATGATTGGACTCGAGGCGCAGGGCGTGAAAGCCGGGCAGAGGGTTCTCATTAGCCGGAGAAGTATCTTGGCAGTAGAACCATGTACGGTTCCAGTCCTTGGGATGACTTGGTGGCTGCCTATAAGGAAAAATGGCGTCTCTCCATCATTGGATTGAGACCCCGCCAAGTTCCAAGCTAGGTCCGTTGGAGTATTCATTCTGGCAGTTCAAGTAAAAGTATTCTCTTAAAAGTTCAAAGGTGGGCTCTTCTTCAAGGTACACCTCACAGAACACTTGAAAGTTGCATATGTTAGACACGAAATTGGGTCCGTTGTCTTGAGGATGGAGGTCGAAAAATCGCAGAACGTCTCTGAAGAACTTAGAGCCGGGCGACGAGAAGCCCCGGTTCATGTGATCAGTCAAAACAATGACCTCCCCATCTTTGGGTTCAGGCTTCTCTTTTGTCGATTTAGGAGGGCGGTAAGACATGACATCCTTTTTGGGCAGATATCTGGTTTTTACAAAATCATCAAGTGTACTCTCCGTGACGATGGATTTCACCCAATTACAAGAAGTGGTTGTTTTGGGCGGCATTGTGAAGAAGGGGCCTAAAAAAGAACAAACTTGTCAGTTCAATTTTAAGACGGAGGAAAAGGTATTACAGCACATATTTAGACTGGCGGCTTACAAAGGGGCCTAATGGTATATGACTAATTACATCAGGTTATTTATGCCGCCATGAGCAATCAGGTTATTTAAGCCGCCATGAGCAGTCAGGTTATTTAAGCTACCATGAGCAATTTGATGTTATCTATTGAGCATTACCATTAAAAGCCGGTGGTATGAGCCGGCATGGCTAGGTGGATCTATCGAAATGTAGGTTTTTTGGCTAAGTGTCACACAAACAGGTTTCACATATTGCGGTCATTATTTTGGATCAGCGGCAGTTCAGAAAAAGGAAATAAATCAAGCCCTAAAAAACCAGTACAGATGAGTTCATAAGCTCTAATGGGATCTTTTCTTCAAGGAAAGGGGGTCCACTAGTATTGAAAGTAAAGGCAAAACAGCTACTGCATAAGTTATGCACTGTTTTCAGATCAAAGATGCTCATGGTGCAACCACTGAAGATGAACTGCAACGAACTATGAAGAACACAGAGAAGTTCGAAAACCCTAATGTGGATCTGGGGTACGGGAAGGCAAGTACTTACAGATGTAGATAGACTGTGGAGGGGCGTCGTCGTTCTCTGGTTCGTTCAGTGTGATGCAGGGGCCAAGGATGAGGACGACGGTGTGCTTCGCAGCGGCGGCGGAGCTCGAGCGGCAGAAGGTCGCGAGAGGAGGAAAATGATGGAAAGGAGCATAATGAGGAAAGACTGGTCGTGGCTATTTATAAGGAAGGACTCATAGGTGGGCGCGAAAAACGAGGAGGCCAAACAGGGTTATCCAGCTGCCCAGACGCCTTGATTTTCGGAGCGGTTATTAAAAGATAAAGATCCGTTGAGATATGTTGGATAAAGTGTGAATTGATGACAGGTGACGTCATGGCGGGTTATCACAAATTCAGACAGATCGAAAGCTAGGTCAAGCGAATTGGCTCCCTGGTAATTGAGACATAAGCAATACCACCTCAAACTGGATTAGGCCTTTACCTTCACTTCAAGGGGCCTAACGTATAAACTCCCGTGTCCTTTGTCCAGATTTAACCCCATTAAGCTTCCTAGTTGCGATGGCTCCACGACTAACTCCTTTTGCTAGGACATCTCGCGTGACCTTTCCACGACAGCGCTTGTTGGATTTTGGGTTCTGCTAACCATTGAGAGGTTCGAACTCTGGGGTGTGTGCGGAGATCTCAACCAACCTAGTTTGCCTACTCGCTAACCTCACAGCTTACCGCGTTGAGCTTGAAGGGAAAGGAGGACACAACAGTTTACCCAGGTTCGGGCCACCTTGCAATGTAAAACCCTACTCCTGCTTTGTGGTGGATTTGCCTCTAGGGGTCGAGGAAGAACTAGTACTGTGGAGAACAACTTCAGGAGGTGTGTTCTTGAGCTTAAGTGAGCTGGCGAGGGTGGAATGGATCCTGTCCCCCATGTTGGTGGTGCCTAGGTCCTATTTATAGTGGCCTTGGTCTTCTTCCCAAATGTAGGCTGGAAGGGATCCCACAACAGCCAAATTTGAAGGGGGACAACAAGGTACGTCATATCCTGACTAAAGTGGTCTTCGCCTACAAAAGCTGCTAATCGTGACGCTGCGGTGGGCTCGGTGTTGACCTCCATCCTGTCGTCCTGGCGGTCTTGGTCTTGTTGCACCAGAAAGTAAACCTTTGTTTCATTCCTTAGGACTCCTTTGCACCAAAGAAGAAACTGGTACTCTGCGCCCGCTGGTGGCCACCTGGCCTTGAGCGTTGCATAGAAATCTCTGCTCCTTGGGAGCCAGCCTGAGGGGGGCGTTCCCCTTGGAGGTCCTGGCGTCGTCTGCCTCACGTGGCTTGGCCCCTCGCGAGGGTCTTGAGTTGTTGACGCTGAAGTTGGGTCATACCAGGCTGTCGATGGAGGCACGCCGTGGGCCGCAGGTAGGCAAGTCTGGGTACCCCTGTATCCAGAACACCGACAGTAGCCCCGGGCCCAAGGCGCGCTCGGACTTGGCTTCTGGGCGAAGCCAAAGGGCAAGTGCGGAGCGTGCGGGCCCTAATCGCTTGCGGCCTTGGACGACGTGTGGCGATTGATGGTACGTGGGCGTCTCCACTTCCCCACGCTGCCCCGATAACTATCTGACCTGATGAGTCGATGCTGCATGCAGAGAAACATCATTGCGCGAGATCGTGGAGGCCGGCGGTTGGCCTACCTCTGGCTATAAATGAGGGAAGGGGAGGAGGGCCCCTCGCTCATCTCTTTCTTCATCTTCTCACTTCTCTTCCCTTCTCCTTCTCCACTTTGCCATAGTTGCGAGGCTCATGCCTCCGGTGGGGAGGTTCTCGGCTGCTGAGAAAGGGAAGGGTCCTAAGGAGGGACCAGCTTTGCCACCACCCAAGAGGGGCCGCGGCCGTCCACTCAAGAACGCCGCGACCCCGACGACGGCCCCCAGGGGGCGCAGGCGCACTTCTCTAGGGGCTGACGTCTCCCTTGGCATCCGCGGTGGTGCTTCTTCGCGCGGCAGGGGCCACCGGACACGAGGCAGCCCCCGTAACGAGGGGAGGTGCACTATGGTCGCTCGCCCTCCTCGACCGCGCTTCTCCTCGACGGATGCGCTCCCGGAGTTCGTGGTGTGGCCGGAGAGACCCGCCGTCACCTTGTTCCGGCTCCCGCGCTTCTTCACCGGCGAGCTTCCAACCTCGGGGCTCGACGGCCTCTGGCTACAGGCCGAAGGCTGCTGCAGTAGGACCTCGTGGGTGGGGATCGAGGTCACCAGCGCGGGCAGCGTGGTCCTGACCCGCGGCTGGCAGGCGTTTGCCCATGCACGAGGCCTAAGCGGGAGGTGCACTCTCCAGTTCAAGTACAATGGCCTTGCGACCCTCTTCGTGAGGGTGTTCAAGGAAGACGGCCGCCGAGCGGGGTGCTGCCCAGAAGACGGCAGTGGCGACGATGAGCTTGGCCTTGACGCCAGCCACGCCAGCGACGAGGGTGAGCTTGGCCTTGACGATGTCCACACTTCCTCCTGTAGCGGCAGCTCTTCCTCAGGCGAGAGCTCAAGCAGTGGCGGCTACGACGAACCTCCACGGCACCGAGCTCGCATCGAAGAAGGCGGCGGATCATCTCGCGCCACGCTCCAGTGAAGCAGGAGGAAGGCCCGGTCTGAGCTCGGGGTTGCCAAACTTGCCTTAGGACCCATTGCGGCCTTGCGGGCCGCTTTTGTTTAACCTTTCCTTCCTTCTGCAATTTGAAAAAAAAAGTACGCTGCGCTGCTGGGGTGTGTAATGAACTCTGGCAGTTATGCCCTTTATGTTGTGCTTATTATCTTAATGTTGTGCCATGATGTTTGTATTCTGGGTAGGCAAGGGTAGGGTAACTTAGCTTGACATGTTTGTAGCAGCTTCCCACCTCGCGGGGGCGCGACCCTTGACACCTGGCGGAGCCCCCCTTCCTAATGACTCGAGGGCCACCGGTCTCGGGAGGTGCTAGAGGCCTCGAGAGACGCGGTAGAGCTGCTGCAGAGCTGTTTTAAGGAAAAGAAACCTTAATGGGCACCTCATTCTTCCTTGTGCGAGCCCCTACCATAGGTTTAGTTGTGGCTTAATGCACCGCGTCGCACTGCCTGAGGGGCACGGACCTAAGAGGGCACTGATGCCCACGAAATTGATCGAGGGCTCCTCGCGAGAATCATAAAGCCGAAGCACTGGGGCAACGAGGTTCGGCAAGGTGTGCGTGTTCGAGGGCGGACCCGTGTGCACACACATGCCTAGCCCCCACGCGCGGGGCGCACGAGGAAGAGCGACGGGCAACTGCTACCCTTTCCTGGCCCAAGACAAGAATGAGTGAAACGAGGGGAGAGAAAATCCAACTTGGCAAACCAAAAAGCGAAAACTCCGAATTCCATTAAAAGATTACGAAACAACTTTGGAAAACAAGCAACTGAACAGCCGCGTCCGGCACCTAGTCTAGTCTTCTCACCAGCGTGGAGCTAAGTGCTGCCACTAGGATGTGGGTGGGAGCCCCCGTGAGGCCCTAGGGTTGCGCTCAGGAGACTCTGGGGCGTGTACAACCCCACTCATTCTTGCGTGACAGTGTCACGAGCGGAGACCTTCACAGGCCGGAGCCTGGCTTCATGGGTAGAACTTCCGGAGGTACTAGATGTTCCAGGCGTTGTGGATGGGGATCCCGTCCTATGTCTCCAGGCATGCGGCGCCAGGCCTGGAGACACGGGCAATCCTAAACGGGCCCTCCCACATGGGAGAGAGCTTGTGCAGCCCTTCCCTAGAGAGCACCCACCTCAGAACGAGATCACCCACCTCGAGCGTCCTAGGGCAGACGCTGCGGCAGTGGTACCGCCGCAGCACCTGCTGGTACCTTGCCGCTCGGAGTGAGGCTTGACGGCGGCATTCCTCCCCCAGCACGAGATCCATCCCCCGTGTGGCGTCCTGGCGTGCCCCGTCAAACGCCAGGACCCGCGTGGAGCCATGCTTGACCTTGTGTGGGAGAACCGCTTCGACTTCGTAGACAAGGAAGAATGGTGTCTCGCCCGTCGGTTTTGTTGCGGTGGTGCGGATGGACCACAACACAGACTGGCGCTCGTCGAGCCAGCCCCTGCCGCAGGTCTCGAGCTTCTTCTTGAAGGTCCTTGCCTTGAGGTGATGAGGACATCAATACCATTATTACACCCATAGCCCCTGCTGCTATACATACTGGACCAATTACTAGAGCTCGCGCACGCCAATTAAATTACCAGGTACTTTTGTTTCTTGGTAATGATTCTAATGTTCATGTGAATATGATGCTGCCTAAATTGGATACATTTGTTTTGCTTACAAATGAAGGGCCTAGCTTGGAGAAGGATGAACATTGGAGCAAGAACAAGCATGGAGATGATGGCATGCGCAAGGGAAAAAAGAACGGAGTTACAAGTGATGATTACAGGACGTTGAAGCCACCATAATGAGTGCATGAAGCCTTGGACGAAATATACAAGATGCTACTTCATAACTTTCGTCTAGAGGCTATTCTAAGTGTTGCGTCACCTTATTATTGGGCCAGGCCCATGTAATTCCGAAATACTAGAGTATAAGCTGTTTTAAGAGTCCGTATGTGTGGGGAAACAAGAGATAGGGTTGGTTTCAGACCCCTTCCCCAAGGGCCACGAAATCCCCCCCCCCTCTTGCTCCATATATACAGACCTTAGCGCGTTGTTTAGACTTTGGGTTTTGTTTAGATTAAAGTTTGCCATAGCTGCAACTTCGCGTACTTTGTTTGTGTTCAACGACCAGACAAAGACGTCACAGAACCCCATCTTGATCAATAAAGCTTTCATCTTATATTTGCAATATCCAGATTGCAATCTCAGTTTCTTGCTTGTTCTTTGTGTGCTCGCAGGAAATACACCCTCGTGGTCAGGTTGATCGTGCTCCGGCGTGGTCAGTAACCTCTCGGAGTTGGTTTAGCGATTGCTAAGGCGCGACATCGTCGCACGTACGTAGTTGGATTGTCAAAGTCTACTCCTCCGAAACGATAATCACCATCTCATCGAAAGACGGGAAACCTTTGCCTCTATCAAGTGGTATCATATTTTCAGGTTGCTCGGTGAGATTTTACAGTTTTTCGCAGTTTAGATCGAGTCTTTTTCTTCATACCTATAGTCTACGAAAAAGACAAAAAAAATTAGGGTTAGTTCATCCTATCCGAACCAATCTGTGCCTTTGCATAATCTTTTCTGTATTTGCTTTGTTGACTTTGCGGTTGCATCGTCGTGTCAAGTTGCTGGTCTTAGCGTCTAGTCCTCTAGAGTTTCGAGTTATGTTCACAGGTTGTCACGTCACCGCTGCCATATATTACCACCTCATCATCATCATTGCTGCTGCCATATACCACCACCGCACTAACTTCATCGCCGCTGCCATATACCACCACCACATATTCACAGCCAATCTGAGTCCATATACGCCACCACATATCCATCGCCATCACGCCAATCCGAGTCCACCTGCAACATATATCCGCCACCAGTCCGAGTTCCACCAGATTCATATCCGCCACCAGTCCGAGTTCCACCAGGTTCATCTCCGCCACCAGTCCTAGTCCGAGTCCATTATTTTGTTACTCTGTTTTGGATTTCGAGATCATGCCATACTCCGAGTTGTGACAGAGTAGGACTCCCGAACTTTTGTGCTACCCGCAGTAGAAAAATAATTCCAGTTTAAAAAAAATGCTAGCTAGGCAGTTTCTAGACCATTTGTAGACTTTTTCGGAAAAAAAATTGTTGCACAAAAAAAGAGGAAAAAAAGTGAAAAAAAGGTGAAGAAAAAAGAAAAAAATTCAGAGCGTGCTCCTCCCTTGTTTAAGTGCACCGCCGTGATTTTGTTAGTGTTCTAGGCTCGTGTCTCTAGCATGGTCTAGCCTAGGACCAGCACAGTACCGTCATTGAGTGTTTATTCAACTTTGCATCTCTAAATTGATTATTGCTGACCCTTTTTGCTACCATATTATAATCATTCCCAGGTCCACATACATCTACGTCATGCGTTTGACTCTCCCTGGTAATCGCTCTATCCAAGCTTTGTGGGTTTTAACTACAACGGTTGCTGATCACCACCTGCTGCTGGGTAAGAACTGGTAAGAATTTGAGATTCGCTTGAAGGATTTGTGACATACCACCACCACCACCGCTTCCTAGTAGTATGTAGGATCATATTCTTGTGTGTTTCTATTGCTGCTAACCATGGCAGGACCACAAGCCGACGAGATTGACTGGGAGAACATGACAAACAAGGAGTTGCAAGATAAATTTCAGCAAATGATGAGTGGCCAGGTGGGAGATGTGTTAAACAGATTTGACGAGGCTATGGAGAAGATAGATGCCATGGAGAAGTCGTTCGTGACAAGGTTGAATAACAAGTTTAATGAATTTCTCAAGCGTCTTCCCAACCACCACGGCCTACACCTGTCGCACCTCTACAAAAACAACAACAACATCTTCAACGCCACCTTCCAAATCAAGTGGGACGAGCACAGCGTGTTCCAATTGAGCCTGGTCAAAATTCTGGTGCCGCTGCACCTACTATTGATGCTTCTTTGGCTACTGCGGCTGCTGGTGCTGACGAGGATGACGATTATGTGGGCGATTATGAGGATGAGGTTGATCAAAATCAGAACTACGTGCAGCCACCAGCACCGCCACCAGCAGGTCAACCTCAGGTATATATTCACAACGGTAGGCCTGCACCACCACCTCAGGTACGAGATAATGACCATATTCCTAAACTGAAATTGAATATTCCACCATTTGAGGGTAGATATGTTCCTGATATATATATTACATGGGAGTTAGAAACTGAACCACGTTTTACATGTTTACAATATCCCGAGGAGAGACGGGTTGCTGTTGTTGTTGTTTGTGCTTTCACTAGTTTTGCATGTGTATGGTGGTCTGAACATTGTCGATTATATCCTATTCCAGCTACTTGGGCTGCTTTGAAAACTGCTATGCATGCTCGTTGGGTTCCACCATACTATCAACGTGAATTTCTTCAAAAATTGCAGCGTTTAAGACAAGGAAAAAACTCTGTAGAAGAATATTATCAGGGATTACAAAATGGCATGATTAGATGTGGTATTGTTGAGGAGAATGAAGCTATGCTGGCACGTTTTATGGGTGGATTAAATAGAGAGATTCAGACCATTCTAGAGTATAAGGAGTATACTAATATCACTCGCTTATTCCATCTTGCTTGTAAAGATGAACGTGAAGTGCAGGATCGACATGCATTGGTGCGAACTAACTTTTCTACAGGTCGACCTTCATCATGGACACCGCGTGCATCGTCTACTTTCACTGCACCAGCACCTCCAGCAGGTGCCACCTCCAGCCATGATACAAGAAAGCAGGCACAACCACCACTATCTGCCAAGAGCACACCTGCTGGGCCTGCACAGAGCTCTTCTTCTTCCATGGCATCAACAGGGCACACAAGTGATATTATTTGTCGTCGTTGTAACGGAAGAGGACATTATGCGCGAGAATGCAAATCTCAGCGTGTGATGATTGCTACTGAGGATGGTGGGTATGAGTCCGCTAGTGACTATGATGAGGAGACTTTGGCTCTTATTACAAGTGAAGAACACGGTGGAGATGATTCTGATCATGAGATGCAATACATTGCTCCTGAAGACGCTGACAGGTATGAATGTTTATTTGCTCAACATGTTTTGAGTGCAAGTCACACAAGCTGAGCAAAATCAGAGGCATAATTTGTTCCATACAAAGGGAGTTGTGAAGGAACGTTGTGTGCGCGTCATCATAGACGGAGGGAGCTGCAATAATTTGGCTAGCATCCACATCCACATCCACAACACCACAACACCACAATGTTGTGTGCAGCCCTAAGCTTTCTCTCACCACAACACCACATCCACATCCTTACTACATCCAATGGTTCAACAATAGCGGCGAGGTTAAGGTAACACGTACTGTTCGTGTGCATTTTAGTATCTCTACATATGCTGATTATGTTGATTATGATGTGGTACCTATGCAAGCATGTTCCTTATTACTTGGTCGACCATGGCAATTTGATAAAAAATTTGTACACCATGGTAGAAACAATCAGTATACTCTTGTTCACAAGGATAAAAATATTACTTTGCTTCCTATGACTCTTGATTCCAATTTGAAAGATGATATTAATAAAGCTAATAAAGCAAAATAGGAGAAAAATAAGAGTGAAAATCAGATTGCCGCAAAAGAATTTGAGCAACAATAAACCATCTAGCATTGCTTCTCAAATTAAATTGAAAAGTGCATGTTTATTTGCCACCAAATCCGATATTGATGAGCTAGATTTCAGGAAATCTGTTTGCTATGCTTTTGTGTGCAAAGTGGCATTATTTTCATTCGAGGACTTGCCTTCCTCTTTGCCTCCTACTGTCACTAACATTTTGCAGGAGCTCACTGACGTCTTTCCAGAAGACGTGCCACCAGGATTACCGCCTATTTGAGGGATTAAGCATCGGATTGACTTAATTCCCGGTGCTTCACTGCCAATCCGTGTGCCATACCGTACCAATCCAGAGGAGACGAAGGAGATTATGCGTCAAGTACAGGAGCTTCTCGACAAAGGTTATATATGTGAATCCCTTAGTCCTTGTGCTGTTCCTATTATTCTAGTGTCGAAAAAGGATGGTACATCGCGTATGTTTGTTGATTGTAGAGGCATTAATAATATTACTATTCGTTATCGTCATCCTATTCCTAGGCTAGATGATATGCTTGATGAATTGAGTGGCTCTAAAATATTCTCCAAAGTAGATTTGCATAGTGGATACCATCAAATTCGTATGAAATTGGGGATGAATGGAAAACAGCATTTAAAACTAAGTTTGGATTATATGAGTGGTTAGTCATGCCTTTTGGGTTAACTAATGCACCTAGTACTTTCATGAGATTAATGAACTAAGTTTTTTGTGCTTTCATTGGACGATTTGTGGTAGTTTACTTTGATGACATATTGATTTATAGCAGATCTTTGGAGGAGCATTTGGAACATTTAAGTGCTGTTTTTAGTGCTCTACATGATGCACGTTTGTTTGGTAACCTTGGGAAGTGCACCTTTTGCACCGACCGAGTGTCTTTGCTTGGCTATGTTGTCACTCCATAGGGAATTGAAGTTGATAAAGCCAAGATTGAAGCTATTGAGAGTTGGCCGCAGCCCAAAACGGTCAGATAAGTGAGGAGTTTTCTTGGCCGTGCTGGATTCTATAGGCGTTTTCTGAGAGATTTTAGCACCATCACTACACCTCTCAATGAGCTTACAAAGAAGGGTGTGCCTTTTGTTTGGGGTACCGCACAGGAAGAAGCCTTCACGGTGTTGAAAGATAAGTTGACACATGTTCCTTTATTCCAACTTCCTGATTTTAATAAGACATTTTAGCTTGAATGTGATGCTAGTGGAATTGGATTAGGAGGTGTGTTATTACAAGATGGCAAACCTGTTGCATACTTTTCTGAAAAATTGAGTGGGCCTAGTCTGAATTATTCTACTTACGATTAAGAATTATATGCTCTTGTTCGTACTCTATAAACATGGCAACATTATTTCTGGCCCAACGAATTTGTTATACATTCTGATCATGAATCTTTGAAACATATTAAAAGTCAAGCTAAACTGAATTGTAGACATGCTAAATGGGTTGAATTCATTGAGACTTTCCCTTATGTCATTAAACACAAGAAGGGTAAAGAAAATGTTATTGCTGATGCATTGTCTCGTCGCTATACTATGCTTTCACAACTTGACTTAAACATATTTTGGAGACCATCAAAGATCAATATATGCATGATGCTGATTTTAAAGATGTATTGCAGAATTGTAAATAAGGAAGAACATGGAACAAGTTCATCGTTAATGATGGATTTGTGTTTCGTGCTAACAAGTTATGCATTCCAGCTAGCTCCGTTCGTCTTCTGTTGTTGCAGGAGGCGCATGGAGGAGGATTAATAAGACACTTTGGCGTGAAGAAGAGGGAGGACGTACTTGCTACACATTTCTTTTGGCCAAAGATGCGACGGGATGTTGAGCGCTTTGTTGCTCGCTGCACAACATGTCAAAAAGCTAACTCACGACTCAATCCTCATGGTTTATATATGCCTTTGCCTGTAGCTAGTGTTCCTTGGGAGGATATATCTATGGACTTTGTTTTAGGTTTACCTCAAACAAAGAAGGGGAGGGATAGCATATTTGTTGTCATGGATAGATTCTCGAAAATGGCACACTTTATACAATGTCATAAAAGCGATAATGTTGTTAATGTTGCTGATTTGTTCTTCATGAAATTATTCACTTGCATGGTGTGCCAAATACTATTGTTTCATATCGTGATACTAAATTTCTTAGCCACTTTTGGAGATGTTTATGGGCTAAGTTGGGGACTAAACTGCTTTTTAGTACTACTTGTCACTCCAAAACTGATGGACAAACTGAAGTAGTTAATAGAACATTGTCTACTATGCTTAGGGTTGTTTTGATGAATAATAAGAAAATATGACAGGAATTCTTGCCTCATACTGAATTTGCTTATAATTGTTCATTGCATTCTACTACTAAGATGTGCCCTTTTGAAATTGTGTATGGTTTCCTACCTCGTGCACCTATTGATTTGTTGCCTCTTCCATCTTCGGAGAAGGTTAATTTTGATGCTAAACAATGTCCTGAATTGATTTTAAAAATTCATGGGTTAACTAAGGAAAACATTGAGCGTATGAATGCTAAATATGAACTTGCTGGACATATGGGTAGAAAACATGTTGTGTTTGCACCTGGAGATCTTGATTGGTTACATCTTGTTTGGAAAACACGTGCTGATGGTCCATTTAAGGTGTTAGAGAAAATAAATGATAATGCATATAAATTTGAGCTGCCTGCAGATTTTGGGGTTAGTCCCACTTTTAACATTGCATATTTGAAGCCTTATTTGGGTGAGGAAGATGAGCTTCTGTCGAGGACGACTTCATTTCAAGAAGGGGAGGATGATGAGGACATCAATACCATTGTTATACCCACAGCCCTTGCTGCTATGCATACTGGACCAATTACTAGAGCTCGCGCACGCCAATTAAATTACCAGGTACTTTCGTTTCTTGGTAATGATTCTAATGTTCATGTGAAGATGGTGTTGCCTAAATTGGATACATTTGTTTTGCTTACAAATGAAGGGCCTAGCTTGGAGGAAGAAAATGCATGGAGATGATGGCATGCGCAAGGGGAACAAGAACGGAGTTACAAGTGATGATTACAGGACATTGAAGCCACCATAATGAGTGTATGAAGCCTTGGACCAAATATACAAGATGCTACTTCATAACTTTTGTCCAGAGGCTATTCTAAGTGTTGCGTCACCTTATTATTGGGCCTGGCCCATGTAATTTCGAAATGCTTGACTATAGGCTGTTTTTAGAGTCCGTATGTCATGGTGGGCGCACGGCAGATGCCAAGGGATGGCTAAAGAGAGGAGGAGGCTCGAGGGCGCTGGTGGGCTCCAGAGGCGAGGTTGGCATGCGCGGGCGAGGGACACCGGACATACCCAGGTTCGGGGCTCTCCGGAGAGATAGCACCCCTAGTCCTGCCGAGTTTGGTTAGATGATTGATAGTACAATGTTGCTCCTGGAGCTGTATGGAGGAGCAAGGAAGCTGGCCAAGGCTTGGGCTGCTCCTTCTCTCCAGTAGCTGTTGGGTGGCTAGTCCTATGCTTCTGCTTCTTGCTTTTCGTCTCTGTGTGTCGTATGGTGATGTCGATACGATGGTGCGATGCCCCCGTGGGCGTTGGTCCCTGGGGGGTTTTATAGATCAACCCACCCAGGGTTACAATGGTAATATGCCAAGTCAGTAGGTCCGTATTGTCGGCGCCCAGGACTCTGAGCTAGGTCCCGCTTGTGGGATTGTGGTTTGCCAGGTTCCTCTAGGCGCGGGCCCTGCGTTCCTAGGGGACTGTGTGCCGTCTTGTCGATCGTCAGGTCGTGGCCGAGTCAAGCCGTGTATAGTGCTCTCCGTCAGGCCACCGCTTGCTGTCGTCAGCAGTGAGGGTGGGAGCAATGTAGCCATGCCAGCCTTGGTCAGCGGGTCGATGAGGGGCACTGTTGCCACGCCCCGGCTGACCACAGGCATGGTGAAAACACTGTTGCCTTGGTCATCGGTGGCTTGGGTCTCGTCCCATCGTACGGCCTGGATGGGACGGGAGCTGACCCGTGGTTGGGTTGCCGTGGGCGCCACGGGTGGTGCTAGCTTGCCATGGAAGCCTTGGTTGCTCCGGGTTGAGTTGCCTTGCGCCACTTGTTGTGGCGGGTTGACATACCTTGCCGTGTTGGAGAGTTTGGCCGGGTTGCGGGCCTGCCGGTCGGCGACCGGCTAAGCGCGTCTTGACTTGCGGGCGATCACGGGCCCGCTGTTTTGAAGAGGACCCGGGTTCCGTTGCCTGCCCTGGTTTCATCCCCTTGACAGTAGTCCTCGAAGCTGTGAAGGTCCACCGTCTTCTGATGAGTGGGCCTTCGCAGTTTCCCCCTTGAGCAAGGTGGATTCTGCGAACGCCGGGTCTGGCAACACCCACTGTGTGCCAGTTTTCTCGAAAACGGGATCGCGGCATCCCGACCGTGGCGGGAACCGAGGAGTCCGTCGAATCTTGAGGCGACCTCTAGGGCTTCGCGCAGGCACCATGTGGCGCCCGGAAGTCGGAGGGGCCTGAAAGGCCACGCGCATCACGGGACCAGGCGACGGGCCGGGGGCCCGCCGCCGCGCGCCCTTGGGCCATGCGCTAGGATTTATTGTGGCGTCTGGGAGATGGTTGCACTTCCTCGTGCAGTTAGTGCACGCGTACGTGCGCACTTATTGCGGGCTAGTGGAACGGGCGCGTGCAGACGATCCCACTTCCCCGCGTTTGAACTGGGGCTTATAAATTGAGGGGGGCAAGGGGGCGGCGGACACCACTCTCGCTCGCGCCCTCCTGTCCCCCTGCTCGTGCTCTGCTGTTTGCCACCGACGCACAGCCACGCCCGCAGCCCCGAGCAGAGCCTCCTCCATGGCTCGTCTTCTTCTTCTTGCTTCTATCCATGGCGCTGCCGTTGGGCTCTTGGATGGGCTCAATGTCACCCCCGAGGACATCACGCAGCTTCGAGCTTCGCGGCGCTTGCCGCGGGAGACGGACGTCCGCCTGCCGCGCGGCGAGCAAAGGCCCCGACCCGAGGGGCAGGAGCACGTCGTCTTCCTTACCCATTTTGAGCGCGGGTTCGGGCTGCCAGTGAGCACCTTCTTCTGCGCCTTCTTGGAGTTCTCCAGGCTTCAGCCGCACCATCTTTGCGCGGGCACCATCGTCCAACTCTCCGGCTTCGTGACCCTGTGCGAGGGGTACCTGGGGGTCGAGCCGACGATCGACCTCTCGGCACGCTTCTTCTCCTTGAAGCAGCAGGGCCCGTCGGCCGGGGAGTTTGCCTACTGCGGCGCCGCCATCATCGCCAAGTGGTCGTGGGCAGATTTCCCCAAGATTCCGCTCGAGGATTCTGCCAAAAAGTGGAAGAATTCTTTCTTCTACGTCCGCAACCATGGCGCGGACCATATCAATCTTCCCCCCCCCTCGTCATTGCGCCGCCGCGCACGAAGACGAACTGGGGCTACTCGCTCCAGCGCCCGTCGCAGGAGATCGTCAACCTCTGCGAGCGGGTGACGGTGATGAGGATGCAGGAGGGGCTCACCGGCACGGACCTCCTCACCGCCTTCATCTCCCGCCGGGTCCTCCCTCTTCAGAGGCGCTCCTGCCTCATCGGCGAGATGATTGGCCTGCAGGACCCCAACCGGATGGGGTCGACACGGCTATCTCCGGAGCAGGTCGCGCGTGGCATCAACGACATCTCCAAGGCCAACATTGGAGAGGATTGGCGATTCGGCAAAGCGCCGTATAGCCAGTCGAACCCAGCGCCGCAGGTGAGCGTCTGGTCTCCTTACTTTGCCGCCGCGCATCTTCTTGTTCGTCCCGACGCGACGCGGGAGGTTCTCTTGAACGCAATCTGGCATCCTTACGCACGGGCTCCATCGCAGGTGGCGCCGGTGGCACCAGAGGAGCCCGCGGCCCAAGGTGGCGAGGAGGTGGCCGAGTCCGACGCCGGCGCTGGGCACCGAGCCGGTAAGTCTTGCATGTTTCCTTCTACGTTTCGTCTTGAATTGTTGCTCGTGTCGCAGTGAAGGCGACGCTGGTGCCGGTTGCTAGTGTTGTGGCGTTGGGTGGGGGAGGCGGCGACGCGGGGCGGAGCCGGGTCCTCGCATGGGGTGGCGTTGAGCCGCCCGCATGGAAAGGAGAGTGTCGCACCGCGACCCCGCGGATCGAAACGCGCGGCGGACCTGGCCGAGCCCGGGAGGCCGGCCAAGAAGAAGCGCATGAGGCCGATCCCGGTCCCGGTCTTGACGGGGCAAGCTTTATATCCTGCTTGCGCCTGGATTTCTAGTTTCTTTGGCTTATTTTGCCTTCTTCTTCAGCTTGCCCATCGCGCTAGCGAGAGCGGCGGCGGAGGCCGCGGCTGCCGAAGGGACCGCACTCCGTAGGAGCCGGTCCGACCTTGCCGGTCTGGCCGGGGAGGAGGGGCGAGGTGACTTGGACCTCGGCCTGGATCCGGACGACGCTGAGGCCTTAGCCTGGCGGGACAGGAACCGGGCCGAGGCGGAGCTGGAGGCGGCATCGGTCTAGGCTTGGACCGACGCGGCAGCAGCATGGGCGCGATCTGGCGTGGAGCCGGCCTGGCGCGAGATGCCGGAGGGCACGGTGGTGGCTCCGACGGTTTTTGAACCGTCGTTGGTGAGGGAGTGCGGCCGTGGGGGCCGGGCTGAGGTGGTGATCCCCGACCAGGAGGTCGTGGAGGTGGTCGAGCGCACAGGGCCAGATGGTGGTGGAGGCGGCGTCATCCCGGAGGAGGCGCCGCAGGCGGCGACGCAGGGGGCGCCGTCGGCTATGGAGGAGGCACCGCGGGCGGCGGTGCCTGAGGTGGCGACGCAGGGCGTCCCGACGTCCAGATCGCCACTGTCGCTGGAAGGGGCATCGGAGGAGGTGCTGGCCGCATCGCAAGCGGCCAGCGGGGGGCACGTCTTGGTGCCCCGGCAGGGTGGGCGCCGAGCTGCCATGCCGCAGCCTGCACGGAGTGGGGGCACGGCCGTCTTCGGGCCCCAGACCCAGGAGGAGGCGGCGCTGGATGCCGTCAGCCACCGCCTGCGAGGCCGGATGGAGCGGCTTGAGGCCATTGCCCCGGCTGAGACGGAGCGGCTGCGCGACCTGGTGCGCGCCGTCCTGGTAAGTCCTTCTTATTCCTTTTCTTGTAACTTCTTCATTGTGGGGGCGCGCCAGCGCACCACTGAGTGTAGGCCCCGAGGTTCGGGGCAACTACGTAGTTGTTGGGTTGAATCTTTAGATCGTCGGGCCTTGTTCTGACTTCTATCTTCTTTCAGCATCTTGATGCTTTCCGGGTTGCCGCCTTCAACCGGCTCCTAGGCAAGCATCTTGAGCTCAAGGAGCAGCTCGCTGCCAAGGAGGAGGAGCTTCGCGTCGCCGTAGGTACGTTCATGCTCTTTTCTAGTGGGGCGCGCTAGCGCACCCACTGGGTGTAGCCGCCGAGATTTGGGCCAACTCTGTAACAGTTGGGCCAAATCTTAAGTCTTGTCTTTTTTCTCTTGTTGAATTCTTCTTCTTTGTAGCCGAGGTGCTGTCTTGGCGGACCCGGCTTCTCCGGGCTGGTCATCATTATGACCGGCTTGTTGCTGACGCCGGTCGCCTTGGCGCCGAGGCGGCGCAGGCGAGGGCAGAGGCGGCCGTGGCCCGGCGGTCTCTTGACGAGGCCAACCGGTTGCATGAGCAGCTGGCGGGTCACAAGAGCCGCCTAGAGGCCAAGGTGGAGCTTCTGAAGGCGGAGGCCACTGAGGTGCTGGAGACGCAGCAGGCCCTGGCCGAGGCAGACCAGCAGCGGGAACAAGTCCGGTGCCAATTCCACTATTCTTTCATTTCACATTGAGTGAAACGGGATACACCCTCAACTTTGGGAAAAGGTAACTTGGTATTATATCTCATTTCCTACTCACCTCTACTCAAGTCTTGTGATGGATAGGCAAGTCATTTCACCTTCGGTCTACAACAACGACGAGTTCAATGCCACGAACAACAACTTGAACACCAAGATGCAAGCTCAAATGGAGGAGATCAAATCCCTCATCAAGTCCTACAAGCGATCTTCCTCATCTTCGAGAAGACGCTCAAAAGCAAATCCTTCCGAGCTACCATCTCCGGCAAGATCACATCGGCATCGACACCATCACCACCAAGAACGTGAAGGTCAAGAGCTCAACACCAACTACCGCTCAACGACTTCACCATCTACCTTGGCATCTTCGCCAAGCAACTTCAAGGCATCTTTGCCTACGGACATTCGGCATCTTCGCCAACAAGCACCCCAAGACTACGCTCAAGAGAAGCTCCCCAAGCTCAAGTCCGTGACTTCCACGAGCTACTATGACCTCGACACCGACCACAAGATTCCTTTCTATGGAACTCAAGAACCCGAGGAGTATCTCGAACAGGAGCGCCTAATGGATGACTACCTCAAGCTAGATCAAGTTCCTCCCGAAGATCAAGTGAAGTTCGCAACAAGAAACTTCCACGACTACGCATCAACATGGTGGCTTCACACACCTTCGGAGAGCTACAACATGAGTTGTCCCAAGACGAAGAAAGCTTTGCAGCAAGAGTTCATGCCTCCAACCTACATGGAACAACTTCTACGCGAATTGGAGAACACCACCCAAGTATCCAAGTCCATCGACGCGTACTTCAACGAGATGAAGATTGCCTTGAGACGAGCCAGCGTGGACGACCCCATTTTGATGAAATTCCACTTCATGATGGGATTGCATAACGAAATCTCCAAGACTATCTTCCTCGAGAACTACAAGTCCCTCGACGACAACTACATTTGTGTTCTCAAGGTGGAACAAGAACTCATGAAGGTCAAGGCTTCTCCACCCCAAGCACACTTCGCGACGACCAAGCTCCATGAGAACGAGCATGAGGATAGTACCACCAAGATGTCCAAGCCCGATGAGCTCCAAGACGATGCTCCCAAGTTCGACTCCACTGCCATTTCTCTTTGTGGCATTGATGATGTCGAGTCTACTTTGACTCTTTTTCAAGACGGCGTGGCGACAAGTATGACTACGGAAACCCTCAAAGACCAAGCTTAGGATGCAAGCGACAAGGTGGCGAGCAAGGATGATATTTCCATCTTTGGTGGCGAGAGTGATGATGTGCCATCTCCGGCCTTCATCCACGATGACGGCGACGAGATGATCGAGCATGGAATTTTCCCTTCGGTCATCGAGAAGAGTGATGATGTGCCATCTTCGGCCTTCATCCACGGCAATGGTGATGAGATGATCGAGCATGGGATTTTCCCTTCGGTCATGGAGAAGAGTGATGACGTGCCATCTTCGGTCTTCATCCACGGCGATGGCGACGAGATGGTTGAGCATGGGATTTTTCCTTCGACCACGGCGATGTATGATGACTTGAGTGACTTGTGCCACCATATTGAGAGTGAGAGTGACTTCACCACTAGCCCCATATATGATGAGTTGCCCCACTTTCCATGTGAGGAGAGCCACAACCCCCACCACTTCATTGAGATGAGTGACTCCACCATATGTGAGATTGAGTGCAACTACTTTGAGGGAGTGAGTGAACCACCACATAGAGAGAGTGAGATAGTTGATAGGTCTCCTGAGGCCATTTGCATCTCTAAAAACCTGACCTCTACCTCTATTGTGTCTTCTCATTTGGTGGTAGGTCCCATCTATGATGACGCGCCGATTCACGATCACTTCGTCCTTCCTTTGGACAAGACGATGGCCATGGTGGAATATGATGCACCCCCACATGGTTCCATCAAGATGAAGATGACCACCATTTGGTCTTTCTCACCTCACTTACACCACATGAGTGGAATGCCAAAGGTAACAAAGGTGACGGTGATGTGCTAGTCCCACTAGTGGACATTCTTGACATTGCTTGCTTGCATGATGTTGATCCACCAATTTCCATGATTCATGCTAGTGCGACTTCCTCGTGTGATGATTTCTTGCCCATTTATGATGAGTGTGATGGTTCTCATGTGGAGTCTATTAATTGTGATGCCATGTTACATAGGATTTCTTGTGACAATTCCCTTGGTCACATCATGTTTGATAATCCGCTTGACTTGTCATATGTTATGCATGTGATCAACCATATGTCTTATTTGCAATCTCCTCGTGGTGACTATGCATATGCCATTAAAATAAACCCAGTTTGCACATATGACATAGATGACAAGCCCATGGTTATTGGCATTTGTTTCTATTGTGATGATATTGATATGCTCCCATTGCATCATTTACCACATATGCCATGGCATGACCACCTAGGTTCGGATATGCATTGTTTTGGATGTTGTACATTTTCTCCATATGATGTTTCCGATATTGCTCATGAGGAGACCCCCATAGTTTCCTCATACATGTTAGGAGATTTTTGTCACTCCCATCCATTGCATGATCACAATAATTATGTGCACAATATGCTCCCCATGAATTCTAATGCTATTGTTGTGTCATATACTTGCCCGCTCAACTTGTGTCCCCATCGTATCATACATAACAACTCTTCCTTCATGATGGATGACATGTTCATATACAATGCTTCCAATTTCTTTGAGAGATGCTTATCTTGTGCTAACTCACGTGTGCACATACACATCATGATGGATGATGTGTACATTTACAGCACGCACAATTTCTTTCCTTTGTGTCTCTTTTGTGTAGGTACCCATGAATACTTGTTAACCTTGCAATCCCACGAGTTGACAAAACGAGCTCTAGAGAGCAATGATGACTTGGGATCCCATGGATTGTTTTTCCCACCGCTCTCTTCGCGCCAAGACTTTGCGCATTTATTCTACATGGCTCTCACATGGTTATGGCTTATTGTACATTGTGTCTTGTTTGCCCATATTGCCATGTTTACTTTGCATGATATGATCATTCCTATTCCTTTGCCATGCACTTGTGACCCATATGCTTTGCATTACACATGGTGATTGATTCTAGTACTTGTATGTGTATTTGCAAGCTTCGTGGAGATATTGCTTGTTATTGACATGTTCCATTTGTGACCCATTCCTATGATGATACTATATTCTTTCTTTGTGTTCGTGCTTGTGATATGTCATGTCATTGTCTATGCCTATTATTTGTTCACATGGCATGATTGCCATGCTTTCCTCTTGTGTGTTGCATCTTTGTTCCACTAGTTTGCACGACATGATTGATATGCTTGCTTGTGTTACATCATCCATGATTCATACTTGCTAATTTCATGCGGTTGATGACAACCATCTACATGCTTTGCACATGATTGTTATTGCTTCTTGTCATATCTCTCCATGTGTTGCCTCTCTCATGCTAGATGATTTGACATGTATTGAGTGCAACAATGCTTTTAGTCTTACTCATGAGATTGCGCCCATAGCATTCTCGCATATATTTGGAGATTTTGACATAATTCTTGTGAAGCATGCTTGTCTTACCTCTTTGCACCATATACCTAGTGCGATGAATATAGCCATTGTTTCATCATATTATTCGTGCACTTGTGCTTCTAATGGTTGTGTGCAAGAGAAGAGAATAATCAGGATGGATGATGTGTTTATCTACGATGCGCATAAGTTCTTTGTTTTGTTGTGTGCATGTGTAGGATACTTGGACTTTGTGTCGACTTCCACTTCACGTGAGTTGACCATTCGAGCTTTTGAGAGAGAGCCTCATACATTCTACCATAACTCGCTTTTACACCACATTTCCTACCACTTCGGCATTGTGACAAATGCGCAAGGACACGCTTTCAAGGTGAAATCCTTCTTGAGCTTGGATATTGTGGATCATACTTCATGTGTTGCTTGCACCATTTGCACACATGTTCGAGATATTGCTTTCACCAACGATTGCCACATTTCCATGCCTCATGACATATATACATTGTGTGTTGCATCCAATTCTTGGATTACTTGCTACTATCATATGATTGGTCACAACAATGTCATTTCTTCACATATGCCATGTCCCATTGCTTTTAACATGATTGACTTGATTGCCTCACACATGATATTTAATTGCTCTTTCTATTGTGTTGAGTGCCACACATATTAACTACACCCTATCCACGTTATGCTTAGATTGTCTTGCGCTGGACCCATGTGTTTAGACATCTCATCTTCTTTGGTGTTGTGAATGATTCTTATGCCTACCATAGACCTTTAGTCGAGCACTTTGTGAATGCTTGCTATGACCTTGAGGTAGATGCTTATTATCTTGTCACACATATTTGCATCACAACCTCACATTTACATGCTTGTCCCCATGATATCTTTGCTTGTGCTTGATTGATATACTTACATGCCATGTCACAGTCCGTTGTCAAACCATATGCTATGCTTGATAATGACACTTGTGTGGTGAATCACCTCTTGAATGCTTGGTTTTGCCCTAACGCTAACCACATTTGTTTTTCCAAGTGTTTGTTGTCTTTACTCCTTTTGAAGGAATGACTAGACGGTGCGACATTGGAGGGTGCCCTTTCCGAGCTTGAAGATGATGAGTACTTGGTGATCGTGCACTCCTACACGGTGAAGCCATCTCTTTCCCATGGTGATTTGGTTTTTGATCCGAGGTCGGATCTTTCCCAAGGGGGAGGGGATGATGCGGAGCATCCTAAGGTCATCACCATGTACACCTTCATGGCACCTCAAGCCCCAAGTGGACCTACCGGACTTAAGGTGAACCAGCTCCTCTTTGAGATTTACATGAATATCCATTGGACTTGGTTGCTACGTCACCATTGAATGTTGTACATCATTAGGTACAAGGGCAACCACCACCAAGCAGCTAGGAAGCTTCCCAGAGGCTAAGGAGAATGACCCCAAGACCCAAGAGCTGACCGGAAGCGTCAAGATGAAGAAAAGGAAGCATGCAGAAATTGCACTACTGGACAGTCCGGTCCCCACAACGGACAGTCCGGTCACACCAAAATTGCACCGCCGGACAGTCCGGTCCCCACAGCGGGCAGTCCGGTGGCACCCGAAAATGCATCTGTACGCATTGGACTGTCCGGTCTTTACCACCGGACTGTCCGGTCTGCCCAGTTTCGCTACGAATTGGACTAAAAAGCCCATGTAACCACCGAGGCCCATACCCCTTTGCCCCTAGACTATATATTCCGTGCTCCTCTCAGTTTTTAGCTAAGATTAGAACTAGACATTAGAGCTTAGCTCATGTATCTCCCCTTGTGGGTTTCCTCTTGAGGGAGAAGACTCCATGGAGTTCAAGGCCTCCATTGGAGAAGATCCTTAGGTATTCATGACCCCCTTGAGGGAAGGATCTATGTAGATCATCAAGACCTCATCTCCTTTGGATTTGGGATGAAATTTACCTTGTACCTTCCCCTTTGTTGTTCTTGTAGCTTTGTGGATCTTGTGTGATTGTGAGTCTAGTGGATGTGTGATTGGACTTGTTCTTGAGTGTTTTCTTCTTGTGATTTCCCCTCTTGTTCTTCGTGTTCTTCGCGTTCTTCGTGGATTGCCCTCCAATTTGTGAAAGATCCATAACACCAACTAACAAACAACAAACAATATATATATATATATATATATATATATATATATATATATATATATATATATATATATATATATATATATATATATATATATATATATATATATATATAGGACAAATGTTTCCTACAAGCGATGTAGTTACCACCACTTGCGTTTTGTATATTTGTATGTAGTATCTGTCAAAATTGAGAGTATATGCGTGTAGTATGTAGTATATAACAATGATTAGGTAGTATATATAGTAATTTTTACGTAGTATATACCATATTTTAGTATGCTCTTTTTTACATACAAATATATCGTATTTCACAAATATAACAAAAACTATGGGTTCATATGTAATTTTTTCATGTAACTTGCTTTGAAATATCTTAGATATAATATATGAACATATTTAAAATGATAAAGTAGTATATGTAGTACCACATGGTAGTATATGAGACATGTGGGATAACACCACAGGTGGTAGTTACCCCTAATCATGTTATATACTATATACTACATGATATACAAATACTACAACAACATACAAAATAAGTACCATCTACCGCTTGTAAGAAACATTTGTCATATATATATATATATATATATATATATATATATATATATATATATATATATATATATATATATATATATATGTGTGTGTGTGTGTGCAATTTAAAACTACCAATCAAGCAAACAATCTAGTATCTTCGTACCACGAAAGTGGACATAATCAGATACGCTAACACGATAACGTTGCAATATAAAACAAACATGAATGGTGGTCTCAACACTAGTTTCTACTTAACTGTTCAAGATACTTGAGGGGGTTAACTAATAAATACTAAGAAGTATAGCTTGTTCATAAAATAACTTTCACTCCTATGGCTTTTCTATTCCATTTTCTAGGGTCACGTCCTACAGTCAACACACTGCTCCGATGCCATCTGTAACGACCAAACCTCGAAGGATTTGAGTCTTTGTGCATACGTGCTAGTCTCTGGATCGACTGGCTAGCACACACAGTATAGATGAATACCAGACTAGCAAGTGCATAATTTGTTACAACGTATGATCCAGAATGTATAAAATAAAATAACTTGCACAACACTTGGCTAGCTTTATTCAATCAAACAACAGAAAAGTAGCAAAAAATAATGATGAGTCCCATCATAGCCCACTGGCGATGCTGAGTGCAGACTCGCGACCCTAACGGTACCTTACACCTTTTCATAATATCCTGCAACATGAGACATTGCAGCCGTATAGGTCAATACATTGAATGTATTAGCAAGTTACACAGGAGTAATAATAAAGCAGACCTACATGTATACGCATAGTACAACAAAAGGAAGGCTTGAGGGTTATTTTTGTAGAAAGCTGATTTTGTCCTCATAACTACCTAATAGTCGTTCTTTTATTACTACAATTATATACACAAGGTTGAGTTAGCAAATCCAACTCCAACATACCCATTATTAAGTTTCCCAACAAATTTATTAAGTGTCACATCCGTCAAGATCATCCAACAACTGTAATGGCATAGTCGCTCAAAATTTCCATAACCAGGGACACGACCAATCATGACTAGTTTTTAATACTCTGCAGAGTTTTGCACACTTTTCCCACTGGACTCAACCCGGACATTGAGACGAAGTCTTTCAGAAGTAGTCACCTCCACCCACCGGCAGCCGGTACACCTACTCATATCTACATCTGCTAGCTTACTTGGGCAAGGATCCCACAACCTACTCAGCTAAGCCAGAGCCTATTTAGCTAGTGGTTGCGCATGGAAGCTACTAGTCACTAAGAATATCTGATATTTTTTAGCCTGGGCGACCGTCCACTTACATTCAGAGGGTATAAACCATGATGTTCTTAAAACCACCCATCAATACCAAGTTCGCCCAGAGGTGAATTAAATCCTCAATTACTACTCAATTTGTTATAGATATAATCCTCACATAAACTCAATGTATACACGGACCACCCCTGTCTACAAAGCATAGCAAAACTACAACTACCACGATATGCATTGATAGGAGATAGCTCAACAATATAGCAAAAATAATACAGTACTTCTATACATGCATAAATTTATAGTGTGATATATACCACATGCATAGAAAACAATAGGTAAAGGATGATCAACATGTAACTTTCCTTGGTTCTGGATCAAAAATCACACTCCTGACAATAGTTTACGTCGCACTACGGACAATCTACGTGTTTCAGACAATGAACAAATCAATCATCGAAACTCAAATAGAACCAAAATAAACCAATAGCAAGAAATCATTTTAAAAATCCAACAACAGTAGCATAACAGCATGTACAAATCATCTATAATGCACTAAGATCACAAACGCAAAAAGAAACACTCAATTTCGTTAAATGGTTTGGAAGTTATGGCCTCCGGAAGGTTTGATTCAAATTCGAATGAATTCAAATTTGAAAAGTGCAAACATGTGGAAAGTTGGTATTGTGATTAGCTACTGGTTTTTGTGAGTTCATAGCAAAAAGAATTACCTAATTTGGCTATATAGAATAAAATATATATAGCTAGTTGAAAATTAGGTGAAAATCTGAAGAAGAAGAAGAAACAACAGAAAACTCATGCACTGTTCATGCACGGTTACTGCAGCAAATCCTGTAGCAATCGCCACGTGTCAGCGCTCGATTGGTCAAAGCATGTTGTGCGCACGTGTGCTCACCAGACAGAGGAAAGCGGCGGCGGCGGGTCGGGCATCGACGGCGGTGCTCCTCCGGCAGGTATCCGGCGAAGACGAAGTGGTGGGCGGAGGCGGTGGTGAGGTCAAACGGGGACGGGGTGTCCTCTACGGCGGCAGCGACGTTGTGGATAGCGGCTGCTCCGGCGCCTTGGCTCGGCAGCGTTCATGGTTGTTCCCTCTTGCTGCTGTTATTCCGACCACGCAAAGATGTCAAAAGAGCGCGACATGGAACAACGGATCGAAGAGGGCAAGCGGTGCAGCTAGAGATGCTCTTATGGCGGCGCAAACGTACGGCGAACAGCGGCGGTCGGCGGAGCTCCTCACGAGATACAAAATGCCCAGAGGCTTCGTGTGGTCGAAGAAAGATGGGGAGAGGTTGCGGTAGGGTTCCCCTAGGGGTTTTCCTCACGTGCGGCGGGTCGGGCGCGCACGGGGTGGTCCAGGGCGCGAGCTCGACTCGAGCTCGACCTTGGTGTGCGTGAATGCGTGCGGCAATGTCCGGCTCTGGTGAGGGACAAGCAGAGCATGGGCGGGTCCCGCCGTCAGCGGCTGAGGCGAGGGGTTGTGGCGCTGCTGCGTACCTGTCGTGGAATTAACACGTCAAATGTCCTAGCAGAAGGCCTTAGTCATGGAGCCATCACAACGAGGTTAGCTTAAAGGGGTTAAACCGGAACAAAGGACACAGGAAGTTTATACTGGTTCGGCCCCTTGCGGTGAAGGTAAAACCTACGATCCAGTTGTTGTGGGATTGAGTGATCTCGATGAGCAGGGAGCGAATCCACTTTACCTATCTCTCGAGCTGTTGTTTCTTGTCCTTGAACCGCCGCTGGGTCGTCCCTTTATATACATAGGTTGACGCCCGGCCGGTTTACAGAATCCCGAGGCCAGCTCATACAAGTGTCTGGCTCAGTCTCTTCCCTTCCCTAACTTACAATACAAGTTATACAACTATGGCGGTTTACTACTATGGGCCTTAATCCGCCTTTGGGCTCTAGGCCTCTAAGCTTTAACAGTAGAACGCCATACTCCTTGCCTTCATGGGCTTCAATATAGATGAGCTTAAACCGGCCCCACCTGGGCGCTTTACACTCAGTAGTTATATCCCCAACATTAGGCCCCAAATTGATTTGAACCTGTTCATGTCAATCTTCAATACTTAGAAAAAATCCCTGAACATCTTCTTATGATCCACGTAAGCCGCCATGATATCTTCTCCCTGTGAGCTTTGGTAAACCGCCATGACGTCATCTTCTAAAATTGCAGTAAATCGTCATGACTTCATCTCTGTATAAAAAAGTCATAATGATTCCCTTTATTAATTAACTTCCGATGATCGAGGCAACAGCTGTGCCCCATTTTCCGCTTTGGGCTCCTCGATCCCCGCGTTTGCCTACTTATCCATTCGCCTTATAAATAGGCCCGGGGGTCTTTCTCTTTTCCCCTTCCGCGCTTCTTCTTCTTCGTCTCGACGCTCTAAGCCCGATAGCTCCGCCGCCACCGTCGACTTTCAAGCGCTGCATCATCCCAGGCCGCTGCATCAACCTGAACATACCAGAGTTCTGCGGCTCTTCTCCGCCACTCCTGTGAATCCGGTAAGCCTCCTTCCCTCAACCCTAGATCTGCATTAGGGCTTCGGTGTTCATCTGTGTTCATCAGTGTTCGTCCGCGTTCATTGTTTCGCCCTTACTGTCTCATAGAATATAGATAAGCTTGATCTTTTTCTTTTGCGGCCGAAGATATAGTTTATTTTGCCTTACCATAGTATCCTTTTGACTATGAACAAACCCCATCTGGATCCTTTCTGTTCCGCTGTCGCCATTTTAGGGCTTTGATATTTTTTGCTTTTCCTGAACTGTGCTAGATCCGTAATAATAATCCTTAGCTTGTGAAACCTGTTTGTGTAGCACTTAGCAATTTTTAGATATGTTGTCCTCCATACCACTGTAGGCGGTTTAACCTGTAAAAAACGACAATCCGGCAGGTACCATTAGCCCTCACGTAAACCGCCGTCTTTTCTTGAACATCCATATCCGGTTTAATATACACACACACTTTTATTAAATTCCCCAGTTTTGATACAGTTTGTGCATATCAATCTTGAACCGTGAACCAGCGTTTGCACTTCCTTTATAGTCTGTCATAAAAAATGGCCAAACAATTCTCTTCTTGCAACTGGGTTCCCTCCCGGATCACAGAAGAACAACTCACTGGATATGTTCTAACTGGCGCTTTGGCAAAGAACGAAGTCATTCATTGGAGTGTCCCTGGTGCCGAAAACCCTCCTGAACCTCAAGATGGAGAAGTGGTTGTGTTTATGCAGCATCTGGACTGAGGGTTTAGCCCTCCCGGATCAAAAAAAATTCCGTGATGTACTTGCCAACTTCCAACTCCATCCTCAAGACATTGGACCGAACTTTGTGTCCAACATTTGCAATTTCCAATTGTTCTGTGAAGTTTATCTACAAGAAGAACCGACTGTTGAACTCTTCAGAGATTTCTTCCACTTGAACCGCCGTACTGAATTTTCTGACGGCCCCAATACTGAACTTGACGGAGTGTCAATTCAAAAAAGGAAAGAAGTCGATTTTCCTCATGCCAAACATCATAGCCACCCCAAGGATTGGAATCAAACATGGTTCTACTGTCAGAACACCGCTCCTGCTGATGAAAATCCTCTGCCGAGTTACCGTTCTTACCGACTCAGCAATGGACATCCATTTGCCTCGGCTGAGCTTCGCCAAAGAACGACAAACATATGCACCACAGCTTGCTAAGCTCTGGGCTCTTCTAGCAAACGGCTTAACCGGCATTGACCTCGTCCGTTGCTGGATTTCATGGGGTATCCTGCCCTTAAGCCGCCGCACCAGGTTAGTGCATGAGTATATCGGGGATGTCAAAGACCCTCAATGGCATACTGAAATACAGATGAATGATGATGAAGTCACTGAGTCTGTCAAAAAGATGCTAGATGAACCGATTTCTGAGTGCACCAAGATTGGGTTGTGTCCCTTTTATGCCTCCAACAAACCGCTAGCGGTAAGAATTTATCCTTCTGCTTTTTAATCCGTCTCCATTTTAACATTTTTCTGATAGACTTTTGTTTATTCTTACAGGCCAAAGATCCTTTCTGGAAGAAGAAAACTCAAGATAAACCGGCAAAAACACAAGACAAACCGGTTAGAGCTCCTCGTGCTAAGAGCAAGGCCACCAAGAGGCTAGCAAAGAAGAAAACCGCCGAGTCCTCTGATCCGCCCGAAGATGTTGATGACTCAGAACAAGAGGTAGAACTTGACTCCCTTTGTTCATTTTTCATACATCTTATTGACAACGACCATTACCAAGATGATGCGGAAGCCAGCCGTGCTGACCACGTAGAGGTAACCTCCCTTTCCTCCAATTCCGATCTTGTGCCAGTACGAAAACTCCGTCGCGCAGTCCGGAAAGTGAAACGTTCACATCCTCCCACTCATTTGGATCCACAATTTTATTTGAAGATACAGCATCCTGAAGCTCGTCGCACAACCCGGCACAGTGGCCAGCAAGTCACTTCCTCCGGTTTACCAGACACCCCAATCCGGAAGCGTCGTGCGGAGGTCTCTTGTAATTCTAACAAGTCTTATCACTTGGCGGGTTACTTCTGATACCCTCTTAATCCGTCTGACTCAAATTATCAGGTTACTTCCAATTCATCCTCTGGCGATTCGTCAACCACAGAGATGCCTCCCCTCAAGACCGTCCCTGGGTAAGCATAATAATTTTAGCTTTGCCTTCTTGCGCCGGTTTACCATATTAACCTATGTTTGCCATTTTGCAGCGCCAAAGCCTGACTCGGCAAGAAAGCGAAAAAAATGCTCCCACTGATGAGATTGAACCGGAGAGGACCTCAGAAGGTGCTGGTGGAGATGCTGATATTGCTATGGATGATCCTATGCCACAAGGTCAGGACACTGATGTTGATCCGCCAGAAGTTAACCCGGCTAGTCCTCATGTCGATCCACCAAGCCCGACTACCAATCCTCAAAGTCCAACTGCTGATCCGCCGAGCCCGGCCAGAGCCTCAGAAAAGCCGGCGAGCCCAAATAAAGCAACTGATGATGTTGTGATTACCGGGTTTGGCCATGCTTCTCCTGGCTATCCTGTCGCTTTGTCAAAGCACAGTGCCAAAATGGAATCTGTTGCTGAAGAGAAGGGCAAATGGAAGACTGATCTGTCAAGCTGTGCTCATCTCATCGCTCAAGAACTTCACTTTGGATACGTAAACCGCCTATATGCAAGCCGTGACTGTGAGGCCGGTTTGGTCAACTTGATGAAGGAGCGCTATGAGGTAACTTCCATTCCAAACACTTTATAAATTTTCTTTGTACTGTATATCAACTCCATTGTAGCCCCCAAGGGCAGGTTTATCTCCTCAAGATGAACCGGGACTTTGGATAAAAAAGACTTCAACTGTGTAGCCCCCAAGGGTCGGTTTACCTCTTCAAGATGAACCGGGACTTTCTGTTCCAAACTTGTCCTTGTTAAATTCCTTCACCTTTGATTTTTCTGATTAATTACGCATTAGCCCCCAAGTGCCAAGATTAATACTTGTATTGAGCCTTGGGACTTTGAATAATAGTCAAAAAAGTTTCAATCCGCATTAGCCCCCAAGTGCCAAGTGTATAACTTGTTATGTGCTTGGGACTTTGAGAAAATCTTAACATCTTCATCATCTGTCTTTTGCAGGCTGATTTGAGCAACAAAGATTCCTAGATTGCCGATCTTCAAGAAAACATCAAGTCCCAGCAAGCAGAAACCTCCAAGGCCAAAGATGAACTGAAGGGCGCTTTAACTCCATGGAGCAATTGAAGGATGGTTTCAAAAGCGAGAGGGCGGATTGGGAAACCGAGAAGACTGCTCTATTAAAGCGGGCTGAAGATGCCGAAGCAGCTCTTAAACCGGTGGCAGAAGAGCTAACCGGGCTAAAGCATCAAGTCAATGCTATGACTTCTGCAATATTTGGTAAGTACTCTTTGTAAGAACCTTTCTTAAACATCTTTGAAATTGCCGGTTTAACAGCAAATTCTTAAATCGTTGCAGGTAGTCGTGTTGCTCATCTGGGCTCGGATATGCGGATGAAGTTGAAAGCAGCCTATACGTTGATAGAACAATTGTATACTGGTGCTCAATGAGTCATCTTTGCGGCCTCCTACAACAAACCGGCACCAACATTGATCAAGGATACGTTGGCCAAATTATCTATGACCCCTGCCCAGATAGAAGAGGTAAAGCGATCTGCTGCGAGGGCTGGCACTTTAACAGCTCTGACTTGGGCCAAAGCTTGGATTGCTGATCTTGATCCGGCAGATATCGCAAAGGGCTATCCTGGCCAACAAGAAGACGGGTCAGACTTTGATAATGAAGCCATCAAAACCTTGACAAAGGAGATGCGCCCACTAGCAAGCCAATTGGCCGAAGAGGTTGACTTGTCTGTCCATCGGTCCAGCTATGACACAGACAACAAACGGGTTGATGCAGCTATGAAAGAAGCACAGAATCTTATCCCTCCAATTCCTAAGCACACCTATGCCCCTGACGTTTAACTGTCCAATCTTATAAGCAACAAAGCTATCTTCCAAGCCTTAACCAGGATTGATTGGGCCACCCTTGACTTCCAGCTACTGAGTGAGGAGGAGGAGGTTGAACCGACGCGAGATGATCCTTCAACGTCACGTCAGCCTGGTGACGAATCATAATTCGGCAGCCGGTTTGATTTTCTCATATAGCGTTCTGGGCAACAAACAATTATTATTTTGGGCATCAAAGCGCCTTGTAATAGGCTAGTTGAAATACTTTGATCTTCTGCCATCGTGCACTGCTACCTGATATTGTAATCCGGCATGATTGTTGCTATGCTTGCTTTATGTGCCTTAGTATTTCTTATAAAATCCTGCTTTCTGTATTTGAAACTTAAACATGTTCTGGCGGTTTACCGCCGGACGGGTTATGACACCCAATACAGAACCAGAGTTCTCATAACCAAGGTTATAAAGTAATGAAATATGAAATATATCATACCTGTAATATTAAATCACCTTTGTTCGTTTACCAACTTGTGTAGTAAGGATGATAACCCAAATTTGAGTGTTTGAAAACTCCCACCATGCTGTGCTGGTGCATAATAAGCCATGTCGGGTTATGACAAACACCGGATGATCATCCTGGCGACTTATAGTCAATGCCAGACCGGATTAAGAGATGCTGGTTCAAAATTGATTATGTGCTTAACAGCTGATAAGTGTAGGCCATGCCGGGTTAAGAAACACCGGGTTGATCTAATGACATATAGTCGGGCCGGGTCAGTAGACGCCGGTTTAACTTAGAACCTTATCAAAAGAGATAAAACTTTTCAAAAACAAAATCAAATAAAAACTTGTAGTCGAGGCTTTTCAAGGGCTGCCAGGCCCAAATTAGAAGCTTTTCATGGGCTGCCAGACCGCTGAGTTAAACCATTTGACAAAACCTTTTAAGATGGGCCTCCAACTAACCAATCGTCATTTTAACTTTGACAAGTTCAGGGTCTGTATAAGATTGACTTGTCAAACGTTCGGCAGGTCATGCCAGGAGTACCTGGATAGGAGTGGCTTAGTTGATGAAGGCAGGTTAACCCGGGGTTTTAAGTGAATACACCAGGCTTCCAAGCCGTGGCTTGATAGCCAATTACAAGGGTCTTTTAAAACTCTTTGTTGCTTTGCACAAAGAGCCCCCAAGTAACTTTGTGAGCTTTGCTCAATGGGTGCCTATGTTTGAGTTGTGCTTTTTAGCAACAATACTCTCTTTGGCCCCTTGGGTGTGAAGCTCCCAAGCTTTATTGTGGCATGATAGCCGGTTTAATGGACAAACAGGACATCGCTTTATAAGCAGAAGCCCCCTTGTAACCAAGAAATATTGGAAGACCGGCAGAGGCCCTGCTTGTTGCAAGGATGCCAGTTTATTATATTGATCATAATATATACATTGTCAAAATATGTACATAATGAGAGCCTATGTCTCAGGTGTAGTAGGGCCGTAAATGAGCGATATTCCACGGCCGACGGGTCTCCTCCTCCGATTTGCTTGAGTCTTTGTGCTGTCGAACATCGATGAGGTAGTATGATCCGTTGTGCAGATTCTTGCTGACCACAAAGGGCCCTTCCCAAGGTGGGGATAATTTGTGCATATTGGTTTGATCCTGGATGAGCCGGAGCACTAAGTCACCTTCTTGAAAGATTCTTGTTTTAACCCGGCGGCTGTGATAACGCCGTAGGTCTTGCTGATAAACCGCCGAACGAGCCAATGCCATGTCCCGTTTTTCATCTAACAGGTCCAGTGCTTCTTGGCATGCTTGCTCGTTGTCCGCTTCAACGTAATTAGCAACGCGGGGCAAGTCATGACGAATATCACTTGGGATTACCGCCTCTGCCCTGTAAACCATGAAGAAAGGTGTATAACCTGTAGATCAATTTGGGGTGGTGTTTATGCTCCATAACATAGATGGTAATTCTTCCACCCAACAACCCAACGTCCTCTTCGAAGGAACCATAAGTCGAGGCTTGATACCCTTCAAAATTTCCTGATTAGCCCTCTCAGCTTGACCATTAGACTGGGGGTGAGCCACAGATGACACATCAAGCCGGATGTGTTCTCTTTGACAAAAGTCCTCCATCTCACCTTTGGAGAGGTTCGTGCCATTATCTGTGATGATGTTGTGTGGAAAACCAAAACGGAAGATCACCTTTTTGATGAATTGAACCACCGTGGCTGCGTCACACTTGCTTACTGGCTCCTCTTCAACCCATTTAGTAAACTTGTCAACCGCTACCAACAGGTGGGTCTTCTTATCATTGGATCGCATGAAAGGCCCTACCATGTCAAGCCCCCAAGTAGCAAACGACCAAGTAATGGGAATCATTCATAGCTCCTGAGCCAGAACATGAGCTCGTCGTGAGAATTTTTGACAACCGTCGCACCGCCTCACCAAGTCCTCAGCATCAAAATGAGTCGTCAGCCAATAGAAACCATGACAAAAAGCTTTAGTAACCAAGGATTTTGAACCGGTGTGATGACCACAGTCTCCTTCGTGGATTTCTCGTAGAATCTCACGGCCTTCTTCGGAGAAACACAGCGCTGGAACACACCAGAGACACTACAACGGTGTAACTCGCCGTTGTGAATAACCATGGACTTGGATCGCCGGACTATCTGTCTGGCCAAAACTGCATCTTCTGGCAACTCGCCCCGGTTCATATACGCCAAGTATGGAACCGTCCAATCCGGAATAATGTGTAACGCGGCCACCAACTGCGCCTCCGGATTAGGAATAGTGATGTCCTCCTCTGTAGTCAACTGAACTGACGGGTTGTGCAAGACATCGAGAAAGGTATTGGGCGGCACCAATTTACGCTGAGATCCCAGCTGGCTTAAAGCATCAGCTGCCTCATTTTTGCGCCGATCAATGTGCTCCACTTGATAACCCTTGAAGTGACCAGCGACAATATACACCTCTCGTCGATAAGCCGCCATGAGTGGATCTTTAGAATCCCAAGTACCTGAAACTTGCTGGGCCACCAGGTCCGAGTCTCCAAAGCATCGTACCCGGCTTAAGTTCATTTCCTTAGCCACTCGAAGACCATGGAGTAAGGCCTCGTACTCAGCTGCATTGTTAGTACAAGGGAACATTAAGCAAAGAACATAATGAATTTTATCACCTCGAGGGGAAGTGAGGACAACTCCAGCCCCCGAGCCTTCCAACTGCCTGGACCCATCGAAGTGGATAGTCTAGTATGTGCTGCCCGGTTTGTCTTCCGGTGTCTACAACTCTGTTCAATCATTGATGAAATCCACAAGGGCCTGGGACTTGATAGCTGTTCGAGGCATATACTTCAAACCGTGTGGCCCAAGCTCAATAGCCCACTTAGCAACCCGGCCAGTTGCCTCCCTATTTTGGATTATATCCCCCAAAGGAGAGTAACTGACCACCGTGATGGGATGGCCTTGAAAATATTGTTTAAGCTTCTGACTTGCCATGAAAACCCCATACACCAGCTTCTGGCAATGCGGATATCTTTGCTTTGACTCAATGGGCACCTCGCTGATATAATAAACCGTCCTTTGAACCGGGTACTCCTTCCCAGCCTCCTTGCGCTCCACCACAATAGCTACGCTGACAGCCTGGGCATTAGCAGCCACGTATAACAATAGTGACTCCTTATCAACTGGAGCAGCAAGAACCGACGGTTCAGCCAACTGCTTCTTTAAGTCCTGAAACGCCGCATCAGCAGCATCGCTCCAGACAAAAATGTTTGTCTTCTTCAACATCTGATACAGAGGGATCGCCTTCTCTCCCAACCTGCGATAAACCGGCTCAAAGCCGCGATCCGACCCGCCAAACATTGAACATCATTGATACATGCCAGTTTAGCTAGGGATGTGATAGCCTTGATCTTTTCCGGATTAGCCTCAATGCCCCGGTTGGACACCAGAAAACCCAAGAGCTTGCTAGCCGATACACCAAAAACACACTTAGCCGGATTGAGCATCGTTTTATAAACTCTCAGGTTATCAAAAGTTTCTTGCAAATCTGTTATGAGTGTCTCTGCTTTCCTGGACTTTACCACAATATCATCCACATATGCATGAACATTGCGCCCAATCTGAGTATGAAGACAATTCTGCACACAACGCTGATAAGTTGCCTCGGCACTCTTAAGCCCAAAGGGCATAGACACATAACAGAAGGCTCCAAAGGGAGTGATGAAAGCTGTCTTCTCCTGGTCCTTAACTGCCATCTTGATCTGATGATAACCAGAATAAGCATCCAAGAAACTCAAACGCTCACAACCCGCTGTAGCATAAATGATTTGATCAATATGAGGGAGGGCAAAGGGATCAGCTGGGCAAGCTTTGTTCAAATCTGTGTAATCCACACACATCCGCAAAGTGCCATTTTTCTTAAGCACCAGCACCGGATTAGCCAACCACTCTGGGTGAAACACCTCCACAATAAACCGTGCTGCCAACAGCCGGGCTACTTCTTCACCAATGGCCTTGCGCCTCTCTTCATTAAAACGGCAAAGAAACTGTTTGACCGGTTTGAACTTTGGATCAATATTAAGAGTGTGCTCAGCGAGCTCCCTCGGTACACCTGGCATGTCAGAAGGTTTCCATGCAAAGATGTCCCGGTTCTCACGGATGAACTCGATGAGCATGCTTTCTTATTTCGGATCCAAGTTGACGCTGATACTGAAGTGCTTAGATGAATCGCCAGGAATAAAATCAACAAATTTAGTCTCATCAGCCGATTTAAACTTTAAAGCTGGATCATGCTCTGTAATGGGCTTCTTTAGAGAAGTCATATCTGTCAGATCAACATTGTCCTTATAAAACTTCAACTACTCCGTTGCACAAACCGACTCAGCATAAGCCGCATCACCTTCCTCACACTCCAGAGCAATCTTGCGGCTACCGTGAACTGTGATGGTCCCCTTATGACCCGGCATCTTGAGCTACAGATAAACATAACATGGCCTTGCCATGACTTTAGCATAAACCGGTCGTCCAAACAGGGCATGGTATGGACTTCTGATTTTAACCACTTCAAAGGTCACCGTCTCTGATCTTGAATCATGATCATCACCAAAAACCACATCCAAAGCTATCTTACCAACTGGGTAAGCCAATTTACCAGGCACAACACCGTGAAAAATGGTGTTGGACGGTTTAAGATTCTTATCTGTTAACCCCACACGCCAGAAGGTTTCATAATACAAGATATTGATACTGCTCCCTCTGTCCATGAGCACCTTGGTGAACTTATAACCTCCAACCTGTGGTGCAACCACCAAAGCAGTGGCGAGGATTGTCAACCGGGCGGATGATCCTCCGACTCCAAACAATAGGTTGTTCACCCAGTAGAGATAACGAGAACACCGCCGCTCAACAGAGTTTACTGCCCTTTTATGGAGCTTCTGATCGCGCTTGCACAGACTAGTAGTGAAGACATGATATTGTCCACCATTGAACTGCTTCGGGTTGCTCTGATAACCTGACTGCTGCTGATTCCCCTGATTACTCTGCTAATTGTGACCACCTTGGTTGTTCTGGTTGCCCTGATTATTCTGAAATCCTGAGTTTGAACCGCCACCACCGTAACCCGGCCCGTGAAACCCTGGACTAGAACCGCCGGATGGACCCTGATCATACCGGAAGAGATCAGAGTTTTTGAATTCCCTCATGATGAAACAATCCTTCCAGAGGTGCGTGGCCAGAACCTCTTTTGTCCCGTGCTTTGGGCAGGGCTGATTTAACAAGCGCTCTAGATTCATGCCTCCACCGCGCTGGGGCGGTTTACCCTTACGGCGCTGCATATTGCCCTGCATATTGGTGTTAGCCACAAAATTTGAATTGTCCGCTTTACGCTTACTATTGTTCCCGTGGCTCACCTAGTTATGCTATCCTTTTGTACCGACATTCTTCTTTCCCTTCTCCTGCTTTTCTTCATCAAAATTGGGGTCCTTGGTATTATTAGAATCAGCATACTTAACCAGAGCTGACATGAGCGTTCCCATATCATTGCAGTGACGCTTGAGCCGTCCCAACTTCATCTTCAGTGACTTAAACTGGCATTGCCTTCTGAGGTCACGATTGCCGTATCAGGATTAATGCGGCCTGACGAATGAAGGATTTCTGAAACCCGGCGCACCCAATGAGTTGTTGATTCGTTCTCTCCTTGGCCACAAGCAGCCAGATCCACAATGGACATGGGTTGTTTGCACGTATCTTTAAAGTTCGCTATAAACCTGGCCTTCAACTTGTCCCATGAACTGATCGAGTTAACGGGCAGGCTCTTCAGCCAGGTACGGACCGTTCCTTCTAACATCATGGTCAAGTATTTTGCACACGCCGCTTCATGCACATCCACATCTCCATTGCCATCTCATAACTTTCAACCCACGCGTCGGGGGGTTGATCGGCGGTATAATTAGGCACTTTACATGGACCCTTGAAATCCTTGGGCAGCCGCACATTACGCAGAGCCGGGGTGAGGCACGGTACTCCCCAAGAGCTAAAGGCCAATCCACGTTCAACTGATGCCGCTGGCTGAACCGGAGCGGGTTGATTCGCATAATGTGCTGCCAATTGTGCTGCTAACTCTGCCTCTCATCGTGCTCTGCTATTGTTCACTACGTCCTGCGCATTCATACCGCCGTGCACCGGATTAGGCCCTCGAGGGGCGTCACGGTGCCGCGCACTGCTTGACACAGCCGGTTCGTCCATGTGCCTGCTATAACTCTTGCTCGGACGGGGAGTTGAATGTATTCTGTCTTGGCTGTAGGAATAAGCCTGCTGCTGCACAACAGCGGTTTGAAGAAGATCCCTAGCCCGTCGTGTCTCAACCGCCGCCAGTGAGTCACCCTCCATCGGAATAGCTGCCAAATGTGATGCTGCATCAATCATGTTATCCAAAGGGCTAGAGAAGTCACCTGGCGGCGTTGTTATGTACTCCGGCGGGTTATCCATCCGTCGAGGCGGGTCCATCACCCGTGGCTGATCCAGCGCCGCCCCAGGTGCCTCGGCCCGGTTTGCTGCTGCCAGATTACTAGGCCTAGCGCCTGGTGTATTAAAGAGATTCATTCCTTCGTAAACTGGTGGCAGACGAGACCGGTACGTCCTCCTCATTACTTCGTTTAACGCGTTTTGATCCAACATAAGTTGTGCGCCTGGATCTGTTGTGATTGGGCATCTAAAGCGGCCCGCTCTTCAGTCATCCTGGCCTCCTCAGCCGCCAAGTGAAAGTGCTAGTTATCGACTAGAGGGGGGGTGAATAGGCGATTTTTATGAAAGTCTTCAAAACGTGGAAGTTTCCAAGACAAACAATAGAAATGACCTAATTGATATGCAGCGGAAGATAAACTACAACAAGCAAACCATAGTCAAGTATGCAATAATGTGAAAGTACAAAGACTAATAGCAGCTTAGTAGTAAGGATCAGGAAGGAAGATAGTATGAAGCCAACCAACGATAGTAGTCAAGCAATGAAGTCAAACAGGTATGACAAATAGGCAATGACTTCACAAAGACAAACTCTAAGTAAAGGAAGGGAGAGGATAGAACCAGTCACTTTTTGAAGACACAGGATTTGTTGGACCAGTTCCAGTTGCTATGACAACTGTACATCTGCTTAGGGAGGCTGAGATTCAACTCAGAAGACCGCGTCTTCACCTTATTCCCCTTGAGCTAAGGACACACAGTCCTCGCCCAATCACTCTGGTAAGTCTTCAAGGTAGACTTCCGAACCTTCACAGACTTCGTTCACCGGCGATCCACAATGACTCTTGGATGCTCAGAACGCGACGCCTAACCGGCTGGAGGATTCACAGTCCTCAAGTGTAATAAGTCTTCAGTCACATGCATGTAAAGACTTGATGATGCCTAACACTCTTTGGCTCGGGTGTTTGGGCTTTGTCCTCGCAAGGATTTCTCTCTCTCAAAGGCTTGAGGTGGGTTGCTCTCAAACGACAAAAGCCGTGCACTAACTCTGAGCAGCCACCAATTAATGGTGTAGGGGGTGGGCTATTTATAGCCACTAGGCAACCCGACCTGATATGTCCGAAATGACCCTGGGTCACTAAGGAACTGACACATGTTCCAACGGTCAGATTTCAAACACACACGGCAACTTTACTTGGGCTACAAGCAAAGCTGACTCATCCAGCTCTGGATAAGATTTGCTCTCATTGTCTTCGCTCGAAGACATATGATTTGGGTTGAGCATCACTTCAGTCATTCTGACTTTGTTCACTTGGACCCCACTTAACAGTACGGTGGTTCCTATGACTCAACAAAGAAGAAAAAGGAAACAACAAAACGACACAGTCTTCGCACTCCATAGTCTTCACTCAATGTCTTCTCATGTCATAGTCTTCAATATGAATATCTTCACATACCACCATTGTCGTCAATGTCTTCATACATTTTTAGGGGTCATCTCCGATAGGTAAACCGAATCAATGAGGGACACTACCTGCGTTATCCTGCAATTCTCACAAACGCATTAGTCCCTCAACCAAATTTGTCGTCAATACTCCAAAACCAACTAGGGGTGGCACTAGATGCACTTAGAATCTCCCCCTTTTTGGTGATTGATGACAAACTGGTTGAAGTTTTCAACGGGGATAAAATATGTGAAATTGTAAAGGATAGGGTACTGTCTTCATAAGTGGCAGAGGCTCCCCCTGAAGATGTGCATATAAGTAATTTGCTTTTGGAATGCAAATGCACATGTCAGGTTGTACTTGTGGAGATCCTCTTAAACTTATGAAGATAATTCATCATGCATGAAATGATATAACTAAGAGAATGACATGCATAATGAAAAATGGACGTCTGCATAATGATCTCAGTACGCAAGTTATCATCGCACATGCGGAATTTATCATCGCATCACAAAAAAGCAAATAAGTAGCAGACGACCATCAAGTTTAAGTGTTACAACTCAAAGAACCAAATGTATCAAAAGCGAGAGTTGTAAACACTAGGCAAAATATAAAGCAACCGCCCATATGAACCCGCTTGAAGACTATCAAACTCATATGCTTGTCCCCCTTTTGTCAGTAAGGACCAAAAAGGTTTGAAGACATAGAGCAGCTACTCGTTCCCATGAGGAGTAGGTGAAGCAGCAGGGTTGTCGTTGTTGTTTGGCGGTGCAGACGAACTTGGTGCAGTGTCGATGCATGCAGAAGTAGGGGGCGGTGAAGTAGCATCGTCTTCATCATCGATCACTTTGGCATTTACAGTTGCCGCGGAGGAAGAATAGTCAGAGTCTTCAAGGGATGGAGTTCGACGTAGTACAACATTCCATGGAGGAGTGGAGTCAAACTTGAATCTTTCAGTGAAGCCATCGTCTTGAAGATCTGCTTCAGCACTGAGCAGTGTCAAACTATTCCATGATCGCTGATAGGTCTCGTGAGTGACAAAAGCATTCTTGGTGGCAAGATTTTGAATGCGATTGATGTCCACCAAGAGGCTTTGCATTTGTCGCTTGAGCCAAAAGTGATGCTTGTCTTGTTTCTGATGCAGTGCCACAAGAAGTTCTCGGTCATTTAGGACGCGAGAGCGCTTCTTAGGCCTTTGGGCAATTGTGCTCTC
This sequence comes from Aegilops speltoides, assembly GCA_021437245.1. Classification (NCBI taxonomy): domain Eukaryota; kingdom Viridiplantae; phylum Streptophyta; class Magnoliopsida; order Poales; family Poaceae; genus Aegilops; species Aegilops speltoides. Next base: position 206,758,478 of record CM038141.1, read on the forward strand.
AATAGCTTCAGTTTGCGCACGATGAGGCAGTCGAGTGTTCCCAGCCATTGGATAGGCACGAGTTACTGCTTGGACTCCTTCCATGGGTTGAGTGAAGCTTTGGTGATCAGCATTTTGAAGACAAAGAGGCTTCTTGGCAGGCTCAGGGTATATGGCTTCAACTGACATATCAACCTCTGGTAGAAAGATCGATGATTGCGGCGAGGGGGCTGATAGTTGATAATAGAGTGTAGCTTGATGAGGCGCATGACCCATGGAGCATAAATTTCAGGCCAAAAGGTCGATCCGAGACGCAGCCAATTGCGGATGAAGAATTCTTGTGTATTGAAGCTGATGCCATTGAGGATGTAAAAGACCAATGTCTTCTTGGCTCCTTCAAGTTTTGCTGCTGATGAATGCCCTTTGATAGGCCATAGAGTTCGCCTGATGATGTGATATATTGTGCGAGGCAAATACTCAAGGTCATCAACAAAGAAGTCCTTTGGGTATTTGGCGTCAGGTGGCAGAGGCTTCATCATGCTCAACATCTGGCTCATGTTGGGCTCTGGCTTATGGAAGATGCTCTCCAGTGCATTGCGGTGGAGTTGATAATCGAGTTCGAACAGCTCTCCGGGAGTGGTTAGGCCTGTAAGCTCAATGACGTCAAGAGCTTTGGCTTCATGATGAACATTTCCTGTCATCCATTCGAGGACCCATGTCTTTGTATCTCTGTAGTAGCCACGAATGTGGAGAGTAGCATAGAATTGAAGCAAAAGTTCCTCATTCCAATGTTCTTTGTCTGTCACAAAGCTGAGCAGACCTGCATCACGAAAGCAGTCAAGTGCTTCTTCTAAGCACGGCAATCCAGCAATGGCTTCAGGTCGAGGCGCATATGAGGGAAAATGCACCCTTGATCATACAGAACGCAGGAGTAATAGCTTCGCTGCTGATAGCTCCAGAAATGATCAGATGATATTCTTGGCCTTGAGTAGGGGTTCTTGGCGCTGTCAAAGAAGGTGTTGTGGCTTTTGAAGCCATTTGCATTGAAGGACCCTATAGAGGTGGTAGGACCTGGGAACCTTGGCAGTCTTGGCTTTGGTTTCTGGACCCGAGGCCTATGCTCAACATGATAATCAAACTGAGGACCAGAAGCATTGGGCGGAGGGACCAGAACGGGCCATTTGATAGTGATTAGATGACCATAGTTGTATGCTTGCTCAATCGTATGGGGCCTTGATGGCGGAACAGGAGCAGTGGCAACAACAGAGGCGTCGGGCTGCACAACAGATACTTCAGGACCAGTTGCATCATTGGCTTCGGGCATATTGGTTGGTGCAGGCTCCACGCTTGCTTCAGCCATGACTACGTCATTGGCTTCATTTGTGTTGGTGTTGGCAGCCTCAAGATTTTCAACCTCCACTTGATGAGCTGGAGGGTCGGGCACTGGCATGTTCACTTCACGAACAGCTTCTTCAGTAATGGGGGGAGTAGGGACACGTTCTTCTTCTTGATTGTCATCGGCTGATGCAGCTGAATTGTCTTCAGCAACTTTGGCTTCAGACACGGAGACATTCACAGTCGGAGTGGCTTCTGGAAACACTTGACGTGCAACAGATTGGTGGTGCACTTCTCCTTCTGGAATGCTCGAAAGAGGGACTTGAGGCCTTTGTCCTTTGCGAAGCCTGCGTAATGCTGGCGACGCCTTTGGAGATGGAGTTGGCTGGGCCTCAAAGTCATCCTCCTCTTATTGCACAGGTGGTGTGACTTGTTGTTGTTGGGCAGTACTCGGGGAGTCTTGTTGTTGCGGGTGATCAGCCCATGATGCATCCTGAGCAATTGGTGTCAGAGGACGACCAATGCTGATGAGTTCGTTGTTCGCGAGAACAGGCGATGATAACAAGTTGTGTTCGATCTGAGGAAGAACTTCATCATCTTCAACATTGTCATTGTGACCAATGTCTTCAGCAGCGGTGGGATCAACTGCTGGAATGTCTTCAGCTTCAAGAGCCTGTGTGGAAGCAGGCTCATGAACTATCATCCGTCGTTCTTGGTGTTCAGATGCAGGGCAAACCATTGAGATGGGTTCAACAACTAAGGGCTCTGTGGGAGCAGCCTGATTCTTCTTGGTTTTGCGCTTCTTCTTGGAGGGAGCAGCATCAGAGGCTTCAGGGTTTTTCCTTTTTCTGGCTTCAGCCTCGGCAGCCCTTGTCTTCTTCAGATCTGAAGCGGTTGACCTGACCGTTGGCTTCGAGCCAGTCATGCTGCTTGGGAAGACTATGCGAGGTTCTTCCTGCCTTGAAGGTGCAGATTGGTCAGTTGATAGCTTCTTCTTCTTTGCAGCCATTCCGGGGTCAATGCCAGGACGACCTAGAGCCTTGTGCTTCTCAGCCTCATTGTAGGATAGCACACACTTGTCAGCCAGACTCTTCATACACTCACGAGAGCCTTTAGCTTCGTCGCGCTTCTTGAGAAAGGCTTCTTTGAGCTCATGCAGCATGATCTTGAAGTTTTTGACATCTTGCACGCTGAGCTTTGCCACATGCTTCTTGAACTGAGCTTTCTCATAGTCGATCTTATGCTTCAGTTCAACGATGCGCTGAGCAAGAGCTAGCTCAGAAGCAATGGCGCCATTGAAGGAGACGCTGAGGCCAATGGGAAGTTGCAGATCTTCAAAGCTGATAGTTGGGGTGTCAAACCACTCATCAATGAAGTTATGGATGATTGCCACATCAAAGAGAGGCAAATCATTGAAGATCTCTGCTTCTTCCTTGCTCTTGATCAGTTGCTCAAGAGCATCATCTGCAAGATCTTCATCGCTAGATAGATCAATGTGCTCTTCTCGCAGAATGGCAACAGGAGTCAATGTTTGATCAGTATTCTTGATGATTTTCTTTTTCTTCTCCGTCTTCTTGGAGATACGTGATAGATCTTCACACCGCACCTTCGTCTTCGGGGAGGTGCATTTGGGCGATTAACGCACGTGAAGCTTTTGGAGGAGGAGCTGATCTTGAAGCCTTAGTCTTCTTTGGCTTCTTTGGCTTTGGAGTAGGAGCTGGGGCTTCATCAGTGTCAGCATCATCATCAGAATGATCCACTTTGGTACCTTGGACCGAGATGTGAGTGATGAGGCCATCAAGGTTGTAGAACGGACCGATGACATTGGTAAATAGGATGAATCTATGAGGATAAAAAAAGATGGTAAAAATAGAGTTGTATTTACCACACGAAGAACTGCTAGATGGGATGAATAGGAGACCGAGCAGTTCAATCCACCATGCCCTAACTTGGCAACGGAGGACACCTCTCGGCGGAGGAGGACGATGTCATGGCGGTGTGAGGACGGTGTCAGAGAAGTCGCGGCAGCTAAGCGCTTCGTCGCCGGCGTCGTCGAGAGCTAGCGGTGGTGCTAGGGTTTTGACGAGGTGGAGAGGTGGAAGAAGGTTTTCTTTACCGCAGGGGACATGTATTTATAAGGAAGTGTGCGGCACAGTGCAATTACACAGGTGCCCCTGGCGGTTCACATCTGAGAGGCACGTGGCAAGCATGCAACATACTCAGAGTTGTCCCACGTTCCCACGCCCGCCAGGTTTGTCGGATGGTCGTTCCGGTTTCTCCGAATTTCAAACAATAAGGATGAATCATTTAAAACAGACTTAATGTTTGTCTCTGTGTCTTCTGCTGACAAGGACGCGGAGAAGACATACGACAGTTTCAATAGAATGCTTATGATTTGGACAGATAGAGTTTGAGATAGAAAGCATAGAGAGATTAGGGTCCGATCACATTCACTTAGTTCAAAAGATTCAACTAGGAAAACATAGCTATAAGTGAATGCTGTAGAGGACAGAACACTAGTATGTATATTAGAAAGCAATCAAATCATCATAGTGAAGAAAATCATGAAGATAAGTTGAAATGGAAGACAAACCAAAAGCGAAGACATTGCAAAAATAACGCCATGAGTGAAACACTTCAAACCTAGAAATTTGGTGGTGGCGTTACCCACCGTATAGGAAGTATTAGACCCAGACACTGCGCACAATTATCGTGGCGCTCCGAAGTCAAATTCCACGTTAATGTATTCACACTCAGAATGTAAGTCTTCATTGATTGAAGATATACTTTACTTCGTGTGTTGCGCATCTAAGTCATCAACATGCATAAGTGTTAGGATGTGTGTCTGATCACAGGACATTTGAGGATTCCAAGATATTTAGCTCACACCGTAACTTGCAAAACCTTTTCTCATCCAAGGGCTTTGTGAAGATATCTGCCAGTTGCTCTTCCGTGTTGACGTGAATGATGTCAATATCTTTCTTCATGATAGGATCTCTGAGAAAGTGATGACGAATTTCAATGTGCTTTGTCGTCGAGTGCTGAACTGGATTGTTGGCAATTTTGATGGCGCTTTCGTTGTCGCAGAAGAGAGGTACTTGTTTCAGATTGATGCCATAGTCCTTGAGAGTTTGCTTCATCCATAGAAGCTGAGCGCAGCACGATCCAGCAGCAATGTATTCAGATTCAGCAGTTGAGAGTGATATACAGTTCTGCTTCTTTGAAGACCAACAGACAAGTGATCGTCCCAGAAAGTGACATGTGCCTGATGTAGACTTGCGATCCACTTTGTCACCAGCATAATCAGCATCCGAGAATCCAACAAGATCAAATTTTGAGCCCTTTGGATACCATAATCCAAGTGTTGGGGTGTAAGCCAAATATCGAAGAATTCGCTTCACAGCTAAGTGATGCGATTCCTTTGGTGCCGCTTGGAATCAAGCACACATGCAAACACTAAGCATAATATCTGGCCTAGATGCACATAGGTAAAGTAAGGAACCAATCATGGAGCGTTATACCTTTTGATCAAACTCTTTACCAATTTCGTCGGGACCCAGATGGTGTTTGGCAGGCATTGGCGTCGTGTAACCTTTGCAATCTTCCATTCCAAACTTCTTCAGACAATCTTTGACGTATTTTTCTTGAGATATGAAGATGCCATTCCTTCGCTCACGAATTTGAAGACCAAGGAAGAACTTCAGCTCACCCATCATGGACATCCGATATTGCTCTCGCATAATGTATCCAAACTCATCACTATACTTCTGGTTGGTATAGCCGAAGATAATGTCAACCACATATATTTGGCACAGAAACAGTTCACCATCATATGTCTTCGTGAAGAGTGTGGGATCAAGGGATCCAGGTTTGAAGCCTTTGCTCTTCAGGAAGTCTTTGATCATATCATACCAAGCGAGGAGCTTGTTTGAGGCCATCTGATTGCTTTGTTTAGCTTGTAGACCATATCGGGATGTTTTGGATCTTCAAAGCCGGTGGTTGAGCTACGATACTTCTTCTTCAATCTTGCCGTTCGAAATGCACTCTTCACATCCATTTGATATAGCAAGATGTTGTGGTGGTTAGCATAGGCTAGCGAGATGCGAATAGCTTCAAGCCTAGCCACGAGGAGCAAATGTTTCATCGAAGTCAATTCCTTCAACTTGAGTATATCCTTGAGCCACAAGGCGTGCTTTGTTTACGACGACTTGACCATGCTCGTCTTGCTTGTTTCGATATATCCATTTTGTGCCAATAATGTTATGCTTGCGAGGGTCAGGACGCTTGACAAGTTCCCAAACATTGTTCAGCTTGAACTGTTGAAGTTCTTCTTGCATAGCTTGTATCCATTCAGGTTTCATAAAGGCTTCAGCAACTTTCTTGGGTTCTGATATTGACACAAAAGAAAAGTGCCCACAGAAATTTGCTAACTGTGTTGCTCTTGAGTGAGTAAGTGCGCCAGGTGCATTGATGATATCAATTATCTTCTCAATTTGTACTTCATTTGCAACTCGAGGATGAACTGGACGAAGACCTTGCTCTTGCTGATCATTGTCATCATTGGGCGGATTGTCTTCAGTCTGAGCATTGTCTTCAGGTTGGTTAGGTGTAGAAATGATAAGTTCCTCTTCAGGCTGTGCTTCCGAAGGCATGATTTCGCCAGTTCCCATCAGCTTGATAGATTCGCTGGGCGGAGCTTCGTCTAGTGTACTTGGCAGGAGCTCTCTTTGTGAACCATTGGTTTCATCAAATCTCACGTCCATAGTTTCGACGATTTTGTAGAGATAGAGGTTGAAGACTCTGTAAGAGTGCGAGTCTTTTCCATAACCGAGCATGAAGCCTTCGTGATGAGGACATCAATACCATTGTTACACCCACAGCCCCTGCCGCTATACATACTGGACCAATTACTAGAGCTCGCGCACGCCAACTAAATTACCAGGTACTTTCGTTTCTTGGTAATGAATCTAATGTTCATGAGAATATGACGCTGCCTAAATTGGATACATTTGTTTTGCTTACAAATGTAGGGCCTAGCTTGGAGAAGGATGAACATTGGAGCAAGAACCAGCATGGAGATGATGGCATGCGCAAAGGGGACAAGAATGGAGTTACAAGTGATGATTTCAGGACTTTGAAGCCACCATAATGAGTGCATGAAGCCTTGGACGAAATATACAAGATGCCACTTCATAATATTCGTCCATAGGCTATTCTAGGTGCTCGTCACCTTATTATTGGGCCAGGCCCATGTAATTTCGAAATACATTAGTATAGGATATTTTAGAGTCCGTATGTGTGGGGAAACAAGAGATAGGGTTAGTTTGGACCCCTCCACCAAGGGCCACGAAATTCACCCCTCTTCCTCCATATATACAGCCCTTAGGGCACCGTTTAGACTTGGGTTTTGTTTAGATCAAAAGTTCGCCATAGCTGCAACTTCGCGTGCCGTTTGTGTTCAACGACCGGACAAAGGCGTCACGAACCCCACCTTGATCAATAAAGCTTTCATCTTATATTCGCAATATCCAGATTGCAATCTCGGTTTCTTGCTTGTTCTTCGTTTGCTCGCAGAAATAGACCCTCGTGGTCGTTGATCGTGCTCGGCGTGGTCAATAACCTCTCGGAGTTGGTTTAGCGATTGCTAAGGCGCGACGTCCTCGCACGCGTTCGTAGTCGGATCGTCAAAGTCGACTTCCACCAAAGCGAAATCCACCATCTCATCGAAGGCGGGACACCTCTGCCTCTATCAAGTGGTATCAGATTTCCGGGTTGCTCGGTGAGATTTTACGATTTTTCGTAGTTTAGATCGAGTCTGTCTTCATACCTATAGTCCACGAAAAAGCCAAAAAAAATTAGGGTTAGTTCATCCTATCCGAACCATCGAGCCTTTGCATAATCTTTTACGTATTTGCATTGTTGAATTTGCGGTTGCATCGTCGTGTCTAGTTGCTGGTCTTAGAGTCTAGTCTTTTAGAGTTTCGAGTTCTGGTCATAAGTTGTCACGCCGCCGCCGCACCACCGCTTCGAATCCGTATCCATATACCACCACCGCTTACCCGCCACCGCTTCGAATCCGTATCCATATACCACCACCGCTGCCATATATCATCACCAATCCGAGTCCCTTGCATATTAGGTTTGTTTTCGGGATCCATCTAGTTTTCCGATTCGTGTTTCCTTGTCTGAGTAGGTTTCGGATTCCAGCAATCTTTTGCCGTCCGTAGAAGAGGTTGGTTTCCAAAAAAAAAAGCGAAAAAAAAAATTCAGAGTGTGCTTTTCCTTTGATTACGTGCAGCGCCGTGATTTTGTTAGTGTTCTAGGCTCGCGTCTCTAGCACGGTCTAGCCTAGGACCAGCACAGTACCGTCGTTGAGCGTTTATTCAACTTTGCATCTCTGATTTGATTATTGCTGACCCTTTTTGCTACCATATTATAAGCCTTCCCAGCTCCACATACATCTCGTCGTGCGTTTGACTCTCCCCGCAATCGCTCTATCCAAGCTTTGAGAGTTTTGATTACAACGGTTGCGATCACCGCTTTCTTCTTTGGGTAAGAACTGGTAAGAATTTGAGATTTGCTTGACGGTTTGTGACACCCACCACCACCTCTTGTTAGTAGTCTGTGGGATCATATTCTTGTGTGTTTCTATTGTCGCTAACCATGGCAGGATCACAATCCGACGAGACTGACCGGGAGAACATGACGAACAAACAGCTACATGATAAATTTCAGCAAATGATGAGTGGACAGGTGCAAGATGTGGTAAACAGATTTGACGAGGCCATGGAGAAGATAGATGGCATTGAGAAGGCGTTTGAAACAAAGCTTGATAGCAAGTTTGATGAATTGCTCGCGTTTTCCACAACCACCGCCGGCTGCACCTATCGCACCTCTGCTGCGACAACAACTCGCCCCTTCCGAATCAGTATGGGCGAGCTCAGCGTGTTCCTATTGAGCCAGACAAAATTCGGTGCCGCTGCTCTCTTGTTGGTGCTTCTTTGGCTCCTGCCATCTGCTGCTGCTGGTACCGACGAGGATGATTATATGGGAGATTATGAGGATGAGGTTGATCAACATCGAACTACGTGCAACCACCAGCACCACAACCACCGTGTCGTCCACATGCAAATAATGGCAATGCTAGGGCTCCCCTCAGTGCGAGATCATGACCATCTCCCTAAACTGAAATTGAATATTCCACCATTTGAGGGTAGATATGTTCTGATATATATCTTACTTGGGAGTTAGAAACTGAACAACGATTTACATGTTTACAATATCACGAGGAGAGCGTGTTCTGCTGCTGTTTGTGCTTTCACTAGCTTTGCATGTGTTTGGTGGTCGAACATTGTAGATTATATCCTGTTCCACTACTTGGGCTGCTTTGAAAACTGCTATGCGTACTCGTTGGGTTCCACCATATTATCAACGTGAATTACTTCAAAAATTGCAGCGTTTAAGACAAGGAAAAAATTCTGTAGAAGAATATTATCGGGAATTACAAACTGGCTTGATTAGATGTGGTATTGTTGAGGAGAATGAAGCTATGCTTGCACGTTTTACGGGTGGATTAAATAGAGATTCGCACCATTTTAGACTATAAGGATTATAATAATATCACTCGTTTATTCCATCTTGCTTGTAAAGCTGAGCGTGAAGTCTTGGGATCGATGAGCATTGGCGCCAAGCACTAACTTTTCTGCAGGTCGACCTTCATCATGGACACCACGTGCATCGTCTACTTCCTTTGCACCATCACCTCCTTTAGGTGCCACCTCCAACCGTGATACAAGAAAGGTGCACAACCACCACTATCCGCCAAGAGCACACCTGCTGGGCCTGCACGAGCTCTTCTTCCATGGCGTCAGCAGGGCACACAAGTGATATTATTTGTCGTCGTTGTAAGGGAAGAGGACATTTTATAAAGAATGCAAATCTCAGCGTGTGATGATTGCTCACGAGGATGGTGGGTATGAGTCCGCTAGTGACTACGATGAGGAGACTTTGGCTCTTATTACACATGAGGAACACGGTGGAGATGATTCGATCATGAGACACAATACATGGCTCTTGAAGATCTTGACAGTATGAATGTTTAGTTGCTCAACGTGTTTTGAGTGTGCAGGTTACACAAGCTGAGCAAAATCAGAGGCATAATTTGTTCCATACAAAGGGAGTTGTGAAGGAGCGTTCTATTCAAGCGTCATCATAGATGGAGGGAGCTGCAACAACTTGGCTAGCATGGAGATGGTGGAGAAGCTATCTCTCACCACAAGACCACATCCACATCCTTACTACATCCAATGGTTCAACAACAGCGGCAAGGTGAAGGTAACACGTCTTGTTCGTGTGCATTTTAGTATCTCTACATATGCTGATTATGTTGATTGTGATGTGGTACCTATGCAAGCATGTTCCTTGTTACTTGGTAGACCATGGCAATTTGATAAAATTCTGTACACCATGGTAGAAACAATCGAGATACTCTTGTTCATAAGGATAAAATATTACTTTGCTTCCTATGACTCTGAGTCCATTTTGAAAGATGATATTAATAGAGCTAATAAAGTAAAACAGGAGAAAAATAAGAGTGAAAATCAGATTGTGGCAAAAGAATTTGAGCAACACATGAAGACTAATAATAAACCATCTCTGTTGCTTACGAAATTAAATTGAAAAGTGCATGTTTACTTGCCACCAAATCTGATATTGATGAGCTAGATTTTGGCAAATCTATTTGCTATGCTTTTGTGTGCAAAGAGGCATTATTTTCATTCGAGGACGTGCCTTCCTCTTTGCCCCTGCTGTCACTAACATTTTGCAGAGTTCGGCGACGTCTTTCCACAAGGCGTGCCACCGGATTACCACCTATTCGAGGATTGAGCATCAAATTGACTTAATTCGGTGCATCATTACCCAACCGTGCACCATACCGTACCAATCCGGAGGAGACGAAGGAGATTATCGTCAAGTCAGGAGCTGCTCGACAAAGGTTATATCTGCGAATCCCTTAGTCCTTGTGTTGTTCCTATTATTCTAGTGCGAAAAAGGATGGTACGTCACGTATGTGTGTTGATTGTAGAGGCATCAATAATATTACTATTAGTTATCGTCACCCTATTCCTAGGCTAGATGATATGCTTGATGAATTGAGTGGCTCTACAATATTCTCCAAAGTTGATCTGCGTAGTGGATACCATCAAATTCGTATGAAATTGGGAGATGAATGGAAAACAGCATTTAAAACTAAGTTTGGATTATATGAGTGGTTAGTCATGCCTTTTGGGTTAACTAATGCACCTAGTACTTTCATGAGATTAATGAGCGAAGTTTTACGTGCTTTCATTGGACGATTTGTGGTAGTTTATTTTGATGATATACTGATTTATAGCAAATCTTTGGAAGAACATTTGGAACATTTACGTGCTGTTTTTAATGCTCTCGTGATGCACGTTTGTTTGGTAACCTTGGGAAGTGCACCTTTTGCACCGACCGAGTATCTTTTCTTGGCTATGTTGTTACTCCACAGGAATTGAAGTTGATAAAGCCAAGATTGAAGCTATTGAGAGTTGGCCGCAGCCCAAAACGGTCACACAAGTGAGGAGTTTCCTTGGTCTCGCTGGTTTCTATAGGCGTTTTGTGAGAGATTTCAGCACCATTGCTGCACCTCTCAATGAGCTTACAAAGAAGGATGTGCCTTTTGTTTGGGGTACCGCACAGGAAGAAGCCTTCACGGTGTTGAAAGATAAGTTGACACATGCTCCTTTACTCCAACTTCCGATTTTACTAAGACTTTTGAGCTTGAATGTGATGCTAGTGGAATTGGATTAGGAGGTGTGTTATTACAAGATGGCAAACCTGTTGCGTATTTTTACGAAAAATTGAGTGGGCCTAGTCTGAATTATTCTACTTATGATAAAGAATTATATGCTCTTGTTCGGACTTTAGAAACATGGCAACATTATTTATGGCCCAAAGAATTTGTTATACATTCGATCATGAATCTTTGAAACATATTAAAAGTCAAGCTAAACTGAATCGTAGACATGCTAAATGGGTTGAATTCATTGAGACTTTCCCTTATGTCATTAAACACAAGAAGGGTAAAGAAAATGTTATTCTTGATGCATTGTCTCGTCGCTATACTATGCTTTCACAACTTGATTTCAAAATATTTGGTTTGGAGACCATCAAAGATCAATATGTGCATGATGCTGATTTTAAAGATGTATTGCAGAATTGTAAAGAAGGAAGAACATGGAACAAGTTTGTCGTTAATGATGGGTTTGTGTTCGTGCTAACAAGCTATGCATTCCAGCTAGCTCCGTTCGTCTTTTGTTGTTGCAGGAGGCGCATGGAGGAGGACTAATGGGACACTTTGGCGTGAAGAAGGCGGAGGGCGTACTTGCTACACATTTCTTTTGGCCAAAGATGAGGCGGGATGTTGAGCGTTTTATTGCTCATTGCACTACATGTCAAAAAGCTAAGTCACGACTCAATCCTCATGGTTTATATATGCCTTTGCTGTACCTAGTGTTCCTTGGGAGGATATATCGATGGACTTTGTTTTAGGTTTACCTAGAACAAAGAAGGGAGGATAGCATATTTGTTGTCGTGGATAGATTCTCGAAAATGGCACACTTTATACCATGTCATAAAAGCGATGATCTTTGTCAATGTTGCTGATTTGTTCTTTCGTGAAATTATTAAGCTTGCATGGTGTGCCAAATACTATTGTTTCAGATCGTGATACTAAATTTCTTAGCCACTTTTGGAGATGTTTATGGGCTAAGTTGGGGACTAAACTGCTTTTTAGTACTACTTGTCACCCCCAAACTGATGGACAAACTGAAGTAGTCAATAGAACATTGTCTACTATGCTTAGGGCTGTTCTAAAGAAAAATAAGAAAATGTGGGAGGAATGCTTGCCTCATATTGAATTTGCTTATAATCGTTCGTTGCATTCTACTACTAAGATGTGCCCTTTTGAAGTTGTGTATGGTTTCCTACCTCGTGCACCTATTGATTTGTTGCCTCTTCCATCTTCGGAGAAGGTTAATTTTGATGCTAAAGAACGTGCTGAATTGATTTTAAAAATGCATGAGTTAACTAAGGAAAACATTGAGCGTATGAATGCTAAATATAAACTTCTTTGGAGATAAGGGTAGAAAACATGTTGTGTTTGCACGGAGATCTTGTTTGGTTACATTTGCGTAAGGATAGATTTCTGATTTGCAAAATCAAAGCTAATGCCACGTCTTTGCTGGTCCCTTTAAGGTGTTGGAGAAAGTAAATGATAATGCATATAAACTTGAGCTGCTGCAGATTTTGGGGTTAGTCCCACTTTTAACATTGCAGATTTGAAGCCATATTTGGGTGAGGAAGATGAACTTCCGTCGAGGACGACTTCATTTCAAGAAGGGAGGATGATGAGGACATCAATACCATTGTTACACCCACAGCCCTGCCGCTATACATCTTGGACCAATTACTAGAGCTCACAAGACGCCAACTAAATTACCAGGTACTTTCGTTTCTTGGTAATGAATCTAATGTTCATGAGAATATGACGCTGCCTAAATTGGATACATTTGTTTTGCTTACAAATGTAGGGCCTAGCTTGGAGAAGGATGAACATTGGAGCAAGAACCAGCATGGAGATGATGGCATGCGCAAGGGGACAAGAATGGAGTTACAAGTGATGATTTCAGGACTTTGAAGCCACCATAATGAGTGCATGAAGCCTTGGACGAAATATACAAGATGCCACTTCATAATATTAGTCCATAGGCTATTCTAGGTGCTTTGCGTCACCTTATTATTGGGCCAGGCCCATGTAATTTCGAAATACATTAGTATAGGCTATTTTTAGAGTCCGTATGTGTGGGGAAACAAGAGATAGGGTTAGTTTGGACCCCTCCACCAAGGGCCACGAAATTCACCCCTCTTCCTCCATATATACAGCCCTTAGGGCACCGTTTAGACTTGGGTTTTGTTTAGATCAAAAGTTCGCCATAGCTGCAACCGCGTGCCGTTTGTGTTCAACGACTGCACAAAGCGTCCACAGAACCCCACCTTGATCAATAAAGCTTTCATCTTATATTCGCAATATCCAGTTGCAATCTCAGTTTCTTGCTTGTTCTTCGTTTGCTCGCAGGAAATAGACCCTCGTGGTCGTTGATCGTGCTCGGCGTGGTCAATAACCTCTCGGAGTTGGTTTAGCGATTGCTAAGGCGCGACGTCCTCGCACGTTCGTAGTCGGATCGTCAAAGTCGACTTCCACCAAAGCGAAATCCACCATCTCATCGAAAGACGGGACACCTCTGCCTCTATCACTTCGTGAGCTTTAGGTGCAAATTTTGACTTGTGATGGGGATCCTTGATCCAGCACCTAGCTCCAAATACTCTGAAGTAGCTGACATTTGGCTTCTTGCCAGTAAGGAGCTCATAGGATGTTTTGTTCAGAAGCTTATGGATGTAAACACGGTTGATGACATGACATGCTATATCAATAGCTTCAGGCCAGAACTTTCTTGGTGTCTTGTACTCGTCGAGCATTGTTCGAGCCATCTCAATGAGGGTTTTGTTCTTGCGCTCTACGATGCCATTTTGCTGAGGTGTGTATGGAGCAGAGAACTCATGAGTAATTCCCATTGTATCCAGATAAAGATCAAGTCCGGTGTTCTTGAACTCAGTGCCATTGTCACTTCTGATATGCTTGATCTTGACGCCATAGTTGTTCATGGCTCGATTGGCGAAGCGTCTGAACACATCTTGTACTTCAGTCTTGTAGAGAATTATGTGCACCCATGTATATCTTGAGTAGTCATCAACAATGACGAAGCCATAGAGACAAGCAGTTGTTGTGAGGGTAGAGTAGTGAGTAGGGCCAAATAAGTCCATGTGTAACAGCTCGAAGGGTTGAGTTGTCGTCATGATTGTCTTCGAGGGGTGCTTTGCCCTAGTCATCTTTCCAGCTTCACAGGCACCACACAAATGATCCTTCTTGAACTTTACACCCTCGATGCCTATGACATGCTTCTTCTTGGAGAGTGTGTGCAAGTTCCTCATGCCAGCATGCTCCAGCCTCCGATGCCAGAGCCAGCATTCTGAGGCTTTTGCAAGAATACATACGGCAAGCTATGGACCTGCTGAGAAATCTACCATGTATAGATCATCTTTCCGATACCCTTCAAAGACTAGAGACTTGTCAGATTCCATTAGTACAAGGCAACGATATTTTCCGAATAGCACAATCATGTTCAAGTCACAAAGCATCGAGACAGACCATTAAGTTGAAACCAAGGGATTCAACAAGCATACTTTATCCATGTGTTGATCCATTGAGATTGCAACTCTACCTAGACCCAATACCTTGCTTTTACCAGTGTCAGCAAATGTGATGTGACTCTTGTCTGATGAGGTTAAGTCCATGAGAAGACTTCGATCACCAGTCATATGATTAGTGCATCCGCTGTCCATAATCCATTCTGAAGCATGAGGTGTCATACCCTACAGTGCAGTTAGGAGGATAGGCTTCAAAAAGAGTGTTGTGAAGCATAAGCATTTGATGCACACGAGGATTATCACAGCTTAGATCAAGGTTAGGACTCATAGTATGACTGGTAAGTGATTCAGATGTGAAATACATAGTAAGACCATTTTATCATGCGTCCCTTAATGTGTTTTAGGTCCCCAGCAAAAGTATCGGACGCCTTTGATTACAGGCTGGAGACCTTACTCTGCAAAAGAAAGTTAATTCTTCTTCACCACCCACATCTTTAGGGGTGGCTTAGAAGCAATGAGTCTAAGTGCAGCAACTGAGAATTTTGGCTTTGAAGCCCTAGCAAATAGCCTTGTAGGAGATGAATGATACTCAAATGAATAAGCAGAAAAGTTCTTAGTTCTATGAACATAGCGGTTTGAAGACACATGCTCATATTCATATGTTTGGGTACGGTTTCCCTGCAAAACATTGGCGTTAGGGTGACTCAGGTGAGTCATGTATCTGTATGAAGCCTTTGGGCCATATGAAGCCATAGGTCTGGGGTTTGTCTTCTTCCTAGGTGGTGTCATGATGACATTCACAGGAAGATTCTCAATACACTGCTTAGGTACCCAGATCTTCTTCATAGGTGGTCCATTCCTGCAGTTAGTACCAATATACCTGGCAAACACTTCCCCATTCTGATTCTTAAACAGTTTATAGTTTACATCAAAGGATTCATCAATGATGATAGGGTTAGCGCAAGTGAAACCAGATAAGGTGGATGGATCCACTGAAGGTCCCTTTGCAGCAACCCATGTGGTTTTGGGATACTGCTCAGGCTTCCAGTAGGAACCATCAACGTTCATTTTCCTCTCGAACCCAACACCCTCTTTCCTAGGGTTTCGTTCGTAATCGCTTTTGAGGACATCGCATAAAGTGTCGATGTTCTTTCGCACTTTTATACATCCTGTTTCAAGCAATGTCTTCAACCTAGCATGTTCATCGCCAATAGTAGTGGTATCCTCCGCAGAGGGTTAGTTACCACATCGGTAGTTGAAGACAATGCAACGATAGCAGCGATGGAACATTCAAAGAACAGAGGTAGCGTTATCACGCTCAATGCATTTTAGACATGGTGGTTCAAATCCATCTGGAAGCGGGACTGATCTGCTGGCCTTGAAGTGACTCATTCTCTTTTGAAGATCTTCATGAGCCGCTCTCAATTTCTCAAGCTCTTGCTTCCTTTGAAGATAATCATAGGAGAGCTTTTCAGAAGTGGTTGAGAGTGTTTCATGACGACTTTCAAGTTCTTGGTACTTAGCATGAAGATTTTTTATGTCTTCGACTAAGGACTGTGAACGTGTCATTTCCGCGTCCAACAGGTCATCGCTTTTGTCTAACAGTTTTTGAGTATGTTCCATAGCTTTTTGTTATTCAGTTGCAATTTTAGTAAGTGTTTTGTAGCTGGGTTTGGATTCACAATCAGAGTCATCTTCACTTGATGTTTGAAAGTAAGCATCACGTGATTTTACCTTGGCACCACGTGCCATGAAGTAGTAGGTGGGAGCAGGGTCGTCCTTGTCATCAGCTTCAGCGTTGGTGTGGAAGTCATTGTCTTCAGTGTTGAAGATGGACATGGCAACATAGTTTGTAGCTAGAGCCAGACTTGCAACGCCAGGGTCGCACTCTTCTTCAGACTCCACCTCCGCCTCCTCAGAAGCAGACTCCTCCTCTGAATCCATCTCCTTGCCAACAAAAGCACGAGCCTTGCCAGATGAGCTCTTCTTGTGTGATGAAGACTTGGAAGAAGACTTTGAAGAAGACTTTGAGGATTTCTTCTTCTTCTTGTCATTAGAATCATATTCTTTGTTCTTCTTCTTCTTCTTCTCATTGTCCCATTGTGGACACTCAGATATGTAGTGGCCAGGTTTCTTGCACTTGTGGCAGGTTCTCTTCTTGTGGTCATGGGTGGAAGCTTCATCATTCCTTGAGATGGATCGTGAAGACTTTCTGAAGCCTTTCTTCTTGGTGAATTTCTGGAACTTCTTCACAAGCATAGCAAGTTCCTTTCCAATGTCTTCAGGATCATCAGAACTGCAGCCAGATTCTTCTTCAGATGAGGAAACAACTTTTGCCTTCAAAGTGCGAGTTCGGCCATAGTTGGGACCATAGATATCTCTTTTCTCAGAAAGCTGGAACTCAGTGTGTTGAGCCTCTCAGTATATCAGACGGATCGAGTGTCTTGAAGTCAGGGTGTTCTTGTATCATGAGGGCAAGGGTGTCAAAGGAGCTGTCAAGTGATCTCAGTAGTGTCTTGGCGATTTCATGCTTGGTAATCTCAGTGGCGCCGAGAGCACGAAGCTCATTTGTGATGTGATAGAGGCAGAGGTGTCCCGTCTTTCGATGAGATGGTGGATTTCGCTTTGGTGGAAGTCGACTTTGACGATCCGACTCTGAACGTCTTGAGGACGTCGCGCCTTAGCAATCGCTAAACCAACTCCGAGAGGTTATTGACCACGCCGAGCACGATCAACGACCACGAGGGTCTATTTCCTGCGAGCAAACGAAGAACAAGCAAGAAACTGAGATTGCAATCTGGATATTGCGAATATAAGATGAAAGCTTTATTGATCAAGGTGGGGTTACTGGCGCCTTTGTGCAGTCGTTGAACACAAGCGAAATGCTGGAAGTTGCAGCTATGGCGAACTTTTGATCTAAACAAAACCCAAAGTCTAAACGGTGCCCTAAGGGCTGTATATATGGAGGAAGAGGGGTGAATTTCGTGGCCCTTGGTGGAGGGGTCCAAACTAACCCTATCTCTTGTTTCCCCACACATACGGACTCTAAAAATAGCCTATACTAATGTATTTCGAAATTACATGGGCCTGGCCCAATAATAAGGTGACGACACCTAGAATAGCCTCTGGACGAAATTTATGAAGTGGCATCTTGTATATTTCGTCCAAGGCTTCATGTACTCATTATGGTGGCTTCAAAGTCCTGAAATCATCACTTGTAACTCCATTCTTGTCCCCCTTAGCATGCCATCATCTCCATGCTTGTTCTTGCTCCAATGTTCATCCTTCTCCAAGCTAGGCCCTTCATTTGTAAGCAAAACAAATGTATCCAATTTAAGCACATCATATTCTCATGAACATTAGAATCATTACCAAGAAACGAAAGTACACGGTAATTTAGTTGGCATCTTGTGAGCTCTAGTAATTGGTCCAAGATGTATAGTAGCAGGGGCTGTGGGTGTAACAATGGTATTGATGTCCTCATCATCCTCCCTTCTTGAAATGAAGTCGTCCTCGACGGAAGTTCATCTTCCTCACCCAAATATGGCTTCAAATCTGCAATGTTAAAAGTGGGACTAACCCCAAAATCTGCAGCAGCTCAAGTTTATATGCATTATCATTTACTTTCTCCAACACCTTAAAGGGACCAGCAGACGTGGCATTAGCTTTGATTTGCGCAAATCAGAAATCTATCCTTACGCAAATGTAACCAAACAAGATCTCCGGTGCAAACACAACATGTTTTCTACCCTTATCTCCAGCAAGTTTATATTTAGCATTCATACGCTCAATGTTTTCCTTAGTTAACTCATGCATTTTAAAATCAATTCAGCACGTTCTTTAGCATCAAAATTAACCTTCTCCAAGATGGAAGAGGCAACAAATCAATAGGTGCACGAGGTAGGAAACCATACACAACTTCAAAAGGGCACATCTTAGTAGTAGAATGCAATGAGCGATTATAAGCAAATTCAATATGAGGCAAGCATTCCTCCCACATTTTCTTATTATTCTTTAGAACAGCCCTAAGCATAGTAGACAATGTTCTATTGACTACTTGAGTTTGTCCATCGGTTTGGGGGTGACAAGTAGTACTAAAAGCAGTTTAGTCCCCAACTTAGCCCATAAACATCTCCAAAAGTGGCTAAGAAATTTAGTATCACGATCTGAAACAATAGTATTTGGCACACCATGCAAGCGAATAATTTCACGAAAGAACAAATCAGCAACATTGACAAAGATCATCGCTTTTATGACATGGTATAAAGTGTGCCATTTTAGAATCTATCCACGACAACAAATATGCTATCCTCCCTTCTTTGTTCTAGGTAAACCTAAAACAAAGTCCATAGATATATCCTCCCAAGGAACACTAGGTACAGGCAAAGGCATATATAAACCATGAGGATTGAGTCGTGACTTAGCTTTTTGACATGTAGTGCAGCGAGCAATAAAACGCTCAACATCCCGTCTCATCTTTGGCCAAAAGAAATGTGTAGCAAGTACGTCCTCCGTCTTCTTCACACCAAAGTGTCCCATTAGTCCTCCTCCATACGCCTCCTGCAACAACAAAAGACGAACGGAGCTAGCTGGAATGCATAGCTTGTTAGCACGGAACACAAATCCATCATTAACGACAAACTTGTTGCATGTTCTTCCTTCTTTACAATTCTGCAATACATCTTTAAAATCAGCATCATGCACATATTGATCTTTGATGGTCTCCAAACCAAATATTTTGAAGTCAAGTTGTGAAAGCATAGTATAGCGACGAGACAATGCATCAAGAATAACATTTTCTTTACCCTTCTTGTGTTTAATGACATAAGGGAAAGTCTCAATGAATTCAACCCATTTAGCATGTCTACGATTCAGTTTAGCTTGACTTTTAATATGTTTCAAAGATTCATGATCGTAATGTATAACAAATTCTTTGGGCCATAAATAATGTTGCCATGTTTCTAAAGTCCTAACAAGAGCATATAATTCTTTATCATAAGTAGAGTAATTCAGACTAGGCCCACTCAATTTTTCGAAAAAGTATGCAACAGGTTTGCCATCTTGTAATAACACACCTCCTAATCCAATTCCACTAGCATCACATTCAAGCTCAAAAGTCTTATTAAAATCAGGAAGTTGGAGTAAAGGAGCATGTGTCAACTTATCTTTCAATACCGTGAAGGCTTCTTCCCGTGCGGTACCCCAAACAAAAGGCACATCCTTCTTTGTAAGCTCATTGAGAGGTGCAGCAATGGTGCTGAAATCTCTCACAAAACGCCTATAGAAACCAGCGAGGCCAAGGAAACTCCTCACTTGTGTGACCGTTTTGGGCTGCGGCCAACTCTCAATAGCTTCAATCTTGGCTTTATCAACTTCAATTCCTGTGGAGTAACAACATAGCCAAGAAAAGATACTCGGTCGGTGCAAAAGGTGCACTTCCCAAGGTTACCAAACAAGCGTGCATCACGTAGAGCATTAAAAACAGCACATAAATGTTCCAAATGTTCTTCCAAAGATTTGCTATAAATCAAGATATCATCAAAATAGACTACCACAAATCGTCCAATGAAAGCACGTAAAACTTCGTTCATTAATCTCATGAAAGTACTAGGTGCATTAGTTAACCCAAAAGGCATGACTAACCACTCATATAATCCAAACTTAGTTTTAAATGCTGTTTTCCATTCATCTCCCAATTTCATACGAATTTGATGGTATCCACTCATAAAATCAACTTTGGAGAATATTGTAGAGCCACTCAATTCATCAAGCATATCATCTAGCCTAGGAATAGGGTGGCGATAACGAATAGTAATATTATTGATGCCTCTACAATCAACACACATACGTGACGTACCATCCTTTTCGGCACTAGAATAATAGGAACAGCACAAGGACTAAGGGATTCGCGTATATAACCTTTGTCGAGCAGCTCCTCATGCTTGACGCATAATCTCCTTCGTCTCCTCCGGATTGGTGCGGTATGGTGCGGTTGGGTAATGATGCACCGAATTAAGTCAATTTGATGCTCAATCCCTCGAATAGGTGGTAATCCGGTGGCACGTCTTGTGGAAAGACGTCGTGAACTCTGCAAAATGTTAGTGACAGCGGGGCAAAGAGGAAGGCACGTCCTCGAATGAAAATAATGCCTCTTTGCACACAAAAGCATAGCAAATAGATTTGCTAAAATCTAGCTCATCAATATCAGATTTGGTGGCAAGTAAACATGCACTTTTCAATTTAATTTGAAGCAACGATAGATGGTTTATTATTAGGCTTCATGTGTTGCTCAAATTCTTTTGCCACAATCTGATTTTCACTCTTATTTTCTCCTGTTTTGCTTTATTAGCTCTATTAATATCATCTTTCAAAATGGACTCAGGAGTCATAGGAAGCAAAGTAATATTTTATCCTTATGAACAAGAGTATCTTGATTGTTTCTACCATGGTGTACAGAATTTTTATCAAATTGCCATGGTCTACCAAGTAACAAGGAACATGCTTGCATAGGTACCACATCACAATCAACATAATCAGCATATGTAGAGATACTAAAATGCACACGAGCAGTGACGTGTTACCTTCACCTTGCCGCTGTTGTTGAACCATTGGATGTAGTAAGGATGTGGATGTGGTCTTGTGGTGAGAGATAGCTTCTCCACCATCTCCATGCTAGCCAAGTTGTTGCAGCTCCCTCCATCTATGATGGCGCTGAATAGAACGTTCCTTCACAACTCCCTTTGTATGGAACAAATTATGCCTCTGATTTTGCTCAGCTTGTGTAACCTGCACACTCAAAACACGTTGAGCAACTAAACATTCATACCTCGGCATCTTCAGAGCCATGTATTGTGTCTCATGATCGAAGCATCTCCACCGTGTTCCTCATGTGTAATAAGAGCCAAAGTCTCCTCATCATAGTCACTAGCGGACTCATACCCACCATCCTCGTGAGCAATCATCACACGCTGAGATTTGCATTCTCTCAAGAAAATGTCCTCTTCCCTTACAACGACGACAAATAATATCACTTGTGTGCCCGTTGACGCCATGGAAGAAGAAGAGCTCTGCAGGCCCGGCAGTGTGCTTTTGGCGGATAGTGGTGGTTGTGCTGCTTTCTTGTATCACGGTTGGAGGTGGCACCAAGGAGGTGATGGTGCGGTGGAAGTAGATGATGCACGTGGTGTCCATGATGAAGGTCGACCTGCGAGAAAAGTTAGGGCGCGCCAATGCCTGTCGATCCTGCACTTCACGTTCAGCTTTACAAGCAAGATGGAATAAGCGAGTGATATTATTATAATCCTTATAGTCTAGAATGGTCGAATCTCTATTTAATCCACCCGAAAACGTGCAAGCATAGCTTCATTCTCCTCAACAATACCACATCTAATCAAGCCAGTTTGTAATTCACGATAATATTCTTCTCTGAGTTTTTCCTTGTCTTAAGCGCTGCAATTTTTGAAGTAATTCACGTTGATAATATGGTGGAACCCAACGAGTACGCATAGCAGTTTTCAAAGCAGCCCAAGTAGCTGGAACAGGATATAATCTACAATGTTCGACCACCAAACACATGCAAAGCTAGTGAAAGCACAAACAGCAGCGGAACACGTCTCTCCTCGGGATATTGTAAACATGTAAATCGTTGTTCAGTTTCTAACTCCCAAGTAAGATATATATCGTGAACATATCTACCCTCAAATGGTGAAATATTCAATTTCAGTTTAGGAGATGGTCATGATCTCGTACTGAGGGGGAGCCCTAGCATTGCCATTATTTGCATGTGGACGACCCGGTGGTTGTGGTGCTGGTGGTTGCACGTGGTTCGATGTTGATCAACCTCATCCTCATAATCTCCCATATAATCATCCTCGTCGGTACCAGCAGCAGCGATGGCAGGAGCCAAAGAAGCACCAACAGCAGAGCAGCTGCACCAGAATTTTGTCTGTCTCAATAGGAACACGCCGAGCTCGTCCATACCGATTCGGAAGGGGCGTGGTTGTTGTCGTTCTTGAGAGGTGCGATAGGTGCAGCCGGCGGTGGTTGTGGAAAACGCTACGAGCAATTCATCAAACTTGCTATCAAGCTTTGTTTCAAACGTCTTCTCAATGCCATCTATCTTCTCCATGGCCTCGTCAAATCTGTTTACCACATCTTGCACCTGTCCACTCATCATTTGCTGAAATTTATCATGTAGCTGTTTGTTCGTCATGTTCTCCCAATCGGTCTCGCCGGATTGTGATCCTGCCATGGTTAGCAGCAATAGAAACACACAAGAATATGATCCTCTGACTACTAACAAGAAGTGGTGGTGGGTGTCACAAATCCGTCAAGCAAATCTCAAATTCTTACCAGTTCTTACCCAGCGAAAGGGTGATCGCAACCGTTGTAATCAAAACTCTCAAAAGCTTGGATAGAGCGATTGCCGGGGAGAGTCAAGCGCACGACGTAGATGTATGTGGAGCTGGGAAGGCTTATAATATGGTAGCAAAAAGGGTCAAGAATAATCAAATCGGAGATGCAAAGTTGAATAAGCGCTCAACGACGCAGTCTTGTGGCTGGTCCTAGGCTGAGACCGTGCTAGAGACGCGAGCCTAGAACACTAACAAAATCACGGCGCTGCGTAATCAAAGGAAAAGCACACTCTGAATTTTTTTTTTCGCTTTTTTTTTTTCCGCTGTTTTTTTTTTGCTCTTTTTTTTTTTTTTTTGCGAAAAATCACTATAATGGCGAGTGTCTCAAAACTCTTCCCAGTCAAACCGACAGGATGGGCATGAAATTTTTCGACCAAAATTTTTTTTTTTCGACGCCGGACCCAAAAACTGAAACGGGTCAAAAAACTTTCTATAACGGCGATCGCTCAATACGCTTAGAAACACCTAAAAATAGGATAGCGAAAATTTTTTATCCCGTGCGTTTTTGGAAAATTTTGGGCCTAAGCGGAGGGTGGTTTCGGACTCTTTTTTGAAACCAACCTCTTCTACTGGACGACAAAAGATTGCTGGAATCGAAACCTACTCGAGACAAGGAAACACGAATCGAATTTAGATGGATCCCAAAACAAATCGAATATGCAAGGAACTCGGATTGGTGGTGGATATATGGTGGTGGTATATGGCAACGGTGGTGGTATATGGCAGCGGTGGTGGTATATGGATACGGAATCGAAGCGGTGGCGGATAAGCGGTGGTGGTAGATGGCAGGGGCGATGATGATGGTGCGGTGGCGGCGTGACAACTTATGACCAGAACTCAAACTCTAAAAGACTAGACTCTAAGACCAAAGAACTAGACACGACGATGCAACCGCAAATTCAACAACGCAAATCTGAAAAAGATTATGCAAAGGCTCGATTGGTTCGGATATGATGACCTAACCCTAAATTTTTTTTGGCTTTTTGTGGACTATAGGTATGAAGAACAGACTCGATCTAAACTACGAAAAAGCTGTAAAATCTCACCGAGCAACCCGGAAATCTGATACCACTTGATAGAGGCAGAGGTGTCCGTCTTCGATGAGATGGTGGATTTCGCTTTGGTGGAAGTCGACTTTGACGATCCGACTCTGAGCGTCGCGAGGACGTCGGCGCCTTATGTCGCTAAACCAACTCCGAGAGGTTATTGACCACGCCGAGCACGATCAACTCCGACCACGAGGGTCTATTTCCTGCGAGCAAGCGAAGAACAAGCAAGAAACTGAGATTGCAATCTGGATATTGCGAATATAAGATGAAAGCTTTATTGATCAAGGTGGGGTTACGTGGCGCCTTTATGCAGTCGTTGAACACAAACGAAATCACGCGGTTGCAGCTATGGCGAACTTTTGATCTAAACAAAACCCAAAGTCTAAACGGTGCCCTAAGGGCTGTATATATGGAGGAAGAGGGGAATTTCGTGGCCCTTGGTGGAGGGTCCAAACTAACCCTATCTCTTGTTTCCCACACATACGGACTCTAAAAATAGCCTATACTAATGTATTTCGAAATTACATGGGCTGGCCCAATAATAAGGTGACGAGCACCTAGAATAGCCTCTGGGCGAAATTTATGAAGTGGCATCTTGTATATTTCGTCCAAGGCTTCATGTACTCATTATGGTGGCTTCAAAGTCCTGAAATCATCACTTGTAACTCCATTCTTGTCCCCTTGCATGCCATCATCTCCATGCTTGTTCTTGCTCCAATGTTCATCCTTCTCCAAGCTAGGCCCTTCATTTGTAAGCAAAACAAATGTATCCAATTTAGGCAGCATCATATTCTCATGAACATTAGAATCATTACCAAGAAACGAAAGTACCTGGTAATTTAGTTGGCGTGCGCGAGCTCTAGTAATTGGTCCAGTATGTATAGCAGCAGGGGCTGTGGGTGTAACAATGGTATTGATGTCCTCATCATGATGTCGGTGAGGCGATCAAACATGAGCTGGACATTTTCATTGTCGTTTCTCTTGAAGCGGTTGAAGAGGTTGCGAAGAACACTGATCCTTTGATCTCTCTGGGTTGAGACACCTTCATTGACCTTAGATAGCCAGTTCCAGACTAGCTTCGACGTTTCCAGAGCACTCACACGGCCATACTGTCCTTTGGTCAGATGACCACAGATAATGTTCTTGGCAGTAGAGTCTAGTTGAATGAACTTCTTGACATCAACAGGGATGACACCTTCACCAGTTTTGGGAACGCCCTTCTTGACAACATACCAGAGATCGACATCAATGGCTTCAAGATGCATGCGCATCTTATTCTTCCAGTAGGGATATTCAGTTCCATCGAACACGGGGCAAGCAGCAGAGACTTTGATTACCCCTGCAGTCGACATAGCTAAAACTCCAGGTGGTTAAATCGAATCACACAGAACAAGGAGTACCTTGCTCTGATACCAATTGAAAGTGCTAGTTATCGACTAGAGGGGGGGTGAATAGGCAATTTTTATGAAAGTCTTCAAAACGTGGAAGTTTCCAAGACAAACAATAGAAATGACCTAATTGATATGCAGCGGAAGATAAACTACAACAAGCAAACCATAGTCAAGTATGCAATAATGTGAAAGTACAAAGACTAATGGCAGCTTAGTAGTAAGGATCAGGATGGAAGATAGTATGAAGCCAACCAACGATAGTAGTCAAGCAATGAAGTCAAATAGGTACGACAAATAGGCAACGACTTCACGAAGACAAACTCTAAGTAAAGGAAGGGAGAGGATAGAACCAGTCACTTGTTAAAGACACAGGATTCGTTGGACCCGGTTCCAGCTCTCATGCGACAAGCATGCGTCTGGGTTAGGGAGGCTGAGATTCAACTCAAAAGACCGCGTCTTCACCTTATTCCCCTTGAGCTAAGGACACACAGTCCTCGCCCAATCACTCTGGTAAGTCTTGAAGGTAGACTTCCGAACCTTCACAGACTTCGTTCACCGGCGATCCACAATGACTCTTGGATGCTCAGAACACGACGCCTAACCGGCTGGAGGATTCACAGTGCTCAAGTGTAATAAGTCTTCAGGTCACACAGACAGAAAGACTTCAGTGATACCTAACACTCTTTGGCTCTGGGTGTTTGGGCTTTGTCCTCGCAAGGATTTCTCTCTCTCAAAGGCTTCGAGGTGGGTTGCTCTCAAACGACAAAAGTCGTGCACTAACTCTGAGCAGCCACCAATTTATGGTGTAGGGGGTGGGCTATTTATAGCCACTAGGCAACCCGACCTGATATGTCTGAAATGACCACTGGTCACTAAGGAACCGACACGTGTTCCAACGGTCGATTTCAAACACACACGGCAACTTTACTTGGGCTACAAGCAAAGTCGACTCATCCATTCTGGATAAGATTTGCTCTCATTGTCTTCGCTCGAAGACATATGATTTGGGTTGAGCATCACTTCAGTCATTCTGACTTTGTTCACTTGGACCCCACTTAACGATGACGGTGGTTCCTATGACTCAACAAAGAAGAAAAGGAAACAACGAAGGACCACAGTTTCAACCAATAGTCTTCACTCAATGTCTTCTCATGTCATAGTCTTCAATATGAATATCTTCACATACCACCATTGTTGTCAATGTCTTCATACATTTTAGGGGTCATCTCCGGTAGGTAAACCGAATCAATGAGGGACACTACCTGCGTTATCCTGCAACTCTCACAAACGAATTAGTCCCTCAACCAAATTTGTCGTCAATAC
This sequence comes from Aegilops speltoides, assembly GCA_021437245.1. Lineage (NCBI taxonomy): Eukaryota > Viridiplantae > Streptophyta > Magnoliopsida > Poales > Poaceae > Aegilops > Aegilops speltoides. The sequence continues at coordinate 206,785,259 of CM038141.1, forward strand.
TCCAAAACCAACTAGGGGTGGCACTAGATGCACTTACACCAAGTCTGCCTTGGCCTGAGTTATCGGATCCTTTAGTTTTCTAACATCGGCATTATGTTCATCTTGTGTCTCCGGGGTAAATGTCGTGGTGAACAATGTCGACAAAGCGTCCAGCAAACCGACAAGAACTTGAGCCGGCCAGCGCGCAGGGCCTCCTGCCTCAGCTGCCGATCCGGAGATCATTGCTGCTGCAGATGAAGATTGCACGGTGGGCTGTGTACCGGCCATGAAGATTCCAACCCGGTTTGGCGGTTCAAAGGGGCCCAGAATACTGTCGCCATTGGAATATCCCCCAATCCGGCCATCTTGTAATTGGTACAGCGACTCGGTTTCGCCAGTGGATGATTCACCATGTGAGTAGATGGCTGTCTCACCGTCGGACACAAGTTCAGATTCTACACCATGGATGAACCCTATGAACGCACGCTTCATGGCAGGCTGAACTCGGGTAGGACTTGTACACTGAGCCGTTTCGACGAGGTCGGTGGAGATGTCCGGCTCAGGGCCCGGTTCGCCGATCTTGCCGATGAAAACGTGAATTCCGCCAAAGGGGACCCGATACCCGTACTCGATTGAGCCGGCCTCGGGGCTCCAGCCTGCGTCGTCGATGTAGAGCTTGCTGCGATGACTCTTGGTCATCCGGCCAATCACGTACCCTTTGAGTCCTTCAAAGTTGCCCTTTAAGAACTCGAAACCATCGAGCGATAGCCCCACGGTGGGTGCTAATTGTCGTGGAATTAACACGTCAGATGTCCTAGCAGAAGGACTTAGTCGTGGAGCCATCGCAACGAGATTAGCTTAAAGGGGTTAAACCGGAACAAAGGACACAGGAAGTTTATACTGTTTCGGCCCCTTGCGGTGAAGGTAAAAGCCTACGATCTAGTTGTTGTGGGATTGATTGATCTCGATGAGCAGGGAGCGAATCTGCTTTACCTATCTCTCGAGCCGTTGTTTCTTGTCCTTGAACCGCCACCGGGTCGTCCCTTTATATACACAGGTTGACGCCTGGTCGGTTTACAGAATCCCGAGGCCGGCTCATACAAGTGTCCGGCTCGGTCTCTTCCCTTCCGTAAAGTTATACAGCTATGGCAGTTTACTACTATGGGCCTTAATCCGCCTTTGGGCTCTGGGCCTCTAAGATTTAACAGTAGAATGCCATACTCCTTGTCTTCATAGGCTTCAATATAGATGTGCGTAAATTGGCCCCTCCTTGGCAGTTTACACTCAGTAGTTATATCCCCAATGCATCGTTCGGCAATGGGCGCGGCAAGGTGCGGATCTTTGGCCATGATTGTGCGGTGTTGCAACGCATCATCTTTGATGTAGCGACCGACCTCGGACGGTCAAGTCTCGTGGCAAAGTGTCATCCTGGATCGGTATCTTTGACACACACGGTACTCGAGGATTTATAACAGAGGTAAATCACATGTATAAAGTAGCGTAAATACTATTACCTCAATCCAAAATAGCGGAAGCAACAAGGTTGTGGATTCCCATCAACACCAACGGCAAAGTTGAGTATAGGAAATCGTAACCCTAACGTATCACTTACTGGTCAGTAAGATCCCGCAACATCGAGACGTTGCAGCCACAAGCAATCGATTACATTGAATGTCTTGGCAAATTCACACCATAGAGCAATGATGAATAAAGGCTATCACTACATGCATATTTGGCTGGTGGAAAAGCTCTATGGTTATAATGTTTTTGCGAAAAGCAAATTTTTCCCTACTGCAAAAGAATAAATTTATTTAACTATCATGGTGGTTGTTAAACATTGAGAATGGTTGACAGCATTCTCAATCCCAATTAATAGTACTCATTAACCCAACAAAATTAATTAAAGTAACATGATGAGATTCAACAGGATAATCCAAGTACTAGATACTCAAAACGTCCATAACCGGGGACACGGCTAACCATGATTAGTTTATACACTCTGCAGAGGTTTGCGCACTTTTCCCCACATGACTCGATCTCCTCCGTTTGGTTTCTCGCACTACATGGTGTTTGAGAAACGGATGACCGAGACATAGTGTCGGTGTCAAAACCGGCGGATATCGGGTAGGGGGTCCCGAACTGTGCGTCTAGGCGGATGGTAACAGGAAACGAGGGACACAATGTTTTTACCCAGGTTCAGGCCCTCTCGATGGAGGTAATACCCTACGTCCTGCTTGATTAATATTGATGATATGGGTAGTACAAGAGTAGATCTACCACGAGATCAAGGAGGCTAAACCCTAGAAGCTAGCCTATGGTATGATTGTTGAGATGTAATGTTGTGTCCTACGGACTAAAGCCCTCCGGTTTATATAGACACCGGAGAGGCTAGGGTTACACAGAGTCGGTTACAATGGTAGGAGATCTACATATCTGTATTGCCAAGCTTGCCTTCCACGCCAAGTAAAGTACCTTCCGGACACGAGCCGGAGTCTTCAATCTTCTATCTTCATAGTCTCGGAGTCCGGCGGATATTGATAGTCCGGCTATCCGGACACCCCCTAGTCCAGGACTCCCTCAGTAGCCCCTAAACCAGTCTTCAATGGCGATAAGTCCGGCGTGCATAATGTTCGGCATTGCAAGGCGGGTTCCTCCCTTGAATAATCCGGAGAAGATAATGAACACCAGGATAGTGTCCGGCTCTGCAAAATAATTTCCACATTCCAACGTAGAGAGAATAAAATACACACTTAGTTCAATCTGCTGACGTATTACGCAGCGTGATATCACACCGCAGCCAAGCCCTCGTTTGAATCGTTTTTATTATTCCGCCTCAGCACGTTTAGCGAAGCGGTTTCCTTAACGCGTCTGTCGAGCGAGATCGTGTTCCCTTTTATTCCGGGATCCTCATCAATACGTGCGTGGGTAACCCAACCGTTCCCGTCGCCACGCCTCCTCTATCGAAGGGGAATCTCAAACGGTCACGGAGACGGCCCTTGGTATTATTTCCCCTTTATAAGAGGACCAAGGCCTGTCCTTGTCTTTCAACCTCGCATCGAATCTTTCCTCTGCTCCCAGTTCCAACACCAAGAGCTTCAGACTCGAGCGCTTCGGATCTACAGCAATGTCCGGCTCCGACCTCCAGGGCCGGTGGGTGCCCTCCTCCATCACGGAGGAGGACATATTGAAGTTGCGTGAGGCCAAGTACCCGGCCTACGAAGTTTCGCACAGGTTGCCTGCCCCTGGGCAGGCCGTGCCAGCCCCCGAGCCCGACGAATACGTCGTTTTCGCATCTCACCTCCGTCGGGGATTGGGCTTCCCGACGGATCCTTTCGTGAGGGGGCTCCTGTTCTTCTACGGGCTGGACTTCCACGACTTGGCTCGAGTCCATCCTCCATATCTCCGCATTTATCATCGTCTGCGAAGCCTTCCTCCGCGTCATCCCCACTTTGGCTGTGGCTGAAAACATTCAAGGTGGAGCGAAGATGATCGGGGGCATCAAGCGGAGTGTGGCGGGCGACCATAAGCAAGAAGGTCGATGCCCGTGGCTCGAAGGTTCCTTCAAGAGGAGCGAGGATTGTGGCAGCAGGAGTGGTTCTACATCACCGCTCCAAGGGGTATGGCGAAGCCGCCGCCCTCCTTCCGCCGGGACCTCCACAAAGAATCGATGTCGTGGGTCAACCAAGGGCTCAAGCGGGGGCCGTCCGAGGACGTGCCCACACTGCAGGGCAGATTCGAGACCTCCAAACAAGGGAGATCGGCCTGGTCAAGGTGATGCAAGTCATGCTAGTCAGGCACCTCCTACCCTGCAAACGTCATCCTCTCCGGCTATGGGAGTTCAATCCGGAGGGACCTCGTATTCTCCAACATTTCATGGGCGCGACACCCATGGAGATGTACAAGCTGTTCTTCGGACCGCAGGTAGCGTGTCCGGATTCGGTCGAGGACGCAGGCTTAAGCGCGATCGCCGGATACTCGAGTAAGTAGCTCAAAGCTCGGACGTTCTATCTGTATGCCTTTCAAAAGATCATCTCGACCCTTTTTATTCTCTATAGGAATGGGTGGCGCGATCAAGGCGATAAGGTGTCGGCCCCCCTCAGAGACCGTGACTTGGAGCCGTGCTGGTCGAATGTTGGAGGTTGCGCCCACAGAGGGGGGGGCGACGGGGAGATAAAGGAGTTAATACTTACGTCCAAAGGCGTGAAGAGGAGGAACTAAGGATCCTCCTTCGAAGGAGAAGAGGACCGCCTCCAAGATCCGGAGGTCCCAGCCCTAAGCGTGGAAGAAATCCCCACCGAAGTCCGGTCCGGAGAGAATCCGGACGCAATCATCGCCAAGGACCAGCCCTCCAACGAGCCGTGAGTATGAAAGAGAAAGTTTAATGAGGAAGTACCTTCGTTTATGCTTCATAGGTAACGAAATATTTCTATCGCAGCTTCGGATCTGCGGCCGTCTCGGATGAGTTCGTCCTCGGGGATCTTCTTCCGGAGATGATGGAGAGCGTCGCCTCCGTCTGCCAGCGCCGCCAGATGAGGCGGCGAGCCCAAGTGTAAATCACGGAGGGCATCCACGAGTCCGGAGGGGCCAAAGAGTTCAACACCCACGAGTCGGCGGAGAATCGAAGAGTTTGCTTGAGAGGCGTCCATTTGAAAGATCACCGTTAATCGTCACGGTGGTTGGAAGGATTTAAATCGCTGAAAGCGGATCGCGTAATGCCGCCTCAGAGCTTCTTGGCGGGATTTGAGGTATGTGAAAATGATGCACCCCTTTGTCTTTTAACAGTTACGCATATAAAAATCGCCTGTATAGATAGTAGCCCACGAGACTCGGTAGGTTGTCGAAGGCGACAGCGTGCCGAGGATCAAAAATCAAACATCTCGGGTAGTGAATACCGCCGTCTTGATGCAGGTGGCGGATAGTCCGGGCCACCGGATCGATCGGTTCTTGAATCGAGTCGACAATGGACATGGCGGATCTTGACATCGCACTTGTCAATCAGCGACTTGACGAGTCGCAAGGTAAATAAATTCTCCGCAGCTGCTTTATTGAGTGGGTTAAAGCCCTCCTCGATAAGTTATATGTTGTTTATCGCGAGCAGTCTTTGCTGCTTTGTGGAGAGACGGGCCGAGCTTGCACAAGCTAAGGAGCAAGCCGAAGGAGTGATCTTGGCTGCCGCGAGGGCGGCCGAGGAGTTGAAGGTCGAAAAGGCTGCGCCTTTGCCTAAGCGAGGCGGAGGTGGCGAATTGGCCAAGAACTTAAAGGATTCTACCGACCGTTCGAGGCTCTTGAAGAGGAGCGCCTATCGAGCGGGAAGACTGAAGAGGGCCGCCGAAGCCAAGGATGCCCGTTCGCAATGCAAAGCTATGAAGGAGGAGCTGCACCAAGCCGGAGAAATCACGGTGGCAAGCCGTTTCTTATTCATCGCGGTTTATGGATGCCAAATACGCTAAATTTGGCGGCGGTGAGTTCGGAGGATCCTTATATGGACTTGGCTGCGAGTGCGGTGGCGCCGTTAAGCACTTCGGGCTGGGGATCATGAGGTGGAAGAGTTATATTGGACTCAATTCCACGGTCCGGATCGCCCTCTTCCATTGTCGGACGGAGTTGGCGAATGGGCGAATTGAACAGACTGTCCGGGTTGGCTATGAATGACATCGTGGCCCATGTGTGGCGAGAGGGTCCAAGCGGCGAACTATTTGACCTACTACAGCAGTTCCTTGGGCGGTGCCGCATATCAAGGATATAAACGGTCGGCCTGCATCGGTAGCGTGGATGGCTCAGCCCGTGTAAAGCGCGATGTCAGGAGATGGATGCCACCGCTGTTGCTGCCCGAGGTTTGGATGGGAACCAGCTTCTGCCGAGCATTATTTGGGAAGTTATGCGGCGGCGCTCGTATAATAGGTCGCGATGCTCAAAGAATGTAACGTTCAATTGAGCGCATTAACTTGTATATCAATGATTATAGTATGAATGCTTTTATACTTGTGCTTCCAAGTAGTAAAACTTCTCTGTCTGACCGTTTGCATATACTTGTGTATAACTGAAAGATCACGATCTTGACTTCAGCCCCTTGCACAAGGTCTTTGGGGTGATCGCAAAATAGCGCTTTTCACACTTAATCCGATGTCTCGGTCTGTTATAAGGAGGTGGTAGCGTAGCGAACGAGGCAATCGGACTATAGTGCTTTATCTCTTTCACTTAACCAATGGAGCTCGAGGTGGGGCTACGATATAGCCCCCGATGACACCGCACATCTCCGGACTCGAGTGCGTATGTGCTGACCGAAGCGGCCCTTCGTCAGCGAAATTCTAAACATTCGGTAGTCGATCAAGTGGTGACCGGACTCTCGCTATATCATGATGATCGGTTTTGGCTTTCTCTCTTGAGTGCTCGCCCGGCCGAGCCGGGCACAATCGCGATAGTTCTCCTAGTGCGCGTTAGCGGGTGATCTGAGCGTAAGGCAGCAAAACAGGAGCGGGCAAACCCAACATTTGACCAAAGACATGATTGGAGCTGATGCATATAATGCCCAACTTGAGCGCCGAACACTCCGAAGGTGTTCGGACTTTATGATAACGGGCAGAATTATGCCTAAACCCCTTGTTTCAGTGCGGGCATTGTCTTCCGCGCGCCAATGCCAAACCGTCGGGCTCCGCTTTGGCTATAGGAGGAAGCCAAGGAGATTAACAACAAGAGCGATAATAAAAGGTCTACGTGGGGTCTTAATCGAAAAGAATCCTTGTGGCGGGTCCCTCTTGCGTCTGCGCTGTGTCTCCGTTGCGCCGTTATCACGGATGGATGCGCACGTTTGTTCATCTGTAGAAAAAGAGGAACATTTTAGTTTTAGAAACAGTTAGATGCGAAAATAATGCAAAAGAATAAGTGCAAATAATTAAAGCTAGGTTTATATGAAACCGCGGTTAGTTGTCTTGCGCAGCCCTTATGAAAGGGTATGCGGCTAGGGAGCCCCTAACTCTTGAGTCGGATTCGTCTATCCGAATCCGGGGTCTTTAAAGTGACCCTCGCCTGAAATGGTGCCATGTGGACCGGCATCTTAAGTGTAAGAGGCAGCGTAATGCGGTATGGCGTTGAAGCGGACAAAGGCCTTCGTCCCAATAGTGCTTGATGTTCACTTTTAAATGGGGCGATATGGAAAATTAACTTTTCTCGTCGAAAATTGTTCGGTGATCCGAACATGACTTGATAATATCGAGCATGTGCACTTGGCGTAAGGGCTGGCGTAACTCCTTTAAAGGAAGTGCGGTGTGTCGAATTTTGGTAGGGTCTATCCCCATCCGACGGATTGTGTTTGAATATAGCGAGTTTAAATCATTGCCTCCATCCATCGGGGCGTTTGTGAATTGTTGTCCGTCTATTATCGGATTCAATACCGAAGTCCGTCCCCGATTCGAACACTTTTGGAATAATCCGGTGGTCGAAAGTGATTGGTTTTGATATCCAATCTCTATGGTTTCTTGGGCTGGACCATGCGAAGCTCTTTTAGAAAGTGCCGCCTGTTTTTCCGTGTCCTCACATGAAGTGAGTTCTTGCTTTGACCCCTTGTGGGAAAGTCTTTTGTTTTCGGTGCCCTGCTTGTGGGGTTTATCTTCTTAAACAGCGCGAGCCCCTTGCGTTCGGCGTTTAGTCGGCGGACTGTTTGAAAACCCAACAATCCTGTGGGTGTGATTTGCGAGCCTTTCGAAGTCTTGTGGATTTGACATATCCGACCCAGAATTTTGTGTAGGTTAGACAGTTCGTCGCTGTCGTCCTTGATGGGTTGAGCTTTATTGTTCGGCCGTGAGCTTTTAAATCCGGCGTTGACTGCCGTGCTCTTTGGGCTTTTCTCTTTATTCCGGCGTTGTTCTTTTCTGCGCCGTGATTTTCCGTTTCCATCTCTTATCTCGGATGTACTTGGGTCATTGGTGCTGCTTCTTGCCAACCAGCTGTCCTCTCTAGCATAGCGGGTCATGAGGCTTGTTAATGCGGTCATTGTCCTCGGTTTCTCTTGACCGAGGTGTCTGGCGAGCCATTCGTCTCGGACATTGTGCTTAAAAGCTGCTAAGGCTTGGCGTCCGGACGATCGACTATTTGGTTCTTTTGGTAAGGAACCTGTTCCGAAATTTCATGTGACTCTCCGGGCTGTTGAGTTATGTGACTTAGGTCATCTGCATCCGGAGGCGGACATAAGTCCCTTGAAAATTTGCTCGCGCTTCCTCGAGCTCTTCCCAACTTCCAAGAGTGTTTTCGGGAGGCTTGTGAGCCAATGACGGGCTGGCCCTTTGAGCTTGAGGGTAGATATTTTATGGCGTGGAGATCGTCTCCTCGGCCATATGTATATGCAGATATAGTCTTCTATCCAGACTCAGTGGTCTGTTGTTCCATCGTAGGCTTCTATGTTTATGGGTTTAAACCTGCTGGGAATTCATGTTCCAGCACCTCGTCTGTGAAGCATAGTGGGTGTCTGGCGCCCCACTTGTTATCGCTTCGCTATCGTCGGACACTTGCGTGTTCCTTTGCTTATTGGGGCTTTCCTTTTGGGTCCGTAGATGGACTGGCTGGAGCCATTTGACGGTGGGGCTTTATGGCCTCTTCGTCAATGCTCTGGGAGCAGCTTTGCGCTTGTAGCTCTTCGCTTGGTGGCGTTGCCGTGTTTGTCTGCGGTTTTGAGTACTTTGCGCCATCTTATCCGGGCGCGTCTTCCGCCGTGTTGAGCTTCCGTTTTCCTTCTTGAGCTTCTTCTTTGTAGCGATGAGCTGCGTTTACAAAGATCTTGTTCGACGGGCTCCTCGAGTTAAATCGTCATTAAAACTTGTTTAGTCAGCGGAGGGAGGTACATAGTTTTGATCCTCAACCTTTTCTTCTGCCGCCTTTCGTGAGGGCTTGCTTCTACATCCTCCTTTCTTGAGTCTTCTTTGGAGGGTTTGTCTTGACACTCTCCGGGTGTTATTATCTCCGTGCGGATTCTCCATTCTTGTTGTGGCGGGATTTAGGCGGCGCTACGACGGCCTTGGCGTTTGGGTTGCTTATTTAGAGAATCTTCCTCCGCTGCTTTCTCGCCATCCCCTTCTTTTGGGGTATCCACCATGTAGACGTCGTACAACGAGGTGGCCTTCCAGTGCCCCGTGGGCGATGGGTCCTGTTCGTCTCCGGCATCATCGTCCATAGCGTCGATGTCATCGGAGTCGTAGTCTAGCATGTCGGTTAGATCTTCGACAGTGGCTACAAAGTGGGTGGTGGGTGGGCTCTGAATTTCTTCATCGTCCGTACTCCAACCGTCCTGGCCATAATCCGGCCAGGATTCTCCTGATAGCGAGAGATGCTTCAGGGAATTCAAGATATCGCCAAAAGGCGAGTGCTGAAAGATGTCCGCGGCGGTGAATTCCATAACCGGCGCCCGATCAGGTTTAATTGGCAGGAGCGCGGGAGGCTCGGAGTCCGGCGAGGAGTCCGGCGCCTCGGGATCACGAGTTTCGCCAGGGACAAGGTCGGTATTCGGCTCCATCGCCGTAGATGTTGACCCGGTGGCGTCTATCCACCGACCCTCGTCATGGGCAATCCGCTCCGGGCAAGTAGCGGGCGGATTCGAATCTGACCACCAAAATCTTGTCCGTGGCGGCAGACCTAGATCATGCCCATCGTCGCGGTCTGTGGCGCTTGGCTGTGGCTCGAGTCCGTCGAAGATCAAGTCTCCGCGGTCGTCGGCCGTGAAGTTTAAACTTCAAATCGACCTGACGGCCAGGGGCGTAGCTTTCAATCTACTCCATATGGTCGAGGGAGTTGGCCCGCAGTGCAAAGCCGCCGAATACGAAGATCTGTCCGGGGAGAAAAGTCTCACCCTGGACAGCGTTGAAGGTTGAGGAAGCCATCGAGCCTATCGGTGGCGACACGAGGAACTCTCAATGAAAGCACCAATGTCGGTGTCAAAACCGGCGGATCTCGGGTAGGGGGTCCCGAATCTGTGCGTCTAGGCGGATGGTAACGAGAAACGAGGGACACAATGTTTTTACCTGTGTTCAGGCCCTCTCGATGGAGGTAATACCCTCGTCTGCTTGATTAATATTGATGATATGGGTAGTACAAGAGTAGATCTACCACGAGATCAAGGAGGCTAAACCCTAGAAGCTAGCCTATGGTATGATTGTTGAGATGTAATGTTGTGTCCTCACGGACTAAAGCCCTCCGGTTTATATAGACACCGGAGAGGCTAGGGTTACAGAGTCGGTTACAATGGTAGGAGATCTACATATCCGTATTGCCAAGCTTGCCTTCCACGCCAAGTAAAGTACCTTCCTGGGACACGAGCCGAGTCTTCAATCTTCTATCTTCGTAGTCTGGGAGTCCGGCGGATATTGATAGTCCGGCTATCCGGACACCCCCTAGTCCAGGACTCCCTCAGTAGCCCCTAAACCAGTCTTCAATGACGATAAGTCCGGCGTGCATAATGTTCGGCATTGCAAGGCGGGTTCCTCCCTTGAATAATCCGGAGAAGATAATGAACACCAGGATAGTGTCCGGCTCTGCAAAATAATTTCCACATTCCAACGTAGAGAGAATAAAATACACACTTAGCTCAATCTGCCGACGATTACGCAGCGTGATATCACACCGCAGCCAAGCCCTCGTTTGAATCGTTTTATTATTCCGCCTCGACGCTTAGCGGCGGTTTCCTTGGCACGCCCCGTCAAGCGAGAGATCGTGTTCCTTTTATTCCGGATCCTCATCAATACGTGCGTGGGTAACCCAACTGTTCCCTGCCGCCACGCCTCTATCGAAGGGAATCTCAAGCGGTCACGGAGACGGCCCTTGGTATTATTTCCTTTATAAGAGGACCAAGGCCTGTCCTTGTCTTTCAACCTCGCATCGAATCTTTCCTCTGCTCCCGGTTCCAACACCAAGAGCTTGGACTCGGCGCTTGAATCTACAGCAATGTCCGGCTCCGACCTCCGGGGCGGTGGGTGCCCTCCTCCATCACGGAGGAGGACATATTGAAGTGCGTGAGGCCAAGTACCCGCCCTCGAAGTTTCAGACAGGTTGCCTGCCCACAGGCAGGCCGTGCAACCCGAGCCCGACGAATACGCTGTTTTCGCATCTCACCTCCGTCGGGATTGGGCTTCCAGCGGATCCTTTCGTGAGGGGCTCTGTTCTTCTCTGGGCTGGACTTCCACGACTTGGCTCCGAGTCCATCCTCCATATCTCCGCATTTATCATCGTCTGCGAAGCCTTCCTCGCGTCATCCCCACTTTGGCTGTGGCTGAAAACATTCAAGGTGGAGCCAAGATGATCGGGGCATCAAGCGGAGTGTGGCGGGCGACCATAAGCAAGAAGGTCGATGCCCGTGGCTCGAAGGTTCCTTCCAAGAGGAACAGGATTGTGGCAGCAGAGTGGTTCTACATCACCGCTCCAAGGGGTAGGCGAAGCCGCCGCCCTCCTTCCGCGGGACCTCCACAAAGCGATGTCGTGGGTCAACCAAGGGCTCAAGCGGGGGTCGTCCGAGGACGTGCCCACACTGCAGGCCGGATTCGAGACCTCCAAACAAGGGAGATCGGCCTGGTCAAGGTGATGCAAGTCATGCTAGTCAGGCACCTCCTACCCTGCAAACGTCGTCCTCTCCGGCTATGGGAGTTCAATCCGGAGGGACCTCGTATTCTCCAACATTTCATGGGCGCGACACCCATGGAGATGTACAAGCTGTTCTTCGGACCGCAGGTAGCGTGTCCGGATTCGGCCGAGGACGCAGGCTTAAGCCGCGATCGCCCGGATACTCAGGTAAGTAGCTCAAAGCTCGGACGTTCTATCTGTATGCCTTTCAAAAGATCATCTCCTGACCCCTTTTTTATTCTCTATAGGAATGGGTGGCGCGATCAAGACTGATAAGGTGTCCGGCCCCCCTCCCAGAGACCGCACTGGAGCCCGTGCTGGTCAGAATGTTGGAGGTTGCGCCCACAGAGGGGGGCGACGGGGGAGATAAAGGAGTTAATACTTCGTCCAAAGGCGCATCAAGAGGAGGAACTAAGGATCCTCCTTCAAGGAGAAGAGGACCGCCTCAAGATCCGGAGGTCCCAGCCCCTAAGCGTGGGAAGAAATCCCCACTGGGTCCGTCGTCCGGAGAGAATCCGGACGCGCAATCATCGCCAGGACCAGCCTCCAACGAGCCGTGAGTATGAAAGAGAAAGTTTAATGAGGAAGTACCTTCGTTTATGCTACAGAGGTAACGAAATATTTCTATCGCAGCTCGGATCTGCAGCCGTCTCGGATGAGTTCGCCCTCGGGGATCTTCTTCCCGAGATGATGGAGAGCGATCGCCTCCGTCGCAGCGCCGCCAGATGAGGCAAAGCGAGCCCAAGTCGCCACGGAGGGCATCCACGAGTCCGGAGGGGCCAAAGAGTTCAACACCCACCGAGTCGGCCGAGAATCAAGAGTTTGCTTGAGAGGGCGCCCATTTGAGTAAGATCACCGCGTTAATGCGTCACGGTGGTTGGAAGGATTTCGTCCGCTGAAAGCGGATCGCGTAATGCCGCCTACGAGCTTCATCAAGGGATTTGAGGTATGTGAAAATGATGCACCCTTTGTCTTTTAACAGTTACGCATATAAAAATGCGCCAGTATAGATAGTAGCCCACGAGACTCGGTAGGTTGTCGAAGACGACAGCGTGTCGAGGATCAAAATCAAACATCTCGGTAGTGAATACCGCCGTCTTGATGCGGTGGCGGATAGTCCGGGGCCAGCGGATGATCGCTTCTTGAATCGGAGTCGACAATTTGGACATGGCGGATCTTGACATCGCACTTGTCAATCAGCGACTTGACGAGTCGCAAGGTAAATAAATTCTCCGCAGCTGCTTTATTGAGTGGGTTAAAGCCCTCCTCGATAAGTTATATGTTGTTTATGCGAGCAGTCTTTGCTGCCGTGGAAGAATTCGGGCGAGCTTGCACAAGCTAAGGAGCAAGCCGAAGGAGTGATCTGCGGCCGCGAGGGCGCCGAGGAGTTGAAGGTCGAAAAGGCTGCGCCGCCTAAGCGAGGCGGAGGTGGCGAATTGGCCAAGAACTTAAAGGATTCTACCGACCGTTCGAGGCTCTTGAAGAGGAGCGCCTATCGAGCGGGAAGACTCAAGAGGGCCACCGCCGAAGCCAAGGATGCCCGCTTCGCAATGCAAGCTATGAAGGAGGAGCTGCACAAGCCGGAGAAATCACGGTGGCAAGCCGTTTCTTATTCATCGCCGTTTATGGATGCCAAGTACGCTAAATTTGAGCGGCAAGGGAGTTCGGAGGATCCTTATATGGACTTGGCTGCGAGTGCGGTGGCGCCGTTAAGCACTTCCGGGCGGGGGATCATGAGGTGGAAGAGTTATATTGACTCAATTCCACAACCGGATCGCCCTCTTCCATTGTCGGACGAGTTGGCGAATGGGCCGAATTGAACAGACTGTCCGGGTTGGCTATGAATGACATCGTGGCCCATGTGTGGCCAGAGAGGTCCAAGGCGACGAGCTATTTCGGCCTACTACAGCAGTTCCTTGGGGCGGTGCCGCATATCAAGGATATGAAACGGTCGGCCTGCATCGAGGGCGCGTGGATGGCTCTGGCCCGTGTAAAGGCGCAGTGTCCGGAGATGGATGCCACCGCTGTTGCTGCCCAGGGTTTGGATGGGAACCAGCTTCCTGCCGAGCATTATTTCGGGGAAGTTATGCGCGGCGCTCGTATAATAGGTCGCAGTGCTCAAAGAATGTAACGTTCAATTGAACGCATTAACTTGTATATCAATGATTATAGTATGAATGCTTTTTATACTTGTGCTTCCAAGTAGTAAAACTTCTCTGTCTGCGCCGTTTGCATATACTTGTGTATAACCCGAAAGATGCGTCTTGACTTCAGCCCTTGCACAAGGTGTCAGGGTGATCGCAAAATAGCGCTTTTCACACTTAATCCGATGTCTCGGTCCTGTTATAAGGAGGTGGTAGCGAGCGAACGAGGCAATCCGGACTATAGTGCTTTATCTCTTTCACTTAACCAATGGAGCTCGAGGGTGGGGCTACGATATAGCCCCGATGACACCGCACATCTCCGGACTCGAGTGCGTATGTGCTCGACCGAAGCGGCCCTTCGTCAAAGCGGGAATTCTAAACATTCGGTAGTCGATCAAGTGGTGACTGGACTCTCGCTATATCATGACGATCGCCGGCTTTCTCTCGAGGTGCTCGCCCAGCGAACGGGGCACAATCGCAGAGTTCTCCTAGTGCCGCGTTAGCGGGGTGATACTGACGTAAGGCAGCAAAACACAGGAGCCGGGCAAACCCAACATTTGACCAAAGACATGATTCGGAGCTGATGCATATAATGCCCAACTTGAGACGCCGAACACTCCCGAAGGTGTTCGGACTTTATGATAACGGGCAGAATTATGCCCTAAACCCCTTGTTTCCAGGTACGGGCATTGTCTTCCGACGCGGCCAATGCCAAACCGTCGGGCTCCGCTTTGGCTATAGGAGGAAGCCAAGGGAGATTAACAACAAGAGACAGTAATAAAAAGGTCTACGTGGGGTCTTAATCAAAAGAATCCTTGTGACGGGTCCCTCTTGCACGCTGCGCTGTGTGTCTCCGCTATACCGTTATCACGGATGGGTACGCACGCTTGTTCATCTCAGAGAAAAGAGGAACATTTTAGTTTTAGAAACAGTTCGTGCGAAAATAATGCAAAAGAATAAGTGCAAATAATTAAAGCTAGGTTTATATGAAACCGCGGTTAGTTGTGTGCGCAGCCCCTTATGAAAGGGTATGCGGCTAGGGAGCCCTAGCTGCTTTGAGTCCGGATTCGTTTATCCGAATCCGGGGTCTTTAAGTGACCCTCGATCAAATGGTGCCATGTGGACCGGGCATCTTAAGTGTAAGAGACGCGTAATGCGGTATGGCGTTGAAGCGGACAAAGGCCTTTCGTCCCAATAGTGCTTGATGTTCACTTTTAAATGGGACGATATGGAAAATTAACTTTTCTCGTCGAAAATTGTTCGGTGATCCGAACATGACTTCGAGTAATATCGAGCATGTGCACTTGGCGTAAGGGCCTGGCGTAACTCCTTTAAAGGAAGTGCGGCTGTGTCGAATTTTGGTAGGGTCTATCCCCATCCGACGGATTGTGTTTGAATATAGCAGGTTTAAATCATTGCCTCCATCCATCAGGACGTTTGTGAATTGTTGTCCGTCTATTATCGGATTCAATACCAGGGGAGTCCGTCCCGCGGTTCGAACACTTTTGGAATAATCCTGGTGGTCGAAAGTGATTGGTTTTGATATCCAATCTCTATGGTTTGCTGGGCTGGACCATGCGAAGCTCTTTTTAGAAAGTGCCGCACTGTTTTTCCGTGTCCTCACATGAAGTGAGTTTACTGCTTTGACCCCTTGTGGGAAAGTCTTTTGTTTTCGGTGCCCTGCAAGGGGGGTTTATCTTCTTCGCTGACGACGAGCCCCTTTGCGTTCGGCGCGTTAGTCGGCGGACTGTTTGAAAACCCAACAATCCTGTGGGTGTGATTTGCGAGCCTTTCGGGTACTGTGGATTTGACATATCCGACCCGTAATTTTGTGTAGGTTAGATGGTTCATCGCTGTCGTCCTTGATGGGTTGAGCTTTATTGTTCGCCGTGAGCTTTTAAATCCGGCGTTGACCGCCGTGCTTTTGGGCTTTTCTCTTTATTCCGCGCGTTCTTTTTCTGCTACGTGATTTTCCGCTTCCATCTCTTATCTCGGATGTACTTGGGTCATGGTGCCGCTTCTTGCCAACCAGCTGTCCTCTCCTCGCATAAGCGGGTCATGAGGCTTGTTAATGCGGTCATTGTCCTCGGTTTCTCTTGACCGAGGTGTCTGGCGAGCCATTCGTCTCGGACATTGTGCTTAAAAGCTGCTAAGGCTTGGCGTCCGGACAATCGACTATTTGGTTCTTTTGGTAAGGAACCTGTTCTGAACTTTCATGGCGACTCTCCGGGCTGTTGAGTTATGTGACTTAGGTCATCCGCATCCGAGGCCGGACATAAGTCCCTTGAAAATTTGCTCTCGCTTCGCCTCGAGCTCTTCCCAACTTCCAAGAGTGTTTTCCGGGAGGCTTAGAGCCAATGACGGGCTGGCCCTTTGAGCTTGAGGGTAGATATTTTATGGCGTGAGATCGTCTCCTCCGCCATATGTATATGCAGATATAGTCTTCTATCCGCAGACTCGTGGTCTGTTGTTCCATCGTAGGCTTCTATGTTTATGGGTTTAAACCTCTTTGGGAATTCATGTTCCAAAGACTCGTCTGTGAAGCATAGTGGGTGTCTGGCGCCCACTTGTATGCGTTCCTATCGTCGGACACTTGACGTGTTCCTTTGCTTATTGGGGCTTTCCTTTTGGGTCCAGATGGACTGGCTGGGCCATTTGACGGTGGGGGCTTTATGGCCTCTTCGTCAATCTGGGAGCAGCTTGCGCTTGGGTAGCTCTTGGCTTGGTGGCGTTGCGTGTTTGTCTCGCGGTTTTGAGTACTTTGCGCCATCTTATCCGGAGCGCGTCTTCCGCCGTGTTGAGCTTCCGTTTTTCCTTCTTCAGGCTTCTTGCTGTAGCGATGAGCCTGCGTTTGCAAAGATCTTGTTCGACGGGCTCCTCGAGTTCGTCGTCATTAGGGCTTGTTTCGTCAACGGAGGGAGGTACATAGTTTTGATCCTCAACCTTTTCTTCTGCCGCCCTTTCGTGAGGGCTTGCTTCTACATCCTCCTTTGCTGAGTCTTGCTGGAGGGGTTTGTCTTCGGCACTCTCCGGGGTGTTATTATCTCCCGTGCCGGATTCTCCATTCTTGTTGTGGCGGGATTTAGAGCGGCGCCGCTGACGCCGGCGTTTGGGTTGCTTATTTAGAGAATCTTCCTCCGCTGCTTTCTCGCCATCCCCTTCTTTTGGGGTATCCACCATGTAGACGTCGTACAACGAGGTGGCCTTCCAAAGCCCGTGGGCGATAGGTCTGTTAAATCTCCGGCATCATCGTCCATAGCGTCGATGTCATCGGAGTCGTAGTCTAGCATGTCGGTTAGATCTTCGACAGTGGCTACAAAGTGGGTGGTGGGTGGGCTCTGAATTTCTTCATCGTCCGTACTCCAACCGCCCCGCCATAATCCGCCAGATTCTCCCGATAGCGAGAGATGCTTCAGGGAATTCAAGATATCGCCAAAAGGCGAGTGCTGAAAGATGTCCGCGGCGGTGAATTCCATAACCGGCGCCCGATCAGGTTTAATTGGCAGGAGCGCGGGAGGCTCGGAGTCCGGCGAGGAGTTCGGCGCCTCGGGATCACGAGTTTCGCCAGGGACAAGGTCGGTATTCGGCTCCATCGCCGTAGATGTTGAAGCCCCCGGGGCGGCGTCTATCCACCGACCCTCGTCATGGGCAATCCGCTCCGGGCAAGTAGCCGGGGCGGATTCGAGTGCGGCCACCAAAGTACTGTCCGGCGGCAGACCTAGATCATGCCCATCGTCGCAGTGCGGCGCGCTTGGCTGTGGCTCGAGTCCGTCGAAGATCAAGTCTCCGCGGTCATCGGCCGTGAAGTTTAGGCTTCCAAATCTGACCTGACGGCCAGGGGCGTAGCTTTCAATCTACTCCATATGGTCGAGGGAGTTGGCCCGCAGTGCAAAGCCGCCGAATACGAAGATCTGTCCGGGGAGAAAAGTCTCACCCTGGACAGCGTTGAAGGTTGAGGAAGCCATCGAGCCTATCGGTGACGACACAGAGGAACTCTCAATGAAAGCACCAATGTCGGTGTCAAAACCGGCGGATCTCGGGTAGGGGGTCCCGAACTGTGCGTCTAGGCGGATGGTAACAGGAAACGAGGGACACAATGTTTTTACCTGTGTTCGAGCCCTCTCGATGGAGGTAATACCCTCGTCCCGCTTGATTAATATTGATGATATGGGTAGTACAAGAGTAGATCTACCACGAGATCAAGGAGGCTAAACCCTAGAAGCTAGCCTATGGTATGATTGTTGAGATGTAATGTTGTGTCCTACGGACTAAAGCCCTCCGGTTTATATAGACACCGGAGAGGCTAGGGTTACAGAGAGTCGGTTACAATGGTAGGAGATCTACATATCCGTATTGCCAAGCTTGCCTTCGACGCCAAGTAAAGTACCTTCCGGACACGAGCCGGAGTCTTCAATCTTCTATCTTCGTAGTCTGGGAGTCTGGCGGATATTGATAGTCCGGCTATCCGGACACCCCCTAGTCCAGGACTCCCTCACATAGTCTTTCAGAAGCGCTTGCACCTTACATAAGGGGTAGACCGTACCAACCTACATCCCCTACATCTGCTAGTCCACCCCGTAAGAGTTCGCACGACTTAGTCAACTATGCTATAGCCCATAATAGCATGTGGCTGCACACGGAAGTTTCTAGTTTGAATAATCTCATGATCCCTTTGAGCACAGGTGGCGGTCCAAGAAATCTGAGCAAGTCTGATAGAAACCAGGTGCCTCAATCCACCCAGATTTGGGTTTAAGTTGCCACCTTAAATAAACCATTAATTAATAAACTCACATCTGTCATGGAAAATTCACTCACCCAATCCACGTCTACTTGCATAGCATGGCATAATAAGCAAACGTAGAAGTAACTCCCAAGGGTTTGATAATAAAGCAGGTAATAGGTACTACCTCAACTAATTTCCATAACCCACAATTTAATTAGATCCTAATCATGCAATGTTTGAGGATAGATCTAATGCATAAAAACTGGGTATGAGAAAAGGTATAATCAAAGTGTGAACTTGCCTGCAATGTTGATGAAGATGATTCGCACTCAAAACTCTTGATAGTTCTATTCGTCACACTCCGGTCAATCTATCGTAAGCAAACAATAGTAACCACACATAAGCAATCACTCAAAAGATCGGAAAGAACGAGGAAAACAATTCGGAGAACATCAAAACCAAGCGAATAACTCTTGCAACATAAAACGATTCCTAACAGTACCAAAATTATGTGAGTTTGGCCTTATCAGAAAGTTTAGGTCAAGAGCTTCGATTTGCAAAAAGAATCACTCAAATCGGAGTTATAAAACTTAAGTTATGATCAAACGAAGTTCAAATTCAAATCTGATCTAATTGAAATTTTAAAACTTTCAAAAACATGTTTAAGTTGTTTTACTGGATAGAGAGGATCATAACGAAGACATGGGCGTTGGTTTCGTTGGATTTGGATAAACGGTTGAAAAGTAGTGATCGTTTGAAAAACATGGGCCAATTTGTAAATAAAATATTCACGGATTGGTCCCTGGCCGAAATGACAGAAAAAGGAAAGAACTAAATAACGAACGTTCGTTTATAAGATCTAAACAGTGGACGTTCGCTGTTTAATAAAACCAGAAAAATAAACAGATCTAGTTTAGGGTTTTAAAAAAAGGGATAATTGATTTTATGCCCCTAGTTGGGTCACACTCGGCAGGTTTACCCCTAGTTTCCGAAAACACTTATTCCTGCCCAAACCACTTTGCTCCTCTTATGCTTTTGCCCTTTGACCATTTGACCATCACTTTGAAAACTTCATAAAAAAATATACTAACTCAGAAAAATTCAAATAAGATATCAAAATGTTCAGAAAAGCATCACCTATATGTGCATGTCATTTGCATTCATGAAAAAAGTGTTGGCTAGTACCCATCTTAGTTTTAGCTCATATGATCTTATCATGAATAGTAAATCTAAAAAAATCTAAAAATTCTAAAAAAAATTGGTGGCAAACTTTGACCAATGTTTTGAGTGCTTGCCAAATTTCATAAGGGAATGGCATTCGTGGAAGTCGTGGTAAAAAATGAAATTTTGGAGCATTAATTTTTGTTTTTTTGCGACGACTTCCACTTATTTCATTCCCTTATGAAACTTGGCAAGCACTCACAACATTGGTGAAAGTTTTCCACCAATTTTTTTTAGAATTTTTAGAATTTTTTTAGATTTGATTATTCATGCTAAGATCATCTGAGCTAAAAGTGAGATGGGGACTCACCACCACTTTTTTCATGAATTCAAATGACATGCACATATAGGTGATGCTTTTCTGAACATTTTGATATCTTACTTGAATTTTTCTGAGTTAGTATGAATTTTTTATGAAGTTTTCAAAGTGATGGTCAAACGGTCAAAGGGCAAAAGCATAAGAGGAGTAAAGTGGTATGGGCATGAACAAGTGTTTTCGGAAACTAGGGGTAAACCTGCCGAGTGGGACACAACTAAGGGCACCAAATTAATTATCCCTTAAAAAACGATTAAAAAGAATAACCGGATCGGTTTTCTCGGGTTATACCGATTCGGGAGAGGGGAAACCGGCGGCGGCGGTGACGGTGTTCTCCGACGAAGAAGACGGCGGGGCGGCGGCGGCTGCGAGCGGGGAGGCGGCTCCGATCGCTCTCTGGCTTGGGCGAGACCACGGGGAGGCGCGGCTCGTCGAGGTGAAGGTCGCGATGAACAGAGAGGGGAAAAAGGGGCCGGGGCGGCGGATCTCACCTTTTAAAGGGCGAGGGGAGGAGGTGGCGTGGGGAAGGGGCAGGAGAGGAGGAGTCCCGCGGGGAGACGGCTCCGGCGAGCCGTGGCGGCGGCGGACTCCCGCCTGGAGTCGGTCGTCTTGGATTGACGGGCGGCGCGGCAACTGGCTGGGCCTTGGCTCGGCAGAGCTAGGCCGCCCGAGCCGGTGGAGGGAAGTTTTTTTTAATCAATTTTTCAGAGAACTAACAGAATAAAACAGAATAACTAAAAATATTATATAGGCTTATAATATATCAAAATTTTCAGTACTTTTAATTGGGATTGAGAATGCTGTCAACCATTCTCAATGTTTAACAACCACCATGATAGTTAAATAAATTTATTCTTTTGCAGTAGGGAAAAATTTGCTTTTCGCAAAAACATTATAACCATAGAGCTTTTCCACCAGCCAAATATGCATGTAGTGATAGCCTTTATTCATCATTGCTCTATTGTGTGAATTTGCCAGTACATTCAATGTACTGACCCTCTGTGGCTGCAACGTCTCATGTTGCAGGATCTTACGACAAGTAAGTGATACGTTAGGGTTATGATTTCCTATACTCAACTTTGCCGTTGGTGTTGATGGGAATCCACAACCTTGTTACTTCCGCTATTTTGGATTGAGGTAATAGTATTTACGCTACTTTATACATGTGATTTACCTCTGTTATAAATCCTCGAGTACTGTGTGTGTCAGCATACCGATCCAGGGATGACACTTAAGCACAAAGACTTGACCGTCTGAGGTCGGGTCGCTACAATATGGTATCAGAGCACATGTTGACTGTAGGACGTGACCCTAGAAACTGGCAAGCCCATAGGAAAGATTTTTCTCTACAACTTTCTTTTCAAAAGAATCTTTTACTCTCTTCTCTTCTGCGCTTATTCAAATATTCCCTTTTAGTGAGACCATACCCCTTTCCCCTTTTTGACCCCTCGAAGATTCGACTGATGAGACCACTCCAAGAAGGACCAAATATCGGACAACTAAGACACTTCAGAATGAAGAGGATTTTACCAAGCATTATAATGATGGAAACTACGACGGATAAAGACTTCGAAGACTAGGAGAATATGAAGAATTTCCAGATTTGGTATGACCAGGGAAGGCTACCCTTATGGAACTTGACAGACTATGGAAGCTGTCAATACCCGAGATCAAGGTGTATCGGAGAAAGATCGGAACATGGAGCGTAAAACTTCAGGTTTTGTCAAGAAAGCCCCAATAAAGGAGATATCAACTATGGAATGTTAGCTCATGGTAGAGACATAGTCATAAACATGGATATCCATGATGCTATCGCTCGCTCATGTTATTGTCACCATGAGGTGTTAAGCATGCATCTTTCGGAAGAATTGGATGGTAGAAGACTAATGGAACATCTATCAGCTAACATTGGAATTTTAACCTTAGCTGGCGTATCACCAGGATCTGGAGAATTACATCAGGGACCTTAAGATGGACCTGCAGGAAGCTATATTTGACAAGGAAGCAGTTCGTGAAGAACTCAGGACCCAGAAGCTGAAAGTAGCCAAGCTGGAGGAGCTAAACCCCGAGATACCAGATATTTGTCAGGAACTGAAGGATAGAAGGACATGATTCATGTCAAGGAGGTTGAAACCCAGAAGTTGGAACGCAACTCCAAAAATGTTAAAGGACGTCATGATAGACTTTGCGTCAACAGAGATGATTTGGCAAAAGAACTTGAGAAGGACACGCATGATCAGAAGGAGCCATCGGAGACATGACCAAGACTTGAAGAGTTTGATGACGTTGAGATCTATTGACCTCTAGCAAACCAAACCCCGTTGTACCTACGCTAGATGCGACGATTGTGAGCTGTCATTTGTTTGATGTTTTCCGACAGCCACAATAAAATCTGCCTTTTTCAAAACTTTTGTTTGTACTGTGTGCATCCCTCTCGATCTCTCTTATCCCACCCCAAACCCATGGACCCAATAGAGGATGAATGGAGATGAGCTTGTATTGTCTGGGTCGATGAGTCAATTGGAGATGGACCAATGGATTCAGAACATGGAGGATCATATGGAGAATAACCATATAGTTAGAAAGGATATGGCCCAGCATGCTATTCCGTTCTTTCAAAGAGGTGCTGCTACTTGGTGGAGGATGTACCAAACCATCAATGGATGGCAAAGAGTAACCACTTGAGAGGAATTTAAGTTGACTCTGCAAAGGTCTCGTTTTGTGTCCCAGAAGTTGAAGCCTTGTGGAAATGATATGGAGAAAGTGCATGCAAGCCCTGTGGAGAAATAGGACACAACCATAAAGAACACAAGTACTAATACCCTCATAAGCAGAGGATTACCAAAGGAGTTAGCCGAGGACTTTTCAGGGAACTTCAGTTGGAGATTGTTCCCAAAGGTTTTGTTGCAGCAATGGAAGTTCAGTCTACGTTGTTGGGAAAGATTCATGAAGTTCAGAAGGATGACCAATAGATTGCCGAGGTAAAAGAGAAAATGAGCAAAGGAAAAGCCAAAGGTTTTCGTGAGGATGAGCACGACATCTTATGGTTCGAGGACCGTGTATATGTTCCCAATAATGCAAGGATCAGGAAGTAAATACTTGAAGAGGCTCATGACTCACCATACTCGATTCGCGCTGGAAACACCAAGATGTATTTGGATTTGAAGGAGCATTTCTGGTGGACTGGTATGAAGAAGGATATTGCGGAGTATGTAGTCGTAGGTGATGTATGCCGGAGAGAGTAAAAGCAGAGCATCAGAAGCCAGCAGGATTACTACAGCCTATGCCGATACCCGAATGGAAGTGGGATAAGCTTGGCATGGATTTCATTACCGGATTTCCCAGAACAAGATTGGGATATGATTCTATCTGGATAGTAGTTGATTTGCTTGACCAAAGTGGCTCACTTTATCCCAGTGAAAACCACCTATACAAGTGCGAAGTTGGCCAAGATATATTTGACCAGGATCGTATGTCTGCATGGAAGTTCCGAGGACCAACGTATCAGATAGAGGAACACGGTTTACCTCAAAGTTTTGGAATCAGCTGCGCCACACTTTGGGTACGAGGCTAGTTCAGTACAGCCTTTCGTCCGCAGACAGATGGATAGACCGAGAGAGTCAATCAGATTCTGGAGAACATGTTGACAGTATGTGCGCTAGATTATGGATCTAGTAGGGATGATAATCTACCTTACGCTGAGTTCTCATACAACAACAGTTGCCCAGCCAGTTTGAAGATGGACCTTTTTTTAAAGCTTTGTATGGGAGAAGGTGCCAGACACCGTTGATGTGGGATGAAGTTGGAGACCGTCAGTTGTTTGGATCAAATGTGATCAAGGAGTCAGAAGAGAATGTTAAGTTGATTCGAGATAGACTGAAGGTAGCTCAGTCCAGGCAGAAGAGTAATAAAACGCAAGGAGGTAGTCTGTGAAATTGGAGACAGAGCATATCTGCGAGGAGTTAAACGATTTGGAGTTAAGGGAAAGTTAGCCCCGAGATTTGTAGGACCATACCGAGTTTTGGAGCGTATGGGAGAAGTGGCCAACAAGTTGGAGTCACCCAAGGACTGTCGAAGTTCATGATGTGTTTCACGTTTCCCAGTTGAAGAAGTGCCATGCAGAGATGGCCAATATTCCCTGTATGGACGCTTGACCCTGGAAAGGATAATGATGTTCCACGAAGCGAAGTATGGACTTCATAAGTATAAGTTTTTATCTCAGTATGTGGGATATCCCACGAGGATGAAGAGATGAATTACTATCGGATATAAAGGAGGTATGATGTTGGAAATATGGATCAATGGAAATTCCATGATGAGTCTGAGTAATCATGTCCTAGTTTTGTGCCAATAGAAGGAAGGAAAATAGTACAATTGGATGGATTTAAGAATACTAGGAAGTTGGAAGTTGGAATAATGATCAGCTGCCCGATGATAAGTTCAAGGACTACAAGTGATGAGATGGGCCATAACCCACAGGCCCCAGGACCTGCCAAGAAGCAAGCACACTCTTGCTGAAGGAAAACCCTTGGAAGAAGATATGCCTTTACCCACAGATGATTCTATAGGAGTTTACTCAAAACCTGAGAGTTGTTAAGGAACGATAGATGTTTGTTTGGCTTGTAGAATCAATGGGTTTATCCGAACTTGGTTCGTCGACAAGAGAAATTCTGCAATGCTTGTGAGGATGACCGAGTGTTAGAATGCGAGATTCGCTAAACCATATACAAGATAATGATTTGGGTGCGGGATGGATTGATCACCATACTGACTTACTCTTATTGTTCGCCTTGCTATATGGGATGGTAAATCTGAGTGACTTACCTATAGTAGAGAGATGACGATCAAAACCTTGTTTAAACCTTAGAATGGTATACTATTTTTCCCTTGTACAGGCAGTTGTTGCCAATCGTAGGTCATACAATGAGAATGAAGCCAGACCCGTTTTCTACAGGAGAAACCATAAATTGTTGACCACCATGAGATATCGATATTTGTTTAGTATTGGCACCAGACCCGTCAGCTAAGAAGACCCAGTCATGGAATAACCTTACCAGGATTACATGGATACAGGTATTGAGGAAAAGTTATGCCACTACCGGAAGAGCCCAGAGAAGGAATTTTCCCGAGAATCTGAGAAGACCAGCACTGTCAATAAAAAGTATGAAGTATATAACTTTTGATGGAACCGTAACAATGCTTCTAAGGGTGGTAGCACCCGAGACCCCGGAGACGAACGTTGGATTTTTGAAGACCCCTACCCTAACCTATTTCTAGATAGCCTCTCCGAATCTCGAGGACGAGATTCATTTTAAGGGTGGTAGGTTTGTAACATCCCAAAATTCTAAATTTTGGAATGTTATAAACAAATAGATAGATTTGATTGATTGTTTGTTTGATTATTTGAAATTGAGTGATTCGAAACTTTTGAAAGTTAAATGAGAGGGAATAAAAGGACTTTCCCAAACTTTCATTTTCTTTTCTGATCTTCGGGAATTCAAATTCTTTTCATCACAAACCCTGGAGAGAAGATGACATGACTTCTTCCATTTATTTAAATGACAAGGGGTGTTGAAAATATTTGAATTTCATGTGAAATTATTTCCAATTCATAAACTTCAAGCAACTCAATGATTTTCATGAGATAAGATAAAATGACTTCTTCAAAACATATGAAATATGAGTTGGGAGTTTCGAACAATTAAATTCAAAGTTCTTTGGAATTTATTTTCAATTTGGAGTTATTTGGGTTTTGTTCAAATTATTTTTCTCCAAAAATAAAATATACAGAAATTAGGGTAACATGATTCCCTACATCATAAAATTGGAGAGAAATACATTTGAAATAATTTTGGTATTTTAAAAATGACTTTTACTGGATTTTACCAGGGCAGAAGCACTCTTTGCTTTATTTGGATTTGTGTGTATTTTATTTGACTTTAGAAAAATGTTCAAGTCGTAGAAAATCTTTTTCTGAAAATTTTGATATATTATATGCCTATATAATATTTTTAGTTATTCTGTTTTATTTTGTTAGTTTTCTGAAAAATTGTTTTAAAAAAAACTTCCCTCCGCCAAACTGGGTCGGCCCAGCTCCTGCTAGGCCAAGGCCCAGCCCAGCCGCGCCGCCCCGTCACCCCGCACGTCCGACTCCGGCGGGAGTCCGCCGCCGCCACGGCTCGCCGGAGCCGTCTCCCCGCCGGACTCCTCCTCTCCTGCCCCTTCCCCACGCCACCTCCTCCCCTCGCCCTTTAAAAGGCGAGATCCGCCGCCCCGGCCCCGTTTCCCCCTCTCTGTTCGTCGCCGCCTTCACCTCGACGAGCCGCGCCTCCCCGTGGTCTCGCCCAAGCCAGAGAGCGACCGGAGCCGCCTCCCCGCTCGCAGCTGCCGCCGCCGCCGTCTTCTTCGCCAGAGAACACCGTCACCGCCGCCGCCGGTTTCCCCTCTCCCGAACCGGTATAACCCGAGAAAACTGATCCAATTTTTCTTTTAAATCGTTTTTTTAAACCCTAGACTAGATCTATTTATTTTTTTGGTTTTATTAAACAGCGAACGTCCACTGTTTAGATCTTATAAACGAACGTTCGTTATTTAGTTCTTTCCTTTTTCTGTTATTTTGGCCAGGGACCCATCCCTGAATATTTTATTTACAGATTGGCCCCTATTTTTCAAACGATCACTACTTTTCAATCGTTTATCCAAATCCAACGAAACCAACGCCCATGTCTTCGTTATTTTCGATCTTTTGAGTGATTGCTTATGTGTGGTTACTATTGTTTTCTTACGATAGATTGACCGGAGTGTGACGAATAGAACTATCAAGAGTTTTGTGTGCGAATCATCTTCATCAACATTGCAGCCAAGTTCACACTTTGATCATACCTTTTCTCATACCCGGTTTTTATGCATTAGATCTATCCTCAAACATTGCATGATTAGGATCTAATTAAATTGTGGGTTATGGAAATTAGTTGAGGTAGTACCTATTACCTGCTTTATTATCAAACCCTTGGGAGTTACTTCTATGTTTGCTTATTATGCCATGCTAGGCAAGTAGACGTGGATTGGGTGAGTGAATTTTCCATGACAGATGTGAGTTTGTTAATTAATAGTTTATTTAAGGAGGCAACTTAAACACACATCTGGGTGGATTGAGGCACCTGGTTTCTATCAGGACTTGCCTGTATTTCTTCGGACCGCCACCCAGGCTCAAAGGGATCATGAGATTATTCAAACTAGAAACTTCTATGTGCAGCCACATGCTATTATGGGCTCTAGCATAGTTGACTAAGTCGTTCGAACTCTTACGGGGTGGACTAGCAGATGTAGGGATGTAGGTTGGTACGGTCTACCCCTTACGTAAGGTGCAAGCGCTTCTGAAAAACTATGTCTCGGTCATCCGTTTCTCAAACACCATGTAGTGCGAGAAACCAAACGGAGGAGATCGAGTCATGTGGGAAAAGTCTTAAACCTCTGCAGAGTGTATAAACTAATCATGGTTAGCCGTGTCCCCGGTTATGGACGTTTTGAGTATCTAGTACTTGGATTATCCTGTTGAATCTCATCATGTTACTTTAATTAATTTTGTTGGGTTAATGTGTACTTTTAATTGGGATTGAGAATGCTGTCAACCATTCTCAATGTTTAATAACCACCATGATAGTTAAATAAATTTATTCTTTTGCAGTAGGGAAAAATTTGCTTTTTGCAAAAACATTATAACCATAGAGCTTTTCCACCAGCCAAATATGCATGTAGTGATAGCCTTTATTCATCATTGCTCTATGGTGTGAATTTGCCAGTACATTCAATGTACTGACCCTCTGTGGCTGCAATGTCTCATGTTGCAGGATCTTACGACGAGTAAGTGATACGTTAGGGTTATGATTTCCTATACTCAACCTTTCCGTTGGTGTTGATGGGAATCCACAACCTTGTTGCTTCCGCTATTTTGGATTGAGGTAATAGTATTTACGCTACTTTATACATGTGACTTACCTCTGTTATAAATCCTCGAGTACTGTGTGTGTCAGCATACCGATCCAGGGATGACACTTAAGCACAGAGACTTGACCGTCTGAGGTCAGGTCGCTACAGTTGGCTTTTTTAAACAAAAGCCATAGGAACAAAATAAATAGAAAAAAAATAAAGACAAGATAATGTATAAAACAAATAATATACCCACAGTAAAAATAACACCACTAATATAAACTAAATGAACACTAGTTCCTACTCTAATGCAATTTTTGAAAATAATAGGCCACACAAACAGTAATAAAACACTCAAATAAAATACTTTGGAGTTTATGGAAAATACCAAAACATAACAGATGAACTAGAAATAATATTCTGGACATTATGAACATTTTTAAAACAAGGGATAAGTCATGTTGTCTCCACTCCAATAAATTGCCTTTAGTTGCGTAATGATTCGAATATTCCGAATAAGCAAATAATGCAATAAAAATATGAGATGCATATGAATGATGTATTAACATCCAAATTAGGAAAATTGGGATGTTACATGATGAGCACGAACTGGAATAGTAGTTGTTGTAGTCACCCAATGCATCCTCATGTATCTGTCTCTCAAAGGTAAAAGCGCGGACATACATACCAGTAATGCAACAAGGAATATACTGAAATCTTGCACAAATATCATGGTTCAAACCACCAAAAAATCTATTCATTGTATCATCCTCAGATTCTTCTATGTCACAATGATGCATATAAGATTTGAACTCTTGGTAGTAAGTATGAACAGTATTACTGCATTGTTTTAATTGTTCCAATTTGCGAAGCAATTCACGACGATAGTAAGGAGGAAAAAATTGTTGTCCCATTACAACTTTCAAATCTTTCCAAGTTGTGGATTGGTTATTAATGTGTTTCTTACAATATACACTCCACCAAACAGAAGAAAACCTAGTAAATGCTCTAGTGGCAGCTCGTACTCTCTATGGTTCACAAAAATCATGGGGACTAAAAACTTGTTCTACTTCAAGCTCCTAAGCTAGATAAATAGCAGGATTGAATCTACCCTCAAATGGCCGTAAAAAGGTAACCTGACCATGTGCTTGTGTGTGTTGTCCCACCTCTCGTGATGGTGAAGATGTATCCGTTGTGCAAGAACTTCTATCTCCGGAACTTGTCATGATTAGTAGAAACAAAAAACAAAATTCAAGAATAATGTTCTTATGAACTACTAGTATGCGGTGGTAAACTGCTCACTGTAAAGCAAATATCAATACCTTATAAGTTCTTACCATGCAGCAGGTGGTGAAAGGCAACCAGCGGTGTCAAATAATTCTGAAGATTGAGTAAAGTGATTGCTAGAGGAACATACGTATACACGGTGTAGAAATATGTGGAGCTTGGAAGGCTTAAATATATGGTAGCAAAAGATTAGCAATAATCAATTCAGACATAAAATGTCGAATAAACACTCAACGACGGTACTGTGCTGGTCCTAGGCTAGACCGTGCTAGATACGCGAGCCTAAAACACTAACAAAATCACGACGCTGCACGTAAACAAGGGAGGAGCACACTCTGAATCTCTTTTTTGTCTCCTTTTTTCAAAAAAAATTCACTTTTTTTCTCTCACTTTTTTTACTTTTTTTCTCTCACTTTTTCCTCTGCCTTTTTTCTCTCTCCCTTTCCAAAACAAACTAGACAAGATGCAGATTAGATCATGCGAAGATGTGAATGACCTCAAGTATGATTATGACAATGAACGATGGGGAGCACGTGGTGGAAACGGATGGATGGTAGTGGTCGACACTGGAAGGGATGATGATGCAGCGCTGACGTGACTAATGTGAACAGAACTCGAAACTCTAAAGGAACTAGACACTAAGACCAGCAACTCAACACGACGATGTAACCGATAATTCAACTATGCAAACAATGAAAAGAAAATTGCAAAGGTTCATACTGGCTTGGATAAAGGATGAAAAGATCTAACTTTTTTATGGCTTTTTCTTGGACAGTAGGTAAGAAAATAAATCTAATCTAGGGATAACTGGATATTCTCACCGAGCAACCTTAAAACTGATACCTCTTGATAGAGGTGGGGGTGTCCCGATCTGTAACACCCGAATAATTATGCTACAGTGACCCCGTGCTAATGTTGCCACGTCACTTTTGCTCGTGATGGATTAAAGCGTTTTTAGAATTCAAACTTGAATTTTAAACATCAAAAATTTTCTAACATCAAAAAGAAAATGTTCGGGGTGTGCCCATAAAAGTCTAGGTATTTGTGGTGAAGGAACCATGCCTTTGTAAAGGGCCTATATATTTAAAATGAACGAAAATAGAAAAGAGAAAATAAATAAAAGAACTAAAACTAAAACTAACAAAAGAAAAAAGGGGAACAACAAACCCCACCCCCACTGGACCAGGCGGCCCAGCTCACACCAGGCCGGCCCACCTGGCCCATCCAGCCTCACCCCACTCCCCTTAACCCCGTGTCCCAAAACCCTAACCCGTACCCCCCTCCCACTCGCTCCCCCCTCACTCCCCCGATCCAGATCGGGATCGGGGCGACCGCGCCCTCGCCGCCTCGCCGTCCTCCTGCTCGACACCTCGCCGGAGCTCCCACGATAGCCTGCCTCCTCTTCACTACATCGTCCCCGTCTCCCCACCCCGAGCACCACTGCCCGCGCCCTACGACCCACGGTGAGGCCTGACCTTTCCTCTTCTTCCCCACCGCCCGCTCGCGTCTGATGCCGCTGGTGCACTAATGCGAAGCATCCTTCGGTCATCCCCATGGACCTTCCATCGTCTCACCAAGCACCAAGAGGACCCATGACTAGAGCATGAGCTAGAGCTCTTGAGACCGAGGTGACTTCTCTCCTTAGTGATATATCACATGATCCTCTCGAGACATGGCTACTGCCTAAATCAGGAATGTTGTGCATGATTAGGTACCAAGAGGACCCTCCCGAGGATGCACATGAAGATGGTCAAGACACCAAGTCCATGGAAGAAGAGAACCAACAGAAGAAGACAAGAACAGCCTCCAGGCACCGGACATCCATCCAGGACCCCGGACATCTGGCCCCTGGAGATCTACACGGCCAGGAGCCTACAAAAGAAGCTACAGGGACCGGACATCCGACGTCCAGCCCGGACATCCGGCCCCCCTCACCAAAATCTGGCCTCCGGCCTGGACATCCGGAGAAGGCGTCTAGGGAGCACAGAAAGTTGCCCCATCAGCCCGGACATCCGGCCGCCACCCCGGACATCCGGCCTCTCCTGAAGCACCGGACATCCGGCCACTCTGCCCGGACATCCGGCCCCGTCCATCCAGAGAGGAACAGGGCCAACTCCACCAGCCCGGACATCCGGCCTCCTCCTGCCTGCATGCAACACCTCTGGGCCGAGGCCCATGTACCCCTTCGCCCCTAGACTATATATAGTTCCCCTCCACCTACGTTCTAGGGTCAGCATTGTGATAGCTCATTTGAGATAGACCATTGCTCATCCATACCGGATCTACTCCTCGTGAGGGACCACACCTCTTCGGAGAAGATCCATCCGAATTCAAGGCCTCCATCCGGAGAAGACAATCAAGACCACATCACGAAGAAGAACGGTTACTCTTGTATCGTCCCTTGTTGACTTTCGATCTCGTGTTACTTTGTGCCTCGATGATCTAGCACTAGTGTGATCAATTTCGTGTCGGTTGAGTGTTTCTCTTGTTTTCCCCTCATGATTTCCCTCGTTTTCTTCCGCGCGTTCTTCATGTTCCCCGTAGGATCCACTCCAAACGTGAAAGATCGGCCCATAGGGTTCCGCCCTACATCGTCTTGGTATCATGAGCCACGTTGATCACGTGTTTGGAGCCCCTACCCCGTGTTTTCTAGCTTGATTTTGTTGTTTTCGTCCTAAATACGAAAATTCCCCACCAAAAATAGCCCCAATTTTTTTGTGATTTGTTGGTGTGATGAAGTTTTGTTGGATTTGATCCATGAATCTGCTTTGCATCGAGTTGATCTAACTTTTCCCCATCTCTCCCGCGATTTCCATCCACCAATTCGTTCGAATTTTGCCCCGAAGTTGCCCTTTTTCCCGTGGAGTTCATCGTGTTCGTCCCCGATCCAGGAGCCCGGACATCCGCCGGTGTCCACCGGATATCCGACGTCCTGTAAATCCGGCCACTGGCCCGGACATCCGGCCCCTGGCAGCAGCAACTCCATCCCCCACGCCCATTTCCGCTTAGTTTCGCCCAATTCTGCCGCGGTGCCCACGCTTACTTCCGCATACCACCACCGCTTTCCACAAGCACCACCACCGCTCACCGCTACCTCCTATGTCGATTTTGACATGTTTGGGTCTTTGAGATTTTGGGTTGTGGTTCCCGTGTCCTATTGTGTTTTGGCTATATAGGTACGGTTCGATGTCAACATCACCACCGCTCATCTCCATCGACTACTCATCATCGCCAAGGACGGTAACTTTGACGACATCTTTGTCATACCTTGCAATTGCATTGATACCCACATGGCCTTACATTTGTGTAGCTTACCCATCGAGACTAGCCATTGAGTACTACCGGCAACGTGACTTGTGCACATTAGTGATCATACTCCATAGCATACATACCATACCATAGTGGTGCATATCTTGGCATCAACTTTTGTGTCACAAAGTTGTCATAGCATACACAATTGCTATCTTGGTTCGTGAAGTTTTGCAGGAGAAAAGAGCTCAAAAGTGAAAGAGCCACCCAAGCTTTTAAGCAAAGAGAAAAGATAAGCAAAGAGCTTATAAGCAAGAACCATAGCATCATACTACATTAAGACTGTCATACTTGATCATCTTGGATCATAGCACCGAAATACCATACATATAGCATACTTGGGATAAAGGTTGTTGCATTTTTGCCTAGTAGGTTGTGCACAAGTTCCGCATCCACCTATTGTGCAATCGTGCTAGCGTCTCTCGTGTATTGTGCAACAAGAGCATTTTCGTGGATTCAACATTTTGACTCACTTCTGGGTTGCACAATCCCACTTATCTATTTGCGTGTGTGTTTCCTTGTACCACTGCTTGCTTGGTCTACTTGTTGCATTTGCAAACTTGGGAATCTTTTCCAACATTATTGAAGCTCACTTACAATTGCATCAAATTTTGTGCCACCATCCTAACCAAGCTCCACCATAAGCTTTTACTTGTGTAGGTGTGAGAACCGACAAGAATTGGTACCAATAGTGCTATTTCATTGTCCGCGTTTGAGTGAACTTGATTCATCGTCCACATCGGTCAAGGTACATTGGTATAAGTTCTTCTCCTTCTACCACTCACATTTTTGCTTGGAATGATGGATAGGCCAAGTACTTCTACCAACCCACTCTTCATCAAGCAAGATGACTACATGTCATCATACATCACCAAGAGCCACCTCTTTTGATGCGGAGCATCCTTCGGTCATCCCCATGGACCTTCCATCGCCTCACCAAGCCCCAAGAGGACCCATGACTAGAGCACGTGCTAGAGCTCTCAAGACCAAGGTGACTTCTCTCCTTAATTATATCTCATATGATCCTCTCGAGACATGGCTACTACCTCAATCCGGAATGTTGTGCATGATTAGGTACCAAGAGGACCCTCCCGAGGATGCACGTGAAGATGGTCAAGACCCCAAGGCCGTGGAAGAAGAGAATCCATGGAAGAAGGCAAGGACAGCCTCCAGGCACCGGACATCCAGCCAGGACCTCGGACATCCGGCCCCTGGAGATCCACAAGGCCAGGCCTTTGCAGAAGAAGCACAGGGACCGGATATCCGGCGTCCATCCCGGACATCCGGCCCCCACCAGAAATCCGGCCTAAATCCTGGACATCCGGCACTGGTGTCCAGGGAGCACAGAAGCTTGCCCCGACAGCCCAGACATCCGGCGTCCGACCCGGACATCCGGCGCCTCCCGAAGCCGCGGACATCCGGCCCCTCCGAGCGGACATCCGGCGTCGCCCCTCAAGTGCATAGAAGAGTCAACTCCACTGGCCTGGACATCCGGCCCCTCGTGAGCGCCCAGACATCCGGCCCGCCGCCCGGACATCCGGCGCCTTCTGCCTGCGTGCAGCTCCTTTGGGCCGTGACCCATGTACCCCTTCGCCCTTTGACTATATATACTCCCTCATCCCGTACGTTTTAGGGTTAGCATTGGTTTAGCTCTATTTGTGTGAGAGCCTTGCTCATCCACTTGGATACTTCTCCTCGGACTTCACGACCTCTTCGGAGAAGATCTCCCAAGCGGATTCAAGACCCCTTTCTACGGAAGACCATCCAGACCTCCTCACGGAGAAGAACGGTTCCTTTGTATCCTTACCTTTGTTGATTGTGGATCATGACTTACTCTTTGTTTTTGGTGATCTAACACTTGTGTGATTGATTCCTTGTCGGTTTAGTGATTCTCCCTCGTTTTCCCCATGTTTACCCTTTGTGCTTCCACGTGTTCTTCGTGATTCCCCATAGGATCCACTCCAAACATGAAAGATCATCACCATAGGGTTCCGCCCTACATCATCTTGGTATCATGAGCCACGTTGATCACGTTTTTGGAGCCCCTACTCCTCTTTTTCTAGCTTGATTTTGTTGATTTCGTCCTAAATCCGAAAATCCCCACCAAAAATAGCCCCCAATTTTTTTTGTGATTTGTTGGTGTGATGAAGTTTTGTTGGATTTGATCCACGGATCTGCTTTGCATCAGGTTGATCTAGCTTTTCCCCATCTCTCCCGCGATTTCCATCCACCAATTTGTCCGAATTTTGCCCCAGAGTTGCAATTTCTCCCGTGGAGTTCATCGTGTTCGTCCCCCATCCAGACCCCGGACATCCGCCCCATGTCCACGGGACATCCGGCGCCCCGGACATCCGGCAGCTGGCCCGGACATCCGGCCCCTGGAAGCGGCAACTCCATCCCCCACGCCCATTTCCGCATACTTTCCCCCAATTTTTCCCCGGTGCCCACGCTTACTTCCGCAAACTCCCAACGTTTCCACAAACACCACCACCGCTCACCGCTACCTCCTATGTCGATATTGACACGTTTTGGTCTTTGAGATTTTGAGTTGTGCTTCCCGTCTCCTATTGTGTTTCCACTATATAGGTACGGTTCGACGTCACCATCACCACCGTTCAACTTCATCGACTACTCAAAATCGCCAAGGACGGTAACTTCGACGACATCTTTGTCATAACTTGCAATTGCATTGATACCCCACATGGCCTTACTTTTGCGTAGCTTACCCATCGAGACTAGCCATTGAGTATTGCCGGCAACGTGACTTGTGCACATTAGTGATCATACTCCATAGCATACATACCATAACACCGTGGTGCATATCTTGGAATCAACTTGTGTGTCACAAAGTTGTCATAGCATACGCAATTGCTATCTTGGTTCGTGAAGTTTTACATGAGAAAAGAGCTCAAAAGCGAAAGAGCCACCCAAGCTTTTAAGCAAAGAGGAAAGATAAGCAAAGAGCTTATAAGCAAGAACCATAACATCATACTACATTAAGATTGTCATATAAGACCATCTTGTACCATAGCACCGAAATACCATACATATAGCATACTTGGGATAGAGATCGTTGCATTTTTGCCTAGTAGGTTGTGCACAAGCTCCGTATCTGCCTATTGTGCAATCGTGCTAGCGTCTCTCTAGTATTGCGCAACAAGAGCATTTTCGTGGATTCCACATTTTTGGCTCACTTTTGGTTTGCACAATCCCATTTATCTATTTGCGTGTGTGTTTCCGTGTACCCCTACTTGCTTGGTCTACTTGTTGCATTTGCAAATTTGTGAATCTTTTCCAACATTATTGAATCTCGCTTTCAATTGCATCAAATTTTTGTGCCACCATCCTAACCAAGCTCCACCATAAGCTTTTACTTATGTAGGTGTGAGAACCGACAAGAATTGGTACCAATAGTGCTATTTCATTGTCCGCATTTGAGTGAACTTGATTCATCATCAACATCGATCAAAGGTACATTGGTATAAGTTCTTCTCCTTCTACCACTCACATTTTGCTTGAAATGATGGATAGGCCAAGTACTTCTACCAACCCACTCTTCATCGAGCAAGACAACGACATGTCATCATACGTCACCAAGAGCCACCTCTTTGGTGCACAACGAGTGTTGCATCAAGAGCAACAAGCAATGAACGACCGCATCGACAATCTTGCCACCGACTTGCGACTCTCCGAGCAATGTACACGCGACTACTTTGACAACAAGCTCGACGTGCACAAGTAAGAGAACAATGCAAGAATGGATGAAATCCACACCTTGTTGGTCAACCGGCCTCCTTCTACATCATCATACTCAAGACAGAGCCACTCAAGTCGACACTCCGACGACTCCTTCTCCGGTTCAAGTACACCGTCATCGAACACGCTTCGACGAGCCGCGCGTCAAGACCGTCATGCATCTCGCAACCCGCTACACGTCAAGCATTCACAAGAGCAAGTTGATGAGCAAGTCCCTCGTCCTCAATCAAACCAGGTCGCGTTTGCTCAAGCTCTAGAACGACAACGTATTCGTCGCCAAGAAGAAGAAGAACGAGCGCGTCTACACCAAGAGCAACAAGACGCCGAGGCTCAACGTCTTCAACAACAACAACGAGCAGCACAAGCTCTTGAGGCGGAACGTGCCCTTCAAGAATCAAGTCGAGCCATCGCCAACCGCAATCGCGAACGGCGCAGTCAAGAGGAAGCCCTTTGAGAAGAAATCCAAGAGAGGAACTACCAACCGCGTGTACAACGTCAAGCTCCACAAGCTCCTTTACAAGCTCGTCAAGCTCCACCTCAACCTCAAGTTCAACAAGAGCAAGTTGATCATGGACTTCCTCCACGCCAAGAGCAACATGAGGATGATTACCCTCCATGTGAAGGGCGTCATCATCACCATCGCCAACAACACAATGAAGAGCAACGCTATGGCAAGCTCAAATTCACAATGCCCAAGTTCAATGGAAGCAATGATACGGAAGAGTACCTCTCATGGGCATTGAAGGTCGACAAAATCTTTCGTTTGCACAATTATGAGGAAAAAAAGAAGATCGCTATGGCATCACTAGAGTTCCAAGACTATGTGCTCATATGGTGGGAACAAGTCCTTGAGCGCCGACAAGCAAGAGGTGAACCTCCAATCACCACTTGGGCTCAAATGAAGGATGTCATGCGAGCACGTTTTGTGCCCACATACTACAACCGCGATCTCTTCAAAAGGCTACAACTCCTCAAGCAAGGAACAAAGAGTGTTGAAGAATACTACAAGGAAATGGAGATTGCCATGATTCGAGCCAATGTCACGGAGGATGATGAGCAAACTATGGCACGCTTCTTGAATGGACTCAATCATCCCATCAAGAAGATCGCCGACTTCCAACCTACTCCAACCTCATTGAGCTCGTGCATCAAGATACAAAGGTGGAACGTCAAGTGCAAGATGACTTCAAGTTCGCCAAGTACTCATCCAAGACCTACGGCTTCTGCAATAACCAAGCTTCAACAACTACTCCAACTTCGACATCAACCAAGCCTTCTCCAAGCAAGGACGACAAGTCAAGTTACAAGAAAACTTCGGCCAGTTCAAGTCGTCTTCCTCCTACTACAGGCAACTTCAAGCCGCGTGCTTCGTCATCTACTCCAACCGATGTGACCGTCAAGACAAGCTCCTTCAAGTGTTTCACTTGCGGCGGCCGAGGCCACAAGTCCTATGAATGCACAAACAAGCGCACCATGATCCTCAACGACAATGGCACATATGACTCCATGAGTGATGAGGAGATGGAACTCTTGAGCAAGTGGCCATGCACCGGCGCGTGAATGAGGATGAGGATGATCAAGTCTTTTGTGATGAAGATACGAGCCCCGCTCTTGTTGTCTCCAAGGTCTTGACTCTTCAACATCAACAAGAAGAAGACCAAAGATGTCACATCTTCCACACCAAGGCCGGCATCAATGGACGATCCGTCAAGGTCATCATCGATGGAGGTAGTTGCCACAACTTGGCGAGTGAAGAACTATGCTCCAAGCTTCAATTGGTAAAGAGGAAGCACCCGCACCCCTACATGGTTCAATGGCTAAGTGACTCCGGCACTATATGAGTTGAGCATACGGTCAAAGTATCCTTCAAAATTGGTGCATATGAGCACACTTTGGAGTGTGATGTGGTCCCAATGACCGTTTGCCACCTCCTTCTTGGTCGACCATGGCAATTCGACCGTGTTATCTTCCACAACGGGCGTACCAACCACTATAGCTTCAAGATGAAAGGGAAGGAATATGTGCTACGACCTATGTCTCCTAGTCAAGTGATAGCCGACAAGCAAGCCAACCACCATAGAGAGAAGAGTCAAAAAGACATCCACCCAAAAGTGAGTGAGAGCAACAAGCCAAACTTGAGCGCCTCTTCGCCTAGAGAGAAAAACCTCATACTATTTGCCACAAAAAGTGAGATGAGGGAAGTGTGTGAGAACCCATCAAGTGTGATGCACTTTCTCCTAGTGTGCAAGGATGGGGAACCGAACACTAACACCCCTAATGAGGTACCTTTAGTGTTTCAATCTCTTTTGCAGGAATTCTAAGATGTTTTCCCCGATGAGCTACCTCCGGGTCTACCTCCTCTATGAGGCATTGAGCATCAAATCGACCTCATCCCCGGACAGCCACTTCCAAACAAAGCTCCATAATCTATCAATCCCGAAGAAACCAAGGAGATTCAACGGCAAGTACAACAACTAATTGACAACGGTCATGTACGTGAAAGCTTAAGCCCTTGTGCCGTTCCCGTTATACTTGTGCCCAAGTCCGATGGAAGTTTCTGCTTGTGTTCTGATTGTAGACCTATAAATGCTATCACCGTTCGCTATAGGCACCCCATTCCTCGCATAGATGATACAATTGATGAACTTAGTGGAGCCAACTTTTTCTCAAAAATTGATCTTAAAAGTGGCTATTACCAAATCCGCATTCAAGAGGGTGATGAATGGAAAACTGCTTTCAAAACCAAATTTGGCCTATATGAGTGGTTAGATATGCCTGTGGGTTTATTGGAGGCTCCCGATATTGGAGTCTTTGTTGTGGTTTAGTTATGCCTATGGCCTTTCGTGCGTCTCATGCATTATGTGCTTCGCCCTTATATTGGAGTCTTTGTTGTGGTTTACTTCGATGATATTCTTGTGTTTAGCAAAACCATGAAAGAGCATCTTAATCATGTTAGGGCTGTTTTGCAAACCCTTCGCAAGGAAAGTCTTTACGCAAACATGAAAAAGTGCACATTTGGTGTTGACAAAGTGGTTTTGTTGGGTTTCGTTGTATCTTCCAAGGATGTCCATGTTGATGAAACTAAAATTGAAGCAATTAAAACTTGGCCCCAACCCACCAATTTGCCACAAGTGCGTAGTTTTCTTGGTCTTTGCGGTTTTTATCGTCGTTTTGTGAAAGGTTTTAGCACAATTGCCGCTCCTTTGCAAGCCTTGAGTAAGAAGAATGCTCCTTTTGTTTGGGGATCTTTGCAATCCACCGCTTTTGATGAGCTCAAGTCTTTGCTTACTCATGCTCTGATTCTTGCTTTGCCCAATTTTGACAAAACTTTTGAGGTTCATTGTGATGCAAGTGGTACCGGAATTGGCGGAGTTTTGATGCAAGAAAAACGAGCCATTGCATATTTTAGTGAAAAACTCTCCAGTGCTCAACTTAACTATCCCATCTATGACAACGAATTGTATTCTTTCGTGCGTGTGCTACATGTTTGGGAACATTATCTTAGACCTCATGAGTTTGTCATACATACCGATCATGAAACGCTTAAGTACTTAAAAGGTCAAACTAAGTTGAACATGCGTCATGCCAAATGGAGTGAATTTATTGAATCTTTCCCCTATGTGATCAAGTACATTAAGGGTAAAGAAAATGTAGTTGCCGATGCACTTTCCCGCATATGCACGCTTGTCACTAAACTTGAGTTGAATGTTATAGGCTTTGAGGACATAAAAGACTTGTATGCTAATGATCCATCTTTTGCTATTCCTTATGCTAAGTGTTTGACGCATACTTCTTGGGAACAATATTACATCAAGGATGGTTATCTTATGAGAGCTAACAAACTATGCATTCCCGAGTCTTCTCTTCGTTTGCTCCTTTTGCAAGAGGCTCATGGAGGCGGACTCATGGGACACTTTGGACGCGACAAGACTTTCGCCACGCTCTCCAAGAACTACTTTTGGCCCAAGATGTTCCGTGACATCTCACGCTTCACCACCCGATGCTCTACATGTCGCAGAGCTAAGTCTAAAGCTCAATCCCATGGACTTTACATGCCTCTTCCTATTCCTTATCAACCTTGGGAAGACATTAGCATGGATTTTGTACTTGGTTTGCCTAGAAATCAAAATAGCAAGGATTCCGTGTTTGTTGTTGTGGACCGATTTTCTAAGATGGCACATTTCGTCCCTTGCAACAAGATAGACGATGCTTCACACGTTGCAAATCTCTTTTGTAGGGAAATCTTGCGCCTACATGGAGTACCAAAGACAATCGTCTCCGACCGGAACGTCAAGTTCTTGAGTTACTTTTGGAAGACCCTATGCGCCAAGCTCGGAATCAAGCTCTTGTTCTCATCCGCATACCACCCTCAAACCAACGGCCAAACGGAGGTGACGAATCGTACACTCTCCACTCTACTTTGCGTGTTGATCAAGAAGAACATCAAGGAGTGGGAGGAGTGTCTACCCATTGCCGAGTACGCCTACAACTGTGTAAGACATTCGACGACCGGCAAGTCCCCCTTCGAGGTCGTCTACGGCTTCAACCCGTTGGCCCCATTGGACATTCTACCTCTTCCTCTTCAAGAGCGCACCAACCTCGACGCAAGTGCCCGTGCAAGATACATCAAGAAGATGCATGAAGATACAAGACACACCATCGAGCGCCAAGTACAACGACTCACGACCAAGCTCAACATCAACAAGCATCCCATGATATTCAACATTGGAGACCTCGTGTGGCCACACCTTCGCAAGGACCGCTTCCCCAACGAACGCAAGTCCAAGCTTCTCCCTCGAGCCGACGGACACTTCAAGGTTCTAGCACGCTACAACAACAATGCTTACAAGATCGATCTCCCACGCGACAAGTACAACGTGAGCGACATCTCCAACGTCTCCGATCTCTCCCCATACCATGGTGATGAGGATTTTGATCCGAGGTCGGATCTTTCCCAAGGGAGGGGAGATGATGCGGAGCATCCTTTGGTCATCCCCATGGACCTTCCATCGCCTCGCCAAGCCCCAAGAGGACCCATGACTAGAGCACGTGCTAGAGCTCTCGAGACCGAGGTGACTTCTCTCCTTAATGATATCTCATATGATCCTCTCGAGACATGGCTACTACCTCAATCCGGAATGTTGTGCATGATTAGGTACCAAGAAGACCCTCCCGAGGATGCACGTGAAGATGGTCAAGACACCAAGGCCATGGAAGAAGAGAACCCATGGAAGAAGGCAAGGACAGCCTCCAACCACCGGACATCCGGCCAGGACCCCGGACATTCGGCCCCTGGAGATCCACAAGGCCAGGCCTCTGCAGAAGAAGCTACAGGGACCGGACATCCGGCGTCCGGCCCGGACATCCGGCCCCCACCGGAAATCCGGCCTAAATCCCGGACATCCGGCACTAGTGTCCAGGGAGCACAGAAGCTTGCCCCGACAGCCCGGACATCCGGCGTTCGACCCAGACATCTGGCGCCTCCCGAAGCCGCGGACATCCGATGTCGCCCCTCAAGTGCACAGAAGAGTCAACTCCACTGGCCCAGACATCCGGCCCCTCCAGGCCGGACATCCGGCCCCTCGTGAGCGCCCGGACATCCGGCCCATCGCCCGGACATCCGGCGCCTTCTGCCTGCGCGCAGCTCCTTTGGGACCCATGTACCCCTTCGCCCTTTGAATATACTCCCTCATCCCGTATGTTTTAGGGTTAGCATTGGTTTAGCTCATATTTGTGTGAGAGCCTCGCTCATCCACTTGGATACTTCTCCTCGGAGTTCACGACCTCTTCGGAGAAGATCCCCCAAGCGGATTCAAGACCCCTTTCTAGGGAAGACCATCAAGACCTCCTCACAGAGAAGAACATCTCCTTTGTATCCTTACCTTTGTTGATTGTGGATCATGAGTTACTCTTTGTTTTCGGTGATCTAGCACTTGTGTGATTGATTCCTTGTCGGTTTAGTGATTCTCCCTCGTTTTCCCCGTGTTTCCCCTTTGTGCTTCCGCGTGTTCTTCGTGATTCCCCGTAGGATCCACTCCAAACGTGAAAGATACTCACCATAGGGTTCCGCCCTACATCATCTTTTGTGCACAATGAGCGTTGCATCAAGAGCAGGAAGCTATGACCGACCGCATCGACAACCTCGCCACCGAGTTGCGACTCTCCGAGAAACGTACCAAGGACTACTTCGACAACAAGCTCGACGCTCACAAGCAAGAGAACAATGCAAGGATGGACGAGATTTGCTCCTTCTTGGTGAACCGTCCTCCTTCTACATCTTCATAACCAAGACGGAGCTGCTCAAGTCGACACTCCGATGACACCTTTTCCGGCTCAAGTACACCGACTCGAAGACTCTTCGACGAGCCGCGCGTCAAGACCGTCATGCATCTCGCAATCCTCTACACGACAAGCATTCACAAGAGCAAGTCGATGAGCAAGTACCTCATCCTCAACCACACTAAGTTGCGTTTGCTCAAGCTGAAGAACGACAACGTCTACGTCGCCAAGAGGAAGAACGAGCGCGTCTACATCAAGAGGAACAAGATGCCGAGGCTCAACGTCTTCAACAACAACAACGTGAAGCACAAGCTCTTGAGGCGCAACGTGCCCTTCAAGAATCAAGTCGAGCCATTGCCAACCACAACCGAGATTGGCGCAATCAAGAGGAAGCACTTCGAGAAGAAATCCAAGAGCGGAATGACCAACCACGTGTGCAACCTCAAGTTCCTCAAGCTCCTCCACAAGCTTGACAAGCTCCACCACAACCTCAAGTTCAACAAGAGCAAGTTGATCATGGACTTCCTCCACGCCAAGAGCAACATGAGGATGATTATCCTCCACGTCAAGGGCGTCATCATCACCATTGCCAACAACACAATGAAGAGCAACGCTATGGCAAGCTCAAATTCACAATGCCCAAGTTCAATGGAAGCAATGATCCCGAAGAGTACCTCTCATGGGCATTGAAGGTCGACAAAATCTTTCGTTTGCACAACTATGAGGAAGAGAAGAAGATCGCTATGGCATCTTGATTTCCAAGGCTATGTGCTCATATGGTGGGAACCAGTCCTTGAGCGCCGAGAAACAAGAGGTGAACCTCCTATCACCACTTTGGCTCAAATGAAGGATGTCATGCGAGCATGTTTTGTGCCCAGCTACTACAACCGCGATCTCTTCAAGAAGCTACAACTCCTCAAGCAAGGAACAAAGAGTGTTGAAGAATACTACAAGGAAATGGAGATAGCCATGATTCGAGCCAGTGTCACGGAAGATGATGAGCAAACTGTGGCATGTTTCTTGAATGGACTCAATCATCCCATCAAGAAGATTGCCGACTTCTAACCCTACTCCAACCTCATTGAGATCGTGCATCAAGACACCAAGGCGG
This sequence comes from Aegilops speltoides, assembly GCA_021437245.1. NCBI lineage: Eukaryota > Viridiplantae > Streptophyta > Magnoliopsida > Poales > Poaceae > Aegilops > Aegilops speltoides. The sequence continues at coordinate 206,828,911 of CM038141.1, forward strand.
AACGTTAAGTGCAAGACGACTTCAAGTATGCCAAGTACTCATCCAAGAAGTAAGGTTTCTCCAACAACCAAGCTTCAACGACTCCTCCAACTTCTACCTTAACCAAGCCATCTACAACCAATGACGACAAGTCAAGTTACAAGAAAACTTCGACAAGCTCGAGTCGTCTTCCTCCTACTAGAAGCAACTTCAAGCCGCGTGCTTCATCATCTACTCCGACCGATGAGACCGTCAAGACAAGCTCCTTCAAGTGTTTCACTTGCGGCGGCCGAGGCCACAAGTCCTACGAATGCACAAACAAGCGCACCATGACCCTCAACGATGATGGAATCTATGACTCCATGAGTGAAGAGGAGATGGAAGCCGTTGAGCAAGCAGCCATGCACCGGCTAGTGAACGAGGATGAAGATGTTCAAGTCTTTTGTGATGAGGATTCGAGCCCTGCTCTCGTTATGATGAGGACATCAATACCATTGTTACACCCATAGCCCCTGCTGCTATACATATTGGACCAATTACTAGAGCTCGCGCACGCCAACTAAATTACCAGGTACTTTCATTTCTTGGTAATGATTCTAATGTTCATGAGAATATGATGCTGCCTAAATTGGATACATTTGTTTTGCTTAGATGAAGGGCCTAGCTTGGAGAAGGATGAACATTGGAGCAAGAACAAGCATGGAGATGATGGCATGCGCAAGGGGAACAAGAACGGAGTTACAAGTGATGATTTCAGGACTTTGGAGCCACCATAATGGGTGCATGAAGCCTTGGACGAAATATACAAGATGCCACTTCATAAATTTCGTCCCGAGGCTATTCTAGGTGTTGTGTCACCTTATTATTGGGCCAGGCCCATGTAATTTCGAAATACATAAGTATAGGCTATTTTTAGAGTCCGTATGTGTGGGGAAACAAGAGATGGGGTTGATTTCAGACCCCTCCACCAAGGGCCACGAAATTTCCCTCCTCCTCCTCCATATATACAGCCCTTTGGGCATCGTTTAGACTTTGGGTTTTGTTTAGATTAAAGTTTGCCATAGTTGCAACTTCGCGTACTTCGTTTGTGTTCAACGACCAGACAAAGACGTCTCAGAACCCCACCTTGATCAATAAATCTTCCATCTTATATTCGCAATATCCAGATTGCAATCTCAGTTTCTTGCTTGTTCTTTGTTTGCTCACAGGAAACAGACCCTCGTGGTCAGGTTGATCATGCTCCGGCGTGGTCAATAACCTCTCGGAGTTGGTTTAGCGATTGCTAAGGTGTGACGTCCTCGCACGTTCGTAGTCGGATCGTCAAAGTCGATTTCCACCAAAGCGATATCCATCATCTGATCGAAAGACGGGACACCTTTACCTCTATCACGTTATCTCCAAAGTCTTGACTCCTCAACACCAACAAGAAGAAGACCAAAGATGCCACATCTTCCACACAAATGTCGGCATCAATAGAAGGTCCGTCAAGGTCATCATCGATGGAGGTAGTTGCCACAACTTGGCAAGTGAAGAACTATGCTCCAAGCTTCAATTGGTCAAGATGAAGCACCCGCATCCATACAAAGTCTAATGGCTAAGTGACTCCGGCACTATACGAGTCGAACATATGGTCCAAGTCTCCTTCAAAATTGGTGCATATGAGGACACTTTAGAGTGTGATGTCGTCCTGATGTCCTTTTGCCACTTCCTTCTTGGTAGGCCTTGGCAATTCGACCGTGGTGTCATCCACAATGGGCGTACCAATCACTATAGCTTCAAGATGAAATGGAAAGAGTATGTGCTACGACCTATGTCTCCTAGTCAAGTGATAGCCGACAAGCAAGCCACAGTGAGAAAGTGATCCACCAAAAAGTGAGTGAGAGCCACAAGCCAAACTTGAGCGCCTCTTCGCCTAGAGAGAAAAACCTAGTCCTATTTGCCACCAAAAGTGAGATGAGAGAAGTGTGAGAGAACCCATCGAGTGTTATGCACTTTGTCCTTGTGTGCAAGGATGGTGACCCAAAAACTTACACTTCTCATGAGCTACCTTTAGTGTTTCAATCTCTTTTGCAGGAATTCCAAGATGTTTTCTCCGATGAGCTACCTCCGAGTCTACCTCCTCTACGAGGCATTGAGCATCGAATCGACCTCATCCCCGGAGTGCCCCTACCAAACAAAGCTCCATACTGCGTCAACCCTGAAGAAACAGAGGAGATCCAACGGCAAGTCCAACAACTAATCTACAACGGTCATGTACGTGAAAGCTTAAGTCCTTGTGCCGTTCCTGTAATACTTGTGCCTAAGCAAGACGGAATTTATTGCATGTGTTCCGATTGTAGACCCATCAATGCTATTACCGTTCGTTACAGGCATCCCATTCCTCGCCTAGATGATATGCTTGATGAACTTAGTGGTGCCGCCTTTTTCTCAAAAATTGATCTTAAAAGTGGCTATTGTTAAATCCGCATACAAGAAGGTGATGAGTGGAAAACTGCTTTCAAAACCAAATTTGGCTTGTACGAGTGGTTAGTTATGCCTATGGGTTTATCGGAAGCTCCCGGTACTTTCATGAAACTTATGCATTTTGAGCTTCGTCCTTATATTGGAGTGTTTGTTGTGGTTTACTTTGACGATATTCTTGTGTTTAGCAAATCCATGAAAGAGCATCTAAAGCATGTTAGGTCTGTTTTGCAAACCCTTCGCAAGGAACGTCTTTATGCCAACATGAAAAAGTGTATGTTTGGTGTTGACGAACTTGTTTTCTAGGTTTTCGTTGTCTCTTCCAAGGGTGTCAATGTTGACGAATCTAAAATTGAAGCAATTAAAACTTCGCCCCAACCCACCATTTTGCAACAAGTGCGTAGCTTTCTCGTCCTTGCGGGTTTTTATCGACGCTTTGTGAAAGGCTTTAGCACTATTGCCACTCCGTTGCATGCTTTGAGTAAGAAGAATGCTCCTTTTGTTTCGGGATCTTTGTAATCCACCGCTTTTGATGAGCTCAAGTCTTTGCTTACTCATGCTCCGATTCTTGCTTTGCCCAACTTCGACAAAACTTTTGAGGTTCATTGTGATGCAAGTGGTACCGGAATTGGCGGAGTTTTGATGCAAGAAAAACGAGCCGTTGCATATTTTAGTGAAAAACTCTCCGGTGCTCAACTTAACTATCCCATCTATAACAAAGAATTGTATGCTTTAGTGCGTGTGCTACATGTTTGGGAACATTATCTTAGACCTCATCAGTTTGTCATCCATACCGATCATGAAACGCTTAAGTACTTAAAAGGTCAAACTAAATTAAACAAGTGTCATGCCAAATGGAGTAATTTGTTGAATCTTTCCCATATGTGATCAAGTACATTAAGGGTAAGGAAAATGTAGTTGCCGATGCACTTTCACGCATATGCACGCTTGTCACTAAACTTGAGTTGAATGTTATTGGCTTTCAGCACATAAAAGACTTGTATGCTAATGATCCATCTTTTGCTACTCCTTATGCTAAATGTTTGACGCATACATCTTGGGAACAATATTACATCAAGGATGGTTATCTTATGAGAGCTAACAAACTATGCATTCCCGAGTCTTCTCTTTGTTTGCTCCTTTTGCAAGAGGCTCATGGAGGCGGACTCATGGGACACTTTGGACATGACAAGACATTCGCCACGCTCTCCAAGAACTACTTTTGGCCCAAGATGTTCCGTGACGTCTCACACTTCACCAACCGATGCTCTACATGTCGCAAAACTAAGTCTAAAGCTCAATCCGATGGTCTTTGCATGCCTCTTCCTATTCCTTATCAACCTTGGGAAGACATTAGCATGGATTTTGTACTTGGTTTGTCTAGAACTCAAAATGGAAAGGATTCCGTGTTTGTTGTTGTGGACCGATTTTCTAAGATGGCACATTTCATTCCTTGCAACAAGATAGACGATGCTTCACACATTGCAAATCTCTTCTGTAGGGAAATCTGGCGCCTCCATGGAGTACCAAAGACAATCGTCTCCGACCGCGACGTCAAGTTCTTTAGTTACTTCTGGAAGACGCTATGCTCCAAGCTCGGAATCAAGCTCTTGTTCTCATCCTCTTACCATCCTCAAAACCGACGGCTAAACGGAGGTGATGAACCATACACTCTCCACTCTACTTCGCGTGTTGATCAAGAAGAACATCAAGGAGTGGGAGGAGTGTCTACCCATCGCCGAGTACGCCTACAACCGTGCAAGACATTCGACGACCGGCAAGTCCCCCTTCGAGGTCGTCTACGGCTTCAACCCGTTGTCCCCATTGGAAATTCTACCTCTCCCTCTACAAGAGCGCACCAACATGGATGCGAGTGCCCACGCAAGCTACATCAAGAAGATGCATGAGGATACAAGGGACACCATCGAACTCCAAGCACAACGACTCGCGACCAAGCTCAACGTCAACAAGCAACCCATGATATTCAACATTGGAGATCTTGTGTGGCTACACCTTCGAAAGGACCACTTCGCCAACGAACAGAAGTCCAAACTTCTACCTCGAGCCGATGGACCCTTCAAGGTGCTAGCATGCTACAACAACAATGCCTACAAGATCGATCTCCCACGTGACAAGTACAACGTGAGCGACATCTTCAACGTCTCCGATCTCTCCCCGTACCATGGTGATGAGGATTTCGATCCGAGGTCGGATCTTTCCCAAGGGGGGGAGATGATTGATAGAGGCAGAGGTGTCCCGTCTTTCGATGAGATGGTGGATTTCGCTTTGGTGGAAGTCGACTTTGACGATCCGACTACGAACGTGCGAGGACGTCGCGCCTTAGCAATCGCTAAACCAACTCCGAGAGGTTATTGACCACGCCGGAGCACGATCAACCTGACCACGAGGGTCTATTTCCTGCGAGCAAACGAAGAACAAGCAAGAAACTGAGATTGCAATCTGGATATTGCGAATATAAGATGAAAGCTTTATTGATCAAGGTGGGGTTCTGTGACGCCTTTGTCTGGTCGTTGAACACAAACGAAGTACGCGAAGTTGCAGCTATGGCGAACTTTTGATCTAAACAAAACCCAAGTCTAAACGGTGCCCTAAGGGCTGTATATATGGAGGAAGAGGGGGTGAATTTCGTGGCCCTTGGTGGAGGGGTCCGAAACTAACCCTATCTCTTGTTTCCCCACACATACGGACTCTAAAAATAGCCTATACTAATGTATTTCGAAATTACATGGGCCTGGCCCAATAATAAGGTGACGAGCACCTAGAATAGCCTATGGACTAATATTATGAAGTGGCATCTTGTATATTTCGTCCAAGGCTTCATGCACTCATTATGGTGGCTTCAAAGTCCTGAAATCATCACTTGTAACTCCATTCTTGTCCCCCTTAGCATGCCATCATCTCCATGCTGGTTCTTGCTCCAATGTTCATCCTTCTCCAAGTTAGGCCCTACATTTGTAAGCAAAACAAATGTATCCAATTTAGGCAGCGTCATATTCTCATGAACATTAGAATCTTTACCAAGAAACGAAAGTACTTGGTAATTTAGTTGGCGTGCGCGAGCTCTAGTAATTGGTCCAGTATGTATAGCGGCAGGGGCTGTGGGTGTAACAATGGTATTGATGTCCTCATCAATGATGCGGAGCATCCTTCGGTCATCCCCATAGACCTTCCATCGTCTCACCAAGCACCAAGAGGACCCATGACTAGAGCACGAGCTAGAGCTCTCGAGACCGAGGTGACTTCTCTCCTTAGTGATATATCACATGATCCTCTCAAGACATGGCTACTGCCTAAATTAGGAATGTTGTGCATGATTAGGTAAAAAGAGGACCCTCCCGAGGATGCACATGAAGATGGTCAAGACACCAAGTCCACAGAAGAAGTAATGCGGAGCATCCCTCGCTCATCCCCATGGACATATCTACATCTCCCTCAACACCACTCGTACCCATAACAAGAGCTAGAGCAAAGGTTATCGAAGATAAGGTGAACTCGCTCCTTTCCGAACTTCCTCTCTCTACTCACGAGACTTGGCTACTACCTCATATGGACACTCTATGTGTGATCAGGTACCTGGAGGAAAGCCATGGTACATCTACATCCATCGGACAAGAAGGCAAGGCTACCAACCGCGAAGGTCAAGAAGAAGATCTACCGGAGAAAACTCCAGCCACCGGACGACCAGTCGGGACCGAACGTCCGGCGCCTGAAGCCCAGCGGCCAAGTCCCAGCCATCGCAGGCCCCAGCGAGCGGACGTCCGGCCTGGACCGGACGACCGGCCACACTGTCCAGCAAGCGGACAACCGAAGTCACCGGACGTCCGGCACCCCCCAACAGAATGGATATTAACGGAAGTATGAAGATACCGGACGACCGGCGCCTCCTTCAAAGAACGCATCTAGCGGACATCCGACGACACCGGAGGTCCAGACCCCCATGAGCCACCGGACGACCGGTGCCCCAGCGGACGTCCGATACCTGTCTGCGCGCAGTTTCGGGCCGAAGCCCATGTACCCCTTCACTTCGCCCCTTTTGCGCTAAGACTATAAATAGGCCTCTCCCACCTCCTAGCTAGGGTTAGCATTGGATTAGCTCATATTTGTGTGAGAGCCTTGCTCATTCACTTGGATACTTCTCCTCGGAGTTCACGACCTCTTCGAAGAAGATCCCCCAAGCGGATTGAAGACCCCTTTCTAGGGAAGAACATCAAGACCTCCTCACGGAGAAGAACGGTTCCTTTGTATCCTTACCTTTGTTGATTGTGGATCATGTGTTACTCTTTGTTCTCGGTGATCTAGCACTTGTGTGATTGATTCCTTGTCGGTTTAATGATTCTCTCTTGTTTTCCCCGTGTTTCCCCTTTGTGCTTCCACGTGTTCTTCGTGATTCCCCGTAGGATCCACTCCAAACATGAAAGATCGTCACCCTAGGGTTCCGCCCTACATCATCTTGGTATCATGAGCCACGTTGATCACATTTTTGGAGCCCCTACCCCTCGTTTTCTAGCTTGATTTTTTTGTTTTCATCCTAAATCCGAAAATCCCCACCAAAAATAGCCCCAAATTTTTTTTGTGATTTGTTGGTGAGTTGAGATTTTGTTGGATTTGGTTCATGGATTTGAGTTGCTACGTGTGGATCTAGCTTTCCCCACCCTCCCCACCCTTTTCCATCCACCAATCCGCTCGATTTTGACCTCACCATCTCCTTCCACCCCGAAATCGCACAGTTCATCCCGTGCCCGAATTTTGCCCCGGCACCGGACGACCGGACCCTACCGGACGTCCGTCAAACTCTAACGAAACTGAATTTTTCAGTTCGGCCACCACCACATCCCCACCTCCCACCACATCTTCCAAACCCACATACACCACCATCCTACCCAATACCTCCTATGACGATTTTGACAAATTTTGGTCCTTGAGATTTTGAGTTGTGGCTCCCGTGTCCTATTGTGTTTCGGCTATTTAGGTACGGTTCGACTTCATCATCACCACGGCTCATCTTCGCAAGGGTCTCATCATCGCCAAGGACGGTAACTTCGACGACATCTTTGTCATACCTTGCAATTGCATTGATACCCCACATGGCCTTACTTTTGCGTAGCTTACCCATCGAGACTAGCCATTGAGTATTGCTGGCAACGTGACTTGTGCACATTAGTGATCATACTCCATATCATACATACCATACCATCGTGGTGCATACCTTGGCATCAACTTGTGTGTCACAAAATTGTCATCGCATACATAATTGCTATCTTGGTTCGTGAAGTTTTGCATGAGAAAAGAGCTCAAAAGTGAAAGAGCCACCCAAGCTTTTAAGCAAAGAGGAAAGATAAGCAAAGAGCTTATGAGCAATAACCATATCATCATACTACATTAAGATTGTCATATAAGATCATCTTGGATAATAGCACCGAAATACCATACATATAGCATACTTGGGATAGAGATTGTTGCATTTTTGCCTAGTAGGTTGTGCACAAGTTCCGTATCCGCCTATTGTGCAATCGTGCTAGAGTCTCTCTAGTATTGTGCAACAAGAGCATTTTCGTGGGTTCCACATTTTGGCTCACTTTTGGTTTGTACAATCCCATCTATCTATTTGCGTGTGTGTCCCCGTGTTCCACTATTTTGCTTGGTCTACTTGTTGCATTTGCAAATTTGTGAATCATTTCCAACATTATTGAAGCTCACTTACTATTGCATCAAATTTTATTCCACCATCCTAACCAAGCTCCACCATAAGCTTTTACTTGTGTAGGTGTGAGAACCGACAAGAATTGGTACCAATAGTGCTATTTCATTTTCCGCATTTGAGTGAACTTGATTCATCATCAACATTGGTCAAAGGTACATTGGTATTAGTTTTTCTCCTTCTACCACTCACATTTTGCTTGGAATGATGGATAGGCCAAGTACTTCTACCAACCCACTCTTCATCGAGCAAGACGACGACATGTCATCATACGTCACCAAGAGCCACCTCTTTGGTGCACAACGAGTGTTACATCAAGAGCAACAAGCAATGAACGGCCGTATTGACAACCTTGCCACCGACTTGCGACTCTCCGAGCAACGTACACGAGACTACTTCGACAACAAGCTCGACGCGCACAAGCAAGAGAACGATGCAAGAATGGACGAGATCCGCGCCTTGTTGTTTAACCGGCCTCCTTCTACATCGTCATACTCAAGACGGAGCCACTCAAGTCGACACTCTGACGACTCCTTCTCCGGCTCAAGTACACCGTCATCAAACACTCTTCGATGAGCCGCGCGTTAAGACCGTCATGCATCTCGCAACCCGCTACACGCCAAGCATTCACAAGAGCAAGCCGACGAACAAGTCCCTCATCCTCAATCAAACCAAGTCGCTTTTGCCCAAGCTCAAGAACGACAACGTCTTCGTCGCTAAGAAGAAGAAGAACAAGCGCGTCTACACCAAGAGCAACAAGACGCCGAGGCTCAACGTCTTCAACAACAACTACGTGAAGCGCAAGCTCTTGAGGTGCAACGTGCCCTTTAGGAATCAAGTCGAGCTATCGCCAACCGCAATCGCAAATGGCGCAATCTAGAGGAAGCCCTTCGAGAAGAAATTCAAGAGAGGAACTATCAACCGCGCGTGCAACGTCAAGTCCCTCAAGCACCTCCACAAGCTCGTCAAGCTCCACCTCAACCTCAAGTTCAACAAGAGCAAGTTGATCATGGACTTCCTCCACGCCAAGAGCAACATGAGGATGATTACCCTCCACGTCAAGGGCGTCATCATCACCATCGCCAACAACACAATGAAGAGCAACGCTATGGCAAGCTCAAATTCACAATGCCCAAGTTCAATGGAAGCCATGATCCCGAAGAATACCTCTCATGACCATTGAAGGTCGACAAAATCTTTCGTTTGCACAACTATGAGGAAGAGAAGAAGATCGCAATGGCATCACTTGAGTTCCAAGACTATGTGCTCATATGGTGGGAACAAGTCGTTGAGCGCCGACATGCAAGAGGTGAACCTCCAATCACCACATGGGATCAAATGAAGGATGTCATGCGAGCACGTTTTGTACCAACCTACTACAACCGTGATCTCTTCAAGAAGGTACAACTCCTCAAGCAAGGAACAAAGAGTGTTGAAGAATACTACAAGGAAATGGAGATAGCCATGATTCGAGCCAATGTCACGGAAGATGATGAGCAAACAATGGCACGATTCTTGAATGGACTCAATCATCCCATCAAGAAGATCGCTGACTTCCAACCCTACTCCAACCTCATTGAGCTAGTGCATCAAGCTACAAAGGAGGAACGTCAAGTGCAAGATGACCTCAAGTACACCAAGTACTCATCCAAGACCTACGGCTTCTCCAATAACCAAGCTTCAACAACTACTCCAACTTCGACATCAACCAAGCCTTCTCCAAGCAACGACGACAAGTCAAGTTACAAGAAACATTCGTCAAGTTCAAGTTGTCTTCCTCCTACTACAAGCAACTTCAAGCCGCGTGCTTCTTCATCTACTCCGACCGATGAGACCGTCAAGACAAGCTCCTTCAAATGTTTCACTTGCGGCGGCCGAGGCCACAAGTCCTATGAATGCACAAACAAGCACACCATGATCCTCAACGACGATGGCACCTATGACTCAATGAGTGAAGATGAAATGGAAGCTATTGAGAAAGTGGCCATCCATAGGCGAGGGAATGAAGATGAAGATGACCAAGTCTTTTGTGATGAAGATATGAGCCCTGCTCTTGTTATCTCCAAGGTCTTGACTCTTCAACATCAACAAGAAGAAGACCAACGATGCCACATCTTCCACACAAAGGCCGGCATCAATGGAAGGTCCGTCAAGGTCATCATCGACGGAGGTAGTTGCCACAACTTGGCAAGTGAAGAACTATGCTCCAAGCTTCAATTGGTCAAGAGGAAGCACCCGCACCCCTACAAGGTTCAATGGCTAAGTGACTCCGGCACTATACGAGTTGAGCATACGGTCCAAGTCTCCTTCAAAATAGGTGCATGTGGTCCCAATGACCATTTGCCACCTCCTTCTTGGTCGACCATGGTAATTCGACTGTGCTGTCTTCCACAACGGGCGTACCAACCACTATAGCTTCAAGATGAAAGGGAAGGAATATGTGCTACGACCTATGTCTCCTAGTCAAGTGATAGCCGACAAGCAAGCCACCCACCATAGAGAGAAGAGTGAAAAAGAGATCCACCAAAAAGTGAGTTAGAGCCACAAGCCAAACTTGAGCGCCTCTTCGCCTAGAGAGAAAAACCTCATACTATTTTCCACAAAAAGTGAGATGAGGGAAGTGTGTGAGAACCCATCGAGCGTGATGCACTTTGTCCTTGTGTGCAAGGATGGAGAACCAAAAACTAATACCATTCATGAGCTACCTTTAGTGTTTCAATCTCTTTTGCAAGAATTTCAAGATGTTTTCCCCGATGAGCTACCTCCGGGTCTACCTCCTCTACGAGGCATTGAGCATCGAATCGACCTCATCCCCGGAGCGCCACTTCCAAACAAAGCTCCATACCGTGTCAATCCCAAAGAAACCAAGGAGATTCAACAGCAAGTACAACAACTAATCGACAATAGTCATGTACGTGAAAGCTTAAGCCCTTGTGCCGTTCCCGTTATACTTGTGCCTAAGCCCGATGGAAGTTTCCGCTTGTGTTCCGATTGTACACCTATAAATGCCATCACCGTTCGCTATAGGCATCCCATTCCTCGCTTAAATGATATGCTTGATGAACTTAGTGCAGCCAACTTTTTCTCGAAAATTGATCTTAAAAGTGGCTATTATCAAATCCGCATACAAGAGGGTGATGAATGGAAAACGTCTTTTAAAACCAAATTTGGCTTATATGAGTGGTTAGTTATGCCTATGGGTTTATCGGAGGCTCCCGGTACTTTCGTGCGTCTCATGCATCATGTACTTCGCCCTTATATTGGAGTCTTTGTTGTGGTTTACTTCGATGATATTCTTGTGTTTAGCAAAACCATGAAAGAGCATCTTGATCATGTTAGGGTTGTTTTACAAACACTTCGCAAGGAAAGTCTTTATGCCAACATGAAAAAGTGCACATTCGGTGTTGACGAAGTGGTTTTCTTGGGTTTCGTTGTATCTTCCAAGGGTGTCCATGTTGATGAATCTAAAATTGAAACAATTAAAAGTTGGCCCCAACCCACCAATTTGCAACAAGTGCGTAGCTTTCTTGGTCTAGCAGGTTTTTATCGTCGCTTTGTGAAAGATTTTAGCACTACAGCTCCTTTGCATGCTTTGAGTAAGAAGAATGCTCCTTTTGTTTGGGGATCTTTGCAATCCACCGCTTTTGATGAGCTCAAGTCTTTGCTTACTCATGCTCTGATTCTTGCTTTGCCCAACTTTGACAAAACTTTTGAGGTTCATTGCGATGCAAGTGGTACAGGAATTGGCGGAGTTTTGATGCAAGAAAAACGAGCCATTGCATATTTTAGTGAAAAACTCTCCGGTGCTCAACTTAACTATCCCATATATGACAAAGAATTGTATGCTTTAGTGCGTGTGCTACAGGTTTGGGAACATTATCTTAGACCTCATGAGTTTGTCATCCATACCGATCATGAAGCGCTTAAGTACTTAAAAGTACCGATCAACAAGCGTCATGCCAAATGGAGTGAATTTATTGAATCTTTCCCCTATGTGATCAAATACATTACGGGTAAGGAAACTGTAGTTGCGGATGCGCTTTCACGCATATGTACGCTTGTCACTAAACTTGAGTTGAATGTTATTGGTTTTGAGCACATCAAAGACTTGTTTGCTAATGATCCATCTTTTGCTATTCCTTATGCTAAGTGTTTGACGCGTACTTCTTGGGAACAATATTATATCAAGGAGGCTTATCTGATGAAAGCTAACAAACTTTGCATTCTCGAGTCTTCCCTTTGTTTGCTACTTTTGCAAGAGGCTCATGGAGGCGGACTCATGGGACACTTTGGACGAGATAAGACATTCGCCACGCTCTCCAAGAACTACTTTTGGCCCAAGATGTTTCGAGACGTCTCACGATTCACCACCCGATGCTCTACATGTCGCAAAGCTAAGTCTAGAGCTCAATCTCATGGTCTTTACATGCCTCTTCCTATTCCTTATCAACCTTGGGAAGACATTAGCATGGACTTTGTACTTGGTTTGCCTAGAACTCAGAATGGAAAGGATTCCGTGTTTGTTGTTGTGCACCGATTTTCTAAGATCACACATTTCATCCCTTGAAACAAGATAGACGATGCTTCACATGTTGCAAATCTCTTTTGTAGGGAAATCTCGCGTCTCCATGGAGTACCAAAGTCAATCGTCTCCGACCGCGACGTCAAGTTCTTGAGTTACTTTTGGAAGACCGTATGCGCCAAGCTCGGAATCAAGCTCTTGTTCTCATCCGCATACCATCCTCAAACCGACGGCCAAACGGAGGTGACGAACCGGACTCTCTCCACTCTACTTCACGAGTTGATCAAGAAGAACATCAAGGAGTGGGAAGCATGTCTACCCATCGCCGAGTACGCCTACAACCGTGCAAGACATTCGACTACCGGCAAGTCCCCCTTCAAGGTCGTCTACGGCTTCAACCCATTGTCACCATTGGACATTCTACCTCTTCCTCTACAAGAGCGCACCAACATGGATGCGAGTGCACGGGCAAGCTACATCAAGAAGATGCATGAGGATACAAGGCACACCATCGAGCGCCAAGTACAACGACTAGCGACCAAGCTCAACGTCAACAAGCAACCCATGATCTTCAACATTGGCGATCTTGTGTGGATACACCTTCGAAAGGACCGCTTCCCCTACGAACGCAAGTCCAAACTTCTCCCTTGAGCCGATGGACCCTTCAAGGTGCTAGCACGCTACAACTACAACACCTACAAGATAGACCTACCACGAGGCAAGTACAATGTGAGCGACATCTTCAACGTCAAGGACCTTGCGCCATACCATGGAGACGAAGCTTTTGATCCGTGGTCGGATCTTTCCCAAGGGGGGAGATGATGCGGAGCATCCCTCGCTCATCCCCATGGACGTATCTACATCTCCCTCAACACCACTCGGACCCATGATAAGAGCTAAAGCAAAGGCTATCGAAGATAAGGTGAACTCGCTCCTTTCCGAACTTCCTCTCTCTACTCACGAGACTTGGCTACTACCTCATATGGATACTCTGCGTGTGATCAGGTACCTGGAGGAAAGCCATGGTACATCTACATCTATCGGACAAGAAGGCAAGGCTACCAACCACGAAGGTCAAGAAGAAGATCTACCGGAGAAAACTCCAGCCCCCGGACGACCGGCCGGGATCGGACGTCCGGCGCCTGAAGCCCAGCGGCCAAGTCCTAGCCATCGCAGGCCCCAGCGAGTGGACGTCTAGCCCGGACCGGACGACCGGCCACACTGTCCAGCGAGCGGACGACCGAAGTCACCGGACGTCTGGCACCCCCCCAACAGAATGGATATTAACGAAAGTATGAAGATACCGGACGACCGGCGCCTCCTTCACGGAACGCATCTAGTGGACGTCCGACGACACCGGACGTCCGGACCCCCATGAGCCACCAGACGACCGGTCCCCAGCGGACGTCCGGTACCTGTCTGTGCACAGTTTTGGGCCGAAGCCCATGTACCCCTTCACTTCGCCCCTTTTGCACTAAGACTATAAATAGGCCTCTCCCACCTCCTAGCTAGGGTTAGCATTGGATTAGCTCATATTTGTGTGAGAGCCTTGCTCATCCACTTGGATACTTCTCCTCAGAGTTCACGACCTCTTCGGAGAAGATCCCCCAAGCGGATTCAAGACCCCTTTCTAGGGAAGAACATCAAGACCTCCTCACAGAGAAGAACGGTTCCTTTGTATCCTTACCTTTGTTGATTGTGGATCATGTGTTACTCTTTGTTCTCGGTGATCTAGCACTTGTGTGATTGATTCCTTGTCGGTTTAGTGATTCTCTCTCGTTTTCCCCGTGTTTCCCCTTTGTGCTTCCGCGTGTTCTTCGTGATTCCCCGTAGGATCCACTCCAAACATGAAATATCGTCACCCTAGGGTTCCGCTCTACATTAGCAAGAGACCCAACGGAAGAAGGCAAGAACAGCCTCGAGGCATCGGACATCCGGCCCCTGAGATCTACACGGTCAAGAGCCTGCAGAAGAAGCTACAGGGACCGGACATCCGACGTCCAGCCCGAACATCCGGCCCCCCTCACCGGAACTCCGGCCTAAGGACCGGACATCCGGACAAAGCATCCAGGGAGCATAGAAGGTCACCCCATCAGCCCAGACATCCGGCCGCCACCCCGGACATCCGGCCTCTCCTGAAGCACCGGACATCCGGCCCCTCCGCCCGGACATCCGGCCCCGTCCAGCCAGAGAGCAACAGGGCCAACTCCACCAGCCCACACATCCGGCCGGTCAGCCCAGACATCCGGCCCGTCGCGAACGCCCGGACATCCGGCCTCCTCCTGCGTGCGTGCAGCACCTGTGGGCCAAGGCCCATGTACCCCTTCACCCCTTAGACTATATATACTTCCCCTCCACCTACGTTCTAGGGTCAGCATTGTGATAGCTCATTTGAGATAGAGCATTGCTCATCCGTACCGAATCTACTCCTCGTGAGGGACCGCACCTATTCGGAGAAGATCCATCCGGATTCAAGGCCTCCGTCCGGAGAAAACAATCAAGACCTCCTCACGGAGGAGAACTGTTACTCTTGTATCGTCCCTTGTTGACTTTGGATCTCCTGTTACTTTATGCCTCGATGATCTAGCACTTGTGTGATCAATTTCGGGTCGGTTGAGTGTTTCTCTTGTTTTCCCCTTGTGATTTCCCTCTTGTTCTTCCGCGCGTTCTTCGTGTGCCCCGTAGGATCTAGTCCAAACGTGAAGTATCGGCCCATAGGGTTCCGCCCTACATCATGACGCTGCTACTGCTGCTCTGCAGCTGCTACAAGCCGCCCCTGTTGCCCCCTCATCGCGCTTGCTCGCGCCCCTCACGCACCCACGGTCGCGCGCGCTCGCGCACGCCACATGTTCCGGCGCTGCGGCTGTTGCTCTGCTGCTTTTGCCGTTTGCTGCGCCGTGCCGTTTCTCACTAAGGCCTCCTGATACGGGGCTAACCCGGTGTAGGCCGATCTTTCACGTTTGGAGTGGGATCCCTCGAAGAACACGATGAACACGAGGAAGAACAGAGAGAAATCACAAGGGGAAACACTCAAGAACAAGTCCGGTCACACATCCACTAGGCAATCAAACACACAAGATCCACAAGGTACATGAACAACAAAAGGAAAGATACAAGGTAAAGTTCATCTCCAAGAGGAGGTCTTGATGCTATCCTAGACGGATCTTCCCACGAGGGGGTCTTGATGATATCCCGCAGGATCTTCTCCTAGATGGAGGTCTTGGCCTCCAATGGAGTAGTGGTCTCTCTCGCAAGAGTAGAGATAGGTAGGAGCAAAGCTCACATACAAATGAGCTATCACTTTGCTGCCCCTAGAAAGGAGGTGGAGGTGGTCTATATATAGTCTAAACCACGAAAGGATAAGTGGGAGAGGGATACAAGGCCAAAGGCCCATGGCTACGCACAGGCAGGGCGGTAGTACCGGACACATGAGCGGTAGTACCGCTTGGAGAGTCTAAGCGGTAGTACCGCTTGCTTTCGGCGGTAGTACCGCCCTTTCTGGACTGGGCAGGTCCTTCTTCTTCCGTCTTCGCTTCCAGGCTTCCCTCACGGATGGTGTTGTGGTTCCTTGGCGCTTGCACTCCTCCTCGACATCCGTGAAGCTCCAACAATACCTATGCATGCACACGGGAGAAGTGTCAAGTAGTATACCATCCTCGAAGGGGTCAAAAGAACACATGTAAAGGAAAAGATTCACCTTTATGTATGAGAAGTAGAGGTCGCATGTGTCACTGCCAAATGGACTCTTGACGTGGTGATGACCGTAGGATGCTCCGCATCATCCCCTCCCCCTTGGAAAAGATCCGACCTCGGATCGAAAACCAAATCACCATGGGAAAAAGATTGTGGTGACGTGTCGAAGTGGTCGATCACCAAGCACTCATCATCTAGTAGCTCGAAATGGGCACTCTCTAATGTCGCACCATCTTGTGATTCCTTCAAAAGGGCAAATAGAACAAACACTTGGAAAAACAAATGTGGTTAGCATTAGTGCAAACCAAGCATTCAAGAGGTGATTCACCAAACAAGTGTTGTCATCAAGCATAGCATAGGGTGTGACAAAGGATTGTGACATGGCATGTAAGCATATCAATTGAGCACAAGCAAAGATATCATGGGGACAAGTATGCAAATGTGAGGTAGAGATGCAAATATGTGTGAGAAGAGAATAAGCATCTACCTCGAGGTCATAGCAAGCATTCAGAAATTGCTCAATGAAAGGTCTATGGTAGGCATAGGAAAGATTCACAACACCAAATAAAATGAAGTGTCTAAACATATGGGTCAAGTGTTGACAATCCAAGCATAACGTGCATAGGGTGTAGTGAATATAGTGTGGCACTCAACACAATAGAAAGAGCAAATGTTCATCATGTGTGAGGCAGTCAAGTCAAGCATGACACAAGCAATGGGACGTGGCATATGTGAAGAAATGACATTGGTGCAACCAAGCATATCATAGGGGCAAGTAATCCAAGAATTGGATGCAACACACAAGGCATATATATCATGATGCATGGGAATGTGATAATGGCAAGTCAAAGCAAGATCTCTAGAAAGTGCGCAATCAAGTGGTCCAAGATGACCAATAAGTCTCACGGTGCAAGCAACACAAGTAGTATGATCTGCAATATCCATGCTCAAGAAAGATGTCACCTTGAAGGCATGTCCTTGTGCATTCTTCACAATGCCGAAGCGCAAGCAAACGCGGTGTAGAAGCGAGTCGTGGTAGAATGTATGAGGCTCGCTCTCAAGAGCTCGAATGGTCAACTCACGTGAAGTGGAAGTCGAAACAAAGTCCAAGTATCCTACACATGCACACAACAAAACAAAGAACGTATGCACATGGTAGATAAACACATCATCCATCATGCTGGTTCTCATCTTTTGCACATAACCATTAGAAGCACAAATGCATGAATAATATGATGCAACAATGGCGATATTCATGGCACTAGGTATATGGTGCAAAGAAGTAAGGCAAGCATGCTTCACAAGAATTATATCAAAATCTCCAAATATATGCGAGAATGCTATGGGGGCATTCTCATGAGCAAGAAGAGAATCATTGTTGCGCTCAATACATGGCAAATCATTTAGCATGGGAGAGGCAACACATAGAGGTATATGACAAGAAACAATATGAATCATGTGCAAAGCATATAGATGTTTGTCATCAACCGCATGAAATGGGCAAGTATTAATCATGGGTGATGCAACATAAGCAAGCATAGAAATCAAGTCGCACAAACTAGTGGAGCGAAGATGCAACACGCTAGAGTAAATCATGGCAATCATGTCATGCGAGCAAATAATAGGCATAGACAATTCACAAGACATACCGCAAGTACGGACACAAAGCAAGATGAAAGTATCATCATAGGAATGGGTCATGAATAGAACATGGCAATAACAAGTGATATCTCCACCAAGCTTGCAAATACACATACAAGTACTAGAATCAATCATCATGTGGGATGCAAAGCATGGATCAAAAATGCATGGCAAAGGCATAGGAATGGGCATATCATGCAAAGTGAACATGGTAATATGGGCAAAGGATATATAATGGAGAACAACCCATAGCCAAGTGAGGGCCATGTAGAAGAAATGCGCAAAGTCTTTGCGCAAAGAGAGCGGTGGGAAAGACAATCCATGGGATCCCAAGTCCTCATTGCTCTATAGAGCTTGTTTTGTCAACTCGTGGGATTGCGAGGTTGACAAGTATTCATGGGTACCTACATAAAAGAGACACAAACCAAAGAAATTGTGCGCGTGGTAAATGTACACATCATGCATCATGATGTGTATGTGCATAATTGAGTTAGCACAAGATAAGCATCGCTCAAAGAAATTTGATGCATGGTATAAGAACATCTCATCCATCATGAAAGAATAGTTATTGTGTATGACACGATGGGGACACAAATTGAGAATACAACTATATGGCACATCAATAGCATGTTTCTTCATGGGGAGCATATGGTGCACACAAGTATGGGGATCATGCAATGAATGGGATGGATCAAAATCTCCTAAAATGTACGAGGAAACTATGGGGTCCTCCTCATGAGCAATAGCGAAAATATCATATGGAGAAAATGGACAACATCAAAAACAATGCATATCCGAAGCTAGCTGGTCATGGCATGGCATATTAGATAAATGATGCAAAGGTAGCATATCAATATCATTACAAGAAAAACAAATGCCAATAACCATGGGCTTGTCATCTATGCCATATGTGCAAATTGGGTTTATTTTAATGGCATATGCATAGTCACTATGAAGAGATTGCAAATAAGACATATGGTATATCTCATGCATAGCATATGCCAAGTCAAGCGGATTATCAAACATGATGTGACCTAAAGAATTGTCACAAGAAATCCTATGTAACATGGCATCACTACTAATAGACTCCACATGAGAATCATCATATTCATCATAAATGGGCAAATCATCACATGGGGAAATCATAGTAGCATGAAGCAACGTACTAGGTGGATCAACATCATGCAAGCAATCAATGTCAAGAATGTCCACTAGTGGGACTAGAGCATCATCGTCACCTATGTTACCTTTGTCATTCCACTCAAGTGGTGTAGGTGAGGTGGGAAAGACCATATGGTGGTCATCTTCATCTTGATGGAACCATGTGGGGGTGCATCATATTCCACCATGGCCATCGTCTTGTACAAAGGGAGGACGAAGTCGTCGAGGATCGGCGCGTCATCATAAATGGGACCTAGCATCAAATGAGAAGACACAATAGAGGTAGAGGTCAAGTTGTTAGAAATGCAAATGGCCTCACAAGATCTATCAACTATCTCACTACCTCTATGTGGTGGTTCACTCACTCCCTCAAAGTACATGCACTCAAAATCACATACGGTGGAGTCACTCATCTCACTTAAGTGGTGGGGGTTGTGGCTCTCCTCACATGGGATTTGTGGCAACAGATCATATATGGGGCTAGTGGTGAAGTCACTCTCACTCTCAATATGGTTGCACAAGTCACTCAAGTCATCATATGTCACTGTGGTCGAAGGGAAAATCCCATGCTCAACCATCTCGTCGTGGTCGCCGTGGATGAAGGCCAAAGATGGCACATCATCACTCTCCTCCATGACCGAAGGGAAAATCCCATGCTCGATCATCTCATCACCGTCGCCGTGGATGAAGGACGAAGATGGCACATCATCACTCTCGCCTCCTAAGATGGAAGCATCATCCTTGCTCGCCACCTTGTCGCTTGCCTCCAAAGCTTGGTCCTTGAAGGTCTCCGTAGTCGTACTTGTCACCGCACCATCTTGAAAAAGAGTCAAGGTAGACTCGGCATCATCAATGCCACAAAGACGGATGGTGGTGAAGTTGCACTTGGGAGCATCGTCTTGGAGCTTGTCGGGCTTGGACATCGTGGTGGTACTAGACTCATGCTTGTCGTAGAGCTTGGTCGCCACAAAATTTGCTTGGGGTGGAGAAGCCTTGGCCTTCATGAGTTCTTGTTCCGCCTTGAGAGCACCAATGTAGTAGTCATCGATGGACTTGTAGTTCTCGAGGAAGATAGTCTTGGAGATATCGTTGTTCAATCCCATCATGAAGTGGAACTTCATCGAAATGGGGTCGTCCACGCCGGCTCGTCGCAAGGCAATCTTCATCTCCTTGAAGTACTTGTCGATGGACTTGGATCCTTGGATAGTGTTCTCCAATTGGCGTCGAAGTTGTTCCGTGTAGGTTGGAGGCACGAACTCTCACCGCAAAGCTCTCTTCGTCTTGGGCCAACTCATGTCGTAGTACTCCAAAGGTGTGTGAAGCCACCATGCCAATGCGTAGTCATGGAAGTTTCTTGTGGTGCACTTCACTTGATCTTCGGAAGGGACTTGATGTAGCTTGAGGTAGTCGTCCATCAAACTCTCCCACTCAAGGTACTCCTCGGGTTCGTTAGTCCCATAGAAAGGAATCTCGTGGTCGATGTCGAGGTCGTAGTAGCTCGTGCAAGTGGCGGACTTGAGCTTGGGGAGCTTCTCTTGAGCGTAGTCTTGAGGTTCTTGTTGGCGAAGATGCCGTATGTTCGAAGGTGAAGATGCCTTGAAGTAGCTTGGCGAAGATGCCAAGGGAGATGGTGAAGTCGTCGAGCGGTTGTTGGTGTGGAGCCCTTGACCTTCACGTTCTTGTTGGTGATGGTGTCGATGCCGATGTGATCTTGCCGGAGATGGTAGCTCGGAAGGATGTGCTCTTGAGCATCTTCTCGAAGATGAGGAAGATCGCTTGTAGGACTTGATGAGGGCATTGATCTCCTCCATTTTAGCTTGCATCTTGGCGTCGTAGTTGTTTTCCATGGCATCGAACTCGTCGTTGTTGTTGTAGACCGGAGGGGAAATGCCTTGCCTATCCATCACAAGACTCGAGCAAAGGTGAGTAGGAAATGAGATAACCAATACCAAGTTACCTTTTCCCAAAGTTGAGGATGTATCCCGTTTCACTCAATGTGAAATGAAAGAATAGTGGAATTGGTACCGGACTTGTTCACTCACACCTATCAAGTAAAGCTTATGGTGTAGCTCAGTAGGATAGTGGCACAAAAATTTGATGCAAAATGTTAGCAAGAGTCAATAAGGTTGAAAGAGATTCACAAATTTGCAAGTGAAACAAGTAGACCAATAGCAATGTGGCACACGTAAACACACACACGGATAGATAAATGGGGTCGTGCAACCAAGGAATGAGCACAAAATGTGGAATCCACGAAAAACGCTCGTGTTGCACAACTCAAGAGAGATGCTAGCACGATTGCTCCATAGGCGGATACGACACTTGTGCACAACCTATAAGATGCAAAATGGATAAACTTTCTATCCCAAGTATGCTATGTATGTATGGTTCTCGGTGTTTGATACAAGATGATTGGATATGATATATTGTGATGCTATGGCACTTGATTACAAGCTTCTTTGCTCTTTCTCTTTTGCTTAAAAGCTTATTCTCTTTTTTTTCGTATGGCCACTTTTGCACAATGCACAAACCAAGATAGCAATTGTGTATATGGGGAACAAATTTGAGACACAATGGATGATATGATACCAAGATGATATGGTATGTATGCACTCAAATGGCTAGTCTCGATAGGCAAGTAACTCAAAATGGGCTAGGGGTTCTCAATGCAATTTGCAAGGGGAATATACAATGGTGTCGTCGAGGTTACCGTCCTTGGCGATGATGAGAGGCGGTGTTGCCGATGTCGACCCGTTCCTAGTTAGCCGAAACACCCTAGGAAACGGAAAAACCGCGAACTCAAAATCTCAAATGACAAATGTCAAATGGTGGTAGCGGAAAGCGGTGGTGGTTTTGCACTAGGCAATGCGGAAGTGGAATGATGGGTTAGGTTGCGGAAGTCGGTGGTGGCTATGCGGATGATATGGTGGAGGGCCTTGGCAAACTTGCCAAATTTTGAAAAATTTGATGGAGTCAAATGGTGTTGGTAGTATTTTTGTGGGATGGGGGATGTCAATAGCTTCAAAATGAGCTAAATAACGTCAAAATCGGAGTTCGGATGAATTAGTTATGGCCGAAACAGTGAAACTCGGAACACTGAAACCGGGAGGGGCGGTAGTACCGCTTGTGATGGGCGGTAGTACCGCTCGTGTCGGGATTTTTCGACAGTTTCAGGTTGAAACTGGGCTGGGGGCGGTAGTACCGCTTGGGGGGGGGGGTAGTACCGCTTGTGGTGCTCAGCGGTAGTACCGCTTGGAAGGGCGGTAGTACCGCTCGTGTCGGGATTCTTCGCAGATCGAATCGGGGCGCGATTTTGGGGCGGAAATGGATGATTTCGATGGCAAAATTGGATGGATTTCGTGGATGGAAAGTGGGAAAACTTGGGGAGATGCTAGATCCACTCGAAACCAAGCAAATCCATGGATCAAAATCAACAAAACATCATCAAACCAACAAATCACAAAAAATATTTGGGGCTATTTCTGGTGGGGATTTTCGGATTTAGGACGAAATCAAGCAAAAGAAGGCTAGAAAACGACGGGAGGGACTCCAAATACGTGATAAACGTGGCTCAAGATACCATATGATACGGGGCTAACCCGGTGTAGGCCGATCTTTCACGTTTGGAGTGGGATCCCTCGAAAAACACGATGAACACGGGGAAGAACAGAGAGAAATCACAAGGGGAAACACTCAAGAACAAGTCCGATCACACATCCACTAGGCAATCAAACACACAAGATCCACAAGGTACATGAACAACAAAAGGAAAGATACAAGGTAAAGTTCATCTCCAAGAGTAGGTCTTGATGCTATCCTAGACGGATCTTCCCACGAGGGGGTCTTGATGATATCCCGCAGGATCTTCCCCTAGATGGAGGTATTGGCCTCCAATGGAGTAGTGGTCTCTCTCTCTCAAGAGTAGAGATAGGTAGGAGCAAAGCTCACATACAAATGAGCTATCACTTTGCTACCCCTAGAAAGGAGGTGGAGGTGGTCTATTTATAGTCTAAGCCACGAAGGGGTAAGTGGGAGAGGGATACAAGGCCAAAGGCCCGCGGCTGCGCACAGGCAGGGCAGTAGTACCGGACACATGAGCGGTAGTACCGCTTGGAGGGTCTGAGCGGTAGTAACGATTGCTTTGGGCGGTAGTACCGCCCTTTCTGGACTGGGCAGGTCCTTCTTCTTCCGTCTTCGCTTCCAGGCTTCCCTCACGGATGGTGTAGTGGTTCCTTGGCGCTTGCACTCCTCCTCGACATCCGTGAGGCTCCAACAATACCTATGCATGCACACGGGAGAAGTGTCAAGTAGTATACCATCCTCGAAGGGGTCAATGAACACGTGTAAAGGAGAAGATTCACCTTTATGTATGAGAAGTAGAGCTCGCACGTGTCACTTGCCAAACGGACTCTTGACATGGTGATAACCGTAGGATGCTCCGCATCACCTCCCTAGCCAGAGCTCAGTCTACTGCTGCCGCTATCTCCCTCTACCCGCGCCCTTGCTCCCGCTGCAGGCCGCACCCGTCCCCATCGCAGCTTGCCTTCTGCCTTTGCTCACCGGACCCTCCGGCTATGCCCACTCCCCCCTGCCGCGACCGGGCTGGCAGCTCCGGCCATGCGCGCATCGGCTCCACCCGGCTGCCTCGGCCCTGCCGCCCTGTCGGCCACTCGCTCCCGCTCCCTAGCGTCACCCTCCGCCACGCACTAGCTGCACCTCAACGCCGCCCACTCGCCACCGCCGCCGCCCGGGGCCTCGCCCTGCGCTTTTGCCCCTTGCACTGGGCACTGAGGCCGTCGGTGCCTCCTGTGTCGTGTTTGCCGGCCGAGGGGGTAGCCCAGCCGAGGCCACGGCCTCGCCCTCGATGGGCGCCCGCGCCCGGTAACCGCTCGCCCGGGCACCCGTTTGGCCCTATGGGCCATTGCCCAGTGCCCCCCACGCCTTGTAAAAAAAGAAGAAAAAGAATTAAAAAAATAATATTAAATAAAAATATTAATTAATTAGTTAACTAAATTAATTAACTTAATTAATCCTGATTAGACTAACCTAATCACTAATTAAACCAATTAATCTGTATTAGTTAATCTCAGTCAATGACAGACGGGCCCCACTGCCCTGTTTGACCAGTCAACGGTCAACGCTGACTGCTGACGTCATGATGACACAATAAATGTTTTCGAATTAAATTAATTTATCATAATTCTAAATGTGATTTAAAACTTTCAAAAATAATATAAAATAAACCGTAGCTCAGATGAAAATACTTTGTACATGAAAGTTGCTCGGAACGACGAGACGAATCCAAATTCGCAGCCCATTCGTCAGCCATGCGTCCCTAGCATAGCGAATCTGCTACATTTCACCTCCAGTTCATCTGTCCGAAAACGTGAAACACCGGGGATACTTTCCCGGATGTTTCCCCCCTTCGCCGGTACCACCTACTCCCGCGTTAGGGCACACCTAGCACCGCTCATTGTCATGTCATGCATCGTCATGCTTATGTTTGCATTGTATTTATTGCTTCTTCCCCCTCTTCTCGCCGGTAGACTACGAGACTGACGCTGTTGCTGCCCAGTTCGACTACAGAGTTAATGACCCCTCCTTCTTGCCAGAGCAACCAGGCAAGCCCCCCCTTGATCACCAGATATTGCCTATTCTACCCTCTACTGCTTGCATTAGAGTAGTATAGCTTGTTACTATTTTCGATTAATTCTATCATGTTGCATAGCCTGTCATTGTTGCTACATCTGTTGATTCCTTACCTGCAATCCTAAATGCTTCGTATAGGATGCTAGTTTATCATCTGTGGCCCTGCATTCTTGTCCATCTGCATTGCTATACTAACGGGCCGTGATCACTCGGGAGGTGATCATGGGTATATACTATACATACATACATACTATACAGATGGTGACTCAAGTCGGGTCGGCTCGTAGAGTACCCGCGACTGGATCCTTGTGGTGGAGTGACAGGGCAGGTTGAGACCACCTAGGCGAGAGGTGGGCCTGGCCCTGGTTGGCGTCTGCGATTACTTCAAAATAACACGCTTAACGAGATCTTGGTATTTGATCTGAGTCTGGCCACTGGCCTATACGCAATAACCAACTACGCAGGAACAATTATGGGCACTCGACATCGTGGTATCAGCCGAAGCCTTATTGACATCAGCGACTGATCGGCGCGCGCCAGGTTGGACCGGAACACCTGCCCTTGTATAAGGGAGGCTAGGTCTGCTCACCGGCCGCGTACGCAACATGCAGGTGTGCAATGGGCGATGGGCCCAGACCCCTGTGCGCATAGGATTTAGACCGGTGTGCTGACCTCTCTGTTGTGCCTAGGTAGGGCGGCGACGTGTTGATCTTCCGAGGCCGTGCATGACCCAGGAAAGTGTGTCCAGCCAGAGGGATCGAGCGTGTTGGGAAATGTGGTGCACCCCTGGAGGGAAGTTTATCTATTCGAATAGTTGTGTCCCTCGGTAAAAGGATGACCCGGAGTTGTACCTTGACCTTATGAAAACTAGAACCAGATACTTAATAAAACACACCCAGACAAGTTCCAGAGACAACCCGGTGATCGCTTTTCCACACGGCGATGATTATGCTATGCGATGCTACTTGGAAGACTTCAATCTACTCTCTTCTACATGCTGCAAGACGGAGGCTGCCAGAAGCGTAGTCTTCGATAGGACTAGCTACCCCCCTCCTATTCTGGCATTCTGCAGTTCAGTCCATCGATATTGCCTCTTTACACATATACCCATGCATATGTAGTGTAGATCCTTGCTTGCAAGTACTTTGGATGAGTAGTCACGGTTGTTTTGCTCCCTCTTTTCCCCCTTTTTTCTCTTCTTCTCGGATGCCGCAACCAGATGTTGGAGCCCAGGAGCCAGACGCCCCCGTCGACAACGACTCCTACTACATTGGAGGTACCTACTACTACGAGTAGGACGCTGACGACGGCCATGAGTAGTTTAGGAGGATCCCAGGCAGGAGGCCTGCGCCTCTTTCGTTTTGTATCCCAGTTTGTGCTAGCCATCTTATGGCAACTTGTTTAACTTATGTCTGTACTCAGATATCGTTGCTTCCGCTGACTCGTTTTTGTTCGAGCACTTGTATTCGAGCCCTCGAGGCCCCTGGCTTGTAATATGATGCTTGTATGACTTATTTTACTTTTAGAGTTGTGTTGTGATGTCTTCCCGTGAGTCCCTGATCTTGATCGTATACATTTGCGTGCATGATTAGTGTACGATTGAATCGGGGGCATCACACGGTCTTTCAATGAGATTATAACTGTTGATTTGGTATAGACGACTTTGACGATCCGAATACAAAAGTGCACGACGTTGTGCCTTAGCAATCGCTAAACCAACTCCGAGAGGTTATTGACCATGCCGGAGCACGATCAATCTGACCATGAAGGTCTATTCCTGCAAGCAATCAAAGACAAAGCAAGAATATGAAAGCAATCTGAATATTGCGAATATGGATGAAGTATTGATAATGATGGGGATCCGAAAGTGGTTTTGGTCTGGTCGTTGGACACACACAAAGTACACGAAGTTGCGTTGGCTAACTTTAAACTAAACAAATCCCAATTTAAAAGCTACTTGATTGATCTACTTATATAGGAGCAAGGGGTGGCAGCCAAGGAGGTGGGAGGACATCCCAAGACATCCTAAAACCAACCCTAGGTCGTACAAAGCCCATGGGCCCAAGTGGAGGTGATGCAACACCTTTGGACTTGTAGTTTGACTCGGATTCTGCTGCAGCGTCAGATTGTTTTGTCAATATCTAGATGCTCCGGATAAATTTGAAGGTGAGACCAATTGGATTGGAAAGAGCACGAAATCTACTTTCCAACAAAAAAAGAATCACCCAATTCGGAGTCTAGATGAAGAGATCTTGGCGTTTTGAGTCAGGTATGTCTGTGAAGTCCGACTCTGATTCCGGAACATGAGAGATTTGGACTCTATCTTCTCTTGACCCAAAAGTGACGTGAGAGGACTTTTTGAACAACACCTAAACTTCTATTTTTCCCGTATCTTCATATGTGGATTGTACAAATGTCCCATACACCTACAATTAGACATGGCACAAAAGTCTGTGAAGTATTTTTGTCCTGGATAACATAAATAAATTATTGCATAGTTGCATTAATATCACCTAAAAAATATGCATGTGTGCAATATTTTTTGGTCGTATCCAAGGTATTCATGTCCTCATCACACGTCTTGGGTAAAGACATCAACGAACTCCTGCAAAATGTTAGTGATAGCAGGAGGTAAAGAGGAGGCACGTCCTCGAATGAAAATAATGCCTTTTTGCACATAAAAGCATAGCAAATAGATTTGCTGAAATCTAGATCATCCATATCAGATTTGGTGGTAAGTAAACATCCATTTTTTAATTTAATTTCAGAAGCAACACTAGATGGTTTATTATTAGGCTTCATTTGTTGCTCAAATTCTTTTGCCACAATCTGATTTCCACTCTTATTTTGCTCATGTCTTGTTTTACTAGCTCTATTAATATCATCTTTCAAAATATAATTTGGGGACATAGGAAGCAAAGTAATATGTTTATCCTTATGACCAAGAGCATACTGATTGTTTCTACCATGGTGTATAGAATTTTTATCGAATTGCCATGGTCTACCAAGTAATAAGGAACATGCTTGCATGGGTACCACGTCACAATCAACATAATCAACGTATGTAGAGATACTAAAATGCACACGAACAATACGTGTTACCTTAACCTTGCCGCTGTTGTTGAACCATTGGATGTGGTAAGGATGTGGATGTGGTCTTGTGATGAGAGATAGCTTCTACACCATCTCCCTGCTAGACAAGTTGTTGCGGCTCCCTCCATCTATGATGACTTGAACAAAACGTTCCTTCACAACTCCCTTTGTATGGAACAAATTGTGCCTCTGATTTTGCTTAGCTTGTGTGACCTGCACACTCAAAAGAAGTTGAGCAACTAAACTTTCATACCTATCAGCGTCTTCAGTAGCCATGTATTGCGTCTCATATTCAGAATCATCTCCACCATGTTCTTCACTTGTAATAAGAGCCAAAGTCTCCTCATCATAGTCACTAGCGGACTCAGACCCACCATCCTCAATAGCAATCATCACATGCTGAGATGTGCATTCTCTCGCATAATGACCTCTACCCTTGCAACGACGACAAATAATATCATGTGTTTGCCCTGTTGATGCAATGGATGAAGAAGAGCTCTATGCAGGGCCGGTAGGTGTGCTCTTGGCAGATAGTGGTGGTTGTGCCTGCTTTCTTGTATCATGGCTAGAGGTGGCAGTTGACGGAGGTGCCAGTGCAGTAGAACATGTGGAAGTAGAGGATGCATGCGGTGTCCATGATGAAGTTCGACCTGCAGAAAAGTTAGTCTGTGCCAATGCCTATCGATCCTGCACTTCACGTTCAGCTTTGCAAGCAAGATGGAATAAACGAGTGATATTATTATACTCCTTATACTCTAAAATGGTCTGAATCTCTCTATTTAATCCACCCATAAAACGTGCAAGCATAGCTTCGTTATCCTTAACAATACCACATCTAATCATGCCAGTTTGCAATTCCTTATAATGTTCCTCTACAAAAAAAATCCTTGTCTTAAACGCTGCAATTTCTGAAGTAATTCACGTTGATAATATGGTGGAACCCAGTGAGTCCACATAATAGTTTTCAAAGCAGCCCAAGTAGTTGGAATAGGATACAATCTACAATGTTCAGACCACCAAACATATGCAAAACTAGTGAAAGCACAAACAACGGCAGCAACACGTCTTTCCTCGGGATATTGTAAACATGTAAAACATTCTTCAGTTTCTAACTCCCAAGTAAGACATATATATATATATATATCAGGAAATATCTACCCTCGAATGGTGGAACATTCAGTTTTATTTAGGAAGATGGTCATGATCTCGTACCTGAGGTGGTGGTGCAGGCCTACTATTACGATTATTTGCATGTGGACGACCTAGTGGTGGTGCTGGTGGTTGCATGCAGTTCTGATTTTGATCAACCTCATCCTCGTAATCGCCCGTGTGATCGTCCTCCTCCTCCTCAGCAGCAACAGGAGCCATAGAAGCATCAACAGCAGTAGCAGCGGCACCAGCAATTTGGCCATGCTTAAGAGGAACACGGCTCGCTCGGCGGAGGATTGTATCGCGACGTGGAGGTGGTTGTTATTGTTGTTGCAATGGTACAATAGAGGCAGTAGGTGGAGGTAGACGCGCAAGCACTTCAGCGAACTTGGCATCCAACTTGGTGTCAATTGTCTTCTCAATGTCATCTATCCTCGCTAGTGCCTTGCCAAAACTGGTCATCACATCTTCCACCTGTTCACCCAACATTTGCTGGAATTTAACATGTAACTCCTTATTCGTCATGTTCTCCCATTCTACCTCGTCGGCTTGTGATCCTGGCACGATCAACCTGACCACTAGGATCTATTTCCTGCAAGCAAATGAAGAACAAGTAAGAAACTGAGATTGCAATCTGGATATTGCAAATATAAGATGAAAGATTAATTGATCAAGGTGGGGTTCTATGACGTCTTGGTCTGGTCGTTGAACACAAACGAAGTACGCGAAGTTGCAGCTATCACGAAATTTTAATCTAAATAAAAATCCAAAGTCTAAACGGCACCCTATAAGAACTGTATATATGGAGGAGAGGTGGGAATTCCATGGCCCTTGGACGAGGGGGTCCAAAACCAACCCTAACTCTTATTTCCCCACACATTCAGACTCTAAAAACAGCCTATACTCAACTATTTTGAAATTTCATGGGTCTGGCCCAATAATAAAGCAACACGGCACCTATAATAGCCTCTGGACGAAATTTAGGAAGTGGCATCTTGTATATTTCGTCCAAGCCTTCATGCTCTCATTATGGTGGCTTCAAAGTCCTGAAATCATCACTGGAAACTCCATTCTTGTTCATCTCCATGCTTGAACTTGCTCCAAGGTTCATCCTTCTTGTCCAAGCTAAGCCCTTCATTTGTAAGCAAAACAAATGTATCCAATTTAGGCAGCATCATATTCTTATGAACATTATATTTGTTACCAAGAAAGGAAAGTATGTGGTAATTTAATTGGTGTGCGCGAGCTCTAGTAATTGGTCCAGTATGTATAGCAGCTGGGGTCATGGGTGTAACAATGGTATTGATGTCCTCATTATTTGTAGTTTGCAACTTTGTGACCATTTGGACATAACGCGCAAGCTTATGTATCTTGCATTTGCCTCATCTCTTTTTTCATGAATATGCAAGATATGTATCATTCCATTGATAGGTAGAAAGCAAGAGTGTCAGGATTACAAGGGTAGCACCTAACCACGTACACAAAGTTGGCGTGGAAAGGTGGTACATGAGAAGGACAAAATGGGGATGCTTAGCCCCAATCTATCTAGGCATCAAGTTGGCAAAAAATTCGCGATGTCCTTGGCCCCGACAGTAGCCCACGCCCGAGCATCGTCCTTGATGACTTGAATAAGATGCATGGTAGAGGGATGAGCATGGTCGAAGATGCAAGCATTGTGGTGATGCCATACGGACCAGGCCATGAGAGGGCAAGGGAGGCGAGCCCTTTCCGCATGACCGTTGGAATATGTCTAGTGGCATCGGCCCACCATTCCTGGAAGCAATCATCGGTGGCCGGAGGGGGGATCGGCAGACGGCACCAGGCGAAGATCTCATGCCAGATGATCCGGGAAAATGGGCATTGAAGAAGAAGGTGGTCTAGGGTTTCTAGCACTTGGTAACAGAAGATGCAACGCTCATCATTCGGCAGGCCATGGCGCACAAGGCGGGCCACGAACCAGCAACGACCTTGGCCAGCGAGCCACGCAAAGACACAGATCCACAGGGGAGCCCACGTGCGCCAGATGAGCTTTCAGCGGGACACGATACTAGAGCCAGCGAACATTGCACGGTAGCAAGAACTCGCAGTGCAGACACCCGAATCAGTCCACTTCCAGCGCAACACGTCCGGGTCGGGGGATAGAGTGACAAGCTGCAGAGCACGCCAAAGCTCAACGTACTGAACCATCACAGCAGGACCTAAGGCGCCCTGTATATCTCCCACCCAGGCCCTATTGTGGAGGCCCTGGACAACGGTCGTCGATTGTCTCCAGCGCTTGGAGACTAAAGCAAGCACGGCCGACACCAACTTGCTAACCGAGTGACCCGAGATCCAACGGTCCTTCCAGAAAAAGCAGGAGGTCCCATCTCCTAGAATCCAGAATGTGGAAGCATCAAAAATGGCCTGGACCTCGGCATCGAAGGGCAAGTGAAGGTCTCACCAGGGACGGGAGAGATCAGTGGCCTGAAGCGGTAACCATCTAGTGCGAAGAGCCACACAGATGCATTGCAGATCTCGGATGCCCAACCCTCCAAGCTCGAGGGGGCGGCAAACCATCTGCCAACTGACTAGGCAGCGTCCGCCGGAGGCATCACCCTTGCATGCCAGAGGAAGTCGCGCATGATTCCATTGATCTTGTTGAGGATAGCGGGTCGGAGCGCCAGGGCCATAAGCAGGTGGATGGGCATGGCAGCAAGCACGTTACGCACCAGAGCCAATCTCTCCCCTCACGAGAGGAGGGATGCTCTCCAAGTTGGCAGCTTGCATGCCATGCACTCCACCAAAGGCATGAGAGCCATAGAGGAAAATTTTCGGGTCGAGAGGGGGATACCGAGGTAAGTGATAGGGAAGTGCGTGATCGGGCAGGACAACGTGCCCTTAATCAGCAATGTCTACTCGGCCGTGCAATGGATCGGTGTGGCGGAGCATTTTCGGAAGTTGGTGTGCAGTACGGTCGCGGCCTCGAAGTCCCGGAGTAGCTCGCGGATGACCTCAAGCTTGTGAGGGTCCGGGTGGCAGAAGATAACCACGTCATCAGCATGCAGGGAGATGCTCGAGGCCATCCGACGCTCAGTGAGGCGGCGCAGCACTCCAGTTCTGATGGCGTGCTAGAGGAGGGAGTTGAGCGCGTCGATGACCAGGGTGAAAAGCATGGGAGAGACGGGGTCGCCTTGCTGGAGTCGTTTCTCGTGGCAGATGGGGGGTTGCCATTGATGAGAATACGCGTCTTGGCCTTGGAGAGGAGGATGAAGATCCACTCGCGCCACCTTGGGCCAAAGCCAAGGTGCCCGAGGAGCTACAGGAGGAATGGCCACGAAACAGAGTCGAAGGCGCAAGCGATGTCTAGCTTGAGAAGGATGCGAGGGGCCCTCATGTTGTGCAGCTGGCGGGCGGTCTGCTGCACCGGGATGAAGTTGTCATGAATACAGCGGCCAGCAACGAACGCGCTCTGGTTGGATGACACCATGGTCCCAAGGCGGGGAGCGAGCCTGAGTGACAACACATTGGCGAAAAGCTTGGCTAGGAGGTGAATCACGCTGATGGGCCTGTAGTCTGCAAGAGTGATGGCGTCGGGATTCTTCGGGAGGAGGGTGACAAGCGCTTCGTTGAGCTTCTGAAAAACCAAGCCATTCAGGTGGTAAAGCTTGTCAAAAGCGTCGCAGATGTCGTGCTTGACAATGTCCCAGCAAGCATGCAGGAACTCTGAGGTGAAGCTATCCGAACCCGGAGCCTTGCCTGAAGGGAGCAATTTAACTGTCTCCCAGATCTCGTCCTCAGAGAAGGGGATCTCTAGCTCCGAGAGATCAAAGAAGTGATCATCGAAAGCTTCGAGAGCTAGGGTGATGTGGCGCTCGTTCGCGGAGCCTAAGATGCCAGCAAAGTGCTGGAACGCGGCTTCGGCCATCCCCGCCTCATCGGAGATCATCGTATCACTGATGCTCAGGTGCAGGATGTGGTTCTTCTATTTGCGCTGGGAGGCATGGATCTTGAGGAAGGTGGAGTTAGTATCGCCTTCCCGAAGCCAGGAGAGGTGCACGCACTGGTGGGCAATCGATCTTTCCAGAGACGCAAGACCATGGTACTTCAGCTTTAGGTTTCGGCGCAACCAGGCCTCCGAAGGGGAGAGGGGGTGTGAGTCTTGTGCCGCATCGAGGCGAGCAATCAGCTCCCGCACCACCATGAGCTGAAGGGAGATGTTGCCAATGCAGCGTACACTCCAACTCTGGAGCCGACGGGCTGTGAGCTTGAGGCACTGGTAAATCCTCTTGAATGGGTCGGGGTCCGAAGGTTCGCAGTTCCAGGCGGCGTCGACAATGTCATGGAAGCCCTCGAGCTGGATCCAAAACCGCTCAAAGTGTAATTGCTTGGAGCTGCCTGGACGCCTCGAGCAATCAAGGAGGAGAGGGTGTGGTCAGAAGCAGCCGAGGCAAGGCAGCTGAGAAGGCAATGCGGCTAGGAGTCCTCCCAGCTAGGAGTGTAGAGAACTCTATCATTCCTCACAAGGGTGGGGTTCTCTTCCTCGTTGGACCAGGTATACTGACG
This sequence comes from Aegilops speltoides, assembly GCA_021437245.1. NCBI lineage: Eukaryota > Viridiplantae > Streptophyta > Magnoliopsida > Poales > Poaceae > Aegilops > Aegilops speltoides. Next base: position 206,862,519 of record CM038141.1, read on the forward strand.
ACCATGGAGGTATATGTCACGCAACGAAACGGTGACTCATAGACCGGTGATGCAAACGCCCGTTGTTCTTGTCAGCAGAGTAAGGGATCATGTTGAAATTGTTGGAAATATGCCCTAGAGGCAATAATAAAATGATTATTATTATATTTCCTTGTTCATGATAATTGTCTATTGTTCATGCTATAATTATATTAACTGGAAACCGTAATACATGTGTGAATACATAGACCACAACATGTCCCTAGTGAGCCTCTAGTTGACTAGCTCGTTGATCAATAGATGGTTATGGTTTCCTGACCATGGACATTGGATGTCATTGATAACGGGATCACATCATTAGGAGAATGATGTGATGGACTAGACCCAATCCTAAATGTAGCACAAGATCGTGTAGTTTGTTTGCTAAAAGCTTTTCTAATGTCAAGTATCATTTCCTTAGACCATGAGATTGTGTAACTCCCAGATACCGTAGGAATGCTTTGGGTGTGCCAAACGTCACAACGTAACTGGGTGGCTATAAAGGTGCACTACAGGTATCTCCAAAAGTGTCTATTGGGTTGGCACGAATCGAGACTGGGATTTGTCACTCCGTGTGACGGAGAGGTATCTCTGGGCCCACTCGGTAATGCATCATCATAATGAGCTCAATGTGACTAAGTCGTTAGTCATGGGATCATGCATTACGGAATGAGTAAAGTGACTTGCCGGTAACGAGATTGAACGAGGTATTGGGATACCGACGATCGAATCTCGGGCAAGTAACTTACCAATTGACAAAGGGAATTGTATACGGGATTGCTTGAATCCTTGACATCGTGGTTCATCCGATGAGATCATCGTGGAACATGTGGGAGCCAACATGGGTATCCAGATCCCGCTATTGGTTATTGGCCAGAGAGCTGTCTCGGTCATGTCTGCATGATTCCCGAACCCGTAGGGTCTACACACTTAAGGTTCGGTGGCGCTAGAGTTGTTATGGGAATTAGTGTGCAGTTACGAATGTTGTTCGGAGTCCCGGATGAGATCCCGGACGTCACGAGGAGTTCCTGAATGGTCCGGAGGTAAAGATTTATATATGGGAAGTCCTATTTTTGCCACCGGAAAATGTTCGGGATTTTTCGGTATTGTACCGGGAAGGTTCTAGAAGGTTCCGGAGTGGGGCCCACCTGCAAGGGGGGACCCACATGAACGTGGGTAGTGGGGGCAAGTCCCCACACCCCTGGTCAAGGCACACAAAGATCCCCCCTTAGAAGGAATAAGATCATATCCCGAAGGGGTAAGATCAAGATCCCTAAAAAGGGGGATAACAATCGGTTGGGAAGGAAATGATGGGATTTCTTTCCTCCCACCTTTGCCAACACCCCAATGGACTTGGAGGGCAAGAAACCAGCCCCCTCCACCCCTATATATAGTGGGGAGGCGCATGGGAGCTTCACCCTTCCCCTGGCGCAGCCCTCTCCCTCCCCAACAACTCCTCCTCCATAGTAATGCTTAGCGAAGCTCTGCCGGAGAACTGCAAGCTCCACCACCATGCCGTCGTGCTGCCGGAGCTCTCCCTCAACTTCTCCTCTCCCCTTGCTGGATCAACAAGGAGGAGACGTCCCCGGTCTGTACGTGTGTTGAACGCGGAGGCACCGTTGTTCGGTGCTTAGATCAGATTCGGCCGCGATCTGAATCGCTTAGTGAATGACTCCACCGACCGCGTTCTTGCAACGCTTCCGCATCGCGATCTTCAAGGGTATGAAGATGCACTCCCCTCTCTCTCATTTCTAGTTACTCCATAGATTGATCTTTGTGATGCGTAGAAAATTTTGAATTTTTGCTACGTTCCCCAACAGTGGCATCATGAGCTAGGTCTATTGCGTAGATTCTATGTATGAGTAGAACACAAGTAGTTGTGGGCGTTGGTTTGTTCAATTTGCTTGCCGTTACTAGTCCTATCTTGATTCGGCGGCTTCGTGGGATGAAGCGGCCCGGACCGACCTTACACGTACGCTTACGTGAGGCAGGTTCCATCGACTGACATGCACTTGTTGCATTAAGGTGGCTAGCGGGTGCCAGTCTCTCCCACTTTAATCGGATCAGATTTGATGAAAAGGGTCCTTATGAAGGGTAAATAGCAATTGGCATATCACCGTTGTGGCTTTTGCGTAGGTAAGAAACGTTCTTGCTAGAAACCCATAGCAGCCACGTAAAACATGCAACAACAATTAGAGGACGTCTAACTTGTTTTTGCAGGGTTTGCTATGTGATGTGATATGGCCAAAAGAATGTGATGAATGATATATGTGATGTATGAGTTTGATCATGTTCTTGTAATAGGAATCACGACTTGCATGTCGATGAGTATGACAACCGGCAGGAGCCATAGGAGTTGTCTTAATTTATTGTATGACCTGCGTGTCATTGAAAACGCCATGTAATTACTTTACTTTATTGCTAAACCATTAGCCATAGTAGTAGAAGTAATAGTTGGCGAGACAACTTCATGAAGACAAAATGATGGAGATCATGATGATGGATATCATGGTGTCATGCCGGTGACGAAGGTGATCATGTCATGCCTCAAGATGGAGATCAAAGGCGCAAGATGATATTGGCCATATCATGTCACTTTATGATTTGCATGTGATGTTTTTCATGTTTACATCTTATTTGCTTAGAACAACGGTAGCATAAATAAGATGATCCCTCATTAAAATTTCTAGAAAGTGTTCTCCCTAACTGTGCACCATTGCGAAAGTGCGTTGTTTCGAATCACCACGTGATAATCCGGTGTGATAGATTCTAACGTTCACATACAACTGGTGTAAGCCAAATTTACACACGCAAAACACTTAGGTTGACTTGACGAGCCTAGCATGTACAGACATGGCCTCGGAACACAAGAGACTGAAAGGTCGAACATGAGTCGTATAGTAGTTACGATCAACATGGAGATGTTCACCGATGATGACTAGTCCGTCTCACGTGATGATCGGACAGGGACTAGTTGACTCAGATCATGTATCACTTAGATGACTAGAGGGATGTCTATCTGAGTGGGAGTTCATTAGATAACTTAATTATCACAAACATAGTCAAAAGGACTTTGCAAATTATGTCGTAGCCTGCGCTTTAGTTCTATTGTTTAAGATATGTTCCTAGAGAAAATTTTAGTTGAAAGTTGAGAGTAGCAATTATGCGGACTGGGTCCATATACTTAGGATTGTCCTCATTGCTGCACAGAAGGCTTATGTCCTTAATGCACCGCTCGGTGTGCTGAACCTCGAGCGTCGTTTGTGGATGTTGCGAACATCTGACATACACGTTTTGATGACTACATGATAGTTCAGTGCGTAATGTTAAATGGTTTAGAATTGAGGCAGCGAAGACATTTTTTGAAATGTCGCAGAACATATGAGATGTTCCAAGAGCTGAAATTAGGATTTCAGGCTCGTGCCCACGTCAAGAGGTATGAGACCTCCGACAAGTTTCTTAACCTGCAAACTAAGGGAAAAAAGCTCAATCATTGAGCATGTGCTCAGATTGTCTGAGTACTACAATCACTTGAATCGAGTGGGAGTTAATCTTCCAGATGAGATAGTGATGGTTCTCCATAGTCACTGCTACCAAGCTATTAGAGCTTCGTGATGAACTATAACATATCAGGGATAGACATGATGATCCTTGAGCAATTCGCGATTTTTGACACCGCGAAAGTAGAAATCGAGTGGGAGCATCAATTGTTGATGGTTAGTAAAAGCACTAGTTTCAAGAAGGGCAAGGGCAAGAAGGGATACTTCATGAGATGACAAATCAGTTGCTGCTCTAGTGAAGAAACCCAGGGTTGAACCCAAACCCGAGACTAAGTGCTTCTGCAAGGTTGACAAAAGTATATTGGATATACATTGTATTAAATGTGTACTTTACTAGTACTCCTAGCAGCACCAGGGTATTAGATACCGGTTCGGTTGCTAAGTGTTAGTCACTCGAAATAAAAGAGCTACGGAATAAACGGAGACTAGCTAAAGGTGAGATGACGATGTGTGTTGGAAGTGTTTCCAAGGTTGATGTGATCAAGCATCACCTGCTCCCTCTACCATCAAGATTGGAGTTAAACCTAAATAATTGTTATTTGGTGTTTGCGTTGAGCATAAACATGATTGGATTATGTTTATCGCAATACGGTTATTCATTTATGGAGAATAATGGTTACTCTGTTTATTTAAATAATACCTTCGACAGTCTTGCACCTAAAATGAATGGTTTATTGAATCTCGATCGTAGTGATTCATGTTCGTGCCAAAAGATATAAGATAGTAATGATAGTACCACATACTTGCGGCACTGCCACTTAAGTCATCTTGGTATAAAACGCATGAAGAAGCTCCATATTGATGGACCTTTGGACTCACTCGTTTTTGAAAAGATTGTGACATGCGAACCATGTCTATTGGTATATACGCATGAAGAAACTCCATGCAGATGGATTGTTTGGACTCACTTGTTTTTGAATCACTTGAGACATGCAAACATACCACATGGGCAAGATGACTGAAAGGCCCCGGTTTCAGTAAGATGGAATAAGAAAGCAACTTGTTGGAAGTAATACATTTTGATGTGTGCAATCCAATGAGTGTTGAGGCATGCAGTGAATATCGTTATGTTCTTACTTCACAGATTATTTGAGTAAATGCTGAGTATATTTACTTGATGAAACACAAGTCTAAATTATTGAAAGGTTCAAGTAATTTCAGAGTGAAGTTGAAGATCATCGTGACAAGAGGATGTAATGTCTATGATATGATCATAGAAATAAATATCTGAGTTGCGAGTTTGGCACACAATTAAGACATTGTGGAAATTGTTTCACAATTAATACCGCCTGGAACACAGTAGTGTGATGGTGTGTCCGAACATCATAACTGCACCCTATTGCATATGGTGTATACCATGATGTCTCTTATCGAATTACTACTATCGTTTATAGGTTAGGCATTAGAGACAACCGCATTCACTTTAAATAGGGTACCACGCAATTCCGTTGAGACGACACCGTATGAACTATGGTTTGGAGAAATCTAAGTTGTCGTTTCTTAAACGTTTGGGGCTGCGACGCTTATGTTTCAGGCTAATAAGCTCGAACCCAAAGCGGATAAATGCGTCTTCATAGTACACCCAAAACAGTTGGGTATACCTCCTATTTCAGATCCGGAAGCAAAAGTGATTGTTTCTAGAAACGGGTCCTTTCTCGAGGAAAAGTTTCTCTTGAAAGAATTGAGTAGGAGGATGGTGGAGACTTGATGAGGTTATTGAACCATCACTTCAACTAGTGTGTAGCAGGGCACATGAAGTTATTCCTATGGCGCCTACACCAATTGAAGTGGAAGATGATGATAGTGATCATGAAACTTCGGATCAAGTCACTACCAAACCTCGTAGGTCGATAAGGATGTGTACTACTTCAGAGTGGTACTTAATCCTGTCTTGGAAGTCATGTTGCTAGACAACAATGAACCTACGAGCTATGGAGAAGCGATGGTGGGCCCGGATTCCTGCGAATGGCTCGAGACCATATAATCCGAGAGAGGATCCATGTATGAAAACAAAGTATAGACTTTGGAAGAACTACTCGATGGTCGTAAGGCGGTTGAGTATAGATGGATTTTAAAAGGAAGACAGACAATGATGGTAAGTGTCACCATTAAGAAAGCTCGACTTGTCGATAAGATGTTTTCTGACAAGTTCAAGGAGTTGACTACGCTGAGACTTTCTCACTCGTAGCGATGCTAAGAGTCTGTTGGAATTATATTAGCAGTTACTGCATTATTTATGAAATCTTGCAGATAGGATGTCAAAATATTGTTTCCTCGACGATTTTCTTGCGGAAAGGTTGTATGTGATACAACGAGAAGGTTTTGTCAATCCTGAAAGATGCTAACAAATATGCAAAGCTCCAGTAATCCTTCTAAGGACTGGAGTAAGCACCTCGGAGATGGAATATACGCTTTGATGAGATGATCAAAGATTTTGGGTTTATACAAAGTTTATGAGAAACTTGTATTTCCAAAGAAGTGAGTGGGAGCACTATAGAATTTCTGATGAGTATATGTCGTTAACATATTGTTGATCAGAAATGCTGTAGAATTTCTGGAAATCATATATGGTTATTTGAAAAGTGTTTTTCAATGGAAAACCTGGATAAAGCTACTTGAACATTGAGCATCAAGATCTATAAGGATAGATCAAAATCGCTTGATAGTACTTTCAAATGAGTACGCACCGTGACAAGATTTTGAAGAAGTTCAAAATAAATCGGCAAAGAAGGAGTTCTTGGCTGCGTTATAAGGTCTGAATATTGAGTAAGACTCGAGACCTGACCATGGCAGAAGAGAGAGAAAGGACAAAGGTCGTCCCCTATGCTTTAGACACAGGCTCCACAATATGTTATGCTGTGTACCGCACCTGAAGTGTGCCTTGCCATGAGTCAGTCAAGGGGTACAAGTGTGATCCAAGAATGGATCACAGCACAGCGGTCAAGGTTATCCTTAGTAACTAGTGGAGTAAGGAATTTTCTTGATAATGGAGGTGGTAAAAGAGTTCGTCGTAAATGGTTACGCCGATGCAAACTTTAACACTAATCCGAATGACTCTGAGTAGTAAACCGGATTCGTATAGTAGAGCAGTTATTTGGAATAGTTCCAAATAGCACGTGGTAGCTGCATCTAGGAGATGACATAGATATTTGTAAAGCACACAAGGGTCTGAAAGGTTCAGACCCATTGACTAATAACCTCTCTCACAAGCGAGATATGATCAAACCCCATGGGTGTTGGATTCATTACGATCACATAGTGATGTGAACTAGATTATTGACTCTAGTGCAAGTGGGAGACTATTGGAAATATGCCCTAGAGGCAATAATAAAATGATTATTATTATATTTCCTTGTTCATGGTAATTGTCTATTGTTCATTGTCGGTGTCAAAACCGGCGGATCTCGGGTAGGGGGTCCCGAACTGTGCGTCTAGGCGGATGGTAACAGGAAACGAGGGACACAATGTTTTTACCCAGGTTCAGGCTCTCTCGATGGAGGTAATACCCTACGTCCTTCTTGATTAATATTGATGATATGGGTAGTACAAGAGTAGATCTACCACAAGATCAAGGAGGCTAAACCCTAGAAGCTAGCCTATGGTTTGATTGTTGAGATGTAATGTTGTGTCCTACGGACTAAAGCCCTCCGGTTTATATAGACACCGGAGAGGCTAGGGTTACACAGATTCGGTTACAATGGTAGGAGATCTACATATCCGTATTGCCAAGCTTGCCTTCCACGCCAAGTAAAGTACCTTCCGGACACGAGCCGAATCTTCAATCTTCTATCTTCGTAGTCCGGGAGTCCGCGGATATCGATAGTCCGCTATCCGGACACCCCTAGTCCAGACTCCTCAAGAGCCCTGAACCAGTCTTCAATGGCGATAAGTCCGGCGTGTATAATGTTCGGCATTGCAAGGCGGGTTCCTCTCTTGAATAATCCGGAGAAGATAATGAACACCAGGATAGTGTCCGGCTCTGCAAAATAATTTCCATATTCCAAACGTAGAGAGAATAAAACATATGCACCGATCCAATCTGCTGACGTATTATGCGGCATGACATCACACCAGCACCAAGCCCTTGTTTGAATTACTGTACCACTTCGGCACGTTTTAGCGAAGCGGTTTCCTTGGCACGTCCTGTCGAAGCAGAGATCGTGTTCCCCTTTTTCCGGATTCTCATCAATACGTGTGGTAGAACCCAACCGCGCCATTGATGGTGGCGCGTGGGAGATAAGCGAGTTTTACCAGCCGGTGAGGGACGATAGTTTTGTCCGCCTATATATAAGGGATAAGGATTTACCTTCTCACCTACGCCTTCTTCCTCCTTTGCTCATCCATCCCTGCGAACCCAAGCTCCAACGCTCAAGCTCACGCATTCCGCCTCGACCCTTCTCCGAACATGTCCGGAGGGGGAGGCAAGTGGATGGCCTCCACCGCCAAGGAGGAGGACATCACCAAGCTGCGCGACGCCGGATACCTTTCCGGAGACATCGCGCATCGGCTGCCCGACGCGGGGCAGCTCGTTACCCCAGTGACCTCACGAGAGGTTGTTTTCCTTCCCCACTTCCTCCGCGGACTGGGCTTTCCGCCCATCCATTCGTCCGGGATCATGTTTTACTACGGCCTAGATTTCCACGATCTGGCGCCAACTTCGCCCTCAACATCTCGGCGTTTATCATCGTGTGCGAGGCCTTTCTCGCATCCGCCCCACTTCGCTGTGGCTCAAGACCTTCAATGTCAAGCGAAGGTTGTGAAGGGGCGCAAGCGAATGCGGAGGCGCTATGTTGGGCAGTTGCCCAACGCCCCTTGGCTAGAAGGGACCTTCGTGGACTCCGCCAAGGGGTGGCAATCGGGGTGGTTCTATATCACCGAGCCGCGCAAGCCTACATGGGCGGCGGCCCCCGAATTTAGATCTGGAATCCCTACGCAGCTCACCTCCTGGAAAGAGAAGGGCTTGCAGTGGGGTGACCCGATGGAGGTGACGGGACTTCGAACCTGCATCAAGAAGCTGGTGAGCAATGGGCTTCGGCTCGTCGACATGGTCCAGGTCATGCTCCTCCGGCGGATTCTCCCATGCCAAGAAAGGGCATTTAATCTGTGGGAGTTTAATCCAGAACAGCACCAGACGTTAAGCGGGCTCTTCGATACAATGTACGAAGGTGCCTGGAGGGTGCTGTTCAAGAGCGCTGATGCGCCCGCATCCGCGACTGAAGACCGCGGATTTAGCTTGCAGTCTCTGACTGACGGGGTAAGTGATTCGACCCCATTAGAGGACACTTGTAGTAATTAGATTGACTCTAGCGAGGTTTTTAATCTGCCTCTTCCTTTGACAGGAATGGATGGAGAAGGCCGAGCTGCTTATCAGTCCGGCTCCCATGCCGAAGAACCAGATGGATGCCCATTTAGCAAGGTTGCTGGTTCCGGCACCGTGACGTGGTGCCGAGAAGAAGGCCAAGAAGGTGGCCGGGGACTCGAAAGAGTTCCCGCAATCAAGCGCCCGACGATGACGACGAGGACTCTCTCCCGGGCGAGGAGGAGGAGGAGGAGTACTCTCTCCGAAGGAGGAGAGAAGAAGAGGAAGGCCTCCCCAATCGGGCGGCGAAGGACCAAGAGGGGAAAACTATCCCCGGACGGTTCGCCAACATCGGTGTTGGCGAGGAAGAGTGGCCTCAAGGGCCCGGCGTCCGCAAGATCGTAAGTATCCGGATCATTCATATGCCGATTATAGTATGTCACGCAGTGTCCTTCTAATGCCGCATTGTTTCCTTAGTCCGCCGGTGACGACTTTCCCGACTTCGATGAGCGGGTCGTTGGCGCCGTTGGATGTAAATTCCATCCCGACCTTTCTACCCCACACGCCGAGGACGACGAGGCGGAATCCTGAGGGGACGCGCCAGAGGAGGCTCCGGGGCGCCGCCGAGCAGCCCCGGACTTTGTGCGGACTCTACTCGAACCCGTCGCGTTCCGTGGTCCGGCAAGCAGCCCTCGAAGAGGGGCAGATCGGATGCCGGCGGCCTCCGCCCAACCGAGGCACCGGACAACCGGAGGCGCCAAAGGCGCCCATCGAAGAACACCGCACTCTCATGAGTGCGGTGATTGAGAAGGTCCAGCTCGCCAAGGGCGGGCTGACCGAAGCTCGCAACAGCCTTCTAGCAGGCTTTGAGGTAAGAAGGTTAAAATTAAGTAATATAATACCGCATAGACAGAGTTCTCGATGCTTAGTCCGTGTTCGGAAAGAAAAGCGGACTAAGGATCTTTAACAAGATATACGCAGGTTTCTAAAATATGTCAATATGGGTTTGCAGGCTGCGCTGTTGACCTCTGCCGCATTAACAGCGGAGGTCGAGGCGCTGAAGAAGGACCTTGAGCGGTCGGAGCAAGAGCTCGACCATGCCAAGAGGCAGCTCAAGGAAAAAGAAAGTGAATAACACCACTTTAAATATGCACCTTACAGAAAAGGGTTTTGGTTGCAAACAAGATTAACAAGGATAATATAAAGGCGTCAGGGGCCACTAACGAGGTGGCAGCCTCGAAGGATGCCGTGTCCGTGGCGAGCGAACGCATGCGCCACGTAACGGATCGAGCGAGAAAAGCAAGCGGCGCTGGTGGCGGAAGTTCGGCAAGAGCTCTAGGCTCTCATGAAAAAGCATGAGAGTTTGGAGCGTGACTCCAAGACTCGAGAGTCCGAGCTTGCCTCGGCTCTCGATAGGGCCGAGTCCGCCAAGGCCGAGGCCCAGAGGGCCCATATGGAAATAGAGGACATGAAGAAGATAGCAGCGGGTAAGGCGTTTTTCATGCAGAGCAAGCATGTTAATGTAAATTACCGGATACTTACCCAATTCGAGCTCTCCAGGGCATTTGCAGATCTGCGCCAGAGTCGCCTCGATGCCGCTGCATTCTATCGTGGCGAGGAGGGGAGCTCAACGGAGAAGGTCTTCTGGTCTCAGTACGCTGAGGCCGGCCATCCGGTGCCCCCAAGCGACCAGCTGAAGCAGCTGGTCGAACTCCACAAGGTAGCTGAGGAGGCCATGAAGGGCCTCACAGTCCGGCTGTGGCCCGGGCAGGCCATGCCTGGCAGCTACTTTGGCCTAGTGCGGCGGCTAGTTGATGCATGCCCGAGGCTGGATGTGATCAAGCGATCCGCCTGCATTGAAGGCGCTCGTCGAGCCCTTGCCCGCATAAAGGTGCAATGGGGCAAGCTGGATGCGGAGAAGCTTCTCACGGATCCGCCGCCGGGCAAGGAGCACCGTACGCCGGAGCGATATTATAAAGTTGTCCTGAAGGGAGCCCGCGATATCGCGGATGAGTGCCCCCTTAATGTAATCCTTGAGTGAACTCGCTGTGTGTTTATCCTGTGCGCCGAAAACTTCGTTTATATGCGCCATGAGCAACGCTTTGTTGAATTTAAAATATTAGCTTCAGGCGGCCGCTTGTTAAATCGAGAGATGGCAAGTCGTTGGCTTCAGCCCCAAGCCACGAAAGTGCTGGGGTGTTCGTGATAAACTTGAGCACTCTTGTTCCCATCTTTGGGTCCATCTAGGAGGCGCCAACACGACGAACAAGGCGACCGGACTTATAATGCTTGAACACTCTCACTTAGCCATAGAATTCTATAATTTTAAATTTCGCGAAGAACCGGTATTCGAAGACCGAATCCGGGCGCTATCCACGCCTTCGGGAGATCATCCGAACTTCGTCAAGCGGCATGAGTCTTTAGGGACCGAAAAGACCTCTCGAACAGCGACCAGCCTCGCCTTATCATGCCGCCGTTTTAGCTTTCCACTAAGGCGTTAACCCGCTCAACCGGGCGCAATCGCAGTGGTTCTCCTAGTGCTACCTTAGCCGACGGAACGGAACGTAAGGTACCAAAACATAGGGGCCGGGCAAACCCAACTATTGACCCAAGACATGATTCGGAGCTGATTCATATAATGCTATAAGTTCGGGGTGCCGCACTTGTGAAAGTGTTCGGACTTAATCACACCATAGCATGAGGAACAGAAGCCCCTGGTGTATTCGGCCGTACCAAAGTATACGGGTGCAAGATGTCATATGATGAACACATGTAAAAGATAACGCAATTGCAATGAAAAAGTAATGTACTTGAAAGAAGGGAATGCTGCGTTATTTATGAAAGAAGGTCTGCTAATACAGCAGACTGATACAAATAGTGCGGTAAGCAAGGGATTCGGACTAAATTAACATGTCCCCCTCCAGGGATAAGCTGCAGACTTGGTGTATGTAATAGAATTTAATGCTCATAACGGAGACCACCTGAGTGTTCGTCGCAGCCTTCTTTAATCCCTGACTGTTGTATCGTGAGTTCGGCAGGTTCGCCGTCGGGCAGGGCCTCTGTTTGGTAGAGTCCTGTATATATATAAAAAGAAAAGATAAAAAATAAAACCAAGGGGGGCGCTAGCACGAGCCCCTGGTGTGGTCGAGCCGCACTCTTGAATCCTTGAGGTTAAGCCCCTCCCCTGCGCCCATGGTATCTCCAAAGCATAATGATGTACGCGGAGTGTTATTCTAGTGATCATGCGCGGGCGGGGGTTGGGGCCGCATTGCTACGGGTGCTCTGATCGCGCCAGGTGGTCTTGGTTGTTGTTGCTCCGGGCGCGTTTTAATGTGTCCGGCTTTTTAGTTGCCGGACTAGAGAATTGCCGTAGAAGGCTGCTCAGATTTCCGCCGCGAGAGCATTGATGTTCCTCCGTTCGAGGAGCGCCCCGTATTCCCATTGACCGTAATGACTCCACGAGGGCCCGCATCTTGAGCTTTAGGTATGCATAATGCGGCACCGCGCTGAATTTTGCAACGCGCACGTGCGTCGAGGCAGGCATGATAGCCGCTACGGAATGGGACTATATCGAAGATTAACTCTTCGCTTCGAAATTATCCGGGATCCGAAGACCACTTCGGTGTGAGAGCCTGTCATAGTTGGCTTCCACTCCTGGATGACACCTTTAAAGGTTGTCTTAGTAGGTTTGATCCTGGATGGGTCTATGCCCATTTTGCGACCGTGTCCCGATAAAGCAGGTTCAGGTTGCTACCGCCGTCCATCGACTCTTGTGAGGTGAAATCCATCGACGATTGGGTCTAGGACCACGCGCGAATCCGCCATGGCGTATGCTAGTCGGATGGTCTCGTCGATCGAAAGTGATCGGACAGAGGACCATGGATTGAACTTGGGCGATCGCTCCATCGCATAGACGCCCCGTAGTGCGTGCTTCCTCTCCTCTTGGGTATATGGGTCGCGTAAATCATATTCACCGTCCGCGCTTGCGGGGAAACCCTTCGCCCTCTGTTGTTCGGGCGGCGAGTCTCTTCCTCGCTGCCGCTATTTAGCCCCTTGTCATTGCGTTCGCAATTAACTTGCCAGCCTGCCTGAACACCCAACAATCTCTATTGGTGTGATTAGCTGGCTTTTCGGGGGAGCCATGTATCTGGCATGAGCGGTCGAGTATTCTGTCCAGATTGGACGGGCTCGGAGTTGTTCTTTAAATGGCTTTTTCCGCTGACGGGTTTGGAGCCTCGAATCCGCATTTACTTGTCAGATCCTCTTTGTCGTCGCCGTTAGTACGGCGTTTGTTTTGATCCGACGTGACCTGCCGTGATTGTCCTTGGAGTCCGGCGCCAGAATTTTTGCGGAGATTATTGCTACGGGCTAGCCAGCTATCCTCTCCCGCGCAAAAGCGGGTCATTAACGATGTGAGGGCTGCCATGGATTTCGCTTCTCCTGCCCTGGTGCCGGGCTAGCCATTCGTCCCGGATGTTGTGTTTGAAGGCTGCGAGGGCCTCCGCATCCGGACAGTCGACGATTTGATTTTTCTTCGTCAAGAACCGTGTCCAGAACTGTCTGGCCGATTCGTCTGGCTGCTGAATAATGTGGCTTAGGTCATCGGCGCCGGTGGTCGCACGTATGTACCTTGGATGTTATCAAGGAACGCGCCTCGTGTCTTCCCAACACCCAATCGACTCTGCGGGCAGGCTGTTAAGCCAATGCCGAGCTGGTCCTTTAAGCTTGAGGGAGATATTTGATTGCTCAAGATTGCCGCCGCGGGCCATATGGCTGTGGAGAAGATAATCTTCGATCCACACTGCGGGGTCTGTTGTACCATCGTAAGATTCGATGTTCACGGGTTTGAACCCTTCGGGGATCTGATGATCCATTACTTCATCGATGAAGCATAACGGGTGTCGGCGCCAGATTGAGCAATATCGCGACGCAGCTCGAGGGAGCGCTGTCTGCTGTGTTCGCCCGGCGGCGTTATGTCCGCGCGACGGTATTCGCTGTGGGTCGAGGGCGCCCATGTGATCCATAGATGGATCTGGATTGCCTTGCTTTGTCCTCCAAGATGTCTCGCAAGTCCGGCGCGTTCCCTTTTGGCTTCGTACTCCTGGATCGATGTCGGGGTACGGTCTTGGCTGGGGCCTTGAATGCCTCTCTGTCGCAACCACGGGGCGGTCGGTCAGCCATGTCGTGCGCTGGTGATAAAGGTATGTATGCTTCCTCCTCTAATCGGGGGAGCATCTTGCGTCTTGGGTAACTTTTGGAGGGGAGTTCGAGTTTATACTCTTCGGCCGCGAGGACCTCGGTCCATTGATCGGCTAGCAGATCTTGATCAGCTTGAAGCTGTTGCTGCTTTTTCTTTAGGCTATTTGCCGTGGCTATGAGCCTGCGCCTGAAGCGCTCTTGTTCGACGGGATCCTCGGGTATGAAGAATTCATCATCGTTGAGGCTCGCTTCGTCTTCGGAGGGAGGCATATAGTTATCATCCTCAACCCTTCGCCCCGCCGCCTGTCGTGAGGGCTTGCTTCTCGTCCTCCTGCTCTGAGTCTTGCAGAGGGGATCGCCTTCGGCACTCTCCGGAGTGTTCTTGTCTCCGTGCCGGATTCTCCATTCTTGTTGTGGCGGATTTAGAGCGGCGCCACGACGCCGGCGCTTAGGCTGCTTCTTCAAAGAATCTTCCTCCGCTGCTTTTTCGCCATCCCTTCCTTTGGGGTATCCACCATGTAGACGCCGATGACGAGGTGGCCTTCCAAAGGTCCGTGGGCGCTGGGTCTGATCGCCTCCGCATCATCGCCCATAGCGTCGATGTCCTCGAGTCGTAGTCTAGCATGTCGTTAGATCCTCGACAAGGGCTACAAAGTGGGTGGTGGGTGGGCTCGAATTTCTTCGTCGTCCGAACTCCAACCGCCCCGCCATAGTCCGCCAGATTCTCCCGATAGCGAGAGATGCTTCAGAGAATTCAGGATATCGCCAAAAGGCGAAAGTGTTGAAAGATGTCCGCGCGGTGAATTCCATAACCGCGCCTAATCGCTTAATTGCGGGCGCGGGAGGCTCGGAGTCCGCGAGGAGTCCGGCGTCTCGGGATCACGAAGTTTCGCAAGGGACAAGATCTGTATTCGCCCATCGCCAGATGTTGAAGCCCCGGGCGGCGTCTTTCCACCGCCCTCGCTATGGGCAATCGGCTCCGGGCGGTAGCCGGGCGGATTCGAGTCTGCCACCAAAGCACCGTCCGGCGGCAGAGCTAGATCATGCCCATCGTCGCAGATCTTGCGGCGCTGCTATTATGGCTCGAGTCCGTCAAGATCAAGTCTCCGCGTCATCGGCCGTGAAGTTTAGGCTTCGAATCGACTGACGGCCAGGGGCGAAGCTGATCTGCTCGGTGGCCAAGAGAATTGGCCCGCAGACGAAGCCGCCGAATCGAAGATCTGTCCGGGAGAAAAGTCTCACCCTGACAGCGTTGAAGGTTGAAGATGCCATCGAGCCTATCGGTGACGACACGAGGAACTCTCAATGAAAGCACCAATGTCGGTGTCAAACCGCGGATCTCGGTAGGGGGTCCCGAATCAGGCGTCTAGGCGGATGGTAACAGGAAACGAGGGACACAATGTTTTTACCTGTGTTCAGGCCCTCTCGATGGAGGTAATACCCTCGCCCCGCTTGATTAATATTGATGATATGGGTAGTACAAGAGTAGATCTACCACGAGATCAAGGAGGCTAAACCCTAGAAGCTAGCCTATGGTATGATTGTTGAGATGTAATGTTGTGTCCTACGGACTAAAGCCCTCCGGTTTATATAGACACCAGAGAGGCTAGGGTTACACAGAGTCGGTTACAATGGTAGGAGATCTACATATCCGTATTGCCAAGCTTGCCTTCCACGCCAAGTAAAGTACCTTCCGGACACGAGCCGGAGTCTTCAATCTTCTATCTTCGTAGTCTGGGAGTCCGGCGGATATCGATAGTCCGGCTATCCGGACACCCCCTAGTCCAGGACTCCCTCATTCATGCTATAATTGTATTAACTGGAAACCGTAATACACGTGTGAATATATAGACCACAACATGTCCCTAGTGAGCCTCTAGTTGACTAGCTCATTGATCAATAGATGGTTATGGTTTCCTGACCATGGACATTGGATGTCATTGATAACGGGATCACATCATTAGGTGGAGGAGTTACCTTCTGTGTTATGGAGCATCAACACTACGCCTAACAGATCTACAGGCTACATGCCTTTCTTTATGGTGTATGGTGCAGAGGCGGTCCTGCCAAGTGACATCCGGCACGATTCACCCTGCGTGGTGGCTTACGTTGAGGCTGACAACGAAGAAGCTCGTCAAAATGCACTTGACTTGCTGGATGAGGAGCGAGACCTGGCAATAGCCCGCTCGGCGATTTATCAACAAGACCTGCGCCGCTATCACGGCCGCCGGGTTAGGAGCAGAACCTTTCAAGAAGGCGACTTGGTGCTCCGGCTCATCCAGGATCAGTCTGATATGCACAAGCTATCACCACCTTGGGAAGGGCCCTTTGTGGTCAGCAAGAATATGCACAATGGGTCGTACTACCTCATCGATGTTCGAGAGCACAAAGACTCACATAAGTCGGAGGAGGAGACCCGCCGGCCGTGGAATATTGCTCATCTCCGGCCTTATTATACTTAAGCCACCGGCTTTCAAGATGTATATATTTTTTGCCGTTGTATATATAATATAAAGAAATAAAGCAGGACCTATGTTCTTTTTACCCTCAAAAATCTATGTGTCTTCTTTATCAGGTAGTGGAGACAACCAACAGTGAGCGGATCACATCTGAATCCGGCTTTCCCTTTGGACTGGCTTATGATCATATCTGAATCTAGCCATGGTCACTTGGGGGCTTCCTGTTCAAACATAGGTCGTATTCGAACCAAAGAGAACATAGCTGTCAATACCCACTTGATCGGCATACTGCCAAACCCACTTGGGGGCTTCTTGATCATATTTGAATCACAGCTTAACCCCTTTGGGTCTGACGTGGATCGTATTCGAATCAGCGTCATTAAACAACTCTTATGTTCACTTGGGGGCTTCCTGTTCAAACATAGGTCGTATTCGAACCAAAGAGAACATAGCTATCGATACCCACTTGATAGGCATCACCAAAGCCACTGGGGGCTATATGATCGTATCCGAATCTTAGCTTAACCCATTTGGGACGGTTTTCTGATCGTATTCGAATCAGGAGCCTGTGTACATTGCTTATAAATATAATTACTTTAACTATCTTGAAACCTTCTTGAGGAGATGGTTCTTGATTCTTCCGGTTTAATATTGATCACCCCAGGTTCGTAAGTGCCAGGTAAAGCATCAAATGAGCCGGGAAGACTATCAAAGGGGTCGCTGGTATGCTATTGTGATTATATTTAATAAATAATCATAAACCGGCATGTATATGATGTCTTTGGGTCATGCTCCGGGTTATCAATACTCTATATAAACCCCTGGCGCGATAGACCGCCAAGAAAGTTTTGCTTGTTTTATGTGCAGGATAAGGCAAAGCAAGTTAAACATCAAGGGAATAAATGGTCAACGTAAACCGGAAAAATATAGTGATGGCGGCTCACGAAAGTAGTAAGCGCCATAAACAGGAGTAAGGGCATGACAAACATTAAGAGGTTTTTTCTATCGTATTACAAGACTCCCCGAGTCTGAATAAGTGAAGCATTGTTTTGGCAAAGTTAAAAAAACGCCTGGCGGTTCATTCCTTCGGCGGGCTTGAAGACTCCGGGTTATCCTTCTCCGCTGATAGAGGCGGGGTGTCCCGATCTTTCGATGAGATGATAACTATCGATTTGGTGGAGACGACTTTGACGATCCGACTACAAACGTGCACGACGTTGCGCCTTAGCAATCGCTAAACCAACTCCGAGAGGTTATTGACCACGCCGAGCACAATCAACGACCACGAAGGTCTATTCCTGCAAGCAATCAAGAACAAGCAAGAATATGATAAAAGCAATCTGAATATTGCGAGTATGTATGAAGTATTGATAAAGGTGGGGATCCGTGGCGGTCTTGGTCTGGTTGTTGGACACAAACGAAGTACGGTTGCAATGGCTAACTTTAACTAAACAAATCCCAAGGAAAAAGCTACTAGATGGATCTACTTATATAGGAGCAAGGGGTGGCAGCCAAGGAGGTGGGAGAACGTCCCAAAGCAGCCTAAAACTAACCCTAGGTCGTTCAAGGCCAATGGGCCCAAGTGGAGGTGATGTAACACCTTTGGACTTGTAGTTTGACTCGGATTCTGGTGCAGCATCAGATTGTTTCGTCCATAACTCAACGCTCCGGAGGGCTTTTAAGGTGATTCCAACTGTGCTGGAAAGAGCATGAAATCTACGTTCCAACAAAAAAAGAATCACCCAATTCGGAATCCGTATGAAAAAGTTGTTGACGTTTTGAGTCAGGTATGTCTGTGCAATCCGAATCTGAATCCAGAACGTGAGAGACTTCTCTTGGCCCAAAAGTGACGTGAGAAGACTTTTTGAACAGCACCTAAACTTCTCCTTTTCCCTTATATTCATATGTGGATTGTACAAATGTCTCATACACCTGCAATTAGACAAAACACAAAAGTATGTGAAGTATTTTTGTTCTGGATAACATAAATATATTATTGAATAGTTTGCACTAGAAATCACCTGACAAATATGCATGTATGCAATATTTTTGGTCTTATCCAAGGTAGTCATGTCCTCATCATCCTCCCCTTCTTGAAAACAAAGCCGCCCTCGGCGTTGCTTAATCTGAAATGTGGCTAACAAAAGAGACAAGGTGTACATGTTGTATATGTATACGTCATCCATTTTTACTGCCCTTGATTTTTGCATATATGACACATGAATAGATGAGTAACTTGCATAGTTCATAAAATCTAAAGCCAACAAATTAGCACAAGAACTAGAAGGCATGAAAATATTGCAACTCAGTTTGCACATATAAGTGAAGCTCTTATTTATTTCGAAAGTTTGACAATGTTCATCATTAAACCATCCCAACATTGGTGAATAAACCTTATTTGAATCAAATTTACATGCTACAACATGCTTAGATAAGCAAACATGCAATGAGTCATTCGACACAGAATCATCACCAAGATTAGAGGTCATATCAAAATGATTAAACATTGATTCTTTTGCATCAACAGTTAATTCAATGGGTGCACTCAAAATTGTTGGTATTTCAGTTGTTTGATCACATGACGATTCATGACAGTTTCAAGATTCTCTAAAATTGGTGATGTGCTCAAATCACTGTAACTCGACACATGATGCATTCAAGTTAACTACGGATGCATCATTCTCATGTAAAGTTATATCATCAATACCTTTACTGTTACCTTGTCGCAAAGACGTAGCTGATGTAGGTACAGACGTAGACAATGCACCATGCTCTTGAGATGATGTTGTGCTCACAATCCGAGGTGGGGCTGCTCTAGTAGGTGCAACGGTGGAGGAACCAACCGGCGGTGGTGAGCATGAACTGGAATAGTAGTTGTTGTAGTCACCCAATGCATCCTCCTCAGATCTGTCTCTCAAAGGTACAAGCACGAACATACATACCAGTAATGCAACGAGGAATATACTGAAATCTTTCCTGAATATCATGGTTCGACCACCAAAAATCTATTCATTGTATCATCCTTAGATTCTTCTATGTCACAATGATGCATATAAGATTTGAACTCTTTGTAGTAAGCATGAACAGTGTTGTTGCCTTGTTTAAATTGTTCGAATTTGAAGCAATTCACGATTTATAGTAAGGAGGAAAAAATGTTGTCTCATTACATCTTTCAAATCTTTCCAAGTTGTGTGTTGGTTAGCAATATTTTTCTTACAATGCACACTCCACCAAACTGAAGCAAAACCAGTAAATGCTCTAGTGGTAGCTCGTACTCGCCAAGTTCGTAAAAGTCATGGTTACTAAAAACTTGTTCTACTTCAAACTCCCAAGCAAGATAAATAGCAGGATTAAATCTACCCTCAAATGACGGTAAAGAGATAACCTGACCATGTGGTTGTGTGTGCTGTCCCAACTCTCGTGATGGTGAAGATGTGTCCATCGTGCAAGAACTTCTATCTTCGAACTGTCATGATTAGTAGAAACAAGAAACAAAATTCCGAATAATGTTCCTATGAACTACTAGGATGTGGTTGTAAAGTGCTCACAAGAAAGCAAATATCAATATCTTACAAGTTCTTACCATGCGGCGGTGGTGACAGCAACCAGCGATGTCAAATAACTCAAGATTGTGTAAGGCAATTGCCGGTGAACATACGTATACACGTGTAGAAATATGTGGAGCTGGGTTGGCTATATATGGTAGCAAAAGATTAGCAATAATCAATTCAGAGATGCAATGTTGAATAGACGCCATCGACGGATCTTGTGCTGGTCCTAGGCTAGACCGACTAGAGACGCGAGCCTAGAACACTAATGAGGTAACGACGTAGCACAACTAGCATCAATCAAGGATACTAAGTAGCTCGACAGCAAGATATAAGTGAAGATCACAACGGCAGAAAGATAATGATGAAAAACAACGCCAAGGTGATAACAACAACTCTCTCTCCACTTTCCTCTTGAAAAGTTTGAGCCAATTTTATGATAAATTCTTTCAAAGAATGCTACTAACTCAAGCTTTCCAATGCAAAAAGAATCACTCAATTCCAAGTTGATATGAGGAGTCAAAGAATTCTAAAACTAGCTCGAAAAATTGGAACAAGCTGTGTTCACGAACTTTAGAGGGCAAAAGACCTATTTAGAAGCCGATTTTGAGATGTCAAATATTGAATTAGCTTCTACAACTATTTAGATGCGCTCGTCTCTAGCTTCAATTGGAGTACTCACGAGCCAAAACGGACTTCAGATGAGGAAGATACACCTGTTTTATCGAATAAAGTCGCAAAATGATTCCAATCCGAATTCACGTGCGAGATTGATTCTAGATAGATCCATTTTTTCCTCTCTCTTTTTTTCTCACGCTTTTTTCCCTTTTCTTCTCTCTCTTTTCTTTTTTTTTTTTTCTCTTTTTTTTTCTCCTCTTTCCAAGACAAACTAGATAAGATGCAGATTGGATCAAAGCGAAGATGTGAATGACCTCAACTATGATTATGACAATGAACAGCAGAGCACGTGGTGGAAATTGATGGATGGGATGGTGGACAGCGGAAGGGATAATGATGCAGCAAGCGGCGTGACTAATGTGAACAGAACTCAAACTCTAAAGGAATTAGACACTAAGACCAGCAACTGACACGACGATGCAACCGATAATTCAACTATGCAAGCAATGAATAGAAAATTGCAAAGGCTCGACTGGCTTGGATAAAGGATGAACAGATCTAAATTTTTATGGCTTTTTCATGGACTGTAGGTATGAATGACATGCGATCTAAACTATAAAAACTGGAAAATCTCACCGAGCAACCTGAAAACTGATACCACTTGATAGAGGCGGGTGTCCCGATTTTTCGATGAGATGATAACTATCGATTTGGTGGAGACGACTTTGACGATCCGACTACAAACGTGCACGACGCTGCGCCTTAGCAATCGCTAAACCAACTCCGAGAGGTTATTGACCACGCGGAGCACAATCAACCTGACCACGAAGGTCTATTCCTGCAAGCAATCAAGAACAAGCAAGAATATGATAAAAGCTATCTGAATATTGCGGTATGTATGAAGTATTGATAAAGGTGGGGATCCGTAAGCGGTCTTGGTCTGGTCATTGGACACAAACGAAGTACACGGTTGCAATGGCTAACTTTAACTAAACAAATCCAAGGAAAAGCTACTAGATGGATCTACTTATATAGGAGCAAGGGTGGCGGCCAAGGAGGTGGGAGAACGTCCCAAGGCAGCCTAAAACTAACCCTAGGTCGTACAAGGCCAATGGGCCCAAGTGGAGGTGACGTAACACCTTTGGACTTGTAGTTTGACTCGGATTCTGGTGCAGCGTCAGATTGTTTCGTCCATAACTCAACGCTCCGGACGGCTTTTAAGGTGATTCCAACTGTGCTGGAACGAGCATGAAATCTACTTTCCAACAAAAAAAGAATCACCCAATTCGGAATCCGTATGAAAAAGTTGTTGACGTTTTGAGTCAGGTATGTCTGTGCAGTCCGAATCTGAATCCAGAACATGAGAGACTTGGACTCTATCTTCTCTTGGCCCAAAAGTGACGTGAGAAGACTTTTTGAACAGCACCTAAACTTCTCCTTTTCCCTTATCTTCATATGTGGATTGTACAAATGTCTCATACACCTGCAATTAGACAAAACACAAAAGTATGTGAAGTATTTTTGTTCTGGATAACATAAATATATTATTGAATAGTTTGCACTAAAATCACCTGACAAATATGCATGTATGCAATATTTTTGGTCTTATCCAAGGTAGTCATGTCCTCATCATCCGCCTCTCCATCGGTTGCTTTGTCCTGGAAGGTGGACGAGGCCCAGTCAATGCCACTCAAGGCTTCAAACTCAGCCTCATCATCTATTAAACCGACCGGGTCCCCTTCAGGGGCAAAGGTATGCTTACGCGTTGGATGGATCAGGCTGACTTGGTCATATGGAATGTTTGGAATTCTCTGGATCTCGCTATCGTAGCCCGGCGAATACTTAGTAAGATGAGTATCATTCCCAATAAGGGTCGCCAAGGGACGTACGACTTTGACACAAGCGGTGAAATCTTGATCATCAAATGCAGTACCGTCCTCCTTCAGGCTTGGATATCCAAGAGAGAGGTCAGCCAAGTCAAGTTCTGGCACCCATGCCTTTGTCCGGCTTAATGCGGCCACGGCTCCGGCTCTTGAAGATGCCCGCCTTAAATCCTGAATTCGTTGAGGTAGCACTACGAGATGCTTTAGCACATCTTGTAGGAGGTGGGGAGTGGTATTTGATAAGGCCACAACGGCCAAGGCACGTTGTGACCCAGAGTAAAGCTGCTCCACTAAGGTGTAAACCGCCTTAAGCTTGATCAGCATGTTTTGCTTGAGGTTGGTACTCCTGGGGCCTGTATGTTCACAAGCATAACAATGAGCCGGAGATAACTATTACAATAATCATTGGAAAATTACAATGTTTGAGGTTTTGCAGAGTAACTTACCAAAGATGGCTGAGACCATTTGGGATATCTGTCGTTTTAAATTGGACAACTCGGTTGTTGCTTCTACAAGAGTTGCTTCTGCCGCCTCGGCCCGAGTCACCAGTGAAGCCTTCTCATCAGCCCAGATTTTCTTTTCTCATTCATAATTTTTCTTCAACTTCTCTTGTTCAGAGATGCTAAATTCAAACTTGGAGTTGGCTTTCTGAGTTTCAAGCTCTTGAGCTTTCAGCCGGCTCTTCAGGTCATCAAGCTCCGATTCAAATTGACTTATGGTGGCCTGTATTGGTACCAGGTTATGGTAAGAATCATGGTAAGGTAACATTTAAGTCCCAAACATTTTACAAGTAAAGATACTTGGCACTTGGGGGCTAATGTATGCTTAAAGAATTTTTTACCTACCCTGTCGGGTCATACATATCAAGTCTCAAGCACTTTACAAGTAAAGATACTTAACACTTGGGGGCTAATGTGTATTGCAGATTAAAATTATCATGCTATAACCGGGTTAAATATATTCTCTTTAAACCAGACAAACCAACAGTAAGTAGATTTCTAAGTCTACAGCATATTCATTCATAAGCAATAGACTTGGGGGCTGGTACAGTAAGTAAGATTCAGGAAAATAGCATGTCAATTTGTGTTGTATTTGTTTCACCATGTCAATTTCCAGGTCACGACTACTATGCACTTGGTTCAGATAGCCCGAGACTATATCACCAATGCTTAAGTGAGTATAGTCAGTGATGTCCTGTTTGGCTTTTCGACGTTGGGCAAATTCTTCCTTGGCAGTGCATTGGGCAAGAACAGTAGGCTGGCCCGGTTCAACAAATTGACCCTTCAGATATTCAATTTCCGGGTCAATCGTCTTGGCCGGTGAGGGAGTCCTGGACTAGGGGGTGTCCGGACAGCTGGACTATCATCGTCGGCCGAACTCCAAGACTATGAAGATACAAGATTGAAGACTTCGTCCCGTGTCCGGATGGGACTTTCCTTGGCGTGGAAGGCAAGCTTGGCGATACGGATATGTAGATCTCCTACCATTGTAACCGACTCTTTTTAACCCTAGCCCTCTCCGATGTCTATATAAACCGGAGGGTTTTAGTCTGTAGGAAAAACAACCATTACAACAATCATACCATAGGGTAGCTTCTAGGGTTTAGCCTCCTTGATCTCGTGGTAGATCCACTCTTGTACTACCCATATCATCAATATCAATCAAGGAGGAGTAGGGTTTTACCTCCATCGAGAGGGCCTGAACTTGGGTAAAAACATCGTGTCCCTTGTCTCCTGTTACCATCCGCCTAGACGCATAGTTCGGGACCCCCTACTCGAGATCCGCCAGTTTTGACACCAACATTGGTGCTTTCATTGAGAGTTCCTCTGTGCCGTCACCGATAGGAAGGATGCCTCCTCCCGTCTTCAAGGACGGTATTTTCGCCAAAGGAGCCTTGGCTGCCGGCCAAACTATCCGCCTAGGTGGTTTTCTTATGACCGCCTGTCCGGCCACCACTTCGACAATGACCTCTCAGGTCGTCAAAAGCAATCTTCACATCAGCTCGGAATTCGCGGAGCGGCTGGATCCAATAGAGATCTCGTCCGTAAACGAGCTCTTGGATCGCATCGCCGCCCTGGGAGTCGCTACAGACTACAATCAGATTGGGCTTAAAACCGATCCAGGAGAGATTAACTCTCCCCAGGTCACCCACCACGTCGCAGTGGTGGAGGAACAACGCGACGACTCTTCTCCAGTATTGAAAACTAGTCATGACCAAGCTCCCGAACCCTCCATGCCGGATTCCCGCGGAGGGACGGACTTCGATCAAGCTCTGAACCTAAAGTCAGGCATCGGACCGGACTCGCTGGACGACGTCCAGCAATCCAAGCTTCCAAATTTGGAAACTTCTTAGCCTTCGAGCCTCGAGATGGGTAGGGTTCCGGACTTAATTCCACCCACCCGCCCAGACATATGCGATCTATCTCTAATCCGGCAAGAGCCCGCTGAAACAGTACATCACTACTGGGCCAGATTCCTCCTAGTCATGGACAGGATAAAGGACTGCCGAGAGGAAAACGCAATCTCAATTTTTTGCAATAATTGCACGGACGAGGGAATCTTGAACGCCGTCAGCCATCGTGAAATTACACGCTTCGCCGACCTGGCGTCCATAGTACGAAAGTACTGTGCGATGGAGAGTTTCCGGAAAACCGAAAGTAAGTTTTGGGACAATCCGGCCCCAAATACAACCCTAGTCCGCAACAAAAGGGTGCATTACACTCAAGCACCAGATACAAAAACCAAAAAGCAAACACCCCATAAAGGGCACGGAACCATACTGGAGGGATGGCTTAGCGGACCCTGTAAAATTCACAGTACAGAGGGCGCCATCCCAACACATAGCCTTCGAGCATGTTGGATATTACGGCAGGTGGCCAAAAGTGGCGAGGAGCTTCTAGCCCCGGAAAACAACTCCAACAATACCGGTACGGTATCAACAGTCTTCGAGACTTTCGCATCAAATAATATGCGGAAACGAACAATCCGCAGCCTCGCCGAAGTCTACCAAGTAGCAACAACAAATCCATGGAGCGACACAGCCATCACCTTCAATGCCAGCGACGAACCTAAATTCCGAACAGCCCGGGCACCAGCCAGACTGGTACTTAGTCCAATAGTGGACGGCTTTCGACTTACCAAGGTCCTTGAGGGAGTCCTGGACTAGGGGGTGTCCGGATAGCCGGACTATCAATATCCGCCGGACTCTCAGACTACGAAGATAGAAGATTGAAGACTCCGGCTCGTATCCGGAAGGTACTTTACTTGGCGTGGAAGGCAAGCTTGGCAATTCGGATATGTAGATCTCCTACCATTGTAACCGACTCTGTGTAACCCTAGCCTCTCCGGTGTCTATATAAACCGGAGGGCTTTAGTCCGTAGGACACAACATTACATCTCAACAATCATACCATAGGCTAGCTTCTAGGGTTTAGCCTCCTTGATCTCATGGTAGATCTACTCTTGTACTACCCATATCATCAATATTAATCAAGCAGGACGTAGGGTATTACCTCCATCGAGAGGGCCTGAACCTGGGTAAAAACATTGTGTCCCTCGTTTCCTATTACCATCCGCCTAGACGCACAGTTCGGGACCCCCTACCCGAGATCCGCCGGTTTTGACACCGACATTGGTGCTTTCATTGAGAGTTCCTCTGTGTCGTCACCGATAGGCTCGATGGCTTCTTCAACCTTCAACACTGTCCAGGGTAAGACTTTTCTCCCCGGACAGATCTTCGTATTCGGTGGCTTTGCACTGCGGGCCAACTCCCTTGGCCATCTGGAGCAGATTGAAAGCTACGCCCCTGGCCGTCAGGTCAGATTTGGAAGCCTAAACTTCACGGCCGATGACCGCGGAGACTTGATCTTCGACGGACTCGAGCCACAGCCAAGCGCCACAAGACCGCGACGATGGGCAAGATCTAGGTCTCGCCACGGACAAGATTTTTTGGTGGTCGGCGCTTTGAATCCGCCCCGGCTACTTGCCCGGAGCCGATTGCCCATGACGAGGGTCGGTGGATAGACGCCGCCCCGGGGGCTTCAACATCTACGGCGATGGAGCCGAATACCGACCTTGTCCCTGGCGAAACTCGTGATCCCGAGGCGCCGGACTCCGAGCCTCCCGCGCTCCTGCCAATTAAACCGGATCGGGCGCCGGTTATGGAATTCACCGCCGCGACATCTTTCAGCACTCGCCTTTTGGCGATATCTTGAATTCCCTGAAGCATCTCTCGCTATCAGGAGAATCCTGGCCGGATTATGGCCAGGACGGTTGGAGTACGGACGATGAAGAAATTCAGAGCCCACCCACCACCCACTTTGTAGCCACTGTCGAAGATCTAACCGACATGCTAGACTACGACTCGGCGACATCGACGCTATGGACGATGATGCCGAGACGAATCAGAACCCAGCGCCCACGGGCACTAGAAGGCCACCTGTCAGCACGACGCCTACATGGTGGATACCCCAAAAGAAGGGGATGGCGAGAAAGCAGCGGAGGAAGATTCTCTAAAGAAGCAACCCAAACGCCGGCGCCAGCAAGCGCCGCCTAAATCCCGCCACAACAAGAATGGAGAATCCGCACGGAGATAATAACACCCCGAGAGTGTCAAGACAAACCCTCCAAAGAAGATTCAGCAAAGGGGATGTAGAAGCAAGCCCTCATGAAAGGGCGGCAGAAGAAAAGGTTGAGGATCAAAACTATGTACCTCCCTCCAAGACGAAACAAGCCCCAATGACGCATTTAACTCGAGGAGCCCGTCGAACAAGATCTTTGTAAACGCAGCTCATCGCTACAGAAGAAGCCTCAAGAAGGAAAACGGAAGCTCAACACAGCGGAAGACGCGCCGGATAAGATGGAGCAAAGTACTCAAAACCGCAGACAAACACGGCAACAGCCACCAATCAAGAGCTACCCGGCGCAAGTTGCTCCTGACCACGAAGAGGCCATAAAGCCCCCACCGTCAAATGGCCCAGCCAGTCCATCTACGGACCCAAAAGGAAAGCCCCAATAAGCAAAGGAACACGCTAAGTGTCCGACGATAGCGGCACGCATAAGTACAGGGCGCCAGACACCCACTATGCTTCACAGACGAGGTGCCGGAACATGAATTCCCAGCAGGTTTAAACCCATAAACATAGAAGCCTACGATGGAACAACAGACTCGGAGTCTGGATAGAAGACTATATATCGCATATACATATGGCCAAAGGAGACGATCTCCACGCCATAAAATATCTACCCTCAAGCTCAAAGGGCCAGCCCGTCATTGGCTCAAAAGCCTCCTGTAAAACACTCAGGAAGTTGGGAAGAGCTCGAGGAAGCGCTAGAGCAAATTTTCAAGGGACTTATGTCCGCCTCCGGATGCGATGACCTAAGTCACATAACTCAACAGCCCGAGAGTCAGCATGGAAATTCTAGAACAGGTTCCTTACCAAAAGAACCAAATAGTCGACTATCCGGACGCCAAGCCTTAGCAGCTTTTAAGCACAATGTCCGAGACGAATGGCTCGCCAGACACCTCGGTCAAGAGAAACCGAGGACAATGACCGCATTAACAAGCCTCATGACCCGCTTATGCGAGAGAGAGGACAGCTGGTTGGCAAGAAGCAGCACCAGCGACCCAAGTACATCCGAGATAAGAGATGGAATGGAAAATCACGGCGCAGAAAAGAACAACGCCGAATAAAGAGAAAAGCCCAAAGAGCATGGCAGTCAACGCCGGATTTAAAAGCTCACGGCCAACAATAAAGCTCAACCCATCAAGGACGACAATGATGAACTGCCTAACCTACACAAAATTCGGGTCGGATATGTCAAATCCACAAGACTTCGGAAGGCTCGCAAATCACACCCACAGGGATTGTTGGGTTTTCAAACAGTCCGGCCGACTAAACGCCGAACGCAAGGGGCTCGACGCGTCAAGCGAAGAAGATAAACCCCACCAGAGGCACCGAAAACAAAAGACTTTCCCACAAGGGGTCAAAGCAAAGAAACTCACTTCATGTGAGGACACGGAAAACAAAGTCGCGGCACTTTCTAAAAAGAGCTTCGCACGGTCCAGCCCAAGAAACCATAGAGATTGGATATCAAACCAATCACTTTCGACCACCGGATTATTCCAAAAGTGTTCAACCATGGACGGACTCCGGTATTGAATCCGATAATAGACGGACTACAATTCACAAACGCCCTAATGGACGGAGGCAGTGATTTAAACCTGCTATATTCAAACACAATCCGTCGGATGGGGATAGACCCTACCAAAATTCGACACAGCCGCACTTCCTTTAAAGGAGTTACGCCAGCCCTTACGCCAAGTGCACAGCTCGATATTATCAAGTCGTGTTCGATCACCGAACAATTTTCGACGAGAAAAGTTAATTTTCCATATCGCCCCATTTAAAAGTGAACATCAAGCACTATTGGGACGAAGGCTTTTGTCCGCTTCAACGCCATACCGCATTACGCTGCCTCTTACACTTAAGATGCCCGTCCACATGGCACCATTTCAGGCGAGGGTCACTTAAAGACCCCGGATTCGGATAGACGAATCCGACTCAAGAAAGTTAGGGCTCCCTAGCCGCATACCCTTTCATAAGGGCTGCGCGACAACTAACCGCGGTTTCATATAAACCTAGCTTTAATTATTTGCACTTATTCTTTTGCATTATTTTCGCATCTAACTGTTTCTAAAACTAAAATGTTCCTCTTTTCTACAGATGAACAAACGTGCCTACCCGGCCCGTGATAACGGCAAGAACGGAGACACAGCGCGTGACGCAAGAGGGACCCGCCGCAAGGATTCTTTTCATATTAAGACCCTACGTAGACCTTTTATTATCGTCTCTTGTTTGTTAATCTCCTTGGCTTCCTCCTATAGCCAAAGCGAGCCCGACGCTTTGGCATTGGCCGCTGAAGACAATGCCCGCACTGGAAACAAGGGGTTTAGGGCATAATTCTGCCCGTTATCATAAAGTCAGAACACCTTCGGAGTGTTCGCGCCTCAAGTTGGGCATTATATGCATCAGCTCCAATCATGTCTTTGGTCAAATGTTGGGTTTGCCCGGCCCGTGTTTTGCTGCCTTACGCTCAGATCACCCGCTAACGCGCACCAGGAGAACTATCGCGACAGCCCCCCCAGCCGGCCGGGCGAGCACCTCAAGAGAGAAAGCCAAAACGATCGTCATGATATAGCGAGAGTCCGTCACCACTTGATCGACTACCGAATGTTTAGAATTTCGCTTTGACGAAGGGCCGCTCTCGGTCAGCACATACGCACTCGAATCCGGAGATGTGCGGTGTCATCAGGGCTATATCGTAGCCCCACCCTCGAGCTCCATTGGTTAAGTGAAAGAGATAAAGCACTATAGTCCGGATTGCCTCGTTCGCTACGCTACCACCTCCTTATAACAGACCGAGACTTCGGATTAAGTGTGAAAAGCGCTTATTTTATAACACCCCAAAGACTTGTGCAAGGGGCAAGTCAAGATCTGATCTTTCGTGTTATACACAAGTATACGCAAACGGCCGCACAGGAGAAGTTTTACTACTTGGAAGCACAAGTATAAAAAGCATTCATACTATAATCATTGATATACAAGTTAATACGTTCAATTGAACTTTACATTCTTTGAGCATTGCGACTTATTATACGAAAGTGCCGCGATAACTTCCCGAAATAATGCTCGACAGAAGCTGGTTCCCATCCAACCCCGGCAGCAACAGCGTGGCATCCATCTCCGGACATCGCGCTTTTACACGGGCTGAGCCATCCGCGCCGATGCAGGCCGACCGCTTCATCTCCTTGATATGCAGCACCGCCCCAAGGAACTGCTGCAGAGGGTCAAATAGCTCGTCGCTTTGGACCTCTCTCGCCACACATGGGCCACGATGTCATTCATAGCCAACCCGACAGTTCTGTTCAATTCGCCCATTCGCCAACCTGTCCGACAATGAAGAGGGCGATCCGGACCGTGGAATTGAGTCCAATATAACTCTTCCACCTCGTGATCCCCCGGCTCCGGAAGTGCTTAACGGCATCACCGCACTCGCAGCCAAGTCCATATAAGGATCCTCCGAACTCCACCGCCGCCAAATTTAGCGCATTTGGCATCCATAAACCGGTGACGATAAGAAACGGCTTGCCACCGTGATTTCTCCGGCTTGCGCAGCTCCTCCTTCATAGCCCGCATTGCGTAACGGGCATCCTTGGCTTCGGCGGTGGCCCTCTTCAGTCTTCCCGCCCGATAAGCACTCCTTTTCAAGAGCCTCGCTACGGTCGGTAGAATCCTTTAAGTTCTTGGCCAATTCCACCTCCGCCTCGCTTAGGCAAAGGCGCAGCCTTTTCGCCTTCAACTCCTCGGCAGCCCTCGCGGCAGTCGCGATCACTCCTTCGGCTTGCTCCTTAGCTTGTGCAAGCTCGCCCAAGTCTCTCCACAGCAGCAGCAGACTGCTCGCATAAACAACATATAACTTATCGAGGAGGGCTTTAACCCACTCAATAAAGCGGCTGCGGAGAATTTATTTACCTTGCGACTCGTCAAGTCGCTGATTGACAAGTGCGATGTCAAGATTCGCCATGTCCAGCTGCCGACTCCGCCGGCAAACCGATCATCCGGCTGGCCTCAGACTATCCGCCACCGTGCGTAACGGCGGTATTCATTACCCGAGACATTTAGATTTTCGATCCTCGATACGCTGTCGCCTTCGACAACCTACCGAGTCTCGTGGGCTACTATCTATACAGGCGATTTTTATATGCACAACTGTTAAAAACAAAGGGTACGCCATTTTCAGATACCTCAAATCCCGCCAAAGAAGCTCATGGCGGCCTCACGCAAATCCGCCAGCGGATTTAAATCCTTCCAATCACCATACGATTAACGCACGGTGATCTTTTGAAATGGACGCCTCTCAAGCAAACTCTTCGCCTCTCCGCCGGACTCGTGGGTGTTGAACTTTTGGCCCTCCGGACTCGTGGACGCCCGTGATTTACACTTCGGCTCGCTTTGCCTCATCTGGCGGCGCGGCAGACGGAGGCGACGCTTCCATCATCTCCGAAGAAGATCCCCGAGGACGAACTCATCTCGAGACGGCTGCAGATCCGAATCGCGATATAAATATTTCGTTACCTCATGTACATAAACGAAGGTACTTCCTCATTAAACTTTCTTTCATACTCACGGCTCGTTGAGGGCTGGTCCTTGGCGATGCTTGCGCATCCGATTCTCTCCGGACGCCGGACTTCTGGTGGGGATTTCTTCCCACGCTTTGGGGCTGGGACCTCCGGATCTTCGGAGGCGGTCCTCTTCTCCTTCAAGGGCGGATCCTTGGTTCCTCCTCTTCACGCCTTTGGACGGCGTATTAGCTCCTTTATCTCCCCGTCGCCCCCTCTGTGGGCGCAACCTCCAACATTCTGACCAGCACGGGCTCCAGTGCGGTCTCTGGGAGGGGGGCCGGACACCTTATCAGCCTTGATCGCGCCACCCATTCCTGTAGAGAATAAAAAAGGGGTCAGGAGATGATCTTTTGAAAGGCATACAGATAGAACGTCCGAGCTTTGAGCTACTTACCTGAGTATCCGGCGATCGCGCTTAAGCCTCGGCCCTCGGCCGAATCCAACACGCTACTCAAGGTCCAAGAACAGCTTGTACATCTCCATGGGTGTCACGCCCATGAAATGCTGGAGAATACGAGGTCCCTCCGGATTGAACTCCCATAGCCGGAGAGGACGACGCTTGCGTGGTAGGAGGTGCCTGACTAGCATGACTTGCATCACCTTGACCAGGCCGATCTCCCTTGTTTGGAGGTCTCGAACCGCCCTGCAGGCGGGCACGCCCTGGACGACCCCAGCTTGAGCCCTTGGTCGACCCACGACATCGCTTGTCTGTGGAGGTCCCATGCGGAAGGAGGGCGGCGGCTTCGCTGTGTCGCCCCTTGGAGCGGTGATGTAGAACCACCTCGCTGCCACAATCCTGCTCCTCTTGAAGGAACCTTCGAGCCACGGGCATCGACCTTCTTGCTTATGGTCGCCCGCCACACTCCGCTTGATGCCCCCGATCATCTTCGCCCACTTGAATGTTTTCAGCCACAGTCAAGTGGGGATGACGCGGAGGAAGGCATCGCAGACGATGATAAATGCGGAGATATGGAGGATGGACTCGGAGCCAAGTCATGGAAGTCCAGCCCGTAGAAGAACAGAGCCCTCACGAAAGGATCCGCTGGAAGCCCAATCTCGACGGAGGTGAGATGCTTAAACGACGATTCGCGGGCTCGAGGTTGGCACGACCTGCCCTAGGGGCAGCAACCTGTGCGAAACTTCGCAGGCTGTGTACTTGGCCTCACGCAACTTCAATATGTCCTCCTCCGTGACGGAGGAGGGCACCCACCGCCCCGGAGGTCGGAGCCGACATTGTCAGAGATCCGGCGCCGAGTCCAAGCTCTTGGTGTTGGAACTGGGAGCAGAGGAAAGATTCGATGCGAGGTTGAAAGACAAGGACAGGCCTTGGTCCTCTTATAAAGTGGAAATAATACCAAGGGCCGTCTCCGTGACCGTTTGAGATTCCCCTTCGATAGAGGAGGCGTGGCGACGGGAACGGTTGGGTTACCCACGCACGTATTGATGAGGATCCCGGAATAAAAGGGAACACGATCTCTGCTTCGACAGGACGTGCCAAGGAAACCGCTTCGCTAAACGTGCTGAGGCGGAATAATAAAAACGATTCAAACGAGGGCTTGGCTGTGGTGTGATATCACGCTGCGTAATACGTCAGCAGATTGAACTAAGTGTGTATTTTATTCTCTCTACGTTGGAATGTGGAAATTATTTTGCAGAGCCGGACACTATCCTGGTGTTCATTATCTTCTCCGGATTATTCAAGGAAGAACCCGCCTTGCAATGCCGAACATTATGCACGCCGGACTTATCGCCATTGAAGACTAGTTCAGGGCTACCGAGGAGTCCTAGAGTAGGGGGTGTCCGGATAGCCGGACTATCAATATCCGCCGGACTCTCAGACTACGAAGATAGAAGATTGAAGACTCCGCCTCGTGTCCCAAGGTACTTTACTTGGCGTGGAAGGCATGCTTGGCAATACGGATATGTAGATCTCCTACCATTGTAACCGACTCTGTAACCCTAGCCTCCTCCGGTGTCTATATAAACCGGAGGGCTTTAGTCCGTAGGACACAACATTACATCTCAACAATCATACCATAGGCTAGCTTCTAGGGTTTAGCCTCCTTGATCTCGTGGTAGATCTACTCTTGTACTACCCATATCATCAATATTAATCAAGCAGACGAGGGTATTACCTCCATCGAGAGGGCTGAACTCGGTAAAAACATTGTGTCCCTCGTTTCCTGTTACCATCCTCCTAGACGCACAGTTCGGGACCCCCTACCCGAGATCCGCCGGTTTTGACACCGACAGTCCTCATGGATGGCGGCAGCGGATTAAACCTCATCTACGAGGAAACTCTTCAAAAAATGGAAATAGACTGGAGCCGCATTGAGCGAAGCGGCACAACCTTCAGAGGAATAATCCCTAGCCGGGAAGCACGCTGCACCGGAAAAATCACACTCGATGTGGTGTTCAGCTCGCCGGACAATTACAGATCCGAAGAAGTCACGTTCCAAGTGGCCCCATTCAGCAGCGGATACCACGCTATATTAGGACGAGAGGCATTCACAATTTTTCAAGCCGTACCCCATTACGGGTACATGAAGCTCAAAATGCCTGGGCCCGGCGGAATAATCACTCTCATCAGTGATCCGGACATAACACTCCGCGCCGAAAACAAGACAGCCGCATTAGCCCCGAGGCACTATCCGAAGCCCTAGCGGCAGAAGAACTCACTTCGCTGCGCTCTACTGTGAATAGGGACAATGTGATACTCGATAAGAGATCCAAGTCCACCTCCTTTAAACCAGCGGACGAAATAGTAAAATTCCAGGTCCATCCAACGGACCCGACAAAGACGGCTTCCATCGGGGCACAGTTGAACCCTGATGTAGACGCCGCACTATGAGAATTCCTTCGGGAAAATTGGGACATTTTCGCCTAGCACCCTTTAGATATGCCCGGAATCCCACGCAGATTGGCAAAACACAGCCTAAACATCCTAAAAGGATTCAAGCCAGTCAAACAGGCTCTTCGACGATTTTCCGAACCCAAAAGACAGGCAATGGGAGAAGAGCTAGCCACACTATTGGAGGCCGGAGTCATCAGAGACATCAAACATCCGGATTGGCTAGCAAACCTGGTAATGGTACCAAAGAAGGACAAATCCTGGCGCCTATGCGTCGATTTTAAAGACCTCAACAAGGCCTGCCTAAAGGATCCTTCCTCCCCCCGATCGATCAGATAATCGACGCTACCGCAGGTTCACGATTCATTGTGCTTCCTTGACGATACTCCGCTACCATCAAATCAAGATGGCGGAAGGACCAAGCCGCAACGGCATTCATCACTCCATATGGACCATTCTGCTTCAACACGATGCCCTTCGGACTTAAAAACGCCGGCGCAACATATCGATGCATGATTCAAACATGTCCGCCACCCAGATCGGCAAAACAGAGAGTCATACGAGACGACGTAGTCGTCAAAACTAAACACGCCGAAACTCTAGTAGACGACTTGAGGCTCACATTCGACAACCTTAGAGCATATGACATCAAGTCAATCCGAAAAAATGCGTTTTGAGTACCACCGAAAAGCTCTCGGCTTCATTGTATCCGTAGAGGAATTGAAGCAAACCCAGCCAAGATCCAAGCTCACACAGCTCGATATTCCAAAAGACCTCAAACAAATACAAAATTGACAGATGCGTGGCGGCTCTAAGCCGCTTTATCTCCGCTTTGGAGAAAAGGCATTGCCCTTTATCGCCTCCTTAGGCGCACCAACACTTCGAGTGGATTTGATCCGCCACCGCCGGACTCAAGAAATAAAAGCCATATTGGCAACAACCGTCCTGGCTGCGCCTAACCTGGGCGAACCAATGTTGTTATACATCGCGGCAACACATCAAGTTGTAAGCGCGGTACCCGTCGTCGAACGAGAGCGTAAGGGCATAAATTCCCTCTTCAAAACCAGTGTACTACGATCCACCGTGTTAACCCCCGCAAGTCCTGCATACCGCACTATCAAAAGATAGCGTATGCGGTGTTCATGGCATCCCGAAGCTCCGACACTACTTTCAAGAGTGTTCGATAACAAGGGCCTCCGGTACCCTCAATGACATTATAAACAACCGCGACGCGACGGGCAGGATTGCAAAATGGGCCATTGAGCTCTTACCATTCGATATAACTTACAAACCTCGGCGAGCTATAAATTCACAAGTTTTGGCTGACTTTGTCGCTGAATGAACCGAAGCCGAACTCCCTAAAGAGTATGGCGCATACTCCAATTGGATTATGCACTTCGACGGCTCTAAAATGTTGACCGGATTGGGGGCTGGCGTCGTATTGACGTCCCCAACCGGGGACACAGTCCAATACGTATTTTAGATAATGTACACGGACTCCAACAATGCAGCCAAATACGAGGCCCTTTTACATGGCCTCTGGATGGCAATCTCCATGGGCATTCAACGCCTAGAGGTGCGCGGGGATTCAAACCTTGCAATATCCCAAAAAAATGGAGACTTTGATGCCAAGGATCCGAAAATGGCAGCATATCGCAACGCTGTCCTAAAATGTCACCGGTTTGAAGGACTTGAATTCCATCACGAGTCTGGATAATAACCAAGCAGCCGACGATCGCACGATCGGCGCAAAACGTGACGCTGTCCCTCCAAACATCTTCCCGAACGGCTCATTAAGCCATCCGCATTATGGGAAGAGGAGTCCGGAAACAACCGCACCAACCGACGCAGAGCAATCTGACATAACCGGCGATTCAGCCGATGAAATAACACCTTCAGCCCACGACATAATGGCAGTAATCGCCTGTGGATGAACCATTCCTAGCCTACTTGCTTAGGCAGAACTTCCCAAGACCAAAATGAGGCCCGCCGCATAGTCCGCGATCTAAAGCCTACAAGGTCCATGAGGGAGAACTCTATAAGAAAAGCACAGCCGGAGTCCTTCAAAGGTGTATCTCCGAAGAGGAAGGGCGAAACCTTCTGGCTGAAATTCATGCCGGACTAGGCGGACACCACGCCGCAGCTCGGCCCTTGTAGGAAAGGCATTCCGATAGGATTTTATTGGCCGACGGCCCGGCAGATGCTCGGGACTTAGTCCAAAGATGCGTTGGTTGTCGCTCTTTGCTAATCGAGCCACATGCCACCCACCGCCTCAAAACTATACCCATTACCCGGCCGTCATGTCCGGGGCTTGACATGGTTGGACCCCTTAAAGGGGGAACCCACAAGCAAAGGTACCTATTGGTCATGGTGGATAAATTCACCAAATGGACAGAGGCCAAGCCAGTTAAAATGGCAAAGTCCGGACCAGTGATAGACTTCATATCCGGGGTAGTACACCGTTATGGTGTCCCCCACAGCATCATCACCGACAATGGCACAAACTTCACGGCCGATGAGGTTAAATCATGGTGCAAAAATATGGGCATTAAGCTCGATTACGCTTCAGTCTATCATCCTCAAACCAACGGTCAAGTGGAACGAGCGAACTGTCTAATAATGAGCGGCATCAAACCCAGACTAGTGCGGTCACTTACGAAATCTAACACGCACCGGGTAGAGGAGCTCGACTCAGACTGGGGCTGCGGACAACGCCCAACCGCATTACCAGATTCACACCATTTTTATGGTATACGGCGCAGAGGCAGTTCGCCTCATGACATCATTCATGACTCACCTCGAAAAGCGCATGTACGAAGAAAGAGAAGCCGAGCTAGATCGGCAGGACAGCTTGGACGCATTGAGGAAGAACGCAACGCCGCCAAGGCTCGCTCCGCATTCTATCAGCAGCAGGCTCAAGATATCAAAGCAGAGAAGTACGGGCCAAGACTTACAACGCTTGGCGAACTAGTTCTATGCCTGCCAGAGAAGAAAAAGACAAGCTCAAGCCCAAATGGGAGGGCCCTTCATTATCGATCAAGTCCTGACCGGCGGAGCGCATCGTCTCACTTAAATGCGCCGGACAACCGACTCGAGCCGAACCCATGGAACACAGCCCCCTCAAGATTCTATGCCTAGCGCTGGACTAAGAGTCCGCCCCTTCCCCGCCCAAATTTTTACACTTCAGCTGTCTTTTGTTTCTCTTTCTTCTCTTACCCTTTTCCTAAAAAGCCCTTAAAGGCCTACTTATGCATTGTTCGCACACACTTGATGTGCCATCCGCACTCATTGTACCTGGGGGCTTCTTTACCAGAAGCTTAATGATAAGGGCTCCATGCCCAGCACATGTGTCAAGCTTCCACATGTACCTTTTATTCACCATTATATGCATCGATATGACTTAAGTTTTGGCCAAGTTGGGTTGCCTGGCTCCTATGCTTACCCCTACGTTCCCGATTGTTCGACTAGGAGGTAAAGGGAGCACCTCTGCGATTGTTATCGCGGGTCACCGGATGTGTACCTCAGATCGGGTGAAGCCGAAAGCTAGCGTTCTTAAGGGAATATTCGGTCGGTGACTTGAAAGATGATTTTTTACCCACTTATTTATCTGCCCCCACATGTTTTTCTGCTCTTTTCGCAGACCGGACATGCACTTTAGGGCATGCCTCCTAGGGAAAGGAACCCTTAACGGGACTATTCTCCCTGGAAGATGTTTCTTACTAACCATGTAATATAACATAACTAGTTGGGCACTTGTCTGATAAAGCACTAATGACCCCTACGCCTGGTCTTCATGCATGCCCCGGTTGTTTCTTAACCGAGAAGGTATTCGGACACACTCTGGACTCAAGGGTCCCGAGTTTGAAGCGAAAAGGTCGGCAAAGACAAAGGATCTACAATCCGGCTAGAAGGCATCTTACATGTCATTTTAAAATACATTGTCAAACAGATCGATCAGATTCCTCCTCAATCCCATCTAACAGTTGTCTAATTTACATTCCGCTGGGAAAATTTAGCGCCAACTCTACTTGGCCGTATACTAAACTCACAGGATCTCCTTCCCATCGGGCCCCACAGTCCGACCTCGCCATGTGGTTGGGATCCGCTTGTACCGCTGCTTTCACCATGGCCCAGCCTCCTCGGCACTGGGCGGCAGTCGAAATCTTCCATAAACGGAAGCGCGCCATTCCCCGGCTTCTCAAGCAAGCTCCCCAAGGCCCTCGGGCAGGAGAAGGCTGGCCATAAAGCTCGACGACGCCGCCATTGCTCGCCGAACTCGCTCGAGCAGCCGCAACAGTTCGAAGTTGATCACCCGCCGATACGCATCATCTCCTCCAGGCGACTTCGTGAGTATACCTATAGACATACTTTGTCAATTGACTTCCTCGTCGAACTCTTCTTTTCAAAGGAGTTCGCCAAGCACTTACTATAGATGCTGCGACGGCCGATTCTCCTTAACGGAGCTGCATAGCTCGGCCCGAACACCTTTAGCTCTTCTCTCGAGCTGGGCGTGGCATCCCGGAGCTTGTTCCTTTCCTGCTACACTTTATTCAGCACCTCTCGCCGCCTTCACCGGGCGCAGAGTTCTTGCTCGTCCGATCTTGTCCGCAAAGACCTGCAATGTCATTATTAGACTTGCGCGCACGCCGCACACACCGCTTATCTTTTTAAAATATTGTGTTACCGTGAGGGGTCTCTATGTTTCCTCCTCATGGCAAAGTGCAGCCTCGAGTTGGGCCTTGCACTCTTGCAGCTGGCCGAGACAGTTGGGTATTCTTCTCTCAGAAGATCCTCGTTTGAATGATCCTTAAATCAGTTAATATAACTACTTTAAGTCTCGGGGCTCTTGCATATACAACTATTAAACTCTCTTACCTATATGTCTTTACATACTACTCCGTGGCTCGGTCAAACCATCTTGAGCAGCACGGAGGTGTGTGTCCCGCTGCTAAAGGCATTCAACGCCTCGGGGAGAAGATTATGCGTCACAAAACACCGTCGCGGCGCCTGTGGTTCATGGCGCCTCCACCTCGCACTTGGTGGCGACAGTGCTGTCGGCATCCTCCGCTGAGGAGACTCGCTCGCGCTTTGCGCCGCCTCCTCCGCACTAGGTGCTAGAGCGTGGCTGGTAGAGGTTGGATTGGCAACCCCACGCCGCAGTCCGGCGGGCGCTTTTCTCCTACAAAGTCATGAGCACACAAACGCTTCCTAGGAACGTTGCTCTAAATGGCAAACCGTGGGCTATACCTTTGCGGCGACGTTTCAATCCACGCCGCGCTCCTCTTCCGCCTACTGGTCCGGACTGGCCTTTGTTGGTCAGCCGCCGCGGGCTCGGCTTCCCGCCTTGAAGACGCTTCCTGCAAAACACCATCATATACGAAGGTCAGAAATGAGCAAGGAAGAAATAATGGTGTCGGACTTCGGTCACAATCACCTGGGAAGCCGGATATAGTCCGAGATAGTCAGCCGTAATGGCGACTAAAGCATTATCTATGCTGAGCTGGTGGAACACTCCGTCGATTAGCTCCACCTTTATGTCCGGATCCTCTTCGGAGGCCGGATCCTGGGATCTCTCTGGATCCTCGGGTTGCGGAGCTGGACTAATCATGCCCTCCACGACCCGACGCAGCTCCTGCGTCGAAAACATAATGTAAGAAACTTAAACTTCGAAAACATGGGTCGGGCACACAGAATGTTCGCTTACCCAACGCCGGGGATTATTCATGGAGAACCCATTCAACGGGTTCGTCTGGAGGAAGTCCTCCTCCCCCTTGTACAGGCCGGACAGGATCTTCACCAGGTCCTCGGCCGAATCCGGCCCTTTGCGGCCGTGACGGGTGGCATCGTCCTCCCCGTTGAAATCCCACATAGGGTGGCCCCTGTATTACAGTGGCTGCACCCCCCGCATAATGCATGTTGCCATGACTCCAATCATGGTTAACCCTGAATGGGCCAGTAACCTTATCCGGCCGATCAAATAATGGACGCTCTTGTCTTCCTCCAGTTGGGGGCTCCGTGGGCGCCAACTAAGGCGTTTCTTCAGAGGAGCATTACTTAACTCCGGGAGGCCGATCCAAACAGGGTCCGGCAGCGGAGCGTCTTCTATGTAAACCGCTCCGAAAGGCCGCTTCGGACGCTTCTTAGGGGTTCCGGATGGATATCCGTCCCGCGATGCGCCATATTTCGCGCCGCCCACTTGATATATGGACCCTCGTGAGAGCGGGTACAAGGCGTAACAACCTCTTCCACAGCGCAAAATGGGGCTCGACGCCTAGAAATAGCTCGCAGAAGAGCTACGTAACCCGCGATATGCGTGATAGAGGCGGGCGAAGGTGATGGAGCTGACTCAGAGAACTCCAGAGCCCGCGAGGAACGGATGTATAGGAAACCGAGCCCCTTATCGATAGGGGACGGCATACCCGCCCCCTTTGTTGGGATTTGGGGTAGCCTCCGCTTGCTTCCCACCATGGTAGGTGGCCAGCCCGGCTCGAACTGGGACCATGAAGGCTGGAGGGAGATATCCCTCCGCTTGGAGCGTCACCAGCTCACTGTGCGGGACAGAACATCTCCGCCAGTCTCCTGGCAGGGGGCTGGGAGCGCGAGAGGAGGAGCCGCGTCGACGGTCCATGATGGAATGGATTTTTTGGTCGGAAGCGCTCCGATGAGTACTCATGGAAGGAAGATGGTGTGATTTGGATCTGGATTCTTGCCTCTTATAGGCGATTATTTGCATAGCTAGGGGTAAAACATAAAAGATACCTTGGCTTTTCGCATTCGTGCGACGCGTGGAAGATGGCCATTATTGGGCGTGAAGCCAAGTAGCGCAACATTGATAAGGAAGCCGACAATCGCTCGGCAGTACATGGAACTTAAAGGAGAACCCGCCTTGCAACACCGAAGACTACATATGCGCTGGACTTATCGTCATTGAAGCCTGGTTCGGGGGCTACTGAGGGAGTCCTGGACTAGGGGGTGTCCGGACAGCCGGACTATCATCGTCGGCCGGACTCCAAGACTATGAAGATACAAGATTGAAGACTTCGTCCCGTGTCCGGATGGGACTTTCCTTGGCGTGGAAGGCAAGCTTGGCGATACGGATATGTAGATCTCCTACCATTGTAACCGACTCTTTGTAACCCTAGCCCTCTCCGATGTCTATATAAACCGGAGGGTTTTCGTCCGTAGGAAAAACAACCATTACAACAATCATACCATAGGCTAGCTTCTAGGGTTTAGCCTCCTTGATCTCGTGGTAGATCCACTCTTGTACTACCCATATCATCAATATCAATCAACCAGGAGTAGGGTTTTACCTCCATCGAGAGGGCCCGAACCTGGCTAAAAACATCGTGTCCCTTGTCTCCTGTTACCATCCGCCTAGACGCACAGTTCGGGACCCCCTACCCGAGATCCGCCGGTTTTGACACCGACAGCCGGGTTAGGAGCTTCCGGGTTATCAGAGTTGTGGATAACATCTTCAGCAGGCGGGTCAAAAGTTGGCACCAGAATATCAAAAGCCAGTTCAGGCGGCGGTTGATGGGTGGAGCTGTCAGGAGCGGACAAGTCAAGCGCCGGCTCAGTGACAACCGGGTCTTGGGACGGCTTATTTTTCCGTGCCCTCTTGCTGGGCTTCACTTGCAGGCTGACAATAAAGGTAGAAGGATGAGTATTAAAGCATAAGTATGGAAAAACTTAAAGTAAGAGAGGTTACATTACCCGGGAGCCGTTTTGAAAGCCGGCATGTTTGATTGCATAGACTCGTCAGAGGAAGGAGAGGTATCCTGATAATTGGAGCCAGATGAATTGAGAGGTTGGCGAATCAAACCCGCCAAAGGTAAAACAGAACGTAAATCGGAGATAACCACGGTCCGACGCTTCCTAGTTACATCAGTAAGCCGGAGGAGAGTTCTGCATCTTGATTGGCCCGAGTCTACCTCCGGTTTTCAAGCTGTTGTTGCTTCAAAAGAAATTGAGGATCTTGGTAAGCTAGAGGATGTGAAAATCTTACTTTCCGGGTCACCCTTCAGATTTTTTGCTTTGGCAAAGGCTCTGAGTCGCAGGAGATTATCGTTACCTCTTCGTCAATTGCTTGACTGTTCCCTGTATCCTCCTGAAAGGATAGAATGTCAGTAAAATAACGACAAAGGAGTTAAGAAAGTCAAAGGATTACCTCTTCATCATCCGAAGAAGAGTCATCCAATTTAAACATATCGGAGGCGCTGGGTTTCTTCTTCTTTGAAGTTCCCCTCTTAGCGGCTTTCCTTCGGTTTTCTTGGCTGCCCTGGCTTGTTTGGCAGCCTCGTGGTCAAACTTGACCTTCCAGAAATTATCACCGGCCTGTGGAAAAAGACAAGGAATTATAAGTGCGAACAAGGTGTAACATGTTAAAAGTATTTATTAAGACTGATAACTCACTGCAGGGGCCGGGTTCTTCTTGCAGAAGGGAAGTAAGCCGTAGGCATTGCTAGTTACAGTGCCCTCCTTCAGCAGTGACTGGGTTGTAGCATCTGCCACATCATCTAGTAAGTCGTCAGGACTATGACGCATTGGATCATCCTTCTCGCCTGTGTAAGTACACATTAAGCCGGAACGGCGGCTTAATGGTAGTATTCGCCAGGTGACCCAGACTCGGACCAGATCGACGCCGTTTAACCCGTTTCCTAAAAGAGCTTTGATCTTCTTGATGGTGGGATTGAGAGGCAGGCGCTCAACAGCGGCCAACTTATCCGCCAACTGATGGTTGGATTAAAGGCGCAAGGCGCGGAAGCCGGGCAAAGGCCTTTCATCAGCCGGTGAAGTGTCTTGACAGTAGAACCACGTCTGGTTCCAATCTTTCGGGTGACTCGGCAGCTCAGCAAGAGGAAAAAGGCAATCTCTCCGCCGCTGGATCCAGATGCCGCCAAGCTCAAGGCTAGGCCCGCTGGCACGTTAATTCTGTCGGTTCAAGTAAAAAAGTTCTCTGAACAAAAGCAAACTTGGCTCCTCTCCCAGGTACACCTCGCAGAAGACTTGAAAATTGCAAATATTTGACACGGAATTGGGTCCAATGTCTTGAGGTCTAAGATCAAAGAAATTCAAAACTTCCCTGAAGAATTTTGAGCCGGGAGGGGTGAGGGAGTCCTGGACTAGGGGGTGTCCGGATAGCCGGACTATCATCATCGGCCGGACTCCAACACTATGAAGATACAAGATTGAAGACTTCGTCCCGTGTCTGGATGGGACTTTCCTTGGCGTGGAAGGCAAGCTTGGCGATACGGATATGTAGATCTCCTACCATTGTAACCGACTCTGTGTAACCCTAGCCCTCTCCGGTGTCTATATAAACTGGAGGGTTTTTAGTCCGTAGGACACACAACCATTACAACAATCATACCATAGGCTAGCTTCTAGGGTTTAGCCTCCTTGATCTCGTGGTAGATCCACTCTTGTACTACCCA
Organism: Aegilops speltoides; assembly: GCA_021437245.1. Taxonomy (NCBI): domain Eukaryota; kingdom Viridiplantae; phylum Streptophyta; class Magnoliopsida; order Poales; family Poaceae; genus Aegilops; species Aegilops speltoides. The sequence continues at coordinate 206,906,575 of CM038141.1, forward strand.
TATCATCAATATCAATCAAGCAGGAGTAGGGTTTTACCTCCATCGAGAGGGCCCGAACTCAGGTAAAAACATCGTGTCCCTTGTCTCCTGTTACCATCCGCCTAGACGCATTAGCCGGGACCCCTACCGAGATCCGCCGGTTTTGACACCGACATTGGTGCTTTCATTGAGAGTTCCTCCGTCGCCACCGATAGGCTTGATGGCTTCTTCAATCAACAACAACGCCGCCCGTGGTGAGACTTTTCTCCCGGACAGATCTTCAGATTCGGGCGGCCGCATCAGTGGGCCAATTCACTTGGCCATCCGAGCAGATCGAAGTTACGCCCTGACCATCGTCGATTTGGAAGCCTAAACTTCACGACCGACATCCGTGGAGATTTGATCTTCGACGGATTCGAGCCACAGCCGAGCGTGCCGCACTGTCACGATGGGTATGATCTAGCTCTGCCGCCGGACAGTTCCTTGGAGGCCGCACACAAATCCGTTCCGACCCATAGTTCGGAGCCGACTGCACAGATCGAGGACATGTGGCTGGACACCGCCTCGGGAGCTGCAACTTCTACGGCGATGGAGCCGAATACTGACCTTGTTCCTTATAAAGCTCGTGACTCCGAGGTGCCAGACTCCTTGTCGGACTGCGAACCTCCCGCGCCCCTACCAATCGAATCCGATTGGGTGCCGATCATGGAGTTCACCACTGCAGACATCTTTCAGCACTCGCCCTTTGGCGACCTCCTGAACTCACTAAAGCATCTTTCGTTATCAGGAGAACCCTAGCCGGACTGCGGTCCGGATGGTTGGGATGCGGACGACGAAGAAATTCAAAGCCCACCCACCACCCACTTTGTAGCCACCGCCGATTTATCTAACCGACATGCTAGACTACGACTCCGAAGACATCGACGGTATGGACGACGATGCCGGAGACTACCAAGAACCAGCGCCTACCGAGCACTGGAAGGCCACCCCAACCCATGATGGACACCCCAAAAGGAAGCGATAACGAGGAACAACGAGACGCGGCAAAGGATAATTCTGCCGACAAACAACCAAAACGGCAACGCAGACGCCGCCCTAAGTCCCGCCTCGACAAAAACAGCACTCCTAATGACCCAGCAATAGAGCAGGGCAAACCAGTGGACGACGAACATGCAACCAAGCAACCGTCCGAACAGGACGAATCGGATAATCAATCCATGCCCGGCGAAAACAACAGTCCAGACGACCTCACGCCGGACACACCACCGGAGAATAAGAACCTTCACAAAAGACTTGTCGCCACTGCAAGAAGTCTGAAAAAGGAAAAACGGAAGCTTGAAATAGCGGAAGACATACTCAGAATGAGGTGGAGCAAAGTACTCAAGACCGCGGACAAATATGGCAATAGCCACCAAACAAAGAGCTACCCAAAGCGCAAGTTGCTGCCAGAATTCGACGAGGAGGCCATAGAGCCCCCACAGTCAAAAAGCAAAGAGGTCGCTGGCGGATAGACGACCAGATGATCGCCAAAGCGACAAGCGGCGCCAAGACACAAGACGACACACGATCTCAGAAATGATGGCCCGGTCAGGTCCATTTATGGGCCAAAAAAGAGGGCCCCAGGAAGAAACACAACACGCCGCATGTTCGAAGATAATGGCACGCCTAAATACAGGGGCGCCGCACACCCACTATGTTTCACCGATGAGATGCTGGATCAGGAATTTCCAGCGGGATTCAAACCCGTAAACATAGAGGCATACAACGGGACAACAGACCCCGGAGTCTGGATTGAGGATTACATACTGCACATACACATGGCTAGAGGAGATGATCTCCACACCATAAAATATCTACCCCTCAAACTCAAAGGGCCAGCTCGGCATTGGCTCAAAAGCCTCCCAGAAAATACTGTTGGACGTTGGGAAGAGCTCGAGGACGCGTTTAGAGCAAATTTTCAAGGGACTTATGTCCGCCCTCCGGATGCGCATTTATTTAAGTCACATAAGTCAACAGCCCGGAGAGTCACAAGAAATTCGAACAGGTTTCTTACCAAAAAGAACCAAATAGTCGAATGTCCGGACGCCGAAGCCTTAGCAGCTTTTAAACATAATGTCCGAGACGAATGGCTCGCCAGACACCTCGGCCAAGAGAAGCCGAGAACAATGGCCGCGCTAACAAGCCTCATGACCCGCTTTTGCGCGGGGGAAGACAGCTTGCTAGCAAGATGCAGCACCAGCGACCCGAGTACATCCGAGATCAGAGATGGAAACGGAAAATCACGGCGCAGAAAGGACCAGCGCCGAAATAAAGAAAAAAGCCCAAAGAGTACGGCGGTCAATGCCGGATTCAAAAGCTCGCGGCTGAACAACAAAACACTGCCTCTTAAGGACAACAGTGAAGATCTATCCAAGTTAAACAAAATTTTGCATCGGATATGTCAAATCCACAGCACCTCCGGAAGGCCTGCAAGCCACACCCACCGAAATTGTTGGGTCTTTAAACAGTCCGGCCGAATCAACGCCGAACACAAGGGGCTCGATGCGCCAAGCGAGGATGATGACGTACCCCACCAGCAGAGCGTCGGAAAACAGAAGACTTTCCCGCAAGAAGTCAAAACAGTAAACTCACTTCATGTGATAATACGGAACTACAATGCGGCACTCGCCAAATTAGGTGTCGCATGGTCCACCCCAGCGGAACCTCGAGATTGGATGTCAAAACCAATTACTTTCGACCACCTAGACTATTCCAGAAGTATTCAAAACGCAGGATGGACTGCTCTGATATTGGATCCTATAATCGACGGACTACAATTTACACAAGTCCTGATGGACGGCGGCAGTGATTTAAACCTGCTATATCCGGACACAATCCGCAAGTTGGGGATAGACCTTACTAAAATCCGACATAGCCGCACTTCCTTCAAAGGAGTGACGCCAGGCCCTTACGCCAAGTGCACGGGCTCCTTACTACTAAAAGTTGTGTTCGGGTCACCCGACAACTTCCTACGCGAAAAGCTAATCTTTCATGTCGCCCCATTCAAAAGTAGCCATCAAGCACTATTGGGACGTGAAGCTTTTGTCCGCTTTAATGCAATACCACACTACGCGTCTCTTACACTTAAAATGCCCGTCCACGCGCATCATCTCATTAAAAGGTCGTTAAGACCCCGGACACGGCTAGACGAGTCCGCATAAATAAGCTAGGTTTCTATCCGCACACCCTTTACAAGGGCTGTGCGATGAGCTAATATAAGCTCAGCTTTATTCATTCATTCATATTTCGATTTTTAATTCATTTCTCTTTACACGATGAACAGCGTGTTACACCTGGCCCGTGATACAAAGACAACGGAGACACAGCGCAGACGCAAGACGGACCCGCTGCAAGGATTCTTTTCAGATTAAGACCCTCGTAAACCTTTTTTATCGTCTCTTGTTGCTATATATCCCCGGTTTCTCATTACAACCAGAGAGGAGACTCGACATTTTGGCATCGGCCGCCGAGAGGACCTTGCGTGTTCTCGACACTAGGGGCTTAGGGCATTGTTCGCCCGCTATCATAAAGACCGAATACCTTAGGGAGTGTTCGCGCCTCGAGTTAGGGCCTTATATGCATCAGCTCCAATCATGTCTTTGGTCAAATGTTGGGTTTACCCGGATCCCGTGTTTTGCTGCCTTACGCTCAGATCATCAGCTAACGCGCACCAGAGAACTATTGCGATTGTGCCCTTGTTCGCCGGGCGAAAGCACCTCAAGAGAGAAAGCCGAAAACTGTCTCATCATGATACAGCGAGAGACTCGTCAACCACTCGATCGACTATCGGAATGTTTAGAATTCTCCGCTTTGACGAATGACCATTTCCGGTCAGAACATACGCGTCCCGAATTCGAGAGAGCTGGTGCCCCTAGGGGCTATATCGTAGCCCCACCCTCGAACTCCTATGGCTAAGTGAAAGTGATAAAGCATTATAGTCCGGTTGCCTCGCTTGCTACGCTACCACCTCCTTCACAGACCGAGACGCCGGATTAAGTGTAAAATGCGCTATTTTTATAACACCGCCGCACCTTGTGCGTGGGGGTTTAACCGATCGCCATCTTTCGTGTTATACACACGATACATAAACGGCCGCACAGAGATATTTCAATACTTGAACGCACAAGTACAAAAAGTGCTTACATCTTAAACATCGCTTTACAAACCAAAACGATCATTTGAACGTGACATTTTTGAGCATCGCGACTTATTACACGAGCACCACGCAGAACTTCCCCAAAATAGTGCTCGGCGGGTAACCGCTCGTCTCAACCCTCGGGTCGCAACAGCGGTGGCATCCATCTCGTCCAATGTGTCTTCACACGGCGAGGGCCATCCGCACCTCTATGCAGGCCGACCGCTTATCGCTTTGATATGCGGCACCGCCCCAAGAAATTGCTGCAATAAGCCAAAATAACTCTTCGCCCCGCCTATCCGACCGCACATGAGTCACGATAACCGCCATGGCAAGTCCGACAATCTATTCAGCTCAGCCCACTCGCCAACCGATCGGTCACCGGAAGTGAACGCTCCGACTATGGAATTGAGACCAAAACAGCTCTTCCGTCTTGTGATCCTTCCGACTTCGAAGTGCACAACGGCATCGCCAGACTCGCCGCTAAGTCCATATAAGGATCCTCCGGACCCCACAAATGCCAAGCCGAGCATACTTTGATCTCAGAACCTTCGACATAGTAGAAAGGGCTTGCCAGCCACAATGTCTCCGCCCGGCGCAGCTCCTCCTTTATAGCCCGCATTGCGAATCGGCATCCTTGGCTTCGCGGTGGCCTTCCCAGTCTTCTTGTTCCGCTTAGGCGCCCTTTTCAAGAACCTCATTGCAGTCGGTAGCATCTTTTAACTTCACAAATATTCAGCCATCTCCTCCTCGCTCGTAGTGTGCAGCCCTTTCGCTTCTAGCTCTTCGCCGCCGAGGCAGCCAAGATCACTCCTTCTCGCTTGCTCCTTGGCTTGAGCAAGTTCTGCCCAAAGGCTTTCCACAAAGAAGCGGCACCATCTGCATTTAGCACACAAGTTGTAAGGAGGGCTTCGCCCCTTACTAGGTGACCACGGAGAAAAACCTACCTTGCGACTCATCAAGTCGCTTATCGACCAGCGATGTCCGTGATCCGCAACGCCGAGCTGCCGCTTTAGTTCGGCAACTCCATCAGTCCGCTAGCCATCAACTATCCGCCCCATGTGAAAGGCGAAAATCAATACTGGATTTTGATCCTCGCACGTCGCTCGTTCTCGACACCCTACCGAGTCTCGGGGCTACTATCTATACAGGTGCACTTTATGTAAAAAAGCTGTCAAAGGGTATGTCATTTTGCGACCTCAAACACCGCCAAAGAACTCCCGACGCATCACGCGAATTCCGCCTTGGCGGATGAAATTCTTTCAATCACCATACTCATCAGTGTACGGGCGACCTTCCGAGATGGACGCCCTCTCAAGCAGATCCTTCAGCCCCCGCCAAGACACCAGCTTGGTGCCGAACTATTCGCCCCGCCAGACTCGGAGATACCTCCGTGATGACACTTCAGCTCGTCCCGCCCTATCCGATGGTGCGGCAGATGGAGGCGTCTTGCTCTCCATCATCTCCGGACGGAGTTCCCCCGAAGACGAGCTCATCTAAGAAGGACCGAGATCCGAACTACAAGGTAAAAACTTAAGTTATCCTCAGAAGCACAAATAGGGATGTCCCTTATTACAAAACTCCCTTTTCTCTACTTACGGCTTGCTGGAGGGTTGATTCTTTAGGGGAGACTGTGCGGCCGGAGCCTCTCCGGATGCAGGACCCTCTGGTGAAGATCTCATCCCCCGCTTCGGGGCTTTGGCCTCCGGTTTTGAGGCGCGTCCTCTTCTCCCTTGGAAGGAGGGATTCTCGATCCCCTTCCTCAAAAGCCTCCTTGGTTGAGGCGGTAGTTCCTCCGTTCTCCACTTCGCCTTCCTCTCAAGGTGCAACCTCCAAAGATCCTCGACCAGCACGGATCCGGCGCGGTCTCGGAGGGGGCGACACCAGACGCTTTTGCTTGCGCTTATCCACTCGTTTAGAGGACAATTGGTCAAAAGGCGAATCATAGAAAGGCAAACAAACGGTATGTCCGGACACGGAGCTACTTACTCGTATCCGGGCGATTGCAGCTTAGGCCGGCATCTCGGTCAATTCCGACACGCCTCGTGATCCGAAGAATAGTTTGTACATCTCCACGGTGTCGCACCCATGTAGTGTTGAAGAATTCGTGGTCCCTCCGGATTAAACTCCCACAGCCAAGAGGACGGCGCTTGCAGGGCAGAGACGCCTAATCAGCATGACCGCATCACCACGACCAGATCGATCTCCCCGCCGAGGTCTTGAATCCAGCCCGCAGAGGGGCACGCCCTTTGACGGTCCCCGCTTGAGCCCTTGGTCGACCCATGACATCAGCCGCTATGGAGGGCCCGAAGGAAGATGGGCAGCGGCTTCGCTGCTGCCCACAGAGCGGTTATGTAGAACCACTCCGCTGCCACAAGCCGAGCTCCTCTGAAAAGAGCCTCGGCCATGGAGCGTCGGCCCTTCGCATAACCGCCCACAAGACTCGCTAGACGCCTCCATCATCTTCAGCTCCACGTCAAAGGTCTTAAGCCACAAGCCGAAATGAGGGGTAACGCGGAGGAAGGCTTCGCAGACGACAATAAATGAAGAGATATGGAGGATGGACTCCGGAGCCAAGTCGTGGAATTCCAACCCATAGTAAAACATGAGCCCTCTCACAAAAGGATCCATCAGGAAGCCTAAACCCCGACGCAGGTGGGATACAAACACGACATACTCGCCGGGCTCGGGGGTGGGGATGACTTGCCCTTCGGCGGGCAATCTATGCGAGATCTCGTAAGTCAGGTACTTGGCCTCTCGCAGCTTTAGCACGTCTTCCTCCATGACGGAGGAGGGCATCCACCGGCCCTGTAGGTCGGAGCCAGACATTGTTGAAGCTCTGAAGCGCTCGAATCTGGGGCTCTGGGTGTTGGAACTCGGGGCAAGGAATAGATTCGATTGAGGATTGAAGAAAAGAAACAAGCCTTGGTCCCATTATAAAGAGGGAGAATACCAAGAGCCGTCCCCGTGACCGTTCGGGACTCCCCTCCGATAGTGGGGGCGTGGCAACGGGCACGGTTGGGTTACCCACGTCCGTATTGTTGGGAATCTCGGAATAAGGGGAACACGATCTCTGCTTCGACAAGACGTGCCAAGGAAACCGCTTCGCTAAACGCGCTGAGGTGGTATAATAAAAAACGATTCAAGTAAAGGCTTGGTAGTGGTGTGACGTCATGCCGCAAAAATACGTCAGCAGATTGAACTTGTGAACATATTATTCTCTCTACGGTGGAATGTGGAATTTATTTTGCAGAGCCGGACACTATCCTGGTGTTCACAATCTTCTATAAATTATTCGGAGGAGGAACCCGCCTTGCAATGCCGAACAATATGCGCGCCGGACTCATCGTCATTGAAGCCTGGTTCAGGGGCTACTGAGGGAGTCCTGGACTAGGGGGTGTCCAGATAACCGGACTATCATCATTGGCCGGACTCCAAGACTATGAAGATACAAGATTGAAGACTTCGTCCCGTGTCCGGATGGGACTTTCCTTGGCGTGGAAGGCAAGCTTGGCGATACGGATATGTAGATATCCTACCATTGTAACCGACTCTGTGTAACCCTAGCCCTCTCCGGTGTCTATATAAACCGGAGGGTTTTTAGTCCGTAGGACACACAACCATTACAACAATCATACCATAGGCTAGCTTCTAGGGTTTAGCCTCCTTGATCTCGTGGTAGATCCACTCTTGTACTACCCATATCATCAATATCAATCAAGCAGGAGTAGGGTTTTACCTCCATCGAGAGGGCCCGAACCTGGGTAAAAACATTGTGTCCCTTGTCTCCTGTTACCATCCGCCTAGACGCACAGTTCGGGACCCCCTACCCGAGATCCGCCGGTTTTGACACCGACAAGGGGAAAATCCCCGGTTCATGTGATCTGTGAACACTATCACCTCCCCTTCTTTGGGTTGAGGCCTCTCTTCAGACGGGTCAGGGGCACGATAAGACATGACCTCCTTTTTTGGCAGATGGCCAGACTTCACAAACTCAGCTAGCTTACTCTTAGTGACTATGGATGGGACCCAATTGCAAGTCACAGGGGCTTTGGCTGCCTTAGGTGCCATGACAACAATTGGCCTACTGATGAGGACATCAATACCATTGTTACACCCACAGCCCCTGCTGCTATACATACTGGACCAATTACTAGAGCTCACAAGACGCCAACTAAATTACTGTGTACTTTCGTTTCTTGGTAATGATTCTAATGTTCATGAGAATATGACGCTGTTTAAATTGGATACATTTGTTTTGCTTACAAATGTAGGGCCTAGCTTGGAGAAGGATGAACATTGGAGCAAGAACCAGCATGGAGATGATGGCATGCTAAGGGGGACAAGAATGGAGTTACAAGTGATGATTTCAGGACTTTGAAGCCACCATAATGAGTGCATGAAGCCTTGGACTAAAGATACAAGATGCCACTCCATAAATTTCGTCCAGAGGCTATTCTAGGTGCTGCGTCACCTTATTATTGGGCCAGGCCCATGTAATTTCGAAATACATTAGTATAGGCTATTTTAGAGTCCGTATGTGTGGGAAACAAGAGATAGGGTTAGTTTCGACCCCTCCACCAAGGGCCACGAAATTTACCCCTCTTCCTCCATATATACAGCCCTTAGGGCACCGCTTAGACTTGGGTTTTGTTTAGATCAAAAGTTCGCCATAGCTGCAACTTCGCGTTTCGCTTGTGTTCAACGACTGCACAAAGGCGCCACAGAACCCCACCTTGATCAATAAAGCTTATCTTATATTCGCAATTTCCAGATTGCAATCTCGTTTCTTGCTTGTTCTTCGCTTGCTCGCAGGAAATAGACCCTCGTGGTCGTTGATCGTGCTCGGCGTGGTCAATAACCTCTCGGAGTTGGTTTAGCGATTGCTAAGGCGCGACGTCCTCGCACGCTTGGTAGTCGGATTGTCAAAGTCGACTTCCACCAAAGCGAAATCCACCATCTCATCGAAGACGGGACACCTCTGCCTCTATCAAGTGGTATCAGATTTCCGTGTTGCTCGGTGAGATTTTACAGTTTTTCGTAGTTTAGATCGAGTCTGTTCTTCATACCTACAGTCCACGAAAAAGCCAAAAAAATTAGGGTTAGGTCATCATATCCGAACCAATCTGAGCCTTTGCATAATCTTTTCAGATTTGCGTTGTTGAATTTGCGGTTGCATCGCCGTGTCTAGTTGCTGGTCTTAGAGTCTAGTCTTTTAGAGTTTCGAGTTCTGGTCATAAGTTGTCACGCCGCCGACCATCATCATCGCCCCACGCCATCTACCACCACCGCTTATCCGCCACCGCTTTGAATCCGTATCCATATACCACCACCGCTGCCATATACCACCACCGTTGCCATATACCACCACCACAACATCATACTTATTGAGGAGCGCTCGCACTTATTGTATGCACCTTCGGAACTCCACTCTTCCCACAACATCGAGCATTGGTATACCAAAACCTCCATATTTGTTGATTGTACTCCCACATGTCATGCTCGTTGGACATATCATACTCACCACAAGTTTGCACCCTATGCACGGATTGACTCACATTATGATTGCCATGTTGCATCTTGTATTACCATGTCATCCATGATATATGAGCTTGTTCACTTCCTTAGCAAATTTGTTGTGATCTTCCTTGATGTCATATTCATACATCATGATCATATTGCCCATCATGAATTGCATGACAACATAATCACATTGAGCACCTATTACCATGTTCATGCTCTTGATAAACCGTCTCTCTATGACATCATTTTGCACAATGGTAGAATTTGTCGCTTTGTGCACCATGCTAATTATCCCATGAATGCTTTGCATATCATTCTAGATCATCTTGATAAGCATCATGTGTCTTGTCACGAACGATCTTGCCGCACGGACTCATATTTACTTCATGGACACTTTGTTTGCGCTAACCATTGTATTTCCAAGTGTACTTTGTGTTTGTTTCTTTTGCATGTATACCACTCCGGAGACACCTTGGAGTACTTGGATTGTGCCATGCCTTCAACTTCGTCCAACTACAAGTCCGTCCACGACAACCGTTTCCATGGTGATGAGGATCACGATCCGAGGTCGGATCTTTCCCAAGGGGGGGAGATGATGCGGAGCATCCCACGTTCATCCCCATGTACACTCCGGCTACTCTCCAAGCCCCAAGGATACATAAGATGAGACCTCGACTATGCGCCATTGGACACAAGGTGAACCCGTTCCTAAATGCTTCCCCTTTCCATTCGTGTCAGAAATGGTTGCTACCTAATGCAAGGACACTACGCATGCCTAGGTACCAAGCAGACCCTCTCGGAGATGCTCGGAATGATGGACAAGTCCCCAAGTACAAGGATGAAGGAGCACGACGAGAGGAATCGGAGAAAGGCTACAGGACCCGGACATCCGGCCCCGGCCCGGACATCCGGCCCCTGAAGATGTCAACAGCAGCAGCAGCCCAGCCATCGAAGTGCTACAGGGCCCGGACATCCGGCCAGGCCCCGGACATCCGACACCCCGCGACAGCCCGGAAATCCGGCGCCAGCCCGGACATCCGGCACCCCATCATAGAAAGTCCAGAAGCTGGATCAAGCCAGCCCGGACATCCGGCCCAGCGCTCGGACATCCGGCGTCTCAGGAAAGCCCGGACATCCGGCCCGTCGCCTGAATCCGGCCTCCCCGCTGCGTGCGAGGCATCGAGCCGAGGCCCATGTACCCCTTCGCCCCTTAGACTATATATACTCCCCCTCCACCTACATTTTAGCACTACTAGGGAAAAGTCTATTCACAGAATCTTACCAGCAGCGCTCCTCAAAATACCACGCTACTGCTATTTAGCAGCAGTGCGTGATATCAAAACACGCTGCTAAAAGGAAAATAGCAGTAGCGCGTCCACCAGAAACCGCGCTACTGCTATAATTGCCATGATCTCGCCCTCCCGCTAGTTATAGCAGTAGCGCACTATAATGAACAGCACTGCTGCTATAGAAGATAGCAGCAACGCGCTTCTAGGAAAACCGCTACTGCTAAGATTAGCCCACAAGTTTAGTCCCACCTCGCTCCATGAACAGGGCGTTTACCACCTTAAATATGTTATTTCTGAAACTACCACAACCAGTTGGTCTTCACTAAACTCTATGTGTAAAATTTGTGGCCGCAATATGATTCCTCTCCGGTTCCTACCGGAGAGGACTCATATTGACAATTCAGATTGTACACAAAAAGATCATTGATGGCCAATGTATTTTTGCATTGACGTAGTTTTTGTATAGTTACACTTAGCAGTAGCGGTTTATATGCAAAGCGCTATTGCTATTCAGATTAGCTGTAGCGCATTTTGGCAAACGTGCTACAACTATCCCTACCTTATCCCCACGCGCACGACCGGCCCTCACTCACACTCTCATTCTCGCCCACGTGCCGATAACCGTCGTCGTGCGTCGCCGCCGCCGCCGCCTTCGTCCGTCCGCCGCCGAGGTACTCCCCTCCTTCTGTCCCTCCTCCCTCCTCCTCGCACATCCTCCCTCCACCTGCGGCCGCCCCTCCCTCCTCCGCCTGCCTCCTCCCTCCGCGCTGCAGCCGCCCTCCTCCTCCTCCGGCAGCCCTCCTCCCACCGCCCTCGACCTCGCCGCCCCTAGCTACCTCTATGTCGCCCCCACCCCCTGCCACTAGTTATTACTAGATTTAGTAGTAGTAGATGTTAATTTAGGGTTCATAGCTAGTACTAGATGTTGCTTAGTTAGTACTAGATTTTTAGTAGTAGTAGATGTTAATTACTAGTAGTGATGGTACTAGTTAACTAGGGCAGATGATTAATAGTAGTTGTAGTTGAACTACTTTAGTTGTAGTTGAACTAGTTTAGTAAGTAAATTAATAAACTAGTTGAACTAGTTGAATTAATAGAACTAATGTATTTTTAGTAAGATAATTAATATAACTAGTTGAACTACTTTATTTTTAGAAAGAACTAGTTTTTTCTATTTATAGTAAGTTAATATTTAGTAAGAACTAGTTGAATTAATAAAACTAGTTGAACATGTCATATTTGTTGTTATTTTTAGTTTAAGCAATTATTCGGGATGTATTAGTGATAACTTATATGGTTTGAGGTGACCACCGTCGTCCGATCACCGACCCCTCCGACATCCCCGTCATCGATCCACCCCCCTCCGACATCGAGGTGAGACCAGCCAAATATCCTTGTATATCTTGTGTTATTGCTCAAATAGGATATGTGGTTGCCCAAGTGGCCGTTCATGTTCAGTTTATATCTCCGAGTGGCCTATGTTTTGCCGGAGTATTGATTAATTTCCGTTTCGGCAAATTTCAGGCGCATGATATGTCCTTTTTTAGCAAAGGTCATGCTGGATTTTTTCGTGAATTCTGGCATGACTTGTGCTAGAATATGTACAAGTTTAATCTTTGAATTATGAACGTAGGAAATGTTGTACTCGGACGACGACAGTCTCCCGGGGGAGTGTAGCTTGTGCCACGATGATCGAGGTATGTGCGACAGGTTCGTTGAGCTGGACGAAGATCGGCGCTTCAACATTAAGCTCGAGGAGACCTTCGATTGTGAAACGGTACGCAACAACGACAAGTGTTTTTTTCGTAATTAAGCATGACTTCAACTATTTCAACGTCTAATTTTCATATTTTACGATTCGACTAGCTTATCCCATGCCATGTAAGATGCTATGTCTTGGAGAGGATGGGTTTTGAAGACCATGAAAATTTCGAAACAAAGAAAATACACCTAAGGACCCATCATGATATGGATTTTGAAGTAAATCTGTGCAATGCTCAGAGCGTAACCCATTTTGGTTGCCAAAATTGGGAAGCACTTTGCAAAATGTATGGTTTTTATGAGGGTATGATTGTCACCATGGATCTTGGTGATCCTGACATCGAGCAAGACAATATGGACATTTGGGTCCTTGTTGCTACGCTTCCGATTGTACCGCTATGTGAGTTTCTCAAACATAGTTATTAACTAATTTATATTGTTTATTTCAAAATAGTTGATAGCTTATTTCCATTGACAACTTATTTTGATTCTTCAAAGACTGTGCGGAAGATGGTAGATAAAACCCACTACACCGATGGCACCAAATTAAGTATAAGGAGAAAAATCATCTGATCGCATTTTGTACTCTTCTTGAGAATTACAATAACTATTATCGAACTCCTCCAAATTATGGTGAATACGTGCCACTAGTGCATGTGTTGAACCACGGTAACTTCTCTGGAGATACCCTAGTAAGATTTTTTACTATTATGACATCCGTGCATCTTTTGTATACTTCTAAAACTAGTACATCATTGCTAACTACGAAGTTATTATCATGTTTTTCAACAGAAACTCCCGATGGATTGTGTGCCTCATCTGATGTCCCTGTTGGTCGCCTCTCAGTTCTGAACATACTGCCAGGTAAATCTAGGGAGCTCACCTGTGCATATTGGATTTCTAAAACCGGTGAACACATGTTCATCAAAGAATGGAAGAAATGTATGGACATTCGCAAGGAGGTTCTTGGAAGTAACATTCAACGAAAGGCAAGAATTGGAGACAGGATAATCTCCATTCTCCATAATGGAGAGTCAGGGGCTATCTTGTTTTTTGCTATTTCACCTTAGAAAATGTAGTAGGCCTTAATCGAATGTAGTAGGTCCTATGAGGTACAATATGTTTATTATGTGGTAATGTGTTAGAGTTGATAATGAGGAGTACTTGTGATTACGACTAGTGACCAATTTGCTATGTGATGTCATTGATGAAAATGATGATCTTGAGGAGGTGTTATATGACAATGATGTATTGATGATAAGTTGTTAATGATATGATGATGATGATGATGATATTATTATATCATTGGTTGAAAGAACCGCGGATTAGTTTCAAGTGGATGGAAATCCACTTGAAACTAGTCCACGGTTCTTTCACCCCGTGATGTAATAACTCATTATGATGTAAAAACAATCTCTAAATTCCTTTTATATGGAAACTTGTGTAAAGGTGTATGAATGCAACATTAAATAAAAAAGAAATAAAATACTAAATAATAGTAGTAGCGCGGGAAAGGAGAAGCGCTACTACTAATTACCAGTAGCGCTGTTCTGAAGAAGCGCTACTACTAAGTCAATTTAGTAGTAGCGTGGATCTAGGCGCGCTATTGCTAAGCATTAGCTGTAGCGCCTTATCAGTAGCGCTCCTGACCGCGCTACTGAAAGGCCTAAAACCCGCACTGCTGCTAGGCTTTTCCCTAGTAGTGTAGGGTTAGCGTTGATTTAGCTCGTTTGTGAGATAGAGCCTCGCTCATCCATCGGATCTCCTCCTCGTGAGAGACCGCGGCCTCTTCGGAGAAGATCCACTTGGATTCAAGACCCCTTTACGGGAAGATCCCCTCGTGGATTCAAGACCTCCTCTCAGAGAAGAACGGTTACCTTTGTATCTTTCCTTTGTTGATTTTGATTCTTGTGCTACCTCATGTGTTTAGTGATCTAGCCCTTGTGTGATCGATACTTGTCGGTTGAGTGATTCTCTCGTTCCTCCCCGTGATTTCCCCTTTGTGTTTTCCGCGCGTTCTTCGTGTTTCGTCGTACGATCCACTCCAAACGTGAAAGATCGGCCCCTAGGGTTCCGCCCTACATCAGCAAAGCAGCACGACCTTCCGAGGAATTATTCCCAGTCGGGAGGCGCGATGTGCGGGAAAAATCACACTCGATGTAGTATTCGGCACGCCGGAGAATTAACGGTCTGAAGAGATAACCTTTCAAGTGGCCCCTTTTAATAGTGGATATCACGACTTATTAGGGAGAGATGCATTTGCAAGCTTCCAAGCTATACCCCATTACGTGTACATGAAGCTCAAGATGCCCGGGCCCAATGGAATCATCACTCTTGCAAGTGATCCAGACATAGCACTCCGCGCCGAAAACAAAACCGCCGCCTTGGCCCTTGAGGCATTTAGGTTGGCAAAGGATCGGGTTTGGATCGGGTTGAACAATATCAAATCCATGTCCATATCCATGAAGACAGTCTTTGCCTGCCCATGAAAAAATCCATGGGTGAAAAATTGTGTCCATGTCCAAACCTGATGGATATCCATACCCACTGGATATCCATTGAGTCCTCTCAAGACATATAAATAAGACATGCCACAATGTTAACATACACTCATCCATTCTTCACCTCGTGTGAGCTAGGCTTCACTTATTGTGAACATCAACTTATAGTAAATAAACGTCCACTAACAACCTAATATCATCTAGTATTTTTCTAAATGATGAGAATGACGAGCCATTTAACGAGGAGATGAAATAAGGGAAGGGGCGCTGGAGTATGTTAGTGGGGATGGAATGTTAAATAATAAAAGTTATGGTGGGGATTGTGCAATTGTTTTACATGTTTTACATAATAATGTGTAAAATTGCTGTTGGACATGTGACTGTGGGGGTAGGGATAGCAGAATTTTGCCCATTAATTGATGCAGAGCATCCCTCGTCCATCCACATGGACACGCCATCACCATCGCAAGCACCGAGAGGACTGGTGACAAGAGCATGCGCACGCAACATCGACAAGGAGATCACTTCTTTCCTCTTTGAGTCTCGTTCGGAATCGCATATGAATTGGGTCCTACCTCAAACGGAGATGTTATGCTTTCTTAGGTACTTGGGAGATCGTCACGAGGAACACGGAGGGAAACACCAAGTTCACCCGGATAGACATGCACCTACGGTCGAGGAGAAGGAGGAGGAAGCGAGAAGAGAGAAGGAGGAGTGGCTCTGGACACTCCGGGTGCCCAGGCACTATTGCCCCGGAGGACCGGCCCCTCCCTGGCGTAGCTCCAGTCGGCCCCGGGTGCCCGGCCTGCAGCCCCGGGTGCTCGACCTCTCTGGCCCAACATGGCCAGGCCACCCGGGTGCCTGGCCACCACCAGCCACACACACCGACCAGGTGCCCGACCTTTGGCCCGGGGTGCCCAGCCTCTTCCCACAGGCGCCAAGAGTCCCCAGGTGCCCGGGCTGTCAACCCCGGTGCCCGCCCCCTTCACCACCCCAAGGGCGGTGGCCTGACCGTCCAGTGCCCGACTGCTTTTACCTGCACCGACACTTCAGGATGCTGTGTTCATTAGGGTCATTTCCGACCTTTGTATCCCTCTCCCCCTCTGTTTCGTCCCTAGACTATAAGTACCCCCCACCTAGCTCATTAGAGGGGATAGCTAAGAATAGACACAAATCATAGAGCTTAGCTCATGTACCTCCCCTTGTAGGATTCCTCTTGAGAGAGAAGACTCCATTGGAGTACAATACCTCCATTGGAGAAGATCCCTAGGGATAAAAGCCCCCCTTGAGGGAAGGATCTACCTAGATCATCAAGCCCTGATCTCCTTCATAGGATTTGGGATGAACTCTACCATGTATCTTGTTTCCCTTTGATTGTTCATGTACCTTGTGGATCTTGTGCGTTTGTTGGTCTAGTGGATGTGTGATTGGACTTGTTCTTGAGTGTTCCTCTTGTTTTCTCTCTTGTGTTTCCCTCCATCTACGGACCGAAAAAGAAAGCCCCAGGAAGCAAAGCAACACGTCAAGTGTCTGACGATAGCGGCACATACAAGTACAGGGGCGCCGCACACCCACTATGTTTCACCGATGAGGTGCTGGATCATGAATTCCCAGCAGGGTTTAAACCCATAAACATAGAGGCCTACGATGGAACAATGCACCACGGAGTCTGGATAGAAGATTATATACTGCATATACATATGGCCAGAGGAGACGATCTCCACGCCATAAAATATCTACCCCTCAAGCTCAAAGGGCCAGCCCGTCATTGGCTCAAAAGCCTCCCAGAAAACACTGTTGGATGTTGGGAAGAGCTCGAGGAAGCGTTTAGAGCAAATTTTCAAGGGACCTATGTCCGTCCTCCAGATGTAGATGATTTAAGTCATATAACTCAACAACCCGGAGAGTCAGCGCGGAAATTCTGGAACAGGTTTCTTACCAAAAAGAACCAAATAGTCGACTGTCCGGACGCTGAAGCCTTAGCAGCTTTCAAGCACAATGTCCGAGACGAATGGCTTGCCAGGCACCTCGGTCAAGAGAAACCGAGGACAATGACCGCATTAACAAGCCTCATGAACCGCTTCTGTGCGGGAGAGGATAGCTGGCTAGCAAGAAGCAGCACCAGCGACCCAAGTACATCCGAGATAAGAGATGGAAACGGAAAATCACGGCGCAGAAAAGAGCAGCGCCGGAATAAAGAGAAAAGCCCAAAGAGCACGGCAGTCAACGCCGGATTCAAAAGCTCGCGGTCCAATAATAAAACTCAGCCCCTCAAGGATGATAGTGACGAACTATCCAACCTACACAAAATTCTGGGTGGGATATGTCAAATCCACAGTACCCCCGGAAGGCCCGCAAATCACACCCACAGGGATTGTTGGGTTTTCAAATAGTCCGCCGATTAAATGCGAACACAAGGGCTCGACGCGTCAGCGAAGAAGATAAACCCCGCCAGCGAGGCACCGAAAACAAAAGACTTTCCCACAAGGGGTCAAAGCAGAAACTCACTTCATGTGACGACACGGAAAAATAGTGCGGCACTTTCTAAAAGAGCTTCGACGGTCCAACCCAGCGAGACCGTAGAGATTGATATCAAAACCAATCACTTTCGACCACCTGGACTATTCCAGAAGCGTTCGAAACGCGGGACGGACTCCCCTAATATTAAATCCGATAATAGACGGATTACAATTCACAAACGTCCTAATGGACAGCAGTGACTTAAACCTGCTATATTCAAACACAATCCGTAGGATGGGGATAGACCCTACCAAAATTCGACACAGCCGCACTTCCTTCAAAGGAGTGACGCCAGGCCCTTACGCCAAGTGCACAGGCTCGATATTACTAGAAGTCGTGTTCGGATCGCCGAACAACTTTCGACGCGAAAAATTAATTTTCCATATCGCCCCATTTAAAAGTGAATATCAAGCACTGTTGGGACGAAAGGCTTTTGTCCGCTTCAACGCCATACCGCATTACGCGTCTCTTACACTCAAGATGCCCGGTCCACATGGCGCCATTTCAGTGCGAGGGTCACTTAAAGACCCCGGACTCGGATAGACGAATCCGGACTCAGCAGGCTAGGGGCTCCCTAGCCGCATACCCTTTCACAGGGGGCTGCGCGCACAACTCACCGCGGTTTCATATAAACCTTGCTTTAATTATTTATATTTCTTCTTTTACATATTTTTCGCACAAACTGTTTCTAAAACTAAACGTTCCTCTCTTTCTACAGATGAACAACGTGCGTACCCGTCCAGGATAACGGCGCAACGGAGACACAGGCGCAGACGTGCAGTAGGGACCCGTTGCAAGGATTCTTTTCAGATTAAGACCCTGCGTAGACCTTTTTATTACTGTCTCTTGTTGTTACTCTCCCTTGGCTTCTTCCTATAGCCAAAGCGGAGCCTGACGCTTTGGCATCGGCCGCGTCAGAAGACCATGCCCGTACCTGGACACTAGGGGCTTAGGGCATAATTCTGCCCATTATTATAAAGTCCGAACACCTTCGGGAGTGTTCGGCGTCTCGAGTTAGGCATTATATGCATCAGCTCCGAATCATGTCTTTGGTCAAATGTTGGGTTTGCCCGGCTCCTGTGTTTTGCTGCCTTACGCTCAGATCACCCGCTAACGCGCACGGTGGAGAACTATCTGCGATTGTGCCCGCCTAATTGGGCGAGCACCTCAAGAGAGAAAGCCGAAACCGATCGTCATGATATAGAGAGAGTCCGTCACCACTCGATCGACTATCGGAATGTTTAGAATTCCGCTTTGACGAAGGACCGCTTCCGTCAGCACATACGCACTCGAATCCGGAGATGTGCGGTGCCACCAGGCTATATCGTAGCCCCACCTCGAGCTCCATTGGCTAAGTGGAAGAGATAAAGCATTATAGTCCGGATTGCCTCATTCGCTACGCTACCACCTCCTTATAACAGACCGAGACGCCGGATTAAGTGTGAAAACGCTACTTTGCGAACACCCCAAAGATCTTGTGCGAGGGGCTGAAGTCAAGATCGCATCTTTCGGGTTATACACAAGTATACGTGGCGGTCGACAGAGAAGTTTTACTACTTGGACGCACAAGTATAAAAAGCAGTTATACCATAATCATTGATTTACAAGTTAATGCGTTCATTTGAACGTTACATTCTTTGAGCACTGCACCTCTATTTTACGAGTACCACGCATGACTTCTCCGAAGAAGTGCTCGGCAGGGAGCCGGCTTTCATCCGGACCCTGGGTGGCAACGGCGATGGCATCCATCTCCGGATAATGCACCTTCACACGGGCAAGAGCCATCCGCGCGCCCTCGATACAGGCCGACCGCTTCATGTCCTTTATATGCGGCACCGCTCCAAGGAATTGCTGCAGTAAGCCGAAGTAGCTCGTCGCCTTGGACCTCTCTGGCCAGACATGTGCCACGATGTCAGTCATGGCAAGTCCGGACAATCTATTTAACTCGGCCCATTCGGCCAGCCGGTCTGTCAACGGAAGTGAGCGATCCGGACTGTGGAATTGAGACCAATATAACTCTTCCGTCTCGTGATCCTCCTGGCTCCGGAAGTGCTCAACGGCATCAGCCGCACTTGCAGCCAAATCCATATAAGGATCTTCCGGACTCCACAGCCGCTCAAATCGAGCATACTTGGCATCCATAAACCGGCGACGCAGCAGAATAGGTTTGCCAGCCACGATCTCTCCGGCCTGGCGCAGTTCCTCCTTCATAGCCCGCATCGCAGAGCGGGCATCCTTGGCTTCGGCGGTGGCCTTCTTCAGGTCTTCCCGCTCCGATAGACGCTCCTTTTCAAGAGCCTCATAGCGGTCGGCAGAATCCTTTATCTTCATGGCCAATTCGGCCACCTCCGCCCTGCTTAGGCAGTGCGCAGCCTTCTCGGCTTTCAACTCTTCGGCCGCCTTCGAGGCAGCCGCATCACTCCTTCGGGCTTGCTCCTTAGCTTGAGCAAGTTCGGCCCGAAGGCCCTCCACAGCAGCAGCACCATCTGTACAACAGCATACAATTTATCAGAGGAGGGCTTCGACCCCCTTAAATAAAGCAACTGCGGAGAATTTATTTACCTTGCGACTCGTCAAGTCGCCGGTTGACAAGTGCGATGTCAGCATCCGCCACGTCAAGTTGCCGACTTAATTCGGCAAACTCATTAGTCCAGCTGGCCCCCGGACTATCCGCCACCTGTATCAGGACGGCGGTATTCATTACTTGAGATTTTGAGATTTTGATCCTCGGCACGCTGTCGTTTCCGACAACCTACCGAGTCTCAGGGGCTACTATCTATACAGGGCGCATTTTTTATATGCAAAACTGTTAAAAGACAAAGGGGTGCGCTATTTTCGCATACCTCAAATCCCGCGAGCAAGCTCATGGCGGCATCACGCAATCCGCTTTCAGCGGACGAAATCCTTCCAATCACCATACACATTAACGCGCGGTGATCTTCCGAAATGGACGCCCTCTCAAGCAGACTCTTCAGTCCTCCCGGCTGGACTCTGGTGGGTGCCGAACTCTCTCGCCCCTCCGACTCGGGGCGCCCTCCGTGATTTACACTTCGTGTTCGCTTTGCCTCATCTGGCGGCGCCATGGATGGAGGCGATCGCTCTCCATCATCTCCTAAGAAGGTCCTCAAGATGAACTCATCGAGAAGGCTGTAGATCCGAACTGCGATATAAATACTTCGGTTATCTACGAAAGCACGAATGAAGGTATTTCCTTATTGATTAATTCCCTCTTTCATACTCAAGGCTCGTTGGAGGGCTGGTCCTTCGGCGATCATTGTGCGTCCGGATTCTCTCCGGACGCCGGACCCCCCGGTGAGGATTTCTTCCCACGCTTAGGGGCTTTGACCTCCGGATCTTCGGAGGCGGTCCTCTTCTCCCTCTGAAGGGAGGGGTTCTCGGTCCCCTCCTCTTCAGTCGCCCCTCTGGGCGGAGCGTTAGCTCCTCTATTTTCCCCGCTGCCCCCTTCTGTGGGCGCAACCTCCAACATTCTGACCAGCACGGGCTCCAGTGCGGTCTCTGGGAGGGGGGCCGGACACCTTATCAGCCTTGATCGCGCCACCCATTCCTGTAAAGAACAAAGGGTCGGGATGCGAACTCTAGAAAGGCACTTAAACAGAATGTTCGGACTCTGAGCTACTTTCTTGAGTATCCGGGCGATTGCGGCTTAGACCCGCATCCTCGGCTGAATCCGGACACGCCACCTGCGGTCCGAAGAATAGCTTGTACATCTCCACGGGTGTCGCACCCATGAAGTGTTGGAGAATTCGAGGTCCCTCCGGATTGAACTCCCATAAGCGGAGAGGACGGTGTTTGCAGGGCAGGAGGTGCCTGATTAGCATGACCTGCATCACCTTGACCAGGTCGATCTCCCTCGCTTGGAGATCTCGAATCCGGCCCTGCAGTGAGGGCACGTCTTCGGACGACCCCCAATTGAGCCCTTGGTTGACCCACGACATCAGTTGGCGTGGAGGTCCCGGGTGGAATGAGGGCGGCGGCTTTTGCTTGCTGCCCCTTGGAGCAGTGATGTAGAACCACTCCTGCTGCCACAATCCAAGTTCCTCTTGGAAGGAACCTTCGAGCCACGGGGCATCGACCTTCTTGCTTATGGTCGCCCCGCCGCACTCCGCCTGACGCCCCCCAATCATCTTCGGCTCCACCTTGAAGGTCTTCAGCCATAGGCCGAAGTGGGGGATGACGCGGAGAAAGGCTTCACAGACGATGATGAATGCGGAAATATGGAGGATAGACTCCGGAGCCAAATCGTGAAAGTCCAGCCCGTAGTAGAACAGGAGCCCTCTCATGAAGGGGTCCGTCGGGAAGCCTAAACCCCGGCGGAGGTGGGATGCGAAAACGACGTATTCACCGGGCTCGGGGGCTGGCACGGCCTGCCCTTGGGCAGGCAGCCTGTGTGAATCCTCATAGGCCAGGTACTTGGCCTCACGCAACTTCAGTATGTCCTCCTCCGTGACGGAGGAGGGCATCCACCGGCCCTGGAGGTTGGAGCCGGACATAATTGAGGATCCGAAGCGTTCGAATCTGAGGCTCTGGGTGTTGGAACTAGGAGCGGGGAAGAGATTCGATACGAGATTGAAGAACAAGGACAAGCCTTGGTCCTCTTATAAAGGGGAAGAAATACCAAGGGCCGTCTCCGTGACCGTTTGGGATTCCCCTTCGATAGAGGAAGCGTGGCGACGGGAACGGTTGGGTTACCCACGCACGTATTGATGAGAATCCCGGAATAAGGGGAACACGATCTCTGCTTCGACAGGACGTGCCAAGGAAACCGCTTCGCTAAACGTGCTGAGGTGGTACAGTAACTCAAACAAAGGCTTGGCTGCGGTGTGATGTCACGCCGCATAATACGTCAGCAGATTGAGCTAAGTGTACATTTTATTCTCTCTACGGCGGAATGTGGAATTTATTTTGCAAAGCCGGACACTATCCTGGTGTTCATTATCTTCTCCGAATTATTCAAGGGAGGAACCCGCCTCGCAATGCCGAACATTATGCATGCCGGACTTATCGTCATTGAAGACTGGTTCGGGCTACTTGAGGAGTCTGGACTAGGGGTGTCCGGACAGCCGGACTATCAATATCCGCCGGACTCCCGCATCACGAAGATAGAAGATTGAAGACTCGGCTCGTGTCCCAAGGTACTTTCCTTGGCGTGGAAGGCAAGCTTGGCGATATGGATATGTAGATCTCCTACCATTGTAACCGACTGTAAACCCTAGCCTCTCCGGTGTCTATATAAACCGGAGGGCCTTAGTCCGTGGGGCTAACATACATCTCAACAATCATACCATAGGCTAGCTTCTAGGGTTTAGCCTCCTTGATCTCGTGGTAGATCTACTCTTGTACTACCTATATCATCAATATTAATCAAGCAGGGCGTAGGGTTTTACCTCCATCGAGAGGGCCCAACACTGGTAAAAACATCGTGTCCCTCGTCTCTTGTTACCATCCGCCTAGACGCACAGTTCGGGACCCCCTACCCGAGATCCGCCGGTTTTGACACCGACATTGAGCTTGGTCGCTAGTCGTTGTACTTGGCGCTCGATGGTGTGCCTTGTATCCTCATGCATTTTCTTGATGTAGCTTGTGCATGCACTTGCGTCGAGGTTGGTGCGCTCTTATAGAGGAAGAGGTAGAATGTCCAATGGGGACAACGGGTTGAAGCCGTAGACGACCTCGAAGGGGGACTTGCCGGTAGTAGAATGTCTTGCACGGTTGTAGGCGTACTCGGCGATAGGTAGACACGCCTCCCACTCCTTGATGTTCTTCTTGATCAACACGCGAAGTAGAGTGGAGAGCCTCCGGTTCGCCACCTCTGTTTGGCCGTCGGTTTGAGGATGGTATGCGGATGAGAACAAGAGATTGATTCCGAGCTTGGCGCATAGCGTCTTCCAAAAGTAACTCAAGAACTTGACGTCACGGTCGGAGACGATTGTCTTTGGTACTCCATGGAGGTGCAAGATTTCCCTACAAAAGTGATTTGCAACATGTGAAGCATCGTCTATCTTGTTGCAAGGAATGAAATGTGCCATCTTAGAAAATCGGTCCACAACAACAAACATGGAATCCTTTCCATTTTGATATTTAGGCAAACCAAGTACAAAATCTATGCTAATGTCTTCCCAAGTTTGATAAGGAATAGGGAGAGACATGTAAAGACCATGGGATTGAGCTTTAGACTTAGGTTTGCGACATGTAGAGCATCGGTTGGTGAAGCGTGAGATGTCGTGGAACATCTTAGGCCAAAAGTAGTTATTGGAGAGCATGACGAATGTCTTGTCGCGTCCAAAATTTCCCATGAGTCCGCCTCCACGAGCCTCTTGCAGAAGGAGCAAACCAAGAAAAGACTCGGGAATGCATAGTTTGTTAGCTCTCATAAGATAACCATCCTTGATGTAATATTGTTCCCAAGATGTATGCATCAAACATTTAGCATAGGGAGTAGCAAAAGATGGATCATTAGCATACAAGTCTTTTATGTGCTCAAAGCCAATAACATTCAACTCAAGTTTAGTGACAAGCGTGCATATGCGTGAAAGTGCATCCGCAACTAAATTTTCCTTACCCTTACTGTACTTTATCACATAGGGGAAAGATTCAATAAATTAACTCCATTTGGCATGACACTTGTTTAAATTAATTTGACCTTTTAAGTACTTAAGCGTTACATGATCGGTATGGATGACAAACTCATGAGGTCTAAGATAATGTTCCCAAACATGTAGCACACACACTAAAGCATACAATTCTTTGTCATAGATGGGATAGTTAAGTTGAGCACCGGAGAGTTTTTCACTAAAATATGCAATGGCTTGTTTTTCTTGCATCAAAACTCCGCCAATTTCGGTACCACTTGCATCACAATGAACCTCAAAAGTTTTCACAAAGTTGGGCAAAGCAAGAATCGGAGCATGAGTAAGCAAAGACTTGAGCTCATCAAAAGCGGTGGATTGCAAAGATCCCCAAACAAAAGGAGCATTCTTCTTACTCAAAGCATGCGAAGGAGCGGCAATAGTGCTAAAGTCCTTCAGGAAGCTACGATAAAAACCAGCAAGGCCAAGAAAGCTATGCACTTGTTGCAAATTGGTGGGTTGGGGCCAAGTTTTAATTGCTCCAATTTTAGATTCATCAACATGGACACCCTTGGAAGAGACAACGAAACCCAAGAAAACAAGTTTGTCAACACCAAACGTGCACTTTTTCATGTTGGCATAAAGACGTTCCTTGCGAAGGGTTTGCAAAACAGCCTTAACATGATTAAGATGCTCTTTCATGGATTTGCTAAAGACAAGAATGTCATCAAAGTAAACCACAACAAAGACTCCAATATGAGGTCGAATCACAAAATGCATAAGACGCATGAAAGTACTGGGAGCTTCCGATAAACCGATAGGCATAACTAACCACTCATACAAGCCAAATTTGGTTTTGAAACCAGTTTTCCACTCATCACCTTGTTGTATGCGGATTTGATAATAGCCACTTTTAAGATCAATTTTTGAGAAAAAGGTGGCACCGCTAAGTTCATCAAGCATATCATCTAGGCGAGTAATGGGACGCCAATAGCGAACGGTAATAGAATTTATAGGTCTACAATCGGAACACATGCGAAAACTTCCATCTTGTTTAGGCACAAGTATAACGGGAACGTCACAAGGACTTAAGCTTTCACATACATAACCGTTGTCGATTAGTTGTTGTACTTGCCATTGGATCTCCTTAGTTTCTTCGGGATTGACGTGGTATGGAGCTTTGTTTGGAAGGGGCGCTCCGGGGATGAGGTTGATTCAATGCTCAATGCCTCGTAGAGGAGGTAGACTCGGAGGTAGCTCATCGGGGAAAACATCTTGGAATTCCTGCAAAAGAGATTGAAACACTAAAGGTAGCTCGTGAGAGGTGTTAGTTTTTGGTTCCCCATCCTTGCACACAAGGACAAAGTGCATAACACTCGATGGGTTCTCACACACTTCTCTCATCTCACTTTTTGTGGCAAATAGGACTAGGTTTTTCTCTCTAGGCGAAGAGGCGCTCAAGTTTGGCTTGTGGCTCTCACTCACTTTTTTGTGGATCACTTTCTCACTCTTCTCTCCATGATGGGTGGCTTGCTTGTCGGCTATCAGTTGACTAGGAGACATAGGTCGTAGCACATACTCCTTCCCTTTCATCTTGAAGCTATAGTGATTGGTACGCCCGTTGTGGATGACACCACGGTAGAATTGCCATGGTCGACCAAGAAGGAGGTGGCAAACGGACATTGGGACGACATCACACTCCAAAGTGTCCTCATATGCACCGATTTTGAAGGAGACTTGGACCGTATGCTCAACTCATATAATGCCGGAGTCACTTAGCCATTGGACTTTGTATGGGTGCGGGTGCATCATCTTGACCAATTGAAGCTTGGAGCATAGTTCTTCACTTGCCAAGTTGTGGCAACTACCTCCATCAATGATGACCTTGACGGACCTTCCATTGATGCCGGCCTTTGTGTGGAAGATGTGGCATCGTTGGTCTTCTTCTTGCTGATGTTGAAGAGTCAAGACTTTGGAGACAACGAGAGCGGGGCTCGAATCCTCATCACAAAAGACTGGATCATCTTCATCCTCATTCACGCGTGGTGCATGGCCACTTGCTCAAGGGCTTCCATCTCCTCGTCACTCATGGATTCATAGGTGCCATCGTCATTGAGGATCATGGTGCGCTTGTTTGTGCATTCGTAGGACTTGTAGCCTCGGCCGCCGCAAGTGAAACACTTGAAGGAGCTTGTCTTGACGGTCTCATCGGTCGGAGTAGATGATGAAGCACGCGGCTTGAAGTTGCTTGTAGTAGGAGGAGGACGAATTGAACTTGTCGAAGTTTTCTTGTAACTTGACTTGTCGTCGTTGCTTGGAGAAGGCTTGGTTGATGTAGAGGTTGGAGGAGTTGTTGAAGCTTGGTTGTTGGAGAAGCCGTAGGTCTTGGATGAGTATTGGCGTATTTGAAGTCATCTTGCACTTGACGTTCCGCCTTGGGAGCTTGATGGACGAGCTCGATGAGGTTGGAGTAGGGTTGGAAGTCGGCAATCTTCTTGATGGGATGATTGAGGCCATTCAAGAAGCGTGTCATTGTTTTCTCATCATCTTCCTTGACATTGGCTTGAATCATGGCTATCTCCATTTCCTTGTAGTATTCTTCAACACTCTTTGTTCCTTGCTTGAGGAGTTGGAGCTTCTTGAAGAGGTCGCGGTTGTAGTAGGTGGGCACAAAACGTGCTCGCATGACATCCTTCATTTGAGCCCAAGTGGTGATTGGAGATTCACCTCTTGCTTGTCGGCGCTCAAGGACTTGTTCCCACCATATGATCACATAGTCTTGGAATTCAAGTGATGCCATAGCGATCCTCTTCTCTTCCTCATAGTTGTGCAAACCAAAGATTTTGTCGACCTTCAATGCCCATGAAAGGTACTCTTCGGGATCATTGCTTCCTTAGAATAGCTTGCCGTAATGTTGCTCTTCATTGTGTTGTTGACGATGGTGATGATGGCGCCCTTGACGTGGCGGATAGTCATCCTCATGTTGCTCTAGGCATGGAGGAAGTCCATGATCAACTTGCTCTTGTTGAACTTGAGGTTGAGGTGGAGCTTGATGAGCTTGTGGAGGAGCTTGAGGAACTTGATGTTGCACTCGCTGTTGGTAGTTCCTCTCTTGGATTTCTTCTCGAAGGACTTCCTCTTGATTGCGCCGCTTGCGATTGCGGTTGGCGATGACTCGACTTGATTCTTGAAGGGCACGTTGCACCTCAAGATCTTGCGCTTCACGTTGTTGTTGTTGTTGAAGACGTTGAGCCTCGACATCTTGTTCCTCTTGGTGTAGACGCGCTCGTTCTTCTTCTTGGCGCCATTGTCGTTGTCGTTCTTGAGCTTGAGCACATGCAACTTGATGTGGTGGAGGACGAAGTTCTTGCTCATTGACTTGCTCTTGTGAATGCTTGGTGTGTAGCGGATTGCGAGATGCATGACGGTATTGACGCGCGGCTCGTCGAAGAGTGTTTGATGACAGTGTAGTTGAGCTGGAGAAGGAGTCGTTGGAGTGTCGACTTCAGTGGCTCCATCTTGAGTATGAAGAAGTTGAAGGAGGACAGTTCACCAACAAGGCACGAATCTCGTCCATCCTTGCATCGTTCTCTTGCTTGTGCGCGTCGAGCTTGTTGTCGAAGTAGTCCTTGGTACGTTGCTCGGAGAGTCGCAAGTCGGTGGCGACGTTGTCGATGCGGTCGGTCATAGCTTGTTGCTCTTGATGCAACGCTCGTTGTGCACCAAAGAGGTGGCTCTTGGTGATGAATGATGACATGTCGTCGTCTTGCTCGATGAAGAGTGGGTTGGTAGAGGTACTTGGCCTATCCATCATTCCATGCAAAATGTGAGTGTGAGAAGGAGAAGAACTTATACCAAATGTACCTTGACCGATGTTGATGATGAATAAGGATCAGTCAAATGCGGACAATGAAATAGCACTCTTGGTACCAATTCTTGTCGGTTCTCACACCTACAAAAGTAAAAGCTTATGGTGGAGCTTGGTTAGGATGGTGGCACAAAATTGGATGCAATTGTTAGTTTGACTCAAAGATGTTGAAAAAGATTCGCAAATTCACAAATGCAACAAGTAGACCAAGCAAGTAGTGGAACACGGGAACACACACGCAAATAAAATAATGGGATTGTGCAAACCAAAAATGAGCCAAAATGTGGAGTCCACGAAAATGCTCTTGTTGCACAATACTCGAGAGACGCTAGCACCATTGCACAATAGGCGGATACGGAGCTTGTGCACAACCTACTAGGCAAAAATGCAACGATATCTATCCCAAGTATGCTATATGTATGGTATTTCGGTGGTATGATCCAAGATGATTGGATATGACAATCTTAATGTAGTATGATGCTATGGTTCTTGCTTATAAGCTCTTTGCTTATCTTTCTCTTTTTGCTTAAAAGCTTGGTTGGCTCTTTCATTGTGCTCTTTTCTCATGCAAACTTCACGAACCAAGATAGCAATTGTGTATGCGATGACAACTTTGTAACACAAGAGATGATATGGTATGTATGCTATGGAGAGTATGATCACTAATGTGCACAACTCACGTTGCCGGCAATACTCAATGGTTAGTCTCGATGGGTAAGCAACACGAAAGTAAGGCTATGGTGGTTATTAATGCAATGGCAAGGCGTAGACAAAGATCTCGTCGAACTTACCGTCCGTAGCGATGATGAGTAGTCGACAAAGATGAGCGGTGGTGATGTTGATGTCGCGCCGTACCTAAATACCCGAAACACAATAGGACAAGGGATACCACAACTCAAATTCTCGAACTCAAAGTCGAATGGTGGTACGGAGGGTGTGTTGTGGGGGTTTGGCAGGTGAAGGTGGTGGTGGTCGAAGTGGGTGGAGTGTGGAGGTGATAGAGGCAAAGGTGTCCCGTCTTTCGATGAGATGGTGGCTATCGTTTTGGTGGAAGTCGACTTTGACGATCCGACTACGAACGTGCGAGGATGTCGGGCCTTAGCAATTGCTAAACCAACTCTGAGAAGTTATTGACCACGCCGGAGCACGATCAACCTGAGCACGAAGGTCTATTTCCTGCAAGCAAACGAAGAACAAGAAAGAAACTAAGATTGCAATCTGGATATTGCGAATAACAGAGGAACGCTTTATTAATGAAGGTGGGGTTCTGTGACGCCTTTGTCTGGTTGTTGAACTCAAACAAAGTACGCGAAGTTGCAGCTATGGCGAACTTTTAATCTAAACAAAACCCAAAGTCTAAACAGTGCCCTAAGGGTTGTATATATGGAGGAAGGGTGTCACGACCGGTTTTCCGGGTAATAAATTTCCAGAAAAGACCGTCGTGCTCATCAGCCCCAGGATTACTGTTAGCTGATGAGGCTCCAACTTGATACAGAAATTCCAAGCAAAATACGAAATATGTGGTACAAGACCATTCTGGCCTGTGAGTACAACAAATGGTTTCTAGTGGTTGACGGCGGAAGCGGTTTGTGAATCATCAGTATCTATGGGACTCCAATTCCCACAGGAACAGCTGACCAGGTTAACTCCTATCTCCGCGAGGCTGCTATCTCCGTTGCTTAGGTTCCGGGGCTGTCATCGCATTGCTCCTCTTCGTGCAAGAAAATCTGGCCAAGACAATAGCCAGGGACAAGCCAGTGAGTACTTTGAATGTACTCGCAAACATTTTGAACACAGGTATAATAACAATGATGTGCTGACAATATTTTATGCTTATGACGTCAGTCACAAAGATAAATATAACTCTGGTGTGCGTAAGCATGTAATATATGAATATGCAATGTCATATAAGTATTAAAAATTATGAAATAAATAACAAGCATGCCACAGTCGGGCGTCTGAGCGACACCACATAAAGGGCTTTAAAAGAAATGCCACGATCGAGGCCCGAGCGACACCACATAAAGGGCTTTAAAAGAAATGCCACGATCAAGGCCTGAGCGACACCACATAAAGGGCTTTAAAAGAAATGCCACACGGTCGGCGTCGAGCGACACCACATAAAGGGCTTTAAAAGAAATGCCACAGTCGGGTGTCTGAGCGACACCACATAAAGGGCTTTAAAAGAAATGCCACAGTCGGGCGTCTGAGCGACACCACATAAAGGGCTTTTTAAATAAACAATCATAGTGAATATCCCGGAGGTAGAACCATCCCAGAGATACTCGATAATAACAATAATATCACGGGTTAGTCAACAATAATAATAATCATAACTTTCACAAGTCACAAGTAGTAATTCCATTTCTGGTTTAACGGTTTCACCTCCGAAGACCGACACTAAGACCGACACTTGACCGGCCCCAGACTGAAATCCTTAACCATGGACACGGCTATTCGAATAGTTTTAATCTCTGCAGAGGGTGTACTCTTTACCCACGAGTAACGGATTCCTTTAGTCCATCGCGACTAATTCCGCTTACGGTCTTTTAAATGAAAACACACCTGACTTGCACACACCAGCTTAACTTACACGTGTCTGGAATCACCCACGACACCTGTCAAGTAAACTCTAAGTGGGGAGGCTACAACCTCGCGTAGCATGGGATCAAATTTATATCGCGCGCTCTAAGGGGTGGCCTCCCCTCTCGGTCCCAACCGGAAACACCCATGCCCCCAGACCGGATGACTGGCTTTAATCC
Organism: Aegilops speltoides; assembly: GCA_021437245.1. NCBI lineage: Eukaryota > Viridiplantae > Streptophyta > Magnoliopsida > Poales > Poaceae > Aegilops > Aegilops speltoides. Next base: position 206,937,539 of record CM038141.1, read on the forward strand.
ATGGTCATGGTACCCTCATCCCTGGCTTTAATCCATGGTCATGGTACCCTCATCCCGGCCCCTCTGTACGGTGTGTGCTAGAAAGGGGTTGACAAATTATCGAACTGCACCCTACATGGCGGGGACAAGGGTAGCACGAAACAAGTGTGGGGGTTACTGGAACAAGACTCGATCTATGGTCGACTCAGGAGGTTTATAGTTTCCTGCATGTCATGTATAACCAATACAATCCACACTCATTATATCTACCATGCCATACCGGACATACCCGTCCCGACGGAGACCGGCGTCAAGCTCACGCCTACCCAAGGCAGAGGCTTTCCCGGATTCCTTTCCGGCATGCATGCAAGATACATGAGGATGATTACCATCACAAGTATACTTATTTCCAACAGCATGGAAATCACTAATATGCATCCATGCAAATGATCATATCACATGAAATAACAAGTCCTTCGAAATGAGGTGGTGTTATAAACGTGTCAACGAACACACCAAAAATATTATGCCAGGGTTCAGAATGCTTGCCTTGAGGTCATGGGAAAACAGGGTGCAATCCAAAACACCTTGAAATCTTCAAAAATCCTACTAAAAGAATATATTTGATTTAACACACAAAATAAAAACAGCACGAAAAATTGTTTTGAAATTTTTTCAAATAAATCTTAAAATAAACTAGACATTATTTGAGAGTGGTAGGAAAAGGAATTAATTCATTTGGAGTTATATTTAAAAAGATATAGTCAGTCAAAGTTCTGGTCAAACCTGGTTTTAAATAAAATAGAAAAATAAAAACGTTTCAGAGGGGAATACGCTTTGAGCGAAACGTGCTTGGGGTTTTACGCTTTCACTTAAAAACGTGGACGGCGCGGGTGTCATCGACAAGGGCCGCTGGCCCATCGGGTCGAGTTTGACCGATCGCCGCGTCGTCTCCTCCTCTGCCCGGCGGAGCGGGGGCTCCGGCGATCGTCGCCGGCGAACGGCTGCTCCTCGCGGGCCCCCGATGGTGGGGATGGATCCGCACGACTGGGGCGGTTCCTCCGGTGGTCGAGGAAGTGATGGGGACGGAGTGAGCTGCCGGCGGCGAGCTCTGCGGCGGAGGGGGCTTCGGGGAGGAAAGTGATTTTTGGGCTGCGGTGGTCTCCTGCCAAGATTGATCGAGGGGTTGCACTCTCGAGAGGAAGGGGGAGTTCTTGGCAAAGAGAACGGAGAGGGGGAAGCCCTAGTGGCGTCGGAATGGGCGGGACAGTGGCGGCGGCAGGAGTTGCCGGAGATGAAGAAGACGACCTCCTCAGGTCGATTGGCTGCCATGGGGGAAACTAGGGAGGTGGACTGAGGTTGCATGCGTGCTCAGAGGGGCTCGGGGTCCCTTTATATAGCGCGACGAGGTCGGTTCCGCGGCGGTGGATGAGGACGCCGGCGGACCGACGTTCTGTAGCTGCAGGGGGAACGTGGCGGCGACGAGAGCTTGCGGACAAGGCTGCGGATGGGCTTGAGCTGTTGAAGGGGCCAGGTGGCGAGCCGGGGTGGTTTGGGCGGCGCCGACCGCGGCAGAGGCGCGCTGCGGCCGCCGGTGTGCCGCCAAAACTCTGTCGGCGGCGCTGTAGGCATGCCAGGGTGGCTTGGCGCGTTGCTGGGAGCGGATGAGGTCGGGGGGCGCGGTTGTAGGCGAGCAAGGGCCGGGGCGTGACGCGGCGACCAGCGCACGCGCGTGCAAACGCGACGCCTGGCACGCCGAGCACGCCCACCAGTGCTCGGCGAATACCATGGCACTCAGGCGCTTGGTTGAGCTGGGAGTTAGCGGTGGGGTTAAAATCTAAGGCAAAACTATTTGACATGCTGGTTGGGCGAGGATCAAGTCCACAGTGCAAACGGGACTCATGTCAAACCGATCATGCCCGAAGGTGTTTGAAAAATGCCAAGGGCACTTAGGCATTTCTTGGAGTGGCCAAAATATCCAGATCGGTGTCTCTGTGGATGAAAGAGAGGTGGTGAAGTTATTTGGACAAAGGGAAACTTTCTAGTGCAAGTTTTGCAAAACTACATTCCTGGACAGGATGTGAATGGCATTATTTCATGAACCAAAATTATGCCAATGGTTGCATGCTCCTGGACTTAGGAGTTTAGTAGGGAGGGCTACAGGTATGAAAAGGAATCATGGGCAAAGGAGCAGCTAAAAATGTGGTTGCTGTACAAACCATCATGTTGGGCCAGAATGAAGATGAGGTTGTTTCACTCAAAATTTTCAAAGAACATCACTGGATTTTTGCATATAATGGAATGATATGCTCCTACTGACATCCCATAATTTTGGTGGAGGCTAGAAAGAAATATTTAAAAGGGTTGTAGTGCAAAATTGCTCTCTGGACCAGAGAAGAAAAACATGTGTAGCACTCAAAATATTTCAAGAATAAAAGATATTTTTGTATAAAAGTGATTTAAAAACATCACATGACATCTCCAAATTTTGGTTGGATTTTTAGATAAACCTATCAAATGGTTGTAGTTCAAAAAGAGCTCCAAAACTTAAGGAAAGTCATTTTAAGGAATAAAGCTCAGAGTGAAATAATTTAATAAATAAATCTCCTGATTGAAAGATGTTTTTAAATGAGAGAGAAAATAAGTCCAATATGTTTTGGAAGGATCCACTTGGGAAAAATTCCTTAATTTTAAAAGAAAAGTTTTGAAATCAACAGGGATATTCTTGCAGGCAAATTTTTTAAACTCTTGGCAAAATTTTAATAACTAAAACCTGGTTAAATTTTTGGGGTGTTACAATACTACCCCCCTTAAAAAAATCTCGTCCTCAAGATTTGCTAAGAGTTGTAAAACAAAAATACTTTTACTTGGTCAAAAGATCATTTTACACAGGCGGTAAAAAGATGCTACAGTGAGAGGGCAATAAGTGGTGAGTAACTACAGTGTGGTACTCGCGCTGTGTGGAAAAATCCATGCTTATGAAAACGAGTGATTTCTATGCTGGACGCCGTGAATTCAGAATAAATTCTAAATTTAACAATACGCTGGTCTTACCCGAGAGCACAGTGCTCTCTCTGGCTTACAGGTGGGACCGGGGCCCACTGTCAGTCTCTCCTTCCTCTGGCTCTCTCTTCTTCCTCTCTCCCGCGCGCTTTCCCGGCTTTCTCCACCGGCGACGTCTAGCGCGTAGGGCATCTAGGCCATACTGCGGTAGTGCGCGGCGTGCTTGCTGCCGGTGCAGTGTGCACTCACCTCGCGGGCCAGTGCGCTGTCGGCACTGCTCGCGGATTCGCCTCCGAACACCGGTGATCGGGCGACGAGCGGCGCCGGTGGACCTCGCCCACCGTACACCGAGCTCGAGCTATAAAATGACCGCAGCGTTCTCCTCTTCTTCCTCACACCTGGCCTTGCTCCTCCTTCTCTCTTCTTCTCCTCTGTTTCTGCTGGCCGGAGCTCGAGACGAGGCTCTAATGGCGGAGGTGGTGCCGGACTGGTACGTGATCCCGCAGCGGGGGCAAGCGGCGATCTTTGGGGCTCTCCGTGCTCTGTCTTGCGATGATCCTTGATGATCGTCGCGATGCTGCTGCTCGGGTGTTGGCTCTCCGTGTTGGTGATGATCACGAGGAGTAGGTGAGGTGTGTCGGGTGCTAACTGTTGTTAGGGGGTGGTTAGCCAGATGTAACACCGTTGCAAAGTTTTGCAACCAGTGTAGGTGCTCGGATGATTATGGTCGAGTGTCTGTGGTCGTTGTGCTGTGTGAAATAAAATAATCCATGTCGTGAGTAATTATACGATGCAGCAATTCAGTAAGAAGAAAACTCATACTAGGATTTTTCGCGGTTACACAAGTTATTCACGAAGGAAATTACTCATACTAGTAGAAACTAAATACTAGACTCATCGCACAAATTTGAGGTACCACGCATAAGTTACAATGCAAATATAAATGCTGCAAAAACAAATACAGTAGTGATGTCTAAAATGAAAACGGTAACTGGGTGTGGTCCTGATAAAATGTCTCTGGTAAAGGGATACACTCCTCTTCTATCGGAGGCAGTGGATTGACCAGTCGATGTATGCGTCTCTCCGGGTCGGGCCTCAGTGATCTGCCGATTGCAATCTGAGGATTTAAATCAGCGAGACTCTGGAGATAATCCATTACTCACTGGTTCAAATGCTCTTGAGCGATGATGTATTGGATAAGGTTGGCTAGTACTGGGTCCTTCTCAATCCGTCCACCGGGAAAAGATGTCACTCCTCCGGGTGTTGCACGGCTCGGAAAATAATAATATCCGCTTCATGAGCATAGGGTATCTTGCGGATCGAAGGCGAGCAATCGCTTCTTTCGCAGCATCTTCTATGGCCAGTTGTGGGGTTGGCATAGATTTCCCCATGAAGGAAACTTCTGTTGGATCTTGGTTGGGGTCTATGGGAGGAATGTGTACTGCTGCCCAATATTCCGAGGTGGATGGGGTGATCCTCGATTTCAACAGCTCGTACTGGGGTGGCTGGGTAGAACCCATGGTACTGCGGGTAAAGTCCCGCAATATTTTGACAAAGCTACCTGGGGTTGCATCTGGGGTTCTCAGATGAATGTTGGGGCTCGGCATGACAAGAGATGGTTGTGAGAGTGGTGCATGAGGTGAGGGTTGCTGGGTAAGGTCACAAGGTGGCCTTCTTATATAGCATCTGGGCTGGTTTATTTACCGTGGTGAAAGGTAATAAATCTGCCAGATTACCTCAAGAGTCGGGGTCCGTGCCGGAGATACACATATCTCATAAAGAGAAGTGTTACTGTGGTTGTCGTCAAGGTTGGTCTTGGTAGCTGTGCCCGGAAATTATGCAATTGCGTGCTGACAAAAATACGCAAGGCCATTCTATAAAAATAGGGGCACATCAACAGGCTGCGTTAATATACACGGTCGCACGATTACAAAGTGAGGATACAATGATACTCGGTACTACTCGTACGGCTTAGTCTACCTCGTTTATGTCTAAACGGGCGTGCCTGGTTGATGCGGAGCATCCTACGGACATCACCATGTCAAGAGCCCAGTTGGCAAGTGACACGTGCGACATCTACTTCACATACACAAAGGTGAATCATCTCCTTTACACGTACTCACTTGACACTCTCGAGGATGGTATACTACTTGACACTCCTTACGTGTGCATGCATAGGTATTGTCGGAGCTTCACGGATGTCAAGGAGGAGTGCAAGCGCCAAGGAACGACTACACCATCCGCGAGGGAAGCATGGAAGAGGAGACGGAAGAAAGGAGAAGAAGACTGGAGTTGCCCGGATCATCCGGACGCCCAGCCGAATGATCCAGACCGAGCCCGGACGATCCGGACGACCTCCCGGACGATCCGGCTAACGCGCCCGAAGACTACAGAACCTGCTTGACGAAGCCGGATCATCCGGACAGTCGCCCGGATCATCCGGACCCCCGACACCCGGATCTTCCGGGCCACCCGTCCGGATCATCCGGACCCGCTTTGTCTTGGCGACTTGGGCCGAAGCCCGTGTACCCCCTTCGCCACTCACTTACCCCTTCGCCCCTTGGGCTATAAATAGACCTCCTCCACCTCCTTTCTAGGGTTAGCGAAGTGATAGCTCATTTGTATGTGAGCTTTGCTCCTACCTATCTCTACTCTTGAGAGAGAGAGACCACTACTCCATTGGAGGCCAAGACCTCCATCTAGGAGAAGATCCTGCGGGATATCATCAAGACCCCCTCGTGGGAAGATCCATCTAGGATATCATCAAGACCTCCTCTTGGAGATGAACCTTACCTTGTATCTTTCCCTTTGTTGTTCATGTACCTTGTGATCTTGTGTGTTTGATTGTCTAGTGGATGTGTGATTTGGACTTGTTCTTGAGTGTTTCCCATTGTGATTTCTCCCTGTTCTTCCCCGTGTTCATCGTGTTCTTCGAGGGATCCCACTCCAAACGTGAAAGATCGTCGCTATAGGGTTCCACCCTACATCATATGGTATCGAGCCACGTTGATCACGTTTTGGAGCCCTCCCATCGCTTTTCTAGCCTTCTTTTGCTTGATTTCGTCCTAAAATCCAAAATCCCCACCAAAAATAGCCCCAAATTTTTTGTGATTTGTTGGTTTGATGAAGTTTTGTTGATTTTGATCCATGGATTTGCTTGGTTTCAAGTGGATCTAGCATCTCCCCAAGTTTCCCCACCTTCCATCCACGAAATCCATCAAATTTTGCCCCGAAAATCATCCATTTCTGCCCAAAAATTCATCCCCACGAGCAAATCCCGAGCGGATTGACTTGCCCGGATCATCCGGGCATTCTCCCGGATCATCCGGACCTCACCGGATCAGCTGGGCGCCCCGGACGTCCGGATAAATCGCGCACCAGAAAACAGAACCGGCGCCGACGAACCCGGATCATCCGGATTTCCTCCGGATCATCCGGACCTAGCCCGGATCATCCGGACCTCCTCCCGGATCATCCGGTTAACCCTGAAACTGACACGGCTGAAATCTTGTTTCGGTCATAACTAATTCATCCGGAGTCCGTTTTCGACGTTCTTTAGCTCGTTTTGAAGCTATTGACATCCCACATCCAACAAAAATACCACCAACACCATTTGACACCATCAAATTTTCTGAAATTTGGCAAGTTTGCCTAGGCCCTCCACCATATCATCCGCATTACCACCACCGACTTCCGCAACCTAACCCATTTTGTCCCCCATAGCATTTGAGGTTGTTTGAGTAGTGACTTGAGTCTCCTAAGGTGTTTCGGCTACTTAGGGACGGTTGCTTCTTCATCAACCACCACCACCACCACTTTCCGCTACCACTATTTTGACATTTGTCATTTGAGATTTTGAGTTTGCGGTTTTTCCGTTTCCTAAGGTGTTTCGGCTACTTAGGGACGAGTCTCCATCATCTTGGTATCTACACCAAGAACACCGCCACTCGTCATCGAAAGGACGGTAACCTCGACAACACCATTGTATATTACCTTGCAATTGCATTGTTAACCCCTAGCCCATTTTGCGTCACTTACCTATCGAGACTAGCCATTTGAGTATTGCCGGCAACGTTACTTGTGCACATTAGTGATCCATACCTTCCATTGCATACATACCATATCATCTTGGTATCATATCATCCATTGTGCCTCAAGTTTGTTCCCGCATATACACAATTGCTATCTTCGTTTGTGCATTGTGCAAAAGTGGCCATAGAAAAAAAAGAGAGAAAAAGCTTTTAAGCAAAAAGAGAGCAAAGAGCTCGTGAGCAAGTGCCATAGCATCATACCCCCATTGCAAATAAGAGCCATACCAAAATCTACATCATATGATATCATGCTTGAGAGAAACACTGGGAACCATACATACATAGCATACTTGGGATAGAAGTTTATCCATTTCAGATCTATAGGTTGTGCACAAGTGTCGATCCGCCTATTGAGCAATCGTGCTAGCGTCTCTCTTGAGTTGTGCAACACGGCGTTTTCCGTGGATTACACATTTTGTGCTCATTCCTTGGTTGCACGACCCCATTTATCTATCCGTGTGTGTTTCCGTACCTTTCATTGCTATTGGTCCATTTGTTTCACTTGCGAATTTGTGAATCTCTTTCAACATTATTGACTCTTCCTAACATTTTGCATCAAATTTTTGTGCCACTATCCTCACCGAGCTCTACCATAAGCCTTTACTTGTAGGTGTGAGTGAACAAGTCCGTACCAATTCCACTATTCTTTCATCTCACATTGAGTGACACGGGATACATCCTCAACTTTGGGAAAAGGTAACTTGGTATTGTTTATCTCATTTCCTACTCACCTCTACTCGAGTCTTGTGATGGATAGGCAAGGCATTTCATCTTCAGTCTACAACAACAACGACGAGTTCGATGCCATGAACAACAACTCCGACGCCAAGATGCAAGCTAAAATGGAGGAGATCAAAGCCCTCATCAAGTCCTACAAGCGATCTTCCTCATCTTCGAGAAGACGCTCAAGAGCACATGCTTCCGAGCTACCATCTCCGGCAAGATCACATCGGCATCGACACCATCACCAACAAGAACGTGAAGGTCAAGAGCTCAACACCAACAACCGCTCAACGACTTCACCATCTCCCTTGGCATCTTCACCAAGCGACTTCAAGGCATATTCGCCTACGGACATACGGCATCTTCGCCAACAAGCACCTCAAGACTACGCTCAAGAAAAGCTCCCCAAGCTCAAGACCACGACTTCCACGAGCTACTACGACCTCGACATCGACCACGCGATTCCTTTCTATGGAACTCAAGAACCCGAGGAGTACCTCGAGTGGGAGCGTTTGATGGATGACTACCTCAAGCTACATCAAGTTCCTCCCGAAGATCAAGTGAAGTGCGCCACAAGAAACTTCCACGACTATGCATTGGCATGGTGGCTTCACACACCTTCGGAGTACTACGACATGAGTTGGCCCAAGACGAAGAAAGCTTTGCGGCGAGAGTTTGTGCCTCCAACCTACACGGAACAACTTCGACGCCAATTGGAGAACACCACCCAAGGATCCAAGTCCATCGACAAGTACTTCAAGGAGATGATGATTGCCTTCTGACGAGCAGGCGTGGGCGACCCCATTTCGATGAAGTTCCCTTCATGATGGGATTGCACAACGACATCTCCAAGACCATCGTCCTCAAGAACTACAAGTCCATCGACGACTACTACATTGGTGCTCTCAAGGCGGAACAAGAACTCATGAAGGCCAAGGCTTCTCCACCCCAAGCAAACTTCGCGGCGACCAAGCTCTACGACAAGCATGAGGCTAGTACCACCAAGATGTCCAAGCTCGACGAGCTCCAAGACGATGCTCCCAAGGACCAAGCTTTGGAGGCTAGCGACAAAGTGGCGAGCAAGGATGATGCTTCCATCTTAGGAGGCGAGAGAGATGATGTGCCATCTTCGGCCGTCATCCACGACGAGAGTGATGATGTGCCATCTTCGGCCTTCATCCACGGTGACCACGACGAGATGGTTGAGCATGGGATTCTCCCTTCGACCACGGCGACGTATGATGACTTGAGTGACTTGTGCCACCATATTGAGAGTGAGAGTGACTTCACCACTAGCCCCATACATGATGAGTTGCCACAATTCCCATGTGAGGAGAGCCACAACCCCCACCAATTGAGTGAGATGAGTGATTCCACCATACGTGAGTTTGAGTGCACCTATTTTGAGGGAGTGAGTGAACCACCACATAGAGAGAGTGAGATAGTTGATCGGTCTCGTGAGGCCATTTGCATTTCTAACAACTTAACCTCTACCTCTATTGTGTCTTCTCGTTTGGTGCTAGGTCCCATTGATGATGACGCGCCGATCCTCGACAACTTCGTCCTCCCTTTGGACAAGACGATGGCCATGGTGGAATATGATGCACCCCCCACATCGTTTCATCAAGATGAAAATGACCACCATTTGGTCTTTCCAACATCACCTACACCACTTGAGTGGAATGACAAAGATAACAAAGGTGACGGTGATGCTCTAGTCCCACTAGTGGACATTCTTAACATTGATTGCTTGCATGATGTTGATCCACCTATTGCCATGGTTCATGCTAGTATGATTTCCCCATGCGATGATTTGCCCATTTATGATGAGTACGATGATTCTATTGTGGAGTCTATTAGTTGTGATGCCATGTTACATAGAATTTCTTGTGACAATTCTTTAGGTCACATCATGTTTGATAATCCGCTTGACTTGTCATATGCTATGCATGAGATCAACCATATGTCTTATTTGCAATCTCTTCATAGTGACTATGCATATGCCATTAAAATAAACCCAATTTGCACATATGGCATAGATGACAAGCCCATGGTTATTGGCATTTGTTTCTCTTGTGATGATATTGATATGCTACCTTTGCATCATTTATCTCATATGCCATGCCATGACCACCTAGCTTCGGATATGCATTGTTTTGGATGTTGTCCATTTTCTCCATGTGATGTTTCCAATATTGCTCATGAGGAGGCCCCCATAGTTTCCTCATACATTGTAGGAGATTTTGATCAATCCCATCCATTGCATGATCCCAATACGTGTGTGCACCATATGCTACCCATGAATAAACATACTATTGATATGCCATATACTTGCATTCTCAATTTGTGTCCCCATCGTGTCATACATAACAACTATTCTTTCATGATGGATGACATGTTCATATACCATGCCTCAAATTTCTTTGAGCATTGCTTATCTTGTGCTAACTCAAACGTGCACATACACATCATGATGGATGATGTGTACATTTACCACGCACACAATTTCTTTGGTTTGTGCATCTTTTGTGCAGGTACCCATGAATACTTGTCAACCTCGCAATCCCACGAGTTGACAAAATGAGCTCTAGAGAGCAACGATGATTTGAGATCCCATGGATTGTCTTTCCCATTGCTCTCTTCGCGCAAACACTTCGCGCATTCATTCTACATGGCCCTCACTTGGCTATGGGTTATTGTTCATTACATATCATATGCCCATCTTGCCATGTTCACTTTGCATGATATACTCATTCCTATGCCTTTGCCATGCAATTGTGACCCTTGCTTGCATCTACCCATGTTTCATCATTATGCTACTTCTATGTGTATTTGCATGCTTGGTAGAGATCCTTGTTGCTATTGCCATGTTTATCATGTGCCCCATGCTATTGTCCTCATATCTTGCTTTCATGATTGTGCTATGACATGTGAATTATTCATGCCCACTATTTGCACCAAGGACATGTTTGCCATGATTCCTTCTAGTATGTCGATCTTCGCACTACTAGCATACTTGACTTAGTTGCTATGATTGCTTGATATGTTGCATCACCCATGTTCCACTACTTGCTTTCTTGGGTTGATGACATATATGCTCATGCCTCTCACATGCGTTGTCTCTTGTGTCATACTTGCTCATCTCATGCGGTTGATGACAACCACCTATATGCTTTGCATATAATTCATATTGCTTCGTGTCATATATCTCCATGTGTTGCATCTCTCATGCTAGATGATTTGCCATGTATTGAGTGCAACAATGCTTATAGTCTTGCTCATGAGATTGCCCCCATAGCATTCTCACACATGTTTGGAGATTTTGACATAGTCCTTGTGAAGCATGCTTGTCTTACCTCTTTGCACCATATACCTAGTGCCTTGAATATCGCCATTGTTGCATCATATTATTCATGCACTTGTGCTTCTAATGGTTATGTGCAAGAGAAGAGAACCATCATGATGGATGATGTGTTTATCTACCATGCGCATACGCACTTTGTTTTGTTTTGTGCATGTGTAGGATACTTGGACTTTGTGTCGACTTCCACTTCACGTGAGTTGACCATTCGAGCTCTTGAGAGCGAGCCTCATACATTCTACCACGACTCGTTTCTACACCGTATTTGCTTCCACTTCGGCATTGTGAAGAATGCACAAGGACACACTTTCAAGGTGACATCCTTCTTGATCTTGGATATTGTGGATCATACTTCATGTGTTGCTTGCACCATTTGCACACATGTTCGAGATATTGCTTTCTACCATGCTTGCCACATTTCCATGCTTAATGACATATATACCTTGTGTGTTGCATCCAATTCTTGGACTACTTGCTACTATCATATGGTTGGTTGCTCCAATATCATTTCTTCACATATGCCATGTCCCTTTGCTTATCACATGCTTGACTTGATTGCCTCACACATGATGAACACTTGCTCTTTCTATTGTGTTGAGTGCCACATTATCTTCACTACACCCTATGCACGTTATGCTTGGATTGTCTTGCACTTGCCCCATGTGTTTAGACATTTCACTATATTTGGTGTTGTGAATGACTCTTATGCCTACCATATACCGTTCATTGAGCTCTTTATGCATGCTTGCTATGACCTTGAGGTTGATGCTTGTTCACTTATCACATATATTTTCATCTTAACCTCCCATTTGCATGCTTGTTCCCATGATATACTTGATTGTGCTCAATTTATATGCTCAAATGCCATGCCACACTTCTTTGTCAAACCATATGTTATGCTTGATGACAACACTTGTTGGGTGAATCACCTCTTGAATGCTTGGTTTTGCTCTTACGACAACCACATTGGTTTTTCCAAGTGCTTGTTATCTTTGCTACTTTTGAAGGAATTACAAGACGGTGCGACATTGGAAGGTGCCCATGTGGAACTACAAGATGACAAATACTTGGTGATCGTTTCTACACGACGACATCATCTCTTTCCCATGGTGATTTTGATTTTGATCCGAGGTCGGATCTTTCCCAAGGGGGAGGGGATGATGCGGAGCATCCTACGGACATCACCATGTAAAGAGCCCAGTTGGCAAGTGACACGTGCGACATCTACTTCACATACACAAAGGTGAATCATCTCCTTTACACGTACTCACTTGACACTCTCGAGGATGGTATACTACTTGACACTCCTTACGTGTGCATGCATAGGTATTGTCGGAGCTTCACGGATGTCAAGGAGGAGTGCAAGCGCCAAGGAACGACTACAAAGATCCGCGAGGGAAGCATGGAAGAGGAGACGAAGAAAGGAGAAGAAGATCGAGTTGCCGGATCATCCGGACGCCCACCGGATGATCCGGACCGAGCCCGACGATCCGGACGACCTCCGGACGATCCGCTAACGCGCTCAAGACTACGAACCTCGCTTGACGGCCGGATCATCCGGACAGTCGCCCGGATCATCCGGACCCCCGACACCCGGATCTTCCGGGCCACCGTCCGGATCATCCGGACCCCGCCTGTGCGCACGACTTGGGCCAAAGCCCGTGTACCCCCTTCGCCACTCACTTACCCCTTTGCCCCTTGGGCTATAAATAGACCTCCTCCACCTCCTTTCTAGGGTTAGCGAAGTGATAGCTCATTTGTATGTGAGCTTTGCTCCTACCTATCTCTACTCTTGAGAGAGAGAGACCACTACTCCATTGGAGGCCAAGACCTCCATCTAGGAGAAGATCCTGCGGGATATCATCAAGACCCCCTCGTGGGAAGATCCATCTAGGATATCATCAAGACCTCCTCTTGGAGATGAACCTTACCTTGTATCTTTCCCTTTGTTGTTCATGTACCTTGTGATCTTGTGTGTTTGATTGTCTAGTGGATGTGTGATTTGGACTTGTTCTTGAGTGTTTCCCCTTGTGATTTCTCCCCGTTCTTCCCCGTGTTCATCGTGTTCTTCGAGGGATCCCACTCCAAACGTGAAAGATCGTCGCTATAGGGTTCCACCCTACATCACTGGTGGATGTCGAGGCTTCTCCACGTGTCTCACTGCCGGGATTAGTCGGAGATGGCGGAGGAACGACAGGGTCGGGGTAGCGATGATGACCATCGCGGGAATTGTTGGCCACAACCCTGTTGGAGTGTGCTCCCAAAAGGTGACGAAGCACTTCTAGGGTCATCAAAGCATCTCGGTTGGTGGCTGGAGCTGTACTCCGGGTTTCGATCGGGTGTCCGAACAGCACGACTGGGTTGTCGGCTCCGGGCTCATCTTCTCTTCTTGCTGGGGCTCGACGAACCAACTCTCCTCGAGCTGCGATCAGATCAATGGTGATCTGGTCGAACAGTGCCTCTAGTGCACTTACATAGCGCACTAGGTGCAACAATGCGGGATCCGTCTCGTGATCTCCATTGGCCACTTGGGGTGGTCTACCATACCCTTCGCGTCTGGGGTAGTAGTGGAACGAGCGACAGTTAACTGTGGGCGACAAGTGCCTGAGATGAACTATAGCCTCTCGAGCAGCTAGTTGTATGGCTTGTGGCTCAAAGGAAGTTGTTCTTCGGTGAACTCAGTAGAGGCGTTGAGGCGCTAGACCCCTACCGAGATGTGTACAAAGGCCTGAATTGACGGTCTTCACCGCTCATGGGTCCTTGGTACACAACATATTCCGGTGGCTCCTCTAACGCATAGGCACGACGGGTGAGGTTTGCGAGGATGGTCACAAAACCTCCAAGGTTGGTTACTGTGGTCTCGTTGTGCATTATGGGGCCAGGCATTGTGGCTAGGTTGGGGCAGAGACTGTGCTGTGCTGGGTTGAGGCTAGCATGCCCTTTTTATAGAAAAGGGAACGGAGTCTTCCTTCGCACGCTTGCGAATGAGACATTTTTGCCATCGGTCACTGGTGTGCGATCGACATGCTAGGCTGATAGGTTGGGCACCGACTACCAAAAGTGTCGGGATCACTGTGTGGCTATCTTGCACGAGAAGCTTGGCTGGGGTTTGGTTATGGCCTGGTGGGTTGGTTTGCCTAAGTTTATTGACCTGGCTAAGATAGGATTAGCCAATGGTCAGCCTGGCTCTGATACCAAGTCTGTCACGACCGGTTTTCCGGGTAATAAATTTCCAGAAAAGACCGTCGTGCTCATCAGCCCCAGGATTACTGTTAGCTGATGAGGCTCGAACTTGATACAGAAATTCCAAGCAAAATACAAAATATGTGGTACAAGACCATTCCTGCCTGTGAGTACAACAAATGGTTTCTAGTGGTTGATGGCGGAAGCGGTTTGTGAATCATCAGTATCTATGGGACTCCAATTCCCACAGGAACAGCTGACCAGGTTAAATCCTATCTCCGCGAGGCTGCTATCTCCGTTGCTTAGGTTCCGGGGCTGTCATCGCATCGCTCCTCTTCGTGCAAGAAAATCTGGCCAAGACAATAGCCAGGGACAAGCCAGTGAGTACTTTGAATGTACTCGCAAACATTTTGAACACAGGTATAATATAACAATGATGTGCTGACAATATTTTATGCTTATGACGTCAGTCACAAAGATAAATATAACTCTGGTGTGTGTAAGCATGTAATATATGAATATGCAATGTCATATAAGTATTAAAAATTATGAAATAAATAACAAGCATGCCACAGTCGGGCGTCTGAGCGACACCACATAAAGGGCTTTAAAAGAAATGCCACGATCAAGGCCTCGAGCGACACCACATAAAGGGCTTTAAAAGAAATGCCACGATCGGCCCGAGCGACACCACATAAGGGCTTTAAAAGAAATGCCACAGTCGGGCGTCTGAGCGACACCACATAAAGGGCTTTAAAAGAAATGCCACAGTCGGGCGTCTGAGCGACACCACATAAAGGGCTTTAAAAGAAATGCCACAGTCGGGCGTCTGAGCGACACCACATAAAGGGCTTTTTAAATAAACAATCATAGTGAATATCCCGGAGGTAGAACCATCCCAGAGATACTCGATAATAACAATAATATCACGGGTTAGTCAACAATAATAATAATCATAACTTTCACAAGTCACAAGTAGTAATTCCATTTCTGGTTTAACGGTTTCACCTCCGAAGACCGACACTAAGACCGACACTTGACCCGTCCCAGACTGAAATCCTTAACCATGGACACAGCTATTCGAATAGTTTTAATCTCTGCAGAGGGTGTACTCTTTACCCACGAGTAACGGATTCCTTTAGTCCATCGGGACTAATTCCGCTTACGGTCTTTTAAATGAAAACACACCTGACTTGCACACACCAGCTTAACTTACACGTGTCTGGAATCACCCATGACACCTGTCAAGTAAACTCTAAGTGGGGAGGCTACAACCTCGCGTAGCATGGGATCAAATTCATATCGCGCGCTCTAAGGGGTGGCCTCCCCTCTCGGTCCCAACCTGAAACACCCATGCCCCCAGACCGGATGACTGGCTTTAATCCATGGTCATGGTACCCTCATCCCTGGCTTTAATCCATGGTCATGGTACCCTCATCCCGGCCCCTCTGTACGGTGTGTGCTAGAAAGGGGTTGACAAATTATCGAACTGCACCCTACCCGTGGGGGACAAGTGGTAGCACGAAACAAGTGTGGGGGTTACTGGAACAAGACTCGATCTATGGTCGACTCAGGAGGTTTATAGTTTCCTGCATGTCATGTATAACCAATACAATCCACACTCATTACATCTACCATGCCATACCGGACATACCCGTCCCGACGGAGACCGGCGTCAAGCTCACGCCTACCCAAGGCAGGGGCTTTCCCGGATTCCTTTCCGGCATGCATGCAAGATACATGAGGATGATTACCATCACAAGTATACTTATTTCCAACAGCATGGAAATCACTAATATGCATCCATGCAAATGATCATATCACATGAAATAACAAGTCCTTCGAAATGAGGTGGTGTTATAAACGTGTCAACGAACACACCAAAAATATTATGCCGGGTTCGAATGCTTGCCTTCGGTCATGGGAAAACAGGTGCAATCCAAAACACCTTGAAATCTTCAAAATCCTATTAAAAGAATATATTTGATTTAACACACAAAATAAAAACAGCACGAAAAATTGTTTTGAAATTTTTTCAAATAAATCTTAAAATAAACTAGACATTATTTGAGAGTGGTAGGAAAAGGAATTAATTCATTTGGAGTTATATTTAAAAAGATATAGTCAGTCAAAGTTCTGGTCAAACCTGGTTTTAAATAAAATAGAAAAAGAAAAACGTTTCAGAGGGGAATACGCTTTCGAAGCGGGGGAAACGTACTTGGGGTTTTACGCTTTCACTTAAACACGTGGACCGGCACGGGGTGTCACTGACAGTGGGCCCGCTTGGCCCACTGGTCAGGTTTGACCAGTCGCCCGCGTCGTCTCCCTCCTCTGCCCGAGCGGAGCGGGGGCTCCGGCGATCGTCGCCGGCGAACGGCTGCTCCTCGCGGGCCCCCGAGGGTGGGGATGGATCCGCACGACTGGGGCGGTTCCTCCGGTGGTCGAGGAAGTGATGGGGACGGAGTGAGCTGCCGGCGGCGAGCTCTGCGGCGGAGGGGGCTTCGGGGAGCAAAGTGATTTTTGGGCTGCGGTGGTCTCCTGCCAAGATTGATCGAGGGGTTGCACTCTCGAGAGGAAGGGGGAGTTCTTGGCAAAGATAACGGAGAGGGGGAAGCCCTAGTGGCGCCGGGATGGGCGGGACAGTGGCGGCGGCAGGAGTTGCCGGAGATGAAGAAGACGACCTCCTCAGGTCGATTGGCTGCCATGGGGGAAACTAGGGAGGTGGACTGAGGTTGCGTGCGTGCTCAGAGGGGCTCGGGGTCCCTTTTTATAGCGCGACGAGGTCGGTTCCGCGGCGGTGGATGAGGACGCCGGCGGACCGACGTTCTGTAGCTGCAGGGGAACATGGCGGCGACGAGAGCTTGCGGACAAGGCTGCGGATGGGCTTGAGCTGTTGAAGGGGCCAGGTGGCGAGCCGGGGTGGTTTGGGCGGCGCCGACCGCGGCAGAGGCGCGCTGCGGCCGCCGGTGTGCCGCCAAAACTCTGTCGGCGGCGCTGTAGGCATGCCAGGGTGGCTTGGCGCGTTGCTGGGAGCGGATGAGGTCGGGGGGCGCGGCTCTGTAGGCGAGCAAGGGCCGGGGCGTGACGCGGCGACCCGAGCGCACGTGCGTGCCAAACGCACGCTCTGGGCACGCCCAGAGCACGCCCACCAGGTGCTCGGCGAAATACCATGGCACTCCAAAGCGCTTGGTTGGAGCTGGGAGTTAGCAGGGTGGGGTTAAAATCTAAGGCAAAACTATTTGACATGCTGGTTGGGCCAGGGGATCAAGTCCACAGTGCAAACAAGGACTCATGTCAAAACTGATCATGCCCGAAAGGTGTTTGACAAAATGCCAAGGGCACTTAGGCATTTCTTGGAGTGGCCAAAATATCCAGATCAGTGTCTCTGTGGATGAAAGAGAGGGTGGTGAAGTTATTTGGACAAAGGGGAAACTTTCTAGTGCAAGCTTTGCAAAACTACATTCCTGGACAGGATGTGAATGGCATTATTTCATGAACCAAAATTATGCCAATGGTTGCATGCTCTTGGACTTAGGAGTTTAGTAGGGAGGGCTACAGGTATGAAAAGGAATCATGGGCAAAGGAGCAGCTAAAAATGTGGTTGCTGTACAAACCATCATGTTGGGCCAGAATGAAGATGAGGTTGTTTCACTCAAAATTTTCAAAGAACATCACTGGATTTTTGCATATAATGGAATGATATGCTCCTACTGACATCCCATAATTTTGGTGGAGGCTAGAAAGAAATATTTAAAAGGGTTGTAGTGCAAAATTGCTCTCTGGACCAGAGAAGAAAAACATGTGTAGCACTCAAAATATTTCAAGAATAAAAGATATTTTTGTATAAAAGTGATTTAAAAACATCACATGACATCTCCAAATTTTGGTTGGATTTTTAGATAAACCTATCAAATGGTTGTAGTTCAAAAAGAGCTCCAAAACTTAAGGAAAGTCATTTTAAGGAATAAAGCTCAGAGTGAAATAATTTAATAAATAAATCTCCTGATTGAAAGATGTTTTTAAATGAGAGAGAAAATAAGTCCAATATGTTTTGGAAGGATCCACTTGGGAAAAATTCCTTAATTTTAAAAGAAAAGTTTTGAAATCAACAGGGATATTCTTGCAGGCAAAAATTTTAAACTCTTGGCAAAATTTTAATAACTAAAACCTGGTTAAATTTTTGGGGTGTTACAAAGGGGGGGGGAATTTCGTGGCCCTTAGTGGAGGGATCCGAAACCAACCCTATCTCTTG
This sequence comes from Aegilops speltoides, assembly GCA_021437245.1. NCBI lineage: Eukaryota > Viridiplantae > Streptophyta > Magnoliopsida > Poales > Poaceae > Aegilops > Aegilops speltoides. The sequence goes on from CM038141.1 coordinate 206,956,131, forward strand.
TTTCTCCACACATACGGACTCTAAAAATAGCCTATACTTATGTATTTCGAAATTACATGGGCCTGGCCCAATAAAAAGGTGACACAACACCTAGAATAGCCTCTGGACGAAAGTTATAAAGTGGCATCTTGTATATTTCGTCCAAGGCTTCATGCACTCATTATGGTGGCTTCAAAGTCCGGAAATCATCACTTGTAACTCTGTTCTTGTCCTGCGCATGCCATCATCTCTGTGCTTGGTCTTTCTCCAATGTTCATCCTTCTCCAAGATAGGCCCTTCATTTGCAAGCAAAACAAATGTATCCAATTTAGGCAGCCTCATATTCTCATGAGCATTAGAATCATTACCAAGAATCGAAAGTACCTGGTAATTTAATTGGCGTGCGCGAGCTCTAGTAATTGGTCCAGTATGTATAGCAGCAGGGGCTGTGGGTGTAACAATGGTATTGATGTCCTCATCATCCTCCCCTTCTTGAAATGAACTCGTCCTCGAAGGAAGTTCATCTTCCTCTCCCAAATAAGGCTTCAAATCTGCAATGTTAAAAGTGGGACTAAACCCAAAATCTGCGGGCAGCTCAAGTTCATATGATTTATCATTTATTTTCTCTAACACCTTTAAAGGTCCGTCAGCACGTGGCATTAACTTTGATTTGCGCAAATCAAGAAATCTATCCTTACGCAAATGTACCCAAACAAGATCTCCAGGTGCAAACACAACATGTTTTCTAGCCTTATCTCCAGCAAGTTTATATTTATCATTCATACGCTCAATGTTTTCATTAGTTAACTCATGCTTTTTTAAAATCAATTCAGCACCTTGTTTAGCATCAAAATTAACCTTCTCCAAAGATGGAAGAGGCAACAAATCAATAGGTGCACGAGGTAGGAAACCATACACAACTTCAAAAGGGCACATCTTAGTAGTAGAATGCAATGAACGATTATAAGCAAATTCAATATGAGGCAAGCATTCCTGCCACATTTTCTTATTATTCTTCAAAACAGCCCGAAGCATAGTAGACAATGTTCTATTGACTACTTCAGTTTGTTCATCAGTTTGGGGGTGACAAGTAGTACTAAAAAGCAGTTTAGTCCCCAACTTAGCCCATAAACATCTCCAAAATTGGCTAAGGAATTTAGTATCACGATCTGAAACAATAGTATTTGGAACACCATGCAAGCGAATAATTTCACGAAAAAACAAATCAGCAACATTAACAGCATCATCGCTTTTATGACATGGTATAAAGTGGGCCATTTTTGAGAATCTATCCACGACAACAAATATGCTATCCCTCCCCTTCTTTGTTCGAGGTAAACCTAAAACAAAGTCCATAGATATATCCCCCCAAGGAACACTAGGTACATGCAAAGCCATATATAAACCATGAGGATTGAGTCGTGACTTAGCTTTTTGACATGTAGTGTAGCGAGCAATAAAACGCTCAACATCCCGTCTCATCTTTGGCCAAAAGAAATGTGTAGCAAGTACGTCCTCCGTCTTCTTCATGCCAAAGTGTCCCATTAATCCTCCTCCATGCGCCTCCTACAACAACAAAAGACGAACAGAGCTAGCTGGAATGCATAGCTTGTTAGCACGAAACACAAATCCATCATTAACGACGAACTTGTTCCATGTCCTCCCTTCTTTACAATTCTGCAATACATCTTCAAAATCAGCATCATGCACATACTGTTCTTTTATGGTCTCCAAACCAAATATTTTGAAGTCAAGGTGTGAAAGCGTAGTATAGCGACGAGACAATGCATCAACAATAACATTTTCTTTACCCTTCTTGTGTTTAATGACATAAGGGAAAGTCTCAATGAATTCAACCCATTTAGCATGTCTACGATTCAGTTTGGCTTGACTTTTAATATGTTTCAAAGATACATGATCAAAATGTACAACAAATTCTTTGAGCCATAAATAATGTTGCCATGTTTCTAAAGTCCGAACAAGAGCATATAATTCTTTATCATAAGTATAATAATACAGACTAGGCCCACTCAATTTTTCAGAAAAGTATGCAACAGTTTTGCCATCTTGTAATAACACACCTCCTAATCCAATTCCACTAGCATCACATTCAAGCTCAAAAGTCTTATTAATATCAGGAAGTTGGAGTAGAGGAGCATGTGTCAACTTATCTTTCAATACCGTGAAGGCTTCTTCCTGTGCGGTACCCCAAACAAAAGGTACATCCTTCTTTGTAAGATCATTGAGAGGTGCAGTAATGGTGCTGAAATCTCTCACAAAACGCCTATAGAATCCAGCGAGGCCAAGAAAACTCCTCACTTGTGTAACCGTTTTGGGCTGCGACCAACTCTCAATATCTTCAATCTTGGCTTTATCAACTTCAATTCCCTGTGGAGTAAATACATAGCCAAGAAAAGATACTCAGTCGGTGCAAAAGGTGCACTTCCCAAGGTTACCAAACAAACATGCATCACATAGAGCAATAAAAACAACACGTAAATGTTCTAAATGTTCCTCCAAAGATCTGCTATAAATCAGTATATCATCAAAATAGACTACCACAAATCGTCCAATGAAAGCACATAAAACTTCGTTCATTAATCTCATGAAAGTACTAGGTGCGTTAGTTAACCCAAAAGGCATGACTAACCACTCATATAATCCAAACTTAGTTTTAAATGCTGTTTTCCATTCATCCCCCAATTTCATACGAATTTGATGGTATCCACTACGCAAATCAACTTTGGAGAATATTGTAGAGCCACTCAATTCATCAAGCATATCATCTAGCCTAGGAATAGGATGACGATAACGAATAGTAATATTATTAATGCCTCTACAATCAACACACATACGCAATCTACCGTCCTTTTTTGGCACTAGAATAATAGGAACAACACAAGGACTAAGGAATTCGTGTATATAACCTTTGTCGAGAAGCTCCTGTACTTGATGCATAATCTCCTTCTTCTCCTCTGGATTGGTACGGTATGGTGCACGGTTGGGTAGTGAAGCACTGGGAATTAAGTCAATTTGATGCTCAATCCCTCGAATAGGCGGTCCCGGTGGCACCTCTTGTGGAAAGACGTCAGCAAACTCCTGCAAAATGTTAGTGACAATAGGAGGCAAAGAGGAAGGCACGTCCTCAAACAAAAATAATGCCTATTTGCACACAAAAGCATAGCAAACAGATTTGCCGAAATCTAGCTCATCAATATCAGATTTGGTGGCAAATAAACATGCACTTTTCAATTTAATTTCCAAAGCAACACTAGATGGTTTATTATTAGGCTTCATTTGTTGCTCAAATTCTTTTGCCACAATCTGATTTTCACTCTTATTTTTCTCCTGTTTTGCTTTATTAGCTCTATTAATATCATCTTTCAAAATGGAATCAGGAGACATAGGAAGCAAAGTAATATGTTTATCCTTATGAACAAGAGTATACTGATTGTTTCTACCATGGTGTACAGAATTTTTATCAAATTGCCATGGTCTACCAAGTAATAAGGAACATGCTTGCATAGGTACCACATCACAATCAACATAATCATCATATGTAGAGATACTAAAATGCACACGAACAGTACGTGTTACCTTAACCTTGCCGCTGTTGTTGAACAAGTAAGGATGTGGATGTGGTCTTGTGGTGAGAGAGAGCTTCTCCACCATCTCCATGCTAGCCAAGTTGTTGCAGCTCCCTCCGTCTATGATGACACGCACAGAACGTTCCTTCACAACTCCCTTTGTATGGAACAAATTATGCCTCTGATTTTGCTCAGCTTGTGTGACCTACACACTCAAAACACGTTGAGCAACTAACCATTCATACCTGTGAGCGTCTTAAGGAGCCATGTATTGCGTCTCATGATCAGAATCATCTCCACCATGTTCTTCACGTGTAATAAGAGCCAAAGTCTCCTCATCATAGTCACTAGCAGACTCATACCCACCATCTTCAGTAGCAATCATCACACGCTGACATTTGCATTCTCTCGCATAATGACCTCTTCCCTTAAACGACGACAAATAATATCACTTGTGTGCCCAGTTGATGCCATGGAAGAAGAAGAGCTTTGTGCAGGCCCGGTAGGTACGCTCTTGGCAGATAGTGGTGGTTGTGCCTGCTTTCTTGTATCACGGCTGGAGGTGGCACCTGATAGAGGTGCTGGTGCAGTGGAAGTAGATGCACGCGGTGTCCATGATGAAGGTCGACCTGTAGAAAAGTTAGTTCGCGCCAATGCTTGTCGATCCTGCACTTCACGTTCAGCTTTACAAGTAAGATGGAATAAACGAGTAATATTAGTATACTCCTTATACTCTAGAATGGTTTGAATCTCTCTATTTAATCCACCCATAAAACATGCAAGCATAGCTTCATTCTCCTCAACAATACCACATCTAATCATGCTAGTTTGTAATTCCTGATAATATTCTTCCACAGAATTTTTTCCTTGTCTTAAACGCTGCAATTTTTGAAGCAATTCACGTTGATAATATGGTGGAACCCAACGAGTACGCATCGCAGTTTTCAAAGCAGCCCAGGTAGCTGGAATAGGATATAATCTACAATGTTCAGACCACCATACACATGCAAAACGAGTGAAAGCACAAACAACAGCAGCAACCCGTCTGTCCTCGGGATTTTGTAAACAAGTAAAATGTTGTTCAGTTTCTAACTCCCAAATAAGATATACATCAGGATTGTGTCTACCCTCAAACGGTGGAATATTCAATTTAAATTTAGGAACATGGTCATGATCTTGTTCCTGAGGTGGTGGTGTAGGCCTACCATTGCAAATAAATACCTGAGGTCGACCTGCTGGTGGTGGTGCTGGTGGTTGCACGTATTTCTGATTTTGATCAACCTCATCCTCGTAATAATCCTCCACCTCTGCAGTAGTAGCAGGAGCTATAGAAGCACCACCAGCAGTAGCAACGGTACTAGAATTTTGTCCTAGCTCAATAGGAACGCGCTATGCTCGCCATACTGTATCGCGACGTAGAACTGGTTGTGGGAGACGTTTGAGTAATTCATCGAACTTGGTGTCCAACTTGGTGTCAATTGTCTTCTCAATGTCATCCATCCTCTCCAATGCCTTTCCAAAGCTGGCCATCACGTCTTGCACCTGTTGACCCAACATTTGATGAAACTTATCATGAAGCTCCTTGTTCGTCATGTTCTCCCAGTCAATCTCGTCGGCTTGTGGTCCTGTCATAGTTAGCAGCAATAATAACAGACAAGAATATGATCCTATAGACTACTGGAAAATGGTGGTGGTGGGGTGTCACAAATCCGTCAAGCGAATCTCAAATTCTTACCTATTCTTACCCTGCAGCAGGTGTTGATCGGCAACCATTGTAGTCAAAATTCTCAAAGCTTGGACAGAGCGATTACCAGGGAGAGTCAAACGCACAACGTAGATGTATGTGGAGCTGGGAAGGCTTATAATATTGTAGCAAAAAGGGTCAGCAATAATCAATTCAGAGATGCAAAGTTGAATAAACGCTCAACGACGTACTGTGCTGGTCCTAGGCTAGCCTGTGCTAGAGACGCGAGCCTAGAACACTAACAAAATCACGACGCTACACGGAAACAAGGGAGGAGCACACTCTGAATTTTTTTCGCTTTTTTTGTGCTCCTCTTTTTTCTTCCCGAAAATCACTACAATGGCGAGTGTCTTAAAACTCGCCCCAAGTCAAGATAATAGGATAGACACGAATTTTTTTCGAGTGCCGGGACCCAAAAACTGGAAACGGGTCAAAAAAAATTTCTATATGGCGACTGTCTCAATACGCTTGGAAACACCTAAAAATAGGATAGCCAGAAATTTTTTGTCAAGTGCGTTTTTGGAAAATTTTGGGCCTAATTTTTTTGGAAACAAACCTCTTCTACGGATGGCAAAAGATTGCTGGAATCCGAAACCTACTCAGACAAGGAAACACAAATCTAGAAATAAATAGATCTCAAAAGTAAACCTAATAGGAGATGGACTCGGAGTGGTGGTGATATATGGATACGGATCGGTGGTGGTATATGGACTCAGATAAGTGGTGGTATATGGACTCAGAGCGGTGGCGGATAAAAGGTGATGGGGATGGCAGGGGCGATGTATCTGGTGTGGTGGTAGTATATGGCAGCGGATGATGGATCTGGTGTGGTGGTGGAATATGACTGCGGATATTGATCGTGCGGCGGCGGCGTGAAAACCCGTGAACAGAACTCAAAACTCTAAAAGACTAGACACTAAGACTAGCAACTAGACACGATGATGCAACCGCAAATTCAACAAAGCAAAATACTGAAAAGACTATGCAATGGCTCAGACTGGTTCGGATAGGATGAACTAACCCTAATTTTTTTTGTGGCTTTTTCATGGACAGTAGGTATGAAGAACAGACTCGATCTAAACTACGAAAGACTGTAGAATCTAACCGAGCAACCTGGAAATCTGATATCACTTGATAGAGGCAAAGGTGGCCCGTCTTTCGATGAGATGGTGGCTATCATTTTGGTGGAAGTCGACTTTGACGATCCGACTACGAATGTGCGAGGACGTCGCGCCTTAGAAATAGCTAAACAACCTCCGAGAGGTTATTGACCACGCCGGAGCACGATCAACCTGACCACGAAGGTCTATTTCCTGCAAGCAAACGAAGAACAAGCAAGAAACTAAGATTGCAATCTGGATATTGCGAATAACAGAGGGAAGCTTTATTAATGAAGGTGGGGTTCTGTGACGCCTTTGTCTAGTCGTTGAACACAAACGAAGTACGTGAAGTTGCATCTATGGCGAACTTTTAATCTAAACAAACCCAAAGTCTAAACGGTGCCCTAAGGGCTGTATATATGGATGAAGAGGGGGGAATTTCGTGGCCCTTAGTGGAGGGCTCCGAAACCAACCCTATCTCTTGTTTCTCCACACATATGGACTCTAAAAATAGCCTATATTTATGTATTTTCGAAATTACATGGGCCTGGCCCAATAAAAAGGTGACGCAGCACCTAGAATAGCCTCTGGACGAAATTTATAAAGTGGCATCTTGTATATTTCGTCCAAGGCTTCGTGTAGTCATAATGGTGGCTTCAAAGTCCTGAAATCATCACTGGTAACTCCGTTCTTGTTGCCCTTGCGCCTGCCATCATCTCCGTGCTTGGTCTTCCTCCAATGTTCATCCTTCTCCAAGCTAGGCCCTTCGTTTGTAAGCAAAACAAATGTATCCAATTTAGGCAGCCTCATATTCTCATGAGCATTAGAATCATTACCAAGAAACGAAAGTACCTGGTAATTTAATTGGCGTGCGCGAGCTCTAGTAATTTGTCCAGTATGTATAGCAGCAGGGGCTGTGGGTGTAACAATGGTATTGATGTCCTCATCAGGAGGCGTAGGTGGTGGTGGAGAAGAACTACAGAAAATGCAGTTTCGGCAGAGGAAGCCGGATGATCCGGGCCAGGAGCCGAATGATCCAGGCGCGTCCGGATGATCCGGGTCAGGGTCTGGGTGATCCGGGCAGGTCAACTGCGCTCGGGGCTACTCGGGATGAACTCGAAAACGGCGAGAAATTCGAAGATTTCGCGGATTTTGGATGGATTTCGAGGGTGAGATGGTGGGGGATAGGCAAGATCCACGAGTTACGCAACGTATCCACGGATCAAAATCAAGAAAACATCATCAAAACCAACAAATCACAAAAAAAAATTGGGGGCTATTTTTGGTGGGCATTTTCGGATTTAGGACGAAATCAACAAAATCAGGCTAGAAAACATGGGGTAGGGGCTCCAAAAACGTGATCAACGTGGCTCATGATACCAAGATGATGTAGGGCGGAACCCTAGGGGCCGATCTTTCAAATTTGGAGAGGATACCTATGGGGAACACGAAGAACGCGCGGAAGAACACGAGGGAAATCACGGGGGAAAACGAGAGAAACACTCAACCGACACGAATTTGATCACACAAGTGCTAGATCATCGAGGCACAAAGTAACACGAGATCCATAGTCAATAAGGGACGATACAAAGGTAGCCGTTCTTCTCCGAGAGGAGGTCTTGATTGTCTTCTCCGGATGGAGGCCTTGAATCCGGATGGATCTTCTCCGAAGAGGTGCGGTCCCTCATGAGGATGAGCTAAACCAATGCTAAGTCTCGAAGTGAGGAGGAGTCCTATATATAGGCTAGGGGGGCGAAGGGGTACATGGGCTCAGCCCAACACGCGCGCGCAGGCGGGGTCCGGATGATTCAGGGGGAGCCGAATGATCCGGGCTCTGACCAGATGATTCGGAAGGAGGCCTGGATGAGCTGGTGACGTAGGCTGGGGCGGCACAGGTCCGGATGTCCGGTTGGGGGTCCGAATGTTCATAGCAGTGTCCGGATGATCCGGCTTCATGGAGAGGCTTCGGGTGTCTTCGGCGCGCATTAGCCAGATCATCCAGGCCTCAGTCCGGATCGTCCAGGCTCTGTCCGGGCCCTCGTCCTGATCGTCCGGTCAGTCTGGGACTTGGCGCTTTACCTCTCCGTCTTCATGCATGTATTCCGCTTCCTGTTCTCCTTGCTTCCTAGCTTCTCCATGGCTAACTCCTTGGTACCTGAGTATGCAAAGCGTCTCCATTTGAGGTAGTAGCCATGTCTCGTGTGAATTGAAAGGGAGTTGTGAGAGGAGTGATGTCACCTCGGTTTCGAGAGCTCTTGCACGTGCTCGAGTCATAGGTCCAAGTGGTGATGTAGGGGATGTAGATGCGTCCATGGGAATGATCGTGGGATGCTCCACATCACCTTTGAGCTCCTGGACCTCCCGCTTGTGCAACCTTCGGTGCCTCTGTGAGAAGATTTGCACCTGTATTAATACTCCTGGTATATGATCATGTTTTCTTGATAGAGGGGAACATTACCAGACGCTGCCTTCTTGGATTTCTCCAGTTCTGTGGTAGTAGCAGTTAGCTGGGCTTGACACTTCCCCAGCTCTTGAGACAACATGTCGTTCTTCTCTTTGAGCACCTGGGTATACAACGATCCTTAAATCGGTTGCTTAAACTGCTTCAAGTCTCAGGGGCTACTAGTATATAATTATCAGAATTGTGCAAGTATGAACTTACCCGCATATCCTTCAAATGTTGATCTGTGGCTCTTGGAAGCCCATCTCGAGAAGCTCAGATGTATGCATCACACGAGTTTAAGGCATTGAAAGCCTCTTCTGAAAAAACAGGGGTCGCGAAGAGCGGCCCGCCGGTGCCAATGATTCATGGCGCTTTCCACTTTGGAGTTTGTGAAGTATACTTTATCCGAATCCTCCATAGAAGGACAATCTGGTGTCACTTCCGCGTTAGCCTCAGTCCTCGTGACAGGGTCCGGAATCCGGCTAGTAGAGGCATGACCGGCAGGATCCCCGCACACAGTCTGGCGAATGTTTTTCCTGATAAGACATAACAGACAGTGTCATACTTTAAGATGACGACCATGGGGCATATTTAAAACCATACCTCTTCAATGAAGGCTCAACCATATCTCTATTTGCCTTCCTCTACGAAGGCCTGCCCATCGTAGGCGCCGCCTTCTTGCGCCTCGCCTCAGGTGTAGCGTGGCGCGCCGATCGCCTCCCCTTTAGAGCATAATATAGTGCGGTGGGTAAGGCGGAAGGGGGGAAATTCTCCCAAAGGACAGATCTCCTGATTACTTACATGCGATGCAGGGAGGAGACCGGGATAGTCAGCAATGATGAACACTTCGGTGCCGTCACAGCTCGCCTGGTAAAACACCCCTTCCCCGAGCTCCACGAATATATCCGGATCCTCTTTGAATCTGGGATCAAGGGCCTGGATGTGGTCCTCTGGCTGTGGTGCGGGGCTGTGGATCTCCCTGGTGAATTTCCGCCATTCCTATTACAAATGATGGATTAATATCTATGAAAAAGGATTCAGGGAGTTGATGGAGTAAAGTAGTGGGACGGAAACTCACCCAGCTAGGAGGGTTATACATGGAAAATCCATCCCTGGGCTTAATGATGCGGAGAATCCTTCCATCATCCCCATGGACTCTACGTCGACACATCCAACTCCACGAGGACCCATGACAAGAGCTAGAGCACATGCTTTACAAACCGAGGTGAACGCCTTCCTACTAGACTTGCATATGGACACAAATGGAACATGTCTACTACCTCACCAAAATATGCTATGCCTTCTTAGGTATGAAGTGGAACATCACCAAGAAGCTCAGGAGCATCCCCAAGAAGAAGGAGGACCACCCCAAGGCCGTACGAATCAAGACGGAGTGCAACAACAGCAACACAGGAAGTCCGAGGTGACCCCGTGCGCACGGGCCCCCGAGACCCCGTGCCCACGGGCTACACAGGAAACAGGCGCTGGAGCACCCCGTGCGCACGGGCCTGTACCGTGCCCACGGGACCCCCGTGCACGCACCGGCCCAACTTACCCCGTGCGCACGGGCCTCCCAGGATGGCCGGCTGAGATGGCTTCTTCGGCTCCCCTTCATCTCCTTCGACCCCAAGGCTATATATTCCGTACCTAGGACCATGTTTAGGGTTAGAAAAGTATTAAATGAGATCTTGGTGAGATTTGCTCGATTACCTTCCCTCTTTGAGGATCAAGACCCCATAGGGAAGAATCCTTGAGGATTTCAAGACCTCCATTGGGAGAAGACTACCTTCAAGACCCCTCTTCCTTTGGATTTGGGATGAACTTTGCCATTGTATCTTTCCTTTGATTGTGTTTGTGACTTGTGGGTCTTGTGTTGTTACTCTAGTGGATGTGTAATCGGGAATTGTTGGAGTGATTACCTCCTGTGTTCATCTTTGTGTTCCTGTTGTTCTTGTGGTTTCTCTCCTTTTTCCCCTCCAAGTGTGAAAAGGTCCTTCCTGGGGTTCTACCCTACATCATCTTGGTATCATGAGCCATGTTGATTCACATCTTGGAGTCCCTACCTTCCACTTTCTAGCTTGATTTTGTTGTTTTTCGTCCTAATCCGAAAATCCCCACCAAAAATAGCCCCAAAATTTTTTCTTGCAATTTGTTTATCTTGTGAGATTTGGTTGATTCGATCCACGAATTTGGTGTTTGGCAAGTGGATCTACCCCCTTCACCATCATCCCCAACCTTCCACCGTTTGATTTTGGCCAAAAACTTGGAATTCACCATGAAATCAGATCGGTTCATCCGCTCTCAGGAGACCTGTGCACACGGGCCATCGGGACCCTGTGCACACGGGACCCCGTGCACATGGGCCTCACGTACCCCATGCGCACGGGCTATCCAAGAAGTTTCGGCCATTTTTCTATTTTTCTCATTTTGTTTCACTACCACCTCTCGTGTTCTTGTGCACCATTCCTCGTGTTTGTTGAGTGTTCGGTCGCGATTTCTCTTGTGTCCTAAGGTGTTTCGGCTACTTAGGCGCAAGTCGGTATCATCATCGCCACCAATCATCGACTCGGACAACACTTCAGCTTCGACAAGATCATCTTCGACCGTAAGCAAGGACGGTAACCTCGACGACACCTTGTACTCCCTTGCCATTAACTTGATAGCTTTGAGCCATTTTGCGTAGCTTACCCATCGAGACTAGCTTGTTGAGTATTGTCGGGCCACGCCTTAGGGCACCATTTAGTGTTCCGTCCATCCCGTGCATTTACTACTTGTTACCTCGTTGTGTGGCTCATATATCTAGCATCGTGGCATAGTAAAAAAAGCTTTTAAGCAAAAGAGAAGAGAAGCAAAGAGCTTATAAGCAATAGCATCGAGCCTTAGGATAAGTGCATCATCTTGGTCACCACATACATAAGCATACTTGGGCTAGTGAGACGAGTGGATTCTCCATTAGGTTGGTGCACTAGCGTATCTAGCCCATTAGTGCAATCGAGCTAGCGTCTCTCTAGTATCCGTACGACAAGAGCTTTTCCCGTGATTCCATATCTCAGATCTCACCCCTTGGTTGTGCGGATCCCATTTATCATCCATGTGTGTGTTCCTCGTGTTACCTTGGAGGTTGATCTATTTGTCTTATTTGCCATTTGTGAATCTTCTCAACTTTATCAACATCTTGACTAACATTTGCTTGAATTATTTGTGCCTTTCCTAACCAAGCTCCTCCATAGACCATTTACTTGTAGGTGTGAGAAACAATTCCCGGTACCAATTCCCCTAATGTAACATCACGTGGGATCGTACTTGTTACATCCACAATCTTCAGAAAAGGTAACTTTGGTTTCGTTCTCTCATTTTCCTACTCACCACCACTTTCTTATGATGGATAGGCCAAGTTCCTCTACCAACCCACTCTTCATCGAGCAAAACGACGACATGTCATCATTTGTCACCAAGAGCCACCTCTTTGGTGCACAACGAGTGCTCCATCAAGAGCAACAAGCAATGAACAACCGCATCGACAACTTCGCCACCGACTTGCGACTCTCCGAGCAACGTACACGAGACTACTTCGACAACAAGCTCGACGAGCACAAGCAACAGAACGATGCAAGAATGGACGAGATCCACGCTTTGTTGGTCAACCGGCCTCCTTCAACTTCCTCCTACTCAAGACGGAGCCACTCAAGTCGACACTCCGACGACACCTTCTCCGGCTCTAGTACACCGTCATCGACCATCCTTCGACGAGCCACGCGTCAAGACCGTCATGCATTTCACAACCCGCTACACACCAAGCATTCACAAGAGCAAGTCGATGAGCAAGTTCCTTGTCCTCAATCAAACCAAGTAGCGTTTGCTCAAGCTCAAGAACGATAATGACTACGGTGCCAAGAGGAAGAACGAGCGTGCCTACACCAAGAGGAAGAACGAGCACATCTACACCAAGAGGAACAAGACGCGAGGCTCAACGTATTCAACAACAACAACGAGAAGCACAAGCTCTTGAGGCGGAACGTGCCCTTCAAGAATCAAGTCGAGCCATCGCCAACCGCAATCGCGAACGACGCAATAAAGAGGAAGCTCTTCGAGAAGAAATCCAAGAGAGGAACTACCAACCACATGTGCATCGTCAAGCTCCACCTCAACCTCAAGTTCAACAAGAGCAAGTTGATCAAGGACTAACTCCATGACAAGAGCGACACCAAGTGGAACAAGTGCTTCAAGACCCTCCTCCACGCCAAGAGCGACATCACGAGGAACGAGCATTCGAGGACTTTCCAAGGCAAGAGCTATATCGCAACCGCTATCAAGATGAAGAGCAACGCTATGGAAAGCTCAAATTCACAATGCCCAAGTTCAATGGAAGCAATGATCCGGAAGAATACCTCTCATGGGCATTGAAGGTCGACAAAATCTTTCGTTTTCACAACTATGAGGAAGAGAAGAAGATCGCAATGGCATCACTTGAGTTCCAAGACTATGTGCTCATATGGTGGGAACAAGTCCTTGAGAGCTGAGAAGCGAGAGGTGACCCTCCAATCACCACTTGGGCTCAAATGAAGGATGTCATGCGAGCACGATTTGTGCCCACCTACTACAACCTTGATCTCTTCAAGAAGCTACAACTCCTCAAGCAAGGAACAAAGAGTGTTGAAGAATACTACAAGGAAATGGAGATAGCCATGATTCGAGCCAACGTCAAGGAAGATGATGAGCAAACAATGGCACGATTCTTGAATGGACTCAATCATCCCATCAAGAAGATCGCCGACTTCCAAACCTACTCCAACCTCATCGAGCTAGTGCATCAAGCGACCAAGGCGGAACGTCAAGTGCAAGATGACTTCAAGTATGCCAAGTGCGCATCCAAGACATACGGCTTCTCCAACAATCAAGCTTCAACAACTCCTCCAACATCTACTTCAACAAAGCCTTCTCCAAGCAACGACGACAAGACAACATACAAGAAACCTTCATCAAGTTCAAGTCATCTTCCTCCTACTACAAGCAACTACAAGCCGCGTGCTTCTTCCTCCACTCCGACCGATGACACTGTCAAGACAAGTTCAATCAAGTGCTTCACATGTGGCGGCCGAGGCCACAAGTCCTTCCAATGCACCAACAAGCGCACCATGATCCTCAATGACGATGGCACCTACGACTCAATGAGTGAAGATGAACTGGAAGCTATTGAGCAAGTGGCCATGCACCGGCGCGTGAACGAGGATGAAGATGATCAAGTCTTTTGTGATGAAGATACGAGCCCCGCCCTCGTTGTCTCCAAGGTCTTGACACTTCAACATCAACAAGAAGAAGACCAACGATGCCATATCTTCCACACCAAGGCCTGCATCAATGGACGGTCTGTCAAAGTCATCATCGATGGAGGTAGTTGCCACAACTTGGCAAGTGAAGAACTATGCTCCAAGCTTCAATTGGTCAAGAGGAAGCACACGCACCCCTACAAGGTTCAATGGCTAAGTGACTCCGGCACTATACGAGTTGAGCATATGGTCCAAGTATCCTTCAAAATTGGTGCATATGAGGACACTTTGGAGTGTGATGTGGTCCCAATGACTGTTTGCCACCTCCTTCTTGGTCGACCATGGCAATTCGACCGTGGCGTCGTTCACAATGGGCGTACCAATCACTATAGCTTCAAGATGAAAGGGAAGGAATATGTGCTACGACCCATGTCTCCTAGTCAAGTGATAGCCGACAAGCAAGCCACCCACCATAGAGAGAAGAGTGAGAAAGTGAGCCACCAAAACATGAGTGAGAGCAACAAGCCAAACTTGAGCGCCTCTTCGCCTAGAGAGAAAAACCTCATACTATTCGCCACAAAAAGTGAGATGAGAGAAGTGTGTGAGAACCCATCGAGTGTGATGCACTTTGTCCTTGTGTACAAGGATGGAGAACCAAAAACTGACACCACTCACGAGCTACCTTTGGTGTTTCAATCTCTTTTGCAGGAATTTCAAGATGTTTTCCCCAATGAGCTACCTCCGGGTCTACCTCCTCTATGAGGCATTGAGCGTCGAATCGACCTCATTCTCGGAGCGCCACTTCCCAACAAAGCTCCATACCGTGTTAATTCCGAAGAAACCAAGGAGATTCAACGGTAAGTACAACAACTAATCGACAACGGCCATGTACGTGAAAGCTTAAGCCCTTGTGCCGTTCCCGTTATACTTGTGCCTAAGCCCGATGGAAGTTTCCGGTTGTGTTCCGATTGTATACCTATAAATGCTATCACCATTCGCTATAGGCATCCCATTCCTCGCTTAGATGATATGCTTGATGAACTTAGTGGAGCCAACTTTTTCTCAAAAATTGATCTTAAAAGTGGCTATTATCAAATCCGCATACAAGAAGGTGATGAATGGAAAACTGCTTTCAAAACAAAATTTGGCCTATATGAGTGGTTAGTCATGCCTATGGGTTTATCGGAGGCTCCCGGTACTTTCGTGCGTCTCATGCATCATGTACTTCACCCTTATATTGGAGTCGTTGTTGTGGTTTACTTTGATGATATTCTTGTGTTTAGCAAAACCATGAAAGAGCATCTTGATCATGTTAGGGTTGTTTTGCAAACACTTTGCAAGGAAAGTCTTTATGCCAACATGAAAAAGTGCACATTTAGTGTTGACAAAGTGGTTTTCTTGGGTTTCGTTGTCTCTTCCAAGGGTGTCCATGTTGATGAAACTAAAATTGAAGCAATTAAAACTTGGCCCCAACCCACCAATTTGCAACAAGTGTGAAGTTTTCTTGGTCTTGCGGGTTTTTATCGTCGCTTTGTGAAAAACTTTAGCACTATTGCCGCCCCTTTACATGCTTTGAGTAAGAAGAATGCTCCTTTTGTTTGGGGATCTTTGCAATCAACCGCTTTTGATGAGCTCAAATCTTTGCTTACTCATGCTTCAATTGTTGCGTTGCCCAACTTGAAAAAACTTTTGAGGTTAATTGTGATGCAAGTGGTACCGGAATTGGCGGAGTTTTGATGCAAGAAAAACGAGCAATTGCATATTTTAGTGAAAAACTCTCCGGTGCTCAACTTAACTATCCCATCTATGACAAAGAATTGTATGCTTTAGTGCGTGTCCTACATGTTTGGGAACATTATCTTAGAACTCATGAGTTTGTCATACATACCGATCATGAAACACTTAAATACTTAAAAAGTCAAACTAAGTTGAACAAGCGTCATGCCAAATGGAGTGACTTTATTGAATCTTTCCCATATGTGATCAAGTACATTAAGGGTAAGGAAAATGTAGTTGCCGATGCACTTTCACGCATATGCACGCTTGTCACTAAACTTGAGTTGAATGTTATTGGCTTTGAGCACATAAAAGACTTGTATGCTAGTGATCCATCTTTTACACCTCATTATGCTAAATGTTTGATGCATACATCTTGGGAACAATATTACATCAAGGATGGTTATCTTATGAGAGCTAACAAACTATGCATTCCGAGTCTTCTCTTTGTTTGCTCCTTTTGCAAGAGGCTCATGGAGGCGGACTCATGGGACACTTTGGACGCGACAAGACTTTCGCCACGCTCTCCAAGAACTACTTTTGGCCCAAGATGTTCCGCGATGTCTCACGCTTCACCACCCGATGCTCTACATGTCGCAAAGCTAAGTCTAAAGCTCAATCTCATGGTCTTTACATGCCTCTTCCTATTCCTTATCAACCTTGGGAAGACATTGGTATGGATTTTGTACTTGGTTTGCCTAGAACTCAAAATGGAAAGGATTCCGTGTTTGTTGTTGTGGACCGATTTTCTAAAATGGCACATTTCATTCCGTGCAACAAGATAGACGATGCTTCACACATTGCAAATCTCTTTTGTAGGGAAATCTTGCGCCTCGATGGAGTACCAAAGACAATCGTCTCCGACCGCGACGTCAAGTTCTTGAGTTAATTTTGGAAGACTCTATGCGCCAAGCTCGGAATCAAGCTCTTGTTCTCATCCGCATACCATCCTCAAACCGACGGCCAAACGAAGGTGACGAACCGGACACTATCCACTCTACTTCGCGTGTTGATCAAAAAGAACATCAAGGAGTGGGAGGCATGTCTACCCATCGCCGAGTACGCCTACAACCGTGCAAGACATTCGACTACCGGCAAGTCCCCCTTCGAGATCATCTACGGCTTCAACCCATTGTCCCCATTGGACATTCTACCTCTACCTCTACAAGAGCGCACCAACATGGATGCGAGTGCACGAGCAAGCTACATCAGAAAGATGCATGAAGATACAAGGAACATCATCGAACGCCAAGTACATCGACTAGCGACCAAGCTCAACGTCAACAAACAACCAATGATCTTCAGCATAGGTGATCTCGTGTGGCTACACCTTCGCAAGGACCGCTTCCCCAATGAACGCAAGTCAAAACTACTACCTCGAGCCGATGGACCATTCAAGGTGCTAGCACGCTACAACGACAACGCCTACAAGATTGAACTCCCACGAGACAAGTACAACGTGAGCGACATCTTCAACGTCAAAGACCTCTCGCCTTTCCAAGGTGATGAAGATTTTGATCCGAGGTCGGATCTTTCCCAAGGGAGGGGAGATGATGCGGAGCATCCTTCCATCATCCCCATGGACTCTACATCGACACATCCAACCCCACGAGGACCCATGACAAGAGCTAGAGCACGTGCTTTGGAAACCGAGGTGAACTCCTTCCTACTATTGCATATGGACACAAATGGAACATGTCTACTACCTCACCAAAATATGCTATGCCTTCTTAGGTATGAAGTGGAACATCACCAAGAAGCTTAGGAGCATCCCCAAGAAGAAGGAGGAACACCCCAAGGCCGTACGAATCAAGACGGAGTGCAACAGCAGCAACACAGGAAGTCCCAGGTGACCCCGTGCGCACGGGCCCCCGAGACCCCGTGCCCACGGGCTACACAGAAACAAAGGCTGAGCACCCGTGCAAGACGGGCTCTGTATCCGTGCCCACGGACCCCGTGGGCACGGGCCCAACTTACCCAGGCGCACGGGCCTCCCAGGATGGCCAGCTGAGATGGCTTCTTCGGCTCCCCTTCTTCTCCTTCGACCCCAAGGCTATATATTTCGTACCTAGGACCATGTTTAGGGTTAGCAAAGTATTAGATGAGATCTTGGTGAGCTTTGCTCCATTACCTTCCCTCTTTGAGGATCAAGACCCCATAGGGAAGAATCCTTGAGGATTTCAAGACCTCCATTGGGAGAAGACTACCTTCAAGTCCCCTCTTCCTTTGGATTTGGGAAGAACTTTGCCATTGTATCTTTCCTTTGATTGTGTTTATGACTTGTGGATCTTCTGTTGTTACTCTAGTGGATGTGTAATCGGGAATTGTTGGAGTGATTACCTCTTGTGTTCATCTTTGTGTTCTTGTTGTTCTTGTGGTTTCTCTCCTTTTTCCTGATGAGGACATCAATACCATTGTTACACCCACAGCCCCCACTGCTACATATACTGGACCAATTACTAGAGCACGCGCCCGCCAATTAAATTATCAGGTACTTTCGTTTCTTGGTAATGATTCTAATGTTCATGAGAATATGATGCTGCCTAAATTGGATACATTTGTTTTTCTTACAAATGAAGGGCCTAGCTTGGAGAAGGATGGACATTGGAGCACGAACAAGCATGGAGATGATGGCATGCGCAAGGGGAACAAGAACGGAGTTACAAGTGATGATTTCAGGACTTTGAAGCCACCATAATGGGTGCATGAAGCCTTGGATGAAATATACAAGATGCCACTTCATAAATTTCGTCCCAAGGCTATTCTAGGTGTTGCGTCACCTTATTATTTGGCCAGGCCCATGTAATTTCGAAATACATAAGTATAGGCAATTTTTAGAGTCCGTATGTGTGGGGAAACAAGAGATAGGATTGATTTTGGACCCCTCCACCAAGGGCCACGAAATTCCCCCCTCTTCCTCCATATATACAGCCCTTAGGGCACCGTTTAGACTTTGGGTTTTGTTTAGATTAAAGTTTGCCATAGCTGCAACTTCGCGTACTTTGTTTGTGTTCAAGGACCAAACAAAGACGTCTCAGAACCCCACCTTGATCAATAAATAAAGCTTTCATCTTATATTCGCAATATCCAGATTGCAATCTTAGTTTGCTTGTTCTTCGTTTGCTCGCAGGAAACAGACCCTCGTGGTCAGGTTGATCGTGCTCCGGCGTGGTCAATAACCTCTCAGAGTTCGTTTAGCGATTGCTAAGGCACGACGTCCTCGCACATCCGTAGTCGGATCGTCAAAGTCGATTTCCACGTAAGCGATATCCATCATCTCATCGAAAGAAGGGACATCTTTGCCTCTATCAAGTGGTATCAGATTTCCAGGTTGCTCGGTGAGATTTTATAGTTTTTCATAGTTTAGCTCAAGTCTGTTCTTCATACCTACAGTCGACGAAAAAGCCAAAAAAAATTAGGGTTAGTTCATCATATCCGAACCAGTCTGAGCCATTGCATAGTCTTTTCAGTATTTTGCTTTGTTGAATTTTCTGTTGCATCGTCGTGTCTAGTTGCTGGTCTTAGTGTCTAGTCTTTTAGAGTTTCGAGTTCTGTTCACGGGTCTTCACGCCGCCGCCGCACCATCATCATCCGCTGCCATATACCACCACCACACCAGATACATCGCTCCTGCCATCTACCATCCCGCTTATCCGCCACCACTCCGAGTCCATATACCAACACCGATCCAAGTCCATATACCACCATCGACCCACATCCATATACTACCACCACTCTGAGTCCATCTCATATTAGGTTAACTTTCGAGATCCATCTATTTCCAGATTTGTGTTTTCCTTGTCTGAGTAGGTTTCAAATTCCAGCAATCTTTTGCCGTCCGTAGAAGAGGTTGGTTTCCAAAAAAAAGAGTCCGGAAACCACCCTCCGTTTAGGCCCAAAATTTTCCAAAAACGCACTGGACAAAATTTTTTTTTGGCTATCCTGTTTTTAGGTGTTTCTAAGCATATTGAGACAGTCGCCGTTATAGAAAGTTTTTTTGACCTGTTTCAAGTTTTTGGGTCCGAGCAGTCGAAAAAAAAATTGGTCGAAAATTTTTTGTGCCTATCCTGTTTTCTTGATTTGGGAAGAGTTTTGAGACACTCGCCATTATAGTGATTTTCGGCAAAAAAAAAGAGGAGCGCAAAAAAAAACAAAAAAGCACAAAAAAGCACAAAAAAAAGAGCGAAAAAAATTCCAGAGTGTGCTTTTCCCTTGTTTAAGTGCAGCGCCGTGATTTTGTTAGTGTTCTAGGCTCACGTCTCTAGCACGGTCTAGCCTAGGACCAACATAGTACCGTCGTTAAGCGTTTATTCAACTTTGCATCTCTGAATTGATTATTGCTGACCTTTTTTTGCTACCATATTATAAGCCTTCCCAGCTCCACATACATCTACGTCGTGCGTTCGACTCTCCCTGGTAATCGCTCTATCCAAGCTTTGAGAGTTTTGACTACAACGGTTGCCGATCACCACCTCCTGCAGGGTAATAACTGGTAAGAATTTGAGATTTGCTTGACGGGTTTGTGATACACCACCACCACTTCTTAGTAGTCTGTAGGATCATATTCTTGTGTGTTTCTATTTGCTGCTAACCATGGTAGGATCACAAGCCGATGAGACTGATTGGGAGAACTGACGAACAACAAACAGCTACATGATAAATTTCAGCAAATGATGAGTGGACAGGTGCAAGATGTGCTAAACAGATTTGACGAGGCCATGGAGAAGATAGATGGCATTGAGAAGACATTCGAAACAAAGCTTGATAGCAAGTTTAATGAATTTCTCGCACGTTTTCCACAACCACCGCCGGCTGCACCTATCGCACCTCTACAACAACAACAACAACAACAACAACAACAACAACGCCCCCTTCCGAATCAGTATGGACGAGCAAAGCGTGTTCCTATTGAGCCAGGACAAAATTCTGGTGCCGCTGCTACTGCTGTTGGTGCTTCTGTAGCTTCTGCTATTACTGCAGACGTGGAGGAATATTATGAGGATGAGGTTGATCAAAATCAGAACTACGTGTAGCCACCAGCACCACCACCAGCAGGTCGACCTCAGGTATATATTCGCAATGGTAGGCCTGCACCACCACCTCAGGTATGAGATAATGACCATATTCCAAAACTGAAAATGAATATTCCACCATTTGAGGGTATATATGCTCCTGATATATATCTTACTTGGGAGTTAGAAACTGAACAACGTTTAACATGTTTACAATATCCCGAGGAGAGACGGGTTGCTGCTGCTGTTTGTGCTTTCACTAGTTTTGCATGTGTATGGTGGTCTGAACATTGTAGATTATATCCTATTCCAACTACTTGGGCTGATTTGAAAACTGCTATGCATACTCGTTGGGTTCCACCATATTATCAACGTGAATTGCTTCAAAAATTGCAGCGTTTAAGACAAGGACAAAATTATGTAGAAGAATATTATCAAGAATTACAAACTGGCATGATTAGATGTGGTATTGTTGAGGAGAATGAAGCTATGCTTGCACGTTTCATAGGTGGATTAAATAGAGAGATTCAGACCATTCTAGAGTATAAGGATTATATTAATATCACTCGTTTATTCCATCTTGCTTGTAAAGCTGAACGTGAAGTGCAGGATCGACAAGCATTGGCGCGACCTAACTTTTCTACAGGTCGACCTTCATCATGGACACCGCGTGCATCTTCTACTTCCACTGCACCAGCACCTCCTTCAGGTGCCACCTCTAGCCGTGATACAAGAAAGCAAGCACAACCACCACTATCTGCCGAGAGCGTACCTGCCGGGCCTGCACAGAGCTCTTCTTCTTCCATGGCATCAACTGGGCACACAAGTGATATTATTTGTCGTTGTTGTAAGGGAAGAGGTCATTATGCGAGAGAATGCAAATCTCAGCGTGTGATGTTTGCTACTAAGGATGGTGGGTATGAGTCCGCTAGTGACTATGATGAGGAGACTTTGGCTCTTATTACACGTGAAGAACATGGTGGAGATGATTCTGATCATGACACGCAATACATGGCTCCTGAAGACGCTGACAGGTATGAATGTTTAGTTTCTCAACGTGTTTTGAGTGTGCATGTCACACAAGCTGAGCAAAATCAGAGGCACAATTTGTTCCATACAAAGGGAGTTGTGAAGGAACGTTCTGTGCGCGTCATCATAGATGGAGGGAGCTGCAACAACTTGGCTAGTATGGAGATGGTGGAGAAGCTATCTCTCACCACAAGACCACATCCACATCCTTACTACATCCAATGGTTGAACAACAGCGGCAAGGTTAAGGTAACACGTACTGTTTGTGTGCATTTTAGTCTCTCTACATATGCTGATTATGTTGATTGTGATGTGGTACCTATGCAAGCATGTTCCTTATTACTTGGTAGATCATGGCAGTTTGATAAAAATTCTGTACACCATGGTAGAAATAATCGGTATACTCTTGTTCATAAGGATAAAAATATTACTTTGCTTCCTATGACTCCTGAGTCCATTTTGAAAGATGATATTAATAGAGCTAATAAAGCAAAACAGGAGAAAATTAAGAGTGAAAATCAGATTGTGGCAAAAGAATTTGAGCAACAAATGAAGCCTAATAGTAAACCATCTAGTGTTGCTTCTGAAATTAAATTGAATAGTGCATGTTTACTTGCCACTAAATCTGATATTGATGAGCTAGATTTTAGCAAATCTGTTTGCTATGCTTTTGTGCGCAAAGAAGCATTATTTTCATTCGAGGACGTGCCTTCCTCTTTGCCTCCTGCTGTCACTAACATTTTTTAGGAGTTCGCTGACGTCTTTCCACAAGACGTGCCACCAGGATTACCGCCTATTCGAGGGATTGAGCATCAGTTTGACTTAATTCCCGGTGCTTCACTGCCAAACCGTGCGCCATACCGTACCAATCCAGAGGAGACGAAGGAGATTATGCGTCAAGTACAAGAGCTTCTCGACAAAGGTTATATACGCGAATCCCTTAGTCCTTGTGATGTTCCTATTATTCTAGTGCCGAAAAAGGATGGTACGTCGCGTATGTGTGTTGATTGTAGAGGCATTAATAATATTACTATTCGTTATCGTCATCCTATTCCTAGGCTAGATGATATGCTTGATGAATTGAGTGGCTCTACAATATTCTCCAAAGTTGATTTGCGTAGTGGATACCATCAAATTCGTATGAAGGGGGATGAATGGAAAACAACATTTAAAACTATGTTTGGATTATATGTGTGGTTAGTCATGCCTTTTGGGTTAACTAATGCACCTAGTACTTTCATGAGATTAATGAACGAAGTTTTACGTGCTTTCATTGGACGATTTGTGGTAGTTTACTTTGATGACATATTGATTTATAGCAGATCTTTGGAGGAACATTTGGAACATTTTTGTGCTGTTTTTATTGCTCTATGTGATGCACGTTTGTTTGGTAACCTTGGGAAGTGCACCTCTTGCACCGACCGAGTGTCTTTTCTTGGCTATGTTGTTACTCCACAGGGAATTGAAGTTGATAAAGCCAGGATTGAAGCTATTGAGAGTTGGCTGCAGCCCAAAATGGTCACACAAGTGAGGAGTTTTCTTGGCCTCGCTGGATTCTATAGGCGTTTTGTGAGAGATTTCAGCACCATTGCTGCACCTCTCAATGAGCTTACAAAGAAATATGTGCCTTTTGTTTGGGGTACCACACAGGAAGAAGCCTTCACGGTCTTGAAGATAAGTTGACACATGCTCCTTTACTCCAACTTCCTGATTTTAATAAGACTTTTGAGCTTGAATGTGATGCTAGTGGAATTGGATTAGGAGGTGTGTTATTACAAGATGGCAAACCTGTTGCATACTTTTCTGAAAAATTGAGTGGGCCTAGTTTGAATTATTCTACTTATGTAAAGAACTATATGCTCTTGTTCGGACTTTAGAAACATGGCAGCATTATTTATGGCCCAAAGAATTTGTTACACATTCTGATCATGAATCTTTCAAACATATTAAAAGTCAAGCTAAACTGAATCATAGACATGCTAAATGGGTTGAATTCATTGAGACTTTCCCTTATGTCATTAAACACAAGAAGGGTAAAGAAAATGTTATTGCTGATGCATTGTCTCATCGCTATACTATGCTTTCACAACTTGACTTAATGTTTGGTTTGGAGACCATCAAAGATCAATATGTGCGTGATGCTGATTTTAAAGATGTATTGCAGAATTGTAAAGAAGGAACAACTTGGAACAAGTTCGTCGTTAATGATGGATTTGTGTTCCGTGCTAACAAGCTATGCATTCCAGCTAGCTCCGTTCGTCTTTTGTTGTTGCTGGAGGCGCATGGAGGAGGACTAATGGGACACTTTGGCGTGAAGAAGACGGAGGACGTACTTGCTACACATTTCTGTTGGCCAAAGATGAGACGGGATGTTGAGCGCTTTGTTGCTCACTGCACTACATGTCAAAAAGTTAAGTCACAATTCAATCCTCATGGTTTATATATGACTTTGCCTGTACCTAGTGTTCCTTGGGAGGATATATCTATGGACTTTGTTTTAGGTTTACCTCGAACAAAGAAGGGGAGGGATAGCATATTTGTTGTCGTGGATAGATTCTCGAAAATGGCACACTTTAAACCATGTCATAAAAGCGATGATGCTGTTAATTTTGTTGATTTGTTCTTTCGTGAAATTATTCGCTTGCATGGTGTGCCAAATACTATTGTTTCAGATCGTGATACTAAATTTCTTAGCCACTTTGGAGATGTTTATGGGCTAAGTTGGGGACTAAACTGCTTTTTAGTACTACTTGTCACCCCCAAACTGATGGACAAACTGAAGTAGTCAATAGAACATTGTCTACTATGCTTAGGGCTGTTTTGAAGAAAAATAAGAAAGTGTGGGAAGAATGCTTGCCTCATATTGAATTCGCTTATAATCGTTCATTGCATTCTACTACTAAGATGTGCCCTTTTGAAATTGTGTATGGTTTCCTACCTCGTGCACCTATTGATTTGTTGCCTCTTCCATCTTCGGAGAAGGTTAATTTTGATGCTAAACAACGTGCTGAATTGATTTTAAAAATGCATGAGTTAACTAAGGAAAACATTGAGCGTGTGAATGCTAAATATAAACTTGCTGGAGATAAGGGTAGAAAACATGTTGTGTTTGCACCTGGAGATCTTGTTTGGTTACATTTGAGTAAGGATAGATTTCCTGATTTGCGCAAATCAAAGCTAATGCCACGTGTTGATGGAACTTTTAAGGTGTTAGAGAAAATAAATGATAATGCATATAAACTTGAGCTGCCTGCAGATTTTGGGGTTAGTCCCACTTTTAACATTGCAGATTTGAAGCCTTATTTGGGTGAGGAAGATGAGCTTCCGTCGAGGACGACTTCATTTCAAGAAGGGGAGGATGATGAGGACATCAATACCATTGTTACACCCACAGCCCCTGCTGCTACATATACTGGACCAATTACTACAGAACGCGCCCGCCAATTAAATTATCAGGTACTTTCGTTTCTTGGTAATGGTTCTAATGTTCATGAGAATATGATGCTGCCTAAATTGGATACATTCGTTTTGCTTACAAATGAAGGGCCTAGCTTGGAGAAGGATGGACATTGGAGCACGAACAAGCATGGAGATGATGGCATGTGCAAGGGGAACAAGAACGGAGTTACAAGTGATGATTTGAGGACTTTGAAGCCACCATAATGGGTGCATGAAGCCTTGGACAAAATATACAAGATGCCACTTCATAAATTTCGTCCCGAGGCTATTCTAGGTGCTGCGTCACCTTATTACTGGGCCAGGCCCATGTAATTTCGAAATACATAAGTATACGCTATTTTCAGAGTCCGTATGTGTGGGGTAACAAGAGATAGGGTTGATTTCGGACCCCTCCACCAAGGGCCACGAAATTCCCCCCTCTTCCTCCATATATACAGCCCTTAGGGCACCGTTTAGACTTTGGGTTTTGTTTAGATTAAAGTTAGCCATAGCTGCAACTTCGCGTACTTTGTTTGTGTTCAACGATCAGACAGAGACGTCTCAGAACCCCACCTTGATCAATAAAGCTTTCGTCTTATATTCGCAATATCCAGATTGCAATCTCAGTTTCTTGCTTGTTCTTCGTTTGCTCGCTGGAAACAGACCCTCGTGGTCAGGTTGATCGTGCTCCGGCTTGGTCAATAACCTCTCGGAGTTGGTTTAGCGATTGCTAAGGCGCGGCGTCCTCACACGTTCGTAGTCGGATCGTCAAA
This sequence comes from Aegilops speltoides, assembly GCA_021437245.1. NCBI lineage: Eukaryota > Viridiplantae > Streptophyta > Magnoliopsida > Poales > Poaceae > Aegilops > Aegilops speltoides. The sequence goes on from CM038141.1 coordinate 206,982,279, forward strand.
GTTGATTTCCACCTAAGCGATATCCATCATCTCATCGAAAGACGGGACACCTTTGCCTCTATCATTTCCCCTCCAAGTGTGAAAAGGTCCTTCCTAGGGTTCTACCCTACATCACTTAATGTGGATGAACTCCTCCTCCTCCCCTTTGTATAATCCGGGCAGTATTTTCGCCAAAGCAGGGGAAGTGTCCGGAGCCTTCCGACCATAGAGGGTGGCATCATCTTCTCCATTGAAGTGCCACATAGGGTGCCCTCGGTATTGGAGTGGCTGAACCACTCGCATTACGGATGTCGCCATAACCTCGACTATTGACAATCCTGATTGAGCAAGCATATTTATCTTGCTCATCAGTTGGTGGACTTCCATGCTATCTTCCTCCCTGGGGCTCCGAGGATGCCAGCTGAGGCGCTTCTTCAAGCGAGTACTTGAATATTCAGGAAGACCCTTCCTGATTGGGTTAGGAAGGGAGATGTCTTCAACATAAAACCATTCGGAAGGCCATTCTTTGAATGCCTTCTTCAGCGTACCGGATAGGTATCCGTTCCGGCGATGCGCCATATCTCGGTTTCGCCCACTTGGAATATTGATCCCTCCTGATTACGAGTGACGAGGCAAAACAACTTCCATAACTCGAAATGGGCCTTGCAACCCATAAATAGCTCGCAAAGAGCAACATAACCCGCAATATGCAGGATGGAGGCAGGTGTAATGTTGTCCAGTTGGAGGCCATAGTGCTCTAGAAGCCCTCGGAGGAACGGATGGATTGGAAATCCAACGCCTCCCAACAAACAGGGAACAAAACATACTCGTTCCCCCTGGATGGGTTGGGGAACTTCTCCGCCTGCTCCCCACAGTCGAAGGAAGCCAATCTGGCTCGAACAGGAACTAGATCTCCGAGGGAAGAAATCCCTGGGTCTGTAGCTTCACAAGTTGGCCGTGGGATACAGAATACTTTTCTCAATCACCCTGTTTGCTGCCGTGAGATCGGGAGGAAGAGCTGGGACCGCTAGCCATGTTGGGGTGGTTTCTACGGGCAAGCTCCGAGGATTCCTCGTTTGGGGGAGATGGTGTGGGATTAGATCTGAGGATCCCCGTCTCCTTAAATAGATAATTTTCTCACAGGGTCGGGGTGGTAAAGGCAAAATTGCCTCGACCTCTCGCATTCGCTCGACACGTGGAAGCTGAAATCATAAAGGTGCAGAAGTCGAGGAGCGCGACTTTGAAGGGAAAGCCAAATACCGCTCTTTAATGTCAGGTACTTTGAAGTATTCGGAGAAGGAACCCGCCTTGCAATGCCGAAGACAATCTATGCGCCGGACTCATCGTCACTGAAGCCTGGTCCGGAGGCTACTGAGGGAGTCCTGGACTAAGGGGTCCTTAGACAGCCGGACTATATACTTTGGCCGGACTGTTGGACTATGAAGATACAAGATAGAAGACTTCTTCCCGTGTCCGGATGGGACTCTCCTTTGCGTGGAAGGCAAGCTTGGCGATTCGGATATGTAGATTCCTTTCTCTGTAATCGACTTTGTGTAACCCTAGCCCCCTCCGGTGTCTATATAAACCGGAGGGTTTAGTCCGTAGGACAACGATCATAAGCTCAATGGCTAGGCTTCTAGGGTTTAGCCCTTACGATCTCGTGGTAGATCAGCTCTTGTAATACTCATATTCATCAAGATTAATCAACCAGGAAGTAGGATATTACCTCCATAGAGAGGGCCCGAACCTGGGTAAACATTGTGTCCCTCGTCTCCTGTTACCATTAGCCTTAGACGCACAGTTCGGGACCCCCTACCCGAGATCCGTCGGTTTTGACACCGACACCTGCTATCACACACAGTCATGATATCACCATCGTGTCATATGGATGCGTTGTCGCGTCTCCCACGGGGTGCCAGAAGGTTGACCACATGTTGCTCGCTGTGGCGTCCTTGTGTGCGCTCTCCTCGGCTTTGAGGCAAATTTACAATGGCAACGGTTAATAATTGTCTTACATATTCAGGATAATTTAAAATGCCACATGCGGCAAGGCACAAAACACTCACAACCTACTTATGCATAAAATTATAATAAAATATAGGCTAAAAGGCTAAGCCAGCGGCCTTCTGACGACGGTCTTGTCGGACTCCATGATCAGCATATCACCCTTGCGGCCGTTCATTATGTGTAACTTACTAATCATCGCACACGAGTACTCGCAGGCGCATCGTGTGCGATACTCCTAGCCACCGCAAGCAACTGGTTTGCATTTTCAAAGTTTTTTGTACGAACAGAATCGCACACGAACTTACTATAGTAACTGTCTGTGTTATAATTTCTCATCGCAAATAGTTCATCTGAGTGGAATGTTTGCTGCGTATCACACACATCTGGTTTACACGAATCGTTTGTGTTCTTTTGGCTCATCGCAAATGCTGCATATCACACACATCTGGTTAAGATGAACCATTTTCGTTCTCTCGCCTAATCGAAAACATTTTGTCCGAGTGAATTGTATGCCGTATATCACACACACCTTGATCTGGCTGACCATTTCTGTTGCATTCCCTAATAGCACACAGTTCATCGGAGCGAACTGTATGCCGTATATCGCACACACATTGATATGGCTGCCCGTTTCTGTTGTTCTTCCTCATCACAAACAGTTCTGCTGGATTAACCATATGTCCAGCATCGCACACATAACTAAAATCTGAACCGTGTTTGATGTCTCCGCCATCGCAAACATTTTGCATCCTTTTTGACGGTTTTTTACATCCCCATTAGCGATTAATGCACTGCACATAGTTTTGTCAAAGGGTCTCTGATCATAGTGTCGCGTTAGCAGCATCCTGTAATAGTGTGAGGTTAACAGAAATGCAAAACCTACCATTCGTGTGGTGAGCTACCCAACAAGTGTCCTCATCATTCTTATCACAAGAAGGTACACGGGAATGTGGCATGGTATGGAAGCATATTATGCGAGTACAACCAAAGACAATAAGCTCATTCAAGCAAGAATGCATCACAAGTAATATGTCCAAGTCTCCAAGATCAATAAGCATAGCATGGGTGCGCTCACTATAATGGCATATGAGAGATGTAACTAATGGAGACAAGAGACAATGATCAAGACAAATCAAGTGAGAGGCATGAACATATTGCTATCAACCCAATTAAAGGAGCAAGAATGGATCATGGGGGATGCATCAAAGCAAGTAATCATATGAATCAAGTCATGCAAGCTAGTAGTGCGAAATGCAACATACTAGAGGTAATCATGGCAATCATGTCATGGGTGCAAATAGTTGGTACATATAATGCACATGACATAGCACAAGCATGAAAACAAGATATGAGCAAAGTATCATCATTGTATTGACAAGAAGTCCTATGTAAGTAACAATGGAACATCATGACTCTCCCAACAGAAGAATCAATAATAGCGCGTGGCACATGGTAAACATGGCAATAGCAACAAGGATATCCACCAAGCATGCAAATACACATAGAAGTAGTAGAATGGTGAATCCTATGTAAGTGCAAGCAAGGGTCACAATTGCATGGCAAAGGCATAGAAAGAGGTATAACATGCAAAGTGAACATGACACAATGGGCATAAAGTAACCAGTGATATTTAGCCCAAAGCTGAGAGCCAAGTAAAAGAGATGCGCGTAGTCCTTGTGGGAAGGGAACGGTGGTAATGATAAACCAATGAATCCCAAAGCATCATTGCTCTCAAGAGCTCGTTTCGTCAACTCATGGGATTGTGAGGTTGACGAGTAGTCATGAGTACCTACACAAAACAAAGACAAAAGGAAAATTGTGTGTGCGTGGTATATGTACACATCATCCATTATGATGCATACGTGCATGTGTTGCTTAGCACAAAATATCCAATGCTCAAATAGGTGAGATGCGTGATACAAAAACATGTCATCCATCATGATGGGTTTGTTGTTATGTATAGCATAATGGAGACTCAAATTGTGTAATGCATCATGGGAAATATGTAGAGCATTGTTATTCATGGTATGCATATGGTCCACGCAATTATGGGCATCATGAAAAGTATGAAATGCATCAAAATCTCCTAATATGTATGAGGAAACTATGGGGGTCTCCTCATGAGCACTAATGGAAACATCACATGGAGAATATTGACAACATCCAAAACAATGTTTATCCGAAATAATGTGTTTATGGCATGGCATAGTAGATGAATTGCGCAAATCATGTAAAGGAAGTATAGCAATATCATCGCATGAGAAGCAAAAGCCAATAACCATCATCTCATCATCTATGCCATAAGTGCAAATGGGATTTATTTTAATGGGGCATGCATAGTTACTATGTTGAGATTGAAATGATGTAATATGGTATATCTCACTCATAGCATATGACAAGTTTAAAGGGTTGTCGAACATGACATGACCTATAGAATTCTCACATGATATCCTATGGAGCATAGCATCACAACTAGGCAATTCAACATGCTCATCATCATATTCATCATAAATTGGTAAGTCATGACATGAGGAAGTCACACTAGCATGAAGCATGGTATTAGGCGTGTCAACATCATGCAAGCAATCATTGGTAAGTTAGTCCACTAGTGGTACAAGAGAAGCGCCATCACCTATGTTACCTTTAGAGGTCTGCTCTTGTGTTGTAGGCGAGGTTGCAAAAAGTGACACTTGGTCAATATCTTCACCAAGTTGATGGTACCATGTGGGGCTGGATCATCGTCCCTCATGGCCATCGTTTTTCCCACTGGAGGTATGGACTCATCGAGGATTGGCGTTTCGTCTTATTGGAGATCTAGCACCAAAAAGGAAAACACACTTAAAGTAGAGGGTGAGTCGTTAGAAATCATAGTGGCCTCATGTGCCTTATCAACTACCTCATTCACTAAATGTGGTGGCTCACTCACTCCCGGTATGATGCTCTCACTCATATGGTTGGTGGAGTCACTCAAATGGCTCTCAACCTTACATAGGATGTGTGGTAGGCTCTCATATGCAGGGCTAGTGGTGGTCACACTCATCCTCTCATAGGAAATGCACGCAATGTCACATATGGTGGAGTCACTCATCTCACTCATGGGGTGGTGGCTCTCCTCACATGGGAATTGTGGCATCTCGTCATATGTGGGTGTCGAAGAGATGTAGGTGCAAATGTCTCCATGCTCAACTCCTATCGCCGCCTTGGTTGAAGGGCTGGTCCCATACTCAACCTCCTCATCCATAATGCCTCCAAAGATGAATGTCGTAGGATGTGGCAAATCATCGCTCTCCTTCGAGACCAAAGAGAAAGTCTCAAGTGCATTCTCGTAGCTTGACTCGGAGTATGGGCCCCATTTGGGCGTCGTCTTCATGTTGTTGAAGAGGTTTGCATGACATCGAAGGGGATGGACCTTGCTCGAACGTCTTGTCGCCGTCTTGTTGTAGGAGGACCATATGATGTGGCACCTTGTAGCACGTCCCCATGACCAAAGGGAATTTCCCATGCTCGACCATCATCCTTGGGGGGCTTCCGAAGATGGAAGTGTCGCCCTTTCTTGTAGATGGTCGCCTCATTGTTGAAGATGTCAATGTAGGCAAACTCATGGGAAGTAGACGAAGATGCCATATGTCCAATGGCGAAGATGCCTTGATAACACTTGGAGAAGATGCCGAAGTGGTGATGGTGGTAGCCGTAGCTTCCTCTTGGTGGTGGTCGTTTCACGGTCTTCTCCTGAGCTCATGAAGTTTGGTCGTAGCTTGATGTAGAGCTTGTTGGGACTTGTAGGTTTGCACGTGTTGAGCATCTTCATGTTGATGGTGTCGATGTCGTGCTTGAGCTTGTAGTAGACGCCATTCATAGTTGTCATGCACATGTTGCTTGGAGGTGACTTACCCTTCATGATGATGTGGATCATGAATGTGATGATGGTCTCCATGTAGATGTGGACGTGGAAGAATTGCACTTGCATCGCATGGGCGCTCCGAAGATGATCGACTTGCTTGCCGCCACCTTGAAGATGACGAAGGGTAAGTAGACTTGACCAAGGCCCGAATCTCCTCCATCCGTGCATATTGCTCCTCCTTTTGTGCGGCAAGCTTATTGTCAAAGTAGTCTCTTGTATGTGCTTCGGAGTGTCGCATGTCGATGGCGAGGTTGTCTATGCGCTCTCGCAATCTTGATTGTGTGCCTTGCATTTGTCATTGTAGATCGAATATGGACGCTTTGGTGATGTAGTTGTTCGTGTCGTCGTTGTTGTTGAAGACCGGAGATGAAATGCCTTGCCTATCCATCACAAGACTCGAGAAAATATGAGTGGAAAAAGGAGAGAACTATACCAAATGTACCTTGACCGATGTTGAGAATGGATCAATGATCACTCAATGATGTAACAAGGAAATAACACAATTGGTACCGATCTCGTCAATTTCTCACACCTACACAAGTAAGGCTTATGGTGGAGCTCGGTGAGGATAGTGGCACCAAAATTTGATGCAAAATGTTAGCAAGAGTCAATAATGTTGAAAGAGATTCAGAAATTCGCAAGTGCAACAAGTAGACCAATAGAAATATGTGGCACATGGATAGATAGATGGGGTCGTGCAACCAAGGAACGAGCTCAAAATGTGGAATCCATGGAAAATGCTCTTGTTGCACAACGCTAGAGAGACGCTAGCCCGATTGCTCAATAGGCGGATACAACACTTGTGCACAACCTATAGTAGACAAAAATGCAACGACTTCTATCCCAATTAGGCTATGTATATATGGTTCCCGGTGTTCCTCTCAAGATGATCCAAGATGATCTTATATGCAATGTGGTATGATGCTATGGCTATTGCTTACAAGCTTCTTTGCTCTCTTTTTCTTTCCTTAAAGGCTTATTATTTTTTTATGATGGCCACAATGCAAAATGCACAAACCAAGATAACAATTGTGTATATGCGGGAACAATCTTGTGACACAAGAGATGATATGATGATACCAATATGATATGGTATGTATGCAATGGAAGGTGTAGATCGATGATCACTAATGTGCGTAAGTAACATTGTCGGCAATACTCAATGGCTTGTCTCGATAGGCAAGTGACGCAAAATGGGCTAGGGGTTATCAATACTATGACAAGAATAAATGTACAATGGGATACCACGATACCAAGATGATATAGAGGTTACTTTCTTGCTTACGGTTAGGGTGTCAAAATGGTGAAGGTGGTCGATGTCGAATCCTTAGCGAGGTTGAGCAGAGGTGTTGTCGATGTCGAACCATTCGTAGTTAGCCAAAACACCCTAGGAAACAGAAAAACCGCAAACTCAAAATCTCCAAAGGCAAATGTCGAATGGTAGTAGCGGGAATGCGGTGGTAGTTGCGGAAGTATTGGTGGAAACCCGGTCAGAATGGTTAAGGTGGCGGAAGGTTATGATGGGTTGTACACGGTGTCGGAGTTGGTCTCTAAGTAGCCGAAACACCTTAGGAGACACAACTCTCAACACAAACAAAATTGGGTTAAGTTGGGGTGGCGGAAGTGTATGGTGGGCAAGCCTATGCGAAAGTTAAGGTGATGGTTGATGAAGAAGCAACCGTCCCTAAGTAGGCAAAACACCTTAGGGCACTCGAATCACTACACAAATAACCACTAAAGCTATGGGGAGCAAAATGTGTTAGGTTGTTGAAGTCGGTGGTGGTAATGCGGATGATATGGTGGAAGCCCTAGGAAAAGATGCCAAAGTTCAAAATATTTTATGGAGGCAAATGATGGTGGTAGTATTTTTGTGTGATGGGACATGTCAATAGCTTCAAAACAAGCTAAAGAACGTCAAAATCGGACTCCGGACGAATTGGTTATGCACAAAACGGTGAAACAACGAAGGCTCAATTCCCAGGAGTCAGACATCCAGGGGTAGGGGCCGGATCTCCGGGAGCTGTCTATCCAGAGAGCCGCGATTTTTTGCTCCAGGAGCCGGTTGTCCGGCTTGGGGATTGGATGTCCGGCCTATGGCACGGATGTCTGGCCCGACGATTCTAGATCGGGATTTGGACTTCGCAACTCGATTTGTGTAGCGACCATGATCCCAATGGACCGAAGTCCGCTTAAGTGTCATTCCTGGATCGGTAATGCTGACACACACAGTACTCGAGGAATTATAACAGAGTTCAATCACACACTTATTACATCGAGTCCTCATAAAGAGTATGATTACACAAAAATAATATGGCTGAAGGCCATCTAAAGTAAATAGCTGCGGAAGCTTTGAAGGTAAAGAGTCCGTCAACTCCAACGGCATAGCTGAGTGCATGACAACAACCTATCACACCTTATTCGTCGTCTGAGAAGTCTCATGAGACGTTGCAACCGTGTAGGTCAGCACATTGAATATGCTGGCAGAGTTACACTGTAAAGCAATGAATGCAAGAACTATATCTACATGCAATATTTGGCTGGTGAAGGCTTTAAGTTCATGATTTTGCATAATGCTAGTTTTTCCCTACAACAAAGGAATAAATTTATGTAAACTACTCCCAAGTTTTTCTAATATTTGAGAAGGTTCCTCCAACTCAAATCCCAATTCAACAAGTAACATCATTAAACCCAATTCAAATAATTAAAGAGTGATGAGATCAACAATAATATCCAATTCAAGATACTCAAGATGTCCATAACCGGGGACACGACTAACCATGATTAGTTTATACACTCTGCAGAGGTTGTGCACTTTTCCCCACAAGACTCGACCGTATCCATGATCAGAAGATCGAGACATAGTCTTTCTGAAGCATTAACTCTCTACTACGGGCAGACCTGTACACCTACTTTCCCCTACATCTGCTAGTCCACCTCTTCGAGAGCTCATACAACTTACTCAACTATGCCAGAGCCCATAATGGCTTGTGGCTGCACACAGAAGTTTCTAGGCATCAAATATCATATGATCCCTTTGAGCCTGGGTGGCGAACCGAGGAAAAATCACACGGGTACTCCGGGATTTCCCTAATGGACAAACACTGGATTCTCCAGGTGCCCCAACTAATCCACCCAGATGTGTATTAAAGTTGTCATCTTAATATTATCGAAGATGAATAACTCTCATAACTTCCATGTGAATCACGATCCAATCCCCGTCTACGAGCATGGCTAAGCAATAGTAAAGCATAACATATATTCCCGGGGTGATCAGAAAGGTATTAGGTTCCTACCTCAGGTACTACAACCAAACCACATGTTCCCAATCCTACTCTTGCAAATATTTGAGGGGCATAACTAATGCATAGGAAAAACTGGGTATAGAAAAGTATGATTAAAGTGTAACTTGCCTTGCTGACGATCTGCAAACTCTAGAGATTCACAGTAACAAGCTTCGCACTCCGGGTAATCTAGTGTAAACAAACAGTAGCATACATAAGCAATCACTTAAACAAAACAGTGAGAAATCAAAAAATGATCCAAATCAAAATCGAAACAAGCAAACGTCTAACTAAACAGAAAACAAAGCCTAAAGGCAATATTTTCATATGGATTAGATCTTAACAGTAGGTGCAAGTGATTATGATGAGGACATCAATACCATTGTTACACCCACAGCCCTGCTGCTATACATACTGGACCAATTACTAGAGCTCGCGCATGCCAATTAAAATTACCAGGTACTTTTGTTTCTTGGTAATGATTCTAATGTTCATGAGAATATGATGCTGCCTAAATTGGATAAATTTGTTTTGATCACAAATGAAGGGCCTAGCTTGGAGAAGGATGAACATTGGAGCAAGAACAAGCATGGAGATGATGGCATGCGCAAGGGGAACAAGGAAGAAGTTATGAGTGATGATTTCAGGACGTTGAAGCAGCCATAATGAGTGCATGAAGCCTTGGACAAAATATAGAAGATGCTACTTCATAATTTTCGTCCAGAGGCTATTCTAGGTGTTGTGTCACCTTATTATTGGGCCAGGCCCATGTATTTTAGAAATACTTGATTATAGGCTGTTTTTAGAGTCCGTGTGTTGGGGAAGCAAGAGTTAGGGTTGGTTTCGGACCCCTCCCTCAAGGGCCATGAAATTCCCCCTCTTCCTCAATATATACAACCCTTAGGGCGTCGTTTAGACTTTGGGTTTTGTTTAGATTAAAAGTTCGGCATAGCTGCAACTTCGCGTACTTAGTTTGTGTTCAACGACCAGACCAAGACGTCACAGAACCCCATCTTGATCAATAAAGCTTTCATCTTATATTCGCAATATCCAGATTGCAATCTCAGTTTATTGCTTGTTCTTCGTTTGCTCGCAGGAAATAGACCCTCGTGGTTAGGTTGATCGTGCTCCGGCATGGTCAATAACCTCTCAGAGTTGGTTTAGCGATTGCCAAGGCGTGACATCCTCACACATATGTAGTCGGATCGTCAAAGTCTACTCCTCCAAAATGATAGTCACCATCTCATCGAAAGATGGGACACCTTTGCCTCAATCAAGTGGTATCAGATTTTCAGGTTGCTCGGTGAGATTTTACAGGTTTTCATAGTTTAGATCGAGTCTGTTCTTCATACCTACAGTCCACGAAAAAGCCAAAAAATAATAATTAGGGTTAGTTCATCATATCCAAACAAATCTGAGCCATTGCATAATCTTTCCTGTATTTGCGTTGTAGAATTTGAGGTTGCTTCGTCGCGTCAAGTTGCTGGTCTTAGCGTCTAGTTCTTCAGAGTTTGAGTTGTGTTCACAAGTCGTCACGCCGCCGCCGCACCATCATCATCGCCCTACCATATACCACCACCGCTTATCCGCTACTTCTCTAAGTCCATATACCACCACCGATCAGAGTCCATATACCACCACCAATGCGAGTCCATATACCACCACCGATGCGAGTCCATATACCACCACCGATCCGAGTCCATATACCATCACCGATTCGAGTCCATATACCACCACCAATCCGAGTCCATATACCACCACCAATCCGAGTCCACATATACTACCGTCATATACCATCACCAGTGCGAGTTCCACCAGATTCATCTCCGCAACCAATCCTAGTCCGAGTCCAGTATTTGTTCCTTTATCTTCGAGTTCCAGAGCACACGATACTACAAACTACTGGAAAATTCTGGCTAGGCAGTTTTTAGGCCATTTGTAGACTTTTTCGAAAAAAATTTGTTGCGAAGCAAAAAAAAGAGGAAAAACAGAGGGGAAAAAGTGAAAAAAGAGAAAAAAAATTTCAAAGTGTGCTGCTCCCTTGATTACGTACCGCACCGTGATTTTGTTAATGTTCTCGGCTCGCGTCTCTAGCACGGTCTAGCCTAGGACCAGCATAGTACCGTCGTTGAGCGTTTATTCAACTTTGCATCTCTGAATTGATTATTGCTGACCCTTTTTGCTAACATATTATAAGCCTTCCCAACTCCACATACATCTACGTCGTGCGTTTGACTCTCCCTGGTAATTGCTCTATCCAAGCTTTGAGAGTTTTGACTACAACGGTTGCCGATCACCACCTGCTGCTGGGTAAGAACTGGTAGGAATTCGAGATTCGTTTGACGGATTTGTGACACCCCACCTCCACCATTTTCCAGTAGTCTGTAGGATCATATTCTTGTCTGTTTCTGTTGCTGCTAACTATGGCAGGACCACAAGCCGACGAGATTGACTGGGAGAACATGACGAACAAGGAGCTTCATGATAAGTTTCCTCAAATGTTGGGTAAACATGTGGAAGACATGATGGCCAACTTTGGAAAGGCAATGGAGAAGATGGATGACATTGGGAAGACAATTGACACCAAGTTGGACGCCAAGTTCGATGAATTACTCAAACGTCTCCCACAACCAGCTCTACACCGCGATACAGTAGGGTGAGCACAGTGTGTTCCTATTGAGCCAGGATAAAATTTTGATGCCGCTGCTACTGCTGTTGGTGCTTCTATAGCTCCTGCTGCTACTGCAGAGGTGGAGGAATATTACGAGGATGAGGTTGATCAGAATCAGAACAACGTGCAGCCACCAGCACCACCACCAGCAGGTCGACCTCAGGTATATATTTGCAACGGTAGGCCTGCACCACCACCTCGGGTACGATATTATGACCATATTCCTAAACTAGAATTGAATATTCCTCCATTTGAGGGTAGATACATTCCTGATGTATATCTTACTTGGGAGTTAGAAACTGAACAACGTTTTACATGTTTACAATATCCCGAGGAGAGACGGGTTGTTGCTGCTGTTTGTGCTTTCACTAGTTTTGCATGTGTATGGTGGTATGAACATTGTAGATTATATCCTATTCCAGCTACTTGGGCTGCTTTGAAAACTACTATGCGTACTCGTTGGGTTCCACCATATTATCAATGTGAATTACTTCAAAAACTGCAGTGTTTGAGACAAGGGAAAAATTCTGTAGAAGAATATTATCAGGAATTACAAACTGGCATGATTAGATGTGGTATTGTTGAGGAGAATGAAGCTATGCTTGCATGTTTTATGGGTGGTTTAAATAGAGAGATTCATACAATTCTAGAGTATAAGGAGTATACTAATATCACCCATTTATTCCATCTTGCTTGTAAAGCTGAACGAGAAGTGCAGGATCGACAAGCATAGGCACGAACTAACTTTTCTACAGGTCGACCTTCATCATGGACACTTCATGCATCTTCTACTTCCACTACACCAGCACCTCCATCAGGTTCCACCTCCAGCCTTGATACAAGAAAGCAGGCACAACCACCACTTATCTGCGAAGAGCGCACCTGTCGGGCCTGCACAGAGCTCTTCTTCTTCCATGGCATCAACAGGGCACACAAGTGATATTATTTGTCGTCCTTGTAAGGGAAGAGGACATTATGCGCGAGAATGGAAATCTCAGCGTGTGATGATTGCTACTGAGGATGGTGGCTATGAGTCCGCTAGTGACTATGATGAGGAGACTTTGGCTCTTATTACAAGTGAAGAACACGGTGGAGATGATTCTGATCAAGAGACACAATACATGGCTCCTGAAGATGCTGACAGGTATGAATGTTTAGTTGCTCAACGTGTTTTGAGTGTGCAGGTCACACAAGCTGAGCAAAATTAGAGGCATAATTTGTTCCATAGAAAGGGAGTTGGCAAGGAACGTTCTATGCGCGTCATCATAGACGGAGGGAGCTGCAACAACTTGGCTAACATGGAGATGGTGGAGAAGCTATCTCTCACCACAAGACCACATCCACATCCTTACTACATCCAATGGTTCAACAACAGCGGCAAGGTTAAGGTAACACGTACTATTGGTGTGCATTTTAGTATCTCTACATATGCTGATTATGTTGATTGTGATGTGGTACCTATGCAAGCATGTTCCTTATTACTTGGTCGACCATGGCAATTTGATAAAAATTTTGTACACCATGGTAGAAACAATCAGTATACTCTTGTTTATAAGGATAAAAATATTACTTTGCTTCCTATGACTCCTGATTCCATTTTGAAAGATGATATTAATAGAACTAATAAAGCAAAATAGGAGAAGAATAAGAGTGAAAATCAGATTGTGGCAAAAGAATTTGAGCACGAAATAAAGCCTAATAATAAACTATCTAGTGTTGCTTCTGAAATTAAATTGAAAAGTGCATGTTTACTTGCCACCAAATCTGATATTGATGAGCTAGATTTGAGCAAATCTGTTTGCTATGCTTTTGTGTACAAAGGGGCATTTTTTTCATTCGAGGACGTTGCTTCCTCTTTGCCTCCTGCTATCACTAACATTTTGCAGGAGTTCGCTGACGTCTTTCCACAAGACATGCCACTGGGATTACCGCCTATTCGAGGGATTGAGCATCAGATTGACTTAATTCCCGGTGCTTCAGTGCCAAACCGTGCGCCATACCATACCAATCCAGAGGAGACAAAGGAGATTATGTGTCAAGTACAGGAGCTTCTCGACAAAGGTTATATATTCGAATCCCTTAGTCCTTGTGCTATTCCTATTATTCTAGTGCCGAAAAAGGATGGTACATCGCGTATGTGTGTTGACTGTAGAGGCATTAATAATATTACTATTCATTATCGTCATCCTATTCCTAGGCTAGATGATATGCTTGATGAATTGAGTGGCTCTACATTATTCTCCAAAGTTGATTTGCGTAGTGGATACCATCAAATTCATATGAAATTGGGGGATGAATGGAAAATAGCTTTTAAAACTAAGTTTGGATTATATGAGTGGTTAGTCATGCCTTTTGGGTTAACTAATGCACCGAGTACTTTCATGAGATTAATGAATGAAGTTTTACGTGCTTTCATTAGACGATTTGTGGTAGTCTATTTTGATGATATACTGATTTATAGCAGATCTTTGGAGGAACATTTGGAACATTTATGTGATGTTTTTATTGCTCTATGTGATGCACGTTAGTTTGGTAACCTTGGGAAATGCAACTTTTGCACCGACCGAGTATCTTTTCTTGGCTATGTTGTTACTCCACAGGGAATTGAAGTTGATAAAGCCAGGATTGAAGCTATTGAGAGTTGGCCGCAGCCCAAAACGGTCACACAAGTGAGGAGTTTTCTTGGCCTCGCTGGATTCTATAGGCGTTTTGTGAGAGATTTCAGCACCATTGCTGCACCTCTCAATGAGCTTACAAAGAAATATGTGCCTTTTGTTTGGGGTACCACATAGGAAGAAGCCTTCACGGTACTGAAAGATAAGTTGACACATGCTCCTTTACTCCAACTTCCTGATTTTAATAAGACTTTTGAGCTTGAATGTGATGCTAGTGGAATTGGATTAGGAGGTGTGTTATTACAAGATGGCAAACCTGTTGCATACTTTTCTGAAAAATTGAGTGGGCCTAGTTTGAATTATTCTACTTATGTAAAGAACTATATGCTCTTGTTCGGACTTTAGAAACATGGCAGCATTATTTATGGCCCAAAGAATTTGTTACACATTCTGATCATGAATCTTTGAAACATATTAAAAGTCAAGCTAAACTTAATTGTAGACATGCTAAATGGGCTGAATTCATTGAGACTTTCCCTTATGTCACTAAACACAAGAAGGGTAAAGAAAATGTTATTTCTGATGCATTGTCTCGTCACTATACTATGCTTTCACAACTTGACTTCAAAATATTTGGTTTGGAGACCATCAAAGATCATGTGCATGATGCTGATTTTAAAGATGTATTGCAGAATTGTAAAGAAGGAACAACTTGGAACAAGTTCGTCGTTAAAGATGGATTTGTGTTCCGTGCTAACAAGCTATGCATTCCAGCTAGCTCTGTTCGTATTTTTTTGTTGCAGGAGGCGCATGGAGGAGGATTAATGGGACACTTTGGCATGAAGAAGACAGAGGATATACTAGCTACACATTTCTTTTGGCCAAAGATGAGACAGGCTGTTGAGCGTTTTGATGTAGGGCGGAACCCTATGGGGCCGATCTTTCGCGTTTGGAGTGGATCCTACGGGGAAACACGATGAACGAGCGGAACAACACGAGGAAGAACACGGAGAGGAATGAGAGAAACTCACTAAACCGACAAGTAATCGATCACACAAGGGCTAGATCACCGAACACATAAGGTAGCACAAGATTCAAAATCAACAAAGGAAAGATACAAAGGTAGCCGTTCTTCTCTGAGAGGAGGTATTGAATCCACGAGGGGATCTTCCCGTAAAGGGGTCTTGAATCCAAGTGGATCTTCTCCGAAGAGGCCGCGGTCTCTCACGAGGAGGAGATCCGATGGATGAGTGAGGCTCTTTCTCACAAATGAGCTAAATCAACGCTAACCCTAGCTAGGAGGTGGGAGAGGTCTATTTATAGTCTAGGTGAATGAAAGGGTAAGTGGCTTCGGCCCAACACACGGGCAGACGCACAGGCATCGGACGTCCGACAGGTACCGGACGTCCCGTGGCTCGCGAGGGTCTGGTCGTCCGATGCATGTCGGACGTCCGGCATTTTGGCTCTGGACAGGAGGGGTTGGACGTCCTGTCGGCGTCGGTCGTCCGGGCACTGGAGAGTGTCGGACGTCCGGTGTCTGGCGGTCGTCCGTGCGCTGTAGGTTGCCTCGGCTACGGTCGATCTAGATGGTGGAGTCTCCAGGCGTCGGCCGTCCGGAGATCGTCCATCGTCCGGTGGCTGTCGGACGTCCGAGCGCTGTAGCTTCCCATCAGCTCTTCCTCTTGTTCCTCGCACTTGGTGTCCTTGCCGTCTTGTCCAATGCTCGTAGCTGTTCCATGGCCTTCCTCTTGGTTCCTGGACATGCATAGCACACACGATCCATGTCTCACATGTGGAAAGTGAAGGTTCGGAGAGGAGCGAGTTCACCTTGTGTCCAATGGTGTATCTTCGAGGTCTCGTCATATGTCCTCTTGGGGTTTGGAGAGTAGTCGGAGTGTACATGGGGATGAACGTGGGATGCACCGCATCACGTTTTGTTGCTCAGTGCACTACATGTCAAAAAGCTAAGTCACGCTCAATCCTCGTGGTTTATATATGCCTTTGCCTGTACCTAGTGTTCCTTTGGAGGATATATCTATGGACTTTGTTTTAGGTTTACCTCGAACAAAGAAGGGGAGGGATAGCATATTTGTTGTCGTGGATAGATTCTCGAAAATGGCACACTTTATACCATGTCATAAAAGCAATGATGCTGTTAATGTTGCTGATTTGTTCTTTCGTGAAATTATTCGCTTGCATTGTGTGCCAAATACAATTGTTTCACATCGTGATACTAAATTTCTTAGCCACTTTTGGAGATGTTTATGGGCTAAGTTGGGGACTAAACTGCTTTTTAGTACTACTTGTCACCCCCAAACTAATGGACAAACTGAAGTAGTCAATAGAACATTGTCTACTATGCTTAGGGCTGTTTTGAAGAATAATAAGAAAATGTGGGAGGAATGCTTGCCTCATATTGAATTTGCTTATAATCGTTCATTGCATTCTACTACTAAGATTTGCCCTTTTGAAGTTGTTTACGGTTTCCTACCTCGTGCACATATTGATTTGTTGCCTCTTCCATCTTCGGAGAAGGTTAATTTTGATGCTAAACAACGTGCTGAATTGATTTTAAAAATGCATGAGTTAACTAAGGAAAACATTGAGCGTATGAATGCTAAATATAAACTTGCTGGAGATAAGGGTAGAAAACATGTTGTGTTTGTACCTAGAGATCTTGTTTGGTTACATTTGCGTAAGGATAGATTTCCTGATTTGCGTAAATCAAAGCTAATGCCACGTCCTGATGGTCCTTTTAAGGTGTTAGAGAAAATAAATGATAATGCATATAAACTTGAGCTGCCTGCAGATTTTTGGGTTAGTCCCACTTTTAACATTGCAGATTTGAAGCCTTATTTGGGAGAGGAAGATGAGCTTTCGTCGAGGATGACTTCATTTCAAGAAGGGGAGGATGATGAGGACATCAATACCATCGTTACACCCACAACCCTTGCTGCTATACATATTGGACCAATTACTAGAGCTCGCTCACGCCAATTAAATTACCAGGTACTTCCGTTTCTTGGTAATGATTCTAATGTTCATGAGAATATGATGCTGCCTAATTTGGATACATTTGTTTTGCTCGCAAATGAAGGGCCTAGCTTGGAGAAGGATGAACATTGGAGCAAGAACAAGCATGGAGATGATGGTATGCGCAAGGGGAACAAGAACGGAGTTACAAGTGATGATTTCAGGACGTTGAAGCCACCATAATGAGTGCATGAAGTCTTGGACGAAATATACAAGACGCTACTTCATAATTTTCGTCCTAAGGCTATTCTAGGTGCTGTGTCACCTTATTATTGGGCCAGGCCCATGTGTTCGAAATACTTGATTATAGGCTGTTTTTAGATTAGAATTTCGCCATAGCTGCAACTTCGCGTACTTCGTTTGTGTTCAACGACTAGACCAAGACGTCACAGAACCCTCGCAATAAAGCTTTCATCTTATACTCACAATATCCAGATTGCAATCTCAGTTTCTTGCTTGTTCTTCGTTTGCTCGTAGGAAATAGACCCTCGTGGTCAGGTTGATCGTGCTCCGGCGTGGTCAATAACCTCACGGAGTTGGTTTAGCGATTGCCAAGGCGTGATGTCCTCGCACATACGTAGTCGGATCGTCAAAGTCTACTCCTCCAAAATGACAATCACCATCTCATCGGAAGACGGTACACCTTTGCCTCTATCAGATTCGCTACGATTTGCAAAAAGAAGCAACTCAATCGGAGTTATGAAACTCAAGATACAAATGAAACAAGATCATTTACTAATCTGGACTAAACTAAAATTTCAAATTGTCAACATCATGTTCAAGTTGGTTAACTGGAAAGAAGAGATCGTTACGAAGATTTAGGCATTGGTTTCATCTAATTTGGACAAACAAGCAAAAAGTTACGCTAGTTTTAAGATTAGGGGCTAAATCGCGAGAAAAATCTACGGAACGAACGTTCGCTAACATAACTAAAAGAACGAAAACGTTCATGAAAAACTAAAAACCAATCTAAACCTAAACTGAAAATAAACCGGAAAGAAAACCGAATGGTTTTTTTCCTGTTTGACCGGAAAAGACCGGCGTCGGATTCCGGCGGGCGGCGGTGAGATCCGGCGGCTCCGTCAACGGGCGTCGGTGGCGAGGGGAAGGCGAGGCGGGGCGGTGACGCGGTGATAGAGGCAAAGGTGTCCCGTCTTTCGATGAGATGGCGGATTTCGCTTTGGTGGAAGTCGACTTTGACGATCCGACTACGAACGTGCGAGGACGTCGCGCCTTAGCAATCGCTAAACCAACTCCGAGAGGTTATTGACCACGCCGAGCACGATCAACTCGACCACGAGTGTCTGCTTTCCTGCGAGCAAACGAAGAACAAGCAAGAAACTGAGATTGCAATCTGGATATTGCGAATATAAGATGAAAGCTTTATTGACCAAGGTGGGGTTACGTGGCGCCTTTCCGCAGTCGTTGAACACAAACGGCACGCGCGAAGTTGCAGCTATGGCGAACTTTTAATCTAAACAAAACCCAAGTCTAAACGGTGCCCTAAGGGCTGTATATATGGAGGAAGAGGGGTGAATTTCGTGGCCCTTGGTGGAGGGTCCAAACTAACCCTATCTCTTGTTTCCCCACACATACGGACTCTAAAAATAGCCTATACTAATGTATTTCGAAATTACATGGGCTGGCCCCATAATAAGGTGACGAGCACCTAGAATAGCCTCTGGACGAACTTTATGAAGTGGCATCTTGTATATTTCGTCCAAGGCTTCGTGCACTCATTATGGTGGCTTCAAAGTCCTGAAATCATGACTTGTAACTCCATTCTTGTCCCCTTATGCATGCCATCATCTCCATGCTTGTTCTTGCTCCAATGTTCATCCTTCTCCAAGCTAGGCCCTTCATTTGTAAGCAAAACAAATGTATCCAATTTAGGCAACATCATATTCTCATGAACATTAGAATCATTACCAAGAAACGAAAGTACCGGTAATTTAGTTGGCATCTTGCGAGCTCTAGTAATTGGTCCAAGATGTATAACAGCAGGGGGCTATGTGTGTAACAATGGTATTGATGTCCTCATCATCCTCCCTTCTTGAAATGAAGTCGTCCTCGACGGAAGTTCATCTTCCTCACCCAAATATGGCTTCAAATCTGCAATGTTAAAAGTGGGACTAACCCCAAAATCTGCAGCAGCTCAAGTTTATATGCATTATCATTTATTTTCTCCAACACCTTAAAGGGACCAGCAGACGTGGCATTAGCTTTGATTTGCGCAAATCGGAAATCTATCCTCACGCAAATGTAACCAAACAAGATCTCCAGGCGCAAACACAACATGTTTTCTACCCTTATCTCCAGCAAGTTTATATTTAGCATTCATACGCTCAATGTTTTCCTTAGTTAACTCATGCATTTTTAAAATCAATTCAGCACGTTCTTTAGCATCAAAATTAACCTTCTCCAAAGATGGAAGAGGCAACAAATCAATAGGTGCACGAGGTAGGAAACCATACACAACTTCAAAAGGGCACATCTTAGTAGTAGAATGCAATGAACGATTATAAGCAAATTCAATATGAGGCAAGCATTCCTCCCACATTTTCTTATTTTTCTTTAGAACAGCCCTAAGCATAGTAGACAATGTTCTATTAACTACTTCAGTTTGTCCATCGGTTTGGGGGTGACAAGTAGTACTAAAAGCGTTTAGTCCCCAACTTAGCCCATAAACATCTCCAAAAGTGGCTAAGAAATTTAGTATCACGATCTGAAACAATAGTATTTGGCACACCATGCAAGCGAATAATATCACGAAAGAACAAATCAGCAACATTGACAAAGATCATCGCTTTTATGACATGGTATAAAGTGTGCCATTTTCGAGAATCTATCCACGACAACAAATATGCTATCCTCCCTTCTTTGTTCTAGGTAAACCTAAAACAAAGTCCATAGATATATCCTCCCAAGGAACGCTAGGTACAGGCAAAGGCATATATAAACCATGAGGATTGAGTCGTGACTTAGCTTTTTGACATGTAGTGCAAATGAGCAATAAAACGCTCAACATCCCGTCTCATCTTTGGCCAAAAGAAATGTGTAGCAAGTACGTCCTCCGTCTTCTTCACGCCAAAGTGTCCCATTAGTCCTCCTCCATGCGCCTCCTGCAACAACAAAAGACGAACGGAGCTAGCTGGAATGCATAACTTTTTAGCACGAACACAAATCCATCATTAACGACGAACTTGTTCCATGTTCTTCCTTCTATACAATTCTGCAATACATCTTTAAAATCAGCATCATGCACATATTGATCTTTGATGGTCTCCAAACCAAATATTTTGAAGTCAAGTTGTGAAAGCATAGTATAGCGACGAGACAATGCATCGGCAATAACATTTTCTTTACCCTTCTTGTGTTTAATGACATAAGGAAAGTCTCAATGAATTCAACCCATTTAGCATGTCTACAATTCAGTTTAGCTTGACTTTTAATATGTTTCAAAGATTCATGATCGAATGTATAACAAATTCTTTGGGCCATAAATAATGTTGCCATGTTTCTAAAGTCCTAACAAGAGCATATAATTCTTTATCATAAGTAGAATAATTCAGACTAGGCCCACTCAATTTTTCGTAAAAGTATGCAACAGGTTTGCCATCTTGTAATAACACACCTCCTAATCCAATTCCACTAGCATCACATTCAAGCTCAAAAGTCTTATTAAAATCGGAAGTTGGAGTAAAGGAGCATGTGTCAACTTATCTTTCAACACCGTGAAGGCTTCTTCCCGTATGCGGTACCCCAAACAAAAGGCACATCCTTCTTTGTAAGCTCGTTGAGAGGTGCAGCAATGGTGCTGAAATCTCTCACAAAACGCCTATAGAAACCAGCGAGGCCAAGGAAACTCCTCACTTGTGTGACCGTTTTGGGCTGCGCCAACTCTCAATAGCTTCAATCTTGGCTTTATCAACTTCAATTCCTGTGGAGTAACAACATAGCCAAGAAAAGATACTCGGTCGGTGCAAAAGGTGCACTTCCCAAGGTTACCAAACAAACGTGCATCACGTAGAGCATTAAAAACAGCACGTAAATGTTCCAAATGTTCTTCCAAAGATTTGCTATAAATCAGTATATCATCAAAATAGACTACCACAAATCGTCCAATGAAAGCACGTAAAACTTCGTTCATTAATCTCATGAAAGTACTAGGTGCATTAGTTAACCCAAAAGGCATGACTAACCACTCATATAATCCAAACTTAGTTTTAAATGTTGTTTTGAAACTGGAACTATTTTTCTTCTGCGGATGGCTTGGAAGTTAGGGAGTCCTCTGCTGTCACGACTCGGAGTATCGCGTGATCTGGAAATCGAGAACAATGCAACAATTACTGGACTCGGACTAGGACTGGTGGCGGAGATGAATCTGGTGGAACTCGGACTGGTGGCGGATATATGTTGCAGGTGGACTCGGATGGGTGTGATGGCGGCGGATATGTGGTGGCGTATATGGATTCGGATTACGGTGAATATGTGGTGGTGGTATATGGCAGCGGCGACGTGACAACCTGTGAATGTAACTCAAACTCTAAAAGACTAGACGCTAAGACCAGCAACTTGACACGATGATGCAACCGCAAATTCAACAAAGCAAATACTGTAAAAGATTATGCAAAGGCTCAGATTGGTTCGGACGGGATGAACTAACCCTAATTTTTTGGCTTTTTCGTGGACTATAGGTATGAAGAACAGACTCGATCTAAACTACGAAAAATCGTAAAATCTCACCGAGCAACCTGGAAATCTGATACCACTTGATAGAGGCAAAGGTGTCCGCCTTTCGATGAGATGGCGGATTTCGCTTTGGTGGAAGTCGACTTTGACGATCCGACTACGAACGCGTGCGAGGTCGTCGCGCCTTAGCAATCGCTAAACCAACTCCGAGAGGTTATTGACCACGCCGAGCACGATCAACGACCACGAGGGTCTGCTTCCTGCGAGCAAACGAAGAACAAGCAAGAAACTGAGATTGCAATCTAGATATTGCGAATATAAGATGAAAGCTTTATTGACCAAGGTGGGGTTCTGTGGCGCCTTTGTGCAGTCGTTGAACACAAACGGCACGCGAAGTTGCAGCTATGGCGAACTTTTAATCTAAACAAAACCCAAGTCTAAACGGTGCCCTAAGGGCTGTATATATGGAGGAAGAGGGGGTGAATTTCGTGGCCCTTGGTGGAGGGGTCCGAAACTAACCCTATCTCTTGTTTCCCCACACATACGGACTCTAAAAATAGCCTATACTAATGTATTTCGAAATTACATGGGCCTGGCCCCATAATAAGGTGACGCAGCACCTAGAATAGCATCTGGACGAACTTTATGAAGTGGCATCTTGTATATTTCGTCCAAGGCTTCGTGCACTCATTATGGTGGCTTCAAAGTCCTGAAATCATCACTTGTAACTCCATTCTTGTCCCCTTAGCATGCCATCATCTCCATGCTTGTTCTTGCTCCAATGTTCATCCTTCTCCAAGCTAGGCCCTTCATTTGTAAGCAAAACAAATGTATCCAATTTAGGCAGCATCATATTCTCATGAACATTAGAATCATTACCAAGAAACGAAAGTACACAGTAATTTAGTTGGCATCTTGTGAGCTCTAGTAATTGGTCCAGTATGTATAACAGCAGGGGCTATGTGTGTAACAATGGTATTGATGTCCTCATCACGCGGGCGGCTGTGCGGGGCGGCGGTGCGCAGCGTAGCAGCAGGCGGCGGTGGTATCTCGGGTCAGGCGCGAGCGGCGGCATGCGGCGGTGGGCGGCGCTGCGGAGGCGGTGTGACGAGGAGGCGAGGGGGGTCAGGTCCCGGCCCTTATAAAGGAGGTCCCCGGTTCCTCCGACTTGGAGGAGGGGTCGGCGAGGAGGGGCGGCCCCGGACTTTGGCGAGTCCGGTTCCCGCACGGCAGGAAAGGCGGCGGCTTCTTGGCTGGGCCGGCTGGGCCCTCGGCCCAGTTCGGTCTGGAAGCATTTTTTTAAAATAATTTCGCCGCGAGAATAATCCTAATAAAATCTAAAAAAATTCAAAAAATTCCAGAAACAATTTTCACCGTCCAAATCTAATATTTAGGACAAGATGAACGTTTTTCTGGACTAAGATGCAATTTTCAAAAATGCATGTTTTTCTCTAATTCAAATAAATAGGAAATAAAGTACAAATAAAATAATAATTTGATTTTAGAATTTCTTCTCCAATATTTCTCTTCTGTTGAAGAAGTCATATTATCTTCTCTCATTTATTTTTATTGTTGGAAATAATATGAGAGAAAATATTAAAATCAAATTGATCCTCTTTTCAAATTTGAAATAAATTCAAATATGAAAATTTAGTGAAACCTCCAACTCTCTCCTTGGGTCCTTGAGTTGCTTAAGGTTTCTAGGATCACAACAAACTGCAAATAAAATATGATATGCATATGATGATCTATGTATAACATCCAAATTGAAAATTGGGACGTTAAAAACCTACCCCCCTTAAGATGAATCTCGCCCTCGAGATTCGGGTTGGTCAGCAAAAAGGTTTGGGTGGTCCTTGCGAATATCTTCTAGTCGCTCCCAGGTGGCTTCCTCCTTGGTATGGTGGCTCCGCTGAACTCTGCAAAACTTGATATCCTTGCTACGAGTAACACGGCTAGAAAACTCGAGAATCTTGACTGGTTTCTCCTCATAGGTCAGATCACTATCCAACTGAAATGCTTCCAGTGGCACTATATCTCTCAGAGGAACATTGACCATTTCTGCGTTGCACTTCTTCAACTGCGAAACGTGAAAAACATCATTGACTCCTGACAATCCTTCGGGCAATTCCAACTTGTACGCAACTTCTCCCATGCATTTCAAAACTCTATAGGGTCCCACAAAACATGGTGCTAGCTTTCCCTTGACTCCAAAACGTTTAACCCCTCAAAGTGGGGACACACGAAGATATGCTCTGTCTCAGACTTCATAGGCTAC
Source organism: Aegilops speltoides (assembly GCA_021437245.1). NCBI lineage: Eukaryota > Viridiplantae > Streptophyta > Magnoliopsida > Poales > Poaceae > Aegilops > Aegilops speltoides. The sequence continues at coordinate 207,006,736 of CM038141.1, forward strand.
CTCCTTGTGTTTAGTATCTTCATAACTCTTCCGCCTGGACTGGGCTACCTTGAGTTTGTCTCGAATCAACTTAACCTTCTCTTTAGACTCTGATTAAGTTTGGTCCAAACAACTGCCGATCTCCAACTTCATCCCATGATAACGGTGTCCTGCACCTCCTTCCGTACAAGGCTTCAAAAGGGGCCATCTTCAAACTGGCTTGATAACTGTTATTATAGGAGAACACTGCATATGGCAAATTGTCATCCCAACTAGATCCATAATCTAGGGCACAAGCTCTCAACATGTCCTCCAGAATCTGATTGACTCTCTCGGTCTGTCCATCTGCCTGTGGATGAAAGGCTGTACTGAACTCTATCCCGGTACCCAAAGTTTCATGCAACTGATTCCAAAACTTTGAAGTAAACTGTGTTCATCTATCTGATACAATGGTCCTCGGAACTCCATGCAGACAAACGATCCAGGTCATGTATATCTTCGCCAACTTAGCTCTAATATAAGTTGTCTTCACCGGGATGAAATGGGCTACTTTCGTCAAGCGATCAACTACAACCCAGATAGAGTCATAGCCTGAACGAGTCCTGGGTAATCCAGTGATAAAATCCAGGCCATGTTTATCCCACTTCCATTTGGGTATCGGCAATGGCTGTAGCAATCCCGCTGGTTTTTGATGCAATGCATTAACTCTCTGACATACATCACATACTGCTACATACTCGGCAATATCCTTCTTCATTCCTGTGCACCAGAAACTTTCCTTCAAATCCAGATACATCTTAGTGTTACCTGGGTGAATCGAGTAAGGTGAATCATGAGCCTCCTGAAGAATCAACTTCCTGATCTCAGGGTCATTAGGCACATAAATACGATCCTCAAACCATAAGGTGTCGTGCTCATCCTCACGAAATCCTTTAAACTTTCCATTACTCATCCTTTCCTTTATCTCAGCAATCTCCTTGTCTGTCTTCTGGGCTTCTCTGATCTTACCCAACAAAGTGGACTGAATTTCCAATGCTGCAACATAACGTCTCAGAACTGTCTCCAAGCATAGCTCTCGAAGGTCGTCAGCTAACTCCATAGGTAATTGATGTAGGGCGGAACCCTAGGGGCCGATCTTTCACGTTTGGAGAGGATCCTACGGGGAAAACACGAAGAACATGCGGAACCACAAAGGGGAAACACGGGGAAAACAAGGGGAATCACGAAACCGACAAGGAATCAATCACACAAGTGCTAGATCACCGAACACATAAGGTAGCACAAGATTCAAAATCAACAACGGAAAGATACATGTGTAGCCGTTCTTCTCCAAGAGGAGGTCTTGATGGCTTCCCTAGAAGGGGTCTTGAATCCGCTTGGGGGATCTTCTCCGAAGAGGTCGTGAGCTCCGAGTAGAAGTAACCAAGTGGATGAGCAAGGCTCTCACAAAAAATATGAGATAAACCAATGCTAGCCCTCAAAATGGGGAGGAGGAGGTCTATTTGTAATGCTAAGGCACGAAGGGGTAAGTGAGGGGCGAAGGGGTACATGGCCCTCAGCCCAAGTCATGCGCGCAGGCAAGGCCAGATGATCCGGACGGGGTCCCGGATGATCCGGGCATCGGGGGTCCGGATGATCCGGACGGAGTCCCGGATGATCCGGCTTCGGTAGAAGCCTTCGAGTGTGATACGGAGCATCCCACGTTCATCCCCATGTACACTCTGACTACTCTCCAAGCCCCAAGAAGACATATGACGAGACCTCAAACATACGCCATTGGACACAAGGTGAATTCGCTCCTCTTCGAACCGTCACTTTCCACATGTCAGACATGGCTACTACCTCATGAATGGACCTTGCCTATACTCAGGTACAACCGAGATAACCATGGAGAACCCAAGGACCAAGGCCAAGCGTGCGCGGAAGCAAAGGAAGGAGAAGGAAGAAGTGCCAGCAGCTACAGCGACCGGACATCCGGCGGGAGCCCGGACATCCGGCGACACCAACCAGGAGAAGACCAGAGAGAGGCGGATGCCAGGCGACTCTACAGCGGCCAGACATCCGGCCGACCCCCGGACATCCGGCGCCCCGCGACGGGCCGGACATCCGGCGCCTGCCTGGAAATCCGGCGCACGCTATCCAGAGAGTAGAAGAATCGGGCAACTGCAGCCTGGACATCTGGCCGAGGCCCAGACATCCGGCTCTTCGTGAACCTCCGGACATTCGGCCACCAGCCCGGACATCCGGCACCTGTCTGTGCATAGAGAACGGGCTAAGGGCCCATGTATCCCCCTCTCACTTACCCCTTCGTGGGCTAGCACTATATATACTCCCCCACCTCCTCCTAGTTAGGGTTAGCATTGGTTTAGCTCATATTTGTGTGAGAGCCTTGCTCCTCCACTTGGATACTTCTCCTCGGAGTTCACGACCTCTTCGGAGAAGATCCCCCAAGCGGATTCAAGACCCCTTTCTAGGGAAGACCATCAAGACCTCCTCACAGAGAAGAACGGTTCCTTTGTATCCTTACCTTTGTTGATTGTGGATCATGAGTTACTCTTTGTTTTCGGTGATGTAGCACTTGTGTGATTGATTCCTTGCCGGTTTAGTGATTCTCTCTCGTTTTCCCCGTGTTTGCCCTTTGTGCTTCTGCGTGTTCTTCATGATTCCCCGTAGGGTCCACTCCAAACGTGAAAGATCAGCAACTAGGGTTTCGCCCTACATCATCTTGGTATCATGAGCCACGTTGATCATGTTTTTGGAGCCCCTACCCTTTGTTTTCTAGCTTGGTTTTGTTGATTTCGTCCTAAATCCGAAAATCTCCACCAAAAATAGCCCCCATTTTTTTGTGATTTGTTGGTTTTGATGATGTTTTGTTGATTTTGATCCATGGATTTGCTTGGTTTCAAGTGGATCTAGCATCTCCCCAAGTTTCCCCACTTTTCATCCACGAAATGTCCGTAATTTTGCCCTCGTAATCATCAATTTCCGCCCCCAAAATTGAGTTCCTCGAGTTCATCCTCGGATTGGGAGCCTGGACATCTGGCCCGACCAGCGGACATCTGGCCATTGGCCCGGACATCCGGCCCCTGGAGCGCATTTCGCGCACGGTTCTGGACATTCAGTCACCGGATGTCCAGCCACCGGGATTTCAGCTTTTTCCATTTCACCGTTTTGACCATAACTAATTCATCCGGAGTCCGATTTTGACGTTCTTTAGCTCGTTTTGAAGCTCTTGACACCCCCGTTCCCACAAAAATACCACCAACATCATTTGACTTCATCAAATTTTTGTAAATTTGGCAAGTTTGCCTAGGGTTTCCACCACATCCTCCGCTACACCACCACTGACTTCCGCAACCTAACCCATTTTGTTCCATATAGCATTAGTGGTTGCTTGAGTAGTGATTCGAGTCTCCTAAGGTGTTTCAGTTACTTAGGGATGATTCCTTCTTCATCAACCACCACCACCATTTCCACATAACCTTGCCCACCATACACTTCCGATAACCCAACTTAACCCATTTTGTTTGCGTTGTGAGTTGTGTCTCCTAAGGTGTTTCGGCTACTTAGGGACTGTGTGCTTCCAACTCTTACACCTCGTATAGCCCATCATTTCACATCTGCATTGCCAAGCGCAAACCACCACCGCTTTCCGCTACCACCATTTTGACATTTGACGTTTGAGATTTTGAGTTCGCGGTTTTTCCGTTTCCTAAGGTGTTTCAGCTACTTAGGGACGAGTCTCCATCATCTTGGTTTCTACATCAAGAACACCGCCACTCATCATCGCCAAGGACGGTAACCTCCATATCATATTGGTATCGTGGTTCCCCTTGCCATTGCATTGTTAACCCCTAGCCTATTTTGCGTTACTTGCCTATCGAGACTAGCCATTTGAGTATTGCCGGCAACGTTACTTGTGCACATTAGTGATCATACTTCCCATAGCATACATACCATATCATCGTGGTGCATATATTGCTATCATATCTTGTGTCACAAGTTTGTTCCCGCATATACACGATTGCTATCTTGGTTTGTGCATTGTGCAAAAGTGGCCATACAAAAAAAAAGAAAAAGAAAAAAAGAGAATAAAGCTTTTAAGCAAAGAAAAAGAGAGAGCAAAGAGCTTGTAAGCAAGTGCCATAGCATCATACCACATTGCACATAAGATTGTCATATCCGATCATCTTGGATCATCTTGAGAGAAACACCAGGAACCATACATACATAGCATACTTGGGATAGAAAGTTTATCCATTTTTGCATCTTATAGGTTGTGCACAAGTGTCGTATCCGCCTATTGAGCAATCGTGCTAGCGTCTCTCTTGAGTTGTGCAACACGGGCGTTTTCCGTGGATTCCACATTTTGTGCTCATCCCTTGGTTGCACGACCCCATTTATCTATCCGTGTGTGTGTTTCCGTGTACCTTTCATTACTATTGGTCTACTTGTTTCGCTTGCGAATTTGTGAATCTCTTTCAACATTATTGACTCTTGCTAACATTTTGCATCAAATTTTTGTGCCACTATCCTCACCGAGCTCCACCATAAGCTTTACTTGTGTAGGTATGAGAACCGACAAGAATTGGTACCAATAGTGCTATTTCATTGTCCACACTTGAGTGAACTTGATTCATTGTCAACATGGGTCAAGGTACATTGGTATAAGTTCTTCTCTTTCTCCCACTCATATTTCCTCGAGTCTTGTGATGGATAGGCAAGGCTTTTCCTCTCCGTTCTATGACAACAACGACGGCGTGAACAACTACATCAACAAAGCGTCCATCTTCGATCTACAACGACAAATGCAAGGCGCACAATCAAGATTGCGAGAGCGCATCGAGAACATCTCCATCGACATTCGTCACTGCGAAGCAAGGAAAATGGACTACAACGACAAGAAGCTTTCCGCACATAAAGAGGAGCAAGATGCAAGGATGGAGGAGATTAGAGCCTTGATCAAGTCTTCTTCCCCTTCGTCATCTTCAAGGCGGCGACATTCAAGCCACAAGTCTTCGGAGCGCGAAAACGATGCAAGTGCAAATCGTCCTCGTCCACATCTACATGGAGACCACCATCATGTTTGTCATCCACATCATCATGAAGGGCAAGTCACCTCCTAGCAACATGTGCACGACGACGACGAACGACATCTACTACAAGCTCAAGCACGACAACGACATCATCATCATGAAGATGCTCCACAAGCGCAAATGCACAAGTCCCAACAAGCCCTACTTTACGCCAAGTCCAAGCTTCATGAGCACAAAAGAAGACTGCGAGACGACCACCACCAAGATGGTGCTACGACCACCACCACCACTTCGGCATCTTTGCCAAGTGCTATGAAGGCATCTTCACCTTTGGACGTACGACATCTTCGCCTACTTCCCACGAGTACGCCTACAACGACTTCATCAAGTACAAGGCGACTACCTATGAGCGAGGGCGACACTTCCATCTTCGGAAGCCCCCCAGGAAAGATGACCGATCATGGGAAACTCCCTTCGGTCATGGAGACGAGCTACGAGGTGCCACATCATATGGGCCTCCCACACCAAGACGGCGACAAGATGGTCGAGCAAGGGCCATCCCGTTCGACTACGGCGACGAGCGCGAGGCTCTTCAACACCATGAGGACGACGCCCACATTGGACTCATACTCCGAGTCAAGCTACGCGACCGCCCATGGAGACATTTGCACCTACATCTCTCCGACACCCACATATGTCGAGATGCCCTATTTGTCATGTGAGGAGAGCCACCACCCCATGAGTGTGATGAGTGACACCACCATACGTGACAATGAGAGCATTTCCTATGAGAGGATGAGTGTGACCACCACTAGCCCCACACATGAGAGCATGCCACACATCCTATGTGAGGTTGAGAGCCATTTGAGTGACTCCACCAACCATATGAGTGAGTGCATTCTTGAGGGAGTGAGTGAGCCATAACACGTAGTGAGTGAGGTAGTTGAGATGGCATGTGAGGCCACTATGATTTCTAACGACTTAACCTCTACTCCTAGTGTATTTTCTTCTATGGTGCTAGGTCTCCTACATGACGACATGCCTACCCTCGACGAGTCCGTCCCTCCAATGGGAAAACCGATGGCCATGGTGGACGATGATGCACCCCCACATGGTTCCATCAAGATGAAGATGACAATGAGACGATCTTCGATACCTCACCTATAACACATGAGCGATGCTCCAAAGGTAACATAGGTGATGGTGCTTCCCTTGTCCCACTTGTGGACTCTCTTGACATCGATTTCTCCCATGATCTTGACCCACCTATTACCATGCTTCATGCTAGTGAAACTTCTTCATGCCTTGACTTACCTATTTATGATGAATATGATGATGAGCATGTTGAGTTGCCTAGTTGTGATGCTATGCTCCATAGGATATCATGTGAAAATTCTTTTGGTCACATCATGTTTGACAACCCATTGAACTTGTCATATGCTATGAGTGAGATCGCCCATATTGCATCATTACAATCTCAACATAGTAACTATGCATGCCTGATGTAGGGTGGAACCCTAATTCGTCGATCTTTCACGTTTGGAGGGGATCCTACGGAGGAAACACGAAGAACACGCGGAAGCACGAGGGGAAACACGGGGAAAACGAGAGAGAATCACTCAACCAACAAGGAATCGATCACACAAGTGCTAGATCAACATACACACATGAGATCCACAAGATACATAGTCAACTAGGGTAAGGATACAAAGTAACCGTTCATCTCCAAGAGGAGGCCTTGAATCCACGAGGGGATCTTCCCGTAAAGGGGTCTTGTATCCGAGAGGATCTTCTCCGAAGAGGTCGCGGTCTCTCACGAGGAGGAGATCCGATAGATGAGCGTAGCTCTATCTCTAACTTGAGCTAAATCAACGCTAACCCTCAAAGTGGGGAGGAGGAGGTCTATTTATAGTGCTAAGCCACGAAGGGGTAAGTGAGGCGCGAGGTACACGGGCCTCGCCCAAGTCGCGACACAAAGTGGGTCCGGATGATCCGGATGGCGGCCCGGATGATCCGGGTGTTGGGGGTCCGGATGATCCAGGCGACCGTCCGGATGATCTGGCTTCGTCGAGGGGCTTCTGTAGTCTTCGGCGCCGATGCCCGGATGATCCGGGGGAGGGTCCGGATGATCCGGCTGGACCCGGATGATCCAGCTGGGTGTCCGGATGATCCGGGCAACTCCAGTCTTCTTCTTCTCCTTTCTTCCATCTTTTCTTCCATGCTTGGCCTTGGTCCTTGGATCCTCCTTGGTCATCTTGGTTGTACCTGAGTGCATACAAGGTCCACGCATGAGGTAGTAGCCATGTCTCATATGCGGAAAGCGACGGTTCGAAGAGGAGTGAATTCACCTTGTGTCCGATGGCGCATAGTCGAGGTCTCATCTTATGTATCCTTGGGGCTTGGAGAGTAGTCGGAGTGTACATGGGGATGAACGTGGGATGCTCCGCATCATATCCCCCCCCCCTTGGGAAAGATCCGACCTCGGATCGTGATCCTCATCACCATGGAAACGGGTGTCGTTGACGGACTTGTAGCGGGACGTAGGGGAAGGCATTGCGCACTCCAAGTACTCCAAGGTGTCTCCGGTATGTGGTACATGCAAAATGGTCAAACACAAAGTACACTTGGAAATACAATGGTTAGCGCACACAAAGTGTCCATCAATTAAGCAAGAGTCCGTGCGAATGGATAGTGCATGACAAAGCGCATGAAGCTTATCAAGATGATATAGAATGATATGCAAAGCATTCATGTGATAATTAGCATGGTGCACAAAGCGACAAATTCTACCATTGTGCAAAATGATGTCATAGAAGGACGGTTCATCAATAGCATGAATATGGCAATGGATGCTCAATATGTGGAAGCTATCATACAATTGATGGTGGACAATATGATCATGATGTATGAATATGCCACCAAGGAAGATCACAACAAATTTGCTAAGGAAGTGAACAAGCTCATATATCATGGATGACATGGAGATAGATGCAACAAGGCAATCATAATGTGAGTCAATCCATGCATAGGGTGCAAACTTGCGGTGACTATGATATGTCCATCGAGCATGACATGTATGAGCACAATCAACAAATATGGAGGTGATGGTGTACCAAAGCTCGATGTCAAGGCATGAATGGAATTTCGAAGTTGCATCCAATAAGTGCGAGCGCTCCTCAATGTGAAGGTCCACGTAGCCAATCTCCAATGTCGCTCCTCCGTTCACGAGATTTATCATGTAGACAACAAGAAGGAAACAACAATGAAAGAGTGACCCATCCAATATGCATACTTGAGGATGGCTCAAAGTGAATGAGTTCACCTTATGAATGTTCCCGAAGATGTTGGAGTTGCACATCATGTATGCCTCCACATAACCAAGTTGCCGCATAATGGCATAGCCTTGTGAAACCTCCAAAATGAAAGAACATGACAAACACTCGGAAAAACAAATGAGGTTAGCAGAAATGCAAAACCTATCATTCGACTGGTAAGATACCCAACAAGTGTATGCATCATGCTCATCATAAGAAAGTACAAGGGAGCTTGTCATAGTTTGGAGGCATATGATGTAAGAACAACCAAGTGCAATAGGCTCAATCAAACAAGCATGCATCACAAGTAATGAGTCAAAGTCTCTACGATCAATAAGCATAGCATGGTTGCACTCAATACAAGCGGATATGAAAGAGGCAACTAATGGACACAAGAGACAATGATCAAGATATATCATGTGAGAGGCACGAGCATATATGTCATCAACCCAAGAAAGCAAGTAATAGTGGAACATGGGTGATGTAGCATAGCAAGCAATCATAGCGATCAAGTCAAGCAAGCTAGTAGTGCGAAGATGCAACATACTAGGAGGAATCATGGCAAGCATGTCATTGGTGCAAATAGTGTGCAAGAATGATTCACATGTCATAGCATAAGCATGAAAGCAAGATATGAGTAAAATGGCATCAACGTATTGGCGAGAGACCATATGTAAGTAGCAATGGGGCATCATGACTCTCCCAACACAACAAGCATCAATAGCATGGGGCACATGATAAACATGACAATAGCAAGAAGGATCTCCACCAAGCATGCAAATACACATAGAAGTAGCATAATGGTGAATCATGGGTAGATGCAAGCAAGGGTCACAATTGCATGGCAAAGGCATAGAAGCAAGGATAACATGCAAAGTGAACACAATAGTATGGGCATAAGGTGACGAGTGGTAAATAGCCCATAGCCGTGTGAGAGCCAAGTAGAGGAGTTGTGCGTAGTCCTTGCGCGAAGGGGATGGTGGTAAGGATAGTCCACGGGGTCCCAAAGCATCATTGCTCTCAAGAGCTCGTTTCGTCAACTCTTGGGATTGAGAGGTTGACGAGTATACGTGAGTACCTACACAAAACAAAGACAAAGGGAAAATTGTGTGTGCGTGGTAGATGTACACATCATCCATCATGATGCGCACGTGCGTGTGTTTGTTAGCACAAAATAGCCAATGCTCAAATAAATGAGATGCGTGATATAGAAACATGTCATCCATCATGAGAGGTTTGTTATGATGTATCACATAATGGAGACTCAAATTGTGTAATGCATCATGAGAAATATCTAGAGCATTGTTATTCATGGAATGCATATGGTGCACGCAGTCATGGGAATCATGCAAAGTATGGAATGCATCAAGATCTCCTAATATATATGAGGAAACTATGGGGGTCTCCTCATGAGCAAGAGTAGTAACATCACGTGGAGAGTATTGACAACATCCAAAACAATGCATATTTGGGACAATGTGATCATGGCATGACATATTGGATGAATTGCGCAAATCATGTAAAGGGAGCATGGCAATATCATCACATGAAAGGCAAAAGCCAATGACCATCATCTCGTCATCTATGCCATAAGTGCAAATAGGATTGATTTTAATGGGGCATGCATAGTTACTATGTTGAGATTGAAATGAAGCAATATGGGAGATCTCACTCATAGAATATGACAAGTTCAATGGATTGTCAAACATGATGTGACCAAAAGAATTTTCACATGATATCCTATGGAGCATAGCATCAGAACTAGGTAACTCAACATGCTCATCATCATATTCATCATAAATAGGTAAGTCAAGGCATGAAGAAGTCTCACTAGCATGAAGCATGGTAATAGGTGGGTCATCATCATGGGAGCAATCATCGTCAAGAGCGTCCACTAGTGGGACAAGAGAAGCACCTTCACCTATGTTACCTTTAGAGCGTCGCTCATGTGTTGTAGGTGAGGTGTTGAAGATCGTCTCATTGTCATTTTCATCTTGATGGAACCATGTGGGGGGTACATCATCGTCCATCATGGCCATCGTCGTCTCCATAGGAGGTATGGACTCATCAACGGTAGGCGTGTCGTCATGTAGGAGACCTAGCACCATAGAAGAAAACACACTAGGAGTAGAGGTTAAGTCGTTAGAAATCATGGTGGCCTGACATGCCGTGTCAACTACCTCACTCACTAAGTGGTGTGGCTCACTCACTCCCTCAAAGATGCTCTCACTCATATGGTTGGTGGGGTCACTCAAGTGGCGCTCAACCTCACATAGGATGTGTGGCATGCTCTCATGTGTGGGGCTAGTGGTGGTCACACTCATCCTCTCAAAGGAAATGCTCTCAATGTCACATATGGTGGAGTCACTCATGTCTCTCATGTGGTGGTGGCTCTCCTCACATGGCACTTGGGGCATCTCGACATATGTGGGTGTCGGAGGGATGTAGGTGCAAATGTTTCCATGCTCAACTCCGATCGTCGCCTTGGTTGAAGGGATAGTCCCATGCTCAACCTTCTTGTCACCGTCTTGTGGTTGGAGGCCCATATGATGTGGCACCTCATAGCTCGTCTCCATGACCGAAGGGAGTTTTCCATGCTCGGCCATCTTCCTTGGAGGGCTTCCGAAGATGGAAGTGTCACCCTCTCTCGTAGGTCGTCGCCTTGGACTTGATGAAGTCGATGTAGGCGTACTCGTGGGAAGTAGGCGAAGATGCCGTACGTCCAAAGGCGAAGATGCCTTGAGAACACTTGGCGAAGATGCCGAAGTGGTTGATGTAGCCGTAGCGCCGTCTTGGTGGTGGTCGTCTCGCGGTCTTCTTTTGTGCTCTTGAAGCTTGGACTTGGCGTGAAGTAGGTCTTGTTGGGACTTGTGCATTTGCGCTTGTGGAGCATCTTCATGATGATGATGTCGTTGTCGTGCTTGAGCTCGTAGTAGATGTCGTTAAATGGTCGTCGTGCACATGTTGCTTGGAGGTGACTTGCCCCTCATGGCGATGTGGATCGTGAACGTGATGGTGATCGCCATGTAGATGTGGACGAGGACGATTTGCACTTGCATCTTTTTCGCGCTCCGAAGACTTGTGGCTTGACCGTCGTCGTCTTGAGGATGATGAAGGGGAAGAAGACTTGATCAAGTCTCTAATCTCCTCCATCCTTGCATCTTGCTCCTCTTTATGTGCGGCAAGCTTCTTGTCGATGTAGTCCCTTTTCCTTGCTTCGGAGTGACGAATGTCGATGGAGATGTTCTCGATGCGCTCTCGCAATCTTGATTGTGCACCTTGCATTTGTCGTTGTAGATCGAAGATAGACACTTTGGAGATGTAGTTGTTCACGCCATCGTTGTTGTCGTAGACCGGAGAGGGAATGCCTTGCCTATCCATCACAAGACTCGAGCAAATATGAGTGGGAGAAAGAGAAGAACGTATACCAATGTACCTTTGACCAAAGTTGAAGATGAATCAAGTTCACTCAAATGTGGACAATGAAATAGCACTATTGGTACCAATCCTTGTCGGTTCTCACACCTACACAAGTAAAGCTTATAGTGGAGCTTGGTGAGGATAGTGGCACAAAAATTTAATGCAAAATGTTAGCAAGAGTCAATAATGTTGAAAAAGATTCACAAATTCGCAAGTGAAACAAATGGACCAATAGCAAAGAATGGCACACGGAAACACACACACGGATAGATAAATGGGGTCGTGCAACCAAGGAATGAGCTCAAAATGTGGAATCCACCAAAACGCTCGTGTTGCACAACTCAAGAGAGACGCTAGCACGATTGCTCAATAGGCGGATACGACACTTGTGCACAACCTATAAGATGCAAAATGGATATTCTTTCTATCCCAAGTATGCTATGTATGTATGGTTCCCGGTGTTTCTCTCAAGCATGAGATCATATGATGTAGATTTGACAATCTTATGTGCAATGGGTATGATGCTATGGCACTTGCTCACGAGCTCTTTGCTCTCTTTTTGCTTAAAAGCTTTTTTTTCTATGGCCACTTTTGTACAATGCACAAACCAAGATAGCAATTGTGTATATGGGAACAAACTTGAGGCACAATGGATGATATGATACCAATATGATATGGTATGTATGCTATGGAAGGTATGGACCACTAATGTGCACAAGTAACGCTGCGGCAATACTCAAATGGCTAGTCTCGATAGGTAAGTGACGCAAAATGGGCTAGGGGTTAACAATGCAATTGCAAGGTGAATATACAATGGTGTCGTCGAGGTTACCGTCCTTTGCGATGATGAGTGGCGGTGTTCTTGGTGTAGATACCAAGATGATGGAGACTCGTCCCTAAGTAGCCGAAACACCTTAGGAAACGGAAAAACCGCAAACTCAAAATCTCAAATGACAAATGTCAAAATGGTGGTAGCAGAAAGCGGTGGTGGTATGCACTCGGCAATGCGGAAGTGGAATGATGGGCTATACACGTGTCGGAGTTGAAGTTGCCGTCCCTAAGTAGCCGAAACACCTTAGGAGACACAAGCCACAACTCAAACAAGCTCAAACAACAATTGGGTTAAGTTTGGGCGGCGGAAGTGTATGGTGGGCACATCTATGCGGAAGTGGTGGTGGTGGTTGATGAAGAAGCAATTGTCCCTAAGTAGCCTAAACACCTTAGGAGACTCAAATCACAACTCAAACAACCACATATGCAATGGGGAACAAAATGGGTTAGGTTGCGGAAGTCGGTGGTGGTAATGCGGATGATATGGTGGAGGGCCTAGGCAAACTTGCCAAATTTCAGAAAATTTGATGGAGTCAAATGATGTTGGTGGTATTTTTGTGGGATAGGGGATGTCAATAGCTTCAAAACGAGCTAAAGAACGTCAAAATCGGAGTTCGGATGAATTAGTTATGGACAAAACAAAAATCAGCCGAAGTCAGTTTCAGGGTAAACCGGATGATCCGGGAGGAGGTCCGGATGATCCGGGCTAGGTCCGGATGATCCGGGTTCGTCAGCGCCGGTTCTGTTTTCTGGGTGCGCGATTTATCCGGACGTCCGGGGGGGCGTCCAGCTGATCCGGGCTTGGTCCGGATGATCCGGGAGAAGGTCCGGATGATCCGGGAGAAGGTCCGGATGATCCGGCCAAGTCAACCCGCTCGGGATTTGCTCTCGGGGACGAATTTTTGGGCGGAAATGGATGATTTTTGGGGCAAAATTTGACGAGATTTCGTGGATGGAAGGTGGGGAAACTTGGGGAAATGCTAGATCCACTTGAAACCAAGCAAATCCATGGATCAAAATCAACAAAACTTCATCAAACCAACAAATCACAAAAAAATTTGGGGCTATTTTTGGTGGGGATTTTCGGATTTAGGACGAAATCAACAAAATCAAGCTAGAAAAAGAGGGGTAGGGGCTCCAAAAACGTGATCAACGTGGCTCATGATACCATATGATGTAGGGTGGAACCCTAATTCGCCGATCTTTCACGTTTGGAGGGATCCTACGGAGGAAACACGAAGAACACGCGAAGCACGAGGGAAACACGGGAAAACGAGAGAATCACTCAACCAACAAGGAATCGATCACACAAGTGCTAGATCAACATACACACATGAGATCCACAAGATACATAGTCAACTAGGGTAAGGATACAAAGGAACCGCTCATCTCCAAGAGGAGGCCTTGAATCCACGAGGGATCTTCCGTAAAGGGGTCTTGTATCCGAGAGGATCTTCTCCGAAGAGGCCGCGGTCTCTCACGAGGAGGAGATCCGATAGATGAGCGTAGCTCTATCTCTAACTTGAGCTAAATCAACGCTAACTGTCGTGGATTTGTCACGGCAGATGTCCTAGCGTAAGGACTTAGTCGTGGAGCCATCGCTACGGGCTTACTTGCAGGGGTTAAAGCGGACACAAAGACACAAGGGTTTATACTAGTTCGCCCCTTCGATGAAGGTAAAAGCCTCGCCTAGTTGTGATGGAATTGATGTAGTCTCGATGGCTAGGAGCAAACAAGCCGCCTAGGCTCGAGTTGTGGTTGTCTGTCTTTGAACCGCCGCCGGTCGCCCCTTATATACACGAGTGACGCCCATCGGTTTGCAGAGTCCCAACCGGTTCATATTCGTATCCCGGTTGGTATCTCTCTATTCCTAACTTACAATACAAGTCATACATCAGGCCGGTTTACGGCCACAAGTTCTAAACCAACCACAGGCCTTGGGCCTTTCCATGATTACACCACTAGCGAGCTAACCCGCCCAAGCTTGGCGGTTTATACCTAGTGGTAATATCCCCAACATTAGGCCCCAGATTGATTTGAATTGGTTCATGTCAATCCTTCACGTAACCTCGCATCTTGGACATCTTCTTTTGTTTAATAAACCGTCACGTCGTCATTGCTTCGATCATCAGTAAACCGCATGACATCGTTGCTTCGTCATCAGAAACCGCATGACGCTATCTTAAAGTTTATCCTTTATAACGCCTTCCTTAATGACAGTCCACGGATTCACGCGCTTGACCTAGCTTTATCGCTTTATAAATAGGACCGAAGGGTCATTCTTTTCCTCCTTCGCTTCCTCTTCTTCTTCTTCGCGCCGCGCTTTTGAGCTCCGCCGTCGCCATCAACTTCTGCTTCGACCTAGGCCGCTGCATCAACCTGTACGAACCAGAACACTGCGGCCTTTCTCTGCATCTCCTCCGTTTCCAGTAAGCTTCTTGCCCTTCTTCAGTCTGTTCCTTCATTTTAGATCTGTTTCTAGGGTTCGAGCTTCATGCCCTGTTCTTCGTGCGTTTTCATCTTTTTAGTCTTGAACCATGCTATGAATCCCATCCTGTACCAATGACGACTCCTGCGTATCCGCTGTACTTGCTTATCTTAAACTCATGGATCTTCTGCATATACATATACGCCTTATAATCCACTTCCGTTTCTTCTTTACTTCATGGCGCATTTCGCTTTTTACAAAACCCGCTTTGATCCGTAGTAAACATGAAATTGTGTGAAACCTGTTTCGTCCATGACTTCAATTACCTTGAAGCCAAGATTAGGCGGTTTAACTCACCATAGTAAAAAGTTGCTAAACCGGCATCGGTACACCATTAGTCCCCTTGTTGAACCGCCAGAATGTATCTGACATCATCTCATGACGAACTGATTTATGGGAACCACCTCCGGTTTATCATAACTTAGATCAATCACTCTGTAATAAGCACTTTCTTAAACCGGATCCTTCTCCTTGTAGATCTCATGATGGCCAAACAAGTGTATGAATGCAACTGGGTTCCTTCCCGCGTCTCCGAGACACAGTTGAAAGAGCTGGTATCGATCGGCGCTTTAGATGATCAAAATATAATCTATTGGAGGGTTCCTGGAGAGGAATGTCCTCCCACACCTCAGGAAGGAGAAGTTGTAGTTTTCATGATCACTGCCCGGGTTTCAAACCGCCGGGTCAAAATTTTACCGGACGTGATGGCCAATTTTCAGCTCCGTCCCCAAGACATCGCCCCAACTCCGTTACCAATCTTTGCCACTTTCAAGCATCGTCCAAGCATATCTACAAGAGGAACCTTCCGTTGAACTGTTCGAGATCTTTTCCACCTAAACCGTCGAACTGAATTCACCGACGGCCCTAATACGAAATTGGGCGGTATGGCTATCCGTAAGAGGAAGGAGATCACTTATCCCCATGTTAAACTCCATACTCACCCCAAAGAGTGGAATGCGACTTGGTTCTATTGCAAAGATACTTCTCTGAAGGTGAAAATCCTTTACCCGCTTCCGCCCGTAGCGGTTAAGCAATACTCATCCTTTTCCTCAAAGATCGATCGCCAAAGAGAGAAGCAAATATGCCCCACAACTATCCAAACTCCGCGCTTTCATGGCCAACGGTTTAATCGAGTCGATCTTGCACGCTGTTGGCTATCTTGGGGCATACCGCTTTGAGCCGGCGCTCGGTTTAATGTGCCAATATACCGCGGTGTCGACGACCCACTCCGACACACCAAATCGAACTCGCTCAAGATGAAGTTACGGATTCAAGAAGGAAAATGCTGAATGAACCAAGCATCTCGTGCTCAAACCGCTTGGCTCCTCATCGCACTATCAACGCACCACTGCGGTAAGTCTCGATCGTGTCATTATAAAACCCGTTGTTATTTTCATATATCCAACTCTCAATTATTTCGATCCAGGCGATAATCCGCTTTGGAGCAAAAACTCTCTCAAGACAAAGCGGATAAAGCTGGCGCGCCAATTCGCCCAAAACAAAAGTTGTCAAGAAATCCGCCCACAAGAGGAAGACTCTTCGCTTCGTTCGATCCGCCATTGATGATGATGTGGGTAATCCGAACTTGATTCTCTTGGCTTGTTTTTACACGCCTTATTGATGACGATGCTTGTCGATGACGAAGCCAACAATGCAGGATTTGCCGAGGTAACTATTCTCTCTTCGATTCAACAAATTTGCCTTCACTAAAATTTCGCGGCAAACCGAAAGTTAACTTTTCTCACCCCTTGCTTACTTGGATCCCAAACTTCTTATGAAGACACAGAACATGAGGCTCGTCGCACAACCCGCAGACAATGGACGGTAGTTACCTCTGCCGGTTTACCAAACAGCCCGCTCGAAAACGCCGCACCGAGGTTTCCAACCTTTTATTGCCTTAAATTCCAAAGCGGGTTTGTTCCACAACCTCTTAATCCGTCCGACTCCGATTATCGGGTCACCTCCCATTCATCCTCTGGCGAATCGTCCGCCACTCAGCTACCACCATTGAAGATAGCCGTCGGGTAAGTTCATACAGCCATATGCTTTTCGATTTCTTACAGAATGTATACGCCTTGCTCCTGAATCTTTGTTTCTTCGTAACCAAACCAAAACCCAGCAAGAAGGCTCGCTGGACAAAACAATTTGAAGAGGTTGCCGCTTGAGATCATGAGCGGCGCCAGATCTCAAAATGTTGCCTCTGAAGATATTCCAAATGACCCTCCGTTCAAGAAGATGTTATTCCCGAGGAGAGGCCCGTGAATGTGTCAATGTCTGCTGATCCGCCGCCAAGATTGTCCGGTCCGAAAAGCCTCACGATCCTCTCAAACAGCTGTGCCCACGATCCGTCGAATCGAAAGATGACGACGCTGTGATTATTGGAATAGGCCACTCAACCGGGAACGCTGCAACTCTAACCCGCATCTTGTGAAGGAGGATTCTTCAACTTTGAACAAAGGAAAGTGGGCTGCCGAGCTAGAAACATATGCCGCTTTAAGCGCCCAAGATCTTCATTCGATACCGAACCGCTTTACAATGAGCCGTGATTATGAAGCTGGCTTGGTGAAACTAATGAGAGACAAGTTTGAGGTAACACTCCTTTCCTTATTACCAAGATAATAGTCCTTGTAGCCCCCAAGGGCTGGTTTGCAATCTTTGATCAAACGGGACTTGATAAATTTCTTTGATAGATTTTGCAATCTTCCCTCATAGCCACCAGGCGGTTTAGCGATGCATACTTAAACCGTACTCCAAACATTTCGACAACACCGTAATAGAATCAAATAGCCATTAGCCCTTAAGTGCCGAGTTGAATACTCAGATTCAACTTGGGACTTTGCCATGTATTAGCAGAGAAAGATTGAAGGTACATTAGCCCCAAGTGGCAAGCATATAACCGTGTTGTATGGTTGAGACTTTAACTTGAATTGTTGGCTGATCATACTATCAATGTGCAAAGCGGAGGTGAAGATCAAGGATGATCGGATTGCCGATTTACAGCAGCTTTGTAAACGCAGCAGGCCGAGACGAAAAAAGCCAAGAAGGAGCTAACCGAGGCCTTGTCCGCCACGAACAGTGAAGGAAAACATGAAGAAGGAACAGTGGTCCGGGCCACCGAAAAGGCCAACTTGCTCAAACGGGCCGAGAATGCAAGCTGCCCTTAAACCGTGGTGGATGATCCGACAGCCGTGAAGCGGCAAGTGCATTCTATGACGGCAGCCATCTTCGTAAGTTCCACGTGAATAAGTGTAATATGCTTTTCCCGCTGCACCATTATTCCGGTTTAAAACTATTCTGCTTATCATATGCGAGCACACGTTGGGCACTTGGGAAATGACGTGCGGAAGAAATCAAGGCTGTCTACACTTTAGTGGAGCAGATTATATACCGAGCCCAGCTGCGTTATTACCACAATGTCACATAACAATCCAAATACCGTCCCGATCCAAGATACCTGAACCGCTATCCATCCTTCCTTCCCGGATTGAAGAGGTGAAATCTGCTGCCACGAACCGGAGCCATCAACGCCTTTGATCCGAGCCAAAGCACAGGTGCCGAATTTTGACCCGTGGAAGCAGCTCAAGGCTATCCCAAAGGTGAAGGAAGACGGCTCGATTTCATGAAGAGGACTTGCGGGCGATAAACCGTGCGGTACGCCCGCTGGCTTGTCAATTGGCCGAAGAAGCCGATTTGGAGCACTATCAAGCCCAATACAATGAGCAGAACAAGCGTGTGTCCGCCCCAACTTTTGAATCGGAGAACTTGATCCCTCCAATCCGTAAGCATACTTACGCACCTGACATTGAACCGTCGTCTTTGATTCACGAAGAGGCTGTTTTCCAAGCGCTAATGGGAATCGATCGACTCTCGTGGATTTCAAATGATGGGTAGAGATGAAGATGCTGAAGCGGCGGAGGATGAAGAATAGTCGTGAACCGGTAGCCGGGTTAGACAACTGTCGTGGGCTGTTTAGCCAAAAAACAATGATCTCATTTGGGCACTGCGTTGCCTTGTAATAGCCTTAGTCAAAACTTGCTGCCTGGAGATGCCTTCGTGCATCGATGAAACTTTTGTTTGATTCATACTCCCTGCAATCAAAAAATTGAACCTCGGCAGCGGTGATACCGCCAGCCGGTTTATGGCATCCAATATATTTGGTGTACCGAAAATCAATGAGTATGCGATACAAATACCTGCCAGATCTGGGCATAAAGTCGGCGAGCTAATCTTGAAGCGAGGCCTTTAAAAACCAATGACCGTCTGGGGAGACAATAACTCCCACATAGGCGTGCTGAAACAGCACAAGCCCCCGTGCTACTCCATAAAGATGAACTGGAAGAAGGTAAACCGGGCAGATAAAAAAAAACCTTCGGTGCAATACCAAACCGTGTCCTGTCAGTTTGTTACTGACAGCTAAACCGGATAAAAATATTCGTCGGGTTGAAAACGCAACAAAAATCGAGTACCAAATATGGCAACAAAGGCAATAACTCTTTGCAAAAGGAAAGCTTCATGGAGCTGGTCAGATGGCATTACCATGGTCAGACGCGACCAAGCCCCCCGAAGGCGTAGCGATGGTGCTAATCGGCCAGGTCCCCAAAAGACTCTTGGCGAGTACGCCGGCCAAGTGGCATGACATTGGTTCGGGTTCGACCAAGCCCCCAAGTGACGCTGGCCCTATTGGCCGACCAAGAGGCGTGACGGTTCAGACGTGACCGTGTCCCCAAATGATCTGGTGGCTTTCGCCTATCAAGAGGTGTTGCATTGGTTCGGACACGACCAAGCCCCAAGTGATAAATATAATCGCATGGGGTAAACCAAGGCCGCTTTAAAAAGTAAACACTCCATGTAACCACACATGATAAGGAAGACAGAGACCCGCTTTAGCCGAGGCCCTGATTTTTATTATATCAAAGATAATATATACATTGTTATGCTATGTACATAAACCGAGCCGATGACTCAAGTGTAGTAAGGTCAAGATGAGCTATATTCCACGGCCTATTGGTCTCCTCCTCCGATGTACGTGAGTCTTTACGCCTCGAATATCAACCAGATAGTAGGAACCGTTGTGTAGATTCTTCTCGACCACAAAGGGTCCTTCCCAAGGCGGGATAACTTGTGCATATCTGTGCGGTCTTGGATGAGACGGCACCAAATCTCCTTCCCGAAAGGCTCGGTCTTAACCCGCGGCTGTGATACCGACGAAGATCTTGCCGGTAAATCGCCGAACGAGCGGCTGCCATATCACGCCCTCATCCAATAGGTCCAAAGCGTCCCGTCGTGCCACCTCGTTGTCCGCTTCAACATAAGCCGCTACAGGCGAATCGTGCTCGATGTCACCGGGGAGAAGCGCCTCTGCTCCGTAAACCATGAAGAAAGGGTGTACCCGTGACCGGTTTAGCGAGTATTGATACTCCATAGTACCGATGGGAGCTCTTCAACCCAGCACCACGGTGTTCTCGTAATGGAACCGAAGTCGGGTTTGATGCCTCGCAAGATTTCTGATTAGCACGCTCGCCTGCCCATTGGGTGAAGGTGCGCCATCGATGATACGCTGCGGATATGCTCACGCTCACGTAATTCTTTCATAGCTCCTTGGACAGATTAGTGCCATTGTCAAGAATGATAATGTGTGAAAGCCAAACCGAAAATCACCTTTTGATGAATCGCACCGCCGTTGCCGCATCACACTTCTCGACGTGTTCCGCTTCAACCCACTTGGTGAACTTGTCAACCGCCACCAACAGTGGGTCTTCTTATCTTTGGATCGCTTAAAGGGCCCAACCATATCCAGCCCCTGTGTCGCGAACGGCCACGTTATTGGGATCATCCGCAATTCTGTGCGGTACATGAGCACGCTCGAGAATTTCGACATCCATCGCACCGCTTGACCAAGTCCTCCGCATCGGCATGAGCGCTTAACCAAGAAACCCATGACGGAATGCCTTCGCCACTGTGGACTTTGAACCGGCGTGATGCCCGCAATCCCTTCATGGATTTCTTTTAAAATTTCACAGCCCTCCTCGGGGAAACACAGCGTGAAACGCCTCAAACACCGCAATGATGCAACTCACCATTAATAATCGCTATAGATTTGGAGCGCGGATTATCATTCGCCGTAACCTCATCGTCGCAACTCTCCTCGAGTCATATACGCAAGGTAAGGAACCGCCCAATCCGGAATAGCATGTAACGCCGCCACCAACCGAGCCTCCGGATCAGAATTGCCAAATCCGCTTCACCGTGGAGCTGAATCGACGGGTTGTGCAAGACGCCCAGAAGACATTAGGTGGAACCGGTTTACGCTGAGAGCCCAAACGGCTTAAAGCGTCTGCCGCTTCGTTCTTCCGGCGATCCACATGATCCACTTGATAGCCCTTGAAGCAACCTGCAATATTATCCACTTCTCGACGATATGCGGCCATGAGGGGGTCCTTAGAATCCCAAGTGCCAGATACTTGCTGAGCCACCAGGTCCGAGTCACCAAAGCACTTAACCCGGGTTAAGTTCATCTCCTTAGCCATGCGGAGACCATGGAGCAAGGCTTCATACTCAGCTGCATTATTAGTACAAGGGAACATTAGACGGAGAACGTAACAAAACTTATCACCTCGTGGGGAAGTTAAAACGACTCCAGCCCGAGCCTTCCAATTGTCTCGATCTCACAAAATGAATAGTCCAAGATGTGTGATCCGGCTTCTCCTCTGGTGCTTGTAACTCTGTCCGACCATTAATGAAATCAACAAGGGCTTGTGACTTTATTTAGCAGGCGCGGTATATACTTTAGCCCATGTGGCCCAAGCTCGATGGCCCATTTTGCAATCCGCCATCGCCTCCGGTTTTGTATGATATCACCCAAAGGAGCTGAACTAACCAACGTAATAGGATGCCCTTGGAAATATTGTTTCAGCTTCCGCTGGCCATAAAAACACCATAGACTAGCTTCGCCAATGCGGATATCTCTGCTGGACTCAATAAGCACCTCATCGATATAATAAACCGCCGTTGAACCGATATTCCTTTCTGCCTCCTTGCGTTCTACCACAATGGCTACGCCATCGCCGAGCATTGGCTGCCACATATAACAACGGCGTTCCTTGTCAACCGGAGCCGCAAGAACAAAGCGGGTTGGCCAATTGCCGCTTTAAATCCTCAAAGGCTTTATCAAGAATGGACTCGCATAAAATTATCCGCCTTCCTCAAAGATTCGGTATAAGGGATGGCCTTCTCCCGAGGCGGCCGATAAACCGCTCAACGCAGCAATCCGCCCGCCAGACGTTGAACATCGTTGATACACTTCGTTTAGCCAAGGAAGTGATGGCTTTAATTTTCTCCGGATTAGCCTCGATTCCTCTGTTAGACACCAGGAACCCCAATAACTTGCCAGCCGGAACACCAAAAACGCACTTGGCCGGATTAAGAATCATCTTATAAATGCGCAAGTTGTCGAAGGTCTCCTTCAAATCTTCCACCAGTGTCTCCTTTTGTCTTGACTTCACCACAATGTCATCTACATAAGCATGCACATTGCGCCAATCACGTATGCAAGCAATTACGCACACACCTCGATAAGTAGCTCGGGCACTCTTGAGCCCAAAAGGCATAGATACATAGCAGAAGGCTCCAAAGGGAGTTATAAACGCCGTCTTCTCCTGGTCCTTAACCGCCATTTTGCTCTGATGATATCCAGAGTATGCGTCCAAAAAACTTAAATGCTCACATCCCGCCGTGGCATCAATAATCTGATCGATGCGGGAGAGCAAAGGATCTCTTAGGCAAGCCTTGTTGAGATCTGTAGTCCACACACATACGCCAGTGCCGTTTTCTTAAGGACCAGCACCGGATTAGCAAGCCACTCCGGATGAAACACCTCAATGATAAAGCCAGCCGCCAGAAGCCTGGCTACTTCTTCCCAATGGCCTTGCGCTTTTCTTCATTAAACCGGCGGAGAAACTGTTTCACCGGTTTATACTTAGGATCCACATTAAGTGTGTGCTCACGAGTTCTCTCGGTACACCCGCATGTCGATGGTTTCCATGCAAAGATGTCCCGTTCTCACGGATGAACTCGATGAGCGCGCCTTCCTATTTGGGATCCAGTTGGCACCGACAATGGAATCGCTTGGACGAATCGCCGCACAAAGTCAACAAGCTTGGTCTCACCGCCGATTTAAACTTCAGATCCGATTCATGCTCAGTAGTTGGCTTCTTCAAAGGGGTCATATCTGCGGATCAACATTGTCCTTATAAAATTTCAACTCCTCCGTGGCACAGATCGCCTCTGCATAAGCTGCATCTCCTTCCTCACATTCCAAAGCGACTCGGCGGCTTCCATGCACCGTTATCGCCTTTGTAACCCGCATTTTGAGCTGCAAGTAAATATAACAGGTCGTGCCATGAACTTAGCATAAGCTGGCCGTCCGAACAAGGCATGACATGGACTCCGGATTTTCACCACTTCAAAAGTTAGCTTTTCAGACCGGGAATCATGTTCATCTCCAAAAGCCACATCCAGGGCTATCTTACCAATGGGATAAGCAGATTTGCCTGGCACTACACCATGGAACACCGTATTGGACGGTCTGAGATCTTTATCCGTGAGACCCATGCGACGGAAAGTGTCATAATACAATATATAGATACTGCTTCCTCCATCCATAAGTACCTTAGTAAACTTATAGCCCCCAACCTGAGGATCTACCACCAAAGCCAGCTGACCCGGATTATCAACCCGGGGGGGATGGTCCTCTCTGCTCCATACGATAGGCTGCTCTGACCAGCGCAAATACCGTGGCAAAGCCGGTTCAACAAAGTTTACTGCCCGTTTGTGAAGCTTCCGATCCCGCTTGTCCGCATCGGGTTGTGAAAACATGATATCGCCCGCCATTCAACCGCTTCGTTGGCTCGATAGCCTAACTGCTGCTGCTGCCGCCGCCACCTTGATTACTCGATTATTGAGATTGCCTGGTTATGCCCTCAACTGAAGCTCCGTCTGACCCGCCCATGGAAACCGGATCTGAACCGCCACCGACCCTCGGTCATATCGAAAGCATCGAATTTTGAACTCCTGCATAATATAACAGTCTTTCCAAAGATGATTCGATGGGGATTCCTTTGTTCCATGCTTGGGACAAGGCTGATTCAACAAGTAATTCAAACGGTTTGCACTAGCATTCGACCCGACTCGCCTTGCCTCTCGCGCCAACCCTCATCCTGCGCATTAGTGTTGGCTACGAAATCTGGATTACCATCAGCCTTGCGCTTGCCCCGCTTCCATGACCCGCCGGTTTGAAATGTCGCTACTTGAGTTGCCGTTCTTCTTTCCTTCCTGCTTCATCATCATCTCGCTTCAGATCCTTGGTACCGCTCGAATCGGCATATTTTACCAAAGCGCCATGAGGGTTCCCATATCATTGCGTAACCGCTTCATACGCCCCAATTAAATTTCAAGGGCTCAAACCGCGCTTGCTTTCCAATGTTATGATCGCCGAGTCAAGATTGATCCGGTCCAAGAGTGCAAAATCTCGATACACGGCGCACCCAACGGGTTGTTGACTCCTTCTTCCCGAACGCAAGCCGCCAGGTCTACTATGGATTTGGGCTGCTTACATGTGTCCTTGAAATTTGGATAAACCGGCCCGTGAATCGACCCCATGAACTCGATAGAATTGGGCGGCAAGCTTTTCAACCAAGTGCTAGCTGTGCCTCCATCATCATAGTGAAGTACTTTGCACACGCCGCTTCATCAACATCTAGCATCTCCATGGCCATCTCATAACTCTCAACCCACGCCTGAGGATAGATCTGCGGTGTAATTCGGCACCTTGCGCGGGCCTTTAAAATCCTTAGGTAGACGCACATTGCGTAAAGCGGGATTAAACAGGCACTCCCAAAGCGGATGTGACTCTGGTCCGGCGAAGGTGGTAGGGCTAACTGTGTGTGTTGATTCGCATCATCTGCGCCGCTAACTCAGCCTCTCTGCGTGCGGGCCCGATCCACCACCTCCGAGCATCACGAACGCCACCTATCTGGTGATTGCCTCGGGCGCTTCACGGTCCCGCGTTACTTGATAGGGCCGGTTCATCCATGCGCTGTTGTAGCTCCGCTTGGGCGGGCGAGAGTGAATCCGATCGCGTCAGTATGAATACGCTTCGCCGGATCGGTGCAGTCCGAGAAGCTCCTTAACCCGGCGTGTCTCAACCGCTATGGGAATCTCCTTCAATCGATCGCCTCAATCGTGCGGCAAAGCCGCAACAAGGTTGTCCATAGGGTTAGAGTAATGGCCCGGGGCGTCTGTGACGCGGAGGAATCACCGTGTTCTGCTGCGGGGGCTCCATCAGCGCGATTGGACCGTCGCTCCCGCTCCCGGTGCCTCAATCCGGTTTACCTCCTGTCTTTGGGCGGGTTATCGGGTCCGCCCGTGTCTGAAAGAGGTTTCTAGAGTCAAATCCAGATGGCAGGCGCGATCTGTACTTCCGCCTTTAACACCTCCCCGTGACGCGCTCCGTCAAGCATGAGTTTGTAAGCCTGTGCATCCAAAGCGGCCCGCTCCGCAGCCATACGCTCCTTCTCTGCCGCTAGACCCGCTTTAGCTTGCGTGATCTGCTCCTTCACCTTCGCAATTTTCTGCGTTAT
Source organism: Aegilops speltoides (assembly GCA_021437245.1). Classification (NCBI taxonomy): domain Eukaryota; kingdom Viridiplantae; phylum Streptophyta; class Magnoliopsida; order Poales; family Poaceae; genus Aegilops; species Aegilops speltoides. Next base: position 207,032,441 of record CM038141.1, read on the forward strand.
GAGCCTCCTGATCTGCTGGATTGTCCTCCGCCATGAGCGTTGCTAGTGCATCAAACAGATCTGACAGAACTTGAACCGGCGGTCGCACCGGGCCTCCTCCCTTTGCCGCCGCTGAACCGGAAAGCATTGCTGCTGCGGTTGAAGAGAGGTTTGCTTGCTATGCATCGCCATGAACACTCCAACCCGGTTTAGCTGGCTTGGGGGTCCGGAATCTCGCCACCGTCGGAACAGCCCCGATCATATCATCCTGCAATCGTACAATGACTCGGTCTCTCCGCTGAAGATTCATCGCCGAGTAAACGACGGTCTCGCTACGATGCTTTCAACCGCGTCGACTCTCCATGGGTGACTCTAACGAAGACATGCTTCACGGCCGGTTTAGCCCGGGCTGGTCGCTACGCCGAGCCGTCTCGATGAGGTCGGTGCAGATGTCCGGCTCAGCCCGAGCCCTCCGATCCTGCCGATGAAAACGTATATGCCGCCAAGGGACCCGGTATCCATACTCGATTGAATCGGCCTCGACCCCATCCAAAGATCGCCGATGTAGATCCGCCGCGACGACTCTTGGTCATCCGCCCACGACGTAGCCTTCGAGTCCTTTGAGCTTGCCCTCCAAGATCGTCAAACCATCGTGCGATAGCCCCACGGTGGCGCCAACCGTCGTGGATTTATCACGGCGGATGTCCTAGCGTAAGGACTTAGTCGTGGAGCCATCGCTCTGAGCTTACTTGCGGGGGTTAAAGCGACACAAAGACACAAGGGTTTATACTAGTTCGCCCCTTCGATGAAGGTAAAAGCCTACGCCTAGTTGTGATGGAATTGATGTAGTCTCGATGGCTAGGAGCAAACAAGCTTCGCTTAGGCTCGAGTTGTGGTTGTCGTCTTTGAACCGCCGCGGGTCGCCCCTTATATACACGAGTGACGCCTGTCGGTTTGCGAGTCCCAACCGTTCATATTCGTATCCCGGTTGGTATCTCTCTATTCCTAACTTACAATACAAGTCATACATCAGGCCGGTTTACGGCCACAAGTTCTAAACCAACTACAGGCCTTGGGCCTTTCCATGATTACACCACTAGCAGAGCTAACCCGGCCCAAGCTTGGCCGGTTTATACCTAGTGGTAATATCCCCAACACTAACCCTCAAAGTGGGGAGGAGGAGGTCTATTTATAGTGCTAAGCCACGAAGGGGTAAGTGAGGGGCGAAGGGGTACACAGGCCTCGGCCCAAGTCGTGCACACAGGCGGGGTCCGGATGATCCGGATGGCGGCCCGGATGATCCGGGTGTCGGTGGACAGGATGATCCGGGCGACCGTTCGGATGATCCGGCTTCGTCGAGGGGCTTCTGTAGTCTTCGGCGTCGATGCCCGGATGATCCGGGGGAGGGTCCGGATGATCCGGCTGGACCCGGATGATCCGGCTGGGTGTCCGGATGATCCGGGCAACTCCAGTCTTCTTCTTCTCCTTTCTTCCATCTTCTCTTCCATGCTTGGCCTTGGTCCTTGGATCCTCCTTGGTCATCTTGGTTGTACTTGAGTGCATACAAGGTCCACGCATGAGGTAGTAGCCATGTCTCATATGCGGAAAGCGACGGTTCGAAGAGGAGTGAATTCACCTTGTGTCCGATGGCGCATAGTCGAGGTCTCATCTTATGTATCCTTGGGGCTCGGAGAGTAGTCGGAGTGTACATGGGGATGAACATGGGATGCTCCGCATCAATGCCCCATTAAAATCAACCCCATTTGCACTGATGGCATAGATGACAAGATGATGGTCATTGGCTTTTGCTTCTCTTGTGATGATATTGCCATGCTTCCTTTACATGATTTGCGCAATTCATCTACTATGTCATGCCATGATCACATTGTTCCTAATATGCATTGTTTGGATGTTGTCAATATTATCCATGTGATGTTTCTACTCTTGCTCATGAGGAGACACCCATAGTTTCCTCATACATATTAGGAGATCTTGATGCATTCCATACTTTGCATGATTCCCACGATTGCGTGCACCTTATGCATTCCATGAATAACAATGCTCTAGATATTTCTCATGATGCATTACACAATTTGAGTCTCCATTATGCTATACATAATAACAAACCTCTCATGATGGATGACATGTTTCTATATCACGCATCTCATTTATTTGAGCATTGGCTATTTAGTGCTAACCGACACATGCACGTGCGCGTCATGATGGATGATGTGTACATATACCACGCACACACAATTTTTTTCCGTTGTCTTTGTTTTGTTTAGGTACTCACATATACTCATCAACCTCTCAATCCCAAGAGTTGACGAAACGAGCTCTTGAGAGCAACGATGCTTTGGGATCCTGTGGACTATCCTTACCACCTTTCCCTTCGCGCAAGGACTACGCTCATCTCTTCTACTTGGCTCTCACACGGCTATGGGCTATTTACCACCTGTCACCTTATGCCCATAGTATCGTGTTCACTTTGCATGTTATGCCTGTTTACATGATTTTGCCATGCAATTGTGGCCCTTGCTTGCATCTACCCATGATTCACCATTATGCTACTTCTATGTGTATTTGCATGCTTGGTGGAGATCCTTGTTGCTATTGCCATGTTTATCATGTGCCCCATGCTATTGATGATTGTTGTGTTGGGAGATTCATGATGTGCCATTGCTATTTACATATGGTCTCTCGTCAATACATTCATGCTATTCTACTCATATCTTGCTTTGATGCTTGTGCTATGACATGTGAATTATTCATGCCCACTATTTGCACACATGACATGCTTGCTTTGATTCCTTCTAGTATGTTGCATCTTCGCACTACTAGCTTGTTTGACTTGATCGCTATGATTGCTTGCTATGTCGCATCACCCATGTTCCACTATTACTTGCTTTCTTGGGTTGATGAAATATATGCTCATGCCTCTCACTTGATATATCTTGATCATTGTCTCTTGTGTCCATAAGTTGCCTCTTTCATATCCCCTTGTATTGAGTGCAACCATACTATACTTATTGATCCTAGAGACTTTGACAACTTACTTGTGATGCATACTTGTTTACTTGAGCCTATTGTACTTGGTTGTTCTTGCATCATATGCCTCCATACTATGAAATGATCCCTTGTACTTTCTTATGATGAGCATGATGCATACACTTGTTGGGTATCTTACCACTCGAATGATAGGTTTTGCATTTCCGCTAACCTCATTTGTTTTTCCGAGTGTTTGTCATGTTCTTTCATTTTGGAGGATTCACAAGGCGGTGCAATTATGCGACACCTTGGCCATCGGAAGGCATACATGATGTGCAACTCCAACATCTTCGAGAACATTCTTGAGGTGAACTCCTTCTCTTTGAGCTATCCTCAAATACGCATATTGGATGGGTCATTCCTTCATTTTTGTTTCCTTCTTGTTGTCTACATGATAAATCTCACGGACGGAGGAGCGACATTGGAGGATCATCCGGGAGGAGGTCTAGCTCATCCGGGCTATGTCCGGATGATCCGGGAGTACATCCGGATGATCCGGGTTCGTCAGCTCCGGTTCAGGAATTCGGGCGCGTGGGTTATCCGGACATCCGGGAGAGGGTCCAGCTGATCCGGGAGGTGTCCGGATGATCCGGGAGAAGGTCCGGATGATCCGGGCAGGTCCAACTGCTCGGTATTTCCTCTTGGGGATGAATTTTTGGGCGGAAATGGATGATTTTTGGGGCAAAATTTGATGGATTTCGTGGATGGAAGGTGGGGAACCTTGGGGAGATGCTAGATCCACTTGAAACCAAGCAAATCCACGGATCAAAATCAACAAAACATCATCAAACCAACAAATCACAAAAAAAATTGGGGGCTATTTTTGGTGGGGATTTTTGGATTTAGGACGAAATCAACAAAATCAAGCTAGAAAACACGGGGTAGGGGCTCCAAAAACGTGATCAACGTGGCTCATGATACCGAGATGATGTAGGGCGGAACCCTAGGGGCCGATCTTTCACGTTTGGAGAGGATCCTACGGGGAAAACACGAAGAACACGCGGAAGCACAAAGGGGAAACACGGGGAAAACAAGGGGAATCACGAAACCGACAAGGAATCAATAACACAAGTGCTAGATCACCGAACACATAAGGTAACACAAGATTCAAAATCAACAAAGGAAAGATACACGAGTAGCCATTCTTCTCCGAGAGGAGGTCTTGATGGTCTTCCCTAGAAGGGGTCTTGAATCCGCTTGGGGGATCTTCTCCGAAGAGGTCGTGAGCTCCGAGGAGAAGTAACCAAGTGGATGAGCAAGGCTCTCACACAAAATATGAGCCAAACCAATGCTAACCCTCAAAATGGGGAGGACGAGGTCTATTTATAGTGCTAAGCCACGAAGAGGTAAGTGAGGGGCGAAGGGGTACACGGGCCTCGGAGTCTCGGATGATCCGGCTTTGGTAGAAGCCTACCGGTGTCTTCGACGCAGTTACCTGGACAATCCGGGGGAGGGTCCGGATGATCCGGCTTGGCCCGGATGATCCGGACGACGGTCTGGATGTCCGGCCTGCCTCCAGTAGCTGCTCCGTCTTCTTCTTCCTTCTCCTCTTCCATGCTTGGCCTTGGTCCTTGGATTCTCCATGATCATCTCGGTTGTACCTGAGTATATGCAAGGTCCATGCATGAGGTAGTAGCCATGTCTCACATGCGGAAGTGACAGTTCGAAGAGAAGTGAATTCACCTTGTGTCCAATGGCGTATGTTCGAGGTCTCGTCATATGTCCTTTTGGGGCTTGGAGAGTAGTCGGAGTGTACATGGGGATGAACGTGGGATGCTCCGCATCAGTAATCCTCTGGTTATGAGCATGTTAACATAACTCTTGTGGCTCAACGCATGTGCTACGACATTGGCCTTTCGTGGTTGATAATGCAATCTCGTATCATAATCTTTTATGAGATCCAACCATCTCCTTTGCCTGAGTTTCAGCTCCTTCTGCATGAAGACGTACTTCAAACTCTTGTGATCCGTGTAAACATCAAATCATGTCTTGAGGGCATGCACCATGGCTGCTAACTCCAAATCATGCATAGCATATTGAACTCACGAGGTCGAAGCTATCATGAGGCATATGAAATAACTCTTCCTTCCTGCATAAGCACACCTCCCTAGCTTTCCCTTGACTCCAAAACATTTAACCCCTCAAAGTGGGGACACATGAAGATATGCTCTGTCTCCGACTTCATAGGCTACTTCCTTGCGTTTAGTATCTGCATAACTCTTCCGCCTGGACTGGGCTACCTTGAGTCTGTCTTGAATCAACTTAACCTTCTCTGCAGACTCTAATTAAGTTTGGTCCAAACAACTGCCGATCTCCAACTTCATCCCATGATAACGGTGTCCTGCACCTCCTTCCGTACAAGGCTTCGAAAGGGGCCATCTTCAAACCGGCTTGATAACTGTTGTTATAGGAGAACTCTGCATATGGCAAATTGTCATCCCAACTAGATCCATAATCTAGGGCACAAGCTCTCAACATGTCCTCCAGAATCTGATTGACTCTCTCGGTCTGTCCATCTGCCTGTGGATGAAAGGCTGTACTGAACTCTAGCCTGGTACCCAAAGTTTCATGCAACTGATTCCAAAACATTGAAGTAAACTGTGTACTTCTATCTGATACAATGGTCCTCGGAACTCCATGTAGACATACGATCCAGGTCATGTATATCTTCGCCAACTTAGCACTCATATAAGTTGTCTTCACCGGGATGAAACGGGCTACTTTCGTCAAGCGATCAACTACAACCCAGATAGAGTCATAGCCTGAACGAGTCCTGGGTAATCCAGTGATAAAATCCAGGCTAAGTTTATCCCACTTCCATTCGGGTATCGGCAATGGCTGTAGCAATCCCGCTGGTTTCTGATGCTCTGCCTTAACTCTCTGACATACATCACATACTGCTACATACTCGGCAATATCCTTCTTCATTCCTGTGCACCAGAAACTTTCCTTCAAATCCAGATACATCTTAGTGTTGCATGGGTGAATCGAGTAAGGTGAATCATGAGCCTCCTGAAGAATCAACTTCCTGATCTCAGGGTCATTAGGCACATAAATACGATCCTCAAACCATAAGGTGTCGTGCTCATCCTCACGAAATCCTTTAGCCTTTCCATTACTCATCCTTTCCTTTATCTAGGCAGTCTCCTTGTCCGTCTTCTGGGCTCCTCTGATCTTACCCAACAAAGTGGACTGAATTTCCAATGCTGCAACATAACGTCTCGGAACTGTCTCCAAGCATAGCTCTCGAAGGTCGTCTGCTAACTCCTTAGGTAATCCTCCGGTTATGAGCATGTTAACATAACTCTTGCGGCTCAACGCATGTGCTACGACATTGGCCTTTCCTGGAAGATAATGAAATCTCATATCATAATCTTTTATGAGCTCCAACCATCTCCTTTGCCTGAGGTTCAGTTCCTTCTGCGTGAAGACGTACTTCAAACTCTTGTGATCCGTGTAAACATCACAACGGTTACCGATGAGAAAATAACTCCATGTCTTGAGCGCATGCACCACGGCTGCTAACTCCAAATCATGCATAGCATATTGAACTCACGAGGTCGAAGCTATCGTGAGGCATACAAAATAACTCTTCCTTCCTGCATAAGCACACCTCCAAGTCCTCGACGTGAAGCGTCACAATACACTTGGAAATCCTTGCATTGGTCTGGGAGAATCAGAACTGGGGTTGTATCCAAACGTTTCTTCAACTCCTAAAAACTGGCCTCACAATCCTCAGTCGATTTAAACTTGGTGTCCTTCTTCAATAACTCTATCATGGGCTTCGCAATCTTGGAAAAATTCTCAACAAATCTCCGGTAATAACCTACGAGTCCAAGAAAAATTCTAATCTCTCCCACTGAGGTGGGTGCCATCCATTTAGTGACAGAAGCAACCTTGGTAGGGTCAACTGCTATTCCTTCTCCAGATATAACATGTTCAAGAAATCCAATTTCCTTTACCCAAAACTCACATTTGCTGAACTTGGCATACAACTAATGTTCCCTGAGCTTCTCGAGAACTAAACGCAAATGTTCCTTATGATCCTCTTCATTATTCGAGTAGACCAAAATATCATCAATGAACACAATGACTAACTTATCCAAAAACTCCTTTAACACCTTGTTCATCATACTCATGAAATAGGCAAGGACGTTAGTCAAACCAAATGACACAACTGTATACTAATATAGCCCATACCTTGTAGTAAAAGTTGTCTTAGGTATATCTTGCTCTCGGATATTCAACTGGTGATAACCTGATCGAAGATCGATCTTGGAGAAAACTTTAGCTGCTTGCAACTGGTCAAACAAATCATTGATCATCGGCAAAGGGTATTTGTTCTTGATCGTCACCTCATTCAGCGCACGATAATCAACAACCATCCTCAAAGATCCATCCTTCTTCTCAACTAGAAGCACTGGGGCTCCCCAAGGTGATGAGCTTGGTCGAATATAACCTTTCTCCAGTAACTCCTTATCTATCTCTTAATTTCCTCCAGATCCTTTGCGGGCATCTGATACGGTCTCTTGGATATTGGTCTGGTGCCTGGCAATAACTCAATCAAAAACTCAATATATCGATCTGGTTGCATGCTTGGTAACTAATACATCGGGATAATCATTCACCACTGGTACTTCCTCCTGAACAACTCCTGATAAGGAATTCACCTGAGTCCTCCTCGGCTCATGCCTAGACACATACTTGATCCTCTTTCCTTCCGGGGTGGTCAGAAGAATTGATTTACTGGCGCAATCGATGTTTCCCTCGAACTTGGATAGCCAATCCATGCCTAGTATCACATCCAATCCTTGTGACTCCAGGACAATCATGTCCGTGGGGAAAACATGTCTACCTATGGTTATTGGCAACTGATAGCATCCCCTACTAGCCATATACTCCGTTCCTGGGGAACTTACTAACATATGTGACTTAAGGGCTACTATTGGCAACTTATACTTATCCACAACCTTGATATGAATGAATGAGATGCACAAGTATCAAAAAGAACAAGTGCTGTAAATGCATTAATCAAAAACTTACCGACAACTGCGTCGGGTTGATGCTCAATCTCCTCCACACTGACGTGGTTCACCCGACCTTTGATGAAGGGGTTGGGTTTCTTTGCAGAACCTCCATTGCCATTTCCATTCTTAGCTTCAGGACATTTAGTGGCATAATGTCCGGTCTTCCCGCACTTGAAACAAGTAATGTGGCTCAGATCCCTCTTGGCTGGTGTTGCGGGGTGGGAACGGTTCAGACTATTGCTTCCTCCATTCCCGTTGCCATTCTTGGGGCCACTGTGGTTGTACGAACTTCCTCCATTGTGCCTACGTCCTCCCGAGTAGGGGGAATAGTGGGGCTTCTGCTGAGCTCGAGAAGTGTACCTCCCCTATCCATACTTCCTCTTGTGATTGTTAATCTGTTGCTGCTTGCCTTCTATCATGAGGGCCCTGTCTACCAACTCCTGGTAGTTGTTGAATGTTGCCACCATCAACTACATACTTCTCATCATTGAGTCCCTCAAGAAACTTCTCCTACTTCGCGGCATCTGTGGCCACATCATCTGGGGCATAACGGGCTAACTTACTAAACTCATCCACATACTGTCCCACTATACGACCTCGTTGGCGCAAGTTGCAAAACTCGCGCTTCCTCATGCTCATAGCTCCTGCTGAAACATGGGCGGTGCGGAAAGCCTGCTGGAACTGATCCCATGTAACTGTATCAATGGGTAAGTAGTGGTGAAGTTCTCCCACCAAGATGTTGTGGGTCCATCAAGCTGATGTGCGGCAAAGCACACTCTCTCCGCATCTGTGCATCCTGCAGTGGTCAGCTCTCTTCCAATCTTGCGGAGCCAATCATCTGCAACAATCGGCTCGGTACTGCTAGAGAACACCAGCGGATTCAACCTCGGAAAACGGTCTAGGTTGTCAACAGGGGGTGATGGCGGTGGGTTGTTGTTGTTGTTGCCTTGGTTCTGGTTCTGAACTAGCATCTACATCAGGGCATTCTGCTGCTGGATCAACTGAGTGAGCTCTAGTGGGAACACGGATGAATTATCACGTCTCGGAGGCATCTGATGGGTCAGAAGGGGTGTGAAAACAGAATAGAATAAGGTATAAGAGAGATTCACTACCCATATGCTCATGAGACAAACACAATTAATTCACTTCATTCAATATCACACAAGGTTCACACAAACGATCTAAACTATGAGTACAAACTCAATCGATGCTAACTACTTGGAAGAATGCTACTAGTAACATGGTGGTTGTCTAGAAATTTTGATCAGAGAAAGACTCCATGATATCTGCTCCAGCTTCGTCAACGTAGTCGTCATCACTGTCATCATTTGCATCACCGTCCGTGTCGATATCGTCCAAGATGATGTAGTCCTCCGAATGGATCTCCTTTGCTGGTTCTCGCTTATGGTTCTCCACGGGTAGTCCTAACTTCCTCCTCAAATCTTCATGCTTCTCCAGTAGTACGGAAATTTCTTCTTCATATCCATCGCGTGTAAACTTGAGTTCCTCTTCTAGCTCGATATTCTTCTTCATCAGCTTCTTGATCTTCTTCATGTTGAAACATAGTTGATTCTCTTGTCGGCGAATGTGATCACCCATCTCCTGAATGTAAGCTGCAATTGATCCATCCTTCCTGGTACGAATCATCTCCCATTCTTTGTCTCGGCGTACACATATTCGATAAATGGTGTTTTCCAGCTCCTTTTGATACACCTCACATATGCGTCCAAAAGTGATGTGGCCTGCCATGCTCTTTCCCAAACTCCAGCTTGGTGCGTCCAGGTAGAAATCTATAGGCTCCGTCGTTGGCGCAAATGTTCTCCCAGGTACCCAGACTTTGCTCTTCCAAATAAAGTCCCAGTGAAGCTTGGTAGTCCGATGTTCAAGTACTTAGTGACTTCCTTCAAGTGTCGTCCGAAAGGGGAGTTGTCATCCGGCTGAGTGAACTTGTTCCTGGGGTCCGCCATCTATAGAGTAGAATTAGAAATGAGTAGAGAAGAGAAATCATGTGGCTTATTCCTTGTGGTCGCATCCTATAGTCAGCGTGTGCTCTGATACCATCTTGTAGCGACGATGATCCCAATGGACCGAAGTCTCTGTGCTTAAGTATCATCCCTGGATCGGTAATGCTGACACACACAGTACTCGAGGAATTATAACAGAGTTCAATCACACACTTATTACATCGAGTCCTGATAAAGAGTATGATTACACAAAAATAATATGGTTGAAGGCCATCTAAACTAAATAACTGCAGAAGCTTTGAAGGTAAATGAGTCCATCAAATCCAACGGCATAACTGAGTGCATGACAATGACCTGTCGCACCTTATTCGTCGTCTGAGAAGTCAGCAACATGAGATGTTGCAGCCGTGTAGGTCAACACATTGAATATGCTGGCAGAGTTACACTGTAAAACAATGAATGCAAGAACTATATCTAAATGCAATATTTGGCTGGTGAAGGCTCTAAGTTCCTTATTTTTCATAAAGCTAGTTTTTCCCTACAATAAAGGAATACATTTATTTAAACTGCTCCCAAGATGTTCCAATATTTTAGAAGGTTCCTCCAACTCCAATGCCAATTAAACAAGTATCATCATTAAACCCAATTCAATTAATTAAAGAGTGATGAGGTCAACAATAATATCCAATTCCAAATACTCAAGATGTCCATAACCGGGGACACGGCTAACCATGATTAGTTTATACACTCTGTAGAGGTTGCGCAATTTTCCCCACAAGACTCGGCCGTATCCATGATCGGAAGATCGAGAGATAGTCTTTCTGAAGCATTAACTCTCTACTCCGGGCAGACCGGTACACCGACTTTCCCATACATCTGCTAGTCCACCTCTTCGAGAGCCCACACAACTTACTCAACTATGCCACAGCCCATAATGGCTTGTGCCTGCACATGGAACTTTCTAGGCATGAAATATCATATGATCCCTTTGAGCCTGGGTGGCGAACCGAGGAAAAATCACACGGGTACTCCGGGATTTCCCTAATGGACAAACACCGGATTCTCCAGGTACCCCAACCAATCCACCCAGATGTGTATTAAAGTTGCCACCTTAATGTTATCCAAGATTAATAACTCTCATAACTTCCATGTGAATCACGATCCAATCCCTGTCTACGAGCATGGCTAAGCAATAATAAAGCATAACGTATATTCCCGGGGTGATCAAAAAGGTATTAGGTTCCTACCTCAGGTACTACAACCAAACCACATGTTCCCAATCCTACTCTTGCAAATATTTGAGGGGCATAAATAATGCATAGTAAAAACTGGGTATAGAAAAGTATGATCAAAGTGTAACTTGCCTTGCTGACGGTCTGCAAACTCTAGAAATTCGTAGTAACAAGCTTCGCAATCCGAGTAATCTAGCGTAAACAAACAGTAGCATACATAAGCAATCACTCAAACGAAACAGAGAGAAATCGAGAAAAGATCCAAATCAAACTCGAAACAAGCAAACGTCTAAACTAAATAGAAAAAAAGCTGAACGCCATTATTTTCATGTGGATTAGATCTTAACAGTAGGTAAAAGTGATTAGCTACGATTAGCAAAAGGAAACAACTCAAACGGAGTTACAAAACACAAGATACAAACGAAACAAGATCGTTTACTAATCTGGACTAAACTCAAATTTTAAATTGTGAAAATCATGTTCAAGTTGGTTAACTGGAAACAAGAGATCATTACGAAGATTTAGGCGTCGGTTTCATCTAATTTGGACAAACGAGCAAAAAGTTACGCTAGTTTTAAGATGAGGGACTAAATTGCGAGAAAACTATTCACGGATAGGTACTTGGGCGAAAATAAAACTAAAAGAAAAATCTACGTAACGAACGTTCGCTAACAGAACTAAACAACGAAAACGTTCGTTAAAACGATCTAACCAATGAACGTTTACTAATTAAACTAAAACAAAAACTAAAAACCGATCTAAACCTAAACCGAAAATAAACTAGAAAGAAAATCGAGAAAACGAATGGTTTTATGCCGTTGGACCGGAAAAGACTGGCGGCGGATTTCGGCAGGCGGCGGCGAGATCCGACGGCTCCGGTGACAGGCATCGGCGGCGAGGCGACGACTAGGCGGGGCGGCGACACGGCGGCGGTCTGGGCGGCGCACGCAGCGCAATAGCAAAGCAGCAATGGCGCGGCTGGCCCGGGCGCGGGCGACGTCTTGGCGGTGGCGGTCTTTGGGCGGCGGTATGACGAGGAGGCGAGGGGGGGTCGGGTCCTGGCCCTTATAAAGGGGTTCCCAGCTCCTCTGACTTGGAGGAGGGGTCGGCAAGTCGGGGCGGCTCCGGACTCCAGCGAGTCCGATTCCCGCATGGCGGGAAAGGCGGAGGCGGCTTGGCTGGGCCTTCGGCCTAGTTCAGTCTAAAAGCGTTTTTCTAAATAATTTCGCCGCGAAAAAATCCTAATAAAATATAAAAAAATTCTAAAAATTCCAGAAATAATTTTCACCGTCCAAACCTAATATTTAGGACAAGATGAACATTTTTTTGGAATAATATGCAAATTTCAAAAATGCATGTTTATCTCTAATTCAAATAAAATACAAATAAAATAATAATTTGAGTTTAGAATTTCTTCTCCAACACTCTTCTGTTGAAGAAGTCATTTTATCTTCTCTCATTTATTTTTATTTTTGGAAATAATTAGAGAGAAAATATTAAAATCAAATTGATCGTCTTTTCAAATTTGAAATAAATTCAAATATGAAAATGTTGTGAAACCTCCAACTCTCTCCTTGGGTCCTTGAGTTGCTTAAGGTTTCTAGGATCATAAAAAAATGCAAATAAAATATGATATGCATATGATGATCTATGTATAAGATCCAAATTGAAAATTGGGATGTTACAATTTGGGGGCAGAAATTGATCATTTTGGGGTCAAAATTGCTGAGATTTTGTGGATGGAAAGGGTGAGAAAGATGGGGGAAAGCTAGATCCACTCGAAACCAAGCAAATCTAGGGATCAAAATCAACAAAACTTCATCATAACAACAAATCACAAAAAAAATTTGGGGCTATTTTTGGTGGGGATTTTCGAAATTGGGGAAGAACACAACAAAATTAGGCTAGAAAATGGTTGGTAGGGGCTCCAAATTCGTGATAAACCATGGCTCATAATACCAAGATGATGTAGGGTAGAACCCTAGATGCCCGATCGTTCACAATTGGAGCGGATCCCACGAAGAACATGAAGAACACGAGGGGAAAACACGAGGGGAAACACGAGATGAATCAGTCAGACAAACAAGATTCGATTACACATGTGCTAGATCCTGGAAACACATAGAGATACATGATCCACGATCAATAAAGGACGATACAAGTAACAAGTTCTTCTCCATGAGGAGGCCTTGAGGGGGATCTTCCCGTGAGGGGTCTTGAATCCACTTGGGGGATCTTCTGCGAAGAGGTCGTGAACTCCAATGGAGAAGGGTATCAAGTGGACGAGCAACGCTCTATATCTCAAATGAGCTAATCCTTTTCTAACCCTAGAAAAGGGGAGGAGGAGGTATTTTTATAGTGCTTAGCCACTAAGGGGTAAGTGGGAGAGGGTACATGGGCCTCTGGCCCGCAGATGCGTAGGGGCGCCGGATGTCCGGCGGCTCGCAAGGAGCCGGATGTCCGAGCCTCTGGCCGGATGTCCGGGCTAGACTTGCCTGTTACTGTGCTCTCTAGATAGGCAGGACCGGATTTTCGGGTGAAGAGGCTGGTTGTCCAAGGCTTTGGGAGGAGCCGGATGTTCGGGGCATGGGGCCGGACGTCTGGGTTGTCGGGGTTGCTTTCGAAGCTCTCTGAGTAGGTGTAACCGGATGTCCGGGACTTGGCCAGATGTCCGGCCGCTGTAGTAGCTGGCCCTTCTTCCTTCTTCCATCTTCGCTTCCGCGCATTCTTGGACTTGGTCCTTGGGTTCTCCATGTTCTCCTCGGGTGTACCTGAGTATGCACAAGGTCCGTGGTTGAAGTAGAATCCATGTCTTACATGCGGAAACGGAAGATTCGGAAAGGAGCGAGTTCACCTTATGTCCAATGGCGTATGCTCGAGGTCTCATCATGTGGGCTTGGGTAGTAGTCGTAGTGTACATGGGGGTGATTATAGGATGCTCCGCATTAGAGTGACTTCACCACTAGCTCCATATATGACGAGTTTCTGCAATTCCCATGTAAGGAGAGCCACCACCACCATCACTTGGGTGATTTGAGTGACTCCACCATATGTGACATTGAGTGCACCTACTTTGAGTGAGTGAGTGAGCCACCACATAGAGAGAGTGACACAGTTGATAGGTCATGTGAGGCCACCTTCAACACTAATGACTTAACCTGAACCATCTGTTGATGACGCGCTGATACTTGACGACTTCGTCCTCCCTTTGGACAAGACAATGGCCATGGTGGAATATGGTGCACCCCCACATGGTTCCATCAAGATGAAGAAGATGACCACAATTCGGTATTTACCACCTCACCTACACCACCTGAGTGGAATGAGAAAGGTAATATAGGTGAAGGCGATGCTCTAGTTCCATTAATGGACTATCTTGACATTGATTGCTTTCATGATGTTGATCCACCTATCACTACTAGGGAAAACCCTAGCAGTAGCGCGTGTTTTGTGCCTACTAGTAGCGGAAGTCAGCGCTACTAATAAGCGCTTCTGACTATTGCTTAGCAAGAACGCATGCCATCACGCGCCATCGCTAGTACAAATAGCTGCAGGCGCTTGTTCAAGATCAGCCATCGCTTGCTAAGTTATCTACTAGCGCGTGTTTCCTAACCATTGCTACTAGTATTTTTTTTATAATTATTTTATTTTTAGTGTATTTATGTGCCATCATACAAATATTGGTACAATAACAGCTGTTATGAGGTTTACATCATTATGTCCATAACAGTGTATTAAATGAAGGTGGATTAGGTTCAAGTGGAGGCAATATGTGGTGCATGTCAAAAGTATACTACTAATCCAAACTTGATCTACTTTGGATTAGTAGTACTTTCGATGTGCACCACATGTTGCCTCCACTTGAATCTAATCCGCCAAAGACAAGATATTTAATCGTCATCATGGTCATTACCACCAACATTATTTATTTAATCACCACTAACACTAGCTAATAATAATCATCATAGTCATTACCACCAACACTAGCTATTTTATCATCATAGTAATAGTGTAGCACATCATCATCCTGAAACTCATTTCTAGCCAGCTACTCACTCCTGCTACTCACTCCTGCTGCTCTCTCTTAGGTAAAAGAACATAAAACATGTATAGCTCTCCTCCTTGATCAAGTTGGAGCATGCAGATGAACCTGTCTCCTAATCGTGGAAGGCGTCTCTGGTTGCTGCTCCCTAGTACTTCTCTGCGCTCCCCTAACACATATTTGGTCCAGTCTTGCACTATTAAGCATCCGTCACTAATCTTGAATGCACTAAAGTAAGCTGTAGGATATCTTGGCCGTAAGTTGATAATACTCATGACACCTTTAGTCTCGATCCCATAAGGCACAACATTCATCGGGAGTCCCTGTTGAAGAACATTGTATGGTAACATACTTAGCAATGAAGTTTAGCTTCAAAAATAATGTATGGAAAAGATGCAATGAGGATAAAAAGTAAAATCTTACCATCCTTCCTAAATGGATGTGACCGTAGTTCATTACTTAACACTATTGGTCGACATTTTCAGTACTAAGATTTCTAAATGCAGGAAGAAAATTTGTCTTGACAAGATCAAGATCCTCAAGCCATGAAACATAATGACCGAGCTCCTCGCAGCTTGAGTTCAGCCCCGTGACGATATACGGTCCTGTCTACCAAGCTACTGGACATGTTTGCTTGCACGGAAATAAGCTGACAATACAAATTAGTTGTCAATTATTTTTGAATAAACAATATCAAAGACATAAATATGGTTGAGAAACTTACATAATGGTATAACTAGAGGCATTTGCACATTGACCCAGATGTCGGTATTACCTTCAATATCATCTTCCGGACGAATATCAAAGGTGATAACCATATCAGGCTCAAATGCATAAGTCTTGCATATTGCTCGCCATGTTTTGCATCGAAAATAGGTGTAGTCGTCTGAATTGTATAACTTCGCATGGAAAATATAACCATGCTTGGTCTTCAAGTAAGCTTTCTTTTCCTCCATACTATGACTGAAACCTATCTTATCCAATACAAAAACTCTTGCATGGCAGGGGATACGCTAGTAGAATAGTAAAAAAAATATAATTTGAAGCAAATGAAAGCGGATGTCATGCTTAATTACGAAAAAAGACTTGTCGTTGTGACTTCATCAGATCCACTTCAAGTTCTCGTCCACTTGATGTCAAGCGCCTATCATCATCTAGGAAGATTCCGTCAAGACAGAGCCGCATTCGTCTTCGCAGATTTGCAAATACCAAATCCTTCTCGTCGTCGACATTTCCTTTGTTCATAGTTAAAACATTAATTGAAAATCGATCAAGACAACTACCAAGATACTCAACACACAAATCCGGGGCACTCGATATTTCCTACATATTCTAGCACAAGTCATGCCAAAATTCACGGAAAAATCCGCATGACCTTTGCTAAAATAGGACATATCGAAGCGCTGAAATTTGCCGAACGGAAATGAATCAACACTCACGCAAAACATAGGCCACTCAAGGTATAACCTGCAAACATGACCGCCACTTGGATATTGAGCAACACAAGATATACATTTCAAAATATCTTATAGGACTCAAATTAGCATGCATTCAATAAGCAAAAGTAGATCATCTCATGCGCCAAGACATCGTCGAATATTATCACTAATACATCACGAATAGTGTCATACATATAACATCACTAATACAACTAAAACTCTAGCACACGACAGTATCGGCGCGGGCGGTGGACACCCACAGAGAAGGCACCATCACGGGATCATAGCTCCAAAGTGAGATCCCGGAGAACTGCGCCAGTATTGGAGAACGGCCGTGCTCCAATGCAAACAAGTAGCGACGGACGTCGCGTCCTCCTCACCGACATGGTGACGCACCACCTCCGCGGAGTCCTCGAGCCTCGGATCGCCATCGCCCACGCGACCGCCACCAAACAAGGTTCGGTCAACGACAGTGGCTCCTCACCAACCTCGCGCCCCGGTAGGTAGCGCCTCCAAGACCACCTCAAGCGAGCCCAGTCCCGGACATGGCCGATCTGGTCAAGCAGGTGTCGTCCTCCGCCAACTCGGCAACGAGGATGCGAGATAGGCATCGTCCACGTCGAGGCGAGAAAAATTGCTTTAACTAAAAAATAGAAACAAGTTCTTACTAACTAGTTCTATTAATTCAACTAGTTCTTACTAAAAATAATACTATAAATAAAAATATTCTAGTACCTAATTAGTACCTAATTCTTACCATCTATGTAATTAACTAACTAGCACTAAAAATAGCACTAAAAATAGCCTAGGGTTCATACTAACTAGCACTAAATACCTAGGGTTCATACTAAGCAGAGAAGAGGGATCAGAAGGGGAGAGAGGGATCGGAAGGGGAGAGTGCTTACAGAGGGCGGGGAGAGAGATGAGGTCGGGGAGACGGCGGCACCGAGGCGCGGGCGAGGCGGCCGGGTCGGGGAGACGGCGGCAGGCGGGTCGGGGAGACGGCGGCAGGCGGGTCGGGAGACGGCGGCGAGGCGGGTCGGGGAGACGGCGGCACCGAGGCGCGGCGAGGCGGGATCGGGGAGACGGTGGCGGGCGGGTCGGGGAGACGGCGGTGGCGATCGGGTCGGGAATTGGGGAGGAAGCAGAGAGAGGGAATCAGGCCGCTGGGGTTAGGTGAAAATAGCTTTAATCAGAAGCGTGGGAAGGAAAACGCTGCTCTTTGGTAAAATCCATAGTAGTAGCGCTGTCCGTAGAAGGGCGCTACTACTATACCTAGCACGCCGAACGGTGTGGCAATTATAGTAGTAGCGCTTTACGCAAGGACCGCTCTCGCTAATCTGCTAATCAGAAGCGCAGTTATTTAACGCGCATCGCTCTTGCAAAATAGCGATGGCGCCTCATTTTAACAAGCGCTACTGGTAACATTCTGCGTATAAGGTTTTCCCTAGTAGTGTATTGCCATTCTTCATGCTAGTGCGACTTTCCCATGCGATGATTTACCCATTTATGATGAGTTTGATGATTTCCATGTGGATTCTATTAGTTGTGATGCCATGTTGCATAGGATTTCTTGTGATAATTCTCTTAGTCACATCATGTTTGACAAATCCGCTTGACTTGTCATATGCTATGCATGAGATCAACTATATGTCATATTTGCAATCTCTTTGTAGTAACTATGCATATGCCATTAAAATGAACCAAATTTGCACTTATGGCATAGATGACAAGCCCATGGTTATTGGCATTTGTTTTTCTTGTGGTGATATTGACATGCTACCTTTGCATCATTTATCTCATATGCCATGCCATGACCACCTAGCTTCGGATATGCATTGTTTTGGATGTTGTGCACTTTCTCCATATGATGTTTCCGATATTGCTCAAGAGGACCCCATAGTTTCCTCATACATGTTAGGAGATTTTGATCAATCTCATACATTGCATAATCCCAATAATTATGTGCGCAATATGCTCCCCATGAATGGAAATGATATTGATGTGCCATATAATTGTATACTCAATTTGTGTTCCCATCGTGTTATACATAATAACTATTCTTTCATGATGGATGACATGTTCTTATACCATGCATCAAATTTCGTTGAGCGATGCTTATCTTGTGCTAACTCACACGTGCACATACACATCATGATGGATGACGTGTACATTTACCATGCACACACTTTCTTTGGTTTGTGTCTCTTTTTGTAGATACCCACGAATACTTGTCAACCTCACAATCCCATGAGTTGACGAAACGAGCTCTATAGAGCAATGATGATTTTGGATCCTGTGGATTGGATTTCACACCATATCAATTGCGCAATGACTTCGCATATTTCTTCTACATGGCCCTCACATGATAATGGGTTGTTGTCCATTACATATTCTATGCCCATCTTGCCATGTTCACTTTGCATGGTATGCTCATTCCTATACCTTTGCCATGCATTTGTGACCCATGCTTTGCATTACATTTGATGATTGATTCTCGTACTTGTATGTGTATTTGCAAGCTTGGTGGAGATATTGCTTATTATTGCCATGTTCCATTTATGACCTTGCTTTGTGTTCGTGCTTGCGATATGTCATGTGCATTGCCTATACCTACTATTTGCTCACATGACATGATTTCCATGATTTCCCCTAGTGTGTTGCATCTTCGCTCCACTAGTTGGCATGACATGATTGATATGCTTGCTTATGTTGCAACACCAATGATTCATACTTGCTTGTTTCATGCGGTTGATGACAACCATCTACATGTTTTGCATATGATTGCTATTGCTTCTTGTCATATGTCTCCATATGTCGCACCTCTCATGCTAGATGATTTGCCATGCATGGAGTGCAACAATGCTTTTAGTATTTCTTATGTGATTGCCCCATAGCATTCTCGCATATATTTTGAGATTTTGACATATTTCTTGTGAAGCATGCTTGTCTTCCTTCTTTGCACCATACACCTAGTGCCATGAATATCGCCATTTTTGCATCATATTATTCGTGCACTTGTGCTTCTAATGATTATGTGCAAAAGAAGAGAACCATCATGATGGATGATGTGTTTATCTACCATGCACATATGTTGTTTGCTTTCTTTTGTGCATGTGTAGGATACTTCGACTTGGTGTCAACTTCCACTTCTTGTGAGTTGATCACTTGAGCTCTTGAGAGCGAACTACTTGTGACCGACTCGCTTCTACATCACACTTGCTTGTGCTTCGGAATTCTGAAGGACGCACAAGGACATGCTTTCAAGGTGATATCCTTCTCTTTTGAGAACCCCCAAACTATGTGCATGAATATTGTGGATCCTACTTCATGTGTTGCTTGCACCTTGACATATTGCACACATGATAAAAATCTTGCTTCGACTTATCATTGGCACACTGCCATGCCTCATGACATATATACCTTGTGATGAGGACATCAACCATTGTTACACCCACAGCCCTTGTTGCTATATATACTGGACCAATTACTAGAGCTCGTGCACTCCAGTTAAAATATCAGGTACTTTCATGTCTTGGTAATGATTCTAATGTTCATGAGAATATGATGCTGCCTAAATTGGGTACATTTGTCTTGCTTGCAAATGAAGGGCCTAACTTGGACAAGAAGGATGAACATTGGAGCAAGATCAAGCATGGAGATGATAGCATGCGCAAGGGAACAAGAACAGAGTTACAAGTGATGATTTCAGGACTTTGAAGCCTCCGTAATGAATGCATGAAGCCTTGGACGAAATATACAAGCTGCAACTTCATAAATTTCGTCCAGAGGCTACTATTGATGTTGTGTCACGTTATTATTGGGCCAGACCCATGTAATTTCAAAATACTTGAGTATAGGCTGTTTTTAGTGTCCGTATGTGTGGGGAAACAAGAGATAGGGTTGGTTTCGAACCCCTCCTTAAAGGGCCACGAAATCCCCCCTCTTCCTCCATATACAACCCTTAGGGCATCGTTTAGATTTTGGGGTTTTGTTTAGATTAAGGTTAGCCATAGCTGCAACTTCGCGTACTTCGTTTGTGTTCAATGACCAGATAAAGACGTCGCAAAACCCCACTTGAACAACAAAGATTACCTCTTAAATTCTCAATATCCTGATTGCAATCTCACTTTCTTGCTTGTTTTACGTTTGCCTACAGGAAACAGACCCTCGTGGTCAGGTTGATCAAGCTCTGGCGTTGTCAATAACCTCTCGGAGTTGGTTTAACAATTGCTACGGCACGACGTCTTCGCACGTTCGTAGTCGGATTGTCAAAGCTACTCCACCAAAAATAATGGACACAATCTCATCAAAAGACGGGACACCTTAGCCTCTGTCAAGTGGTATCTGATTTTCAGGTTGCTCAGTGAGATTTTACAGTCTTTCGTAATTTAGACCGAGTCTTTTATTCATACCTATAGTCCACGAAGAAGCCAAAAATATTTTAGGTTAGTTCATCATATCTGAACCAGTTTGAGCCTTTGCATAGTCTTTTCAGTATTTTGCTATGTTGAATTTGCGGTTACATCATCGTGTCAAGTTGCTGGTCTTAGCGTCTAGTCTTTTAGAGTTTGGAGTTTTTGTCACAAGTTGTCATGCCACCGCCGCACCAACATCATCCACCACCGCTCTGAATCCATATACCAACACCGATCCGTATCCATATACCACCGCCGATCCTTATCCGTATACCACCACCGCTCCATATACCACCACCATATATACACCACCAATCCGAGTTCTTTTCATATTAGGTTTGTTTTCAAGATCCATCTATTTTCCGATTCGTGTTTCCTTGCCTGAGTCGGTTTTGGAAGAAAAAAAGTCTAGAGACCCCCGGGCAGTTGTTAGGCCAAAATTTCAGCGATCGAAAATATTTTTTCCCTATCTTATTTTTAGGTCCCAGGGAGCGTTCTGAGACACTCCCCATCATAGTGATTTTTTCTCGCACTTTCTCGTCGTCGCTGCCCTGATTTCCGAAAAATAGTCAAAAAATGTTCATACCTATCCTGTTATTTTGACCTGGGAAGAGTTTTGAGACACTCGCCATTATAGTGATTTTTCACAAAAAAGATGAGCGCAAAAAAAGAGCATCAAAAAACAAAGCGAAAAAAATTCTAGAGTATGCTTTTCCCTTGTTTACGTGTCGCATTGTGATTTTGCTAGTGTTCTAGGCTCGCGTCTCTGGTACGGTCTAGCCTAGGACTAGCACAATACCGTTATTGAGCATTTATTCAACTTTGCATCTCCGAATTGATTATTGCTGACCCTTTTTGCTACCATAGTATAGCCTTCCCAGCTCCACATACATCTATGTCGTGCATTTGACTCTCCCTGGTAATCGCTCTATCCAAGCTTTGAGAGTTTTGACTACAAAGGTTGCCGATGAGCACCTGCTGGTGGGTAAGAACTGGTAAGAATTTGAGATTTGCTTGACAGATTTGTTACACACCGCCACTTTCTAGTAGTCTGTAGGATCATATTCTAGTGTGTTTCTATTGCTGCTAACCATGGCAGGACCACAAGCTGACGAGATTGTCTGGGAGAACATGACGAAGAAGGAGTTTCATGATAAATTTGAGCAATGTCGAGTCAATAGGTGGAAGATGTCATGGCCAGTTTTGGAAAGGCACTAGAGAGGATTGATGACGTTGAGAAGACTATTGACACCAAGTTGGACCCCAAGTTCGATGAAGTACTCGCGCATCTTCCACGACCACCACCTGCGTCTACTACACCATTACAACAACAACAACAACCACCTCCACATCACGAAACAGCCCTCCCGAGCAGGCCATATTCCTTTTGAGCCTAGACAAAATTCTGGTGCCGCTGCTACTGTTGTTGATGTTTCTGTAGCTACCTGCTGCTACTGCAGAGGTGGAGGACTATTATCTGGATGAGGTTGATCAAAATCAAAACTACATGCAACCACCAGCACGGGTAGCACCAGGTTGACCTCATGCATATAATTGCAACGGTAGGGCTGCAGCACCACCTCAGGTATGAGATTATGACCATATTCCTAAACTAAAATTGAATATTCCACCGTTTGAGGGTAGATACATTCCTAATGTACATCTGACTTGGGAGTTAGAAACTGAACAACATTTCACATGCTTACAATATCCTGAGGAAAGACGTGTTGCTACTGTTGTTTGTGAATTCACTAGTTTTGCTTCTGTTTGGTGGTCTGAACATTGTATATTATATCATGATAATATCCCGACTACATGGGCTACTTTGAAAACTGCTATGCGTACTCGTTGGATTCCACCATATTATCAACGTGAGTTACTTCAAAAACTGCAATGTTTGAGAAAGGAAATATTCTGTAGAGGAGTGTTATCAGGAATTACAAACTGGCATGATTAGATGTGGTATTGATGAGGATAATGAAGCTATGCTTGCACCTTTTATGGGTGGATTGAATATATATATTCAGACCATTCTAGAGTATAAGGAGTATAATAATATAACTCGATTATTACATCTTGCTAGCAAAGCTGAATGTGAAGTGCAGGATCGACATGCATTGGCGCGAACTAATTTTTTTGCAGGTCGATCTTCATCATGGACAACACGTACATCCTCTACTCCCACACGTCGTAGCATTGTGAACTTGAGCTTGCCGTAGCGTTGCTCTTCATTGTGTTGGGACGAGGGTGATGATGACGTCCTTGACGTGGAGGATTGTCAACCTCATATTGCTCTTGACATGGGGGATTCACAAAGTCATCTTGCTCTTGATGAACTTGAGGTTGTGGAGGAGCTTGTCGAGCTGGTGGAGGAGCTTGAGGAACTTTACGATGCACTCTTGTTTGGTAGTTTCGCTCTTGTATTTCTTCGTGAAGTGCTTCCTCTTGATTGCGCGTATCTCGGTTGTGGTTGGCAATGGCTTGACTTGATTCTTGAAGGGCACGTTGCGCCTCAAGAGCTTGTGCTTCACGTTGTTGTTGTTGAAGACACTGAGCTTCGGCGTCTTGTTCGTCTTGATGTTTTGGCACTCGCTCTTCCTCTTGGAGACATTGACGTTGCCTTTCTTGTGCTTGTGCAAGAGGGACTTGGTTTTGTCGATGACGATGTGCTTGCTCGTCGACTTGCTCTTGTGGATGATTGCTGTGTAGAGGGTTGCGAGATGCCTGACGGTCTTGACACGTGGCTCGGCGTAGAGTGTTTGATGTCAGTGTACTTGATCCGGAGAGAGTGTCGTCGGAGTGTGTACTTGAGCGGCCCCGTCTTGTGTAGGAAGAAGTGGAAGAATGGCGGTTCACCAACAAGGCATGAATCTCGTCCATTCTTGCATCATTCGAGGTGGCTCTTGATGCAAAGCTCTTTGCGCACCGAAGAGGTGGCTCTTGGTGACATAGGATGACATGTCGTCGTCTTGCTCGATGAAGAGTGGGTTGGTAGAAGAACTTGGCCTACCCATCATACCAAGCAAATATGTGAGTGGGAGAAACAGAAGAACTTATACCAAATGTACCTTGACCAATGTTGAAGATGGATCAATGATCACTCAAATGTGGAGCAAGGAAGTAACACAATTGGTACCAATTATTATCTGTTCTCACACCTACACAAGTAAAAGCTTATGGTGGAGCTCAGTTACGATGGTGGCACAACATTTGATGCAATTGTTAGTGAGCCTCAATAATGATGGAAAAGATTCACAAATTTGCAAATGCAACAAGTAGACCAATAGCAAGATATGGTACACAGAAACACACACGTAAATAGATAAGTGGGGCCGTGCAACCAAGGAATGAGCCAAAATGTGGAGTCCACGAAAATGCTCTTGTTGCACAACACTAGAGAGACGCTAGCACGATTGCACAATAGGCGGATACGAAACTTGTGCACAACCTACTAAGCAAAAATGCAACGACTTCTATCCCAAGTATGCTATATGTATGGTATTCCGATGATATGATCCAAGATGATCGAGTATGAAAATCTTAATGTAGTATGATGTTGTGGTTCTTGCTTATGAGCTCTTTGCTTATCTTTCCCTTTTGCTTAAAAGCTTGTTTGGCTCTTTATCTTTTGAGCTCTTTTCTCATGCAAAACTTCACGAACCAAGATAGCAATTGTGTATGCAATGACAACTTTGTGACACAAAAGATGATACCAAGATATGCACCACTATGATATGGTATGTATGCTATGGGGAGTATCATCAGTAATGTGCACAAGTCATGTTGCCGGCAATACTCAAAGGCTAGTCTCGATGGGTAAGCAACGCAAAAGAAAGGCTATGGTGGTTATCAATGCAATGGCAATGAGTAGACAAAGATGTCGTCGAGGTTACCATCGAGGTAGTCGTTTGTAAGCAGTGATGGTTGTTGGCTATGACGAGTCCTTGATGATGATGAGAGGTGGTGATGTTGATGTGAACCGTACCTATATAGCCGAAACACAATAGGACACGGGAACCACAACTCAGATTCTCAAAGACCAAAGATAAATGGTGGTAGCGAAGAGCGGTGGTGGTATAGCGGATGATGTGGTGAAAGCCCTAGGCAAAGATGCCAAAGTTCGGAAAATTTGATGGTGTCAAATGATGTTGGAAACTATCTAGGTGGATGTAATGCCCCGAGACCGACGCTCCAGAAGACTTCCAACTATTCCGAGTTTCGTCGTGTGATTTTGTTTTGTTTGTGCATTCATCATGCCATCTCTTGCATTGCATCATGTCATCATGCCATCATATCATTAATTTTTAAAACTCACCTAAATAAATTGCATAGATCGTTGATCTATTTAAATCGTGGGATATTCACATGGTGATTTCTCTTTAAAACATATTCAAAGTCTCCAACTATTATTAGGGAGCAATAATAAAATTATTCCGTTTATTTGGAATTAACCATAACCCACTTGCAAAATATCCCATGTCGTTGTTATCTCAATTCTTGGTCTCCAACCTTGCCCATAATTTCTTTCATCATTTTCCGGAGCTCCACCAAAAATCCGAACATTTTTGAACCTTCCTTTTATCAAGTCCTAGTTCAAACCCATTTGAATTAAATTCAAATGAGTTTGAATTTAAATCTTTCGGTCATGCCCACTTCTATTTTTCTTGGATCAAGCTCATTTTTTGCGAATCCGGGAAAATTACCCCGTGCGCAAATTCTTTCCTTAACCCTCTCTTTCTTTTTCTTCTCTCTAATTTGTTTTCTGCTAAAGGAAATAAGAGTAAGAGGGAGAGAGGAGCAAGCCCAGCTGCAGCCTCAGGCCGGCCGGCCCAAGATCCAGCCAAGGCCCAACCCTAGCGCCTATCTAACCCTAGCCCCAATCCCCTTCTCTCGATCCCCTGGTCTCTCCCTCCTTCCCCCGCTCGCGCCGCCAGAGAGGAGAGAGAGCCTCTCGCTCGATCCCGTAGCGCCGCCACCTCACGCCCTCGATGTCCTCTGCCTCGCGTCACCCTCCCTTGTCCCCGCCGCGCCAAGCCCCTCTCCATCGACCCCGCGCGCCATCACAGAAACTCCATCGCTGTCAGCCGGTGCAGCAGCGCCACCGCAGTACTACCCCGACCTCCGCGACCACCACCGCCGGACCTCCGTCCTCTGCCTTCTCCCTCCCCGCAGATCCTCCTGCTGCTTCGTCCCCGTGCTACCTGGTGACCCCGCCGCCGCTTCGGCCAGCGAGTCCAGGCCGCCGAGCTCGCCTGGGCCGCATGACCATGGCACCGCCAGCCTCCATGGTTCGCAGCACCCTGCTTCTCCCGCGCCGCGCCTCCTTCCTCTCCGCCTCGCCAAGCAGCGCCCTCGTCGGCCACAGTTCATGTTGCCGCCTTCATCGTTCGAGGCCAGCGCCTTGCTTCTGTTTTGAACCAGGGGCCAACGCCTCCATCGCTCCCGTCTTCGGTTGCTGCCCCTTCACGGCCATCGCACACAAGAGCTCCACCCACCTTGCTGCCCTGTTGGCCTCATCACCCCTCTTGTTGCTTCCAAGACTCGGCAACCAGGGAAGCCTAAGGACGCCTTCGTGGATTTCGCCAAGACCCCCACACCGGCAAGACTACAACACTGAAACAGCAAGGTCGACTATGTTTTGCTGCCTCTCTGGATCGCCAAGTTCCACAAGACACAAGCACCCCAACAACGTGTACATCTACACCGCCAAGACCGGACTGACAAGTACATCGACGTCGTGTGTACCACTACCGTCGCCCCGAAGGCGTTGGATTCTTCAAGTACCTCTCCGAAAACGAACGTGTACCACTACTTCAACTACTTCCACTACGACCGTTGCGAGAACGTCTACTTCCTCTTCATTGCACCGAACTCGTTCCGCCCCGAAAATGCATGCTTCGAAGGTATAACGCCGAGACGACGCCCGTGAACGAATGCATATGGTATGAGATGAACCGTATGTTTGCATCGTGCCCATTTGTTTCGTGCACGTTCCTCCTCGTTTGCCATGCCGTCGACCCGTGGGAACCCGGTAACCGGGAGCACCCCACCATCTTGCATGACTCGCTCACGCTCACTTCCTTTTGCGCCGGTATCTCCGTGAGCTACCGGAACCGATATGTTGCCGTGGCATCATTTTCGGATTCGTTGTCGTGGCACCCGTTTTGTTCCGCCATAGTTACCAAGTGCTTCATAACATGCTCATGTCAACATTTTCATAAAAATTGCATATAACTTGCATATGTCATCCGCATCAGGATAACAACAATTAAAATGTTTAAAATTGTTGCTTGCTTTAAATTGCTAAATAACATGGGGATTTTCCGGAAGTGTTGTTTGTGTTTCCGGCCTCATTTAAACTTGCCTAAATATATAGTTTAATTATGCTTCACCTCTTGCCATGTTAACCAACATTTAATCTTGTCTTGTTCATAACCGAGAGAGAAACTAAATAATTGATGTGGTGTTCCGTCAATATGCAACTCGTTGCATATTGAGCTCCACTTAAATTGTAGTGTTGTTTGTTTCACCTTGTCATGTCATGCCTCATTAAACCGGACATGCATCATACTTGTTTGTGCATCATGACATGTTTATGCTTGTGTGTTTACCATGTTGTTTGTTTCTTTCGGGTTTGCTTCTCTCGTTAGCTTCGGTTTCGTTCCGGAGTTGTGAGGATTCGTGCGACTACGTGCGTTTGTCTTCTTCATGGACTCATTCTTCTTCCTTGCGGGATCTCAGGCAAGATGACCATTACCCTTGATATCACTTCTATCTTTGCTTGCTAGTTGTTCCGTTCTATAGCTATGCTGCGCTACCTATCACTTGTTTTACCAAGCCTCCCAAATTGCCATGTCAGCCTCTAACATTTTCACCCTTCCTAGCAAACCATTGCTTGGCTAGGTTACCGCTTTGCTCAGCCCCTCTTATAGCGTTGCTAGTTGCAGGTGAAGTTGAAGATTGCTCCATGTTGGACAGGATTATGTTGGGATATCACAATATCTCTTATTTAATTAATGCATCTATATACTTGGTAAAGGGTGGAAGGCTCGACCTTATGCCTGGTGTTTTGTTCCACTCTTGCCGCCCTAGTTTCCATCATACCGGTGTTATGTTCCTTGATTTTGCGTTCCTTACGCGGTTGGGTGATTTATGGGACCCCCTTGACAGTTTGCTTTGAATAAAACTCCTCCAGCAAGGCCCAACCTTGGTTTTAACATTTGCAACCTAAGCCTTTTTCCCTTGGGTTCTGCAGACTCAAGGGTCATCTTTATTTTACCCCCCCGGGCCAGTGCTCCTCCGAGTGTTGGTCCAAACTAGAGCACCGTGCGGGACCATTCCTTGGCAACTTGAATTATGTTGGTACATGTACGCTTCGCTTATCCGGTGTGCCCTGAGAACAAGATATGTGCAGCTCCTATCGGGATTTGTCGGCACAGCGGGTGGTCTTGCTGGTCTTGTTTTACCATTGTCGAAATGTCTTGTAAACCGGGATTCCGAGACTGATCGGGCCTTCCTGGGAGAAGGAATATCCTTTGTTGACCGTGAGAGCTTGTGATGGGCTAAGTTGGGACACCCCTGTAGGGTATAAACTTTCGAGAGCCGTGCCTGCGGTTATGTGGCAGATGGGAATTTGTTAATATCCGGTTGTAGAGAACTTGACACTTGACTTAACTAAAACGCATCAACCGCGTGTGTAGCCGTGATGGTCTCTTTTTGGCGGAGTCCGGGAAGTGAACACGGTTTTTGGGTTATGTTTGACGTAAGTAGGAGTTCAGGATCACTTCTTGATCATTTCTAGCTTCACGACCATTCCTTTGCTTCTCTTCTCGCTCTTATTTGCGTATGTTAGTCACCATATCATGCTTAGTCGCTGCTGCAACCTCACCAATTATCCATTCCTTACCATAAGCTTAAATAGTCTTGATCTCGCGGGTTTTGAGATTGCTGAGTCCTCGTGACTCACCAGATACTATCACAACAGTTGCAGGTGCCGATGATACCAGTGCAGAGTATGCTACCTAGCTCAGATGGGAGCTCAACGAAGATCTTAGTTGTTGCTATGTGTTGTTTCTTGTTGATCAGCAGTGGAGCCCAGTTGGGACGATCGGGGATCTAGCAGTTGGGTTATCTTCTTTTCTTTTGGCTTCATCCGTAGTCGGACTATGTGTGTACTCTGAATGATGTATGATTTATTTAAGTACTTGTGTGAAGTGGCGATTGTAAGCCAACTCTTTATCCCAGTCTTGTTCATTACATGGGATTGTGTGAAGATGACCCTTCTTGCGACAAAACCACAATGCGGTTATGCCTCTAAGTCGTGCTTTGACACGTGGGAGATATAGCCGCATCGTGGGTGTTACAGTGGATGGGGAATGTCAATAGCTTCTCAACGAGCTAAAGAACACGAAAATCGGACTCCAGATGTGGAAGTTATGGGGAAAACTTTCAATCAGCCGAAACTGAAACTAGGAGGGGCGGTAGTACCGCTTGGGGGGGGGGGGTAGTACCGCTCGTGGTGCTCAGCGGTAGTACCGCTTGGGAGGGCGGTAGTACCGCTGGGGTCTGGAAAATTCCCAGATCTGGATCGGGGCGATTTTGGGGCGGAAATGGATGATTTCGGGGGCAAAATTAGGTGGATTTAGTGGATGGAAGGTGGGGAAACTTGTGGGGAAGCTAGATCTACCTGCTACACACAAAATCGAGGGATCAAATCCAACAAAACTTCATCACACCAACAAATCACAAAAAAAAATTGGGGCTATGTTTGGTGGGGATTTTTGAAACTGGAGAAGAACACAACAAAATCAAGCTAGAAAAAGAGGGGTAGGGACTCCAACTACGTGATCAACGTGGCTCATATACCAAGATGATGTAGGGTAGAACCCTATATGCCCGATCTTTCATGTTTGGAGGGAATCCTACCAAGAACATGAAGAACACGAGGGGAAAATGAGGGGAAAACGAGGGGAAACGCAAGAGAAATCACTCAACCAACAAGATATGGTCACACATATGCTAGATCCTCAAAACACAAAGAGTGATACACGATTCAAAGTCAACAAGGGACGATACAAAGGGTCTTCTCCGTGAGGAGGTCTTGAAGGGTGTTCCCGTGATGGGGTCATGAATCCGCTTGGGGGATCTTCTCCTAAGAGGTCGTGATCTCCGAGGAGAAGTAACCAAGTGGATGAGCAAAGCTCTATCTCAAGTATGAGCTATCACAATGCTAACCCTAATACGAAGCTAGGGGCAAGTATACATAGTCCAAGGGGTAAGTGGAGATACATGGGGGAAAACCCCTTTCACTACATGCAGGCAGGGCGGTTGTACTGGTCATGGGGCGGTTGTACCGCTGGGAGCTCAAGCAGGCCGGTAGTACCGGTCATGGGGGCGGTAGTACTACTGGGCGTCCAGGCGCTGGTTCCTGGAGGTGTTCTCAGAAGGGGGTAGCGATTGAACCGGTAGTCGGGGCGGTTGTACCGGTCTTTTGGCAGTTACCGGTACAACCGGTGCTGTATCGGCCTTGCACCGCTTGATCACAAAACCTGGACTGGTTGTTGGCCGGTAGTCGGGCGGTTGTACCACTCGAGCGGTAGTTGGGCGGTTCTTGGCCGGTTGTACCGGTCCTTCTTGGCTGGACAAATTGTCTTCATGCTCTTGATGTTCATCTTGCACTGTAACTTCTCCTTGGTTGCTTCCTTGGTACCTAAGCACACAAAGCATCTCCGTTTGAGGTAGTAGCCATGTCTCAAGTGGGTCAAAGGGGGGTTCAACAAGGAGAGAGTTAACCTTGTCTTCGATAGCTCTCGCACGGGCTCTTGTCATTGGTCCAAGTGGTGTCATGGGAGACGAAGGTAGGTCCATGGGGATGACCATAGGATGCTCCGCATCACTTTGGCTCTTATTGCAAGTGAAGAACATGGTGAAGATGATTTTGAGCATGAGATAGAATACATGGCTGCTGAAGATGCTGACAGATATGAGAGTTTAGTTGCTCAACGTGTTTTGAGTGTGCAGGTCACACAAGCTGAGCAAAATCAGAGGCATAATTTGTTCCATACAAAGGGAGTTGTGAAGGAACATTCTATTCGGGTCATCACAGATGGAGGGAGTTGCAACAACTTGGCTAGCATGGATATGGTGGAGAAGCTATCTCTCACCACAAGACCACATCCACATCCTTACTACATCCAATGGTTCAACAATGGTGGCAAGGTTAAGGTAACACGTATTGTTCGTGTGTGATAATCCCCAAGTACCGGGAATCATCGTAGCAATTTCCAAAGGTGGAAGTGATAAGCATGGAGTGTCGAACCCACAAGGAGCTAATGGTAATATCAATATTTCTTCAAGTCTTATCTACCACTGATACGACTCTACATACACCGAACGTTTGCTTCCAACTAGAAACGAGAAATAAAACTATGTTGTGGGTATCGAAGATCTAAAATATAAAAGTAGGTGTTGTTCATAAAGTTATATTATATTACTTAAGTATTATAAATAGTGAGTGTGGAATAATGATGGGTCGGTGTGCGGAATTATCCTAGGCAATTATTAACAAGATCGGTAGTCACTTTTGCAATTTCATATGAGGGAGAGGCATAAGCTAACATACTTTCTCTTCTTGGATCATATGCACTTATGATTGGAACTCTAGCAAGCATCCGCAACCTCTAAAGATTATTAAGGTAGAACCCAACCATAGCATTAACATATCAACTCCCCTTTATCCCATACGCAACAACCCCCTTACTCGGGTTTATGCTTCTGTCACTCAAGCAACCCACTATGAGTGAATCATGAACGTATTGCAACACCCTACAATGGGAAACCCTCACGCCTGCATGACACGGACGGCACAATAGGACAACACCAACATAAAACATACAACTCATACCAATCTACATCATCAATCAACCCAAAGACAAAGGATATCTACTCAAAACATCATAGGATGGCAACACATCATTGGATCATAATATGTGGCATAAAGCACCATGTTCAAGTAGGGATTACAGCGGGGTGCGGGAGAGTGCACACCTATAAGGAGATTAGGATGAGGATGATGATGGTGATGTTGATGAAGACGATCACCACGGTGATGATCCCCTCCCGATGGCACTCCGGCGCCACCGAGAGAGAGGAGGAGAGGTTCTCCCCCTTTTGCTTCTTCCTCCATAGCCTCCCCACTGGTTTGGGAAATGTTCTCCCTCTGGGCCTTGGCCTTCATGGCGATGATGGCCCCTCCGAGATCCTCCTCCATGGCCTCCGGTGATGATGGCCCCCTCCGACAGGGTGCCAGAGAGGGCCTAGATTGATTTCTCATGGCTATAGAGGCTTGTGGCAGCGGAACTTCTGATCTCTCTTCTATTCTGGGGTTTTCTTGATTTATAGGAGGATTTGGCGTTGGTTTCACGTCAGGGGGGCCCACGGGGAGGCCACGAGATAGGGGGCGTGCCCTAGGGGGGCGCCCTCCACCCTCGTAGTGCCCTCGGGACTCCCATCCGGAAGTTTTTCATTTCAATATTGTTATATTTTCCAAAAATATTCTCCATTAGTTTTCAGCAATTCCGAGAACTTTTATTTCTACACAAAAACAACACCACAGTAGTTCTGCTAAAAACATCGTCAGTCCGGGTTAGTTCTAATCAAATCATACCAAAATCATGTAAAAATATCATAAACATGGCATGAATACTTCATAAATTATAGATACGTTGGAGACGTATTAGCATTCCCAAGCTTAATTCCTGCTCGTCCTCGAGTAGGTAAATGATAAAAGAAAATAATTTATGAAGTGTGAATGCTAGCAAGTGCATAAGTTTGATCAATGATAGTTTCAACAACTTTTTCTAGCATCATTATATATCATAACAGTAGCTCAACCCATAAAACTTCTTATGATCAAGTAACAAGCTATTCACATGTAAAAGTATAGATCATAAACTTTCTTGAAAACTAACAAACTATGTTCTCAGTCATCAAACAATTGCAATTCATCTTATTTTCAGGAAGGGTCTATGTAAGAGCTTTGATTCAGCAAACTCCACATACTCAACAATCATTTAATCTTTCGCTAACACTCTGTGATATTTATAGGTTCAAAGTTTTAATCGGACACAGAGAAAGATAGGGGCTTATAGTTTTGCCTCCCAACCTTTTATATCAAGGGTAATGTCAACAATAATACTTTATGAAAACCTACATCCATGTGGATATATATATACGGATCGCTCCAACACAAAGTGCTTGCCAAAGGAAAAAGTGTAAAAAGGAAAGGTGAAAATCACCATGACTCTTGTATAAAGGTTGATGAGGACATCAATACCATTGTTACACCCACAGCCCCTGCCGCTATACATACTGGACCAATTACTAGAGCTCGCGCACGCCAACTAAATTACCAGGTACTTTCGTTTCTTGGTAATGATTCTAATGTTCATGAGAATATGACGCTGCCTAAATTGGATACATTTGTTTTGCTTACAAATGTAGGGCCTAGCTTGGAGAAGGATGAACATTGGAGCAAGAACCAGCATGGAGATGATGGCATGCGCAAGGGGACAAGAATGGAGTTACAAGTGATGATTTCGGGACTTTGAAGCCACCATAATGAGTGC
Source organism: Aegilops speltoides (assembly GCA_021437245.1). Classification (NCBI taxonomy): domain Eukaryota; kingdom Viridiplantae; phylum Streptophyta; class Magnoliopsida; order Poales; family Poaceae; genus Aegilops; species Aegilops speltoides. The sequence goes on from CM038141.1 coordinate 207,066,216, forward strand.
ATGAAGCCTTGGACGAAATATACAAGATGCCACTTCATAATATTCGTCCATAGGCTATTCTAGGTGTCTGCGTCACCTTATTATTGGGCCAGGCCCATGTAATTTCGAAATACATTAGTATAGGCTATTTTAGAGTCCGTATGTGTGGGAAACAAGAGATAGGGTTAGTTTGGACCCCTCCACCAAGGGCCACGAAATTCACCCCTCTTCCTCCATATATACAGCCCTTAGGGCACCGTTTAGACTTGGGTTTTGTTTAGATCAAAAGTTACGCCATAGCTGCAACTTGGCGTGCCGTTTGTGTTCAACGACTGCACAAAGCGTCCACAGAACCCCACCTTGATCAATAAAGCTTTCATCTTATATTCGCAATATCCAGTTGCAATCTCAGTTTCTTGCTTGTTCTTCGTTTGCTCGCAGAAATAGACCCTCGTGGTCGGGTTGATCGTGCTCGGCGTGGTCAATAACCTCTCGGAGTTGGTTTAGCGATTGCCAAGGCGCGGCGTCCTCGCACGTTCGTAGTCGGATCGTCAAAGTCGACTTCCACCAAAGCGAAATCCACCATCTCATCGAAAGGCGGGACACCTCTGCCTCTATCAAGTGGTATCGATTTCCAGGTTGCTCGGTGAGATTTTACGATTTTAAATAGTTTAGATCGAGTCTGTCTTCATACCTATAGTCCACGAAAAAGCCAAAAAAAATTAGGGTTAGTTCATCCTATCCGAACCACCGAGCCTTTGCATAATCTTTTACGTATTTGCATTGTTGAATTTGCGGTTGCATCGTGTGTCTAGTTCTTTGGTCTTAGAGTCTAGTCTTTTAGAGTTTGAGTTACGGTCATAAGTTGTCACGCCGCCGCCGCCACCGCTTCAATCCGTATCCATATACCACCACCGCTTATCCGCCACCGCTTGAATCCGTATCCATATACCACCACCGCTGCCATATATCATCACCAATCCGAGTCCCTTGCATATTAGGTTTGTTTTGGGATCCATCTAGTTTTCCGATTCGTGTTTCCTTATCTCGAGTAGGTTTGATTCCAGCAATCTTTTGCCGTCCGTAGAAGAGGTTGGTTTCAAAAAAAAAAAAAAAAAAAGAGTCCGAAACCACCCTCGTTTAGGCCCAAAATTTTCCAAAAGCATGGGATAAAAAATTTTCGGCTATCCTATTTTAGGTGTTTCTAAGCGTATTGAGCGATCGCCGTTATAGAAAGTTTTTTGACCCGTTTCAGTTTTGGGTCCGGCGAAAAAAAAAAAAAATTTGGTCGAAAAAATTTCGTGCCCATCTGTCGATTTGACACGGGAAGAGTTTTGAGACACTCGCCATTATAGTGATTTTTCGCAAAAAAAAAAAAAAAAAGCAGCGCAAAAAAAAAAAAACGCGCAAACAAAAAAAAAAAAGAAAAAAAAAATTCAGAGTGTGCTTTTCCTTTGATTACGTGCAGCGCCGTGATTTTGTTAGTGTTCTAGGCTCGCGTCTCTAGCACGGTCTAGCCTAGGACCAACCAAGATCTGCGTCGTTGGCGTTTATTCAACTTTGCATCTCGATTTGATTATTCTTGACCCTTTTGCTACCATATTATAAGCCTTCCCAGCTCCACATACATCTACGTCGTGCGTTTGACTCTCCCGGCAATCGCTCTATCCAAGCTTTGAGAGTTTTGATTACAACGGTTGCCGATCACCGCTTTCTTCTTTGGGTAAGAACTGGTAAGAATTTGAGATTTGCTTGACGGTTTGTGACACCCACCACCACCTCTTGTTAGTAGTCCAGAGGATCATATTCTTGTGTGTTTCTATTGTCGCTAACCATGGCAGGATCACAATCCGACGAGACCGACCGGGAGAACATGACGAACAAACAGCTACATGATAAATTTCAGCAAATGATGAGTGGACAGGTGCAAGATGTGGTAAACAGTTTGACGAGGCCATGGAGAAGATAGATGGCATTGAGAAGGCGTTTGAAACAAAGCTTGATAGCAAGTTTGATGAATTGCTCAGACGTTTTCCACAACCACCGCCGGCTGCACCTATCGCACCTCTGCAGCGACAACAACTCGCCCCTTCCGAATCGGTATGGGCGAGCTCGGCGTGTTCCTATTGAGACAGGACAAAATTCGGGTGCCGCTGCTCTGCTGTTGGTGCTTCTTTGGCTCCACTCTGCTGCTGCTTTGGTACCGACGAGGATGATTATATGGGAGATTATGAGGATGAGGTTGATCAACATCGAACTACGTGCAACCACCAGCACCACAACCACCGTGTCGTCCACATGCAAATAATGGCAATGCTAGGGCTCCCCCTCAGTGCGAGATCATGACCATCTCCCTAAACTGAAATTGAATATTCCACCATTTGAGGGTAGATATGTTCTGATATATATCTTACTTGGGAGTTAGAAACCGAACAACGATTTACATGTTTACAATATCACGAGGAGAGACGTGTTCTGCTGCTGTTTGTGCTTTCACTAGCTTTGCATGTGTTTGGTGGTCGAACATTGTAGATTATATCTGTTCCACTACTTGGGCTGCTTTGAAAACTGCTATGCGTGCTCGTTGGGTTCCACCATATTATCAACGTGAATTACTTCAAAAATTGCAGCGTTTAAGACAAGGAAAAAATTCTGTAGAAGAATATTATCGGGAATTACAAAGCGGCTTGATTAGATGTGGTATTGTTGGCGAGAATGAAGCTATGCTTGCACGTTTTACGGGTGGATTAAATAGAGATTCGCACCATTTTAGACTATAAGGATTATAATAATATCACTCGTTTATTCCATCTTGCTTGTAAAGCTGAGCGTGAAGTCTTGCAGGATCGGCGGGCATTGGCGGCGCACTAACTTTTCTGCAGGTCGACCTTCATCATGGACACCACGTGCATCATCTACTTCCTTTGCACCATCACCTCCTTTAGGTGCCACCTCCAACCGTGATACAAGAAAACAGGCACAACCACCACTATCGCCAAGAGCACACTTTGGGCTGCAGAGCTCTTCTTCCATGGCGTCAGCAGGCACACAAGTGATATTATTTGTCGTCGTTGTAAGGGAAGAGGACATTTTGCGAAAGAATGCAAATCTCAGCGTGTGATGATTGCTCACGAGGATGGTGGGTATGAGTCCGCTAGTGACTACGATGAGGAGACTTTGGCTCTTATTACACATGAGGAACACGGTGGAGATGATTACGATCATGAGACACAATACATGGCTGTCAAAGATCTTGACAGTATGAATGTTTAGTTGCTCAACGTGTTTTGAGTGTGCAGGTTACACAAGTGAGCAAAATCGAGGCATAATTTGTTCCATACAAAGGGAGTTGTGAAGGAGCGTTCTATTCGCGTCATCATAGATGGAGGGAGCTGCAACAACTTGGCTAGCATGGAGATGGTGGAGAAGCTATCTCTCACCACAAGACCACATCCACATCCTTACTACATCCAATGGTTCAACAATAGTGGCAAGGTGAAGGTAACACGTCTTTGTTAGTGTGCATTTTAGTATCTCTACATATGCTGATTATGTTGATTGTGATGTGGTACCTATGCAAGCATGTTCCTTGTTACTTGGTAGACCATGGCAATTTGATAAAAATTCAGTACACCATGGTAGAAACAATCAAGTATACTCTTGTTCATAAGGATAAAAATATTACTTTGCTTCCTATGACTCCACGAGTCCATTTTGAAAGATGATATTAATAGAGCTAATAAAGCAAAACAGGAGAAAAATAAGAGTGAAAATCAGATTGTGGCAAAAGAATTTGAGCAACACATGAAGACTAATAATAAACCATCTCTTGTTGCTTCGAAATTAAATTGAAAAGTGCATGTTTACTTGCCACCAAATCGATATTGATGAGCTAGATTTTGGCAAATCTATTTGCTATGCTTTTGTGTGCAAAGAGGCATTATTTTCATTCGAGGACGTGCCTTCCTCTTTGCCCCTGCTGTCACTAACATTTTGCGGGAGTTCACGGCGTCTTTCCACAAGGCGTGCCACCGGATTACCACCTATTCGAGGGATTGAGCATCAAATTGACTTAATTCGGTGCATCATTACCCAACCGTGCACCATACCGTACCAATCCGGAGGAGACGAAGGAGATTATCGTCAAGTCATGAGCTGCTCGACAAAGGTTATATCTGCGAATCCCTTAGTCCTTGTCTTGTTCCTATTATTCTAGTGCGAAAAAAGGATGGTACGTCACGTATGTGTGTTGATTGTAGAGGCATTAATAATATTACTATTCGTTATCGTCACCCTATTCCTAGGCTAGATGATATGCTTGATGAACTGAGTGGCTCTACAATATTCTCCAAAGTTGATTTGCGTAGTGGATACCATCAAATTCGTATGAAATTGGGAGATGAATGGAAAACAGCATTTAAAACTAAGTTTGGATTATATGAGTGGTTAGTCATGCCTTTTGGGTTAACTAATGCACCTAGTACTTTCATGAGATTAATGAACGAAGTTTTACGTGCTTTCATTGGACGATTTGTGGTAGTTTATTTTGATGATATACTGATTTATAGCAAATCTTTGGAAGAACATTTGGAACAAGTTTGTCGTTAATGATGGGTTTGTGTTCCGTGCTAACAAGCTATGCATTCCAGCTAGCTCCGTTCGTCTTTTGTTGTTGCAGGAGGCGCATGGAGGAGGACTAATGGGACACTTTGGCGTGAAGAAGACGGAGGGCGTACTTGCTACACATTTCTTTTGGCCAAAGATGAGACGGGATGTTGAGCGTTTTATTGCTCATGCACTACATGTCAAAAAGCTAAGTCACGACTCAATCCTCATGGTTTATATATGCCTTTACCGTACCTAGTGTTCCTTGGGAGGATATATCGATGGACTTTGTTTTAGGTTTACCTAGAACAAAGAAGGGAGGATAGCATATTTGTTGTCGTGGATAGATTCTCGAAAATGGCACACTTTATACCATGTCATAAAAGCGATGATCTTTGTCAATGTTGCTGATTTGTTCTTTCGTGAAATTATTAAACTTGCATGGTGTGCCAAATACTATTGTTTCAGATCGTGATACTAAATTTCTTAGCCACTTTTGGAGATGTTTATGGGCTAAGTTGGGGACTAAACTGCTTTTAGTACTACTTGTCACCCCAAACCGATGGACAAACTGAAGTAGTCAATAGAACATTGTCTACTATGCTTAGGGCTGTTCTAAAGAAAAATAAGAAAATGTGGGAGGAATGCTTGCCTCATATTGAATTTGCTTATAATCGTTCGTTGCATTCTACTACTAAGATGTGCCCTTTTGAAGTTGTGTATGGTTTCCTACCTCGTGCACCTATTGATTTGTTGCCTCTTCCATCTTGGAGAAGGTTAATTTTGATGCTAAAGAACGTGCTGAATTGATTTTAAAAATGCATGAGTTAACTAAGGAAAACATTGGCGTATGAATGCTAAATATAAACTTCTTTGGAGATAAGGGTAGAAAACATGTTGTGTTTGCACCGGAGATCTTGTTTGGTTACATTTGCGTAAGGATAGATTTCTGATTTGCAAAAACAAAGCTAATGCCACGTCTTCTTGGTCCCTTTAAGGTGTTGGAGAAAGTAAATGATAATGCATATAAACTTGAGCTGCTGCAGATTTTGGGGTTAGTCCCACTTTTAACATTGCAGATTTGAAGCCATATTTGGGTGAGGAAGGCGAACTTCCGTCGAGGGCGACTTCATTTCAAGAAGGGAGGATGATGAGGACATCAATACCATTGTTACACCCACAGCCCTGCCGCTATACATCTTGGACCAATTACTAGAGCTCAAGACGCCAACTAAATTACCGGTACTTTCGTTTCTTGGTAATGATTCTAATGTTCATGAGAATATGGCGCTGCCTAAATTGGATACATTTGTTTTGCTTACAAATGTAGGGCCTAGCTTGGAGAAGGATGAACATTGGAGCAAGAACCAGCATGGAGATGATGGCATGCGCAAGGGGACAAGAATGGAGTTACAAGTGATGATTTCAGGACTTTGAAGCCACCATAATGAGTGCATGAAGCCTTGGACGAAATATACAAGATGCCACTTCATAATATTAGTCCATAGGCTATTCTAGGTGTTCGTCACCTTATTATTGGGCCAGGCCCATGTAATTTCGAAATACATTAGTATAGGCTATTTTTAGAGTCCGTATGTGTGGGAAACAAGAGATAGGGTTAGTTTGGACCCCTCCACCAAGGGCCACGAAATTCACCCCTCTTCCTCCATATATACAGCCCTTAGGGCACCGTTTAGACTTGGGTTTTGTTTAGATCAAAAGTTCGCCATAGCTGCAACTTCGCGCGTTTCGTTTGTGTTCAACGACGGACAAAGGCGTCCACAGAACCCCACCTTGATCAATAAAGCTTTCATCTTATATTCGCAATATCCAGTTGCAATCTCGGTTTCTTGCTTGTTCTTCGTTTGCTCGCAGGAAATAGACCCTCGTGGTCGGGTTGATGCGATGCTCGGCGTGGTCAATAACCTCTCGGAGTTGGTTTAGCGATTGCCAAGGCGCGGCGTCCTCGCCGCGTTAAGTAGTCGGATCGTCAAAGTCGACTTCCACCAAAGCGAAATCCACCATCTCATCGAAAGACGGGACACCTCTGCCTCTATCAAAGGTAGAGAGTAAAAGTAAAAGATAGGCCCTTCGTAGAGGGAAGCAGAGATTGCCATGTGCTTTTATGGTTGGATACACTATTAATGCAAAATAACATCACTTTATATTGTCGCTTGTGATAATGACCTTTATTATGCAGTCCGTCGCTTTTATTTCTACCATATCACAATTTCGTATAAAGCTTATTTTCTTCGCACTAATAGATCATACATATTTAGAGAGAATTTTTATTACTTGCACCGATGACAACTTACTTGAAGGATCTTACTCAATCCATAGGTAGGTATGGTGGACTTTCATTGTAAAACTGGTTTAAGGAATGTTTGGAAGCACAAGTAGTATTTCTACTTGGTGCAAAGAATTTGGCTAGCATGAGAGGGAAAGGCAAGCTCAACATGTTGGATGATCCAAGACAATATAACGTCTATTCGGATATAAGAAAACATAACCCATTAAGTTGTCTTCCTTGTCCAACATGAACTTTTTAGCATGTCATATTTTAATGAGTGCTCACAATTACAAAAGGTGTCCAAGATAGTATATTTATATGTGAAATCTCTCTTCCTTCAATATTCTTCTGCGTTTGCTAACTTTCAATAAATTTACCACCTATACTTATTATGTGTGAAGTCATTACTCCCCATGGTATAACCATATGAAACATATATATAAATTCAGATTTATGATATTCGATTGATTCAACCATTTACTCATAGGATATATGTGAAGCACGTGAGTAAATGACAAATTACTCCAAAAATATATAAGTGAAGAACACTAAGTAGTCAAATAATTAACTAGCCATGGGAGGACTCTCTCTCATTCAAGATTTCAGATCCAATGATTTATTATTAAAGATTCCAGATCCAATGATTTACTATTAAAGATTTCAGATCCAAAGATTTTTTTTCAGACAACAAGTAAAATGAAAATACGCTCCAAGCAAAACACATATCATGTGACGAATAAAAATATAGCTCCGAGTAATGTATACCGATGGTTTTGAAGACAAAAGAGGGGATGCCTTCCGGGGCATCCCCAAGCTTAGGCGCTTTAGTCTTCCTTGAATATTACCTTGATAAAGGCAAAGGTGTCCCGTCTTTCGATGAGATGATGGATATCGCTTTGGTGGAAGTCGACTTTGACGATCCGACTACGAACGTGCGAGGACGTTGTGCCTTAGCAATCGCTAAACCAACTCCGAGAGGTTATTGACCACGCCGGAGCACGATCAACCTGACCACGAGGGTCTGTTTCCTACGAGCAAACAAAGAACAAGCAAGAAACTGAGATTGCAATCTGGATATTGCGAATATAAGATGGAAGCTTTATTAATCGAGGTGGGGTTCTGTGACGCCTTTATCTGGTCGTTGAACACAAACGAAGTACGAGAAGTTGCATCTATGGTGAACTTTTAATCTAAACAAAATCCAAAGTCTAAACGAGGCCCTAAGGGTTGTATATATGGAGGAAGAGGGGGGGGAATTTTGTGCCCCTTGGGGAAGGGGTCCGAAACCAACCCTATCTCTTGTTTCGCCACACATACGAACTCTAAAAACAGCCTATACTCAAGTATTTCGAAAATACATGGCCTGGCCCAATAATAAGGTGACACAACACCTAGAATAGCCTCTGGACGAAAATTATGAAGTAGCATCTTGTATATTTCGTCCAAGGCTTCATGCACTCATTATGGTGGCTTCAACGTCCTGAAATCATCACTTGTAACTCCGTTCTTGCACCCCTTGCGCATGCCATCATCTCCATGCTTGTTCTTGCTCCAATGTTCATCCTTCTCCAAGCTAGGCCCTTCATTTGTAAGCAAAACAAACGTATCCAATTTAGGCAGCATCATATTCTCATGAACATTAGAATCATTACCAAGAAACGAAAGTACCTGGTAATTTAATTGGCGTGCGCGAGCTCTAGTAATTGGTCCAGTATGTATAGCAGCAGAGGCTGTGGGTGTAACAATGGTATTGATATCCTCATCATCCTCCCCTTCTTAAAATTAAGTCGTCCCCAACGGAAGCTCATTTCCTCACCCAAATAAGGCTTCAAATCTGCAATGTTAAAAGTGGGACTAACCCCAAAATCTGCAGGCAGCTCAAGTTTATATGCATTACCATTTATTTTCTCTAACACCTTAAAAGGACCAACAACACGTGGCATTAGCTTTGATTTGCGCAAATTAGGAAATCTATCCTTACGCAAATGTAACCAAACAAGATCTCCAGGTGCAAACACAACATGTTTTCTACCTTTATCTCCAGCAAGTTTATATTTAGCATTAAATGCGCTCAATGTTTTCCTTAGTCAACTCATGCATTTTTAAAATCAATTCAGTACGTTGTTTAGCATCAAAATTAACCTTCTCCGAAGATGGAAGAGGCAACAAATCAATAGGTGCACGAGGTACAAAACCATACACAATTTCAAAAGGGCACATCTTAGTAGTAGAATGCAATGAACGATTATAAGCAAATTCAATATGAGGCAAGCATTCTTCCCACATTTCCTTATTATTCTTCAAAATAGCCCTAAGCATAGTAGACAATGTTCTATTGACTACTTCAGTTTGTCCATCAGTTTGCGGGTTACAAGTAGTACTAAAAAGCAGTTTAGTCCCCAACTTAGCCCATAAACATCTCCAAACGTGGCTAAGAAATTTAGTATCACGATCTGAAACAATAGTATTTGGCACACCATGCAAGCGAATAATTTCACGGAAGAACAAATCAGCCACATTAATAGCATCATCGCTTTTATGACATGGTATAACGTGTGCCATTTTTTAGAATCTATCCACGACAACAAACATGCTATCCCTCCCCTTCTTTGTTCAAGGTAAAGCTAAAACAAAGTCCATAGATATATCCTCCCAAGGAACACTAGGTACAGGCAAAGGCATATATAAACCATAAGGATTGAGTCGTGACTTGCTTTTTGACATGTACAGGCAAAGGCATATATAAACGCTCAACATCCCGTCTCATCTTTGTCCAAAAGAATTGTGTAACAAGTACGTCCTCCGTCTTCTTCACGCCAAAGTGTCCCAATAGTCCTCCTCCATGTGCCTCCTGCAACAACAAAAGACGAACGGAGCTAGCTGGAATGCATAGCTTGTTAGCACGGAACACAAATCCATCATTAACGATGAACTTGTTCCATGTTCTTCCTTCTTTACAATTCTGCAATACATCTTTAAAATCAGCATCATGCACATATTGATCTTTGATGGTCTGCAAACCAAATATTTTGAAGTCAAGTTGTGAAAGCATAGTATAGCGACGAGACAATGCATCAGCAATAACATTTTCTTTACCCTTCTTGTGTTTAATGACACAAGGGAAAGTCTCAATGAATTCAACCCATTTAGCATGTCTACGATTAAGTTTAGCTTGACTTTTAATATGGTTCAAAGATTCATGATCAGAATATATAACAAATTCTTTGGGACATAAATAATGTTGCCATGTTTCTGAAGTCCGAACAATAGCATATAATTCTTTATCATAAGTAGAATAATTCAGACTATGCCCACTCAATTTTTCATAAAAGTATGCAACAGGTTTGCCATCTTGTAATAACACACCTCCTATTCCAATTCCACTAGCATCACATTCAAGCTCAAATGTCTTATTAAAATCGGGAAGTTGGAGTAAAGGAGCCTGTGTCAACTTATCTTTCAACACCGTGAAGGCTTCTTCCTGTGCGGTACCCCGAACAAAAGGCACATCCTTCTTTGTAAGCTCATTGAGAGGTGCAGCAATGGTGCTGAAATCTCTCACAAAACGCCTATAGAATGCAGCGAGGCCAAGAAAACTCCTCACTTGTGTGACCGTTTTGGGCTGCGGCCAACCCTCAATAGCTTTAATCTTGGCTTTATCAACTTCAATTCCCTGTGGAGTAACAACATAGCCAAGAAAAGACACTCGGTCGGTGCAAAAGGTGCACTTCCCAAGGTTACCAAACAAATGTGCATCACGTAGAGCAATAAAAACAGCACGTAAATGTTCCAAATGTTCCTCCAAAGATCTGCTATAAATCAATATGTCATCAAAGTAAACTACCACAAATCGTCCAATGAAAGCACGTAAAACTTCGTTCATTAATCTCATGAAAGTACTAGGTGCATTAGCTAACCCAAAAGGCATGACTAACCACACATATAATCCAAACTTAATTTTAAATGTTGTTTTCCATTCATTCCCCAATTTCATACGAATTTGATGGTATCCACTACGCAAATCAACTTTGGAGAATATTGTAGAGCCACTCAATTCATCAAGCATATCATCTAGCCTAGGAATAGGATGATGATAACACATAGTAATATTATTAATGCCTCTACAGTCAACACACATACGCGATGTACCATCCTTTTTCGGCACTAGAATAAAAGGAACAACACAAGGACTAAGGGATTCGCGTATATAACCTTTGTCGAGAAGCTCTTGTACTTGACGCATCATCTCCTTCGTCTCCTCTGGATTGGTACGGTATGGCGCATGGTTTGGCAGTGAAGCACCGAGAATTAAGTCAATCTGATGCTCAATCCCTCGAATAGGCGGTAATCCCGGTGGCACGTATTGTGGAAAGACGTCAGCGAACTCCTGCAAAATGTTAGTGAAAGCAGGAGGCAAAGAGGAAGGCACGTCCTTGAATGAAAATAATGCCTCTTTGCACACAAAAACATAGCAAACAGATTTGCTGAAATCTAGCTCATCAATATCAGATTTGGTGGCAAATTAACATGCACTTTTCAATTTAATTTCAGAAGCAACACTAGATGGTTTATTATTAGGATTCATTTGTTGCTCAAATTCTTTTGCCACAATCTGATTTTCACTCTTATTCTGCTCCTGTTTGCTTTATGAGCTCTATTAATATCATCTTTCAAAATGGAATCAGGAGTCATAGGAAGCGAAGTAATATTTTTATCCTTATGAACAAGAGTATACTGATTATTTCTACCATGGTGTACATAATTTTTATCAAATTGCCATGATCTACTAAGTAATAAGGAACATGCTTGCATAGGTACCACATCACAATCAACATAATCAGCATATGTAGAGATACTAAAATGCACACGAACAGTACGTGTTACCTTAACCTTGCCGCTGTTGTTGAACCATTGGATGTAGTAAGGATGTGGATGTGGTCTTGTGGTGAGAGAGTGCTTCTCCACCATCTCCATGCTAGCCAAGTTGTTGCAGCTCCCTCCGTCTATGATGACGCACACAGAACGTTCCTTCACAACTCCCTTTGTATGGAACAAATTATGCCTCTGATTTTGCTCAGCTTGTGTGACCTTCACACTCAAAACACGTTGAGCAACTAAACATTCAAACCTGTCAGCGTCTTCAGGAGCCATGTATTGCGTCTCATGATCAGAATCATCTCCACCGTGTTCTTCACGTGTAATAAGAGCCAATGTCTCCTCATCATAGTCACTAGCGGACTCCTACCCACCATCCTCAGTAGCAATCATCACACGTTGAGATTTGCATTCTCTCGCATAATGACCTCTTCCCTTACAACAACGACAAATAATATGACTTGTGTGCACAGTTGATGCCGTGGAAGAAGAAGAGCTCTATGTAGGCCCGGTAGGTGCGCTCTTGGCAGATAGTGGTGGTTGTGCCTGCTTTCTTGTATCACGGCTGGAGGTGGCACCTAATGGAGGTGCTGGTACAGTGGAAGTAGAAGATGCACGCGGTGTCCATGATGAAGGTCGACCTGCAGAAAACTTAGTTCGCGCCAATGCTTGTCGATCCTGCACTTCACATTCAGCTTTACAAGCAAGATGGAATAAACGAGTGATATTATTATACTCCTTATACTCTAGAATGGTCTGAATCTCTCAATTTAAGCCACCCATAAAACGTGCAAGCATAGGTTCATTCTCCTCAACAATACCACATCTAATCATGCCAGTTTGTAATTCCTGATAATATTCTTCTACAGAATTTTTTCCTTGTCTCAAACGCTGCAATTTTTGAAGCAATTCACGTTGATAATATGGTGGAACCCAACGAGTACGCATAGCAGTTCTCAAAGCAGGCCAAGTAGCTGGAATAGGATATAATCTACAATGTTCAAACCACCAAACACATGCAGAACTAGTGAAAGCACAAACAGCAGCAGGAACACGTCTCTCCTCAGGATATTGTAAACATGTAAATCGTTGTTCAGTTTCTAACTGCCAAGTAAGATATATGTCAGGAACATATCTAACCTCAAATGGTGGAATATTCAGTTTCAGTTTAGGAAGATGGTCATGATCTCGTATCTGAGGGAGAGCCCTACCAGTGTGATTATTTTGCATGTGGACGACTTGGTGGTTGTGGTGCTGGTGGTTGCATGTAGTTCTGATTTTGATCAACCTCATCCTTGTAATGTCCCGCATAATCATCCTCCACATCAGCAGCAGGAGCCACAGAAGTATCAACAGCAGCACCAACAGTTTGGTCGGGCTGAAGAAGGACACGGCTCGCTCGGCGGAGGGCTGTTTCGCGACGTGGAGGTAATAGTTGTTCTTGTTGCAGAGGTGCGCCAGGTGCAGCCGGTGGAAGACGCGCAAGCAGTTCATTAAATCTGTTATCAAGCTTTGTTTCAAACGTCTTCTCAAGGCCAGTGATCTTCTCCATGACCTCTTCAAAATTGTTCAGCACATCTTGCACCTGTTCAGTCATCATTTGCTAAACTTATCATGAAGCTCCTTGTTCGTTAAGTTCTCCCAGTCAATCTCGTCGGTTTGTGATCATGGTATTGTTAGCAGCAATAGAAACACACAAGAATATGACCCTACATACTACTAACAAGTGGTGGTGGTGGGTGTCACAAATCCGTCAAGCAAAACTCAAATTCTTACCAGTTCTTACCCAGCAGCAAGCGGTGATCGGCAACCGTTGTAGTCAAAACTCTCGAAGCTTGGATAGAGCGATTACCAGGGAGAGTCAAACACACGAGGTAGATGTATGTGGAGCTGGGAAGGCTTATAATATGGTAGCAAAAAGGATCAGCAATAATCAATTCAGAGATGCAAAGTTGAATAAACGCTCAACGACGGTACTGTGCTTTGGTCCTAGGCTAGACCGTGCTAGAGACGCGAGCCTAGAACACTAACAAAATCACGGCGCTGCACGTAAAAAAGGGAGAAGAACACTCTGGAAAAAAAATTTGCTCTTTTTTTTGCGCTCTACTTTTTTTTGCGCTCCTCTTTTTTTTTTGAAAAATCACTATAATGGCGAGTGTCTCAAAACTCTTCCCAGGTCAAACTGATAGGATGGGCAAGAATTTTTTTTGACAATTTTTTTTCGGAAATCAAGGCAGTGACGACGAAAAAGTGCGACAAAAAATCACTATGATGGCGAGTGTCTCAAAACACTTCCTGGGACCTAAAAATAGGATAGGGAAAAAATATTTTGATCGCCAAATTTTGGCTGGCTGCCCGGGGTCTCGGACATTTTTCGAGACCTACTCAGGCAAGGAAACACGAATCGGAAATTAGATGGATCTCGAAAACAAACCTAATATGCAAGGAACTCGGATTGGTGGTGGATATATGTTGGTGGTATATGGCAGCGGTGGTGGTAGCGGTGGTAGTATATGGATATGGATCGATGGTGGTATATGGATACGGATTGGTGGTGGTATATGGATACGGATTCGGAGCGGTGGTGGGAGGTGGCAGGGGCGATGATGATGGTGCGGTGGCGGCGTGACAACTTATGACCAGAACTCGAAACTCTAAAAGTCTAGACGCTAAGACCAGCAACTTGATGCGACAATGCAACCGCAAATTCAACAAAGCAAAATACTGAAAAGACTATGCAAAGGCTCAGACTGGTTCGGATAGGATGAACTAACCCTAATTTTTTTTGGCTTTTTCGTGGACTATAGGTATGAAGAGCAGACTCGAACTAAACTACGAAAAACTATAAAATCTCACCGAGCAACCTGGAAATCTGATACCACTTGATAGAGGCAAAGGTGTCTCATCTTTCGATGAGATGATGGATATCGCTTTGGTGGAAGTCGACTTTGACGATCCGACTACGAACGTGCGAGGACGTCGCGCCTAACAATCGCTAAACCAACTCTGAGAGGTTGTTGACCACGCCGGAGCATGATCAACCTGACCACGAGGGTCTGCTTCCTGCGAGCAAACGAAGAACAAGCAAGAAACTGAGATTGCAATCTGGATATTGCAAATATAAGATGAAAGCTTTATTGATCAAGGTGGGGTTCTGTGACGCCTTTGTCTGGTTGTTGAACACAAACGAAGTACGCGAAGTTGCAGCTATGGCAAACTTTTAATCTAAACAAAACCCAAAGTCTAAACGACGCCCTATGGGCTGTATATATGGAGGAAGAGGGGGGAATTTCGTGGCCCTTGGGGAAGGGGTCCGAAACCAACCCTATCTCTTGTTTCCCCACACATACAGACTCTAAAAGCAGCCTATACTCAAGTATTTCGAAAATACATGGGCCTGGCCCAATAATAAGGTGACGCAACACCTAGAATAGCCTCTGGACGAAAGTTATGAAGTAGCATCTTGTATATTTCGTCCAAGGCTTCATGCACTCATTATGGTGGCTTCAACGTCCTGAAATCATCACTTGTAACTCCGTTCTTGCTCCCCTTGCGCATGCCATCATCTCCATGCTTGTTCTTGCTCCAATGTTCATCCTTCTCCAAGCTAGGCCCTTCATTTGTGAGCAAAACAAATGTATCCTATTTAGCCAGCATCATATTCTCATGAACATTAGAATCATTATGAAGAAACGAAAGTACCTGGTAATTTTATTTGCGTGCGCGAGCTCTAGTAATTTGTCCAGTATGTATAGCAGCAGGGGCTGTGGGTGTAACAATGGTATTGATGTCCTCATCATACCTTGGGGTGCCTCGGGCATCCCCAAGCTTAGGGTCTTTCCACTCCTTATTCTCCTCATATTGATATCTCACCCAAAACTTGAAAACTTCAATCACAAAAACTTTACGGAACTTCGTGAGATGGGTTAGTATGATAAAGAGTAAACCATTCAATTTGTTACTATGAAAGACAAGATTCATATTTTTTTCACACAATGGCTACTGTACCATATCATTTCTACAATTTATATTGAGCAATATAAGCCATAGAAACTAGAAAACAAGCAAACTATGCATTGAAAGCAGAATCTGCCAGAAAAGGAATAGTATGTAATGATCTGAACAGAAACCATACTTCTGCTACTCCAAAAATCCATCCAAATTATGAAACCTGAGAAATTTGTATACCAATCCAATGCAAAAAGAATCAGATCAAAAGCACGTTTCTGTGAATTATCAAAACTAATTTACTAGTCGCAAAAGTTTCTGATTTTCAGCAGGATCAACACAACTATCACCGTAAGCTATCCCAAAGGTCTTACTTGGCACTTTATTAAAATAAAAGCTATAAAACATGTTTAATACAGTAGCTTAATCATGTGAACACACAAAAACAGTAAGGGTGAATATTGGGTTGTCTCCCAACAAGCGCTTTTCTTTAATGCCTTTTAGCTAGTCATGATGATTTCAACGATGCTCACATAAAAGATAAGAATTGAAACATAAATAGAGCATCATGAAGAATATGACTAGCACATTTAAGTGTAACCCACTTCCTATGCCTAGGGATTTTGTGAGCATACAACTTATGTGAACAAGAATCAACTAGCATCGGAAGGCAAAACAAGTATAACTTCAAAACTTTAAGCACATAGAGAGGAAACTTGATATTATTGCAACTCCTACAAGCATATATTCCTCCCTCCTAATAATTTTTAGTAGCATCATGAATGAGTTTAACAATACAACCATCACATAAATCATTCTTTTCCTGATCTACAAGCATAGAAATTTTACTACTCTCCACATAAGCAAAATTCTTCTCGTTCGGAATAGTGGGAGCAAACTCAACAAAATAACTATCATGTGAAGCACAATCCAATTGAGAATTAAAATCATGATGACAAGTTTCATGGTTAACATATTCCATTTTAGCATACATTTCATCACAACAACAATCGTAGATAGCAACTTTGTTCTCATAATCAATTGGAACCTCTTCCGAAATAGTGGAATCATTACTAACAAAAGTCAAGACCTCTCCAAATCCACTTTCATAAATATCATACTAAGATCCAACACCCTCCAAAATAGTGGGATCATTACTTCCTAAAGTTGACACTCTTCCAAACCCACTTTCGATGATAGTATTGTTCATACTCCATAAGTGAAGTTCATGGAACATTCTACAATTAATATAGACTAACCAGTATCCAAGCTCGAAATATATAAGTGAAGCCCACGAAGCATTCTATAAAACCATACTCAAAAGATTTAAGTTAAGCACAAAGAGCATTCTATAAGGTCATACTCAAAAGGTATAAGTGAAGCACATGACGCATTCTATAAATTGATGAAGGGCTATCTTATACTAGCATGGTTCATAAAAAAAGAAAAACACAAAGGACACAAGTGATGTGAACAAAAGAAAAACCAAGGTATACCGATAATTGTTGAAGAACAAAGATGGGATGCCAACCGGGGCATCCCCAAGCTTAGATGCTTGAGTATCCTTGAAATATTTACTCGGGGTGCCTTGGGCATCCCCAAGCTTGAACTCTTGCCCCTCTATTCTTCTCACATCGGTAACTCCTTGTTCTTCGAACACTTCATCTACACAAAACATAACAAAAACTTTGTGAGATCCATTAGTATAATAAAGAAAATCACTAACTTTAGTTATTGTTGCAAACTCATTCCAATTTCATATTCGCACTATATTTGCTGTATTCCAACTTCACCATGGTTCATACCCCCCAATACTACCCATATACTCATCAAAATAAGCGAACAACACATAGAAAACAGAATCTGTCAAAAATAGGACAGTCTGTAGTAATCTGGAAATTGTGTATACTTCTGTAACTCCAAAAATTCTAAAACATGACAATTTAAACAATTTGTATTGAAGTAATGTGCAAAAAGTTTCAGACCCGTTTGACTTTCCAGTTAAAAATGTAAATTCACGCGCTACAGCCAAAGTTTCTGTTTTTGCACTCCACATAGTAAACAAGAAATCTAATCATCCTAAAACCAAAGCTTGGCACATTATTTTTATAATACAATGGATATATACAAGGGGATAATTATTTTTAGAGAAACTTCCATGAAAAACTCTACATTGTTCCATGAGCATGAACACAAGTATTCAAGGTCGACCTCACTTCTCAATTGCATAATGTAGCGATCCGACCTCAAACTGTCAAGCCTCTGTGTATCTGTGCCATCCCTGGATCAGTATGCTGGCACACACAATACATCAATGTATATATCAAAGTGCAATCACATGTATAAATAATGTAAAACTGACATATACCTGATAAATCTCACTGGAAACAAACAAACCGGTGTGGAGTCCCATCAACGCCATCGGCAGGTTGAGTGTAGACCGTAACCCTGTACCAAACTCTTACTCATCAGAAGAAAATATCTGCAACATGATACGTTGCAACCGTGTAGGTCAGTACATTGAATGACCGGCAAGATCACAAATAAGAGACACAGATGATAAAACTAATCTAGATGCAATATGGCTTTATGGGTCTGTGTCTGAGTTTTGTTTTTCATAAAAGCTGGTTTTATTTTCCCTACAACAAAGGAATATTGGGAGTCTTCACTACAAAGTTTTCTACTACGACATGGTTTCGCCAACCGATGTCTCATAACCCAAATTATCATATGTTGCCCACACTTAAGTTATCAGTCCGGTGTTGAGAGTTCCGAGATAGATCCAAGTCTAGAGGCTCAAATTGTTCGTATCCAGGGACACGGCTAATCGATTAGGTTTTTAACCCACTACAGAGGTTTGTACACTTTACCAGCAAGATTCGATCCCTCTTTTTACGCTCTCGCACTTTAGGGTGTTTGAGAACAAGTCGGCCGAAACATGATCTTCCGAAGAGTTCCTCTGGCCACTGTTTGGTGCTCATCCAATCATACCGTAGTTCTACATCTGCTAGCACCGTCCCAGCCAGTGTCACAACTAAGGTCAACCAAGCCAGAGCCCATAATGACTTGCGGTTGCACAGGTAAGCTTCCGGGCATGAAGTATTCTTTCGTCTCTTTGAGTCTGGGTGAAGCTTTCCCAAAGATGTCATGGCGCTTCTCCATGAATCCTGGCCATCCACTGGTTTCTCCTGGGTGCCCGTCAACCATCCTTCACCTAGTAGTATGTATTGAATTCTTGTCTCGAGTCTCCAAATCTTGAGATCTTGAAGTCTTTAGGTCCTGAAGATGCAGTCCTTGCCGATGCCATCATGAAGTTGTCGTCATTGGCGTAGAGTCCTCCATTCTCATACCACTCCCGAGCATTCGTACCAAACCCCGTCTACAACAGCGTAGCATTAAAACTATATAACGCCCCGGGCTTGATAACAGGGAGATGGGTTCCTACCTCATGCATACTACTAAACTACAAGGATTCAATACACTACTGGAGGGATTTTGAATGGTGATACTAAATGCAAATAAATCATAGGTATGAAAAACATGGTCAAAGTGAACTTGCCTGGTACGGTTGATGGAGATTTGTCGCACTCATAATCCTGATAATCTACTCATCACACCGAGAAAATCTATCATACACGAATAAAATGCAATAAACATCCATACCAAGAGAAGAACCAAAAGAACATAAGAACAAAATATGTCATGGTGCAAAAATAACAACATACTAAGGTTAAAAAGGAAAATAAGGTTCTTATGGTGTTGTAAGGTGAAAGAATCAACTCAAAAGAGTTTGAGGATGATGAAGTATTGCTATATAAGCATAGGTTGAAGACACTATGGAAGATGATCCAGAGTATAAGGAGAACAACATGAATGTTCCTTGATAGATAACATATGGCATAAGAATTTGTTTACAAAAAGGTTCTATTGGAACGGAGCACTACAAAGCAAGTTTTAGCGAAACGAAGCGTAAATATAATTGGAATTCAAAAATTCAAAGGTATTTGAATTGAAGTATGATGGATATGAATTGCTAACGTATATAGGAGGTCAATATTTACATGTAGGAAAAAATCAATAAAACAAAAGATACTAGTAATTCAATATGGCATTGAGTCATCTTAGAACGGAATGTGAACCCTTTTGGGGACTAAATGAGTAATTTGAGTATGTTCAAAATTATGTGTTGAAAGATAAAATAAATGGCGTGAACGGAAAGATTACTTCAATATGAATCAGATGCAATTGGATTCGTCGGAAACGAAGCTACGGATAAAAAAATATGATCAAAAGAAATTTGAATACGAATCTGAATAAATTTTGAAATTTCAAAATTTCAAAATTTTGATGTGATAAGTACACTGGATAGGCGGGGTCAAAAAAACTTTAGACATTGGTTTCATCTAACTCGGATAAACGAGTAAAAAGTTATGACTATTTGAAAAATCAGGGTCAAATTGTTTTACGCAGAAAAAAGAGCTACGGCTAGATGAATTATAGGGCTAAAATGTAAATACAGAGACTAATTGATAATCTAACTATTCTACGCATAAGATCCTATGAATAAATAAATAACTTAGAGGAAAACTAGATTTCTACCGTATACGAGTAAAGGAAAATACGAAGAGAGTACCTTTAGAACGCAGAGAAAAGACGACTTCAGAGAGAGGAGACGACTTCAAAAATTCCCGTCGAAGAGTAGAAATAATATTTTATTTTATGGGAAGCTAGTTAAACCAAAAGATTGATTTAACCCGAGTTGGATGATTTTTGGAGGCTCTATGGGTCTATATTTATAGGTGGAAGAGGTACACGAAGGTCAAACATTAGGCAATGTGGGACTAAATATATACGAAAGGAGGAGAAGAGAAAGGGAAAGGGCCTTTTACTTCGGCCGGCCGCGCTGCGTTTTTTAACAGCGGAAAAGAAAAGAAAAAAAGATAGAATAAAATATTTTATATAGACATATTATATATCAAAATTCTCAGATTTGTTGTTCCTAGATCATGAACATACTTTCAAGAGCAACTAAAATACTTTTTAAAATCTTTTTTTTTTGCAATAACTCCAAAATGAAAAGGAATTTGGGTTTCAAATAAATTGCAAATAGTTTTTGTCTTCAAATTTGAATCTCAAACAAAATATTGTCTCTGATTTTGGAGTGTCATTTTGCTCCTCTCATTTTATTTGTTTATCAGAGGGTTTCGAAAGGATTCGAACTCAAAATTTAATATGATTCAAATGGAAAAATTTGGGAAAGTTCTTTTATTCTCTCTCAATAAGTTTTTTAAGTTTCAAATTCCACTCAATTCACACAAACAATCACCCAACATCCAACTAAACAATCCTAATTATTGATTTAATATACCATTCCAAAATTTAGAATTTTGGGATGTTACAAAATACCACCCTTAAAATTAATCTCGTCCTCGAGATTCGAAGAAGCTAGAAAGAGGTTAGGGTTTGGGGTCTCCTAAAAAAATCCATCGATCCTCACAAGGGTCTGGGGTGCTACCACCCTTAGAAGCATGGTTACGGTTCTATCAAAACGCATGTACTCCATTCTTATTATTGACAGTGCCAGTCTTCTCAGATCTTCGGGATAATCCTTCATTGATGCTCTTCTAGTATAGGGATATTGTTTTCCTGAAAATGTTGAGTCCTTTCAACAAAATAGGATTGTTCCCTTGACTGGGTCTTCTTAGCTGACAAGTCTGTCATGATTACTAAACAACTATCAAAATCTCATGGTGGTCAATCATTATTGGCTTCTCCTGCAGGAAAATGAGTCTGGGTTGAATCTCACCATATATCCTACGATTGGCAACAGTTGGCTGTACATGGTTCATTCGTCCTACCATTCTAAGGTTTAAACAAGGTTTTGATATCATCGTCTCTCTACTATGGGTAAGTCACTCTAGATTTACCATCCCATATAGCAAGAGCGAATGATAAGAGTAAGTCGGTATGGTGATCAATCCATTCCGCACCCAAATCATTACCCTGTATAAGGTTTAGCAAATCTCACATTTCTAAACCTCGGTCATTCTAGCAAGCATTGCAGAATTTCTCTTGTTCTCGAACTGGGTTCGAGTAATTCCATTATTTCTGCAAGCTGAACAAAACATCTATCATTCTTCATAGGGTTTTGCATATCCTCCTAGCAAACGTGTGCTGCTGAAAACACAACTTCTTCCAAATTTCTTTCTTCATCAAGGGTATGTCTGTTCATTATCAAATCCAGGGCATGTGGTTATGGCCCACTTCAACACTAGTACAATATTAACTCATCCATGGAGTTACTATTGTTCCTTATTCCAACATTACATCTGTCCTTTGAATCCAATAGTACATCTTTCCTTCATACTCTTGATGAAATCAATATATCGAAAACTCATACTCCTTTTGTCCAAACACCACTCTGCGGAATACATTTTACTTTACATTTGCCAGTGTCCTACAAGGTACTACCACCCTTGAAATGCACAAATTCTTCCATGGACCATATTTCTCACATCCTCGAAACGGATCCAAATCTTTGTTCATAGCGTAACAACTCATACAATTCAACATATGAAATTGGGACACATTAACTTTATTGATTCATGAACCATTTCAAACTCTGAGACTTCTAGTACATAATTCAACAAATTGAACTTATGAAGATAAAATTACTTTCTACTACTCTTATTATCCATATCAAAATCTCAACTACTCAGCTCCAACTTTCATATGATCTGAACATTCCCTAGCAAAATGTCCTGCTTCCTTGCAGCAAAAACAAATGACTTCCGACATGTCTCGGGGCTTCTTGTTGATTATGTAGGCTCCTTTCTTTTATGGACATTTATCAGCATAATGACCTAAATCCTTGCACATGTAACAAGTGATATGACTTAGGTCCTTCTTTGCAGAAATTGGGTTGTTCTGGGGATGCCTTCATTTCTCTTCCCTCTTCTGGTTATCACAATACTTCCGAATGAGACGTTATCTCAACAGAGTCTTCTTGAATTCCTCCCTAGTTCTTGCTCCATTACATCCTTGTACAGCTTGATGCATTTTCCACTAGGTAACAGCACTCTCGGTAAAATACTAAAGAGGGTGTTGGGCTTCTTCGGGAGGAGGGTGACAAGCGCTTCGTTGAGCTTCTGAAAACCCAAGCCATTCAGGTGGTTAAGCTTGTCAAAAGCGTCACAGATGTCATGCTTGACAATGTCCCAGCAAGCACGCAGGAACTCTGAGGTGAAGCCATCCGGACCCGGAGCTTGCCCGAAGGGAGCAATTTAACTAACTCCCAAATCTCGGCCTCAGAGAAGGGGAGCCCTAACTCCGAGAGATCAAAGAAGCGATCATCAAAAGCTTCGAGAGCTAGGGTGATGTGGCGCTCGTTCGCGGAGCCTAAGAGGCCAGCAAAGTGCTGGAACACGGCTTCGGCCATCCCCGCCTCATCGGAGATCATCGTATCACCGATGCTCAGGTGCAGGATGCGGTTCTTCTGTTTGCGCTGGGAGGCATGGATCTTGAGGAAGGTGGAGTTAGTATCGCCTTCCCGAAGCCAGGAGAGGTGCACGCGCTGGTGGGCAATC
Source organism: Aegilops speltoides (assembly GCA_021437245.1). Classification (NCBI taxonomy): domain Eukaryota; kingdom Viridiplantae; phylum Streptophyta; class Magnoliopsida; order Poales; family Poaceae; genus Aegilops; species Aegilops speltoides. Next base: position 207,089,499 of record CM038141.1, read on the forward strand.
GATCTTTCCAGAGACGCAAGACCAAGGTACTTCAGCTTTAGGTTTCGGCGCAACCAGGCCTCCGAAGGGGACAGGGGGTGTGAGTCTTGTGCCGCATCAAGGTGAGCAATCAGCTCCCGCACCACCATGAGCTGAAGGGAGACGTTGCCAATGCAGCATACACTCCAACTCTGGAGCCGACGGGCCGTGAGCTTGAGGCGCTGGTAAATCCTCCTGAATGCGTCGGGTCCGATGGTTCGCAGTTCTAGGCGGCGTCGACAATGTCATGGAAGCCCTCGAGCTGGATCCAAAACCACTCAAAGTGTAATCGCTTGGGGCTGCCTGGATGCCTCGAGCAATCAAGGAGGAGAGGGCGTGGTCGGAAGCAGCCGAGGCAAGGCAGCTGAGAAGGCAATGTGGCAGGGAGTCCTCCCAGCTAGGAGTGTAGAGAACTCTATCATTCCTCACAAGGGTGGGGTTCTCTTGCTCGTTGGACCAGGTATACTGACGACCATGGAGGTATATGTCACGCAACGAAACGGCGACTCATAGACCGGTGATGCAAACGCCCGTTGTTCTTGTCAGCAGAGTAAGGGATCATGTTGAAATTGTTGGAAATATGCCCTAGAGGCAATAATAAAATGATTATTATTATATTTCTTTGTTCATTATAATTGCCTATTGTTCATGCTATAATTGTATTAACTGGAAACCGTAATACATGTGTGAATACATACACCACAACATGTCCCTAGTGAGCCTCTAGTTAACTAGCTCGTTGATCAATAGATGGTTATGGTTTCCTGACCATGGACATTGGATGTCATTGATAACGGGATCACATCATTAGGAGAATGATGTGATGGACAAGACCCAACCCTAAGCATAGCACAAGATCGTGTAGTTCGTTTGCTAAAAGCTTTTCTAATGACAAGTATCATTTCCTTAGACCATGAGATTGTGCAACTCCCGGATACCGTAGGAATGCTTTGGGTATGCCAAACGTCACAACGTAACTGGGTGGCTATAAAGGTGCACTACGGGTATCTCTGAAAGTGTATGTTGGGTTGGCACGAATCGAGACTGGGATTTGTCACTCCGTGTGACGGAGAGGTATCTCTGGGCCCACTCGGATAATGAGCTCAATGTGACTAAGTCGTTAGTCATGGGATCATGCATTACGGAACGAGTAAAGTGACTTGCCGGTAACGAGATTGAACGAGGTATTGGGATACCGACGATCGAATCTCGGGCAAGTAACGTACCGATTGACAAAGGGAATTGTATACGGGATTGCTTGAATCCTTGACGTTCATCCGATGAGATCATCGTGGAACATGTGGGAGCCAACAAGGGTATCCAGATCCCACTGTTGGTTATTGGCCAGAGAGTTGTCTCGGTCATGTCTGCATGATTCCCGAACCCGTAGGGTCTACACACTTAAGGTTCGGTGATGCTAGAGTTGTTATGGGAATTAGTGTGCGAATGTTGTTCGGAGTCCCGGATGAGATCCCGGACGTCACGAGGAGTTCCGGAATGGTCCGGAGGTAAGGATTTATATATGGGAAGTTCTATTTTGGCCACCAGAAAATGTTCGGGATTTTTTGGTATTGTACCGGGAAGGTTCTAGAAGGTTCCGGAATGGGGCCCACCTGCATGGGGGGATCCACATGAACGTGGGTAGTGGTGGCAAGGCCCCACACCCCTGGTCAAGGCGCACCAAGATCCCCCCTTAGAAGGAATAAGATCATATCCCGAAGGGTTAAGATCAAGATCCCTAAAAAAGGGGGATAACAATTGGTGGGGAAGGAAATGATGGGATTTCTTTCCTCCCACCTTTGCCAACGCCCCAATGGACTTGGAGGTCAAGAAACTAGCCCCCTCCACCCCTATATATAGTGGGGAGGCGCATGGGAGCTTCACCCTTCCCCTGGCGCAGCCCTCTCCCTCCCCAACACCTCCGTAGTAGTAGTAGTGCTTGGCGAAGCTCTGCCGGAGACCTGCAAGCTCCACCACCACGCCGTCGTGCTGCCGGAGCTCTCCCTCAACTTCTCCTCTCCCCTTGCTGGATCAAGAAGGAGGAGACGTCCCCGGGCTGTACGTGTGTTGAACGCGGAGGCACCGTTGTTCGGTGCTTAGATCGGATTCGGACGCGATCTGAATCGCTTAGTGAATGACTCCACCGACCGCGTTCTTGCAACGCTTCCGAATCACGATCTTCAAGGGTATGAAGATGCACTCCCCTCTCTCTCATTTCTAGTTACTCCATAGATTGATCTTGGTGATGCGTAGAAAATTTTGAATTTCTGCTACGTTCCCCAACAGTGGCATCATGAGCTAGGTCTATTGCGTAGATTCTATGCACGAGTAGAACACAAGTAGTTGTGGGCGTTGGTTTGTTCAATTTGCTTACCGTTACTAGTCCTATCTTGATTCGGCGGCATCGTGGGATGAAGCGGCCCAGACCGACCTTACGTGCGCTTCGTGAGACGAGTTCCACCGATGACATGCACTTGTTGCATAAAGGTGGCTAGCGGGTGCCAGTCTCTCCCACTTTAGTCGGATCGGATTCGATGAAAAGGGTCCTTATGAAGGGTAAATAGCAATTGGTATATCACCGTTGTGGCTTTTGCGTAGGTAAGAAACGTTCTTGCTAGAAACTCATAGCAGCCATGTAAAACATGCAACAACAATTAGAGGACGTCTAACTTGTTTTTCCAGGATTTGCTATGTGATGTGATATGGCCAAAAGAATGTGATGAATGATATATGTGATGTATGAGATTGATCATGTTCTTGTAATAGGAATCACGACTTGCATGTCGATGAGTATGACAACCGGCAGGAGCCATAGGAGTTGTCTTAATTTATTGTATGACCTGCGTGTCATTGAAAACGCCATGTAATTACTTTGCTTTATTGCTAAACCGTTAGCCATAGTAGTAGAAGTAATAGTTGGCGAGACAACTTCATGAAGACACGATGACGGAGATCATGATGATGGAGATCATGGCGTCATGCCGGTGACGAAGGTGATCATGTCGTTCCTCAAGATGGAGATCAAAGGCGCAAGATGATATTGGCCATATCATGTCACTTATGATTTGCATGTGATGTTTGCCATGTTTACATCTTATTTGCTTAGAACGACGGTAGCATAAATAAGATGATCCCCCATTAAAATTTCAAGAAAGTGTTCCCCCTAACTGTGCACCGTTGCGAAAGTTCATTGTTTCGAAGCACCACGTGATGATCGGGTGTGATAGATTCTAACGTTCACATACAACGGGTGTAAGCCAGATTTACACACGCAAAACACTTAGGTTGACTTGGCGAGCCTAGCATGTACAGACATGGCCTCGGAACACAAGAGACCGAAAGGTCGAACATGAGTCGTATAGTAGATACGATCAACATGGAGATGTTCACCGATGATGACTAGTCCGTCTCACGTGATGATCGGACACGGCCTAGTTGACTCGGATCATGTATCACTTAGATGACTAGAGGGATGTCTATCTGAGTGGGAGTTCATTAGATAACTTAATTATCATGAACATTGTCAAAAGGACTTTGCAAATTATGTCGTAGCTTGCACTTTAGTTCTACTGTTTAAGATATGTTCCTAGAGAAAATTTTAGTTGAAAGTTGATAGTAGCAATTATGCGGACTGGGTCCGCATACTTAGGATTGTCCTCATTGCTGCATAGAAGGCTTATGTCCTTAATGCACCGCTCAGTGTGCTGAACCTCGAGCGTTGTTTGTGGATGTTGCGAACATCTGACATACACGTTTTGATGACTACGTGATAGTTCAGTGCGTAATGTTAAACGGTTTAGAATTGAGGCAGCGAAGACATTTTTTGAAACGTCGCAGAACATATGAGATGTTCCAAGAGCTGAAATTAGGATTTCAGGCTCGCGCCCATGTCAAGAGGTATGAGACCTCCGACAAGTTTCTTAACCTACAAACTAAGGGAGAAAAGCTCAATCATTGAGCATGTGCTCAGATTGTCTGAGTACTACAATCACTTGAATCGAGTGGGAGTTAATCTTCCAAATGAGATAGTGATGGTTCTCCATAGTCACTGCCACCAAGCTATTAGAGCTTCGTGATGAACTATAACATATCAGGGATAGACATGATGATCCTTGAGCAATTCGCGATGTTTGACACAGCGAAAGTAGAAATCAGTAGGAGCATCAATTGTTGATGGTTAGTAAAACCACTAGTTTCAAGAAGGGCAAGGGCAAGAAGGATACTTCATGAGGCGACAAATCGATTCTTTGCTCTAGTGAAGAAACCCGGGTTGAACCCAAACCGAGATTAAGTGCTTCAGTAATGAGGAACGTCCACCGAAGCGAAATACCCTAGATACTTGGTAGATGAGAAGGTGGCAAGGTTGATGAATATATTGGATATACATTGTATTAAATGTGTACTTTACTAGTACTCCTAGTAGCACCGGGTATTAAGATACGGTTCGGTTGCTAAGTGTTAGTAACTCGAAATAAAAGAGCTACGGAATAAGCGGAGACTAGCTAAAGGTGAGATGACGATGTGTGTTGGAAGTGTTTCCAAGGTTGATGTCATCAAGCATCGCTGCTCTCCTCTACCATCGAGATTGGTGTTAAACCTAAATAATTGTTATTTGGTGTTTGCGTTGAGCATAAACATGATTGGATTATGTTTATACTTGTCTGATTATTCATTTAAGGAGAATAATGGTTACTCTGTTTATTTGAATGATACCTTCAACAGTCTTGCACCTAAAATGAATGGTTTATTGAATCTCGATCGTAGTGATACACATGTTAGTGCCAAAAGATATAAGATAGTAATGATAGTACCACATACTTGTGGCACTGCCACTTAAGTCATATTGGTATAAAACGCATGAAGAAGCTCCATATTGATGGATCTTTGGACTCACTCATTTTTGAAAAGATTGTGACATGCGAACCATGTCTATTGGTATATACGCATGAAGAAACTCTATGCAGATGGATCGTTTGGACTCACTTGTTTTTGAATTACTTGAGACTTGCAAATCATACCACATGGGCAAGATGACTGAAAGGCCTCGGTTTCAATAAGATGGAACAAGAAAGCAACTTGTTGGAAGTAATACATTTTGATGTGTGCAATCCAATGAGTGTTGAGGCATGTAGTGAATATCGTTATGTTCTTACTTCACAGATGATTTGAGTAGATGCTGAGTATATTTACTTGATGAAACACAAGTCTAAATTATTGAAAGGTTCAAGTAATTTCAGAGTGAAGTTGAAGATCATCGTGACAAGAGGATGTAATGTCTATGATATGATCATAGAAATAAATATCTGAGTTACGAGTTTGGCACACAATTAAGACATTGTGGAAATTGTTTCACAATTAATACCGCCTCGAACACCATAGTGTGATGCTGTGTCCGAACATCATAACTGCACCCTATTGCATATGGTGCATACCATGATGTCTCTTATCGAATTACCACTATCGTTTATAGGTTAGGCATTAGAGACAACTGCATTCACTTTAAATAGGGTACCACGCAATTCCGTTGAGACGACACCGTATGAACTATGGTTTGGAGAAACCTAAGTTGTCGTTTCTTAAACGTTTGGGGCTGCGACGCTTATGTTTCAGGCTGATAAGCTCGAACCCAAAGCGGATAAATGCATCTTCATAGGACACCCAAAACAGTTGGGTATACCTCCTATTTTAGATCCGGAAGCAAAAGTGATTGTTTCTAGAAACGGGTCCTTTCTCGAGGAAAAGTTTCTCTTGAAAGAATTGAGTGGGAGGATGGTGGAGACTTGATGAGGTTATTGAACCATCACTTCAACTAGTGTGTAGCAGGGCACATGAAGTTATTCCTATGGCGCCTACACCAATTGAAGTGGAAGCTGATGATAGTGATCATGAAACTTCAGATCAAGTCACTACCAAACCTCGTAGCTCGACAAGGATGCATACTACTTCAGAGTGGTACTTAATCCTGTCTCGGAGGTCATGTTGCTAGACAACAATGAACCTACAAGCTATGGAGAAGCGATGGTGGGCCCGGATTCCGACGAATGGCTCGAGGCCATATAATCCGAGAGAGGATCCATGTATGAAAACAAAGTATAGACTTTGGAAGAACTACTTGATGGTCGTAAGGCTGTTGAGTACAAATGGATTTTAAAAGGAAGACAGACAATGATGGTAAGTGTCACCATTAAGAAAGCTCGACTTGTCATTAAGATGTTTTCCAACAAGTTCAAGGAGTTGACTACGGTGAGACTTTCTCACTCGTAGCGATGCTAAGAGTCTGTTGGAATTATATTAGCGATTCTTGCATTATTTATGAAATCTTGCGATAGGATGTCAAAACATTGTTTCTCGGCGATTTTCTTGAGGAAAGGTTGTATGTGATACAACCAGAAGGTTTTGTCAATCCTGAAAGATGCTAACAAATATGCAAAGCTCCAGTAATCCTTCTAAGGACTGGAGTAAGCACCTCGGAGATGGAATATATGCTTTGATGAGATGATCAAAGATTTTGGGTTTATACAAAGTTTATGAGAAACTTGTATTTCCAAAGAAGTGAGTGGGAGCACTATAGAATTTTTGATGAGTATCGTTGTTAACATATTGTTGATCGAAATCTTTGTAGAATTTCTGGAAAGCATATAGGGTTATTTGAAAAGTGTTTTCAATGGAAAACACGGATTAAGCTACTTGAACATTGAGCATCAAGATCTATTAGGATAGATCAAAATCGCTTGATAGTACTTTCAAATGAGTACGCACCGTGACAAGATTTTGAAGAAGTTCAAAATAAATCGGCAAAGAAGGAGTTCTTGGCTGTGTTATAAGGTGTGAATATTGAGTAAGACTCGAGACCTGACCACGGCAGAAGAGAGAGAAAGGACGAAGGTCGTCCCCTATGCTTTAGACGTAGGCTCCACAATATGCTATGCTGTGTACCGCACCTGAAGTGTGCCTTGCCATGAGTCAGTCAAGGGGTACAAGTGTGATCCAGGAATGGATCACAGCACAGTGATCAAGGTTATCCTTAGTAACTAGTGGACTAAGGAATTTTCTTGATAATGGAGGTGGTAAAAGGGTTTGTCATAAAGGGTTACGCCAATGCAAATTTAACACTAATCCGAATGACTCTGAGTAGTAAACCGGATTCGTATAGTAGAGCAGTTATTTGGAATAGTTCCAAATATCGTGTGGTAGCTGCATCTAGGAGATGACATAGAGATTTGTAAAGCACAAATGGATCTGAAAGGTTCAGACCCATTGACTAATAACCTCTCTCACAAGCGAGATATGATCAAACCCCATGGGTGTTGGATTCATTACGATCACATAGTGATGTGAACTACATTATTGACTCTAGTGCAAGTGGGAGACTGTTGGAAATATTCCCTAGAGGCAATAATAAAATGATTATTATTATATTTCCTTGTTCATGGTAATTGTCTATAGTTCATGCTATAATTGTATTAATTGGAAACCGTAATACATGTGTGAATATATAGACCCCCAACATGTCCCTAGTGAGCCTCTAGTTGACTAGCTCGTTGATCAATAGATGCTTATGGTTTCCTGACCATGGACATTGGATGTCATTGATAACAGGATCACATCATTAGGAGAATGATGTGATGGACAAGACCCAATCCTATAGCACAAGATCGTGTAGTTCGTTTGCTAAAAGCTTTTCTAATGTCAAGTATCATTTCCTTAGACCATGAGATTGTGCAAATCCTGGATACCGTAGGAATGCTTTGGGTGTGCCAAACGTCACAACGTAACTGGGTGGCTATAAAGGTGCACTACGGGTATCTCCGAAAGTGTCTGTTGGGTTGGCACGAATCGAGACTGGGATTTGTCACGGAAGGTATCTCTGGGCCCACTCGGTAATGCATCATCATAATGAGCTCAATGTGACTAAGTTGTTAGTCATGGGGTCATGCATTACCGAACGAGTAAAGTGACTTGCCGGTAACGAGATTGAACGAGGTATTGGGATACCGACGATCGAATATCGGGCAAGTAACGTACCGATTGACAAAGGGAATTGTATACGGGATTGCTTGAATCCTTGACATCGTGGTTCATCCGATGAGATCATCGTGGAACATGTGGGAGCCAACATGGGTATCCAGATCACGCTGTTGGTTATTGGCCAGAGAGCTGTCTCGGTCATGTCTGCATGATTCCCGAACCCGTAGGGTCTACACACTTAAGGTTCGGTGACGCTAGAGTTGTTATGGGAATTAGTGTGCAGTTACCAAATGTTGTTCGGAAATCTGGATGAGATCGGACGTCACGAGGAGTTCCAGAATGGTCCGGAGGTAAAGATTTATATATGGGAAGTCCTATTTTGTCCACCGGAAAATGTTCGGGATTTTTCGGTATTGTACCGGGAAGGTTCTAGAAGGTTCCGAGTGGGGCCCACCTGCATGGGGACCCACATGAGCGTGGTAGTGGGGGCAAGGCCCCACACCCCTGGTCAAGCGCACCAAGATCCCCCTTATAAGGAATAAGATCATATCCCGAAGGATAAGATCAAGATCCCTAAAAAGGGGATAACAATCGATGGGGAAGGAAATGATGGGATTTCTTTCCTCCCACCTTTATAACGCCCAATGGACTTGGAGGTCAAGAAACCAGCCCCTTCCAGCCCTATATATAGTGGGGAGGCGCATGGGAGCTTCACCCTTCCCCTGGCACAACCCTCTCCCTCCCCAACACCTCCTCCGTAGAAGTAGTGCTTGGCGGCTCTGGGAGGCGCAAGCTCCACCACCACGCCGTCGTCTTTGTCGGAGTCTCCTCAACTTCTCCTCTCCCCTTGCTGGATCAAGAAGGAGGAGACGTCCCCGGGTTGTACGTGTGTTGAACGCGGAGGCACCGTTGTTCGGTGCTTAGATCGGATTCGGCCGCGATCTGAATCGCTTAGTGAATGACTCCACCGACCGCATTCTTGCAACGCTTCCGCATCACGATATTCAAGGGTATGAAGATGCACTCCCCTCTCTCTCATTGCTAGTTACTCCATAGATTGATCTTGGTGATGCGTAGAAAATTTTGAATTTCTGCTACGTTCCCTAACAGAAATCACCCCCAACGATCCAGGGGCCCGCACAAGTGAGGCGAAAGTCCTGTAGCTCGGCAAGGAAAGCCACCTTTCGCATCGTCCTCCTGAGGGACATACACGCCCGTAAGCCACCAGTGTTGCTGCCCCACAGCGAGGGGGGTGACAGGGGTGGAGACATGGCAGGAGCCGACCTTCGTCCTAGAAAGGGTGATCTCGGAGCACCGCCAAGCAATGAGAATACTGCCGCGCGTGCCAGTGGCGGGAAGGAAATAGAAGTCCTCAAACAGAGGCCCAAGGGTTTCATTGACAATGGGAGCAGTGACCATCGCAAGCTTGGTTTCACTCAGACACACAATCTAGGGGGACGCAGAGAAGATCATAGAGCGAACAACCGTGCAGCTGACCTTGGAGTTCAATCCACGCATGTTCCAGAAGACGACCTTGAGATTACAACCCATAAAAAGGTTGGGGGCAAGAGAAAGGGGAAAACACATCGCCCTAAGAGGAAACCATAACCAGCAGCACGGGTGCGCGGTCGAGGTGCTGGGTAACGCCACGGGGACTCTGCCACACGTAGTAGTCGGCAAAGGCCTACACCACATCCTCAGCTAACGGGCGCGCGAACAACTGGGTGTACTTGGCGAGGATGGTGTCATCGATCTATCCATCCTCCCCGAGGAGCCCTAGACACCGAAGAAGCACTTTGTTGCCCTTCATCTCAGAGTCCAGGCCACAATTGGCCTTGGCAATCCGAGTACTCCTTCTGGGGGTGAAGTTGAGAGGGATTGCGTTGCGCTTGCGTCTCGGCGCTAACTTGGGCTGGGGCAAAACCTGGTCTATCTGGCGCTCGATAGAGCCCAGGAGAGCATGTAGCATGGGCTGCTGCATGGCCTTCGGACCCGAGGCATGCACGGTGGGGTCCAATATGGGCACATGCCATGGTGGAGGTATGGGGCCCAAAGGGGGGCAGCCACGCGGTGTCGCATCTGGCGCCGCAAGAGTCGACAAAACGGTGGGCGATCCCAGGCTGGGCCCATCAGGACCGAGCCAGCAGGCGGGCATGGGCGTGGGACCGGGATGGGATGTGTGGTCTTCCACGACAAAGCCGACAACGGATCCTGGGGATGACGCCAGGCGAACTGTTGTGCAGGGGAATCCTGGGCAGAAGCCTCCAAAGCCCGAGGCACGGGAACATTCCCCAAGGCCCACAATAGGGCTAGGAGGAGAGCATGGGGTGGGCGGGGACGCATCGCTACTCGCCAAGTGGCCCACAGCGGGAGACCGAGGATGGGGCAAGCCAACGGGCGGGAGGGAAGGGAAAGCGCTCCCACAAAGTGCCAACTAGCGAGAGGGGGAATTTGAACATGGACTGGTCGCCGGAGCAGGCGGGTCGACCCCAGCGACCACTTTATCTAGAACCAGAGCAAGGTGGCTTTGCTTTTGCAGCTGCCCCGTAGGACGTAAGCGGCTCGAGACGGGGCCCGCCGGACGGGGAGCGACCACAGAGGGGAATGGCCCGAGGATGCCCTACCATCCATGGAATGGGGGCGGAGCGCGCGAATGGCGGCGACCGCCGGCCCTACTGGAACGCACACCACGCTCACTGGACGAATGTGGCGGAAAGCTGTGGCGGGAAGGCCAAGGCGAAGGGCACGAAGGCGAACAGTCAAGGTCGACACCAGCACTGGGGTCCGCCGGGGGCGGCGGGGGCAGCCGGAAATCCTTCGAACGGCGGACATGAATGCACACCGGCCACCGAAGGAGATGGACCGCGAAACGCTCAGCACGGTCGTGGTCAGCATCTGGCCACACCGCGTCGGGCTCGGGGAGAAACAACTCCGAGGTGCGGGGGATGGCATTAGGGTTAGGAGTCCAAGCCGAGAGGCGGAAGACCCCCATGTCGTGACCATCGCGGGTCTCTAGCGCGAGGTGGTCAATGTAGCAGAACAGAGAGAGCAGCCGCTCCGCCGTGGCCCGATGCCAACCATGCTCAGCAATCCCGTGGATCCCGATGTCGACGTGGAGGCGGAGGGAGAACAGTTCAGCGCCCGCGGAGCTGCCCATGGCTGGGGGAGCAGCCGAAAACGGCGGGCGCGGATGGGGCGCTCCGCCACGCGGGCACGGGCCACAAGGTCAGCGAACCGTAGTAAGGACTCGCAGTCCGGACGCAGGTGGACGGAAAACTCATCATCAGAGAGGTGGAAGCGGTCACAGAGGGCGGCTGCGACATTGGAGCGACCGGCGCCGGATCGGTTGCCCGCCACGGTCACCACCAGCGTGCGCTCCAGAGTAGCTTCTGCGGCAATGATCTCGGGGGAGCGCTCCAGGAAGCAGAGCGCGCCCGCAGGGCGCAGGAACGGGTGGCGGGACATGGCAGGTGCAGCCCCAGGGGAGGAGTAGGGCGACGAGGAAGCCGCCGCGCCAGAGGGCGAGGGCCAGGACGCAGGGGCCGAGCTGGAGGGCATGGTCGCGCCACCCGCCCCGGAAGACGCGGGCCGGCTGGGGCCCTGGACGCTGGAGGCGGAAGAGCTCGCGGGACGAGGAGATGAGGCGTGAACGCGCTTGGCGGACGGCGCAGCACACGGAGGGGAGGCGCGCGGAGCTTCGCAGTCCCGAGCGACATGCCCGTAGAAGCGACAGTGCTTGCAACGAATGTCCCGCCGACATTCGGCATGGACATGGCTGGTCTTTGGCAGCGCAGCATTCTGGGGAGGCGGGGAGGTGGCGAAGCGGCAATCACGGCCAGACTGACGATCACAGCGAAGGCGCGGCGGCGGCGACGAGGCGACGGCCCACCATCCTCACCAGCAGCTCCATCGGCATCGCCGCGAAGACCGGATGGATCTCGAGCGGGCGGGGGCGGGGCTGCAACGGCGAGGGCGTCGAGACGTCGGCGGCCTTTGGGGTGAGCCCGGAGGACGCAGGCTCACGAGCGCAGAGGGCCTACCGGTAGGAGAGAGGCGACGCGGGCCGGTGGGCGCGAGGTGGAGACGGCGAGGCGGAGGAAGGGCTGGACACCAGCCAGCAAAGCTCGCGCGAGCGCCCGGCTCCGGCGGCGGGAGGCGAGGTCATGAGGACCGGGGGCGGTCTCCGAGGAGGCCGCGGCGATGGACACGGCAAAGGCAGAGCGAGGGCTAGGCGAGAGCGAGAGATATCACCTTTGGCTACTGTGGGCCATATAGCAAAGTCCATAATAAATTGAGCAACTCAGGCTTTTGGCGCACGGGGGTAATGGAGCACATTATTTTAAACAACTCAAATATGGTACTTTGAAGTTTCAAAAAAATGCTATATTTTTAACACGAGTACATATGGATGTTCTCTAGGTACGCCCTTTGTTTCGAAATAATTGAAGTTTCGGGTTTGTCTTATGTCAAACTTCAGTAAGCTTGACCAATCCTATACAAAAATAGATCAACATCTACAATAAGAAATTTGCTTTATTAGATTATTATATATAGTTGTATTTGATATGGTAGATCTTAGCAAATTTTTCTATAGACTTGATCAAACTTTAAAATGTTTGACTTAGGACAATCCTTTAAATTTTTTTTGCTCGTAATTTCAATTATTTTGGAATGAAGGAGGCACATGTTAAATTTGGTTCAATAATAACACTACACAAAAAAGACAAAAAAGCCGGTACCATAAATAAATATGAATTTTTTGGACCATGAAAATTACTACATACGTAACATTTTCAAACCTGAAAAAGAAGGGACGAATGTGGAGTTTCTGCTCCCGAGCTCATCTGCACCCGCGCACAGAAAGAAATCCAAATAAATACTAGAAAAAAAAATCTAAATTATTTTTGTGTGGTAGATAATTTGATGCGTGAGGTCCGCTTCAAATTTCAGTTCATTTGGACATCTGAGCAGCTCTCGGCAAAAAAGACAAATTCAGAGTCGGTAAAAAGGTTTACTGTTCACGCACTGTTCTAACCGATTTGTCCTTTTTCGAAGAGCTGCTCAGATGTGCAAATGAGTTGAAATTTGAGGACGACCTCACGCATCAAATATCTACGGCACAAAAATAATTGATTATTTTTGAAGTTTTCTAGTATTTTTTCTTTTTAGCGGGAGCAGATGAGCCTGGGCAGCGGGCACCTAGTTGGATTTCCGCTTATAGTGCAGCTGCTCCAAAGCGACTTTCCGTACTCAGAAGCCTTTTCGAGCTATTTAAAAGGCAAGGCGAGACGCCAACGCTGAGGCCAGCAACACATCTTGGGCAGTCTTCATTCCTCTCCTCTCCAACTCGTCGCAGCCGCAAATCGCAAGGACAGCAGGAGCTAACCCGACGAGGCCACGCGACCACCACCCACCGGTCTAGCGCCTCCTCGTCGTCGCCGTTGCTTCCCGCCCTTTCCCTCGGTTCCGCCTGAAATCGCGATGGTGAGAAATTAAATTAACCTTTGCTGGTGGGCATGTCCATTTCCTCTAGTGTGCGTCGGTGAGTTGAGTTGACGAGATCGGTGTGGTTGGTGCAGACGAAGAAGCAGCGCAGGGAGGCTGGCGCCAGGCGGCAGCAGCAGGCCCGCCAGCGGCTGCGGCCGTCGCCGCTGCTGCAAGCGCGCGACGAGCGCTCCGTCTCATGCACCACCTTCAACATCCTCGCGCCGATCTACAAGCGCATGGATTCTGAGGTGAGCTGGATCTTACCCTTTTCCCTCCCCTTGGAATCCACTTGTTTCGTCTTATGTTGGGAGGAGTTGCCGCCGGTATTTTGTTGGATCGGTGAAGTAACGTGCCCGTGGGCATTGGACACAGAATGGCAGGGAGAGCCAGAACAGGGCCAACTGGTTTAGCAGGAATGAGAAAATCATCGACCGCCTCCTCGGCGATCGCTCCTCCATCATCTGCCTCCAGGTGAGGGGAATTGACCGATTATTCACTTCCATGGATGTTTGCGCAAGGATGTGATTGATAGGTTGTTTTGGTATTGTGTCAGGAGGTGTGGTTGGGGAATGATGAGCTAGTAAACATGTACGAGAAGCGGCTCGGTGATGCGAATTATACGCTGTTCAAACTAGCCCGCACAAATAACCGCGGAGATGGTGAGCTCTCTCTCTCTCTCTCTCTCTCTCTTCTCTCTCTCTCTCTCTCTCTCTCTCTCTCTCATTTCAGGTAGTATTATGACAAAGTATCTTGTGGTATGGATTAAGTAAGCTGACGTGTGTTGTTCCTTTTAGCCACCACCGTCCATCTTGCCTGCTCCATCCAAATGGTTGTTTGTTCTGAGATTGCTATAAATATCTGAAAACTCGAATATTTAGTGCCACAGAAAATGCAGAACATACCAAAAAAGGGCTTTCGCCCCGCTTTATATATAAAGCAAAGATCATCAACAACCCGGTACAAACGCACACCGCCACAACACATGCACACACTCAAGGCAGGATACATAGGCTCTCCGCGTAACAACAACCACCCCTAGCACACCCTAAGGAGATGAAGTCGCGTACGACAAGCCGTGGGCTCCAAGGCGGCACCTCTAGGAAGGATACGACACCGGAGCGCCGCCAGCGCCCGGTCCGAGGATCAGAGCTTCCCTTGGAGCCGCACGATGGGAAATGAGACCTGCGATGATGCCTTCAAGAAGGGAACGAGCTACTACGCCGCCGGTCCGTTCGAAGATAGAACAAATTTTCACCTCGGCCAAAACTCAACGCCACCGCATGCCACAACCTGGCAGCCACGCCGCCCACACGCCCGTGGCCACCGGGCAGCACCAAGCCACGGGCTCTGCCCATGAGCACTGCGCTACCACCACCAGGGCCGCCGCCCCGGCATCCAAGACCCAGACACCACCTCACCCGAGACCTGCCGCTACCCCAACCAAAGAAATGAGCGGAAAGGACCCGCCCGCACCCTGCCCCCAGCGCCGAGACCCAAAGGCCGGCCAAGATGGCTTCCATCGACCCGTCCTGCAACACCGAGCGCGAGACGAGCTCAGTCCTGCAGCACTGTGCGCGAGACGGGGTCGGTCGTGCAGCACCGTGCGCGAGACGAGGTAGGCCCAGCACCGAGACCCAAAGGCCGGGCCAAGATGGCTTCCATCGACCCGTCCTGCAGCACCGGGCGCGAGACGAGCTCGGTCCTGTCGCATCGGGCACGAGACAAGCGATGGACCGCAGCTGGGAGAAGGCCACCCCTTCAACGACAGTAGTGGACGGATGACAAGGAGATGGATCGAAGGCCGACACAAACCGCCTACGGATGAGCCGACGTCGGAACCTGCCAGCCGTCGCCGCAGCCGACCTGCCAAGCTGCCATGGAACCATCCATGGCCGGAGCAGCAGCCACACCGGGACACTGCCCCAACCCGCGCCGCACGACGAGCTCCACGCGTCGGAGCAACCCTGCACACTCCTCCTAGGGCACCACCGCCACCACGCCGCTCCCCCCCCGGAGAACATAGAGGAGGCTGCCGACCGCAGCCCGAGCCCAGCGCAGCTCGCGCCATCCAACAGGGAGAGCAAAATCCCCCGGCTGGACACGCACCCACCATCACGCGCTGCCGGCCGCCACAACCCCCCGCTGCCCTGCACGGAGCCGCCAACCAGCAACACACGGGAGCTCAAGCGAGCTCCGTCCACCCCCTGTGCCGCCAGCCGGGCCCCAGGCGCCAGATCCGAGGGGATCTGGCCGGACGCCCGCCAACGCGCCGCCACCCAAGCCGGACCACCTAGCAGCCGCCGCACCACCACCGGGGCCCAGACCGAGGCTGCGCGGCCACCAGACGGCCGCCCCGCCGCCCCGCACCGCCGGCGCTGTGCCGCTGGGCCTGCCGAAGCCCAGCACCACCACCCGCGACGGGCCCCGAGGCAGAGGAGGAGGGAAAGGCCCCGCCGCCGCAGCGCCGACCGGGCTTTGCCCGTCAATGCCTGCCAGCGGCGGCAGGGGAGGGAGGGAGGAGGAAGGGGATTTGTGTGAATATTGGGGCTCCGACATTGTTATTCAGCCTGCCCTTTTCAGTTCACGTGATCATAATTCAGATTGTTTCCATGTTGATGTTGTAATCTCTTGTGTTGAATTCCTCTGATGTTGACGTCTCAGATGATTATCCTTACATTGTGATTTGTTTTCCTGTTTACTATATTTGAAAGAAATTGTAATATAGTAATAGTATTACTTGTAAGCTGTTAAGTTCAATGCCTTCGATACTGATACATGCAATATCTGTCAGTAGCCATGATTGGCTGTTCTGTTCTGGAATTTATTGGAGAAGGCACATTCAATTTTTTAATTATAGCGTTGTTACAGAATGCTACTGGGACCAGTCTGCAAATATTCACTCAAATTGTATATTCCCCACCCAGGTCTTTTAACTGCTGTACATAGGAATTACTTCTGTGTCTTGAACCACCGGGAGCTTCTTTTCAATGATTTTGGAGATCGAGTTGCTCAGCTATTGCATGTTGAGTCAGCCATACCTTTCTTGCAAAATCGGAGCAGCAGCTATGTCCAGCAGCAGAGCCTCATCGTGAACACTCATTTGGTGTTTCCCCACGATCACAGCCTTTCAATAGTTCGACTGAAGCAGGTATGATTAGTATGCTGTTGTACACTTAATCATTCAGCCTGCCAATATTTCAGCATGGTATGTAACAATTGACTGCCGTGTCCATGGTAGGTATATAAGATCCTTCAGTACATAGAAGCTTACCAGGAAGAGCATAAACTTGGTCCAATGCCTATCATCTTATGTGGGTGAGTATGCAGTAAACATGCTATTTTTTACGTTCTTCTATGAGTATCAGAGTGAAATATTAACATATGATCAGGGCATTCTATTATAGTGATTGGAATGGAAGTAAGCGCGGCCAAGTTTACAAATTTCTTCGTTCACAAGGATTTGTTTCATCATATGACACTGCTCATCAGTACAGTGACAGCGAAGAAGATGCACACAAGGTAACAGGACAATTCTGTTTTACTACTAATGCTTGATAGCCCAGCAACGCTTAATATGTATGAATGATTCCATTTGTATTCTAATTTTCTCCTCCTTTACCTCTTCTTGAGTATAGTGGGTGAGTCATCGGAATCATAGAGGAAACATCTGTGGAGTTGATTTTATATGGCTTTTGAATCCAGACAAGTGCAGGAAGCCCCTGAAAACTAGCTGGAATGAAGCTGTCTTTGGTATTATCAAGGTAAGCAAACATGATCAACACTGTGTCATTAATTAAAAAAAGGCATACTATCGCTAATATTAAGTAATAGTTGACCTTGAAGAACAAGTTAGCCTGTTAAGAATACGTAATTCCTTATCTGTTAACTCTGAAAGTCTAAACAGTTCTCTTTTCAGTATCTTCTTCTCCAAGTTGCATCCCTTCCGGAGAATGCATTTGCACTTCTCAAAGCTGACAGTTCAGATGATCGTATCACATATTCAAGCTTCTGCCAGGCACTTTGTCAGGTATTAAGGACACTATGTGTGTGCTATGTAGAAAACACTTACTCCCTCCGTCCCACAATGTAAGACGTTTTTTGACACTACACTAGTGTCGAAAAACGTCTTACATTATAGGACAGAGGGAGTACTTTAGAAAATACTTTTTCTAATGCTACAATAAATGCAGTTAGGAATGGTCCACCCTGATCGTGTAAATTCTGAAGAAATGGAAGATCTATGGAGTGAAGTTGACCACGATGGGAATGGTGCTGTTGACTACAAAGAATTTCAGGTAATTACTCTTGTGTGTCTTTTCTTTTTGGGTGGGTGGTGGTGGGGGGTTGGGGGGATTCATGTCACATGGAAAGATATCTTCCTTTCAAAATTTGAATATATTAGAATAAAACACTAATGCAAGATTATAGACGACACAACAAGGCACGCTATTTGTTAACGAGATTCACCTATATGGCTACATCCCCGGGGCAATGACTACGGGCGCTCCTCCCCAAGATACTGCAACACCGACCGCCCGAGCGCCGGCACAAGCCGTCGGCTCCCCTGTGTACCTGCTGCTATCAAGTCGTCATAGGTTACAATGCCTCTCGATACATAAGAGGCCTAGGATATAACGTGTCCGACACTTACACGACTTGTACCTATCCACACCAATTACAACTCCAAGTCCATGTAACCCCTTGCGTATATTCGATATAACAACTCCACCTTGGCGAATATTCTCCACCACCTACAAGTCGTCCATGCTCGAACCTCCATGTACTCCGGACTTGGGTTGTCTTCTTTGTAGCTTACTGAGAGCTACCCGACGGGTCAGACCCGCCGCTACCGTGGGACTCCACCGCTACTCCTGCAGCTCCACTCTTCATGGCTCCACCTGCAATAGTGCTCCCTTGCAACTTGTAAAGATGCGAAGCCGTCCTCTCTCCTATCATCACGATCACCCCATCTTCCATGATTTTCATGGTCTTCTTATCCCGATCACAACGGAATTCCATACCACCATCATGAAGAACACCAAGCGAAATTAGATTCCTTCTTAGCCTTGGCACATGCCTGACTCCTCGAAGCATTCGCCCAACTCCTCAAACATCTTGATTTTGATGTCACCTACTCCAGCGGCACGATACTTGTGTCATCGCCCACATAGGCTAAACCAAACCAAACTCACCAGACTTGTACGAAGAGAACCACTCCATGTTGGGCGTCGCATGAAAAGAGCAAGCTGAATCCAACATTCAGTTTTTGTTACGAGGGCATCACTACTGTCGTTCGAGTCATCATCATGAGTAGCCAGGTTAGCACTTCCACACCCTTCAGTTCTGGGCATTCCCTCTTTATATGTCCCTGCACCTTGTTGTTCCTCTGAATCCATCCATTCCTTCTGCACAGATAGAAGCTTAGAATATTACATAACCTGAGCCGCCGCACTTTCTGGGGCATCCCTCTCGCGTCGCCTCCCCCGCGGGCGGCTCAGGAGGGCTCAGACGCCGCCGCCGCCTAGTCCCTCCAGCGCCCTTCTCCCGCTTCCCCTTTAGGCGTCGGGCGCCGCCACCGCTGCGGCCAGTGTCGGCGGCAGCGGCGGCAGAGATCTACCTCGCCGGAAGGCTGGCGACGCGAGGAGTTAGTCCCCCTGGCGTTGCCCTGGGTGGCAGCGAGAGGGAGTCGCGAGAGAAAGTGCCTGAGGTCTCTCAACAATTCATAGCTTCGGCTTTCCTCTGAATCCAGCCATTCCTTCTGCACAGATAGAAACTTAGAATATTGCAGAACCTGAGCCACCGCACTTTCTGGGCATCCCTCTCGCGTCGCCTCCCCCGCGGGCGGCTCGGGAGGGCTCAGCCGCCGCCGTCACCTAGAAACCCTCCAGCGCCCTTCCCTCCCTCCGCCGCTGCCGATGGTCGGCACCAGGCAAAGCCCGTGCGTGCGACGGCGGCGGATGGTCTCTCCTCTCTCACGGATCCGCGGGCGGCGCTGGCGTCTGACCGCGGGCGCGCCTCCCGACGGTGTGGCGAGATCCCGGAGGCGGCGGGCTCGCGGCAGTGCACGGGCGCCCAGATCCATGGGTGTGGGACTCCCGGCAGCTGCGGGCTCCCGGCAGTGGCGGGATCGGTCGATGGCGAGCTTGGGCGATGGCGTCGGCCGGGCGGTGCCGGATCTCGTCGCTGGTGGCGGATCTCGTCACTCCGGCCTTCGTGGAGGAACCTGGACCTGGGGCGGCGGCCCTGTTAGGCATGGCGATGGCGCCCTCGGCTGGCGACGTTCGCGGGGGGTGGATGGACGGCATCTTAACTGTGTGGGCGGTGAGTTGCCGGTGGATCTCCTCCGCGCCGCAGGCTCCCTCCCACTGCACTTGGTGGCTTACGATCGCGGTCGTAGACCCCAGTGCGTTTGCGGGGGCTGGTAGAGGTGACATCGGACCAGAGGAAACTTTGGATGACTTGACTCGTTCATCCCGACGGTGGCGACGACCAGGGTCACCGTTCTCCTACTTGCAGGCGTCGTCGAGGTCCCTGCCCTCCATCCCGACCCCATGCCCGGGTGAAAGCCCAAAATCTCCTTAGATTGGGCGGTGGCGGCACTGCGTGTGTCGTACCCTTCTTGGAGGCGTCGCCTGGGGCGTTTGGGTGCTCGGTTAGAGGAACTGTAGGCCGAGGGGATGGGACCAGTGGCTGCAGGTGGTGCTCACGACGGAGGAGCGGCGTGGCATCTGGCACGTCGACAACGGTGGGTCTCAGCGGCATGGAGCAGCGGGGTCTCGCCGGTGGGCGTGTGATGATGGACGAGCGCAGGATGGTGGCGTTGTCTGGCGTCGTGGTGGCGTCGACGGCAGCTAGACCGGGCAAGGTAGATGCAGCAGTACAACATTGAAGATGGATTGGTGGCAGGTGGCTGCGGCGGCCTCATACCCGGCAGGCGTCCTGGTTGAGGAGTGCGCCAGACTGTCTTAGATGTTAGGTTTGGCTGCGAGGTCTGTTTGGTATTAGGCCCAGACTATCAACATCCCTTCATCAACTGGATAGGAGTAGCGACAGATGTTGCCTAGACGGTGGCTTTAGTCTTACTGTTGTATGACTTTGGTCTTGTGAAAATAATTAATAAAGTGGCTGCATGCATCGTCCAGATGCAGAGGCCGGGGGTCCTCCTTTTCTAAAAAAAATGTCCCCACTCCTTGCATCTGTAGCACTGCACCTTTTCTTTTTCTTCTTCGTCTCTTGTCCCTTCCTGAGCTGATAACCTTTAACTGCCAACCCCAAACCTTGAGTACTCTCCTTTTCAGCGGCATTCTTTTGTTTCATCAACTCAAGTCCAAGCAATGCTGCAGTGATGTCCTCATTATTGACGGTTGTCTTTCCATGTGTCAACGTAATGACCAAATGCTCATAGGATGGTGGCAACGAAACAAGAAGTATTGCCTTATCCTCGTCATCAATTTTCGGATCCAGACGCGCTAGATCCGTGACCAGCTGATTAAAGGCATTCACATGCTCTACAAGATCCGATCCCTCCTGCATCTTCAACCCATATAACTTTTGCTTCAAATACAGCTTATTGGTCGCTGACTTGGACATATAACGACTTGCCAACTTGTCCCAAATTTTCTTAGGAAAATCTTCGTCCATGACATGATACATGACCTGATCCGCAAGACAAAGCCGTATGGTAGCGGCCATCT
The DNA here is from genome assembly GCA_021437245.1 of Aegilops speltoides. Lineage (NCBI taxonomy): Eukaryota > Viridiplantae > Streptophyta > Magnoliopsida > Poales > Poaceae > Aegilops > Aegilops speltoides. Next base: position 207,110,666 of record CM038141.1, read on the forward strand.
ACACTTGCATATCCTCCCACACATCGTCGTCAACCTTGGCCGGCTTCGTCTCCTGCAAACCCTTCAAGATTCCCTGCTGCGCCAGAAGATCCTTGACTCTTGTCTGCCATAGACCGAAGTTACCCGTGCCATCGAATTTCTCCACATCAAACTTGGTGAACCCTGGCGCCATGCCGAGCCGCGATCTAACCGACCTGTTGCCGCCGGTCTTACCGCCCCTGTTTTCCTCTGCGACTTCCTCACGAAAAAGATCACTGATCCCATATTCCTTGTTTGAAGCCACGCCACAGTACACGATCTACCAAGAACCCTGAGTTGCACCGCACCCAATCTACCCTTCAGAAATCACCGTGGCTGATCAAACTAGCTCTCCGAAAACTAGACCAGTCCACCTTTTTCCTGAATCTGCAGATTGATTTTTGTGCGCGCTTTGCTGCCTCCCTTCTCCAGCCTTTTATTTACGCTGGATCACCCGGGCGCCATCTTTTTCTTCCCGGACACGGAAATAGTCACAGCCTGTTATAGTTTGCACGATATCCAATCTCGAAGGGACCATCATGCACGCACAAGTATCCTTTTTTCCTTTTTCCCTTTTGTTAATCGCAACCAGCAGCAGGCTTTGTTCCCTGGACCAAACACGTATACACGCACACACGTATCACATTGTAGATCGGCTGGCTGTGTGTTAATCCCCTGAACTCCTGCGCCGACACGATTTTCTTTCCTTGTGCGGTGCACCTCATCCGAGGAGGCCAGCTGCCACACGGCACGAAGTCGCGTACGCAGCCTCACGCCGTAACCTTTCCTTTGCTGTATCCACGTTCCTCGGAAAATTCTGCCACTGACCTTGATGATAGCTTTGCCTTGTCTCCGATCTTGATTCTTCGCCAACGATCTGTAACTTGCCCTTTCGCACGTACTCACCGCACGCCAACCTTGCTGAAACAGTCGCCATCTCGCACATCGCCTCTGCACGAGACATTTCATACCCTGGCTACCCACATCGCTGACACAATCGTCCACAGTGTCGCGCCGTCGCCCTTGCACAACACCGAGCACATCATCTCGATGCTCTCACACCGATCTATCCGGCCGTCCTCCACGTCTGGCTGCCGGTCTGATCTCGAGCCGAATCTGTCGCCTCCGCAACATCTTCAACAACCACTACGCCGGTCCGATCGCCACGTCTAGCCGATCCTTGCCGACCACAGCCCATCGAACGGTCCAGGCCTCCTGCCCGAAGTGTTCGACACCACCGACTGCATCCGTGATCGCCGCCATGCTCCACCTTGCGCCAATCGGACGTTCCCGGCACCCGTCGAGCATGATCCTCGTACCTCAAGATGATCTTCCGCATAGCCTTCTCGCAACCTTGCTCATGGTACCACTTGTTAGAATAAAACTCTAATGCAAGATCATAGACGACACAACGAGGCATGATATTTGTTAACGAGATTCACCGATATGGCTACATCCCCGGGGTAATGATTACGGGCGCTCAAAGATACCGCAACACCGGCCGCCCGGGCGCCGGCATGGGTCGTCGGCTCCCCCACATGCCTGCTGCTATCAAGTCGTCATAGGTTACAACGTGTGGTGCCCCTCGATATATAAGAGGCCTAGAATACAAAATATCCGACTCCTACACGACTCATACCTATCCACACCAATTACAACTCCAAGTCCATGTAACCCCTTGCGTACATAACATTCGACACAAGTATAACAGAATAAACAATGAGGTTAACAAGATTTAGAACGTACAAAATATTAATGATCAATTGATAACTCCTAGCAGCACATGCCATGTGATTAAATTTGGGTTCAACAGAAATTTGAAGTTCTATAAGGTCAGATCGGCCTTGGAAACTTATGGCAGAGCATGTTCTCGGTGAGAACACATCTCTAATGCCCAGGATGGATCTAAAATTTAATGGCAGATGACTGCAAATAGCCTGAAATTTCTTACAGAACTGGGAATACTTTGTGTATCAGCTTCACTTGGACATGTCTTTTTACAGCCAGTATGCTCTTTATCAGTTACCTCAGAGTAAAATTGCAATGACAAAGAAAACTGAAATCGTTGTGATTTAAGTTCATGACCACCTCAAACCTAAATACCAAATGGCCAAGGTTGTCCTATCTCTAATGTTTAAAAATATTTCTCAAAAGTGCAATTCTTCTACTCAGAATCTCCAGTTAATATTGTTTCTTAAACATTTGAAGCGGTGTATCTGGAGCCCAAAATGCTACAACCAAGAAGAGGAGGATGATACTGAAATCGACGTCGCTGAAGGAAGCATCGTCACGTTTGAGCCGAACGATGAAACCTTTGGCTTCACCGTGAAGGAAGCTGTTCTGTTCCCCCCAGAAGTTGAGAAGGGCATGTGGCCTGAGAACTACAGCCTCTCAGATCACGCGCCCCTTACTGTGGTGTTCTCCCCTGTAAGAATGCCTTGCTCTCCACGCACTTCTCAGCACCCCTAGCTATCAAACGCCAGTACAGATGCAAGCTTTGTACAGTTTTAGGTATACGGTGAGATATACACCAGAGAAGTTTTATTTTAGGTACCGAAAGTGGTAAGAAGAGGCAACAGACATGAGTTGCTGTTGGCCTACCTTTTGGGGCATGCTGATGATGTCTCTGCAAACAGTTTGTATCCAAAGCTGTCTCCACATGTTCATAAATGTAAATTTTTCTGTCTATTCTTGGTGTAAGATAAACTGAATTGTGAGGGCTTCACACGGAAATTTAGGGATAATTGCTGATCAAGACCGAATTAACTTGTTGTGTTGTTTTCTTGAGTCAAATCATAGCATGAGTTCTCTCCAAGATTGATACTATTCTATATATGCTTTTTTTTAGAAGAATAGGGAGGCCTCTCGCCGGTTCCATTTCATCAATGAAACCATCTCTATATATGCTTTTTTTTAGATTGGTTGTACCACATGCAACCCCCGGAGAAACTTGGAAGCAATGCCATCTTTTAACTTTTTCCTCCTTGAAGCTAGGGATGTAAATGGTACGGATAATTTTCAGTCCAAATCCCGTACCCATTTTTGAGGATATGGTATGCAATTATATGAATCCGCTGGATATGGATGCGGATACCGATTTGGATCGATTGGATATCCGACGGATATGATATCTCTAGTATCCGGTGGATGTGGATTATCCGGTACTTTTTACGGATTATCCGAGGTATGCAAACCGGATTATATCCGATAAAATCCATATGTATGCCCATTTAGGTTAGTGATTCTTGATTTGCAGTCACCCCATATACTCTACCATAATCGTACGCAATCACTGCATCCAAAATTGGTAGCATAGCGGCGATAGTGCATACATATCCTTCTCTTCATCGCCATCTTACATTGTTGCTTCTCCCCGGCCGTCGGCTGCATCTCTGATCTCTCTGATAGTCTCGCGGTTCAACGATGGTCAAAGATGCCCGTGGCCAATCAGTTCGTCCCAACAATGGAGCTAAGTGAATTCATAGATGCGCAAAGTCCTGCGCAAGTTTAGAGCACCGATGATCTATGATCATGTCTGGCTGTCAGCGGATGCCGTGAGCAGCCGCACACCCACACCACGACACTAGGCACGCCAACTTCGTAAAGCCTCGACGGGCATGGCCGACGCTTCTTACGGCCATGATCGGAGCCCGGATACGACGATGGACATCGTCCGCCCGTGTGACGCACGCTCGTCGGGACGACGGTCCACCATGGATCCGACGTGGGTTGCGTTTGCATCGGCGTGGCCGTAAAATCCGATAAGAACGCGACTACTAGCACGTACGGACGTACTCTCCACCAGATTGAAAGTAACGAATATACTCCCTCCGTTTCAAATTACTCGTCATGGTTCTAGTTTAGGGAGTAGTAGCTTTTTTCGATAAAGGACGATTTTATTAACTTAAAATGTAGCATCAAGTGGATACAAAACATTATGAGCAACATCCGGCCTTTTTCCATAAAGGGCGATTTTATTAACTCAAAATGTAGCATCAAGTGGATATAAAACATTATGAGCAACACCCGGCCTCTGCATTAGGATGCACATAGCCGAACACCAAAAGTTTGACAACCAGAAGAAAACAAAAACCGACAAATCGGCAATAGTAGAGTCCTATAAACCGACGCCGTGCCTATGTCGAAAGGTGAGATGGACTGATCCGGAGGTTATGCTGCCATCCATGTTAGGGAAAAACCTCCACCTGCTCCAACCGGAGGGAGTAGTAGCTAGCTCTAGAAATCAATTGAACTGCTTGGGCCTTGGGTAGCTTCTTGCACTTACACGTCTCGCTGAATCGATGTAACTAGACCGTCAGTCTCTCTCGTCTCTGTTTGTTTTCTTTAGACTCACACACATGCTGTGTTTTAGAAAGATTGTTTGCTTCAGAGTTTCAGAGAAAACAGAGGAGACAGGCAGAGACAGTAGTAGTTGGTTCCGGGCTTTTGGTGTTCGTAAGTATAGTTGTATCACCCCCTGCTGGAAGTAAAAATGAAGAGCCTCTGAATTTGGGAAGTGACAATCAAGTTGAAGTGATTGATCTGGAGGGTGAGAACCAGGACAATCGAGGAATGGATATTGACTAAGTGGCTGATCAACTACATCAGGAGCAAGTAATTTAGGTATGCAGTTATACCAGCAATTCACTAATAGATTAATTTTACTAATATATGACCTACTTGTTCCTTGAATATGTGTGTTGCTACTTACTGATCAGATTTTACTAATATAATTTAATTATTAATGCATCATCTCATGCTAGTTTTTGTTGCACGTGAGAAAGCGAACAAGATATAAAAGCCATAAGCCCATAAGTACATGCATGTTGTGTGCATACATCAATACATGTATATAGTACTGCATATAATATGTGATGCCTCATGTTTCTCTTCTCTCTATATATACACACACTAAAAATTTGCATATTAAATCATGTGGATGCATGCACCTCACTACCTCAGAATTAATGTGTGTGTGTGTTCGAACTACTTAGTTATTTCTCTGATTGTCAAATCAGTTTGGTTTCATGCCTGGGAGGTTGACCATGGAAGCCATTTTCTTGGTACGACAACTTATGGAGAGATATAGGGAGCAAAAGAAGGACTTGCATATTGTGTTCATTGACTTGGAGAAGGCCTATGATAAGATGCCGTGAAATGTCGTGTGGTGGGCCTTGGAGAAACACAAAGTCCCAGCAAAATACATTACCCTCATCAAGGACATGTACAATAATGTTGTGACAAGTGTTCGAACAAGTGATGTCGACACCGATGACTTCCCGATTAAGATAGGACTGCATCAGGGGTCAGCTTTGAGCCCTTATCTTTTTGCATTGCTGATGGATGAGGTCACAAGGGGTATACAAGGAGATATCCCATGGTGTATGCTCTTTGCGGATGATGTGGTGCTAGTTGACGATAGTCGGACGGGGGTAAATAGGAAGTTAGAGTTATGGAGACAAACCTTGGAATCGAAAGGGTTTAGGCTTAGTAGAACTAAAACCGAGTACATGATGTGCGGTTTCAGTACTACTACGTGTGAGGAGGAGGAGGTTAGCCTTGATGGCCAGGTGGTACCTCGGAAGGACACCTTTCGGTATTTGGGGTCAATGTTGCAGGAGAATGGGGGTATTGATGAAGATGTGAACCATCGAATCAAAGCCGGATGGATGAAGTGGCGCCAAGCTTCTGACATTCTCTATGACAAGAGAGTGCCACAAAAGCTAAAAGGCAAGTTCTACAGGACGGCGGTTTGACCCGCAATGTTGTATGGCGCTGAGTGTTGGCCGACTAAAAGGCGACATGTTCAACAGTTAGGTGTTGCAGAGATGCGTATGTTGAGATGGATGTATGGCCACATGAGAAAGGATCGAGTCCGGAATGATGATATACGAGATAGAGTTGGGGTAGCACCAATTGAGGAGAAGCTTGTCCAACATCGTTTGAGATGGTTTGGGCATATTCAGCGGAGGCCTCCAGAAGCTCCAGTGCATAGCGGACGGCTAAAGCGTGCGGAGAATGTCAAGAGAGGGCGGGGTCGACCGAATTTGACATGGGAGGAGTCCGTTAAAAGAGACCTGAAGGATTGGAGTATCAACAAAGAGCTAGCTATGGACAGGGGTGCGTGGAAGCTTGCTATCCATGTGCCAGAGCCATGAGTTGGTTGCGAGATCTTATGGGTTTCACCTCTAGCCTACCCCAACTTGTTTGGAACTAAAGGCTTTGTTGTTGTTGTTGTTGTTGTCAAGTGCGGCATCTAAATATCTTATATCATTCTCACATGATGTTGCAAGTGGAGTGGAAGTAACACCACGTTGAAGAAAAGTCAAGGACGTGTTATGGGCTTCTACTTGATCGACTACTGGCCTTTTATAGTAAATAAAAACTTCAATAGAACTTTGAATTGAGTATTTCTTAAGTACGACCTTCGTCTTGGATGTGTGTAAGGTTATCCCCATTTTACCGGTAATGTTTATTGTTGTGATATTGGTGTGAGTTATGACTTTTAAAAGCTTGGCCACTCTCTAATGTAACGTGGTTGGATAAAAACATGTCTTCATATTGTTTGCAAAGTAGAAATAAGTTCATGTTTTCTTGCACATATCACCTGATATTTTTTGTCCGTTTCTGGTTTGAGTCCGTTCTGAATCTGCTCCGAATCCGTAGTCCGATATAATCCGCATCCGATCAATATCCGCTCCGCTCTGAATCCGACAAAAAAATATGGTAAAGGATATGGTGAAGGCATTATCCGATCCGATCCGTTTACATCCCTACTTGAAGCGTTAGCACATGATTTTTTTTGGAGAAACTTCTAATCTATTCATAGTCATTTATGGCAGTACATAGAACATCAGAGGTAACCAAAATTACAACCATATCTTTGGACCATTTAACGACGGCTACAAGCACTAGAGTGAGCCAAAGGCATGACACTGTCATCACCCCTCTCTTACTGGAGCCAGGCATAGATACTTAGAAAGTCGTGTAAAGGCCCCATAGGGCTTACCCGCAAAAAAGGCCCCATAAGGCTTACCCGCAAAAAAGGCCCCATAGGACCAAAGAGCACTTGATGCGGAGCATCCTACAGACAACACCATGTCAAGAGTCTGTTTGACGAGTGACACGTGCGACATCTACTTCACATACACAAATGTGAATCATCTCCTCTACATCTATTCACTCGACCCCATCGAGGATGGTATACTACTTGACACTCCTCTCGTGTGCATGCATAGGTATCATCGGAGCACCACGGATGATGAGGAGGAGTGCAAGCACAAGTGTACGCATACACCGTCCGCGGGGAAGCTTGGAAGCAACGACGGAAGAAGACGGTGCAAAATTTGCACTACCGGACTGTCTGGTCGCCCAGCCGGACTGTCCGGTCCATCCAGAGAGCAGTTTTGGTATGTGCAGAAATTGCACTACCGGACAGTCCGATCCCCCAAGCGGACAGTCCGCTAGTACAATTTCTGGCCACCATAAGTTTCTGTTTCCACCGAACTGTCCGGTCCCCCGTACCGGACTGTCAGGTAGTGCATCTGCGGGCCGGATTTGGACAAGGCCCATGTAGCTTTACCCTTTCACCCTCACTTACCCCTTCCTTGCCTTGGACCTATATATATCCCTCCTACTCCTCCATTTTACGGTAAGCTAAGAATAGATCTAGACATTAGTGCTTGGCTCATGTATCCCCCCGTTGTGGGATTCCTCTTGAGAGAGAAGGCTTCAAGGCCTCCATTGGAGAAGATCCCTAGGGATTCAAGACCCTTCTAGGAAAGGATCTATCTAAATCATCAAGACCACATCTCCTTTGGATTTGGGATGAACTTTACCTTGTATCTTTCCCTTTGTTGTTCTTGTACCTTTGTGGATCTTGTGTGATTGTGAGTCTAGTGGATGTGTGATTGGACTTGTTCTTGAGTGTTTTCCTCTTGTGATTTCCCCTCTTGTTCTTCGTGTTCTTCACGTTCTTCGTGGATGTCCCTCCAATTCGTGAAAGATCCCCACTTAGGGTCTCCACCCTACAACATCTTGGATCACAGCAAGGTTCTCACGAATTTGGAGCCCCTAATCCCCCACTTTCTTGCCTTAGTTTGAGTTTTTCTCCCCAATTTTGAAAATTTCCACAAAAAATAGCCAAGAAAAATCCTTGTGATTTGATGTTCTTGTGAGTTTTTGTTGATTTTGATCTGTGGATCTAGTGTTTGGCAAGTGGATCTATCTCCCTTGGCGTTGCCTAGCCTCAATTCCCCCCCCCATCAATTTCGAGCTTGAAATCATCCATTTCCGCCCAAAAAATTCAAGTTCATGCCTTCCCAACCCACACCGGATTGTCCGGATCCCCGTACCGGACTGTCCACTCGCATCAGGAGCAAATCACTGACAGATCAGACTGTCCGCTCCGCCACATCGGACTGCTCGCTCGAGTTAGAAGGGCTTCGGACAAGGACTGGACTGTCCTCTAGCTCAAAAACTGCTTCGACTGATTACTTGTTTTGGCCATATCTCCCACACCCGAACTCCAATTTGAGTGTTCTTTGCTCGTTTGAAAGCTAGCGACGTGCCCAAGCTACTCATCTTGGTTTTACCACCATTTGACTCCATAAAATTTTGTGCATTTTGGCATCTTTGCCTAGGCCCTCAGCCATAACTACAACACCACCACATAAAAATTCCGCAACCTAACCAATTTTGGTTCTTATTGCATTTGTGGTTGTTTGAATTGTGATTTGAGTCTCCTAAGGTGTTTCAGCTACTTAGGGATGGCTACATCTTCATCCACCACCGGACACTTGTATCGCTCCATCGACTACATCCTCGACGACATTCTACATCAAAGACGACCATCCATCCTTTGAGACCATCTTAAACCGGAAGCAAGGCCGGTTACCCCCGACTCCGTGAAAGGTTAAGTGTGACGAAGGTATCCATTCCGTCATAAACTTTGCCTTCCTTGCCATTACATCTTGTTAGCCCCACCATCTTTGCGAATACCTTCATACCTATTGACACTAGCTATCCAAGTATTGCCGGGCTTCGCGAAAACTTGTGCACCATAGTGATACGATATCATATTGTTGCATCGTTGGATATATCATATAGTGCAATTGCTTTCTCCCGTGCATATCTTTGTCTAATATTTGTGGTTGAGGCTCAATAAAAAAAGTGGAAAGGAAGAGAAGAGAAAAAAGAAGCTTTTAAGCAAGAAAGAAAGATCGAAAAGCTTATAAGTAAAAGAGAGTTGAGCATGAAAAGAGATACTTGTGCATGAGTGTTGGGGATATAACTATTAGGTATGACCCGCCCAGGAGGGGCCGGGTTATACCTTTGGTGATTCATCATATGAAGCCCGACATGACATTTGAAGATGGCGGTTCAGTTAAGGGCCCAAGGCCCAAAGGCGGCTTAAGGTCCGTAGAAATAAACCGCCATATGTATATGACTTGTATTGTAAGGCAGGAATAGACAGACACCGAGCCAGACACTGTTTATAAGCCGGCCGGGACTCTGTAAGCCGCTGGGCGTCGACCTATGTATATAAAGGGACGACCCGGCGACGGTTCATGACAAGTAACATCCGATCGAGAACTAGGTCAAGCGAATTCGCTCCCTGGTAATCGAGACATAAGCAATCCCACCTCAAACTGGATTAAGCCATTACCTTCACCGCAAGGGGACAAACTGAAAAAGGGTGGCCCGATCTTCTCAGTGAGCGGAGGATGTCGATGTTGAACTTGTTGGATAACTTGTCAGATGCTGCCAAACTCTCCGGCTGTTCCCCCGTTGCCAATACAACAGATCTTCAACCCTATGGATATTGGCAACACCATAGACTTGCGCACGTAGCCGCCGACCACGAAGCGGTTCTGCAATCTCCCAATTCCCAATGGAACGACAGATAGCACTTGACTTTCAGTAGCAAATACACTCTATCGAAACAAATTTGGTGTAGGTAAATATTCCTGATCGATGCAAAGAGGAATATGAGTACAGAGGAATGCTTAAAGCAATTCAGTCTGATATGAGTTTAATCAAAACGTGGTCTAACCCTAAAAGCCACAACTTACAAGAGTATATAAGGACCCCTGGACGTCCAACATAGTGTTAGGGTCGAAATCCAACTTATCTCTAGCTTTCCTAACTTAAACGAATCTATCTAGAAAAACTGGCAGAAACAACCGCCGTATTGTTTTAGTCACTGCGGCTCGATCACCGCGAATCACGGGCTGCGAGTATACAATTTGGAAAGCACACGAGTCAAGCTTTCCAAATTGTATTTAAACGCCTTATTTGGAGCACGACATGGATTCTGCACGTATATCAATTGCGGGCCTCCTGGCTGTCAATCCGAGTCCGGTTCTGATTTTCCTTCTTTTTATGTTGTGCACCTGCCTCCCTCTCCTCCCTCGTGCACTTGCTGATATTAGACATCAGTAGAAGTTCTTCTTGCTGCAATTCTTCATCTCCACGTGCCAAGCTTGTCTTCTCTTCAAATCTGATCATACAAACATGCAAAGACTTAGGCAGTATAAAATTCTGATTAACACAAATGTCAGATTCAACTAAGAGTGAATTCACCTGTTGTTCAAGTAGTTTTGCACGTGCTCTTGTAGTTGGTCCAGTTCTGATTTCATTGGACTTGTCATGTGCTGCAACATCATCAATGGAAAAGGATGGTAAAAAACTAGGGGTGTCCTCATCATCCTCCCCCCCCCCCTGAAAAGGCGTTGACCCTAACGCGCCAAGGCCATCTCCATTATATGGCGACAAATCAACAACGTTGAATGTATTGCTCACGCCAAACTATTCAGTGGGAAGATCAATTTTGTATGCATTATCATTAATCTTAGCAAGCACTTTATATGGCCCATCACCTCTTGGCTTCAACTTGGACTTGCGTCGTTCAGGAAATCTGTCTTTGCGAAAGTCTACCCACACCATGTCGTCCGGCTGAAACAGTACCTCCTTTCTCTTCTTATTAACACGATCAGCCGTGTACTTGCCCTTCTTTTCAATTGCTTCTTTAGTCTGCTTGTGTACCTTCCTCATGAAATCTGCCCTCTTGGATGCATCCATGTTCGCTCTCTCCTGAATCGGAAGGGGCAGCAAATCAAGTGGTGTAATTGGCTTAAAACCATAGACCACCTCAAATGGACAGAACTGAGTTGTGGAATGTACCGCCCTGTTATATGCAAACTCCACATGGGGTAAACACTCCTCCCATACACGCAGGTTCTTCTTTATCATGGATCACAACAACGTGGATAGTGTGTGATTTACCACCTCTGTTTGACCATCCGTTTGGGGATGACAAGTGGTGCTGAATAGTAACTTTGTCCCCAACTTACCCCAAAGTGTCTTCCAGAAATAGCTCATAAACTTCACGTCACTATCAGAAACAATGGTCTTTGGTACTCCATGCAAGCGCACGATGTCCCTGAAAAACAGATTAGCAATGTGCGACGCATCGTCGCTTTCGTGGCAGGCAATAAAATGTGCCATCTTAGCAAAACGATCAACTACCACAAAAATTGAATCATGTCCTCTCCTGGTCCTAGGCAATCCTAACACAAAGTCCATGCTTATGTCTTCCCATGGTGTAGTAGGAGCAGGGAGAGGAGTATACAAACCGTGAGGTTTCAGCTTAGACTTTGCCTTATTACAAGTAATGCAATGCTTCACAAATCTGTCCACATCACGCCTCATCTTAGGCCAATAAAAGTGATCAGCGAGCATAAGCAAAGTCTTCTGACGTCCAAAATGACCCATCAAACCGCCGACATGTGATTCCTGCAACAATAGCAAACGCACGGACGATTCTGGAACACATAGTTTGTTAGCTCTAAACAAATAGCCATCATGTATGTGATATTTTTCCCATGCTTTTACATCTGAACATAATTTATATGGTGCTGAAAAATCAGGATCAGTGGCATATAAATCACGCAAACTCTCTAAACCAAGAACATGAACATCGAACTGTGTCAACAACATGTTTTTCCTAGAAAGAGCATCAGCAACAACATTATCTTTACCCTTTTTGTATTTAATAATGTATGGGAAAGATTCAATAAATTCAACCCATTTAGCATGACGTTTGTTCAAATTGGATTGGCTTTTCAAATATTTCAGAGCCTCATGATCAGAATGTATGATAAATTCTTTTGGCCACAAATAATGTTGCCAAACTTCAAGGACACAAATGAGAGCATACAATTCTTTATCATAAACAGGATAGTTCAATTGTGCACCATTCAGTTTTTCAGAAAAGTATGAAATTGGTTTACCCTCTTGCATCAACACACCTCCAATACCAATTCCACTAGCATCACATTCAATCTCAAATTGTTTAGTGAAATCAGGAAGTACAAGCAAAGGTGCAGCAGTCAAACGACATTTCAACTCATCGAAAGCATTATCTTGGGCTGCGCCCCACACAAATTCAACACCCTTTTTTGTAAGCTCATTCAAAGGTGCAAAAATAGTACTGAAATCTTTCACAAAACGTCTATAGAAACCAGCAAGACCGTGAAAGCTTCGTACTTGACTAACATTCATAGGAGTAGGCCAATTTTTAATAGCTTCTATTTTTGATTCATCTACCTCAACTCCATGCTTAGAAACAACATATCCCAGAAATATGACCTTATCTTTGCAAAATGTGCACTTATCAAGATTACCATATAATTGAGCATCACGCAACACTTGCAAAACTTGTCGAATATGATCACTATGTTCGGATTCATTGCGGCTGTAAATAAGTATATCATCAAAATATACAACCACAAATTTACCAATGAAATGCCTCAAAACATGGTTCATTAATCTCATGAAAGTACTAGGTGCATTAGTTAACACAAAAGGCATGACTAATCACTCATATAAACCAAACTTTGTTTTAAAGGTTGTCTTCCATTCATCCCCTTCTTTCATCCTAATTTGATGATAACCACTACGCAAATCAATTTTAGAGAAAACATCAGCACCACTCAATTCATCTAACATATCTTCTAAACGTGGAATAGGATGACGATATTGGATAGTGATGTTATTTATAGCTCCACAATCTACGCACATGCGCCATGTACCATCTTTCTTAGGAACTAAAATTACAGGAACACCACAAGGACTTAAGCTTACGTGAATATAACCTTTGTCTAGAAGCTCTTGTACTTGTTTATGAATTTTCTTTGTTTCCCCGAGGTTGGCGTGGTATGGTGCTCTGTTGGGCAGTGATGCTCCTGGTATCAAATCAATTTGATGCTCTATACCTCGCAATGGCGGTAAACCAGCGGGTACCTCCTCTGGAAACACATCGCGAAATTCCTACAATACATTAGAAACACCAATAGAGAGAGTGGTCATGTCGTTAGAAACCAAAATTTGACCCTTGCACAACAGCACAAGTGGTACAACAGTGGGATCCTCATGAAACTCTCTCAAATCAGATTTGGTGGCTAACATAACTAAGGAATTCACTCCCTCACTTTTATTTTTACCACTCAGATTTGTCTTGTGGCTCTCACTCACCGGAAGTGTAGTCTCTCGCCTATCTAATCTCTCACTCTCTTTTTCAAGATTCACTTCAAATTTTTGACGAGATTCATTTACAATTTGCTGCAGTGTCATAGGCCTCAAAGTAACCTCCTTGCCACACCAATTTAAATGATATGTGTTGGATCTCCCATTGTAGCGGACATCTCTATCATACTGCCATGGACGTCCCAACAACAGGTGACACACGGTCATAGGAACCACATCACACTCAATGGTGTCTTTATATGGTCCGATCTGAAATTCCACACGCACCATGTGGCTGATCTTCGTCTCTCCACTATCACATAGCCACTGAATAAAATATGGATTGGGGTGCGGTAAATATTTCAATTTCAGCTTTTGGCATAACTCCTTACTAGCCAAATTGTGACAACTACCACCATCAACTATAACCTTGCATGCCTTACCAGGACCAACAACGGCCTTTGTTTGAAACAAATTACACTTAGCACTTTGGGCGAGCAAACAATTGTAGGATAGTGTGTAGCATAAGCATCTACTGAACCATGTTCATCTTCCTCCCAAATTTCAGAACCAGGGTCAGCATCATCACCGGTTTCATATTCTGCTGTATCCTCATTAATCAACATAACCTTTTTATTGGGACAATCTCTCTTAAAATGACCCCTTCCACCACATGTATGACAACTCATGTCCCTGTTTCTTGCTGTAGAATTGGTAGAGCCAGCAGCACTAACAGCAGGTTGCATCGGTTTCTTCGCATTAGAGATCACCGAATCTGATTTGGAAGAAGTATTACCACGAAAACTAGAAGTGGAACTAGGAGTAGGCTCCATACTAGGTGTTGTACGTGGTGTAAAACGACCTCTACTCGCTGTTGTGCGAGATGTAAACTTAGCATCCTCAACCACTTGCAATTCAGCCTCACGTGCTTGGTGTAACAAATCTGTCTTGTCATAATATTGGTGAAGACGAACAGTACGCTTGATGTTATAGTTCAGACCAGAGAGAAATTGCTGCATTGTTTGTCCAGGCTCTTCACGCACTCTAGCACGCTGCATAATAAGCTCCATCTCCTGAAAATATTCATCCACGGAAGAAGTACCTTGCCTCAAATTCTGCAATCTGTCATAGAGAGAACGAATATAATTGCGTGGAACAAAGCGAGCACGCATCTCTTCATTCATAGCTCTCCATGTAACAATGGGATGTTCACCATCTTCAATTCTGGACTGTACAATATTATCCCACCAAAGCAAAACATAGTCATCAAATTCAGAAGATGCAAGTTTTATTTTTCTGTCCTTGGTGTACTCATGCATGCGCCATAATTTTTCCACCTTCAGCTCCCAATTGAGGTACTCTTCAACATCAGTAGAACCAACAAACTTGGGGACGGTGAACTTTGGTTTGCCCAGACTATCATCATCACGGTTGGCTTGTTGTGCAAAAGCATCATCATCAAATCGACGACGTGCACCAAGAGGAGCAATTTCACGGCTTACGGGCATGGCAGCAGCAGTGCTGCCACCACGGCCTCCATTACCACGACCACCATCTTGACCAGCAACAACCGGCTCGTGTGGAGCTTGCTGTTCCCGATTAGCTTGCTGTAATTGTGCACGACATGCTGCAGCACCTTGTACATTGGCAGCATTAGCAGCTGCAACACCATCGTTACCACCATGAACACTAGCTTCACCATCATCATCATCACGCTGCTGATTCTGTTGGCGATCAACGGACTGTTGCAATGCAGCCATAGCTTGCTGCAAGTTAACTAGTCCCCTGAATTTCAGTAACTTTCTGCTGTGTTGCTGTGATGGTTTTTGTGGCATCCTTGAGGTCCAACTCCATGTTCTGCACATTCTCATTTATAGGATCGGTTGCACACTGAATTTGTTGCTGAAGATGATCACGAAGAGCTTCATATTCATTCCAGTGCACCACGGATTTAGGATCCTTTTTCTGCTGTACATCAAAAGACTCGTCACACATGATTAGGTGATTAGTACTCACAGAAAATATAGTGTATGTGGAAAACTCTCAACTCACTCAAAACTGAAAGAAACAAGGTATCTTACCGTTCCAAAGTGAATTAGAAAAGCTTACCAACTTGTATGGGCAGAACGTGCACGGATGTGATGTAGCGAATACCGAGGGTGAAAACTATCACACAACAAACATGGTATATGGGGGAGCTTGGTTGGAATACCTATCAACACCCATTCACAAATCCTAGTGCTGATCGCATGATAAAAAGACCCACGGAAACACACACGGTGGATATAATTGGGCAAATGCAACTCTGAAACTGAGCTCAAAATTCTAGAATGTCGGAGTAATGCTCGTGTTGCAAATGCACATGAGAGACACTAGCAAATCGCTCAATTTATACGGGCACAAGATTGCTCAATCAACTAGTGCAATGAACGTGGCAGAAAAACTGAACAAACTCTCCAAAAATATATGCAACTTCCACATGTAGCTTTCTTTTCCTCCTTTTTTCGTTTTCTTTTTATTTCTTTTTTCTTTTTTCTCTCTCTTTTTTTATCAGTAACCTGAGCAATTACTAACCAATCTGATTTTGCCAAAACAAAAGATGCACTCTCCCAAATTCCTATATGAGCAGCCCGTAGAGCAAGGGGTATGCTAGTCTCAATAGGAAAGTACTACGCAAAATAAGAAAGGCTAACTATGGTTATCAAATGAAACACAATCTGATTCGGATAGTTAATCAAACCAAACGAATTCTGACTCTGACGAACAGACTTGACAGCAACCAAATGACTCCGACGTGAGAAAAGGAAAACCTAGACAATCTACAATGACTCAGATCAGAAAGTAAGTTACACAAATAAAAGACTACGATCAACAACTAAAACTTGAAACCCGTTGCTATCTAGGCTATGGCAAAAACTCTAAACCCTAATATTTTTGTATGGCTTTTTCTGTATAGGATGAAAACAAAACTAATCTAAGGGATTGGTGGATGCTCACCGAGATAATGCTGGAAATCTGATACCAAGATGATAAGGGGTGGCCCGATCTTCTCAGTGAGCGGAGGATGTCGATGTTGAACTTGTTGGATAACTTGTGAGATGCTCTCGAACTCTCCGGCTGTTCCCCTGTTGCCAATGCAACAGATCTTCAACCCTATTGATATCCGCAACACCACACACTTGCGCACGTAGCCGCCGACCACGAAGCGGTTCTACAATCTCCCAATTCCCAATGGAATGACAGATATCACTTGACTTCCAGTAGCAATTACACCCTATCGAAACAAATTTGGTGTAGGTAAATATTCCTGATCGATGCAAAGAGGAATATGAGTACAGAGGAATGCTTAAAGCAATTCAGTCTGATATGAGTTTAATCAAAACGTGGTCTAACCCTAAAAGCCACGACTTACAAGGGTATATAAGGACCCCTGGACGTCCAACATAGTGTTGGGGTCGAAATCCAACTTATCTCTAACTTTCCTAACTTAAACAAATCTATCTGGAAAAACTGGTAGAAACAACCGCCGTATTGTTTTGGTGACTGCGGCTCGGTCACCGCGAATCGCGGGCTGCGAGTATACAATTTGGAAAGCACACGGGTCAAGCTTTCCAAATTGTATTTAAACTCCTTATTTGGAGCACAAACACAGATTCTGCACGTATATCAATTGCGGGCCTCCTGGTTGTCAATCCGAGTCCGATTCTGATTTTCCTTCTGTTTATGTTGTGCACCTGCTTCCCTCTCCTCCCTCGTGCACTTTCTGATATTAGACATCAGTAGAAGTTCTTCTTGCTGCAATTCTTCATCTCCACGTGCCAAGCTTGTCTTCTCTTCAAATCTGATCATACAAACAAGCAAAGACTTAGGCAGTATAAAATTCTTATGACACAAATGTCGGATTCAACGAAGAGTGAATTCACCTGTTGTTCAAGTAGTTTTGCACGTGCTCTTGTAATTGGTCCAATTCTGATTTCATTGGAATTGTCATGTGCTGCAACATCATCAATGGAAAAGGATGGTAAAAGACTAGGGGTGTCCTCATCACAAACCAGTATAAACTCTCGTGTCCTTTATCCCGTTTAAACCCCTTTAGGCTTCCTAGTCGCGATGACTCCACGACTAAGTCCTTTTGCTAGGACATCTATCGTGACGTTTCCGTGACAGTTGGCGTCCACCATGGGGCCAGCGCATAGTGGATTTGAGTTCTTGAAGGGCAACTTCACAGGGCTCAAGGGATACGCTGTGGGCCGGATGACCAAGAGTCGTCGCGGCAAGCTCTACATCAACGACTCAGGCTGGGGCCCCGACGCCGGCTCAATTGAGTACGGGTAGCAGGTCCCCTTCGGCGGAATCCACGTCTTCATCAGCAAGATCGGCGAGCCGGGCCCTGAGCCGGACATCTGCACCGACATCGTCGAGACGGCTCAGCGTGCGAGACCCGCCCGGGCTCAGCCCGCTGTGAAGCGTGCCTTCATGGGATGCATCCATGGAGGGGAACTTTTTGAAGGATCTGTGTCTGGCAGTGAGACGACCATCTACTCTGATGGTGAGTCGTCCATGGATGAGACGGATTCGTGGTATCAACTGCAAGATGGCGGGCTTGGGGGCTGTTCCGATGGCAACAGTATTTCGGACCCCTTTGAGCCGCCGAACAGAGTCGCGATCTTCATGGCTGGCACACAACCCGGGCAGAACTCTACGGCTGCGGCAACAATGACTTCTGGGTCAACAGCGGTGACGGTAGCCGGGGGAGGAGGCCCTGCGCTCCCGCCGGCTCAGGTCCTGATGGCTTTAATGGATAAGATGGCAGCTCTGTTAACCGTCGTGGTCAACCCGGCGGATCAAGCTCAGCATGACGCGGAAGTGGCACAGTTATGCGAGGAGGTAGCGCAAGCCAAGGAAAACCTAGCGGCAGAGGACGTCAGGATGGCTGCAGAGCGGGCGGCTTTGGATGCTCGAGCCCAGCAGATTCAATCAGAAGCTCTCCATCTTACGATGGATCTGAACGTGTCAAATGAGATCATGAGGAGAAGGCACCAGAAGGCTTAGTCCCGACTGCCTATGGTTTATGAGCCTAGAAACCTCTTCCGCACGCCTGGTGCAGGGCCCAGTAACCCGCCAGAGGTAAACCAGGCTGCAGCGCCCGGGGCTGGGACGCCGGTTCAGCCACGTGTGATTGAACCCCTCGTCTGAATGCTGCTCCACCTTACCATGTACCGACACCATCGGGTCATTATTCTAACCCTTTGGAGAACATGATGTAGGGTAGAACCCTAGAGGCCGATCTTTCACGATTGGAGCGGATCCCTACGAGGAACACGAAGAACACGAGGAGGGGAACGAGAGAAAAACATGAGAGAACACTCAACCAACAAGAACAAAGTCACACATGTGCTAGATCCTCGAAACACAAAAGGGTACAAGATCCAAATCCAACAAAGGACGATACAAGTGGCGGTAGTTCATCTCCGAGAGGACGCGGTCTCTCACGAGGAGGAGATCCGTGTGGATGAGCAAAGCTCTATCTCAAATGAGCTAAACCAATGCTAACCCTAACTAGGAGGGGGAGAGGTCTACATATAGTGCTAGTACAAGTTGGGGCGAATTGGAGGGGTACATGGGCCTCGGCCCAGAGGCGCTGCACGCAGGCAGGGGGGCCGGATGTCCGGGCGTCAGGCCGGATGTTCGGGCCTTCCCGAGACGCCGGATGTCCGGGCTAGTGGGCAGGATGTCCGGGCTGGTGGAGTTGGTCTCGGTGCTCTCTGGATAGCCTGCGCCGGATTTCCGGGCAGGTGCCGGATATCCGGCCCGTCGCGGGGCGCCGGATGTCCGGGGGTCGGCCGGATGTCCGGCCGCTGTAGAGTCGCCTGGCGTCCGTCTCTCTCTGGTCTTCTTCTGGTTGTTGGCGCCGGATGTCTGGGCTCCTGCCGGATGTCCGGCCGCTGTAGCTCCGCGGCGACTCCACTTGAGGCACTTCTTGATCCGCTTCCGTGTGGACTTGTCCTATGCTTCGAGCATCTCCATGGTTGTCTCCTCGGTTCCTGAGCATACATAGTGTCTTTGCATTAGGTAGCAACCATGTCTCGCACAAGTGGAAAGGGGAAGCATTTAGGAAGGGGTTCACCTTGTGTCCAATGGCGTATGTTAGAGGTCTCGTCGTATGTCCACTTGGTGCTTGGGGAGTAGTCATAGTCGGATGCTCCGCATCATCTCCCCTCCCTTGGGAAAGATCCGACCTCGGATCGAAAACCTCATCACCATGGAAACGGTTGTCGTTGACGAACTTATGGTTGGACGGAGTTGAAGACATGGCACAATCCAAGTACTCCAAGGTGTCGCCGGAGTGGTATACATGCAAGAAGAGCAAACACAAACGACACTCGGAAATACAATGGTTAGTGCACACAAAGTGTCCATCAAGTAAGCATGAGGTCGTCCAAAGGAATTGTTCATGAAAAGGCACGAGATGCTTGTCCAAATGATGTAAAATGACATGTAAAGCATTCATGAGAGAAAATTCATTCATTGGGCACACAAAGGTGTTGTGAATGTTATCAAGGCAACCATTGTGCAAAATGATGTCATAATGTGATGGTTTATCAAGAGCATGAACATGGTAATTGGTGCTCAATGTGAGTATGTGATCATGCAATTGATAGTGGGCAATGTGATCATTATGTATGAATATGCCATCAAGGTAGATCACAACAAATTTGCTAAGGAAATGCACAAGCTCATATATCATGGATGACATAGAAATACAAGATGCAACAAGGCAATCATAATGTGAGTCAATCCATGTATAGGGTGCAAACTTGCGGTGAGTATGATATGTCCATCGAGCATGACATGTGGGAGAACAATCAACAAATATGGAGGTGTGAGTGCAATGTGCCAAAGGAGTGTTGATGTACCAATGCTCGATGTCGTGGCATGAGTGGAAGTCCGAAGGTGCATCCAATAAGTCCGAGCGCTCCTCAATGTGAAGGTCCATAGAGCCAATCTCCAATGTCGTTCCTCTGTTCGCGAGATGTATCATGTAGACAACAAGAAGGAAACAACAATGAAAGAGTGACCCATCCATATGTGTAATTGAGGATGGCTCAAAGGGAAGGAGTTCACCTTTAGGAGATTATCACAAATGTTTGTGTTGCACATCGTGTATGCCTTCACATGACCAAGTTGTCGCATAACAACACCGCCTTGTGAATCCTCCAAAATGAAAGAACATGACAAACACTCGGAAAAACAAATGAGGTTAGCGGAAATGCAAAACCTATCATTCGAGTGGTAAGATACCCAACAAGTGCATGCATCATGCTCATCATAAGAAAGTACAAGGGAGCATTTCATTGTATGGAGGCATATGATGCAAGAACAACCAAATACAAGAGGCTCAATCAAACAAGCATGCATCACAAGTAAAGTGTCCAAGTCTCCAAGATCAATAAGCATAGTAAGTTGGCACTCAATACAAGGTGATATGAGAGATGCAACTAATGGAGACAAGAGGCAATGATCATGACAAATCAATTGAGAGGCATCAACATATATGTCATCAACCCAAGAAAGCTTGTAAGAGAGGAACATGGGTGACGCAACATAGCAAGCAATCATAGCGATAAGTCAAGCAAGCTAGTAGTGCGAAGATGCAACATACTAGAGGGAACCATGGCAAGCATGTCATGTGTGCAAATAGTGTGCGTGAATAATGGACATGACATATCACAAGCATGAAAGCAAGGTATGAGAAAAATATCATCAATGTATTGGCGGGAGGCCATATGTAAATAGCAATGGGGCATCATGACTCTCCCAACACCACAATCAACAATAGCATGAAGCACATCGTAAACATGGCAATAGCAACAAGGATCTCCACCAAGCATGCAAATACACATAGAAGTAGTAGAATGGTGAATCATATGTAAGTGCAAGCAAGGGTCACAATTGCATGGCAAAGGCATAGAAAGAGGTATAACATGCAAAGTGAACATGGCACAATGGGCATAAATTAACAAGTGATATATAGCCCAAAGCCGTGTGAGAGCCAAGTAGAATAGATGAGCGTAGTCATTGCGCGAAGAGAATGGTGGTAAGGATAGTTCATGTGATCCCAAAGCATCGTTGCTCTCAAGAGCTCGTTTCGTCAACTCTTGGGATTGAGAGGTTGACGAGTATATGTGAGTACCTACACAAAACAAAGACAAAGGGAAAATTGTGTGTGCGTGGTATATGTACACATCATCCATCATGATGCGCATGTGCTTGTGTTGGTTAGCACAAAATATCCAATGCTCAAATAAATGAGATGCGTGATAGAGAAACATGGCATCCATCATGAGAGGTTTGTTATTATGTATGCCATAATGGAGACTCAAAGTATGTAATGCATCATGAGATATATGAAGAGCATTGTTATTCATGGAATGCATATGGTGCACGCAATTATGATAATCATGCAAAGTATGAGATGCATCAAAATCTCCTAATATGTATGAGGAAACTATGGGGGTCTCCTCATGAGCATTAGTAGAAACACCACATGGAGAATATTGACAACATCCAAAACAAAGCATATTTGGTTTAATGTGATCATGGCATGGTATAGTAGATGAAATGCGCAAATCATGTGAAGGAAGCATGGCAATATCATCACATGAAAAACAAAAGCCAATGACCATCATCTCGTCACCTATGCCATAAGTGCAAATGGGATTTATTTTAATGGGGCATTCATAGTTACTATGTTGAGATTGAAATGATGCAATATGGAAGATCTCACTCATAGCATATGACAAGTTCAAAGGATTGCCAAACATGAATTGACCAATAGAATTTTCACATGATATCCTATGAAGCATAGCATCACAACTAGGCAACTCAACATGCTCATCATCATATTCATCATAAATAGGTAAGTCATGACATGAGGAAGTCGCACTAGCATGAGGCATGAGAATAGGTGGGTCAACATCATGCAAGCAATCATTGGTAAGGTAGTCCGCTAGTGGGACAAGAGAAGCACCATCACCTATGTTACCTTTGGAGTGTCGCTCATGTGTTGTAGGTGAGGTGTTGAAGACCAATTCATGGTCATCGTCATCTTGATGGAACCATGTGGGTGGTGCATCATCGTCCACCATGGCCATCATCGTCTCCATTGGAGGGATGGACTCGTCGAGGGTAGGCATGTCATCATGTAGGAGACCTACCCTCTTTACTTTCCGTTATTTATAATAATGAAAGCAAAAAATAGTATCATCTGTCTGTTTTCTTAATTATCCATGCAATAAAAAAATATCTCGAAAATAAAAGTTCTCCAAATGCCCTGCAAATTTAGTATGATTTTTTATGAAATATTTGAGGATTTTAGGCACTGAGAACACAGCAGGGGGGCAAGCACCTGGCCATGAGGGTCCAGGGCGCGCCCACTCTGACTGGGCGCACCCCCATGCCTCGTGGGCCCACGGTGGCCCCCCTCCACTTATTCCCGCACCCACACACTCCATCTTCCTCCCAAAAAAATCCCCATCCAGCTCAAGCACGAGTTCTAGCTCATTTTGCTGCGGCTCAAAGCTCCATTCACAAAACTGCTTCGGGAGATTGTTCCTTGGTATGTGGGTCCTCCAATGGTCCAATTAGTTTTTGTTCTAGTGCTTTATTCATTGCAAATTTTTGCTGCCTAGGTGACCCTGTTCTTGAGCTTGCATGTCAAATATATGAGGTCCCAAGTAATTCTAATGCATGATATAGGCTCTAGGCACTCGTGGGAGTAGTTGCTATCAGTTTTATTGAGTTTGATTCATTTTTATTTTGAGTTACTAAAAATTTCAGAAATTTTTCAGAGGAAGAAATATGTTTAGGAAAATGTACCAAGGTGGTTCTTCAACAAAGAATGGACCCATGCGCGCAATGCGTGAGCAAGATGATGAACCACCAAGGGAAGCTGACGTGCGGCCTTGTGAATGGCCGTCAGAAGAATTTATGGTCAATGCAGGCATCAAGGATGAATTTGACGCCTATGTGCGTAATGCCGATCTTGAGGACTTCATGCAAGATAAGTGTCCTCAGTACTACTATTTAACTGATTCATTCGTGAGAAGGTTTAAATTTACATCTTCGCGTAATTCTCAGAGTGTCCTGTTTGATATTTATGATCAATCATATACCACGGACTTAGAAGATTTTACTACTGCTTGCAAACTCCCACAGTGGGGTAATGTTAATGAACCCCGTAAACCTAAATATAAAGACTTTCTAGCTAGTATCACCGTGGGAGAATCTAGAGATATAGCAAGTTACCATAGGGAGCATTCATTTTCCTTCTATACATTATTTTGCTCTCTTCATTGGTAGATGCATTAATGGTAAAGATGAAGCATGTCACATGTGTGTCCCTGATCTTTGTGTTCTTAAGAGTATTGTATTAGGTAATAAAGATTACAACTTGGGGGCGATTGTTGCACGTAGCTTGCATAATAATGGTTTAGTTGGAGATTTATTTGGAGGGATTTATGCGACCCGTGTTGCTAATTATCTTGGTATACCTCCATGTGAGGGTGATAGGGAGTTTCTTCCCGCTTATTTAGATTATAATGGTATGGTCAGCCATCATTTTCTTGCGAGGAATGAACAATTCCTCCAGTATCGACTAATCTTTGACAGACGTCGCGCTGTCCATGTTACTCTCCCTGCTCTTTCCCTTTTTGATTATCAGGCAAAAAGAATATATCTTGTAACCAGGGAGGAGGCAACCAAACACGAGAGGAGAGCGGAGGCAGCTCGCCAACATGTTGCAGCTCAGGAGGCAATGGCTGTTGCATCTCAGTACGACCCCAGTCATAACTTTGGATATCAGCCAGGCTATCCTTGGCAATAGACCAACTTAGGCCTAAAGCCTAAGCTTGGGGGAGTATGTATTTCTCACCGACATTACATTAATGTTCACACACTTATTCTAGTTGTCGGTGCTCATAATTTTTCATTGTACTATCCATGCTAGTTTAATTTCTTTTTCTAGCTTTCTTCTTGTGAGTTTGATAAACCCTATGAAAAACAAAAAAAATAGTTAGTTTAATTTCCATGCTTGTAGTAGTAATTAAAATAAAAACCCAAAAAGATTTCTCCTTCTTCTTTTACTTGTTGGGAGCTTTCTCGTGTAAATAGTTTTCTTTTCTTTTCTTTCCTTTGGGGGTCGAGAGGAGAAGACCATAATGAAAATGTTTAGTGGCTCTTCTATGCATGATTGTTGATTTAACTTAGAGCCCATATTACTTTGTCTTCTCCCTTGAATTGAATGCTGCAGATTCCAGCTTAGTCCAATGCACGTGCACTATTATTATATACACACCGTTCGGTCATGCAAGTGAAAGGCAATAATGATGATATATGATGGACTCATTGAGATGAGAGAAGCTGGTATGAACTCGACCTATTTTGTTTTTGTAAATATGATGAGTTCATCGTTCCTCATTCAGCCAATTATGAATAAACATGTTTGCAATGACAATCAGAGATTATAGTTGCTTAGGCCATGCTTAATTAGCTAGGAGCTTATTATGGTTTACCTTGCGTGCCAACATGCTATTAAAATGGTTGTGATGTGGTATGATAGGGTGGTATCCTCCTTTGAATGTTTCGAGTGACTTGACTTGGCACATGTTCAAGCATGTAGTTGAAACAAAATCAACATAGCCTTCATGATATTTATGTTCATGGTGGATTATATCCTACTCATGCTTGCACTCAGTGTTGATTAATTTTAATGCATGTTCATGACTGTTGTCGCTCTCTCAGTTGGTCGCTTCCCAGTCTTTTGCTAGCCTTCACCTGTACTAAGCGGGAATACTACTTGTGATCCAAACTCCATAAACCCCAAAGTTATTCCATATGAGTCCACCATACCTTCCTATATGCGGTATTTACCTGCCGTTCCAAGTAAATTTGTATGTGCCAAACTCTAAACCTTCAAATGAAATTTTGTTTTGTATGCTCGAGCAGCTCATGTTTCAACTAGGGCTGTCTGTATCTTCCATGCTAGGTGAGTTATTCTCAAGAGGAGTGGACTCCGCTCCTCATTCACGAGAATATGGCTGATAATCGGGATGCCCAATCCCATGATCAAAAAGATCAAAGCAAATCAAAATAACTAAACAAAACTCCCCCAGGGCTGTTGCTAGTTGGAGGCACTCGTTGTTTCGAGCAAGCCATGGATTGATGCTTGTTGGTGGTGGTGGTGGTGGGGGGGGGTATAAACTTTACCATTCTGTTTAGGAATCGCCTATAATCTATGTAGCATGGAAGATATCGAGATCTCATAGTTGTGATGTTGACAGTGAAAGTATACCGCTCAAAATGTTATTCATCTCTATTTTAAAATCAAGCTCTAGCACCTCTACAAATCCCTGCTTCCCTCCGCGAAGGGCCTATCTATTTACTTTTATGTTGAGTCATCACCCTCTTATTAAAAAGCACCCGCTGGAGAGCACAATGTCATTTGCATTCATTACTTTTAGTTTATATTGGGTATGACTTGACTGGATCTCTTTTACCATGAATTACAATGTTTAGTCATTCCTTGATCTTTAAGGGTGCTCTGCATTTATATTTTGCGGTGTTAGAAAGGGCTAGCGAGATAACAACTTGTCATATCATATTATCATTGTTTTGAGAAAGTGTTGTCATTCAAGATTTTTTATTATAGCTCGCTAGTTGATTATGTTATTGATATGAGTAAACATGAGACCTAAGTGTTATTGTGAATATGGTTAGTTCATAATCTTTGCTGAAAACTTGAATGCTGGCTTTACATATTTACAACAGCAAGAGCAAATAGAGTTTTTAAAAGTTTTTCTTTATCACTTTCAGTTTGTCAACTGAATTGCTTGTGGACAAGCAAAGGTTTAAGCTTGGGGGAGTTGATACGTCTCCAACGTATCTACTTTTCCAAAAACATTTGCCCTTGTTTTGGACTCTAACTTGAATGACTTGAATGAAACTAACCCGGACAGACGCTGTTTTCAGCAGAACTGCCATGGTGCTATTTTTGTGCAGAAAACAAAAGTTCTCGGAATGACCTGAAAATCCACGAAGATTACTTTTGGAAAATATAAAAAATACTGGCGAAAGAATCAAGGCCAGAGGGCCCACACCATGTCCACGAGGGTGGGGGGCGCGCCCCCTCCCCCTGGGCGCGCCCCCTGCGTCGTGGGCCCCCTGGATGGCCACCGACCTCAACTCCAACTCTATATATTTTCTTTCGTGGAGAAAAAAATCAGGGAGAAAGTTTCATCGCGTTTTAAGATACGGAGCCGCCGCCAAGCCCTAATCTCTCCTGGGAGGGCTAATCTGGAGTACGTTCAGGGCTCCGGAGAGGGGGATTCGTTGTCGTCGTCATCATCAACCATCCTCCATCACCAATTTCATGATGCTCACCGCCGTGCTTGAGTAATTCCATCGTAGGCTTGCTGGACGGTGATGGGTTGGATGAGATTTATCATGTAATCAAGTTAGTTTTGTTAGGGTTTGATCCCTAGTATCCACTATGTTCTGAGATTGATGTTGCTATGACTTTGCTATGCTTAATGCTTGTCACTAGGGCCTGAGTGCCATGATTTCAGAACTGAACCTATTATGTTTTCATGAATATATGTGAGTTCTTGATCCTATCTTGCAAGTCTATAGTCACTTATTATGTGTTATGATCCTACAACCCCGAAGTGACAATAATCGGGATACTTCTCGGTGATGACCGTAGTTTGAGGAGTTCATGTATTCACTATGTGTTAATGCTTTGGTCCGGTACTCTATTAAAAGGAGACCTTAATATACCTTAGTTTCCATTAGGACCCCGCTGCCACGGGAGGGTAGGACAAAAGATGTCATGCAAGTTCTTTTCCATAAACACGTATGACTATATTCGGAATACATGCCTACATTACATTGATGAATTGGAGCTAGTTGTGTGTCACCCTATGTTATAACTATTACATGAGGAATCACATCCGACATAATTATCCATCACCGATCCAATGCCTATGAGCTTTTCACATATTGTGCTTTGCTTATTTACTTTACCGTTTCTACTGTTACAACTACTACAAAACTGCTATTATTACTTTTGCCACTGTTACCGTTACTATCATACTACTTTGCTAATAAATACTTTGCTGCAGATACTAAGTTATCCAGGTGTGGTTGAATTGACAACTCAACTGCTAATACTTGAGAATATTCTTTGGCTCCCCATGTGTCGAATCAATAAATTTGGGTTGAATACTCTACCCTCGAAAACTGTTGCGATCCCCTATACTTGTGGGTCATCACCCCTCCATAGTACCCCACCCTCCCCCCTCCCTCCTTCGAACCCTAGCTCACCACCGCCGTCGCTGCCAACCCATGTCGGTCAGCCCATTCCTCGTAGCTTTAGATAATAAAGTTCAGGTTACCCGGCGATTCCCATGCCGTCGCCCCACTCCCCTAAGTTTTTAGATGAGGCCTGCGGTGTCCCTCCCCGCTAGATCAACATCCCCTGCTCCAGAGTATTGCAAACTAAGCTCGACCACGTATCCCAGGGAGCTCGACGAGTGTTTGACCAAGAAGAGGTTTATCATGGCCTCTCCGGCGGACGTCGGCGAGGTGCCTGTTCGCCCCGACCTGTCGATCTCAGAGCAACACATCGCCGTGGAAGCCGGTGAAGATGTTAACTACGTTGCCATGCCGAAGGCTTCATGTCAGTGGGCTTGCGTATTATTGTATCTCGGGAAAGCTGGCTACGACATCAAGCTCGTCAACAGTGACGGTTTCACGCGGCCCATGTCACAGGTTATGTGGTCCATCCCCAACCCCTCTGGTTCAACCGTCATCGATCTCTTCGACGGCCCTGCCGCTGATTTCCTCCGCCAAGCGATCAAGGATTTACGATTCTTATACGCCATCGAGCCCATTTTGTCATTTCTGAAGGACACACTCTACAGCGGTGGCTTGGCATCCATAATTGCCAAGTCAGATCTCATCGACCACGACCACAAGGAGGGCACCCACAAAGTGATGAGGACATCAATACCAATGTTACATCCACAGCCCCTGCTACTATACATACTAGACCAATTACTAGAGCTCGCGCACGCCAATTAAATTACCAGATACTTTTGTTTCTTGGTAATGATTCTAAGTTTCATGAGAATATGATGCTGCCTAAATTGGATACATTTGTTTTTCATACAAATGATGGGCCTAGCTTGGAGAAGGATGAATATTGGAGCAAGAACAAGCATGGAGATGATGGCAAGCGCAAGGGGAATAGGAACAGAGTTACAAGCGACGATTTCAGGACGTTGAAGCCACCATAATGACATGAAGCCTTGGACGAAATATACTAGATTCTACTTCATAACTTTCGTCCAGAGGCTATTCTAGGTGTTGCGTCACCCTATTATTGGGCCAGACCCATGTAATTTCAAAATACTTGAGCATAGGCTGTTTTTAGAGTCCGTATGTGTGGGGAAACAAGAGATGGGGTTGGTTTCGGACCCCTTCCCCAAGGGCCACGAAATTCCCCCCTCTTCCTCTATATATACAGCCCTTAGGGCATCATTTAGACTTTGGGTTTTGTATAGATTAAAAGTTCGCCATAGCTGCAACTTCGCATACTTCGTTTGTGTTCAACGACCAGACCAAGACGTCACAGAACCCCATCTTGACCAATAAAGCTTTCATCTTATATTCACGATATCCAAATTGCAATCTCAGTTTCTTGCTTGTTATTCGTTTGCTCGCAGGAAATAGACCCTCGTGGTCAGGTTGATTGGGCTCCAGCATGGTCAATAACCTGTCGAAGTTGGTTTAGCGATTGCTAAGGCGCGACGTCCTCGCACGTACGTAGTCGGATCGTCAAAGTCTACTCCTCTGAAACGATAATCACCATGTCATTGAAAGATGGGACACCTTTGCCTCTATCAAGTGGTCTTAGATTTTCAGGTTGCTCGGTGAGATTTTACAGTTTTTCGTAGTTTAGATCGAGTCTGTTGTTCATACCTACAATCCACCAAAAAGCCAAAAAAAATTAGGGTTAGTTCATCATATCCGAACCAATCTGAGCCTTTGCATAATCTTTTTAGTGTTTTGCATTGTTGAGTTTGTGTTTGCATCGTCATGTCTAGTTGCTGGTCTTAGTGTCTAGTCCTTTAGAGTTTCGAGTTCTGTTCACAAGTTGTCACGCCGCCGCTGCATCACCATCATCACCACTGCCATATACCACCATCATCGTCACTGCTGCCATATGCCACCATCGTCATCACCGCTGCCATATACCACCATCGTCATCACCGCTACCATATACCACCATCGTCATCGCCGCTGCCATATACCACATGTTCACCGCGATCACGATAATCCGAGTCCACCTCCATCAGAGATTCGCCACTAGTCTGTGTTCCACCGCCTACATATATCCGCCACAAGTCCGAGTTTCCACTAGATTCATCTCCGCCACCAATCCTAGTCCGAGTCCAGTATTTGTTACTCTATTTTAGATTTACAGATCACGCCATACTCCGAGTCGTGATAGAGTCGAACTCCCCAACTTCCGTGCTACCCGTAGTAAAAAAATAGTTCCAGTTTCAAGAAAAAAAAACTAAGTCTGGAAAATTCTGGCTAGGCAGTTTTTAGACCATTTGTAGAATTTCTTGAAAAAAATTTGTTGCGGAGCAAAAAAAAAAGAGGAAAAAAAGTACAAAAAAGTGAAAAAATAGAAAAAAATTCAGAGTGTGCTCCTCCATTGATTACGTGTCGCGCCGTGATTTTGTTAGTGTTCTAGGCTCGCGTCTCTACCACGATCTAGCCTAGGACCAGCACAGTACCGTCGTTGAGCATTTATTCAACTTTGCATCTCTGAATTGATTATTGCTGACAGTTTTTGCTACGGTATTATAAGCCTTCCCAGCTCCACATACATCGTGCGTTTGACTCTCCCTGGTAGCTTTGAGAGTTTTGACTACAACGGTTGCCGATCACCACCTGCTGCTGGGTAAGAACCGGTAAGAATTTGCAATTCGCTTGACGGATTGGTGACACCCCACCACCACCATTTTCCAGTAGTCTGTAGGATCATATTCTTGTCTGTTTCTATTGCTGCATGGCAGGACCACAAGCCGATGAGATTGTCTGGGAGAACATGACGAACAAGGAGCTTCATGATAAGTTTCATCAAATGTTGGGTCAACAGGTGGAAGACGTGATGGCCAGCTTTGGAAAGGCAATGGAGAAGATGGATGACATTGAGAAGACAATTGACACCAAGTTGGATGCCAAGTTCGATGAATTACTCAAACGTCACCCACCACCAGCTTCACGCCGTGATACAGTAGGGCGAGCACAGCGTATTCCTATTGAGCCAGGACAAAATTTTGGTGCCGCTGCTACTGCTGTTGGTGCTTCTGTAGCTCCTCCTGCTACTATAGAGGTGGAGGACTATTACGAGGATGAGGTTGATCAAAATTAGAACTACGTGCAGCCACCAGCACCACCGCCAGCAAGTCGACCTCAGGTATATATTCGCAACAGTAGGCCTGCACCACCACCTCAGGTACGAGATCATGACCATGTTCCTAAACTAAAATTGAATATTCCATCGTTTGAGGGTAGATACATTCCTGATGTATATTACTTGGGAGTTAGAAACTGAACAACGTTTTACATGTTTACAATATCCCGAGTTGAGACGGGTTGCTGCTGCTGTATGTGCTTTCACTAGTTTTGCATGTGTATGGTGGTCTGAATATTGTAGATTATATCCTATTCCAGCTACTTCGGCTGCTTTGAAAACTGTTATGCATACTCATTGGGTTCCACCATATTATCAACGTGAATTACTTAAAAAACTGCAGCGTTTGAGACAAGGGAAAAATTCTGTAGAAGAATATTATCAGGAATTACAAACTGGCATGATTAGATGTGGTATTGTTGAGGAGAATGAAGCTATGCTTACATGTTTTATGGGTGGTTTAAATAGAGAGATTCAGACCATTCTAGAGTATAAGGAGTATACTAATATCACTCGTTTATTCCATCTTGCTTGTAAAGCTGAACGTGAAGTGCAGGATCGACAAGCATTGGCGCGAACTAACTTTTCTGCAGGTCGACCTTCATCATGGACACCGCGTGCATCTTCTACTTCCACTGCACCAGCACCTCCATCAGGTGCCACCTCCATCCGTGATACAAGAAAGCAGGCACAACCACCACTATCTGCCAAGACCGGACCTGTCGGTCCTACACAGAGCTCTTCTTCCTCCATGACATCAACTGGGCACACAAGTGATATTATTTGTCGTCGTTGTAAGGGAAGAGGTCATTATGCGAGAGAATGCAAATCTCAGCATGTGATGACTGCTACTGAGGATGGTGGGTACGCGTCTGCTAGTGACTATGATGAGGAGACTTTGGCTCTTATTACACGTGAAGAACACGGTGGAGATGATTCTGATCATGAGACACAATACATGGCTCCTGAAGATGCTAACAGGTATGATGATTAGTTGCTCATCGTGTTTTGAGTGTGCAGGTCACACAAGCTGAGCAAAATCAGAGGCACAATTTGTTCCATACAAAGGGCATTGTGAAGGAATGTTCGATGCACGTCATCATAGACAGAGGGAGCTGCAACAACTTGGCTAGCATGGAGATGGTGGAGAAGCTATCTCTAACCACAAGACCAGATCCACATCCTTACTACATCCAATGGTTCACCAACAGCGGCAGGCAAGGTTAAGGTAACACGTAATGTTCGTGTGCATTTTAGTATCTCTACATATGCTGATTATGTTGATTGTGATGTGGTACCTATGCAAGCATGTTCCTTATTACTTGGTCGACCATGGCAATTTGATAAAAATTCTGTACACCATGGTAGAAACAATTAGTACACTCTTGTTCATAAGGATAAAAATATTACTTTGCTTACTATGACTCATGATTCCATTTGGAAAGATGATATTAATAGAGCTAATAAAGCAAAACAGGAGAAGAATAAGAGTGAAAATCATATTGTGGCGAAAGAATTTGAGCAACAAATGAAGCCTAATAATAAACCATCTAGTGTTGCTTCTGAAATTAAATTGAAAAGTGCCTGTTTATTTGCCACCAAATCTGATATTGATGAGCTAGATTTTAGCAAATCTGTTTGCTACGCTTTTGTGTGCAAAGAGGCATTATTTTCATTCGAGGACGTGCCTTGCTCTTTGCCTCCTGCTGTCACTAACATTTTGCAGAAGTTCGCTGACGTGTTTCCACAAGTCGTGCCACCGGGATTACTGCCTATTCAAGGGATTGAGCATCAGATTGACTTAATTCCCAGTGCTTCACTGCCAAACCGTGCGCCATACCGTACCAATCTAGAGGAGACGAAGGAGATTATTCGTCAAGTATAGGAGCTTCTCGACAAAGGTTATATACGCAATTCCCTTAGTCCTTGTGTTGTTCCTATTATTCTAGTGCCGAAAAAGGATGGTACATCGTGTATGTGTGTTGATTGTAGAGGCATTAATAATATTACTATTCATTATCGTCATCCTATTCCTAGGCTAGATGATATGCTTGATGAATTGAGTGGCTCTACAATATTCTCCAAAGTTGATTTGCGTAGTGGATACCATCAAATTCGTATGAAATTGGGGGATGAATGGAAAACAACATTTAAAACTAAGTTTGCGTTATATGAGTGGTTAGTCATGCCTTTCGGGTTAACTAATGCACCTAGTACTTTCACGGGATTAATGAACGAAGTTTACGTGCTTTCATTGGATGATTTGTGGTAGTTTACTTTGATGATATATTGATTTATAGCAGATCTTTGGAGGAACATTTGGAACATTTACGTTCTGTTTTTATTGCTCTACATGATGCACATTTGTTTGGTAACCTTGGGAAGTGCAACTTTTGCACTGACCGAGTGTCTTTTCTTGGTTATGTTGTTACTCCATAGGGAATTGAAGTTGATAAAGCCAAGATTTAAGCTATTGAGAGTTGGCCGTAGCCCAAAACAGTCACACAAGTGAGGAGTTTTCTTGGCCTCGCTGGATTCTATAGGCATTTTGTGAGACATTTTAGCACCATTGCTGCACCTGTCAATGAGCTTACAAAGAGGGTTGTGCCTTTTGTTTGGGGTACCGCACAGGAAGAAGCCTTCATGGTGTTGAAAGATAAGTAGACACATGTTCCTTTACTCCAACTTCCTGATTTTAATAAGACATTTGAGCTTGAATGTGATGCTAGTGGAATTGGATTAGGAGGTGTGTTATTACAAGATGGCAAACCTGTTGCATACTTTTCTGTAAAATTGAGTGGGCCTGGTCTGAATTATTCTACTTATGATAAAGAATTATATGCTCTTGTTCGGACTTTAGAAACATGGCAACATTATTTATGGCCTAAAGAATTTGTTATACATTCTGACCATGAATCTTTGAAACATATTAAAAGTCTAAACTGAATCGTAGACAAGGTAAACGAGTTGAATTCATCGAGACTTTCCCTTATGTCATTAAACACAAGAAGGGTAAAGAAAATGTTATTGCTGATGCACTGTCTCGTCATTATACTATGCTTTCACAAGTTGACTTTAAAATATTCGGTTTGGAGACCATCAAAGATCAATATGTGCATGATGCTGAATTTAAAGATGTATTTCAGAATTGTAAAGAAGGGAGAACATGGAACAAGTTCGTCGTTATGGATTTGTGCATCTTCATCTTTGGACGTAAGACATCTTCGCCTACTTCCCACGAGTACACCTACATAGACTTCATCAAGTCAAGGCGACTACTTACGAGCGATGGCGACTCTTCCATCTTTGGAAGACCCTCAAGGAAGATGGCCGAGCATGGGAAACTCCCTTCGGTCATGGAGACGAGCTACGAGGTGCCACATCATATGGACTTCCAACAACAAGACGGCGACAAGACGGTCGAGCAAGGGCCATCCTCTTCGACCACGGCGATAGGAGTTGAGCATGGAGACATTTGCACCAACATCTCTCCGACACCCACAGATGTCGAGATGCCCCATTTGTCATGTGAGGAGAGCCACCACCACATGAGTGACATGAGTGATTCCACCATATGTGACATTGAGAGCATTTCCTATGAGAGGATGAGTGTGACCACCACTAGCACCACACATGAGAGCATGCCACACATACTATGTGAGGTTGAGCGCCATTTGAGTGACTCCACCAACCATATGAGCGAGAGCATCCTTGAGGGAGTGAGTGAGCCACAACACTTAGTGAGTGAGGTAGTTGACACGGCATGTGAGGCCACTATGATTTCTAACGACTTAGCCTCTACTCCGAGTGTGTTTTCTTTGGTGCTACAGAAGGTTGTTCCTTCTAGTTTCATCCATCTCATGATCATCAAAAGGAATCTACTAACAAGGTTGATCAAGTCTTATTAACAAACTCATTCCGAATAACATAGAACCAAAGAAATTTCGAATAACACTTGGTTACCTCAACGGGGATATGAACATCCCCAATAATAAGAATATCAAATTAAATCTTGGCAGTAGGAAGAGGAAATTCAAAACCTCCAATAATGATAGTTGGAATTTTTCCAATAGAATTGATGCTATGAACTTGAGGTTGTTTTCTCGGAACGTGTACCGTATGCTCATTACCATTAACATGAAAAGTGACATTGCCTTTGTTGCAATCAATAACAGCCCCTGCAGTATTCAAAAAGGGTCTACCAAGGATAATCGACATACTATCATCCTCGGGAATATCAACAATAACAAAGTCCATTAAGATAGTGACATTTGCAACCACAACAGGCACATCCTCACAAATACCGACAGGTATAGCAGTTGATTTATCAGCCATTTGCAAAGATATTTCAATAGGTGTCAACTTATTCAATTCAAGTCTACGATATAAAGAGAGAGGCATAACACTAACACCGGCTCCAAGATCACATAAAGCAGTTTTAACATAGTTTCTTTTAATGGAGCTTGATATAGTTGGTACTCCTGGATTTCCAAGTTTCTTTGGTATTCCACCCTTAAAAGTGTAATTAGCAAGCATGGTGGAAATTTCAGCTTCCGGTATCTTT
Organism: Aegilops speltoides; assembly: GCA_021437245.1. Taxonomy (NCBI): domain Eukaryota; kingdom Viridiplantae; phylum Streptophyta; class Magnoliopsida; order Poales; family Poaceae; genus Aegilops; species Aegilops speltoides. The sequence continues at coordinate 207,146,323 of CM038141.1, forward strand.
CTTTTATTTGTAATGATATCCTTCATGTATTTAGCATAAGGATTTACTTTAATCATATTAGTTAAGTGCATACGTAAGAAGATAGGTCTAATCATTTCAGCAAAGCGCTCAAAATCCTCATCATCCTTTTTCTTGGATGGCTTAGGAGGAAAAGGCATGGGTTTCTGAACCCATGGTTCTCTTTCTTTACCGTGCTTCCAAGCCACAAAGTCTCTCTTATCATAACGATGAGTCTTTGATTGTGGGTTATCAAGATCAACAACAGGTGCAATCTCTACATCATTATTGCTAGGTTGAGCATCAACATGAACATTATCATTAACATTATCACTAGGTTCATGTTCATCACCAGATTTTGTTTCAGCATCAGAAATAGAAATATCATTAGGATTCTTAGGTGTGTCTACAATAGGTTCACTAGAAGCATGCAAAGTCCTATCATCTTTCTTTTTTTTCTTTTTAGAAGGACTAGGTGCATCTAAATTATTTCTCTGAGAATCCTGCTCGATTCTCTTAGGGTGGCCTTCAGGATACAAAGGTTCCTGAGTCATTCTACTAGTTCTAGTAGCCACTCTAACAGCAAAGTCATGTTTATTATTTAATTCATCGAGCAAATCACTTTGAGCATTAAGTACTTGTTTTGCTTGAGTGGTAACCATAGAAGCATATTTGCTAATGAGTTTAAGTTCACCTTTAACTCTAGCCATATAATCACTCAAGCGTCCAATCATGTAAGCATTACTCTTTAATTCTCTACCAACATAAGCATTAAAACTTTCTTGTCTAGCCATAAAGTCATCAAATTCATCTAAACAATGGCTAGGAAATTCAGTAGACGGGATTTCAACTTTATCATATCTATAGAGATAATTTACCTTTACTACCTGTGTCGGGTTATCAAGAACATGTGTTTCTTCAACAAGCGGTATATTAAGACCATGTATTTCTTCAATAGGAGGTAAATTCTTAACATCTTCAGCTTTAATACCTTTTTCTTTCATAGATTTCTTTCCCTCTTGCATATCTACAGGACTGAGAAATAGAACACCTCTCTTCATCGGAGTAGGTTTAGGAATAGGCTCAGGAGTTGGCTCAATTGGGTCAGGAGTTGGCTCGGGAAGAGTCCAATTATTTTCATTAGTCAACATATTATTCAATAACAATTCATCTTGGCCGACTGTTCTTCCCCTGAAAACACAACCAATACCACTATCCAAGTGGTCCTTGAAAGCATCGGTTAGCCATAAAAAGGATCAGATTCAACCAAAGTAATTATCTTAGGATCAACAGAGAATTCATAATCCTTATCAGTAACAAAGATAGGTGAAGTAGAAAAATAGGGTCATATTTCATTCTAGGATTCAGAGATTGTTGCTTCCATTTAGCTAATAACTTCTTAAGATCATATCTATCATTGCAAGCAAGAATAGCTCTAGCAACTTCTTCATCCATAGCATAACCCTCTGGAACAATAGGCAATTCATACTTAGGGGGAGAACCTTCATCATCACTATCATCAATGATTTCATCTTCAATAATTTCATTCTCTCTAACACTAGCAAGTTGTTCATCTAGAAATTGACCTAATGGCAAAGTGGTATCAAGCATAGAAGTAGTTTCATCATAAGTATCATGCATAGCAGAAGTGGCATCATCAATAACATGCGACATATCAGAAATCATAGCAGTAGCAGGTTTAGGTGTCGCAAGCTTACTCAAAACAGAAGGATAATCTAGTGCAGAGCTAGATGGCAGTTCCTTACCTCCACTCGTAGTTGAGGGAAAAATCTTAGTTCTTTCGTCTTTCAAGTTCTTCATAGTGACCAGCAGATATAAATCCCAAGCGACTCAAAGAATAGAGCTATGCTCCCCGGCAACGGCGCCAGAAAATAGTCTTGATGACCCACAAGTATAGGGGATCGCTACAGTTTTCGAGGGTAGAGTTTCAACCCAAATTTATTGATTCGACACAAGGGGAGCCAAAGAATATTCTCAAGTATTAGCAGTTGAGTTGTCAATTCAACCACACCTGGATAACTTAGTATCTGCGGCAAGTATTTAGTAGCAAAGTAGTATGATAGTAACGGTAATAGTGGCAAAAGTAATGATAGCAGTTTTGTAGTAGTTGTAACAGTAGCAACGGTAAAATAAATAAGCAAAGCACAATATGTGAAAAGCTCGTAGGCATTGGATCAGTGATGGATAATTATGTCGGATGCGATTCCTCATGTAATAGTTATAACATAGGGTGACACAGAACTAGCTCCAATCCATCAATGTAATGTAGGCATGTATTCCGAATATAGTCATACGTGCTTATGGAAAAGAACTTGCATGACATCTTTTGTCCTACCTTCCCGTGGCAGCGGGGTCCTAATGGAAACTAAGGGATATTAAGGTCTCCTTTTAATAGAGTACCGGACCAAGCATTAACACATAGTGAATACATGAACTCCTCAAACTACGGTCATTACCGAGAAGTATCCCGATTATTGTCACTTCGGGGTTGTCGGATCATAACACATAATAAGTGACTATGGACTTGCAAGATAGGATCAAGAACTCACATATATTCATGAAAACATAATAGGTTCTGATCTGAAATCATGGCACTCGGGCCCTAGTGACAAGCATTAAGCATAGCAAAGTCATAGCAACATCAATCTCAGAACATAGTGGATACTAGGGATGAAACGCTAACAAAACTAACTTGATTACATGATAAATCTCATCCAACCCATCACCGTCCAGCAAGCCTACGATGGAATTACTCACGCACAGCGGTGAGCATCATGAAATTGATGATGGAGTATGGTTGATGATGACGACGGCAACGAATCCCCCTCTCGGAGCCCCGAACGGACTCCAGATCAACCCTCCCGAGAGAGAGATTAGGGCTTGGCGGCGGCTCCGTATCGTAAAACTCGATGAAACTTTCTCTCTGATTTTTTTCTCCGTGAAAGCAAATACATAGAGTTGGAGTTGAGGTCGGTCGCCATCTAGGGGGCCCACGAGGCAGGGGGTGCGCCCAGGGGGAGGGGGCGCGCCCCCACCCTCATGGACAGGGTGTGGGGCCCCTGGCCTTGATTCTTTCACCAGTATTTTTTATATTTTCCAAAAGTAATCTCCGTGGATTTTAAAGTCATTCTGAGAACTTCTGTTTTCAACACAAAAATAACACCATGGCAGTTCTGCTGAAAACAGCGTCAGTCCGGGTTAGTTTCATTCAAATCATGCAAGTTAGAGTCCAAAACAAGGGCAAAAGTGTTTGGAAAAGTAGATACGTTGGAGACGTATCAAGGGGTGGTGGTAGTGTTTGAGGATATGCCGCGACTACTGAAATTTTTAGTAATGGTGGGTGGAGATGATGGAGGATGAGGGAGGGCGATGGTTCAAATGCCTCGGCTACTGCAATTTTACGATAAGGTCGGTGCGGGAGGAGTGTGGGCGACGGTTGAAGTACGACGGCTATTAAAAAAATTTGGGTAAAGGAATTGATGCGGGGCGGGAGTGCCCAAGATCGCGCACGGTCCAATAAGAATATGCGTGTATGATAATATGGAAAACTGGCGGAACTGCCACTTTTTGCAATGCTCAACGCGGCAGTTTGTATTTATATTTCTAGCTAGCTGGTCTATCGCACACAGTTCATCCTAATTTCTAAATAAACTTACCCGCCTTTAGCTTGCACAGTCGTGGTGATTTTACAACGCATTTGCATCGGACACGGTTATGACAGGACCTCCACCATTTGCTCGCGCTTGCGAAGTCGTGGTGATTTTACAACAAAAAATAACCTATAAAAACATAGTCTACAAATTAGCAAAACAAGGATCCCAAGGTTTATATAATCATCATGACAGGTCATTATAGAGATATTTATCTCTTTATCTCTATAATGACCGTGTCACGGCGATTAAATGAATCTTGAGATATGCAACTTCCCATCGGGTCACCCATCCTTGGACTACTCCAGCCCGAGCATGCTTAATTTCTGCGTTCTATTCGACTAGGCTAGCGGATGGGAAGCATCACCTTGCTGATAGGAATTGCCTCCTTTCCTTTAAGGCATTTTACGCTGGTGACCCTATGGGACCTACTCCCTCCTATAACGCACATTTGTGCTTTTAGAAACTGTGTGTGATATTTACATGGCTGGTGTGTCGCCGCCTAGCCTTCAATGAGCACTGACACTGGTAGCGGGAAACCGATGGGAGAAGAGGCGGGAAACCGATGAGAGGAGTGGCGGGAAACGGTAGCCTATTTAGAAAACGTAGTAGAGAAGGAAGCGCGAGCTACGATGCGCAGAGTGCTTACCCATGTACTGCATGTGCTGTCGAAAGGGCTGAGGGTTGCCATTCGATCTGGGAGCATGCAACAGTGCAGACTTACGATCCGTGAGGTTTAGGTTCTAGCCAATCAGAACACACGACTCAGATCACACACGCAGCCGGGGGGCATCGTCCATGTTTTAATAGGCACACGGCTTTCGTGAGTGAACCGTGTGCTATTTGAAAAGATTTCATGATGTAGGGTGGAACGCTATAGCGTCGATCTTTCACGTTTGGAGTGGATCCTACGGGTAATCACGAAGAACACGCGGAAGCACACAAGGAAAACACGGGGAAAACGAGAGAGAATCACTCAACCAACAAGGAATCGATCACACAAGCGCTAGATCATCACACACATAAGGTAGCACATATTTCAAGATCAACAAAGGTAAGGATACAAAGGAACCGTTCTTCTCCGAGAGGAGGCCTTGATGTTCTTCCCTAGAAGGGGTCTTGAATCCGCTTGGGGGATCTTCTCCGAAGAGGTCGTGAGCTCCGAGGAGAAGTAACCAAGTGGATGAGCAAAGGCTCTCACACAAATATGAGCTAATCCAATGCTAAGTCTCAAAGTGAGGAGGAGTCCTATATATAGGCTAGGGGGCGAAGGGGTACATGGGCTCAGCCCAAGTCGCGCACACAGGCGGGGTCCGGATGATCCGGATGGTGGCCCGGATGATCCGGGTGTCGGGGGTCCGGATGATCCGGGTGACCGTCCGGATGATCCGGCCGTCGAGCAACCGGGTGTCTTGGTAGCGTTAGCGGATCGTCCGGGTAGTCGTCCGGATCGTCGGGCTCGGTCCGGATCGTCCAGCTGGGTGTCCGGATGATCCGGGCAAGTCCAGACTTGCTCCATTCTTCTTCTTCCTTCTCCTCTTCCATGCTTGGCCTTGGTCCTTGGATTCTCCATGGTCATCTTGGTTGTACCTGAGTGTATGCAAGGTCCATGCATGAGGTAGTAGCCATGTCTCACATGTGGAAAGTGGCAGTTCGAAGAGGAGTGAGTTCACCTTGTGTCCAATGGCGTATGTTCGAGGTCTCGTCATATGTCCTCTTGGGGCTTGGAGAGTAGTCGGAGTGTACATGGGGATGAACGTGGGATGCTCCGCATCATTTCATGAGAAGAATCTCGGTTTTAAAATCCCAGTAAATCCAAAACTCATCCAAAAATGATGAAACTTGGCATGGTGTGACGTCATGGCACATATATGTCGAGGATTTTTTTTCGTCCATTTTGGTGCAAGTTTTATTACAATCCTCTTACAAACCAGAGCTTCCCTCAAAGAAACCTTGTGGTTGTGATAGGGAAACGTGTCCCCCTTGTGGTGGAAACGATAATCACTGCCTCTTTTCGCCTTGTATTTTCTTCTACCGGCAACATGGAATGACAAGATATCCTTGCTAAAATTTAAACTTATTCAGGGTTTGTTTGGCTTTTTATACACTAATTGAGTTTCCTAGGCATTTAATGTCCATAATTCAAATTTGAACCTCAAATACATGCTCCAGTTCACCAACATGGCTAGAAAAATTATACATGCATGTGTCCTTGGGTTCATGTTTAGGTCCCATGCCAGAAATGGGAACGGATTACAATCGTACCGGCGTCCAGGCTCGTCTTCAAACATTTGGAATCTTGGTTTTTAAATCCCCGTAAATCCTAAACTCACCAGAAAGTCATGAAAGTAGGCATGGTGTCACGTCATGGCACATATATGTTGTGGTAAAAACATTGTCCAATTTGGGCCAAGCTTTATTACAAACCTCTTACAAACTGGAGCTTCTCTCAAAGAAGCCTTGTGGTTTCGATAGTGAAATGTGTTCCCCTTGTTGTCGAAACATAATCACTACCTCTTTTCTCCTTGTATTTTCTTCTATGGGCAACATTGAGCGACATGATATCCATGCTGAAATTTAAACTTATTTAGGGTTCGTTTGGCCTTTTTATACACTAATTGAGTTTCCTAGGCATTTAATGTCCATAATTCAAATCTTAACTTCAAATACATGCTCATTTCACCAAAATGGCTAGAAATATTATACTTGTGTCCTTGCGTGCATGTTTAGGTCCCATGTCAGGAATGGGAACAAATTACAACCATACTGGCGTCCTGGCTCATCCTTAAACATTTGGAATCTCAGGTTTTAAATCCCCATAAGATCCAAAACTCACCAGAAAGTCATCAAAGGTGGCATGGTGTCACGTCATGGCACATATATGTCGTAGTAAAAACATTGCCAATTCGGGCCAAGCTTTATTACAAACCTCTTACAAACTGGAGCTTCTCTCAAGGAAGCCTAATGGTTCCGATAGGGAAACGTTTTCCCCTTTGCTGACACGTTAATATCGCAAACTGTTGTATTATATGAACCATGTCAAAATTTAACCATACTCGGTGGCATGCGTTGATGAGGACATGACTACTATGGATATGATCAAAAATATTGCATACATGTATATTTGTGAGGTGATTTCTAATGCAAACTATGCAATAATTTATTTATGTCATACAGGACAAAAATACTTCACAAACTTTTGTGTGTCTATTTGCAGGTGTATGGGACATTTGTACAATCCACATATGAAGATAAGGGAGAAAGAGATGTTTAATTGCTGTTCAAAAAGTTCTCTCACATCACTTTTGGGCCAAGAGAAGATAGAGTCAAAGTCTCTCACGTTCTGGATTCAGATTCGGACTGCACACACATACCTGACTCAAAACGCCAACAACTTTTCCATACGGACTCCGAATTGGGTGATTCTTTTTTGTCAGAAAGTAGATTTCATGCTCTTTCCAACCCAATTGGACTCACCTTCAAATTAGGCCGGATCAGTGAGATATCGACAAAACAATTTGACGCTGCAGCCGAATCTGAGTCAAACTACAAGTCCAAAGGTGTTGCATCACCTCCACTTGGGCCCATGAGCCTTGTACGACCTAGGGTTAGTTTTAGGCTGCCTTGGGACGTCCTCCCATATAAGTAGATCCATCTAGTAGCCTTTTCCTTGGGTTTTGTTTAGATTAAAAGTTCGCCATAGCTGCAACTTCACGTACTTCATTTGTGTTCAACGACCAAACCAAGACGTCACATAACCCCATCTTGATCAACAAAGATTTCATATTATATTCGCAATATCCAGATTGCAATCTCAGTTTCTTGCTTGTTCTTTGTCTGCTCGCAGGAAAACAGACCCTCGTGGTCAGGTTGATTGTGCTCCGGCGTGGTTAATAACCCCTCGAAAGTTGGTTTAGCGATTGCTAAGGCGCGACGTCTCGCACGTTCATAGTTGGATCGTGAAGATCGACTCCCACAGAAAACGATAGGCACCATCTCAACGAAACATCGGAACACCTTTCCCTCTATCAAGTGGTATCAGTTTTTAGGTTGCTCGGTGAGAATTTCCAGTTTTCCCTCGATTAGATTTATTTTCTTACCTATTGTCCAAGAAAAAGCCCCCCAAAAAAGTTAGATCTATTCATCCTTTGTCCAAGCCAGTCTAAGCCTTTGCAATTTTCTTTTCATTATTTGCATTATTGAATTATCGGTTGCATCGTCGTGTCGAGTTGCTGGTCTTAGTGTGAACTTCGCTTAGAGTTTCGAGTTCTATTCACAGTAGTCACGCTGCCGCTGCGGCGTTATCCCTTTCACTGTCCACCACACATCCATCAATTTTCATCACGTCCTACCCACCGTTCATGGTCATAATCATAGTCGAGGTCGTTCACATTTTCGCTTGATCCAATCTGCATCTTATCTAGTTTATTTTGGAAAGAGGGACAACAAAAAGACAGAGAAAAAAGAGAGAAAAAGGTAAAAAAAAGTCAGAGAAAAAAAGGTGAGTAAGAAAATGAAAATAAAGTGTGAGGAAAAAAAGAGAGAAAAAAAACAAAATTCGGATCTATCTAGACTCATTCTCGTAGTTGAATTCGGATTGGAATTTGTTTTGTGCACTGTTCAATAAAACAGGCATAACTTTCTCAAACGAAGTCCGTTTTGGCTCCGCGAGTACTCAAATGAAAGCTACCGACGAGCCGCATCTAAATAGTTGCAGAAGCTTGTTCCGTATTTGGCACCTCAAAATAGGCTTCTAAATAGGTCTTTTTGCCCTGCGAAGTTCGCAAACATAGCTTGTTCCAGTTTTTCAAGCCAATTTTAGAATTTTTTGACTCCTCATATCAACTCAGAATTGAGTGATTCTTTTTGCATTGGAAAGCTTGAGTTAGTAGCATTCTTTGAAAAAAATTATCAGAAAATTGGCTCAAACTTTTCAAGAGGAAAGTTGGAGAGAGTTGTTGTATATCACCTTGGCGATTGTTTTCATCATTATCTTTCTGCCATTGTGAACTTCACTTATATCTTGCTGTCGAGCTACTTAGTATCCTTCATTGATGCTAGTAGTGCTACTGCCGTGACCTCATTAGTGTTCTAGGCTCGTGTCTCTAGTCGGTCTAGCCTAGGACCAGCCTGATCCGTTGTTGATCGTTTATTCCACATTGCATCTTTGAATTGATTATTGCTATTTTTTGCTACCATATATAGCCAACCCAGCTCCACATATTTCTATACCGTGTATCGTCGTTCCCCAGCAATCGCTTTACACAATCTTGAGTTATTTGACACCGCTGGTTGCCTGTCACCACCTACTGCATGGTAAGAACTTGTAAGATATTGATATTTGCTATACTGTGAGCGTTTTACCACCACATCCTAGTAGTTCATAGGAACATTATTCTCGGATTTTGTTTCTTGTTTTCTACTAACTATGGCAGGTTCTGGAGTTGTTAGTTATTGGGCTTCATCGATCGTGGGAGATTTTCCATCACCTAAGAAAATACAACAACCGTCACAAGAGGAGCAACAACATCAGAATGCACATGAGCTTAATGTTTCCATGCCACCATTTACTTGTCGTTTTAGGCCTGATTTATATATTGAATGGGAGTATGAAATAAATGCTATATTTGCTTCCCACACTTTTCATGAGCATGGAAAATTTCAAGTTGTGGTTAGTACTTTCAGTAGCTTCGCTTTAGTTTGGTGGAGTGAATACCGTCAGTTAAAACATGATTATATACCTACTATTTGGGATGGTTTAAAACATGTCATGAGAGATAGATTCGTCGATGTTTATTATACTTGTGGCATGATTAAAAAACTAGAACATTTAAAACAAGGTAGTGACACCGTAACAAAATATTATGATGATTTACGAACTACCTTGTTGCACTCATTTTTAGAAGAAAGTGAAGAGGATTTTATGGATAGATTTTGGGGAGGATTAAACCATGATATTCAGGAGATACTAATTAATGAAGAGTGTTATCCTATGGACCATTTGTTTTGTCTTGCTTGTAAAGCTGAACAGGAAATAAAACGACGTGTTTCCCACAAGGAGAACAAGCGTACGGTGCACATTCCAACTGTTGATACAGATGTTTCTTCAACTACTAGGCATACTATGACAACCACATCCGTTGTTGCGAGGACTATGTCATCTCCACCATGTGACACATCACCATCGAGGGTGCCTCCATCATCTGAGTTGATCATAAGAGGTAATGACAAAGGTACGCATTTTCCACTTTCACATGAGAATGATGCATGCCTAGTTAACTTGAATACATCATGTGTTGAGTTACCTATTGATTTAAGCACACCACCTATTTTAGAAACTCGTGTTACTATCATAAATGCATCATGCGATCAAACAACTGAAATACCAACAATTTTGAGTGCACCCATTAAATTAACTGTTGATGTGAAAGAACCAATGTTTAATCATTTTGATATGACCTCTAATCTTGGTGATGATTCTGTGTCAAATGACCTATTTCATGTTCCCTTATTTAAGCATGTTGTAGCATGTAAATTTTATTCAAGTAAGATTTATTCACCAATGTTGGGATGGTTTAATGATGAACATTGTCAATCCTTTGATATGAATAAGAGCTTCACTTATATGTACAACTTGAGTTGCAATATTTTCATTCCTTCTAATACTTGTGACAATATTTTGGCTTTACATTTTATGAGGTATGAAAGTTACTCATGTATACATGTGTCATATGTGCAAAAATTAAGAGAAGTAAAAATGGATGACATATACATATACAACATGTACACCTTGTCTCGTTTGTTAGGCACATTTCAGATTAAGCAATGCCAAGGACGGCTTTGTCTTCAAGAAGGGGAGGATGATGAGGACATGACTACTATGGATATGACCAAAAATATTGCATACATGTATATTTGTGAGGTGATTTCTAATGCAAACTATGCAATAATTTATTTATGTCATACAGGACAAAAATACTTCACAAACTTTTGTGCCATGTCTATTTGCAGGTGTATGGGACATTTGTACAATCCACATATGAAGATAAGGGAGAAAGAGATGTTTAGTTGCTGTTCAAAAAGTTCTCTCACGTCACTTTTGGGCCAAGAGAAGAAAGAGTCCAAATCTCCCACGTTCTGGATTCAGATTCGGACTGCACAGACATACCTGATTGAAAACGCCAATACTTTTTCATACGGACTCCGAATTGGGTGATACTTTTTTGTTGGAAAGTAGAATTCATGCTATTTCCAACCCAATTGGACCCGCCTTCAAATTCGGCCGGAGCATTGAGATATCAATGAAACAATCTGACGCTGCAGCAGAATCCGAGTCAAACTACAAGTCCAAAGGTGTTGCATCACCTCCACTTGGGCCCATGAGCCTTGTACGACCTAGGGTTAGTTTTAGGCTGCCTTGGGACGTCCTCCCACCTCCTTGGACGCCACCCCTTGCTCCTATATAAGTAGATCCATCTAGTACCTTTTCCTTGGGTTTTGTTTAGATTAAAAGTTCGCCATAGCTACAACTTCGCGTACTTCGTTTGTGTTCAACGACCAGACCAAGACGTCACAGAACCCCATCTTGATCAATAAAGCTTTCATCTTATATTCGCAATATCCAGATTTCAATCTCAGTTTCTTGCTTGTTCTTCGTTTTCTCACAGGAAAACATACCCTCGTGGTCAGGTTGATCGTGCTCCGGCGTGGTCAATAACCCCTCGGAAGTTGGTTTAGCGATTGCTAAGGCGCGACATCTCGCACGTTCGTAGTTAGATCGTCAAGGTCGACTCCCACAGAAAATGATAGCCACCATCTCATCGAAACATCGGGACACCTTTGCCTCTATCATGCGTGCAACTGTTTTATTAGACGGGACGAGCACGAGAAGTCCGCCGCGTAGGCTCAACGGGACGCGTGCGAGCAGTCCGCCGCGCAGGCTCAACGGGACGCGTGCATCCTCTCCACCACGCAGTCTCGATGAGACACGTGCGAGAAGCAAGGCCTCCATGCACCAGCCGCCGCCCGCCTCGCTCACAACTTCTCCATTAATGGGTTAATTAAAGCGCTTGGACGGAGGGTGTTTGCTTGTGATCCCATGGTAGCATTTGCTTTGTTCGTGTTCTCAATTCATATTCCGGCCTAATTTAAATTACCACATAGGGCAACAGATAATACAATGACAAATAAAATGGCAACGCATAGTACAACGACAAATTTCCAATGGCACAGATAATAATTTTCTTACATATTTCGGATAATTTAAAATGCCACATGCGGCAAAGCCCGGAAGGCCCGGGGGCAAGAGAAGAAGGAAGTCGCAGACAACGATCTGGATCGCTACTGTATCTACTTTTCGATGGATCGCCTGGCAACGACATCGTCCAGTTCCATCTTCAATTCCTCATGAGTTTGCTTGAAAGCAGCCACTGATTCCTCCACCTCCTGCTCGCACTCGATCTAGAGCTTCCGCAAGTCACCCATTAGTTCCTCGACGACCGCTGTCAACATCATCCCCAAGGCACTACTCTGCTCATGCAGCATCTTCTAGCCGTCGGCCTCCTCCTCCTTCTAGGCGAGCGCCTTGAGGAGCTTCGCATTGTCACCCATGAGTTTCTTGATGAGGCCGGTCGCCTTGCCAACCGAGGCATCACTGATCTCGAGCAGCTTCATCAAGCCATCGACCAGCTCCTGCTGCTAAATGAGGCCAGCGAGAATGTCATCGTCACCGGCCAAGGACTTCAGCAACGCCAGCTCGTCGTGATCGCCGACGTGGCGAGTGCACTTGTGAGAGCCCTCGCGTGCATGTGAGAGTTCGTTCGAGGGCTCCGCAGCGCGCCGGGACATCTCTGTTGCTGCTGCCGCTTCTAGGCGGGACCTCTCTAGTGCTTCCGCGACCTTGGTCTTTGCTGCCTGGTTATATGTCCACTTGAAACTCCTCCTACCGACCATGGCGGAACGAATTGAAAGGAAATACCAGTTTTGTGGGTGATGAGGAGAGGAACTGTGAAGTAATTTTCGAGTGGGTAGTTTTTATAGCCCAGTGCTAAGTGTGAACACATATTAGTTTGATTGGTGTGAACACATATGAGTTTGATCTGTGTGAACAGATTTGCAATTACTTATTGCGTTGTAATCTGCAATGTGACGAGTAACAAAGTCAAAATTTATTGATGGTTTTGGGCCTACAAAGCCCCGTTTCTTTGGTTCTGCCTCATCGCAAACAGTTCTTTTGGATCAACCGTATGCCACACATCGGAAGTCCGAAAAGTGGGCCCTTGTTCTCGGATGTGCGTGTACGTGTCTGCCAGCTGATGGAGTCCTGGACTAAGGGGTCCTCGGACATCCGGACTATGTACTTTGGCCGGATTGTTGGACTATGAAGATACAAGATAGAAGACTTCTTCCCGTGTCTGGATGGACTCTCCTTTGTATGGAAGGCAAGCTTGGCGATTCGGATAAGTAGATTCCTTTCTCTGTAACCGACTTTGTGTAACCCTAGGCCCCTCCGGTGTCTATATAAACCGGAGGCTTTAGTCCGTAGGACAATGATCATAATCTCATAGGCTAGGCTTCTAGGCTTTAGTCCTTACGATGTCGTGGTAGATCAACTCTTGTAATACTCATATTCATTAAGATCAATCAAGCAGGAAGTAGAGTATTACCTCCATAGAGAGGGCCTGAACCTGGGTAAACATTGTGTCCCCCGTGATAGAGGCGGAGGTGTCCCGATCTTTTGATGAGATGATAACTATTGACTTGGTGAAGATGACATTGACGATCCGACTACAAACATGCACGACGTTGCACCTTAGCAATCGCTAAACCAACTCTGAGAGGTTATTGACCACGCCGGAGCACAATCAACCTGACCACGAAGGTCTATTCCTGCAAGCAATCGAAGAACAAGCAAGAATATGATAAAAGCATTCTGAATATTGCGAGTATATATGAAGTATTGATAAAGGTGGGATCCGAAAGCGGTCTTGGTCTGGTCGTTGGACACAAACGAAGTACACGAAGTTGCAATGGCTAACTTTTAACTAAACAAATCCCAAGGAAAAAGCTACTAAATGGATCTACTTATATAGGAGCAAGGGGTGGCAGCCAAGGACGTGGGAGAACATCCCAAGGCAGCCTAAAACTAACCCTAGGTCGTACAAGGCTCATGGGCCCAAGTGGAGGTGACGCAACACCTTTGTACTTGTAGTTTGACTCGGATTCTGCTGCAGCGTTAGATTGTTTTGTCGATAACTCAATGCTTCGGATGAATTTTCAGGTGAAACCAATAGAGTTGGAAAGAGCAAGACATCTACTTTCCAACAAAAAAAAGAATCACCCAATTCGGAGTCCGTATTAAAAAGTTGTTGGTGTTTTGAGTCAGGTATGTCTGTGCAGTCCGAATCTGAATCCAGAACGTGAGAGACTTTGACTCTATCTTCTCTTTGCCCAAAAGTAATGTGAGTGGACTTTTCGAACAGAACCTAAACTTCTCCTTTCCCCTTATCTTCATATGTGGATTGTACAAATGTCCCATACACCAGCAATTAGACAAAACACAAAAGTGTGTGAAGTATTTTTGTTCTGGATAACATAAATAAATTATTGCATAGTTTACATTAGAAATCACCTCACAAATATCCATGTATGCAATATTTTTGGTCGTATCCAAGGTAGTCATGTCCTCATCATACCACTTGATAGAGGCAAAGGTGTCCCGTCTTTCGATGAGATGGTGATTATCGTTTTGGAGGAGTAGACTTTGACGATCCGACTACGTACGTGCGAGGAGGTCGCGCCTTAGCAATCGCTAAACCAACTCCGAGAGGTTATTGACCACGCTGGAGCACGATCAACCTGACCACGAGGGTCTATTTCCTGCGAGCAAACGAAGAACAAGCAAGAAACTGAGATTGCAATCTGGATATTGCGAATATAAGATGAAAGCTTTATTGATCAAGATGGGGTTATGTGACGTCTTGGTCTGGTCGTTGAATAGAAATGAAGTACGCGAAGTTGCAGCTAGGGCGAACTTTTAATCTAAACAAAACCCAAAGTCTAAACAATGCCCTAAGGGCTGTATATATGGAGGAAGAGGAGGGAATTTCATGGCCCTTGGTGGAGGGGTCCGAAACCAACCCTAACTCTTGTTTCCACACACATACGGACTCTAAAAATAGCCTATAATCAAGTATTTCTAAATTACATGGGCCTGACCCAATAATAAGGTGATGCAACACCTAGAATAGCCTCTGGATGAAAATTATGAAGTAGCATCTTGTATATTTCGTCTAAGGCTTCATGCACTCATTATGGTGGCTTCCACATCCTGAAATAATCACTTGTAACTCCGTTCTTGTTCCCCTTGCGCATGCCATCATCTCCATGCTTGTTCTTACTCTAATGTTCATCCTTCTCCATGCTAGGCCCTTCATTTGTAAGCAAAACAAATGTATCCAATTTTGGCAACATCATATTCTCATGTACATTAGAATCATTACCAAGAAACGAAAGTACCTGATAATTTAATTGGCGTGCACGAGCTCTAGTAATTGGTCCAGTATGTATAGCAGCAAGGGATGTGCGTGTAACAATGGTATTGATGTCCTCATCACCCCGTCTCCTGTTACCATTAGCCTTGGATGCACAGTTCGGGACCCCCTACCCGAGATCCGCCGGTTTTGACACTGACATTGGTGCTTTCATTGAGAGGTCCGCTGTGAGGTCGAAGATAGGCTTGATGAATCGCCTTGTTATCAAGGATAATATCACCTCCGGGGGAGCCCTGGCCTCAGGCCAAACCCTCCGGCTGGGTGGCTTTACCATGGCTGCCCGTTCGGCCGTCGGGCCGACGGTGACTTCTCGGGTCATCGAAAATCGCCTCCGCGTCAGCTGACCTTGGGAGTCGTCTTTCAACAAACTCTTGGATCGCATCGCCGCCTTGGGAGTCGCTACGGACTATGATCGGACTAGGCTTAAACCCGATCAGAGAGAAATTGAATCTCCGCCGATCACCCATCAGATAGCGGTAGTGGAGGAACAATGCGACAACTCTCCCTATGTATTAAGGACGAACTATGTTTAGATTTCCGAGCTCATAGAGCCGGATACCCACCCACGGGCAGACACGCCCCGTATTCCGAACCTAGAGTCGGACTGTGGGCCTGAAAAATCGGTTGATATTCCGGAGCCAGAGCTGCTAAGCTCAGAAATTTCTCAAACTCCGAATCTCAAATTTGGTCAGGGTTCGGACTTAAATCCACCCGCCCACCCCGATACAAGCGATCTTACCCACATCAGACAGCAGTCCCAGGAAACGGTCCATCACTTTTGGGCCAGATTCCTCCTTGTCAAGCACAAGATCAAGGACTGCCGCGATGAAGACGCAATCTCATTATTCTGCAAAAATTGCATGGACGAGGGAATCCTGAATGCAATCAACCGCCGTCACGTATCACACTTCATGACTTGGCAACAATAGTACAGAAGTACTACGCAATGGAAAGCGCTTGAAAAACTCAGGCAGCCTCTTGGGAGCCACAGGTTTCCACTAAACCCCTCGTCCGGACAAAAAGGGGATGCACCCTCATCAGTCGCCTGATCAAATAACAAAAAAATCAAAGCCCGTTACAGGGCGCGGAACCATTCTAGAGGGATGGCTCGATAGGCCATGCAAAATACACACAACACCGGATACCATACCAACCTATAGCCTTCGAGCATGTTGGATACTCCGGCAGGTGGCCAAGAGTGGCGAGGATCTCCTCACAAAAATTACCGCAGAGCAACATCCCACGAAAGACAACAACCCTACGGTATTGACAGTCTTCGAGACTTTTGCCTCAAACAATAGGCGCAAAAGGGCACTCCGCGGCCTCGCTGAAGTCTGCCAAGTTGCAACAATAAACCCCTGGAATGACACGGCCATAACTTTCAATGCCAGTAACGAACCAAAATTCAGAACAGTCTGGGCACCAGCCGCATTAGTCCTCAGTCCAATTGTGGACGGCTTTCGGCTTACCAAAGTACTCATGGACAGCGGCAGTGGACTAAACCTCATTTATGAGGAAACTCTCAACAAACTGGAAATAGACAGGAGCCGCATTGAGCAAATGATGCGGAGCATCCCACGTTCATCCCCATGTACACTCCGGCTACTCTCCAAGCCCCAAGGATACATAAGATGAGACATCGACTATGCGCCATTGGACACAAGGTGAACCCGTTCGTAAATGCTTCCCCTTTCCATTCGTGTGAGACATGGTTGCTACCTAATGCAAGGACACTGCGCATGCCTAGGTACCAAGGAGACCCTCTCGGAGATGCTCGGAATGGTGGACAAGTCCCCAAGTACAAGGATGAAGGAGCACGACGAGAGGAACCGGAGAAAGGCTACAGGACTCGGACATCCGGCCCCGGCCCGGACATACGGCCCCTGAAGATGTCAACAACAGCAGCAGCCCAGCGATCGAAGTGCTACAGGGCCCGGACATCCAGTGCCCCGCGACAGCCCGGAAATCCGGCGCTAGCCCGGACATCCGGCGCCCCATCACAGAACGTCCAGAAGCTAGATCAAGCCAGCTCGGACATCCGGCCCAACGCCCGAACATCCGGCGTCTCGGGAAAGCCCGGACATCCGGCTCGTTGCCCCGACATCCGGCCTCCCCTGCCTGCGTGCAGTGCATCCGGGCCGAGGACCATGTACCCCTTCGCCCCTTAGACTATATATACTCCCCCTCCACCTACGTTTTAGGGTTAGTGTTGATTTAGCTCATTTGTGAGATAGAGCCTCGCTCATCCATCGGATCTCCTCCTCGTGAGAGACCGCGGCCTCTTCGGAGAAGATTCACTTGGATTCAAGACCCCTTTACGGGAAGATCCCCTCGTGGATTCAAGACCTCCTCTCGAAGAAGAACGGTTACCTTTGTATCTTTCCTTTGTTCAATTTGAATCTTGTGCTACCTCATGTGTTCGGTGATCTAGCCCTTGTGTGATCGATACTTGTCGGTTGAGTGATTCTCTCGTTCCTCCCCGTGATTTCCCCTTTGTGTTTTTCGCGCATTCTTCATGTTTCCCCATAGGATCCACTCCAAACGTGAAAGATCGGCCCCTAGGGTTCCGCCCTACATCATCTTGGTATCACGAGCCACGTTGATCACGTTTTTGGAGCCCCTACCCCTCTTGTTCTAGCTTGATTTTGTTGATTTCGTCCTAAATCCGAAAATCCCCACGAAAAATAGCCCCCAATTTTTTTTGTGATTTTTGGTTTGATGATGTTTTGTTGATTTTGATCCATGGATTTGCTTGGTTTCAAGTGGATCTAGCATCTCCCCAAGTTTCCCCACCTTCCATCCACGAAGTCCATCAAATTTTGCCCCTGAAATCATCAATTTCCGTCCGAAAATCGAGTTCCTCGAGTTCATCCTTGGATTGGGAGCCCGGACATCTGGCCCGACCAGCAGACATCCGGCCTGCCCGGACATCTGGCCATTGTCCCGGACATCCGGCCCCTGTAGTGCATTTTCGCACAAGTTTCTGGACATCAGGTCCCGGAAATCCGGCCCGAGCCCCGGATGTCCGGCCCCTATCATTTCAGCTTTTCCCGTTTCACCGTTTTGACCATAACTAATTCATCCAGAGTCCGATTTTGACGTTCTTTAGCTCGTTTTGAAGCTATTGACATCGCCCTTCCCACAAAATACCACCAACATCATTTGACTCCATAATTTTTTTGAAAATTTGGCAAGTTTTCCTAGGGCTTCCACCGCATCATCCGCATAGCCACCACCGACTTCCGCAACCTAACCCATTTTGCTTGCCATAGCATTAGTGGTTGCTTGAGTAGTGATTCGAGTCTCCTAAGGTGTTTCAGCTACTTAGGGACGATTGCTTCTTCATCAACCACCACCACCATTTCCGCATAACCTTGCCCACCATACACTTCCCCCACCCCAATTTAACCCCATTTTGGTTGAGATTGTTTGAGTTGTGGCTTGTGTCTCCTAAGGTGTTTCGGCTACTTAGGGACGACAAATTCAACTCCGACACGTGTATAGCCCATCATCCCACTTCCGCATTGCCAAGTGCAAACCACCACCGCTTTCCGCTACCACCATTTTGACATTTGACGTTTGAGATTTTGAGTTCGCGGTTTTTCCGTTTCCTAAGGTGTTTCGACTACTTAGGGACGAGTCTCCATCATCTTGGTTTCTACATCAAGAACACCGCCACTCATCATCGCCAAGGACGGTAACCTCCATATCATCTTGGTATCGTGGTATCCCTCCATTGTATATTCCCCTTGCCATTGCAGTGTTAACCCCTAGCCTATTTTGCGTTACTTGCCTAGCGAGACTAGCCATTTGAGTATTGCCGGCAATGTTACTTGTGCACATTAGTGATCATACTTCCCATAGCATATATACCATATCATCGTGGTGCATATATTGGTATCATATCTTGTGTCACAAGTTTGTTCCCGCATATACACAATTGTTATCTTGGTTTGTGCATTATGCAAAAGTGGCCATACAAAAAAAAGCTTTTAAGCAAAAGAAAGAGCGCAAAGAAGCTTGTAAGCAAGTGCCATAGCATCATACCACATTGCATATAAGATTGTCATATCCGATCATCTTGGATCATCTTGAGAGAAACACCGGGAACCATACATGCATAGCATACTTGGGATAGAAAGTTTATCCATTTTGCATCATATAGGTTGTGCACAAGTGTTGTGTCCGCCTATAGAGCAATCGTGCTAGCGTCTCTCTTGATTTGTGCAACACGAGCGTTTTCCATGGATTCCACATTTTGTGCCCACTCCTTGGTTGCACGACCCCATTTATCTATCCATGTGTGTGTTTCCGTGTGCCACATATTGCTATTGGTCCATTTGTTTCACTTGCGAATTTGTGAATCAATTTCAACATTATTGACTCTTGCTAACATTTTGCATCAAATTTTTGTGCTACTATCCTCACCGAGCTCCACCATAAGCTTTTACTTGTGTAGAAGTGAGAACCGACAAGGATTGGTACCAATAGTGCTATTTCATTGTCCGCATTTGAGTGAACTTGATTCATTGTCAACATCGGTCATGGTACATTGGTATAAGTTCTTCTCTTTCTCCAACTCATATTTACTCGATTCTTGTGATGGATAGGCAAGGCATTTCCTCTCCGGTCTACGATAACAACGACGGCGTGAACAACTACATCAACAAAGCGTCCATCTTCGATCTACAACGACAAATGCAAGGCGCACAATCAAGATTGCGAGAGCGCATTGAGGGAGACCTGGACTAGGGGGTGTCCGGATAGCCGGACTATCATTCATCGGCCGGACTCCAAGACTATGAAGATAAAAGATTGAAGACTTCGTCCCGTGTCCGGATGGGACTTTCCTTGGCGTGGAAGGCAAGCTTGGCGATACGGATATGTAGATCTCCTGCCATTGTAACCGACTGTGTGTAACCCTAGCCCTCTCCAGTGTCTATATAAACCGGAGGGTTTTAGTCCGTAGGACGAACAACAATTACAACAATCATACCATAGGCTAGCTTCTAGGGTTTAGCCTCCTTGATCTCGTGGTAGATCCACTCTTGTACTACCCATATCATCAATATCAATCAAGTAGGAGTAGGCTTTTACCTCCATCGAGAGGGCCCGAACCTGGGTAAAAACATTGTGTCCCTTGTCTCCTGTTACCATCCGCCTAGACGCACAGTTCAGGACCCCCTACCCGAGATCCGTGGGTTTTGACACCGACATTGGTGCTTTCATTGAGAGTTCCTCTGTGTCATCACCGATAGGCTTGATGGCTTCTTCAATCAACAACAACGCAGTTCAGGGTGAGACTTTTCTCCCCGGACAGATCTTCGTGTTCGGCGGCTTCGCACTGCGGGCTAATTCACTTGGCCATCTGGAGCAGATCGAAGCTCGCCCCAGCCATCGAGTCGATTTGGAAGCCTAAACTTCACGGTGACATCCGCGGAGACTTGATCTTCGACGAATTCAAGCCCTGACCGAAGCGCTGCCTTTATCACGATGGGCATGATTTAGCTCTGCTGCGGGACGATACCCTAGAGGCCGCTACGAGTCCGCTCGACCCATAGTTCGAGCCGACCGCGCGATCGAGGACAGTGGCTGGACACCGCCTCGGGGCAACTTCTCTGGCGATGGGCGGATCTGACCTTGTCCCTTGCAAAGCTCGTGACTCCGAGGTGCCGGACTCCTTGCCGGACTCCGAACCTGCTGCGCCCCTGCCAATCGAATCCGATTGGGCGCCGATCATGGAGTTCATCGCTGCGGACATCTTTCAACACCCACCCTTTGGCGACATCCTGAGTTCGCTAAAGTATCTCTCGTTATCAGGAGAGCCCTGGCCGGACTGCGGTCAAGGTGGTTGGGATGCGGACGACGAAGAAATTCAAAGCCCACCCACCACCCACTTTGTAGCCACTGTCGACGATCTAACCGACATGCTAGACTACGACTCCGAAGACATCGGCGGTATGGGCGGCGATGCGGAGGCGACCAGAACCAGCGCCTACGGGGCCTGGAAGACCACCTTGTCATCGACATATACATGGTGGACATCCCAAAGGATGGGAACGGCGAAGAAACAGCGGAGGCAGATTCCTCTAAGAAACAGCCCAAGCGCCGACGTCAGCGGCGCCGCTCTAAATCTCGCCACAGTAAGAACAGAGATTCCGGCACCGGAGATAACAACACCCCAGAGAGTGCCGTAGACAACCCCCTCCAGCAAGATTCAGCACAGGAGGACGGAGAAGCCAGCCCTCGAGAGAGAGCGGCAGATGAGGAGATAGAGGATGACAATTACATGCCTCCCTCCAGAGACGAGGCAAGCCTCAACGACGACGAATTCGTCGTGCCCGAGGATCCCGTCGAACAAGAGAGTTTTAAACGCAGGCTAATGGCCACGGCGAACAACCTAAAGAAAAAGCAGCAACAGCTTCGAGCTGATCAAGACCTGCTGGCCGACAGATGGACCGAGGTCCTCGCGGCCGAAAAGTATGAACTCGAACGCCCCTCCAAAAGCTACCCAAAACGCAAGTTGCTCCCCCGACTAGAGGAGGAAGCATACAAACCTTCATCACCAGCGCTGTCTGGCGGACCGACCATCTCGTGGCCGTGACAGAGAGGCATCTAGGCCCTCCACCAGAACCGTACCCCGGCACCGCTCGAAAAGCGCGAAGCCACGGGGGAATGCGCCGGACTTGCGAGATGTACTGGAGGACAAGGCAAGACAATCAAGATCTATCTATGGATCACGTGGGCACCCCACGATCCACGATGACTACCGTCGCGCCGGATACAGCAACTCCGGCCGGGCCGAACACAGCAGACAAAGCTCTCTTGAGCTACGTCGGGATATTGCCCGATATAGGCGCGCACACCCACTATGCTTCACGGATGAAGTAATGGATCATCAAATCCTGAAGGGTTTAAACCCGTAAACATCTAATCCTACGATGGCTGTGACCTGCGGTTTGGATCAAAGATTATCTCCTTCATATCCATATGGCCCGCGGTGGCGATCTCCACGCCATCAAGTATCTCCGCTCAAGCTTAAAGGACCAGCTCGGCATTGGCTTAACAGCTTGCGGCAGAATCAATTGGGTGTTGGGAGGACACGGAAGCCGCATTCCTTGACAACTTCGGGGCACATATGTGCGACCACCGACGCCGATGACCTAAGCCACATAATTCAGCAGCCAGACGAATCGGCGGACAATTACGGACACGGTTCCTCACAAAGAAAAATCAAATCGTCATTGTCCGGGACGCAGAGGCCCTCGCAGCCTTCAAACACAACATCCGCGATGAGTGGCTAGCCCGCACCTAGGACAAGAAAAGCGAAATCCATGGCAGCCCTCACATCACTCATGACCCGCTTACGTGCGGGGAGGACAGGTAGCTAGCCGCGAATAACAACCTCGGCAAAAATCTTTGGCAGTCCGGATACTAAGGACCGCAATGGCAGGTTGTGTCGAAACAAAAACAAATGCAGCGTTAGCGGCGATAACACCGAGGATCGGCGATCAACGCGGATTGAGGCTCTAAACCGGTCGTGGAAGAATCCATTCAAAAGAACTACTTGGTCCGTCAATTTGGACCGAATACTCGACCACTCTTGCGGATACATGGCACCCCGAAAAGCCAGCTAACCACACCAACGAGGATTGTTGGGTATTCAAGCGAGCGAGCAAGTTAATTGCGAAAACAATGACAAGGATCTGCATAGCGATGGCGAGGAAGAGACCCGCCGCCCGAACAACGAGAGACGAAGGTTTCCCCCACAAGTGCGGACGGTAAACATGATATCGCAACCCACATACCCAAGAGGGAGCGAGCGTGCACAAGGGGCGTATATGCGATGGAGCGATCGCCGAAGTTCAATCCATGGTCCTATTGCCCAATCACTTTCGATCAAAGGACCACCCACGGTATCCGCCATGGCAGATTCGCGCATTGGTTTTAGACCCAATCGTCGATGGATTTCACCTCACTAGAGTCACGATGGATTTGCGGCGGCAACTGAACCTGCTTTATCGAGATACGATCGCAAGATGGGCATAGACCCTCAAGGATTAAACCTACAAAGCGACCTTCAAAGGCGTCATACCGTGTTGAGGCCAATTATGCGAGCTCATCCTGCTGAAGTGGTCTTCGGATCCCGGATAATTTCGAAGCGAGAGTTAATCTTGACATAGTCACGTTCGCGATGGCTATCACGCTCTGCTTTCAGACGAACGCGTTTGCAAAGTTCAGCGCGTGCCGCGTTATGCATACCTTAAGCTCAAGATGCGGGCCCTCGTGGAGTCATCACGGTCAGCGGAAACATCAAAGCTCCCTCGAGCGGAGGAACACACAGCGGCTCTCGCGGCGAGTAAAGAGCAGCCTCTTAAGGCAATATTCGAGTCCGGCCGTTAAACGACCGGACATGGCCAAACGCGCCCGGAGTAACATACATCAAGACCACCTCGCACGTTCCGAGCACGCGTACCAATGCGGCCCCAACCCCAGCCCTTGCATGATTGCAAGACTAGCCCTTCGCGTACATCATTACGCTCTGGAGATACCATGGGCATAGGGGGAGGGGCACGACCATGACAGGCCCAGAGTGCGGCTCAACCACACCAGGGGCTCCCAAGTGTGTCGCTCTTTTTCTTTTCCTTTTTTCATTATCTATTTATCCACAGGACTCCGTTCACTAGAGACCCTGTCCGGCGGCGAATCTGCCGAACTCACGATGCAACAGCCAGGGAAGGACAAAGGCTACGACGAATACTCAGGTGGTCTCCATTATGAGCATTAAATCTGTTTAATACACCATTCCGCAGCCTACCCCTGGAGGGGGACATGGCTAATAGTCCAATCCCCTGTTTACCGCACTATTTGTATTGTTCTGCACTCATGGCAGAATTCCTTGAATAAACAATGCATCACTTTTCGCTTATAATCGCATTCCTTTTCTTTACATATATGTTCATTTATGACATCTTGCATCCGTACACTTTGGTACGGCCGAATACACCAGGGGCTTATGTTCCCCGCATTACGGTGTGATAAGTCCGAACACTTTCACAAGTGCGGCACCCAAACTTATAGCATTATATGCATCGGCTCCAAATCATGTCTTGGGTCAATAGTTGGGTTTGCCCGGCTCCCATGTTTTGGTACCTTACGTTCCGTTCCGTCGGCTAAGGTAGCCTGGGAGAACCACTGCGATTGCGCCCGGTTGAGCTGGGCGGCGCCTCGATGGAAAAGCTAAAATTGGCCGTCATGATAAAGGCGAGAGCTGGTCGCTGTTCGAGTGGTCTTTTCGAGTCCCTAAAGACTTATGCAGCTTAGGCGAGGAACCGGTGTGTCCGGCCCAGCGTGGATAGCGCCCAATTGGTCTTCGAACACTAGGGGCTTCGCGAAATTTAAAATTATAGAATTCTATGGCTAAGTTAGAGTGTTCTAGCATTATAAGTCCGGTTGCCTTGTTAAATGCGTGTTGGCGCCTCCTAGATGGACCCAAAAATGGGAACAAGAGCGCTCAAGTTTTATCCCTAACACCCCAAACTTTCGTGGCATGGGGGCTGAAGCCGACGACTTGCCATCTCTCGATTTGATAAGCGACCGCCGAAGGTAATATTTTAAATTAATAAGCGTTGCTTAGCGCATATGAACAAAGTTTTCAGCGCCGCAGGATAACACATTGTGAGTCTACTCAAATATTACATCTTTGGGACACTCATCCGCAATCTTGCGGGCACCCTTGAGACACTCTTATAATACATTTGGGCGTGCGATACTCCTTGCTTTCCGTGGCGCGTCCGTCGAAGCTTCTCGACATCCAGCCTACCCGTGCACCTTTGCGCGGGCAAGGGCCAGCGGCACCTTCAATGCAGCGAGCACTTGATGACTTCCACCGAGGGACACGCATCCACCAGCCGCACCATGCGAAGTAGCTCCCGGCATGGCCCCTTGAGCCACAACCGGACTATGAGGCCCTTCATGGCCTGCTCGGCTACCTTGTGGAGCTCGACCAGTTGCTTCACTGGTCGCTAAAAGCACCGGATGTCCGGCCTCCCCATCTTGAGACCAAGACCTTCTCCGTTGAGCTCCCTCCTTGGCCGGTAGAATCTGGCGGCATCGAGACCGCTGCAAGGCAGATCTACAAACGCTCCTGGAGAGCTCCGAATTCGGGTAAGTAACAGGTAATTCACATTCACATGCTTGCTTTGCATGAAAAATGCCTTACCCGCCACTATCTTCTTCACCGCCTCAATCTCCTGGAGGGCCTTATGGGCCTCGGCCTTAGCGGCTTTGGCACTCTCAAGAGCCGTGGCAAGCTCGGACTCTCGAGTCTTCGAGTCGCGCTCCAAATTCTCATGCTTTTCCATGAGAGCCTGGAGCTCTTGCTGCACCTCCGCCACCTGCGCCTCTTGTTTCTCTCGCTCCGCTTGTTCCGCGGCCGCATTACGTTCGGCCGCGGACACGGCCTCCTTCAGGGTCGCCACCTCGTTTGTGGCCCCTGCAGTACCCACGTTATCCTTGTTATTTCTATTGCAACAAAAATCCTTTTCTGTAAGGTACAAATTTAATATGGTGTTACTCACCCTCTTTGTCCTCGAGCTACTTCTTGGCAAGGCCAAGCTCGTTCTCGGACCACTCGAGGTCCTGCTTCAAAGCACCGACCTCCAGCCAAGGTCTGGCGGAGGTCGTGCAGCAGCCTGCAATCCCATATTGACATAATTTTTAGAACTCCTGCGTATATCTTTTTAGATCCTCAGTCCGGCTTTTCTTTCCGAACACCGAACCGAGCATCAGGGGCTACTATCTATGCGGTATTACATTACATATTTTAAAACTTCTTACCTCAAAGCCTGTTAGAAGGCTGCTGCAGGCTTCGGTCAGCCCGCTCTTGGCGAGCTGAACCTTCTGAATCACCGCACTCATGATAGTGCGGTGTTGTTCCTCGATGGAAGCGCCGTTGAGCGCCTCCAACAAGTTGTCCGGCGCCTCCCATGATAGTGCGGTCTTGCCCTTCTTACGAAGGGGACGCCTGCCGGACTCCAGAACCACTACGGGTTCCGGCACGGAGTCCGGCGCAGTCCGGGAGGCTGCCTTGCGGCACCTCCGCAGCCTCCTCCTGATGGGTCCCCTCCTGGGATCGCACCTCGGCATCGTTAGCATCACGAGGGGTGGAGGCGGTTGGAATGGAATCCACATCCGACGGAGCCAAGGACCCGCTCGATGAAGTGGGAAGATCATCCTCGACCGGACTACAGGTAGTGCGCGGCATTAGAAGGACACCATGTGGCACAAAAGAGAAATTATAAATCATTCAGGAATCCGGATACTTACGACCTTGCCGGGGGCTTGTCCCTTGAGGGCCACCCTTCATCGACGTCGTTGGCGTTGGCAGAGCTGTCCGGAGGAAGGGTCCTTCTCCTCTTGGACCCTTCAGCCTCCCCCGTTAGAAGCCTTCCTCTTCCTCTCTCCTCCTCACGGGAGAGTCCTCTTTCTCCTTCTCGTCTTGGGGAGAGTCGCCTCGAGCCATCGGACGATGAGTCCGATACCACTGGCGCCGGGAACTCCTTGGGTTCCGTGGCCTTCTTTTAGCCTTCTTCTCGGCACCACGTAAATTGCGGGACTAGCAGCCCGTTAAGCGGGTATCCGCTGGGTCTTGGGGAGGGCCGACGATTAACTGTCGGGCGTCCTCTGCCGATCTGTTAAAGGTATTGGGAATTTTAGATCCCACGATAGAGTCAAACTATGAAAGAAATAAATGTCCCATAAAGGATAACATATCTTACCACACCGGCCGGGCGTTTCGTGCTGAATCCGCGATCTTTAGTTGCGGATGCGGGGGCATCTCCGCCCTTGAACATCACCCTCCAGGCAGCTTCGTACATTGTGTCGAAGAGCCCGCTAAGGGTCCGGTGCTGTGTCGGATCAAACTCCCATAGATTGAAGGCCCGTTGTTGGCAGGGGAGAATTCGGCGGACGAGCATGACCTGGATCACGTTGACAAGCTTGAGCTTCTTGTTCACGAGTGCAGAGACAGATCGAGTCGGTCGGCTCCTCCTTGCCCCCCATAGCAAGCCCTTCTCTTTCCGGAGGTGAGCTGCATGGGGTACCAGATCTGAACTTCGGGGCGCAGCCCATTTAGGGTCACGCGGCTCGGTGATATAGAACCACCCGATTGCCACCCTTTGATGGTTTCCACGAAGGTGCCCTCGAGCGAAGGGCGTTGGGCATTTTGCCCACCATGGCGCCTCCGCACTCCGCTTGGACGCCCTTCACTACCTTCGGCTTGACATTGAAGGTTTTCAGCCACAAGCCTAAGTGGGGCTGGATGCGAGAGAAGGCCTCGCACCTGACGATAAACGCCGAGATGTTGAGGATGAAGTTTGGCGCCCGGATCGTGGAAGTCGAGCCATAGTAGTACATGAGCCCGGACGAAGGGATGAAGTGGGAAGCCCGATCCGCGGAGGAAGTGGGGAAGAATCGACCCTCTCATGTGGCACAGGGGTGGGGATGAGCTGCCTTGTCGGGCAGCCGGTCTTGTGATGTCGCTGGACAGGTATCCGGCGCCCGCGCAGTTTTTCGATGTGCCCCTCCGTAATGGAGGAAGCCATCCACTTGCCTCCGCTCCGGACATGGCTGGAGAAGGTTGAGGCGAGATGTGCGGACTTGGTATTTGGAGCTCGAGTCTTGTGGAGATGGATAGGCAAAGGAGGAAGAAGGCGTAGGTGAAAAGGGTGAATCCTTATCCCCTTATATATGGGCGGACGAAGACTATGAGTCCCCACCGGCCTGGTAAAACTCGCCTATCTCCCAAGCGCCACAATCAATGGCGCGGTTGGGTTACCCACATCTGTATTGATGGGAATCCTGGAATAAGGGGAACACGATCTCTGCCGACAAGGCGTGCCAAGAAACTGCTTAAGCTAAGCCGAGGTGGTATAATAAAATTCAAGTAAAGGCTTGGCAGTGGCGTGACATCATGCCACAAAATACGTCAGCAGATTGATCTTGTGTACAGATTATTCTCTCTACGGTGCTATGTGGAATTTATTTTGCAGAGCCGGACACTATCCTGGTGTTCGTAATCTTCTATGAATTATTGGGAAGAGGAACCCGCCTTGCAATGCCGAACAATATGTGCGCCGGACTCATCGTCATTGAAGCCTGGTTCAGGGGCTACTGAGGGAGTCCTGGACTAGGGGGTGTCCGGATAGCCGGACTATCATCATCGTCCGGACTCCAAGACTATGAAGATACAAGGTTGAAGACTTCGTCCCGTGTCCGGATGGGACTTTCCTTGGCGTGGAAGGCAAGCTTAGTGATACGAATATGTAGATCTCCTGCCATTGTAACCGACTCTGTGTAACCCTAGCCCTCTCCGATGTCTATATAAACCGGAGGGTTTTAGTCCGTAGGACGAACAACGATTACAACAATCATACCATAGGCTAGCTTCAAGGGTTTAGCCTCCTTGATCTCGTGGTAGATCCACTCTTGTACTACCCATATCATCAATATCAATCAAGCAGGAGTAGGGTTTTACCTCCATCGAGAGGGCCTGAACCTGGGTAAAAACATTGTGTCCCTTGTCTCCTGTTACCATCCGCCTAGCCGCACAGTTCGGGACCCCCAACCCGAGATCCGCCGGTTTTGACACCGACACGCATCGAGAACATCTCCATCGACATTCGTCACTCCGAAGCAAGGAAAAGGGACTACATCGACAAGAAGCTTTCCGCACATAAAGAGGAGCAAGATGCAAGGATGGAGGAGATTAGAGCCTTGATCAAGTCTTCTTCCCCTTCGTCATCTTCAAGGCGGCGACATTCAAGACACAAGTCTTCGGAGCGTGAAAGCGATACAAGTGCAAATCGTCCTCATCCACATCTACATGGCGACCAACATCACGTTCGTGATCCACATCGTCATGAAGGGCAAGTCACCTCCAATGAACATGTGCACGACGATGACGAACGACATCTACGACAACGACATCATCCTCATGAAGATGCTCCACAAGCGCAAATGCACAAGTCCCAACAAGACCTACTTCACGCCAAGTCCAAGCTTCAAGAGCACAATAGAAGACCACGAGACGACCACCACCAAGACGGTGCTACGACTACAACAACCACTTCGGCATCTTTGCCAAGTGCTATCAAGGCATCTTCGCCTTTGGACGTACGACATCTTCGCCTACTTCCCATGAGTACGCCTACAACGACTTCTTCAAGTCCAAGGCGACCACCTCTGACGAGGCGACACTTCCATCTTCGGAAGCCCCTCAAGGAAGATGGCCGAGCATGGGAAATTCCCTTCGGTCATGGAGACGAGCTACGAGGTGCCACATCATATGGGCCTCCCACACCAAGACGGTGACAAGAAGGTCGAGCAAGGGCCATCCCCTTCGACCATGGCGATAGGAGTTGAGCATGGAGACATTTGCACCTACACCTCTCCGACACCCACGTATCTCAAGATGCCCAATTTGCCATGTGAGGAGAGCCACCACCCCATGAGTGACATGAGTGACTCCACCATACTTGACATTGAGAGCATTTCCTATGAGAGGATGAGGGTGACCACTACTAGCCCCACACAAGAGAGCATGCCACACATCCTATGTGAGGTTGAGCGTCATTTGAGTGACTCCACCAACCATATGAGTGAGAGCATCTTTGAGGGAGTGAGTGAGCCACAACACTTAGAGAGTGAGGTAGTTGACACGACACGTGAGGCCACTATGATTTCTAACGACTTAACCTCTACTCCTAGTGTGTTTTCTTCTTTGGTGCTAGGTCTCCTACATGACGACATACCTATCCTCGATGAGTCCATCCCTCCAATGGGAAAACCGATGGCCATGGTGGACGATGATGCACCCCCCACATGGTTCCATCAAGATGAAGATGACAATGAGACGATCTTCAACACCTCACCTACAACACATGAGCGACGCTCCAAAGGTAACATAGGTGATGGTACTTCTATTGTCCCACTAGTGGACCATCTTGACATCGATTGCTCCCATGATGTTGACCCACCTATTACCATGCTTCATGCTAGTGAGACTTCTTCATGCCTTGACTTACCTATTTATGATGAATATGATGATGAGCATGTTGAGTTGCCTAGTTGTGATGCTATGCTTCATAGGATATCATGTGAAAATTCTTTTGGTCACGTCATGTTTGACAATCCATTGAACTTGTCATATGCTATGAGTTGATCTCCCATATTGCCTCATTTCAATCTAAACATAGTAACTATGCATGCCCCATTAAAATAAATCCTATTTGCACTTATGGCATAGATGACGAGATGATGGTCATCGGCTTTTGTTTTTCATGTGATGATATTGCCATGCTTCCTTTACATGATTTGAGCAGTTCATCTACTATGACATGCCATGATATAATTGTTTCAAATATGCTTTGTTTTCGATGTTGTCAGTATCCTCCATGTGTTGCTACTCATGCTCATGAGTAGACCCCCATAGTTTCCTCATACATATTAGGAGATTTTGATGCATTCCATACTTTGCATGATTCCCATAATTGCTTGCAACATATGCATTCCATGAATAACAATGCTCTAATATTTCTCATGATGCATTACACAATTTGAGTCTCCATTATGCTATACATAATAACAAACCTCTCATGATGGACGACATGTTTCTATATCACGCAGCTCATTTATTTGAGCATTGGCTATTTTGTGCTCACCGACACATGCATGTGCGCATCATGATGGATGATGTGTACATATACCATGCACACACAATTTTTCCTTTGTATTTATTTTGTGTAGGTACTCACATATACTCGTCAACCTCTCAATCCCAAGAGTTGACGAAACGAGCTCTCGAGAGCAATGCCGACTTGGGATCCCGTGGACTATCCTTACCACCGTTCCCTTCTCGCAAGGACTACGCGCATCTCTTCTACTTGGCTCTCACGCGGCTATGGGCTATTTACCACTTGTCACCTTATGCTCATTTTCCCGTGTTCACTTTGCATGTTATCCTTGCTTCTATGCCTTTGCCATGCAATTGTGAACCTTGCTTGCATCTACCCATGATTCACCATTATGATACTTCTATGTGTATTTGCATGCTTGGTGGAGATACTTGTAGCTATTGCCATGATTTCTTTGTGCCCCATGTTATTGATACTTGTTGTGTTGGGAGAGTCATGATGACACATTGCTATTTACATATGGCTTCTCACCAATACATTCATGCTATTTTCCTCACATCTTGCTTTCATGCTTGTGATATCTCATGTGAATTATTCTTGCACACTATTTGCACCAATGACACGCTTGCCATTATTCCTCCTAGTATGTTGCATCTTCGCACTACTAGCTTGCTTGACTTGATCACTATGATTGCTTGCTTGGTTGCATCACCCATGTTCCACTATTACTTGCTTTCTTGGGTTGATGACATATATGCTCATGCCTCTCACTTGATTTGTCATGATCATTGTCTCTTGTCTCCATTGGTTGCATCTCTCATATCACCTTGTATTGAGTGCCAACTTGCTATGCTTATTGATCTTGGAGACTTGGACACTATACTTGTGATGCATGCTTGTTCGATTGAGCCTATTGCATTTGGTTGTTCTCGCATCATATGCCTCCATACTATGAAATGCTCCCTTGTCCTTTCTTATGATGAGCATGATGCATACACTTGTTGGGTATCTTACCTCACGAATGATAGGTGTTGCATTTGCACTTACCTCATTTGTTTTTCCGAGTGTTTGCCATGTTCTTTTGTTTTGAAGGATTCACAAGGCGGTACCGTGATACGACAACTTGGTCATGTGAAGGCATACATGTTGTGCGACACCAACATTTTCGACATTCTCATAAAGGTGAACTCCTTCTCTTTGGGCCATCCTCACATATGCATATTGGATGGGTCACTCTTTCATTGTTGTTTCCTTCTTGTTGTCTACATGATACATCTCATGAGCGGAGGAGCAACATTGGAGTTGAACCTCATACTTCCTTGCAATCAAAATTTTCCCGTAGTGATTCTCCATGATTTGAATCCATAGTTCTGCCTCCAACTGTGTCATCGGTCTAGAGAATACTAGTCCAACTTCATTCATCATCTATGGGGTCCAAGGGTTTTGGGATGAGATACGAGAGAGGAGAGAGGGATACACACAATACATACAATATAGTTTTCAAAATAGGTTTTATTCTGTGACCATTGGCGAAACATCAAACAAATGACAACTCAGAAATCATCGCATCTAATTTTAGTATATAACAGGAGTTTGGTCTTCTAAAGGTGAAATAAATCTTCAGATTCTTAAAATTCTTCAAGTCTTCGATGTATTCGAGTATCGTAGCTTCAACTCTTCTAATGCATGGTGAAATCCTCTTTACTCTGAAGAGGTCATCCGTTATCGGATATCTCCTCCTTCTTGGAGCGGCTTCAGTTGATTCTCCTTGTGGTCAAAAGGGAATGGGGATATTCTAACTATTTGAGGTAAGATGGATTATTTGATAAAATCAGAAAATATGAGCAGTAAGGGTCTTTTTGAAAAGAAAGTTTTAGAGATATCTTGTCCTAAGGGTTTTCTGATTTCTGGGTCATGTCCTACAGTCAACATGTGCTCTGATACCATATCTGTAGCGACCCGACCTCAAACGGTCAAGCCTCTGTGTATCTGTGCCATCCCTGGAGCAATATGCTGGCACACACAGTACAACAATGTATATATCAAAGTGCAGTCACATGTATAAATAATGTAAAACTGATATATATACCTAATAAATCTCAGCGGAAACAAACAGGTGCGGAGTCCCATCAACGCCATCGTCAGGTTGAGTGTAGACCGTAACCCTGTACTGAACTCTTACTCATCGGAAGAAAATATCTGCAACATGATACATTCCAGCCGTGTAGGCCAGTACATTGAATGTACCTACAAGATCACGAATAAGAGACACAAATGATAAAACTAATCTATATGCAATATGGCTTTATGGCTCTGTGTCTAAGTTTTGTTTTGCATAAAAGCTGGTTTTATTTTCCCTACAATAAAGGAATATCAGGAGTCTTCACTACAGAGTTTTCTACTATGACATGGTTCCGCCAACCAATGTCTCATAACCCAAATTATCATAAGTTGCCCACAAAATGTCCCGCTTCCTTGCAGAAAAAACAAATGACTTCCGACATGTCTCGGGGCTTCTTTGTGATTATGTAGGTTCCTTTCTATTATGGACATTTATCAGCATAATGACCTAAATCCTTGTACCTGTAACAAGTGATATGACTTAGTCCTTCTCTGCAAAAATTGGGTTTTTCTGGGGATGCCTTTGTTTTCTCTTCCCTCTTCGGGTTATCACAGTACTTTCGGATGAGACATGATCTCAATAGAGTCTTCTTGAATTCCTTCCTAGTTCTTGCTCCATTACAACCTTGTACAGCTTGATGCATTTTCCACCAGGTTGCAGCATTCTCGGTAAGATACTGAAGAGCATATTGAACCTCATACTTCCTTGCAATCAAATTCTTCCCGTAGTGATTCTCCATGTTTTGAATCCATAGCTCTGCCTCCAACTGTGTCATCGGGGTCCAAGGGTTTTGGGATGAGATACGAGAGAGGTAGAGAGGGATACACACAATACAAACAATATAGTTTTCAAAATATGATTTATTTTGTGACCACCGGAAAAACATCAAACAAATGACAGCTCAGAAATCATTGCATCTAATGTTAGTATATAACAGGAGTTTGGTCTTCTAAAGGTCAAATAAATCTTCAAATTCTTAAAATTCTTCAAGTCTTCGATGTCTTTGACTATTGTAGCTTCAACTCTTCTAATGCATGGTGAAATCCTCTTTACTCTGAAGAGGTCATTAGTTATATGATATCTTGTCCTTCTTGGAGCGGCTTAAGTTGATTCTCCGTGTGGTTAAAAGGGAATGGGGATATTCTAACTATTTGAGGTAAGATGGATTATTTGATAAAATCAGAAAAGATGAGTAGTAAGGGTCTTTTTGAAAAGAAAGTTTTAGAGATATCCTGTCCTAAGGGCTTTTTGATTTCTGGGTCACGTCCTATAGTCAACATGTGCTCTAATACCATATATGTTGCGACCCGACCTCAAACGGTCAAGCCTCTATGTATCTGTGGCATCCCTGGATCAATATGCTGGCACACACAGTACATCAATGTATATATCAAAGTGCAATCACATGTATAAATAATGTAAAATTGATATATATACCTAATAAATCTCTCGGAAACAAACAAACGGGTGTGGAGTCCCATCAACACCATCGGCAGGTTGAGTGTAGACTGTAACCCTGTACTGAACTCTTACTCATCGGAAGAAAATATCTGCAACATGATACATTGCAGCTGTATAGGCCAGTACATTGAATGTACCGGGAAGATCACAAATAAGAGACATAGATGATAAAACTAATCTATATGCAATATGGCTTTATGGCTCTGTGTCTGAGTTTTGTTTTGCATAAAAGCTGGTTTTATTTTCCCTACAACAAAGGAATATCAGGAGCCTTCACTACAAAGTTTTCTACTGTGACGTGGTTCCGCCAACCAATGTCTCATAACCCAAATTATCATAAGTTGCCCACAATTAAGTTATCAGTCCATTGTTGAGAGTTCCGAGATAGATCCAAGTCCATAGGCTCAAATTATCCATAACTGGGACACGGCTAATCGATTAGGTTTTTAACCCTCTACAGAGGATTGTACACTTTACCCACAAGATTCGATCCCTCTTTTTACGTTCTCGCACTTTAGGATGTTTAATAACAAGACGACCGAAACATGGTCTTATGAAGGGTTCCCCTGACCACTGTCCGGTGCTCATCCAATCATACCGTAGTTCTACATCTGCTAGCACCGTCCCAGCCAGAGTCACAACTAAGGTCAACCAAGCTAGAGCCCATAATGACTTGCGGTTGCACAGGTAAGCTTCCGGGCATGAAGTATTCTTCTGTCTCTTTGAGTCTAGGTGAAGCTTTCTGCAAGATGTCATGGCGCTTCTCCATGCATCCCTGCCATCCACTGGTTGCTCCAGGGTGCCCGTCAACCGTCCTTCACCCAGTAGTGTGTATTGAATTCTTGTCTCAAGTCTCAAAATCTTGAGGTCTTGAAGTATTGAGGTCCTGAAGATGTAGTCCTTGCCGATGCCATCATGAGGTTGTCATCAATGGCTTAGAGTCCTTCATTCTCACACCACTCCTGAGCAATCGTACCAAACCCCGCCTAAAATAGCGTAGCATTAAACTATATAACGCCCCGAGCTTGATAACAGAGAGATGGGTTCCTACCTCGTGCATACTACTCAACTACAAGGATTCAATACACTACTTGAGGGATTTTGAATGGTGATACTAATTGCAAATAAAACATAGGTATGAAAAACATGGTCAAAGTGAACTTGCCTCGTACGGTTGATGAAGATTTATCGCACTCAAAATCCTGATAATCTACTTGTCACACTGGGAAAATCTATCGTACACGAATAAAATGCAATAAACATCCATACCAAGAGAAGAACCAAAAGAACATAAGAACAAAATATGTCATGGTGCAAAAATAACAACATACTAAGGTTAAAAAGGAAAATAAGGTTCTTATGGTGTTGTAAGGTGAAAGAATCAATTCAAAAGAGTTTGAGGATGATGAATTATTGCTATATAAGCTTAGGTTGAAGACACTATGGAAGATGATCCAAAGTATAAGGAAAACAACATGAATGTTCCTTGATAGATAGCATATGGCATAAGAATTTGTTTACAAAAAGGTTCTATTGAAACGGAGCACTAATATGCAAGTTATAGCGAAATGAAGCATGAATATAATTGGAATTCAAAATTTCAAAGGTATTTGAATTGAAGTATGATGGATATGAATTGCTACCATATATAGGAGGTCAATATTTACATGTAGGAAAAATAATCAACGAAACAAAAGATACCAGTAATTGAATATGATGTTGAATCATCTTGGAACGGAGTGTGAACACTTTTGGGGCCTAAACGAGTAATCTGAGTATGATTAAAATTATATGTTTAGAATATTAAACAAATGTCATGAACGGAAAGATTACTTCAATATGAATCAGACGCAATTGGATTCGTCGGAAACGGAGCTACGAATAAGAAAATATGATCAAAAGAAGTTTGAATATGAATCTGAATAAATTTCAAAATTTTGATGTGATAAGTTCGCTGGATAGGTGGGGTCAAGACGAAACTTTAGGCATTGGTTTCATCTAATTCGGATAAACGAGTAAAAAGTTATGACTATTTGAAAAATTAGGGTCAAGCTGTTTTACGGAGGAAAAAGAACTACAACTAGAAGAATTATAGGGCTAAAATGTAAATACAGAGACTAATTGATAATCTAACTATTCTACACATAAGATCCTATGAATAAATAAATAACTTAGAGGAAAACTAGATTTCTACCGTATACGAGTAAAGGAAAATACGAAAAAAGTACCTTTAGAACGCAGAGAAAAGACGACTTCAGAGAGAGGATACGACTTCAAAAATTCCTGTCAGAGAGAAGAAGTAATATTTTATTTTATGAGAAGCTAGTTAAACCAAAAGATTGATTTAACCCGAGTTGGATGATTTTTGGAGGCTCTACGGGTCTATATTTATAGGTGAAGAGATACACGAAGGTCAAACGTTAGCCAATGTGGGACTAAATATATATGAAAGGAGGAGAAAAGAAAGGGAAGGGCCTTTTACTTCGGCCGACCGTGTGTAACACCCCGGATCCGATGCGCCAGGTGTCCGCCAGTTATTCGTCGTTGTTGCCATGTCATTTGCTTGCGTGTTGCATTTTGCCATGTCATCATTTGCATTTTATCATGTCATCATGTGCATTTCATTTTGCACACATGTTCGTCTCATGCATCCGAGCCTTTTCCCCGTTGTCCGTTTTGCAATCCGGCGCTCCTATGTCCTCCGGCGTCTCCCTCTTCTCTCTTCTCTTGTGCGGGTATTAAACTTTCTCGGAATGGACCGAGGTTTGCCAAGCGGCCTTGGTATAGCACCGGTAGACCGCCTGTCAAGTTTCGTGCCATTTGGAGGTCGTTTGATACTCCAACGGTTAACCGGGTAACCGCAGAGCCCTCTTTTGTTTCCAGCCCAACACCCCTTACAAAGTGGCCCAAAACCCATCTAACTCCTCTCCATGCTCTCGGTCGTTCGATCACGATCGTGTGGGCGAAAACCGCACCTCATTTGGACTCTCCTAGCTCCCTCTACCTATATAAACACTCCTCCCCCTCCATTTTCGGATCTAATTCCCCCCGAAACCCTAAAAATGCCCTCTCCGCGCACCGGACATGTCCACCCCGCCGCCGGACATGTCCGCGCCGCCCCCGTGCCCAACCGCGTCGCGCCACGTGGCGGCCGGCGCCTCCCGCCGCCATGACCCATGGAGCCATCCAAGAGGCCATGTGCGAACCCATAACGCCCGCGCCGCCGCCCGATCCCGCCGCCGCCGTGCCGGACCGCTCGCGTCCTCGTCGGCCGCCACGCAGCTCCGCCGGCGACCTCGCGCCCGCCGCCGGTGGCGCCCGCCGCCGCTTTCGCTTCCCGCCGCTGCATCGCCTCCACCGCCTCCCGGCGCGTCGTCCAGCGCCGCCCGAAACTCTCCGCGCCGCGCCTCGCGCCCATGCGTTATGCGCCGCCGCCTCGGCCCTCGCCCGCCGCGTCGCCGCCTCTCGCCGATCGCCGCCGCCCTTCTTGCCGCCTCCCGGCCGCGACCGGCCGCTTCGGCGCCTCCTCCTCTCCTCGCCGGGATCCGGCGGATCCGGCGAGATCCGGGCGGATCCGCCTCCCGCCTTCCCGACCTCCCTCGGCCGCACTCCGGCGATGTCGCGAACCTCGTAAACCGTGCAACTTCAGGTTGACCCCGGATTTCTTCTAAGTCCCCAGAATCAGTTGATTTCATGCATTATCATCGCATCACATCTCCGCACCCGTAGCTCCGTTTTGGGCGTATAATATGTCAAATTGTTCGTCTCGAAGAGTACATCATTTCATTCCATTGCATCATTTGCATTTGAGCTCATCTTGATGCACGAAATGCTGTTGGAAGAAGGCTTCAGATCGTTAGTTTCAGAATCTTATCAGCTCGAGCTCTTTTGTCATTTTTGCCATGATTTTTGTGTGCATCCTATGAGTATGAGCTCTACATGAATGTTGGACTAGGCCATGCCATCTTTCCAGGGGTGTTGACTTTGTATTTTTGTGAGTTGTGTGCTGAGTGCATTGAGCTTGTAAAGTAGAGTAGTTGCTGTTACTGTTTTGCTAGGCAGATTCTGTTATAATTTGATGCCATGTTAACATGCTTCTAGTAATCATTCTATGCATAATCTGGAGATGCTCTATAAACATGTTTTGACATACATGTCTTGCTCTATCCATTCATGCCCTTGTTTGCAATTATAGCCTGCTGGAACATGTTCATTTCTTGCTCCAAAGTTGCTTGAAAATGTTTCCTGGCAGATTGTTTGCATGAGATTCAATTTTCACGAGGTCGTTGTAGTTGATCCGTGTATGCTATGACCTTGCTCTTACCATGCTTAGCTTCATAATCATGCCTTCTATCTGTTTGTTGCCTTGACATGCCATGTATTGCTCTGTAGTGAGTGCATCGAGCTCACGAGCATGCCTACTCGTTAACTGTTTTGCCATGTCCTGATATTTTCACTAAGTCTGAAATCTGTAATAAAACTTGCAATGTTTACATGGGTGCCATCATTTCTTAAGGTCCTTTTTGGCTTATGGTCAGTAAGGGACTATTGAAATATGCTTTGAGTAGAATCATGTCATGCCTTGTTTTGCTATTATAAGTTCCTGTAGCTTGTTATTTGCTTGCTCTAAACATGCCTTCCTGATGTTAATTCCTGGTACGCTAGTATTTTCACTAAGTCTGTGAACCTGATATTTTGAGCACTTTCACCATGCTTGTTTGAACATGTTATGATGTGATTTAGCCGTAGCTCAGTGTTCCTCTTTTGTTAAGCATCTCCTGTAGTTCACTGCCATATGCTTTGCTTTTATGTTGGGGTGCTGTAGCATAGTTTCTTGTTGCGTGCTAAGTAGCATCGGGCTGTTAAACGCAGTTTTGCATCATTCTTGTTTTGCTTGTCATTTGCAAACCGTGCATCCGATTCGGTGATCTTTGTATCGATTTCAACGAAATCATCTCATCTTTCAGTGGCATACTTGGTTTGCCAAGTTGATGCCAGTTCATCATTTTCCTTCCGAGCACACATATGCATTGCATATCACATCTCGCATCGCATGTCATGTTTTGCATCATATTGCTTGTGCATTGTTCCTTGTTTGATTGTGGTTCCGTTGCTTGTGTTCTTGCTTTGGGTAGAGCCGGGAGTCGAGTACGTGAACGAGGAACCTGTTGAGAACGCCTACGAGGATCAAGCCTTCGACAACTCTGAGAACCTTGCAGGCAAGATGATCATACCCTCGAAATCACTTCTATCTTTGCTTGCTAGTTTGCTCGCTCTTTTGCTATGCCAATGCTGCGATGCCTACCAACCATTTGCTTGTCAGCCTCCCAAATTGCCATGTCAAACCCCTAACCTTTGACACCTTTCCTATGCAAACCGTTGTTTGGCTATGTTACCGCTTTGCTCAGCCCCTCTTATAGCGTTGTTAGTTGCAGGTGAAGACTGAAGTTTGTTCCTTGGTGGAACATGGAGTTGATGTTCCTGGCTGGAACATGTTTACTTGTTGGGATATCACAATATATCTTATTTAATTAATGCATCTATATACTTGGTAAAGGGTGGAAGGCTCGGCCTTATGCCTGGTGTTTTGTTCCACTCTTGCCGCCCTAGTTTCCGTCATATCGGTGTTATGTTCCCGGATTTTGCGTCCCTTACGGTTGGGCTATTATGGGAACCCCTTGACGATTCGCCTTAAGTAAAGCTTCTCCAAAATGCCCAACATTGGTTTTACCATTTGCCTCACCTAGCCCTTTTTTTCCCTTGGGTTCTGCAGACTCAAGGGTCATCTTTATTAACCCCGGGCGGTGCTCCTCTGAGTGTTGGTCGAACCGAAACTACTGCTGGGGCCACCTCGGGAAACTTGAGGTTGGTTTTACTCGTAGCTAGTCTCATCTGAGTGTGCCCCGAGAAAGAGATATGTGCAGCTCCTATCGGGTTTGTCGGCACATTCGGGCGGTGTTGCTGGTTTAGTTTTACCTGTCGAAATGTCGTGTTGTACCGGGATACCGAGTCGATCGGAGTGTCTTGGGTGGAGGTCTATTCCTCCGTTGACCGTGAGAGCTTGTCATGGGCTAAGTTGGGACACCCTGCAGGATTTGAACTTTCAAAGCCGTGCCAGCGGTTATGTGGCAGATGGGAATTTGTTAACGTCCGGTTGTAGAAGACTTGAAGTCGACCTTATTTAAAATACATCAACCGTGTGTGTAACCGTGATGGTCTCTTTCTGGCGGAGTCCGGGAAGTGAACACGGTGTTGGAGTTATGCTTGACGCAGGTTGCTAT
Source organism: Aegilops speltoides (assembly GCA_021437245.1). Lineage (NCBI taxonomy): Eukaryota > Viridiplantae > Streptophyta > Magnoliopsida > Poales > Poaceae > Aegilops > Aegilops speltoides. The sequence goes on from CM038141.1 coordinate 207,187,102, forward strand.
AGGATCACTTCTTGATCATACTTTTATCGACCGTGTTTTGCCTTCTCTTCTCGCTCTCATTTGCGTATGTTAGCCACCATATATGCTAGTCGCTTGCTGCAGCTCCACTTCATGCCTTACCTTACCCATAAGCTTAAATAGTCTTGATCTCGTGGGTGCGAGATTGCTGAGTCCCCATGGCTCACGGATACTTCAAAACCAGTTTGCGGTGCCTATGTTCTGAGCGGTGATGCAACCAAGCTCAAGGAGGAGCTCGATGAAGATCTTGCCCTTTGTGTTGTTTCGTTCTAGTTGATCGATAGTGGAGCCCAGTTTGGGGTCGATCGAGGTCTTTTATCGCATTTGGGGTTCTTCTTTTATTTTGGTTCCGTAGTCGGACCTTGATTGTATCTGAATGATGTAATGCTTTATTCATGTAATTGTGTGAAGTGGCGATTGTAAGCCAACTATGTATCTCTTTCCCTTATGTATTACATGGGTTGTGTGAAGATTACCTCACTTGCGACATTGCTTTCAATGCGGTTATGCCTCTAAGTCGTGCTTCGACCGTGGGAGATATAGCCGCATCGAGGCGCTACAAGTTGGTAATCGAGCCATCCCGACCTTAGGAGCCCCACCGCTTGATCGTTTTTAGTGGCGAGTTGTGTCTAGAAAATGTTTTGAGTCATTTAGGATTATATATATCGGAGAGTTTAGGAATTCTTTTTACTCCCGAGTCCCTTCGACCTTCTGGTGAGGTATCCTGACGTAGAGTTTTGACTCTTCTTTTCTCAAATTTCACTAAAATTTTTTTTAGGATCACGCGTGTATCTTGGGATCGTTCCGATATTCTTATGACGAGAACATTGTTCTTGGTGCCTCCTGTCATTTAGGGGTTGTGGCAGTGTCCCGGGGAGTTGAGCTCCGAGGTGTTGTCGTCATAATTTTATCGTTGCAGTTCGGAATACCCGAGTTTAGTACGCCGACATCGAAAATCTCTTTTATGCGTTGTTGGTGAGATAACCCCGCTAACCCAATCTTGAGGTGAGTACGGAGTATTGCCATGACTCGTATAACGGATGCTTTTGAAGGTTGAGGTAGACGATTTCGAAGGTTTCTTGGTTATGTGTTGACGGATGGATACAATGGATGTAGGGATTGTTAGTTTGTGTGAGATATTATTGCTCCTGTATCCCCAACACCAGATTGCATAACCGAAAGTTTCGGGAGTTTCATAGGTGGGAATTCAAGTAGCTCTTAGGATATCTTTCCGACGGATGTATGATATGAAATTGGGGTTCGACGTCTAGTGGTCCGCCTATTCACGGTTGGTTTTGATGGTCTCGTTGTGTCTTAAAGAGTCCTTGGCTATGCCGACTCGGGGGCGCTTCGTATGTCATGTGCCTTTGCCTTGTACATGATGGTGTTGTCGATTGAGCCCGTGTAGGCCCCACCACGAAAACTTGGACGAAATCTCTATCATATGTTTGTTCCGCTTATACGCAAGCCAATCCTTTGTTTTGTTTTAATCGTGGTATTCGAGTTGCTTGAAGTCAAATGTTGAATCCATACCTTTCCTAAACGGTGTTCTCATACTCCGATGTGAATACCAATCCTTCTCGACAATCGAGATTGTCATGTCAACTCTTTTCCAACCGGTGCGTTTCTCTTCGAGATGATCCCATCATTCTCCCCATCTGCAAGATAAATTCTAAGTTTTCTCAACGGTGTTTGTTTCGTTCATCCCAAGTTGCCTTTGTTTTCCCACCCTCCCACCCTTTTTCTTCAAGGACACAGATTTCTTAACCAAGTATCCTTTTATTTTTGTGAAGTTTCTCCATTCTTTTCTGTCAATGTTCTTACCCGGTGGTTCTCAAGAAGATGTTCTACTAGTTCGTCATTCCTCATTCCTTTTTCTTCTTCGGTGGATCCAATTCAAGCTTTCAGTGTTGATCATATTCCTCTCCTCGTGTCAAATGCTTTTTCATACTGGTGCACCTCTTAATCTTTCACTTCTCGATATTTGTCATTCCGGAGTGCTCAAGATATCTCGAAGATTCGTGTTTCCACTCTGCATTCGTTCAAGCTCTTTTGAGATTGGTATCTCATTCAAGTCATTTAATTCAACCGGTGCAACATCTCTTTTAAATCATTTCAACGGTGTTTCTTTTGAGTGAGCCCTAACCCACAGGTCTTTTCCCAGGATCTTACCTGACTCTTCTATTTTTCCCAGAGCTATCCTAAATTCTTCTCCAAGTTTGACGTAAGAATGAGTTATCATCACTCAAATGCTTTTCTCAAGATCTTTCAAATTCTTTTCATAGTTGGTTCAACCTCTTCGCTTTTGATTCTTCGGTGTGCCTCAATAATTCTTGGTGGTGTTTCTCGTTGTCATTCTCATCATTTGAAGACCGAAGAAGAGTTTCTCTTTAATCTTGCTCTATTCTCTTCAAGATCGTGGTGCTAGCTTGTTGCCATCCTCTCATAATTGTTTACGATTAGAGAATCTTTTCACCATCGGGAGATATTCAAGAGTCTTCTCGGTTTGTAATCCGAGTCCTTCAATTCAGGTTTATTCATTCTCAGTATCGTTATCATTCTCCTATCTTGCCAGTGCATCAATCGAATATCCTCTAATCAGTTCTTGATCTCTTTGTTTTCATGTATCTAGTTTGTCTCAAGCACCTTCGTTCATTTGCTAATTCTTACCGGTGATGCACCCCTACTTCGTTCAATTTCAATTCTTACGGTGGTTCGTTCAAGATATCTCTTCCTTGTTCTTCATATCAATTCATTTGTTGTTCCAATCCTACCGGTGGTTCTTTCAACATTCCTCTTCGGTTGTTATCATATTAATTAATTCGTTCTTTTCGAATCCTACCGGTGGTTCGTTGAAGACCTTCTCAAGTTTTGATATATCTCTTTTAATCCTTTCTACGGGAATAAGTAGTATGCCAAATCCGTTGATTGTCATCAATTTAATTGGTGAAGGATAAGCATAACATAATTCTTATTCTTGTTCATACAAGTGATTAATTCTTTATTCCGGAGGCCCTTAAAATTCTCGGTTTCATTTGCTTCATCTTTTCTTTTCCGGAGTTCCAAGCTCTAATTATCACGAAGATCCATCTAAATCATTGCAAGGATTCACCTTGTGTTTTCAATTTCTCTTTCTTTTCATTCCTTTTGTTTACCGGAGTTCTTCATTGAGGCTCTACATGGTGGTTCATCAAGGATTTAATTCCTTCTCAAAGTTTTCATCGAGATTCTTTCCTAAGAAGCTCAAGTTTTCTTAATATGGTAATCCGGAGTGCAATTCCTTCTACCTTATCTTTTGAGATGGTGTTATGTCACTCTTGACAATTTCCCTTCGTGATTCATGTTGTCAAGAATGAGGTATTTAAATCCATCAATCTCTTCTCTGGAGTTATCTTGGTATAGATTTCACCTAAAGCCTTCCCTAAGGAATATTGCTATTTGTGGTGCTTATCAATGATCCAAGTAATATCTCTATCATCTTGGTGAAGCAGTTTTCATCTCTTCATTGATCTCAAGCAAGCAATTGTTTCCGTTAGTGGCCGGTTGTCACCTCATAGTGTTGAGATGTTTCCATAAGCCCACTACAAGCTTATCTTCTCGTTGTTGACTTTCCAACAATTCCATTCAATTCTTCTTTGCAAGGGTGTTTTCCGAGCCTACTTGTGGCAGAAGTTTGCATTTTCTCCTACATTCTGTTTTTCTAGTGGTCTATCTTCTATTCTTTCTTCCGGAGGCATTGTGATGTTGTGCTCTTCAACCATCACCTCGTTTTGTGAGGGTCGTGTTCTTTTCTTTCATATCCATTTAACCGGAGTGGTGTATCATCTCTTCAATATCTTTTAATCTTTTCAAGTTTTCTTCTCTTTTCAACCGGAGTGCTGTCTGAAATCCCTCTTACCCATTGTAGTGTGTTGTTGATTTCATCAAGTATCATCCCATCTTCACAAGTTCATGTTCTATTCCTTCCATGTTTAACCGGAGTGCTGTCCGAATTCTTTCTCTCTCATCTTGTTTTAACCGGAGTGGTTTCGAATTCTATATTGTCCATTAAACTCTTGATTCAAGTCTTCGCAACCTTCAAATTCTCGTAATACTCCTTGTTCTTTTTTTTTCTAACGGATTGTTTGCAATCTCATTCATCTCTATTGTACTCTTTCTTTTCAATTGCTCAACCTCTCAAGGTTCATGGTTTTACTCATTTGTCGAAGAAGCAACTTTGTTTTACCTCTCCTCTTCCTTTTCCTTTTCCTCCGGTGCCATCCTAGATCTCGGGACGAGATCCTCTCATAGTGGTGGAGTGTTGTAACACCCCGGATCCGATGCGCCAGGTGTCCGCCAGTTATTCGTCGTTGTTGCCATGTCATTTGCTTGCGTGTTGCATTTTGCCATGTCATCATTTGCATTTTATCATGTCATCATGTGCATTTCATTTTGCACACATGTTCGTCTCATGCATCCGAGCCTTTTCCCGTTGTCCGTTTTGCAATCCGGCGCCCTATGTCCTCCTGCGTCTCCTCTTCTCTCTTCTCTTGTGCGGGTATTAAACTTTCTCGGAATGGACGAGGTTTGCCAAGCTGCCTTGGTATAGCACCGGTGAACCGCTTTGTCAAGTTTCGTGCCATTTGGAGGTCGTTTGATACTCCAGCAGTTAGCAAGGTAACCGCATAGCCCTCTTTGTTTCCAGCCCAACACCCTTACAAAGTGGCCCAAAACCCATCTAACTCCTCTCCATGCTCTCGATCGTTCGATCACGATCGTGTGGTAAAAACCGCACCTCATTTGGACTCTCCTAGCTCCCTCTACCTATATAAACACTCCTCCCTCCATTTTGGATCTAATTCCCCGAAACCCTAAAATGCCTCTCCACAAGACCGGACATGTCCACCCCTTGCCGGACATGTCGCGCCGCCCCACCCAACCGCGTCGCGCCACGTGGCAGCCGGCGCCTCCCCGCCCAGCGCCCATGAGCCCATCCGGGGCCCATGGGTTCAGCCAGCGCCGCCGCCCGATCCGCCGCCGCCGCCGCGGGACCGCTCGCGTCCTCGCCCGGCCGGCCACCCAGCTCCGCCGGGCGACCTCGCACCGCCGCCGGTGGCGCCCGCCGCCTTCGCTTCCCGCCGCTGCGCCGCCTCCATCGCTCCGGCGCGTCGTCCGGCGCCGCCCGAAGCTCCAGCGCGCCTCGCGCCCGCGCCATGCGCCGCCGCCTCGGCCCTCCGCCCGTAGCGTCGCCGCCTCTCGCCCGATCGCCGCCCGCCATCTTGCGCCTCCTCCGCGACCGGCGCTTCGGCGCCTCCTGCCTCCCTCGCCGGGATCCGGCCGGATCCGGCGAGATCCGGGCCGGATCCGCCTCCCCGCGCCTTCCCCGACCTCCCTCCGGCCGCACTCCGGCGAGATGCCGGCGAACCTCGTAAACCGTGCAACTTCAGGTTGACCCCGGATTTCTTCTAAGTCCCCAGAATCAGTTGATTTCATGCATTATCATCGCATCACATCTCCGCACCTGTAGCTCCGTTTTGGGCGTATAATATGTCAAATTGTTCGTCTCGAAGAGTAGATCATTTCATTCCATTGCATCATTTGCATTTGAGCTCATCTTGATGCACGAAATGCTGTTGGAAGAAGGCTTCAGATCGTTAGTTTCAGAATCTTATCAGCTCGAGCTCTTTTGTCATTTTTGCCATGATTTTTGTGTGCATCCTATGAGTATGAGCTCTACATGAATGTTGGACTAGGCCATGCCATCTTTCCAGGGGTGTTGACTTTGTATTTTTCTGAGTTGTGTGCTGAGTGCATTGAGCTTGTAAAGTAGAGTAGTTGCTGTTACTGTTTTGCTAGGCAGATTCTGTTATAATTTGATGCCACGTTAACATGCTTCTAGTAATCATTCTATGCATAATCTGGAGATGCTCTATAAACATGTTTTGACATACATGTCTTGCTCTATCCATTCATGCCCTTGTTTGCAATTATAGCCTGCTGGAACATGTTCATTTCTTGCTCCAAATTTGCTTGAAAATGTTTCCTGGCAGATTGTTTGCATGAGATTCAATTTTCACGAGGTCGTTGTAGTTGATCCGTGTATGCTATGACCTTGCTCTTACCATGCTTAGCTTCATAATCATGCCTTCTATCTGTTGGTTGCCTTGCCATGCCATGTATTGCTCTGTAGTTAGTGCATCGAGCTCACGAACATGCCTACTCGTTAACTGTTTTGCCATGTCCTGATATTTTCACTAAGTCTGAAATCTGTAATAAAACTTGCAATGTTTACATGGGTGCCATCATTTCTTAAGGTCCTTTTTGGCTTATGGTCAGTAAGGGACAACTGAAATATGCTTTGAGTAGAATCATGTCATGCCTTGTTTTGCTATTATAAGTTCCTGTAGCTTGTTGTTTGCTTGCTCTAAACATGCCTTCCTGATGTTAATTCCTGGTACGCTAGTATTTTCACTAAGTCTGTGAACCTGATATTTTGAGCACTTTCACCATGCTTGTTTGAACATGTTATGATGTGATTTAGCCGTAGCTCAGTGTTCCTCTTTTGTTAAGCATCTCCTGTAGTTCACTGCCATATGCTTTGCTTTTATGTTGGGGTGCTGTAGCATAGTTTCTTGTTGCGTGCTAAGTAGCACCGGGCTGTTAAACGCAGTTTTGCATCATTCTTGTTTTGCTTGTCATTTGCAAACCGTGCATCCGATTCCGGTGATCTTTGTATCGATTTCAACCGAAATCATCTCATCTTTCCAGTGGCATACTTGGTTTGCCAAGTTGATGCCCGGTTCATCATTTTCCTTCCGGAGCACACATATGCATTGCATATCACATCTCGCATCGCATGTCATGTTTTGCATCATATTGCTTGTGCATTGTTCCTTGTTTGATTGTGGTTCCGTTGCTTGTGTTCTTGCTTTGGGTAGAGCCGGGAGTCGAGTACGTGAACGAGGAACCTGTTGAGAACACCTACGAGGATCAAGCCTTCGACAACTCTGAGAACCTTGCAGGCAAGATGATCATACCCTCGAAATCACTTCTATCTTTGCTTGCTAGTTTGCTCGCTCTTTTGCTATGCCAATGCTGCGATGCCTACCAACCATTTGCTTGTCAGCCTCCCAAATTGCCATGTCAAACCCCTAACCTTTGACACCTTTCCTATGCAAACCGTTGTTTGGCTATGTTACCGCTTTGCTCGGCCCTCTTATAGCGTTGTTAGTTGCGGTGAAGATGAAGTTTGTTCCTTGGTGGAACATGGAGTTGATGTTCTGGCTGGAACATGTTTACTTGTTGGGATATCACAATATATCTTATTTAATTAATGCATCTATATACTTGGTAAAGGGTGGAAGGCTCGGCCTTATGCAGTGTTTTGTTCCACTCTTGCCGCCCTAGTTTCCGTCATATCGGTGTTATGTTCCCGGATTTTGCGTCCCTTACGGTTGGGCTATTATGGAACCCCTTGACAGTTCGCCTTAAGTAAAGCTTCTCCAGCAATGCCCAACATTGGTTTTATCATTTGCCTCACCTAGCCCTTTTTTTCCCTTGGGTTCTGCAGACTCAAGGGTCATCTTTATTAACCCCGGGCGGTGCTCCTCACGAGTGTTGGTCGAACCGAACTACTGCGGGCCACCTCGGGAAACTTGAGGTTGGTTTTACTCGTAGCTAGTCTCATCTGAGTGTGCCACGAGAAAGAGATATGTGCAGCTCCTATCGGGATTTGTCGGCACATTCGGGCGGTGTTCTTTGGTTTAGTTTTACCTGTCGAAATGTCGTGTTGTACTTAGGGATACCGAGTCGATCGGAGTGTCTTGGGTGGAGGTCTATTCCTCCGTTGACCGTGAGAGCTTGTCATGGGCTAAGTTGGGACACCCTGCGAGGATTTGAACTTTCGAAAGCCGTGCCAGCGGTTATGTGGCAGATGGGAATTTGTTAACGTCCGGTTGTAGAAGACCTGAAGTTGACCTTATTTAAAATACATCAACCGTGTGTGTAACCGTGATGGTCTCTTTCCGTGGTCAGGAAGTGAACACTGATGTTGGAGTTATGCTTGACGCAGGTTGCTATAGGATCACTTCTTGATCATACTTTTCTCGACCGTGTTTTGCCTTCTCTTCTCGCTCTCATTTGCGTATGTTAGCCACTATATATGCTAGTCGCTTGCTGCAGCTCCACTTCATGCCTTACCTTACCCATAAGCTTAAATAGTCTTGATCTCGTGGGTGCGAGATTCTTTGAGTCCCGTGGCTCACGGATACTTCAAAACCAGTTTGCGGTGCCTATGTTACCGGCGGGTGATGCAACCAAGCTCAAGGAGGAGCTCGATGAAGATCTTGCCCTTTGTGTTGTTTCGTTCTAGTTGATCGATAGTGGAGCCCAGTTGGGGTCGATCGGAGTCTTTATGCATTTGGGGTTCTTCTTTTATTTTGGTTCCGTAGTCGGACCTTGATTGTATCTGAATGATGTAATGCTTTATTCATGTAATTGTGTGAAGTGGCGATTGTAAGCCAACTATGTATCTCTTTCCCTTATGTATTACATGGGTTGTGTGAAGATTACCTCACTTGCGACATTGCTTTCAATGCGGTTATGCCTCTAAGTCGTGCTTCGACACGTGGGAGATATAGCCGCATCGAGGGCGTTACACCGTGCGCATGCATAGTGCGGCTGCACTGTATTTTTCTAACAGCGGGAGAAAAAGAAAAAAAAAGACAAAATAAAATAAAATAAAATATTCTATATAGACATATTATATATCAAAATTCTCAGATTTTTTTCCTAAATCATGAACATATTTTCAAGACCAACTAAAATACTTTTAAGAAATCATTTTTTTTGCAATAACTCCAAAATGATAAAGAATTTGGGTTTCAAAGAAATTGCAAATAGTTTCTGTCTTCAAATTTGAATCTCAAACAAAATATTGTCTCTAATTTTGGAGTGTCATTTTGCTCCTCTTATTTAATTTGTTTATCGGAGGGTTTCGAAAGGATTGGAACTCAAAATTGAATAGGATTCAAATGGAAAATTTTGGGAAAACTTCCTTTATTCCCTGTCATTTTTTTTAAGTTTTTAATTCCACTCAATTCACGCAAACAATCACCCAACATCCATCTAAACAATCCTAATTATTTTTTAATATAACATTCCGAAATTTAGAATTTTGGGATGTTACACATAACTTTCCAATCACTTCTCTTTTTGAGAAAACTTTTTTAGGCATAAGAGGCAAGTGAATCTTTTTGTATTTTCATTATTTTAATTTTTTTGTATGTTTCACCCAAAACTAAGGAAAACAAAAACAAAAGGGAAAACAAATGATGAGGCCATCAATACCATTGTTACACCCACAGCCCCTGCTTCTATACATACTGGACCAATTACTAGAGCTCGCGCACGCCAACTAAATTACTAGGTACTTTCGTTTCTTGGTAATGATTCTAATGTTCATGAGAATATGATGCTGCCTAAATTGGATACATTTGTTTTGCTTACAAATGAAGGGCCAAGCTTGGAGAAGGATGAACATTGGAGCAAGAACAAGCATGGAGATGATGGCATGCATAAGGGGAACAAAACGAGTTACAAGTGATGATTTCAGGACTTTGAAGCCACCATAATGGGTGCATGAAGCCTTGGACGAAATATACAAGATGCCACTTCATAAATTTCGTCCCGAGGATATTCTAGGTGCTGCGTCACCTTATTATTGGGCCAGGCCCATGTAATTTCGAAATACATAAGTATAAGCTATTTTTAGAGTCCATATGTGTGGGGAAACAAGAGATAGGGTTGATTTCGGACCCCTCCACCAAGGGCCACGAAATTCCCCCCTCTTCCTCCATATGTACAGCCCTTAGGGCATCGTTTAGACTTTGGGTTTTGTTTAGATTAAAGTTCGCCATAGCTGCAACTTCGCGTGCCGTTTGTGTTCAACGACCGGACAAAGCGTCCACGTAACCCCACCTTGATCAATAAAGCTTTCCTCTTATATTCGCAATATCCAGTTGCAATCTTAGTTTCTTGCTTGTTCTTCGTTTGCTGCGAAACAGACCTTCATGGTCGAGTTGATCGTGCTCGGCGGGTCAATAACCTCTCGGAGTTGGTTTAGCGATTGCTAAGCGCGGCGTCCTCGCCGTTCGTGGTCGGATCGTCAAAGTCGACTTCCTCCAAAATGATAGCCACCATCTCATCGAAAGGCGGGACACCTTTGCCTCTATCAAGTGGTATCAGATTTCCAGGTTGCTCGGTGAGATTTTACGATTTTCGTAGTTTAGATCAAGTGTGTTCTTCATACCTATAGTCCACGAAAAAGCCAAAAAAATTAGGGTTAGTTCATCCCATCCGAACCAATCTGAGCCTTTGCATAATCTTTTCTGTATTTGCTTTGTTGAATTTGCGGTTGCATCGACGTGTCAAGTTGCTGGTCTTAGCGTCTAGTCTTTTAGAATTTCGAGTTCTGTTCACAGGTTGTCACGTCGCCGCCGCCATATATCACCACTGCATCATCATCGTCCCTGCTGCCATATACCACCACCACATATTCACCGCCAATCCGAATCCATATGAGCCACCACATATCCGCCGCCATCACGCCAATCCGAGTTCACCTGCAACATATATCCGCCACCGATCCGAGTTCCACAGATTCATCTCCGCCACCGATCAAGTTCCACGATTCATCTCCGCCACCAGTCCGAGTTCCACCGGTTTCATCTCCGCCACCAGTCCTATTCCGAGTCCAGTATTTTGTTACTCTGTTTTGGTTTTCCAGATCATGCCATACTCTGAGTCGGGACAGAGAAGGACTCCCCAACTTCCGTGCTACCCGCAGTAGAGAAATAGTTCCAAACTCAAAAAAAAAACTAAGTCTGGAAAATTCTGGCTAGGCAGTTTTTAGACCATTTTTAGACTTTTTGGAAAAAAATTGTTGCGGAGCAAAAAAAGAGGAAAAAAGTGAAAACAAAGGAAAAAAAAAGAGAAAAAAAATTCAGAGTGTGCTCCTCCCTTGTTTACGTGTCGCGCCGTGATTTTGTTGGTGTTCTAGGCTCGCGTCTCTAGCACGGTCTAGCCTAGGACCAACACAGTACCGTCATTGAGCGTTTATTCAACTTTGCATCTCTGAATTGATTATTGCTGACCCTTTTTGCTACCATATTATAAGCCTTCCCAGCTCCACATACATCTACGTCATGCGTTTGACTCTCCACAGTAATCGCTCTATCCAAGCTTTGAGAGTTTTGACTACAACGGTTGCCGATCATCGCCTGCTGCTGGGTAAGAACTGGTAAGAATTTGAGATTTGCTTGACGGATTTGTGACACCCACCACCACCTCTTGTTAGTAGTCTGTAGGATCATATTCTTGTGTGTTTCTATTGCTACTAACCATGCCAGGATCACAAGCCGACGAGACTGACCTGGAGAACATGACGAATAAGGAGTTGCATGATAAATTTCAGCAAATGATGGGTGGACAGGTGCAAGATGTGCTAAGCAGATTTGAAGAGGCCATGGAGAAGATAGATGGCATGGAGAAGACATTCGAAACAAAGCTCAATAACAGGTCTAATGAATTGCTCGCGCGTCTTCCACCACCACCACCCTCTGCACCTAATGCACCACTACAACAAAAACAACAACAACGACTACCTCCACGTCGCGAAACAGCCTCCACCGAGCGAGCAGTGTCCCTCTTGCATTTGGCCAAACTGTTGGTGCTGCTGTTGATAATTTTGTGGCTCCTGCTGCTGATGCGGAGGAGGATGATTATGTGGGAGATTACGAGGATGAGGTTGATCAAAATCAGAACTACGTGCAACCACCTGCACCACAACCACCAGGTCGTCCACATGCAAATAATCACAATGGTAGGGCTCTCCCTCAGGTACGAGATCATGACCATCTTCCTAAACTGAAATTGAATATTCCACCATTTGAGGGTAGATATGTTCCTGATATATATCTTACTTGGGAGTTAGAAACTGAACAATGATTTACATGTTTACAATATCCCGAGGAGAGCGGGTTGTTGCTTGCTTTGTTTGTGCTTTCACTAGTTTTGCATGTGTATGGTGGTCTGAACATTGTAGATTATATCCTATTCCAACTACTTGGGCTGCTTTGAAAATTGCTATGCATACTCGTTGGGTTCCACCATATTATCAATGTGAATTGCTTCAAAAATTGCAGCGCTTAAGACAAGGGAAAAATTCTGTAGAAGAATATTATCAAGAATTACAAACTGGCATGATTAGATGTGGTATTGTTGAGGAGAATGAAGCTATGCTTGCACGTTTTATGGGTGGATTAAATAGAGAGATTCATACCATTCTAGAGTATAAGGAGTATACTAATATCACTCGTTTATTCCATCTTGCTTGTAAAGCTGAACGTGAAGTGCAATATCGACAAGCATTGGCGTGAACTATTTTCTGCAGGCCGACCTTCATCATGGACACCGCGTTCATCTTCTACTTCAACTGCACCAGCACCTCCATCAGGTGCCACCTCGAGCCGTGATACAAGAAAGCAGGGACAACCACCATTATCTGCCAAGAGCGCACCTGTCGGGCCTCCACAGAGTTCTTCTTCGTCCATGGCATCAACAGGGCACACAAGTGATATTATTTGTCGTTGTTGTAAGGGAAGAGGTCATTATGCGAGAGAATGCAAATCTCAGCGTGTGATGATTGCTACTGAGGATGGTGGGTATGAGTCCGCTAGTGACTATGATGAGGAGACTTTGGCTCTTATTACACGTGAAGAACATGGTGGAGATGATTCTGATCATGAGACGCAATACATGGCTCCTAAAGATGCTGACAGGTATGAACGTTTAGTTGCTCAATGTGTTTTGAGTGTGCAGGTCACACAAGCTGAGCAAAATCAGAGGCATAATTTGTTCCATACAAAGGGAGTTGTGAAGGAGCGTTACATGCGGCGTCATCATAGATGGAGAGAGCTGCAACAACTTGGCTAGCATGGAGATGGTGGAGAAGCTATCTCTCACCACAAGACCACATCCACATCCTTACTACATCCAATGGTTCAACAACAGCGGCAAGGTTAAGGTAACACGTCTTTGTTAGTGTGCATTTTAGTATCTCTACATATGCTGATTATGTTGATTGTGATGTGGTACCTATGCAAGCATGTTCCTTATTACTTGGTGGACCATGGCAATTTGATAAAAATTCTATACACCATGGTAGAAACAATCGGTATACTCTTGTTCATAAGGATAAAAATATTACTTTGCTTCCTATGACTCCTGATTCCATTTTGAAAGATGATATTAATAGAGCTAATAAAGCAAAACAGGAGAAAAATAAGAGTGAAAATCAGATTGTGGCAAAAGAATTTGAGCAACAAATGAAGCCTAATAGTAAACCATCTATTGTTGCTTCTGAAATTAAATTGAAAAGTGCATGTTTACTTGCCACTAAATCTGATATTGATGAGCTAGATTTCAGCAAATCTGTTTGCCATGCTTTTGTGTGCAAAGAGGCATTATTTTCATTCGAGGACATGCCTTCCTCTTTGCCTCCTACTGTCACTAACATTTTGTAGCAGTTCGCTGACGTCTTTCCACAAGACGTGCCACCGGGATTACCTCCCATTCGAGGGATTGAACATCAGATTGACTTAATTCCCGGTGCATCATTACCCAACCGTGCACCAAACTGTACCAATCCAGAGGAGACGAAGGAGATTATGTGTCAAGTACAGGAGCTGCCCGACAAAGGTTATATACGCGAATCCCTTAGTCCTTGTGTTGTTCCTATTATTCTAGTGCCGAAAAAGGATGGTACATCACGTATGTATGTTGATTGTAGAGGCATTAATAATATTACTATTCGTTATCATCATCCTATTCCTAGGCTAGATGATATGCTTGATGAATTGAGTGGCTCTACAATATTCTCCAAAGTTGATTTGCGTAGTGGATACCATCAAATTCGTATGAAATTGGGAGATGAATGGAAAACAGCATTTAAAACTAAGTTTGGATTATATGAGTGGTTAGTCATACCTTTTGGGTTAACTAATGCACCTAGTACTTTCATGAGATTAATGAACGAAGTTTTACGTGCTTTCATTGGACGATTTGTGGTAGTTTACTTTGATGACATATTGATTTATAGCAGATCTTTGGAAGAACATTTGGAACATTTACGTGCTGTTTTTATTGCTCTACGTGATGCACGTTTGTTTGGTAACCTTGAGAAGTGCACCTTTTGCACCGACCGAGTATCTTTTCTTAGCTATGTTGTTACTCCACAGGGAATTGAAGTTGACAAAGCCAAGATTGAAGCTATTGAGAGTTGGCCGCAGCCCAAAACGGTCACACAAGTGAGGAGTTTTCTTGGCCTTGCTGGATTCTATAGGAGTTTTGTGAGAGAGTTCAGCACCATTGCTGCACCTCTCAACGAGCTTACAAAGAAGGATGTGCCTTTTGTTTGGGGTACCGCATAGGAAGAAGCCTTCACGGTATTGAAAGATAAGTTGACACATGCTCCTTTACTCCAACTTCCTGATATTAATAAGACTTTTGAGCTTGAATGTGATGCTAGTGGAATTGGATTAGCAGGTGTGTTATTACAAGATGGCAAACCTGTTGCATACTTTTCTGAAAAATTGAGGTGGCCTAGTCTGAATTATTCTACTTATGATAAAGAATTATATGCTCTTGTTCGGACTTTAGAAACATGGCAACATTATTTATGGCCCAAAGAATTTGTTATACATTCTGATCATGAACCTTTGAAACATATTAAAAGTCAAGCTAAACTGAATCGTAGACATGCTAAATGGGTTGAATTCATTGAGACTTTCCCTTATGTCATTAAACACAAGAAGGGTAAAGAAAATGGTAATGGTGATGCATTGTCTCGTCGATATACTATGCTTTCACAACATTACTTCAAAATATTTGGTTTGGAGACCATCAAAGATCAATATGTGCATGATGCTGATTTTAAAGATGTATTGCAGAATTGTAAAGAAGGAAGAACATGGATGATGGATTTGTGTTCCGTGCTAACAAGCTATGCATTCCAGCTAGCTCCGTTCGTCTTATGTTGTTGCAGGAGGCGCATGGAGGAGGACTAATGGGACACTTTGGCATGAAGAAGACGGAGGACGTACTTGCTACACATTTCTTTTGGCCAAAGATGAGATGGGATGTTGAGCGTTTTATTGGTCGCTGCACTACATGTCAAAAAGCTAAGTCACGACTCAATCCTCATGGTTTATATATGCCTTTGCCTGTACCTAGTGTTCCATGGGAGGATATATCGATGGAATTTGTTTTAGGTTTACCTAGAACAAAGAAGGGGAGGGATAGCATATTTGTTGGCATGGATAGATTCTCGAAAATGGCACACTTTATACCATGTCATAAAAGCGATGATGCTTTTAATGTTGCTGATTTGTTCTTTCGTGAAATTATTCGCTTGCATGGTGTGCCAAATACTATTGTTTCAGATCTTGATACTAAATTTCTTAGCCACTTTTGGATGTTTATGGGCTAAGTTGGGGACTAAACTGCTTTTTAGTACTACTTGTCACCCCCAAACTGATGGACAAACTAAAGTAGTCAATAGAACATTGTCTACTATGCTTAGGGCTATTTTGAAGAATAATAAGAAAATGTGGGAGGAATGCTTGCCTCATATTGAATTTGCTTATAATCGTTCATTGCATTCTACTACTAAGATGTGCCCTTTTGAAGTTGTGTATGGTTTCCTACCTCGTGCACCTATTAATTTGTTGCCTCTTCCATCTTTGGAGAAGGTTAATTTTGATGCTAAACAACTTGCTGAATTGATTTTAAAAACGCATGAGTTAACTAAGGAAAACATTGAGCGTATGAATGCTAAATATAAACTTGTTGGAGATAAGGGTAGAAAACATGTTGTGTTTGCACCTGGAGATCTTGTTTGGTTACATTTGCGTAAGGATAGATTTCATGATTTGCGCAAATCAAAGCTAATGCCACGTGCTGATGGTCCCTTTAAAGTGTTGGAGAAAATAAATGATAATGCATATAAACTTGAGCTGCCTGCAGATTTTGGGGTTAGTCCCACTTTTAACATTGCAGATTTTAAGCCTTATTTGGGTGAGGAAGATGAACTTCCGTCGAGGATGACTTCATTTCAAGAAGGGGAGGATGATGAGGACATCAATACCATTGTTACACCCACAACCCCTGCTGCTATACATATTGGACCAATTACTAGAGCTCGCGCACGCCAACTAAATTACCAGGTACTTTCATTTCTTGGTAATGATTCTAATGTTCATGAGAATATGATGCTGCCTAAATTGGATACATTTGTTTTGCTTACAAACGAAGGGCCAAGCTTGGAGAAGGATGAACTTTGGAGCAAGAACAAGCATGGAGATGATGGCATGCGCAAGGGGAACAAGAACGGAGTTATAAGTGATGATATCAGGACTTTGAAGCCACCATAATGGGTGCATGAAGCCTTGGACGAAATATACAAGATGCCACTTCATAAATTTCGTCCCGAGGCTATTCTAGGTGCTGCGTCACCTTATTATTGGCCCAGGCCCATGTAATTTCGAAATACATAAGTATAGGCTATTTTTAGAGTCCGTATGTGTGGGGAAACAAGAGATAGGGTTGATTTCGGACCCCTCCACCAAGGGCCACGAAATTCCCCCCCTCTTCCTCCATATATACAACCCTTAGGGCTTCGTTTAGACTTTGGGTTTTGTTTAGATTAAAGTTCGCCATAGCTTCAACTTCGCGTACTTCATTTGTGTTCAACGACCAGACAAAGGCGTCACAGAACCCCACCTTGATCAATAAAGCTTTCCTCTTATATTCGCAATATCCAGATTGCAATCTTAGTTTCTTCCTTGTTCTTCGTTTGCCTATAGGAAACAGACCTTCGTGGTCAGGTTGATCGTGCTCCAGCGGGGTCAATAACCTCTCGGAGTTGGTTTAGCGATTGCTAAGGCGCGACGTCCTCGCACGTTCGTAGTCGGATCGTCAAAGTCGACTTCCTCCAAAACGATAGCCACGATCTCATTGAAATACGAGATACCTTTGCCTCTATCAACAAAAATCTACTTAGTGAAGAAAGCAAACAAGCATACACAAAAATATCAACCCCACGCTATTGCTCCCTGGCAACGGCATCAGAAAAGAGCTTGACAATCCCCAAGTGCAGGGAATCATCGTAGCAATTTCCAAAGGTGGAATTGATAAACATGGAGTGTGGAACCCACAAGGAGCTAAAGGTAAGATCAATATTCCCTCAAGTCTTATCTTCCACTGATACGACTCTACGTACACCGAACATTTACTTCCAAGTAGAAACAAGAAATAAAACTATGTTGTGGGTATGAAGAGGATAACTTTACAGGATATCGGAGAGCTAAAATATAAAAGTAGGTGTTGTTATCATAAAGTTAGAATGTATTACTTAAATAGCGAGTGTGGAATAATGATGGTCGGTGTGCGGAATTATCCTAGGCAATTGTTAACAAGATCGGCAATCACTATTGCAATTTCATATGAGGGAGAGGCATAAGCTAACATACTTCCGTTTCTTGGATCATATGCACTTATGATTGGAACTCTAGCAAGCATCCGCAATTACTAAAGATCATTAAGGTAGAACCCAACCATAGCATTAACATATCAAGTCCCCTTTATCCCATACGCAGCAACCCCCTTACTCGGGTTTATGCTTCTGTCACTCAAGCAACCCACTATAAGCGAATCATGAACGTATTGCAACACCCTACAGCGAGAATCCCTCACGCTTGCGCGACACGGAGGGCACAATAGGATGGCACCAAAATAAAACGTACATCTGCATACCAATCTAGATCATCAATCAACCCAAAGATAAATGATATCTACTCAAAACATCATAGGATGGCAACACATTATTGGATCATAATGTGTGGCATAAAGCACCATGTTTTACAGTGGATTGCGGGAGAGTGGACCGCTGAAAAGAGATGAGGATGATGATGATGATGATGGTGATGTTGACGAAGACAATCACCGCAGCCATGATTCCCCTCCCGATGGCACTCCGGCGCCACCGAGAGAGAGAGAGAGGAGGAGAGGTTCTCCCCCTTGTGCTTCTTCCTCCATGGCCTCCCCCCTGGTTGGGGAGATGTTCTCCCTGTGGTCCTTGGCCTTCATGGAAATGATGGCCCCTCCGAGATCCTCCTCCATGGCCTCCGGTGTTGATGGCCCCCTACGGCAGGGTGCCAGAAAGGGCCTAGATTGATTTCTTGTGGCTACAGAAGCTTGCGGCGGTGGAACTTCCGATCTCTCATCTGTTCTGGGATTTTCTTGATTTATAGGAGGATTTGGCGTTGGTTTCACATCAGGGGGGGCCCATGCGGAGTCCACGAGGCAGGGGGCACGCCCTAAGGGGGGCGCCCTCCACCCTCTTGGTGCCCTCGGGACTCCCCTCCAGAAGTATTTTGTTCCATTATTTTGTATATTTTCCAAAAATATTCTCCGTTGCTTTTCAGCGCATTCCGAGAACTTTTATTTCTGCACAAAAACAACACCACGGTAGTTCTACTAAAAACAACGTCAGTCCCGGCTAGTTCTAATCAAATCATACCAAAATCATGTAAAAATATTATAAACATGGCATGAATACTTCATAAATTATAGATACGTTGGAGACGTATCAGTGTGCATTTTAGTATCTCTACATATGTTGATTCATTTAAGTGGGCCTAGTCTGAATTATTCTGCTTATGATAAGGAATTATATGCTCTTGTGCGGATTTTGGAAACATGGCAACATTATTTATGGCCCAAAGAGTTTGTTATACATTATGATCATGAATCTTTGAAACATATTAAAAGTCAAGCAAAACTGAACTATAGACATGCCAAATGGGTTGAATTCATTGAGACTTTCCCTGATGTCATTAAACACAAGAAGGGCAAAGAAAATGTTATTGCTGATGCATTCTCTCGTTGTTATACTATGCTTTCACAACTTGACTTTAAAATATTTGGTTTGGAGACCATCAAAGATCAATATGTGCATGATGCAGAATTTAAAGATGTATTGCAAAATTGTAAAGAAGGTAGAACATGGAACAAGTTCGTCGTTAACGATGAATTTGTGTTCCGTGCTAACAAACTATGTATTCCAGCTATCTCCGTTCATCTTTTGTTGTTGCAGGAGGCGCATGGAGGAGGATGAGTGGGACACGGCGTGAAGAAGATGGAGGATGTACTTGCTACACATTTCTTTTGGCCAAAGATAAGACGGGATGTTGAGTGTTTTGGTGCTCGCTGCACTACATGTCAAAAAGCTAAGTCATGACTCAATCCTCATGGTTTATGTATGCCTTTGCCTATACCTAGTGTTCCTTGGGAGGATATATCTATGGACTTTGTTTTAGGTTTACCTCGAACAAATAAGGGGAGGGATAGCATATTTGTTGTCGTGGATAGATTTTCAAAAACGGCACACATCATACCATGTCATAAAAGTGATGATGCTACTAATGTTGCTGATTTGTTCTTTCATGAAATTATTCGCTTGCATGGTGTGCCAAATATTAATGTTTCAGATCATGATACTAAATTTCTTAGCCACTTTCGAAGATGTGAATGGGCTAAGTTGGGGACTAAACTGCTTTTTAGTACTACTTGTCATCCCCAAACTGATGGACAAACTGAAGTAGTCAATAGAACATTGTGTACTATGCTTAGGGCTGTTTTGAAGAACAACAAGAAAAAGGTGGGAAGAGTTCTTGCCTCATATTCAATTTGCTTATAATCGTTCGCTGCATTCTACTACTAAGAGGCGCCCTTTTGAAATTGTGTATGGTTTCCTACTCCGCGCACCTATTGATTTGTTGCCTCTTCCATCTTCAAAGAAGGTTAATTTTGGTGCTAAACGATGTGCTGAATTGATCTTAAAAATGCGTGAGTTAATTAAGGAAAACATTGAGCGTATGAATTCTAAATATAAACTTGCTGGAGATAAGGATAGAAAACATGTTATGTTTGCACCTGGAGATCTTGTTTGGTTACACTTGGGTAAGGATAGATTTCCTGATTTGCAAAAATCTAAGCTGATGCCACGTGTTGATGGTCCTTTTAAGGTGTTAGAGAAAATAAATGATAATGCATATAAACTTGAGCTGCCTGCAGATTTTGGGGTTAGTCCCACTTTTAACATTGCAGATTTGAAGCCTTATTTGGGTAAGGAAGATGAGCTTCCGTCGAGGACGACTTCATTTCAAGAAGGGGAGGATGATGAGGACATCAACACCATTGTTACATCGACAACCCCTGCTGCTATTCATACTGGACTAATATCAGGTACTTTCGTTTCTTGGTAATGATTCTAATGTTCATGAGAATATGATGCTTCCTAAATTGGATACATTTGTCTTGCTTACAAATGACGGGCCTAACTTGGACAAGAAGGATGAGCATTGGAGCAACATCAAGCATGGAGATGATGGAATGCACAAGGGGAACAAGAACGGAGTTACAAGTGATGATTTCAGGACTTTAAAGCCACCGTAATGGGTGCATGAAGCCTTGGACGAAATATACAAGCTGCGAGTTCCTAAATTCGTCCAGAGGCTATTATAGGTGATGTGTCACCTTATTATTGGGCCAAGCCCATGTAATTTCGAAATACTTGAGTATAGGGCATTTTTAAAGTCCGTATGTGTGGGGAAACATATAGGGTTGTTTTCGGACCCCTCCTTCAGGGCGACAAAATTGCCCCCTCTTCCTCCATATATACTACCCTTAGGGCACTGTTTAGACTCTGGGGTTTTGTTTAGATTAAAGTTAGCCATAGCTTCAACTTCACGTACTTCGTTTATGTTCAACGACCAGACAAAGACGTCACAGAACCCCACTTGATCAATAAAGCTTTCCTCTTAAATTCGCAATATCTAGATTGCAATCTCACTTTCTTGCTTGGTCTTCGTTTGCCTACAGGAAACAAACCCTCGTGGTCAGGTTGATCGGGCTCCGGTGTGGCCAATAACCTCTCGGAGTTGGTTTAGCGATTGCTAAGGCAGGACGTCTTCGCACGTTCGTAGTCGAATCGTCAAAGTCTACTCCACCAAAAATTATAGCTACCATATCATCGAAAGACATGACACCTTAGCCTCTATCACCTTGTGTGTTGCATCCAATTCTTGGATTACTTGCTCCTATAATGTGCTTGGTTGCAACAATGTCATCATTTCACATATGCCATGCCCCATTGATAGCTGCATGCTTGACTTGATTACGTCACACATGATGAACAATTTCCCTTTCTATTGTGTTGAGTGCCACACTATCTTCACTACACCCTATGCCCGTTATGCTTGGATTGCCTTGCACATCACCCATGTGTTTAGACACTTCCTTTATTTTGGTGTTGTGAATGATTCTTATACCTACCATCAACCATTTGTCGAGCGCTTTATGCATGATTGCTATGACCATGAGGTAGCTGCTTATTCTCTTATCACACATATTTGCATCACTACCTCACATTTACATGCTTGTTTCCATGATGACCTTGATTGTGCTCAATGCATATGCTTACATGGCACCTCACAATCCTTTGTCACACCTTTGGCTTTGCATGATGACGACACTTGTTCGGTGAATCACCACTTGAATGCTTGGTTTTTCACTAATGCTAACCACATTTGTTTTTCCAAGTGTTTGTTGTCCTTATTCCTTTTGAAGGAACCGCACGACGGTGCGGCATTGGACAGTGACCACTATGAGCTTCAAGATCATGACTACTTGGTGAACGTCCACTTCTACGCGATGACACCATCTCTTTCCCATGGTGATCTGGCTTTCGATCTGAGGTCGGATCTTTCCCAAGGGGGATGGGATGATGCCAAGCATCCTACAGACATCACCATGTCAAGAGTCCGTTTGGCGAGTGACACGTGCGACATCTACTTCACATACACAAAGGTGAATCATTTTCTTTACGTGTGTTCACTTGACCCCATCGAGGATGGTATACTACTTGACACTCCACTCGTGTGCATGCATAGGTATCATCAAAGCACCATTGATATAGGGTGGAAACCCTAGGGCCGATCTTTCATGATTGGAGCGGATACTATGAAGAACACGAGGGGGAGACACGAGGGCAAACACGAGAGGAAACACTCAAACCAACAAGATTTGATTACACATGTGCTAGATCCTCGGAACACAAAGAGATACACGATGCACGATCAACAAAGGACGATACAAGTAGGAAGTTCTTCTCCGTTATAAGGCCTTGAGGGGGGTCTTCCCATGAGGGTTTTTGAATCCACTTGGGGGATCTTCTCCGAAGAGGTCGTGAACTCCAATTGAGAATGGTATCAAGTGGATGAGCAAAGCTGATGCGGAGCATCCTTCCATCATCCCCATGGACTCTACATCAACACATCCAACCCCACAAGGACCTATGACTTGAGCACGTGCAAGAGCTCTTGAAACCGAGGTGACATCACTCCTCTCACAATTCCCTTTCGATTCACATGAGACATGGTTACTACCTCAAACGGAAACGCTATGCATGCTCAGGTACCAAGGAGCTAACCATGAAGAATCTAGGAAGCAAGGAGAACCGGAAGCGGAAGACATGCATGAAGACGGAGAGGAAAAAGCACCAAGGACCAGGATGGCCGGACGATCCGGACGGCGGCCCGGACGATCCGGACCCCAGCCCGGACGATCCGGCTAATTCATCCGAAGACACCCGAAGCTCAAGCCTGAAGCCGGATCATCCGGACCCAGTACCGGATCATCCGGACCCTGCCCGGACATCCGGACCACCAGCCGGACATCCGGCCCTTCGCCGCCACCAGCCGGGCCTCCAGCTCATCCGGGCCTCCACCCAGACCATCCGGACCAGCCCGGATCATCCGGACCCTCGTCCGGATCATCCGGCCAGCGCCTGTGTGCGCGTGTTGGGCTGAGCCCATGTACCCCTTCGCCCCCAAGTCTATTTATAGGACCCCATCTCCTCACTTTGAGACTTAGCATTGGATTAGCTCATATTTGTGTGAGAGCCTTTGCTCATCCACTTGGATACTTCTCCTCGGAGATCACGACCTCTTCGGAGAAGATCCCCCAAGCGGATTCAAGACCCCTTCTAGGGAAGAACAACAAGGCCTCCTCTTGGAGAAGAACGGTTCCTTTGTATCCTTACCTTTGTTGACTTTGGATCTTGTGGATCTCTTATGTGTGTGGTGATCTAGCACTTGTGTGATCGATTCCTTGTTGGTTGAGTGGTTCTCTCTCGTTTCCCTCGTGTTTTCCCTTTGTGCTTCCGCGTGTTCATCGTGATTCCCCGTAGGATCCACTCCAAACATGAAAGATCGACGCTATAGGGTTCCACCCTACATCATATGGTATCATGAGCCACGTTGATCACGTTTTTGGAGCCCCTACCCCTCTTTTTCTAGCTTGATTTTGTTGTTTTCGTCCTAAATCCGAAAATCCCCACCAAAAATAGCCCCAAATTTTTTTGTGATTTCTTGGTTTTGATGATGTTTTGTTGATTTTGATCCGTGGATTCGGTGTGTAACTCGTGGATCTTGCTTTTCCCCACCTTCTCCCCCTGGAAATCCATCCAAAATCCGCGAAATCGTCGAATTTCTTGCCGTTTTCGAGTTCTTCCCGAGCAGTTCCCGACCGCGTTTGACCTGCCCGGATCATCCGGACCCTGTCCCGGATCATCCGGACATGCCCGGATCATCCGGCTCCTGGCCCGGATCATCCGGCTTCCTCTGCCGAAACTGCAGTTCTGCAGTATTCCACCACCTCCACCTACGCCTACATACTTCCCCACTCCAACCACCACCACTTCCACCTGCCAAAACCCCGCAACAACCTCCGTACTACCATTCGACTTTGGGTTCGAGAATTTGAGTTGAGATTTCCGTGTCCTATTGTGTTTCAGCTATTTAGGTACGGTGCAACATCAACAACTACCGCTCATTTTCGTCGACTACTCATCTTCGCTACGGACGGTAACTTCGACGACATCTTTGTCATACCTTGCAATTGCATTGATAACCATCATACACCATCTTTTGCGTTGCTTACCCATTGAGACTAGCCATTGAGTATTGCCGGCAACGTGACTTGTGCACATTAGAAAGCATACTCCATATCATACATACCATCGTGGTGCATATCTCGGAATCAACTTGTGTGTCACAAAGTTGTCATAGCATACACAATTGCTATCTTGGTTCGTGAAGTTTGCATAAGAAAAGAGCTCAAAAGAGAAAGAGCCACTCAAGCTTTTAAGCAACGAGGAAAGATAAGCAAAGAGCTTATAAGCAAGAACCATAGCATCATACTACATTAAGATTGTCATATAAGATCATCTTGGATCATAGCACCGAAATACCATTCATATAGCATACTTGGGATAGAGATCGTTGCATTTTGTCCTAGTAGGTTGTGCACAAGCTCCGTATCCGCCTATTGTGCAATCGTGCTAGCATCTCTCTAGTATTGTGCAACAAGAGCATTTTCGTGGATTCCACATTTTGGCTCACTTTTGGTTTGCACAATCCCATTTATCTATTTGCGTGTGTGTTTCCGTGTACCACTACTTGCTTGGTCTACTTGTTGCATATGCGAATTTGTGAATCTTCTTCAACATTTTTGAGTCAAGCTAACAATTGCAAACAATTTTGTGCCACCATCCTAACCAAGCTCCACCAAAAGCTTTTACTTGTGTAGGTGTGAGAACCGACAAGGATTGGTACCAATAGTGCTATTTCATTGTCCGCATTGGAGTGAACTTGATTCATCTTCAACATCGGTCAAAGGTACATTGGTATTAGTTCTTCTCCTTCTACCACTCACAATTTGCTTGAAATGATGGATAGGCCAAGTACTTCTACAAACCCACTCTTCATCGAGCAAGACGACGACATGTCATCATACGCCACCAAGAGCCACCTCTTTGGCGCAGAACGAGCTCTACGTCAAGAGCAACAAGCAATGAACGACCGCATCGACAACCTCGCCACCGACTTGCGACTCTCCGAGCAATGTACAAGAGACTACTTCGACAACAAACTCGACGCGCACAAGCACGAGAACGATGCAAGAATGGACGAGATCCGCTCCTTGTTGGTGAACCGGCCTCCTTCTACATCCTCATAATCAAGACGGAGCCACTCAAGTCACCACTCCGACGACTCCTTCTCCGGCACAAGTACACCGTCATCGAACACTCTTCGACGAGCCGCGCGTCAAGACCGTCATGCATCTCGCAACCCGCTACACGACAAGCATTCACAAGAGCAAGTCGATGAACAAGTTCCTCGTCCTCAATCAAACCAAGTAGCGTTTGCTCAAGCTCAAGAACGACAACGTCTTCGTCGCCAAGAAGAACAAGAACGAGCGCGCCTACATCAAGAGCAACAAGACGCCGAGGCTCAACGTCTTCAACAACAACAACGAGAAGCACAAGCTCTTGAGGCCGAACGTGCCCTTCAAGCATCAAGTCGAGCTGATAGAGGCAGAGGTGTCCCGTCTTTCGATGAGATGGTGGATTTCGCTTTGGTGGAAGTCGACTTTGACGATCCGACTACTGAGCGTGCGAGGGCGTCGCGCCTTAGCAATCGCTAAACCAACTCCGAGAGGTTATTGACCACGCCGAGCACGATCAACGACCACGAGGGTCTATTTCCTGCGAGCAAACGAAGAACAAGCAAGAAACTGAGATTGCAATCTGGATATTGCGAATATAAGATGAAAGCTTTATTGATCAAGGTGGGGTTACTGTGGCGCCTTTGTGCAGTCGTTGAACACAAGCGAAATCTGCGAAGTTGCAGCTATGGCGAACTTTTGATCTAAACAAAACCCAAGTCTAAGCGGTGCCCTAAGGGCTGTATATATGGAGGAAGAGGGGTGAATTTCGTGGCCCTTGGTGGAGGGTCGAAACTAACCCTATCTCTTGTTTCCCCACATACGGACTCTAAAAATAGCCTATACTAATGTATTTCAAAATTACATGGGCCTGGCCCAATAATAAGGTGACGCAGCACCTAGAATAGCCTATGGACGAATATTATGAAGTGGCATCTTGTATATTTCGTCCAAGGCTTCATGCACTCATTATGGTGGCTTCAAAGTCCTGAAATCATCACTTGTAACTCCATTCTTGTCCCCTTAGCATGCCATCATCTCCATGCTGGTTCTTGCTCCAATGTTCATCCTTCTCCAAGCTAGGCCCTACATTTGTAAGCAAAACAAATGTATCCAATTTAAGCAGCGTCATATTCTCATGAACATTAGAATCATTACCAAGAAACGAAAGTACACAGTAATTTAGTTGGCGTCTTGTGAGCTCTAGTAATTGGTCCAAGATGTATAGCAGCAGGGGCTGTGGGTGTAACAATGGTATTGATGTCCTCATCATCCTCCCTTCTTGAAATGAAGTCGTCCTCGACGGAAGTTCATCTTCCTCACCCAAATATGGCTTCAAATCTGCAATGTTAAAAGTGGGACTAACCCCAAAATCTGCAGGCAGCTCAAGTTTATATGCATTATCATTTACTTTCTCCAACACCTTAAAGGGACCAGCAGCACGTGGCATTAGCTTTGATTTGCGCAAATCAGGAAATCTATCCTTACGCAAATGTAACCAAACAAGATCTCAGGTGCAAACACAACATGTTTTCTACCCTTATCTCCAGCAAGTTTATATTTAGCATTCATACGCTCAATGTTTTCCTTAGTTAACTCATGCATTTTTAAAATCAATTCAGCACGTTCTTTAGCATCAAAATTAACCTTCTCCGAAGATGGAAGAGGCAACAAATCAATAGGTGCACGAGGTAGGAAACCATACACAACTTCAAAAGGGCACATCTTAGTAGTAGAATGCAATGAACGATTATAAGCAAATTCAATATGAGGCAAGCATTCCTCCCACATTTTCTTATTTTTCTTTAGAACAGCCCTAAGCATAGTAGACAATGTTCTATTGACTACTTGAGTTTGTCCATCGGTTTGGGGGTGACAAGTAGTACTAAAAGCAGTTTAGTCCCCAACTTAGCCCATAAACATCTCCAAAAGTGGCTAAGAAATTTAGTATCACGATCTGAAACAATAGTATTTGGCACACCATGCAAGCGAATAATTTCACGAAAGAACAAATCAGCAACATTGACAACATCATCGCTTTTATGACATGGTATAAAGTGTGCCATTTTCGAGAATCTATCCACGACAACAAATATGCTATCCCTCCCCTTCTTTGTTCTAGGTAAACCTAAAACAAAGTCCATCGATATATCCTCCCAAGGAACACTAGGTACAGGCAAAGGCATATATAAACCATGAGGATTGAGTCGTGACTTAGCTTTTTGACATGTAGTGCAGCGAGCAATAAAGCGCTCAACATCCGTCTCATCTTTGGCCAAAAGAAATGTGTAGCAAGTCGTCCTCCGTCTTCTTCACGCCAAAGTGTCCCATTAGTCCTCCTCCATCGCCTCCTGCAACAACAAAAGACGAACGGAGCTAGCTAGAATGCATAGCTTGTTAGCACGAACACAAACCCATCATTAACGACAAACTTGTTCCATGTTCTTCCTTCTTTACAATTCTGCAATACATCTTTAAAATCAGCATCATGCACATATTGATCTTTGATGGTCTCCAAACCAAATATTTTGAAGTCAAGTTGTGAAAGCATAGTATAGCGACGAGACAATGCATCAGCAATAACATTTTCTTTACCCTTCTTGTGTTTAATGACATAAGGGAAAGTCTCAATGAATTCAACCCATTTAGCATGTCTACGATTCAGTTTAGCTTGACTTTTAATATGTTTCAAAGATTCATGATCGAAATGTATAACAAATTCTTTGGGCCATAAATAATGTTGCCATGTTTCTAAAGTCCGAACAAGAGCATATAATTCTTTATCATAAGTAGAATAATTCAGACTAGGCCCACTCAATTTTTCGAAAAATATAACAACAGGTTTGCCATCTTGTAATAACACACCTCTAATCCAATTCCACTAGCATCACATTCAAGCTCAAAAGTCTTAGTAAAATCGGAAGTTGGAGTAAAGGAGCATGTGTCAACTTATCTTTCAACACCGTGAAGGCTTCTTCTGTCATGCGGTACCCCAAACAAAAGGCACATCCTTCTTTGTAAGCTCATTGAGAGGTGCAGCAATGGTGCTGAAATCTCTCACAAAACGCCTATAGAAACCAGCGAGGCCAAGGAAACTCCTCACTTGTGTGACCGTTTTGGGCTGCGGCCAACTCTCAATAGCTTCAATCTTGGCTTTATCAACTTCAATTCCTGTGGAGTAACAACATAGCCAAGAAAAGATACTCGGTCGGTGCAAAAGGTGCACTTCCCAAGGTTACCAAACAAGCGTGCATCACGTAGAGCATTAAAAACAACACGTAAATGTTCCAAATGTTCTTCCAAAGATTTGCTATAAATCAGTATATCATCAAAATAAACTACCACAAATCGTCCAATGAAAGCACGTAAAACTTCGTTCATTAATCTCATGAAAGTACTAGGTGCATTAGTTAACCCAAAAGGCATGACTAACCACTCATATAATCCAAACTTAGTTTTAAATGCTGTTTTCCATTCATCTCCCAATTTCATACGAATTTGATGGTATCCACTCATAAATCAACTTTGGAGAATATTGTAGAGCCACTCAATTCATCAAGCATATCATCTAGCCTAGGAATAGGGTGGCGATAACGAATAGTAATATTATTGATGCCTCTACAATCAACACACATACGTGACGTACCATCCTTTTTCGGCACTAGAATAATAGGAACAGCACAAGGACTAAGGGATTCGCGTATATAACCTTTGTCGAGCAGCTCCTGTACTTGACGCATAATCTCCTTCGTCTCCTCTGGATTGGTGCGGTATGGTGCACGGTTGGGTAATGATGCACCGAATTAAGTCAATTTGATGCTCATCCCTCGAATAAGTGGTAATCCGGTGGCACGTCTTGTGGAAAGACGTCGGCGAACTCTGCAAAATGTTAGTGACAGCGGGGGCAAAGAGGAAAACACGTCCTCGAATGAAAATAATGCCTCTTTGCACACAAAAGCATAGCAAATAGATTTGCCAAAATCTAGCTCATCAATATCAGATTTGGTGGCAAGTAAACATGCACTTTTCAATTTAATTTCGAAGCAACAGAGATGGTTTATTATTAGTCTTCATGTGTTGCTCAAATTCTTTTGCCACAATCTGATTTTCACTCTTATTTTTCTCTGTTTTGCTTTATTAGCTCTATTAATATCATCTTTCAAAATGGACTCGGGAGTCATAGGAAGCAAAGTAATATTTTTATCCTTATGAACAAGAGTATCTTGATTGTTTCTACCATGGTGTACAGAATTTTTATCAAATTGCCATGGTCTACCAAGTAACAAGGAACATGCTTGCATAGGTACCACATCACAATCAACATAATCAGCATATGTAGAGATACTAAAATGCACACGAACAGACGTGTTACCTTCACCTTGCCGCTGTTGTTGAACCATTGGATGTAGTAAGGATGTGGATGTGGTCTTGTGGTGAGAGATAGCTTCTCCACCATCTCCATGCTAGCCAAGTTGTTGCAGCTCCTCCATCTATGATGGCGCTTGAATAGAACGTTCCTTCACAACTCCTTTGTATGGAACAAATTATGCCTCTGATTTTGCTCAGCTTGTGTAACTGCACACTCAAAACACGTTGAGCAACTAAACATTCATACTGTCGGCATCTTGACAGCCATGTATTGTGTCTCATGATCGAATCATCTCCACCGTGTTCCTCATGTGTAATAAGAGCCAAAGTCTCCTCATCGTAGTCACTAGCGGACTCATACCCACCATCCTCGTGAGCAATCATCACACGCTGAGATTTGCATTCTTTCATAAAATGTCCTCTTCCCTTACAACGACGACAAATAATATCACTTGTGTGCCTGTTGGCGCCATGGAAGAAGAGCTCATGCAGGCCCAGCAGGTGTGCTCTTGGCGGATAGTGGTGGTTGTGCACTGCTTTCTTGTATCACGGTTGGAGGTGGCACCTAAAGGAGGTGATGGTGCGGTGGAAGTAGATGATGCACGTGGTGTCCATGATGAAGGTCGACTGCGAGAAAAGTTAGTGCGGCGCCAATGCACATCGATCCTGCACTTCACGTTCAGCTTTACAAGCAAGATGGAATAAGCGAGTGATATTATTATAATCCTTATAGTCTAGAATGGTCTGAATCTCTATTTAATCCACCCGAAAAACGTGCAAGCATAGCTTCATTCTCCTCAACAATACCACATCTAATCAAGCCAGTTTGTAATTCACGATAATATTCTTCTACAGAATTTTTTCCTTGTCTTAAACGCTGCAATTTTTGAAGTAATTCACGTTGATAATATGGTGGAACCCAACGATACGCATAGCAGTTTTCAAAGCAGCCCAAGTAGCTGGAGCAGGATATAATCTACAATGTTCGACCACCAAACACATGCAAAGCTAGTGAAAGCACAAACAGCAGCGAGAACACGTCTCTCCTCGGGATATTGTAAACATGTAAATCGTTGTTCAGTTTCTAACTCCCAAGTAAGATATATATCGGGAACATATCTACCCTCAAATGGTGGAATATTCAATTTCAGTTTAGGGAGATGGTCATGATCTCGTACTGAGGGGAGCCCTAGCATTGCCATTATTTGCATGTGGGCGACACGGTGGTTGTGGTGCTGGTGGTTGCACGTAGTTACGATGTTGATCAACCTCATCCTCATAATCTCCCATATAATCATCCTCGTCGGTACCAGCGGCAGCGATGGCGAGGAGCCAAAGAAGCACCAACAGCGATGGCAGCGGCACGAGAATTTTGTCTGTCTCAATAGGAACACGCTGAGCTCGTCCATCTTGATTCGGAAGGGGCGTAGTTGTTGTCGTTCGCAGAGGTGCGATAGGTGCAGCCGGCGGTGGTTGTGGAAAACGCAGCGAGCAATTCATCAAACTTGCTATCAAGCTTTGTTTCAAACGTCTTCTCAATGCCATCTATCTTCTCCATGGCCTCGTCAAATCTGTTTACCACATCTTGCACTGTCCACTCATCATTTGCTGAAATTTATCATGTAGCTGTTTGTTAGTCATGTTCTCCCGGTCGGTCTCGTCGGATTGTGCTCCTGCCATGGTTAGCAGCAATAGAAACACACAAGAATATGATCCTACAGACTACTAACAAGAGGTGGTGGTGGGTGTCACAAATCCGTCAAGCAAATCTCAAATTCTTACCAGGTTCTTACCCAGCAGAAGAAAGGGTGATCGGCAACCGTTGTAATCAAAACTCTCAAAAGCTTGGATAGAGCGATTGCGGGGAGAGTCAAGCATACGACGTAGATGTATGTGGAGCTGGGAAGGCTTATAATATGGTAGCAAAAGGGTCAAGAATAATCAAATCGAGAGATGCAAAGTTGAATAAGCGCTCAACGACGTCTTGTCTGGTCCTAGGCTGAACCGTGCTAGAGACGCGAGCCTAGAACACTAACAAAATCACGGCGCTGCACGTAATCAAAGGAAAAGCACACTCTGAATTTTTTTTTCGCTCTTTTTTTTTGCTGTTTTTTTTTTTTTGCTTTTTTTTTTTTTTTTGCGAAAAATCACTATAATGGCGAGTGTCTCAAAACTCTTCCTGGTCAAACCGACGGGATGGGCACGAAATTTTTCGACCAAATTTTTTTTTTTTATTGCCTTGGACCCAAAAGCTGAAGCGGGTCAAAAAACTTTCTATAACGGCGATCGCTCAATACGCTTAGAAACACCTAAAAATAGGATAGCGAAAAAATTTTTATCCGTGCGTTTTGGAAAATTTTGGGCCTAAGCGGAGGGTGGTTTCGGACTCTTTTTTTTTTTTTTTTTGAAACCAACCTCTTCTACGCGCGGCAAAAGATTGCTGGAATCGAAACCTACTCGGACAAGGAAACACGAATCGGAAATTAGATGGATCCCGAAAACAAATCTAATATGCAAGGAACTTCGGATTGGTGGTGGATATATGGTGGTGGTATATGTCGTGGTGGTGGTATATGGATACGGATTGAGCGGTGGCGGATAAGCGGTGGTGGTAGATGGCGAGGCGATGATGATGGTGCGGCGGCGTGACAACTTATGACCGAACTCGAAACTCTAAAGACTAGACTCTAAGACCAGCAACTAGACACGGCGATGCAACCGCAAATTCAACAACGCAAATCTGAAAAAGATTATGCAAAGCCTCAGATTGGTTCGGATATGATGACCTAACCCTAATTTTTTTGGCTTTTTCGTGGACTGTAGGTATGAAGAACAGACTCGATCTAAACTACGAAAAACTGTAAAATCTCACCGAGCAACACGGAAATCGATACCACTTGATAGAGGCGGAGGTGTCCCGTCTTTCGATGAGATGGTGGATTTCGCTTTGGTGGAAGTCGACTTTGACGATCCGACTACTGACGTGCGAGGGCGTCGCGCCTTAGCAATCGCTAAACCAACTCCGAGAGGTTATTGACCACGCGAGCACGATCAACGACCACGAGGTCTATTTCCTGCGAGCAAGCGAAGAACAAGCAAGAAACTGAGATTGCAATCTGGATATTGCGAATATAAGATGAAAGCTTTATTGATCAAGGTGGGGTTACGTGGCGCCTTTATGCAGTCGTTGAACACAAGCGAAATGCGCGAAGTTGCAGCTATGGCGAACTTTTGATCTAAACAAAACCCAAGTCTAAGCGGTGCCCTAAGGGCTGTATATATGGAGGAAGAGGGGTGAATTTCGTGGCCCTTGGTGGAGGGTCGAAACTAACCCTATCTCTTGTTTCCCCACATACGGACTCTAAAATAGCCTATACTAATGTATTTCGAAATTACATGGGCCTGGCCCAATAATAAGGTGACGCAGCACCTAGAATAGCCTATGGACGAATATTATGAAGTGGCATCTTGTATATTTCGTCCAAGGCTTCATGCACTCATTATGGTGGCTTCAAAGTCCTGAAATCATCACTTGTAACTCCATTCTTGTCCCCCTTGCGCATGCCATCATCTCCATGCTGGTTCTTGCTCCAATGTTCATCCTTCTCCAAGCTAGGCCCTACATTTGTAAGCAAAACAAATGTATCCAATTTAGGCAGCGTCATATTCTCATGAACATTAGAATCATTACCAAGAAACGAAAGTACCTGGTAATTTAGTTGGCGTGCGCGAGCTCTAGTAATTGGTCCAGTATGTATAGCAGCAGGGGCTGTGGGTGTAACAATGGTATTGATGTCCTCATCACGAGCTATCGCCAACCGCATTCGCGAAAGGCGCAATCAAGAGGAAGCCCTTCAAGAAGAAATCCAAGAGAGGAACTACCATCCGCGTGCGCAACGTCAAGCCCCACAAGCTCCTTCACAAGCACGTCAAGCTCCTCCCCAACCTCAAGGTCAACAAGAGCAAGTTGATAATGGACTTCCTCCACGCCAAGAGCAACATGAGGATGCTTACCCTCCACGTCAAGGGCGTCATCATCACCATCGCCCACAACACAATGAAGAGCAACGCTATGGCAAGCTCAAATTCACAATGCCCAAGTTCAATGGAAGCAATGATCCCAAGAGTACCTCTCATGGGCATTGAAGGTCGACAAAATCTTTCGTTTGCACAACTATGAGGAAGAGAAGAAGATCGCTATGGCATCACTTGAGTTCCAAGACTATGTGCTCATATGGTGGGAACCAGTCCTTGAGCGCCGACAAGCAAGAGGTGAACCTCCAATCACCACTTGGGCTCAAATGAAGGATGTCATGCGAGCACGATTTGTGCCCACCTACTACAACCGTGATCTCTTCAAGAAGTTACAACTCCTCAAGCAAGGAATAAAGAGTGTTGAAGAATACTACAAGGAAATGGAGATTGCCATGATTCGAGCCAATGTCACGGAGGATGATGAGCAAACAATGGCACGATTCTTGAATGGACTCAATCACCCCATCAAGAAGATCGTCGACTTCCAACCCTACTCCAACCTTATTGAGCTCGTGCATCAAGCTACAAAGGCGGAACGACAAGTGCAAGATGACTTCAAGTACGCCAAGTACTCTTCCAAGACATACGGCTTCTCCAACAACCAAGCTTCAACAACTACTCCAACTTCGACATCAACCAAGCCTTCTCCAAGCAACGACGACAAGTCAAGTTACAAGAAAACTTCCACAAGTTCAAGTCATCTTCCTCCTACTACAAGCAACTTCAAGCCGTGTGCTTCATCATCTACTCCAACCGATGAGACCGTCAAGACAAGCTCCTTCAAGTGTTTCACTTGCGGTGGCCGAGGCCACAAGTCCTATGAATGCACCAACAAGCGCACCATGATCCTCAACGACGATGGCACCTACGACTCAATGAGTGAAGATGAAATGGAAGCTATTGAGCAAGTGGCCATGCACCGGCGCGTCAACGAGGATGAAGATGATCAAGTCTTTTGTGATGAAGATCTGAGTCCGCTCTTGTTGTCTCCAAGGTCTTGACACTTCAACATCAACAAGAAGAAGACCAACGATGCCACATCTTCCACACAAAGGCCGGCATCAATGGACGATCCGTCAAGGTCATCATCGATGGAGGTAGTTGCCACAACTTGGCAAGCGAAGAACTATGCTCCAAGCTTCAATTGGTCAAGAAGAAGCACCCGCACCCCTACAAGGTTCAATGGCTAAGTGACTCCAGCACTATACGAGTTGAGCATACGGTCCAAGAATCCTTCAAAATTGGTGCATATGAGGACACTTTGGAGTGTGATGTGGTCCCAATGACCGTTTGCCACCTCCTCCTTGGTCGGCCATGGCAATTAGACCGTGGTGTCTTCCACAATGGGCGTACAAACCACTATAGCTTCAAGATGAAAGGAAAAGAATATGTCCTACGACCCATGTCTCCTAGCCAAGTGATAGCCGACAAACAAGCCACCAACCAAAGAGAGAAGAGTGAGAAAGAAAGCCACCAAAAAGTGAGTGAGAGCCACAAGCCAAACTTGAGCGCCTCTTCGCCTAGAGAGAAAAAACTCATACTATTTGCCACCAAAAGTGAGATGAGAGAAGTGTGTGAGAACCCATCGAGTGTGATGCACTTTGTCCTTGTTTGCAAGGATGGAGAAACAAAAACTAACACCATTCACGAGCTACCTTTGGTGTTTCAATCTCTTTTGCAGGAATTTCAAGATGTTTTCCCCGATGAGCTACCTCCGGGTCTACCTCCTCTACGAGGCATTGAGCATCGAATCGACCTCATCCCCGGAGCACCACTTCCAAACAAAGCTCCATACCGTGTAAATCCCGAAGAAACCAAGGAGATTCAACGGCAAGTACAACAACTAATCGACAACAGGTCATGTACGTGAAAGCTTAAGCCCTTGTGCCGTTCCCGTTATACTTGTGCCTAAGCCCGATGGAAGTTTCCGCTTGTGCTCTGATTGTAGACCTATAAATGCTATCACCATTCGCTATAGACATCCCATTCCTCGCTTAGATGATATGCTTGATGAACTTAGTGGAGCCAACTTTTTCTCAAAAATTGATCTTAAAAGTGGCTATTATCAAATCCGCATTCATGAGGGTGATGAATGGAAAACTGCTTTTAAAACAAATTTGGGTTATATGAGTGGTTGGTTATGCCTATGGGTTTGTCGGAAGCACCCGGAACTTTTGTGCGTCTCATGCATCATGTACTTCGATCTTACATTGGAATCTTTGTTGTGGTTTACTTCTATGATATCCTTGTGTTTAGCAAAACCATGAAAGAGCATCTTGATCATGTTAAGCTTGTCTTACAAACACTTAGATAGGAAAGTCTTTATGCCAACTTGAAAAAATGCACTTTTGGCGTTGACAAAGTGGTTTTCTTGGGTTTCGTTGTCTCTTCCAAGGGTGTCCATGTTGATGAAACTAAAATTGAAGCAATTAAAACTTGGCCCCAACCCACCAATTTGCAACAAGTACGAAGTTTCCTTGGTCTTGCAGGTTTTTATCGTCGCTTTGTGAAAAACTTTAGCACTATTGCAGCTCCTTTGCATGCTTTGAGTAAGAAGAATACTCCTTTTGTTTGGGAATCTTTGCAATCCAATGCTTTTGATGAGCTCAAGTCTTTGCTTACTCATGCTCCGATTCTTGCTTTGCCCAGTTTTGACAAAACTTTTGAGGTTCATTGTGATGCAAGTGGCACCAGAATTGGCGGAGTTTTAATGCAAGAAAAACGAGCCATTGCTTATTTTAGTGAAAAACTCTCCGGTGCTCAACTTAACTATCCCATATGTGACAAAGAATTGTATGCTTTAGTGCGTGCACTACATGTTTGGGAACATTATCTTAGACCTCATGAGTTTGTCATCCATACCGATCATGAAACGCTTAAGTATTTGAAAGGTCAAACGAAATTGAACAAGCGTCATGCCAAATGGAGTGAATTTATTGAATCTTTCCCATATGTGATCAAGTACATTAAGGGTAAGGAAAATGTAGTTGCCGATGCACTTTCACGCATATGCACGCTTGTCACCCAACTTGAGTTGAATGTTATTGGCTTTGAGCACATAAAAGATTTGTATGCTAGTGATCCATCTTTTGCACCTCATTATGCTAAATGTTTGACGCATACATCTTGGGAACAATATTACCTCAAGGATGGTTATGTTATGAGAGCTAACAAACTATGCATTCCCGAGTCTTCTCTTCGTTTGCTCCTTTTGCAAGAGGCTCATGGAGGTGGACTCATGGGACATTTTGGACGCGACAAGACCTTCGCCATGCTCTCCAAGAACTACTTTTGGCCCAAGATGTTTCGAGACGTCTCACGCTTCACCACCCGATGCTCTACATGTCGCAAAGCTAAGTCAAAAGCTCAATCTCATGGTCTTTACATGCCTCTTCCTATTCCTTATCAACCTTGGGAAGACATTAGCATGGATTTTGTACTTGGTTTGCCTAGAACTCAAAATGGAAAGGATTCCGTGTTTGTTGTTGTGGACAGATTTTCTAAGATGGCACATTTCATTCCATGCAACAAGGTAGACGATGCTTCACATATTGCAAATCTCTTTTGTAGGGAAATCTTGAGCCTACATGGAGTACCAAAGACAATCGTCTCCGACCGCGACGTCAAGTTCTTGAGTTACTTTTGGAAGACCCTATGCGCCAAGCTCGGAATCAAGCTCTTGTTCTCATCCGCATACCATCCTCAAACAGACGGCCAAACGGAGGTGACGAACCGGACGCTATCCACTCTACTTCGCGTGTTGATCAAGAAGAACATCAAGGAGTGGGAGGCGTGTCTACCCATCGCTGAGTACGCCTACAACCGTGCAAGACATTCGACTACCGGCAAGTCCCCCTTCGAGGACGTCTACGGCTTCAACCCATTGTCACCATTGGACATTCTACCTCTTCCTCTACAAGAGCGCACCAACCTCGACGCAAGTGCCCGTGCAAGCTACATCAAGAAGATGCATGAGGATACAAGACACACTATCGAGCGCCAAGTACAACGACTAGCGACCAAGCTCAACATCAACAAGCAACCCATGATCTTCAACATAGGCGATCTCGTGTGGCTACACCTTCGCAAGGAACGCTTCCCCAACGAACGCAAGTCCAAACTTCTACCTCGAGCCGATGGACCCTTCAAGGTGTTAGCACGCTACAACAACAACGCTTACAAGCTCGACCTACCAAGTGACAAGTACAACGTGAGCGACACCTTCAACGTCAAAGACCTCTCGCCTTTCCATGGTGATGAAGATCTTGATCCGAGGTCGGATCCTTTCGAAGGGAGGGGATATGATGCGGAGCATCCTTCCATCATCCCCATGGACTCTACATTAACACATCCAACCCCACAAGGACCTATGACTCGAGCACGTGCAAGAGCTCTTGAAACCGAGGTGACATCACTCCTCTCACAATTCCCTTTTGATTCACATGAGACATGGTTACTACCTCAAACGGAAATGCTATGCATGCTCAGGTACCAAGGAGCTACCCATGAAGAAGCTAGGAAGCAAGGAGAACCGGAAGCGGAAGACATGCATGAAGACGGAGAGGAAAAAGCACCAAGGACCAAGATGGCCAGACGATCCGGACGGCGGCCCGGACGATCCGCACAGAGCCCGGACGATCCGGACCCCGGCCCGGACGATCCGGCTAATTCAGCCAAGACACCCGGCTCAAGCTGGCGGATCATCCGACCCGATCCGGATCATCCGGACCTTCCGGACATCCGGACCACCAGCCGGACATCCGGCCCGTCGCCGCCACCAGCCGGGTCCCCAGCTCATCCGGGCCTCCACCCGGACCATCCGGACCAGCCCGGATCATCCGGACCCTCGTCCCGATCATCCGGCCAGCGCCTGTGTGCGCGTGTTGGGCTGAGCCCATGTACCCCTTCGCCCCAAGTCTATTTATAGGACCCCATCTCCTCACTTTGAGACTTAGCATTAGATTAGCTCATATTTGTGTGAGAGCCTTTGCTCATCCACTTGGATACTTCTCCTCGGAGATCACGACCTCTTCGGAGAAGATCCCCCAAGCGGATTCAAGACCCCTTCTAGGGTAGAAAATCAAGGCCTCCTCTTGGAGAAGAACGGTTCCTTTGTATCCTTACCTTTGTTGACTTTGGATCTTGTGGATCTCTTATGTGTGTGGTGATCTAGCACTTGTGTGATCGATTCCTTGTTGGTTGAGTGATTCTCTCTCGTTTCCCCCGTGTTTTCCCTTTGTGCTTCCGCGTGTTCTTCGTGATTCCCCGTAGGATCCACTCCAAACGTGAAAGATCGACGCTATAGGGTTCCTCCCTACATCAAAAGCTCTATCTCTCAAACGAGCTAATCCTTTGCTAACCCTGACAAGAGGGAGGAGGAGGAGTATATATAGTCTAGTGTCACGAAAGGGTAAGTGGGCTTCGGCCCAACACGTGGTCGCACAGGTGTCGGACGTCCCTACCGGTTATCCAGTGTCTCGAGGGGGCTCAGACGTCCGGTACTTGTCGGAAGTCCGACGTTTCGGCTCTCATTAGGTTGTGTCAGACGTCCGGTTGGGTTCGGACGTCCGAGGCATCGGTCGTCCGGTGGGCACCATACTTCCGACGTTTTGGCTCAGTGAGGGTGGTGTCAGTCGTCCGGGCGCTGGAGGTGTCGGACGTCCGGTCCCTGTCGTTCGTTCGGTCGCTGGGGCGTGCGCTTGCTGGGACTTGGGCTGGTCGGCTGGTGCCTCCAGGTGTAGGTAGGTCCATGGGGATGACCTTGGCATGCTCCGCATCATCTTCCCCCTTTGGGAAAGATTCAAGCTCAGATCGAAAGCCTCATCACCATGGTAGGGAGAGAGATCCTTGATGTTGAAGACGTTGCTCATGTTGTACTTGTTGCGTGGGAGATCGATCTTTTATGCATTGTTGTTATAGCATGCTAGCACCTTGAGGGTCCATCGGCTCGAGGTAGAACCTTGGATCATGCGAAGGTGTAGCCGCACGAGATCTCCAACGTCGAATATCATGGGTTGTTTGTTGATGTTGAGCTTGGTCGCTAGTCGTTGTACTTGGCGCTCGATGGTGTGCCTTGTATGTTCATGCATCTTCTTGAGGTAGCTCACTCGTGCACTCGTGTCCATGTTGAAGCACTCTTGTAGTGGTAGAGGAAGAATGTCCAATGGTGACAATGGGTTAAAACCATAGACGACCTCGAAGGGGGACTTGCCGGTAGTCGAATGTATTGCACGGTTGTAGGCATACTCGGTGATGCGTAGATACTCCTCCCACTCCTTAATGTTCTTCTTGATCAACACGCATAGTAGAGTGTATAGTGTCTGGTTCGTGACCTCCGTTTGGCCTTGGGTTTGAGGATGGTATGCTGAAGAGAACAAGAGCTTGATTCCGAGCTTGGTGCATAAGGTCTTCCAAAAGTAGCTCAAGAACTTGACGTCGCGGTCTGAGATAATACTCTTTGGCACTCCATGGAGTCGCAAGATTTCCCTACAAAAAAGGTTTGCAACATGTGAAGCATCATTTATCTTGTTGCATGGGATTAAATGAGCCATCTTAGAGAATCGGCCCACAACAATAAACACAGAATCTTGCCATTTCTAGTTCTAGGCAAACCAAGCACAAAATCCATGCTAATATCTTCCCATGGGTAATATGGAATTGGAAGTGGCATATAGAGACCATGGGATTGAGCTTTTGAATTATCTTTGCGACATGTCGAGCATCAATTAGTGAAGCGTGAGACGTCGCAGAACATCTTGGGCCAAAAGTAGTTCTTGGAGAGCGTGGTGAATGTCTTGTCGTGTCCAAAGTGTCCCATTAGCCCTCCTCCATGAGCCTCTTGCAAAGTAACAAACGAAGAGAAGACTCGGGGATACATAGTTTGTTAGCTCTCATAAGATGATCATCCTTGAGGTAATTATGTTCCATAGATGTATGCGTCAAACATTTGGCATATGGAATAGCAAAAGTAGGATCATGCGCATACAAGTCTTTTATGTGCTCAAAGCCAATTACATTCAATTCAAGTTTACTGACAAGCATGCATCAACGGGAAAGCGCATCCACCACAATGTTTTCCTTACCTTTGATGTACTTGATGACATAATGAAGTGACTCAATGAATTCACTGCAGTTAGCATGCCGCTTGTTTAATTTAGTTCATCCCTTAAGATACCTGAGTGTTTCATGATCGGTGTGAAGAATGAACTCATGAGGGCGGAGATAATGCTTCGAAACATGCAAGACTCTAACTAAAGCATATAGCTCTTTGTCATATATGGGGTAATTGAGTTGCGCTCCAGAAAGTTTTTCACTGAAGTAAGCTATGGGGCGCTTCTCTTGCATTAACACACCTCCTATATCGTAACCGCTAGCATCGCAATGGATCTCGGATGGTTTATCAAAGTTCGGTAATGCAAGCAAAGGGGCATGTGTAAGAAATTTTTTGAGCTCACTGAATGCAGTAGCTTGGGATGGTCCCCAAACAAAAGGTGCATTCTTCTTACTTAAAGCATGTAAAGGTAAAGCGGTGGTGCTAAAATCCTTCACAAATCTACGATAGAAACCGGCTAACCCAAGAAAACTTTCACACTTGTTGCAAATTTGTTGGTGGGACCAAGTTTTAATAGCATTCATATTACATTCATCACATACACACCCTTACAAGATACTACAAAACCCAAGAAAACAAGCTTATAAACACCGAAAATGAATTTGTCGATATTAGCATAAAGGCGCTCTTTCCTAAGGGTTTGCAAGACGGTTCTAAGATGGGTGACATGATCTTTGAGGGATTTGCTGTGGCACCCCGACTCAGAGAAACTGGACGCCCCATAATCCAGCCTAGAGATAGAGGTGAAGTCTTCTAGAATACGGTACTGCTTAGCATAGAATAAATCAACTCTCTATTACAACACAAATACGAATACAAGGGGTCTGATATTACAATGAATGACATCGACACAACGACGCTACGCCAACCACAGTTGCTCTATGCAAGCATTATAACAACTCGAGGCAGTGGAACAACTACTGGCAGCGGAACAACGAACATCGATGATGGAGTCCAGTCTACAGGGACTCTGGTTAGAAAATTTATCCTAGCTCGCGAACACGTGAACCACACCAAACAAGCAAGCAATCTAGGCACGACCTTCAAACTGGCATGACATGTCAGGTCAGTACATTGAATGTACTTGCAAGCTCACAATATCCAAAAGTGGTCAAGGCAAACAACAACATGGCGTTAGCGGGTAAAACCAATCATGAGCATCATACTAACAGAACAACGTGGCATGCACCAACTAAACATGATACGGCTAGAACAACATTAGCATGAGCATATGAACATGATCATACTACATGCAACAGCTTAACATTCACATGCACCAACTTACTCTTGCTCGGTGGTTACCTCGTAACCATCTCATGCATCAACTTACCAACCTCGGTATCCATGATACCACCTTGATCATCTAGCGATCACATAAAGATCAACCAACTTTGGTATCCGTGATACCTCCGTGATCCTCTCTTGATCACAACCAACCTCTTTCATCATCGAACCGGGGTTATTATTAATCAAGTTATTATAGTTGGCTCATAGTGTGACCGACTATGAACTGGGCCCATATCCTTGGGTGCGGCTATCGATAGATTAAACACATACTCTGCTGAGGTTTTAGTACACTGTACCCACACCACGAAGACCATGGCCTCGCACTCCCATTCGGGTGGACCAACGACGTTCCGACAAAATCGGTCTATAGCCATCAAACTCTCCCAGCCACTCCGACAAACTCCCCTTTGGGCTAAGTCCTGGGTGGCCCTGATGTCAACCCGTGACATCCAATGGACACCGCCGTGGCAAAACATAAATGGTCCCAAACGGGGACAAGGATCCTTACAACAACAACAGGCACACAAGGTTTATGATGTGGATCATCCTTCGGTCATCCCCATGGACCTTCCATCGCCTCACCAAAGCACCAAGAGGACCCATGACTAGAGCACGAGCTAGAGCTCTCGAGACCGAGGTGACTTCTCTCCTTAGTGATATCTCATATGATCCTCTCGAGACATGGCTACTACCTCAATCTGGAATGTTGTGCATGATTAGGTACCAAGAGGACCCTCCCGAGGATGCACATGAAGATGGTGAAGACCCCAAGTCCCTGGAAGAAGAGAACCAATGGAAGAAGGCAAGAACAGCCTCCAGGCACCGGACATTTGGCCAGGACCCTGGACATCCGGCCCCTGGAGATCTACACGGACAGCCCTCTGCAGAAGAAACTACAGCGACCGGACATTCGGCGTCCAGCCCGGACATCCGGTCCCCACCGGAAATCCGGCCAAAATCCCAGACATCCGGCAGTGATGTCCAGGGAGCAAAGAAGCTTGCCCCGTCAGCCCGGACATCGGGCGCCTCCCAAAACCGCGGACATCCGGCCCCTCCGAGCGGACATCTGGCATCGCCCATCCAG
Source organism: Aegilops speltoides (assembly GCA_021437245.1). Taxonomy (NCBI): domain Eukaryota; kingdom Viridiplantae; phylum Streptophyta; class Magnoliopsida; order Poales; family Poaceae; genus Aegilops; species Aegilops speltoides. Next base: position 207,230,169 of record CM038141.1, read on the forward strand.
AGAGCAGAATAGCCATCTGTGCCAGCCCGGACATCCGGCCCCTCAGCCCGGACATCCGGCCTCTCGCGAGCCACTGGACATCCGGCCCGACGCCCGGACGTCCGTCCTTCCCAGCGCCTGCGCGTGCGTGTTGGGCTGAGCCCATGTACCCCTTCGCCCCCTAGCCTATATATTGGACTCCTCCTCCTCACTTTGAGACTTAGCATTGTGATAGCTCATTTAGAGAAAGAGCTCTGCTGATCCGTACTGGATCTCCACGTGAGGGATCGTGCCTCTTCTGAGAAGATCCATTCGGATTCAAGGCCTCCATCCGGAGAAGACAATCAAGACCTCCTAACGGAGAAGAACGGTTTCCTTTGTATCATCCCCTTGTTGATTTTGGATCATGTGTTACCTTATGCTTTCGGTGATCTAGCCCTTGTGTGATCGATTACTTGTCGGTTGATTGATTCTCTCCTTTCTCCCCGTGTTTTCCCTTGTGATTTCCGTGCATTCTTCGTGTTTCCCCATAGGTTCCACTCCAAATGTGAAAGATCGGCCCCTAGGGTTCCGCCCTACATCATCTTGGTATCATGAGCCACGTTGATCACGTTTTTGGAGCCCCTACCTCGTGTTTGCTAGCTTGATTTTGTTGTTTTCGTCCAAAATCCGAAAATCCCCACCAAAAATAGCCCCAATTTTTTTTGTGACTTGTTGGTGTGATGAAGTTTTGTTGGATTTGATCCACGGATCGGCTGTGCATTGAGTTGATCTAGCTTTTCCCCATCTCTCCCACGATTTCCATCCACCAATTCGTCCGAATTTTGCCCCGGAGTTGCAATTTTTCCCGTGGAGTTCATCGCGTTCGTCCCCGATCCAGGGTCCCGGACATCCGCCCCGTGTCCACCGGACATCCGGCGTCCCGGACATCCACCCCTACGGAGCAGCAACTCCATTCCCCCGCGCCCATTTCTGCATACTTTCGCCCAATTTTGCCCCGGTGCCCACGCTTACTTCCGCATACCCCCAACGCTTTCCACAAACACCACCACCGCTCACTGCTACCTCCTATGTCGATTTTGACGAGTTTTGGTATTTAAGATTTTGGGTTGTGGTTCCCGTGTCCTATTGTGTTTCGGCTATATAGGTACGGCTCGACGTTACCATCACGACCGCTCATCTCCATCGACTACTCATCATCGCCAAGGACGGTAACCTCGACGACATCTTTTTCATACCTTGCAATTGCATTGATACCCCACATGTCCTTACTTTTTGGTAGCTTACCCATCGAGACTAGCCATTGAGTATTGCCAGCAACGTGACTTGTGCACATTAGTGATCATACTCCATAGCATACATACCAAACCACGGTGGTGCATATCTTGGCATCAACTTGTGTGTCACAAAGTTGTCATCGCATACACAATTGCTATGTTGGTTCGTGAAGTTTTGCATGAGAAAAGAGCTCAAAAATGAAAGAGCCACCCAAGCTTTTAAGCAAAGAGTAAATAAAAGCAAAGAGCTTATAAGCAAGAACCGTCGCATCATACTACATTAAGATTGTCATATAAGATCATCTTGGATCATAGCACCGAAATGCCATACATATAGCATACTTGGGATAGAGATCGTTGCATTTTTGCCTAGTAGGTTGTGCACAAGCTTCGTATCCGCCTATTGTGCAATCTTGCTAGCATCTCTCTAGTATTGTGTAACAAGAGCATTTTCGTGGATTCCACATTTTGGCTCACTTTTGGTTTGCACAATCCCATTTATCTATTTGCGTGTGTGTTTCCGTGTAGCCCTACTTGCTTGGTCTACTTGTTGCATTTGCAAATTTGTGAATCTTTTCCAACATTATTGAATTTCACTTTCAATTGCATCAAATTTTGTGCCACCATCCTAACCAAGCTCCACCATAAGCTTCTGCTTGAGTAGGTGTGAGAACCGACAAGAATTGGTACCAATAGTGCTATTTCATTGTTCGCATTTGAGTGAACTTGATTCATCATCAACATCGGTCAAGGTACATTGGTATAAGTTCTTCTCCTTCTACCACTCACATTTTGCATGGAATGATGGATAGGCCGAGTACTTCTACCAACCCACTCTTCATCGAGCAAGACGATGACATGTCATCATACGTCACCAAGAGCCACCTCTTCGGTGCACAACGAGCGTTGCATCAAGAGAAACAAGCAAGGAACGACCGCATCGACAATCTCGCCACCGACTTGTGACTCCCCGAACAACGAACAAGAGACTACTTCGACAACAAGCTCGACGCGCACAAGCAAGAGAACAATGCAAGAATGGGCGAGATATGTGCCTTGTTGGTGAACCGTCCTCCTTCTACATCCTCATACTCAAGACGGAGCCACTCAAGTCGACACTCCGACGACTCCTTCTCCGGCTCAAGTACACCATCATCGAACACTCTTCGACGAGCCGTGCGTCAAGACCGTCATGCATCTCGCAACCCGCTACACGTCAAGCATTCACAAGAGCAAGTCGATGAGCAAGTCCCTCGTCCTCACTCAAACCAAGACGCTTTTTCTCAATCTCAAGAACGGCAACGTCTTCGTCACCAAGAAGAGGAACAACGAGCGCGTCTACACCAAGAGCAACAAGACCCGAGGCTCAACGTCTTTAACAACAACTACGTGAAGTGCAAGCTCTTGAGGCGCAACGTACCCTTCAAGAATCAAGTCGAGCTATCGCCAACCGCAATCGTGAATGGCGCAATCAAGAGGAAGCCCTTTGAGAAGAAATCCAAGAGAGGAACTATCAACCACGTGTGCAACGTCAAGCTCCACAAGCTCGTCAAGCTCCTCCTCAACCTCAAGTTCAACAAGTGCAAGTTGATCATGGACTTCCTCCACGCCAAGAGCAACATGAGGATGATTACCCTCACCGTCAGGGGCGTCATCATCACCATCGCCAATAACACAATGAAGAGCAATGCTATGGCAGGCTCAAATTCACAATGCCCAAGTTCAATGGAAGCAATGATCTGGAAGAGTACCTCTCATGGGCATTGAAGGTCGACAAAATCTTTCGTTTGCACAACTATGAGGAAGAGAAGAAGATCGCTATGGCATCACTAGAGTTCCAAGACTATGTGCTCATATGGTGGGAACAAGTCCTTGAGCACCGACAAGCAAGAGGTGAACCTCCAATCACCACTTGGGCTCAAATGAAGGATGTCATGCGAGCACGTTTTGTGCCAACCTACTACAACCGCGATCTCTTCAAGAAGCTACAACTCCTCAAGCAAGGAACAAAGAGTGTTGAAAAATACTACAAGGAAATGGAGATAGCCATGATTCGAGCCAATGTCACGGAAGATGATGAGCAAACAATGGCACGATTCTTGAATGGACTCAATCATCCCATCAAGAAGATCGCCGACTTCCAACCCTACTCCTACCTCATTGAACTCGTGCATCAAGAGACCAAGGCGGAACGTCAAGTGCAAGATGACTTCAAGTACAGTACTCATCCAAGACCTACGGCTTCTCCAACAATCAAGATTCAACAACTCCTACAACATCTACATCAACCAAGCCTTCTCCAAGCAACGACGACAAGTCAAGTTACAAGAAAACTTCGACAAGTTCAAGTCGTCTTCCTCCTACTACAAGCAAGTTCAAGCCGCGTGCTTCTTCATCTACTTCGACCGATGAGACCGTCAAGACAAGCTCCTTCAAGTGTTTCACTTGCAACGGCCGAGGCCCCAAGTCTTATGAATGCACAAACAAGCGCACCATGATCCTCAATGACGATGGCACCTATGACTCCATGAGTGATGAGGAGATGGAAGCTCTTGATCAAGTGGCCATGCACCGGCGCATGAATGAGGATGAAGATGAGCAAGTCTTTTGTGATGAGGATTCGAGCCCCGCTCTCGTCATCTCCAAGGTCTTGATGCTTCAACATCAACAAGAAGAAGACCAACGATGCCACATCTTCCACACAAAGGCCGGCATCAATGGAAGGTCCCTTAAGGTCATCATCGACGGAGGTAGTTGCCACAACATGGCACGTGAAGAACTATGCTCCAAGCTTCAATTGGTCAAGAGGAAGCACCCGCACCCCTACAAGGTTCAATGGCTAAGTGACTCCGGCACTATACGAGTTGAGCATACGGTCCAAGTCTCCTTCAAAATTGGTGCATATGAAGACACTTTGGAGTGTGATGTGGTCCCCATGACCGTTTGCCACCTCCTTCTTGGTAGGCCATGGCAATTCAACCGTGGTGTCCTCCACAACGGGCGCACCAATCACTATAGCTTCAAGATGAAAGGGAAGGAATATGTACTACGACCTATGTCTCCTAGTCAAGTGATAGCCCACAAGCAAGCCACCAATCGTGGAGAGAAGAGTGAGAAAGTGATCCACCCAAAAGTGAGTGAGAGCCACAAGCCAAACTTGAGCGCCTCTTTGCCTAGAGAGAAAAACCTAGGCCTATTTGCCACAAAAAGTGAGATGAGAGAAGTGTGTGAGAACCCATCGAGTGTTATGCAGTTTGTCCTTGTGTGCAAGGACGGAGAACCAAAAACTAACACCTCTCACGAGCTACCTTTAGTGTTTCAATCTCTTTTGCAGGAATTCCAAGATGTTTTCCTCGATGAGCTACCTCCGGGTCTACCTCCTCTTCGAGGCATTGAGCATCGAATCGACCTCATCCTCGGAGCGCCACTTCCAAACAAACCTCTGTACCGCGTCAACCCCAAAGAAACAAAGGAGATCCAACGACAAGTACAACAACTAATCGAAAACGGTCATGTACGTGAAAGCTTAAGCCCTTGTGCTGCTCCCATTATACTTGTGCCTAAGCCCGATGGAAGTTTCCGCTTGTGTTCCGATTGTAGACGTATAAATGCTTTTACCATTCGCTATAGGCATCCCATTCCTCGCTTAGATGATATGCTTGACGAACTTAGTGGAGCCATCTTTTTCTCAAAAATTGATTATAAAAGTGGCTATTATCAAATCCGCATACAAGAGGGTGATCAATGGAAAACTGCTTTCAAAACAAAATTTGGCTTATATGAATGGTTAGTCATGCCTATGGGTTTATCGGAGGCTCCCGGTACTTTCGTGCGTCTTATGCATTATGTGCTTCGCTCTTATATTGGAGTCTTTGTTGTGGTTTACTTCGATGATATTCCTGTGTTTAGCAAAACCATGAAAGAGCATCTTAATCATGTTAGGTCTGTTTTGCAAACCCTTCGCAAGGAACGTCTTTATGCCAACATGAAAAAGTGCAGATTTGCTGGTGACAAAGTGATTTTCTTGGGTTTTGTTGTATCTTCAAAGGGTGTCCATGTTGATGAATCTAAAATTGAAGCAATTAAAACTTGGCCCCAACCCACCAATTTGCAACAAGTGCATAGTTTTCTTGGTCTTGCGGGTTTTTATCGTTGCTTTGTGAAAGACTTTAGCACTATTGCCGCTCCTTTGCATCCTTTGAGTAAGAAGAATGCTCCTTTCGTTTGGGGATCTTTGCAATCCACCGCTTTTGATGAGCTCAAGTCCTTGCTTACTCATGCTCCGATTCTTGCTTTACCCAACTTTGACAAAACTTTTGAGGTTCATTGTGATGCAAGTGGTACCGGAATTGGCGGAGTTTTGATGCAAGAAAAACGAGCCATTGCATATTTTAGTGAAAAACTCTCTGGTGCTCAACTTAACTATCCCATCTATGACAAAGAATTGTATGCTTTAGTGCGTGTGCTACATGTTTGGGAACATTATCTTAGACCTCATGAGTTTGTCATCCATACCAATCATGAAACGCTTAAGTACTTAAAAGGTCAAACTAAGTTGAACAAGCGTCATGCCAAATGGAGTGAATTTATTGAATCTTGCCCCTATGTGATCAAGTACATTAAGGGTAAGGAAAATGTAGTTGTGGATGCACTTTCACGCATATGCGCGCTTGTCACTAAACTTGAGTTGAATGTTATTGGCTTTGAGCACATAAAAGACTTGTATGCTAATGATCCATATTTTGCGACTCCTTATGCTAAATGTTTGACGCATGCATCCTGGGAACAATATTACATCAAGGATGGTTATCTTATGAAAGCTAACAAACTACGCATTCCCGAGTCTTCTCTTCGTTTGCTCCTTTTGAAAGAGGCTCATGGAGGCGGACTGATGGGACATTTTGGACATGACAAGACATTCGCCACGCTCTCCAAGAACTACTTTTGGCCCAATATGTTCCGCGATGTCTCACGCTTCACCACCCGATGCTCTACATGTCGCAAAGCTAAGTCTAAAGCTCAATCCCATGGTCTTTACATGCCTCTTCCTATTCCTTATCAACCTTGGGAGGACATTAGCATGGATTTATACTCGGTTTGCCTAGGACTCAAAATGGCAAGGATTCCGTGTTTCTTGTTGTGGACCGATTTTCTAAGATGGCACATTTCATCCCTTGCAACAAGATAGACGATGCTTCATACATTGCAAATCTCTTTTGTAGGGAAATCTTGCGCCTCCATGGAGTACCAAAGATAATTGTCTCCGACCGCGACGTCAAGTTCTTGAGTTACTTTTGGAAGATGCTATGCACCAAGCTCGGAATCAAGCTCGTGTTCTCATCCGCATACCATCCTCAAACCGACGGCTAAACGGAGGTGACGAACCGTAGGCTCTCCACTCTACTTCGTGTGTTGATCAAGAAGAACATCAAGGAGTGGGAGGAGTGTCTACCCATCACCCGGCAAGACATTCTTCGAGGTCGTCTACGGCTTCCACCCATTGTCCCCATTGGACATTCTATCTCTTCCTCTACAAGAGCGCACCAACCTCGACGCAAGTGCCCGTGCAAGCTACATCAAGAAGATGCATGAAGATACAAGGCACACCATCGAGCGCCAAGTACAACGACTCGTGACCAAGCTCAACATCAACAAGCATCCCATGATATTCAACATTGGAGACCTCGTGTGGCTACACCTTCACAAGGACCGCTTCCCCAACGAACGCAAGTCCAAGCTTCTCCCTTGAGCCAATGGACCCTTCAAGGTGCTAGCACGCTACAACATCAACGCTTACAAAATCGATCTCCCACGGGACAAGTACAATGTGAGCGACATCTTCAACGTATCCTATCTCTCCCCGTACCATGGTGATGAGGATTTCGATCCGAGGTCGGATATTTCCCAGGGGACCCATGACTAGAGCACGAGCTAGAGCTCTCGAGACCGAGGTGACTTCTCTCCTTAGTGATATCTCATATGATCCTCTCGAGACATGGCTACTACCTCAATCCGGAATGTTGTGCATGATTAGGTACCAAGAGGACCCTCCCGAGGATGCACATGAAGATGGTCAAGACCCCAAGTCCCTGGAAGAAGAGAACCAATGGAAGAAGGCAAGAATAGCCTCCAGGCACTGGACATCCGGCCCCTGGACATCTACACGACCAGCCCTCTGCAGAAGAAACTATAGTGACCGGACATCCGGCGTTCAACCCGGACATCTGGCGTCCAACCCGGACATCTGGCCCCCACCGGAAATCCGGCCGAAATCCCGGACATCCGGCACCGGTGTCCAGGGAGCACAGAAGCTTGCCCCATCAGCCCGGACAACCGGCGATCGCCCTGGACATTCGGCGCCTCCCGAAGCCACGGACATCCGGCCCCTCCGAGCGGACATCCGGCGTCGCCCATCCAGAGAGAAGAACAGCCATCTGCACCAGCCCGGACATCCGGCCCCTCAGCCCGGACATCCGGCCCCTCGCGAGCCACCGGACATTCGGCCCGACGCCCAGACTTCCGGCCTTCCCAGCGCCTGCGCGCGCGTGTTGGGCTGAGCCCATGTACCCCCTAGCCTATATATAGTACTCCTCCTCCTCACTTTGAGGCTTAGCATTGTGATAGCTCATTTAGAGATAGAGCTCTGCTCATCCGTACCGGATCTACTCCACGTGGGGGATCGTGCCTCTTCAGAGAAGATCCATTCGGATTCAAGGCCTCCATCTGGAGAAGACATTCAAGACCTCCTCATGGAGAAGAACGGTTTCCTTTGTATCCTCCCCTTGTTGATTTTGTATCATGTGTTACCTTATGCTTTCGGTGATCTAGCCCTTGTGTGATCGATTACTTGTCGGTTGAGTGATTCTCTCCTTTCTCCCTGTGTTTTCTCTTGTGATTTCCGCGCATTCTTTGTGTTTCCCCGTAAGATCCACTCCAAACATGAAAGATCGGCCCCTAGGGTCCCGCCCTACATCAGTTTATGTCCGCCTACCTGATCAGGGTAGCGCGCGCCCATAACCTTCCCTCGTTGGAGGCACGGCAAGATGCATGACAATAGACCACATTAGTGCCTTCCCATAAAGGCAAATGTGGCTACACTGTTCAGCTCGATTTGGTGGCACCATGACTCAGCCAACAGTTGTTCAAGTTCATTTAAGTCGGGTTAAACTTGAATGCAATATGCTGAGCCATATTAAAATAACATGATGCAACTACAATGCATGAGCATGATACCAACATGAGCATGGATGTGCAACCATAATAAATCATCGAGCATAACAACAATGAAGCATATATCCAAATGAGCATGGCATACTAACAAGCATAAGCATAACACTACACATGAGCATTTCATGACCACTAGCATCAACAATAAATACCATGCAAGATTATATCAATAATACTACCGAGTAAGCATGTAACCTTCTAGATGCAAAGGAAACATGCATAACGACGGTACTGGATAACAGACGGTAAGCATGCATCAGGATGAACATGACTACTACCAGCATGTACTATTACTATCAAGCATAACATGTGACAATAATACTAACAAGTAGTACAAGCTAACGAGATGCATCGAAACATATCACGAAGGTGAACATGAATCCACGAGCAAAACCAAAACAACTACAGTAGTAGCAAACAAGAAGGCAGTTAACGAGCAAACTTTTATTAAATATTCAAGTAGAAACCATGGCTACTTCATGGCTATCATGCAAGTAGCTATTGTGGCTTGCCTGGAGGTGACGGAGACACCGGGGAGAAGTGCGGTGAAGCCGCAGAATGAAACGCAGGCTGTACTTCTCTCTTGAAGGGGGATGATTAGAATCAAGGGCAAAATGGTCATTTTCAATGTGGGACCATGATGTAGGGTAGAACCCTAGAGGCCGATCTTTCATGTTTGGAGCGGATCCCTACGAAGAACACGAAGAACACGAGGAGGGGCATGAGGAAAAACACGAGAGAACACTCAACCAACAAGGATAAAGTCACACATGTGCTAGATCCTCGAAACAAAAAAGGGTACAAGATCCAAATCCAACAAAGGACGATACAAGTGGCGGTAGTTCATCTCCGAGAGGAGGTCTTGAATCCGCGAGGGATCTTCCCGTAAAGGGGTCTTGAATCCAGGTGGATCTTCTCCGAAGAGGCCGCAGTCTCTCACAAGGAGAAGATCCATATGGATGAGCAAAGCTCTATCTCAAATGAGCTAAACCAATGCTAACCCAAACTAGCAGGAGGTGGGGGAGTATATATAGTGCTAGCCCATGAAGGGGTAAGTGAGAGGGGGATACATGGACCCTTGGCCAGTTCTCTGTGCATAGGCAGGTGCCGGATGTCCGGGCTAGGGCCAGATGTCCGGCGGCTCACGAAGAGCCAGATGTCTGGGCCTCTGGCCAGATGTCCGGGCTGGAGTTGCCCGATTCCTGTACTCTCTGGATAGGCGGGTGAGGGAGTCCTGGACTAGGGGGTGTCCGGATAGCCGGACTATCAATATCCGCAGGACTCCCAGACTACGAAGATAGAAGATTGAAGACTCCGGCTCGTGTCCGGAAGGTACTTTCCTTGGCGTGGAAGGCAAGCTTGGCAATACGGATATGTAGATCTCCTACCATTGTAACCGACTCTGTGTAACCCTAGCCTCTCCGGTGTCTATATAAACCGGAGGGCTTTAGTCCGTAGGACACAACATTACATCTCAACAATCATACCATAGGCTAGCTTCTAGGGTTTAGCCACCTTGATCTCGTGGTAGATCTACTCTTGTACTACCCATATCATCAATATTAATCAAGCAGGACGTAGGGTTTTACCTCCATCGAGAGGGCCTGAACACAGGTAAAAACATTGTGTCCCTCGTCTCCTGTTACCATCCGCCTAGACGCACAGTTCGGGACCCCCTACCCGAGATCCGCCGGTTTTGACACCGACATTGGTGCTTTCATTGAGAGTTCCTCCGTGTCGCGTCACCGATAGGCTCGATGGCATCTTCAACCATCAACGCTGTCCGTGAGACCTTTCTCCCGGACAGATCTTCATATTCGGCGGCTTTGCATCAAGGGCAATTCCCTTGGCCATCTGGAGCAGATTGAAAGCTACGCCCGGCCGTCGAGTCGATTCGAAGTTTAAACTTCACGGCCGATGACCGCGGAGACTTGATCTTGACGGACTCGAGCCACAGCCAGCGCCCCCTCTGACGATGGGCATGATCTAGCTCTGCCGCCGAACAGTGCTTTGGTGGCCGCACTCGAATCCGCTCCGGCTACTAGCCCGGGGCCGATTGCCCATGATGAGGGTCGGTGGATAGACGCCACAGGGGCTTCAACATCTGGCGATGGAGCGAATACCAATCTTGTCCCTGCGAACTTCGTGATCTCGAGGCGCGGACTCCTCGCCGACTCGAGCCTCCCGCCCCGCCAATTAAGCGATTAGGCGCCGGTTATGGAATTCACCGCCACGGACATCTTTCAACACTCGCCTTTTGGCGATATCCTGAATTCTCTGAAGCATCTCTCGCTATCAGGAGAATCCTGGCCGAACTATGGCCAGGACGATTGGAGTTCGGACGACGAAGAAATTCGGAGCCCACCCACCACCCACTTTGTAGCCACTGTCGAAGATCTAACCGACATGCTAGACTACGACTCCGATGACATCGACGCTATGGACGATGATGCCGGAGACAATCAGGACCCAGCGCCCACAGGACACTAGAAGGCCACCTCGTCGTATGACGTCTACATGGTGGATACCCCAAAAGAAGGGGATGGCGAAAAAGCAGCGGAGGAAGATTCTCTAAAGAAACAGCCGAAACGCCGGCGTCAGCGGCGCCGCTCTAAATCCCGCCACAACAAGAATGGAGATTCCGACACTGGAGATAATAACACTCCAGAGAGTGCGAAGACGATCCCTCCCGCAAGATTCAGCGCAGAGGAGGCAGCAGCAAGCCCATGACAGGCGGCGAGCGAAGGGGTTGAGGACGATAACTATATGCCTCCCTCCGAAGTCGAAGCGAGCCTCAACGATGATGAATTCGTCATACCCGAGGATCCCGTCGAACAAGAGCGCTTCAGGCGCAGGCTCATAGCCACGGCAAATAGCCTAAAGAAAAAGCAGCAACAGCTTCAAGCTGATCAAGATCTGCTAGCCGATCGATGGACCGAGGTCCTCGCGGCCGAAGAGTATAAACTCGAACTCCCCTCCAAAAGTTACCCAAGACGCAAGCTGCTCCCCCGATTAGAGGAGGAAGCATACATACCTTTATCACCAGCGCACGACATGGCTGACCGACCACCCCGTGGTCGCGATAGAGAGGCATTCAAGGCCCCAGCCAAGACCGTACCCCGACATCGATCCTGGAGTACGAAGCCAAAAGGGAATGCGCCGGACTTGCGAGACATCTTGGAGGACAAAGCAAGACAATCCAGATCCATCTATGGATCACGTGGGCGCCCTACGACCCACGACGAATACCGTCGCGCCGGACATAACACCGGCCTGGCCGAACACAGCAGACAGCGCTCCCTCGAGCTGCGTCGCAATATCGCTCAATACAGGGGCGCCTCACACCCGTTATGCTTCACTGACGAAGTAATGGATCATCAGATCCCGAAGGGTTCAAACCCGTGAATATCGAATCTTACGATGGTACAACAGACCCCGCGGTGTGGATCGAAGATTATCTTCTCCACATCCATATGGCCCGCGGCGACGATCTCCATGCCATCAAATATCTCCCACTCAAGCTTAAAGGACCAGCTCGGCATTGGCTTAACAGCCTGCCCGCAGAGTCGATTGGGTGTTGGGAAGACACGAGGCCGCGTTCCTTGATAACTTTCAAGGTACATACGCATACCACCGACGCCGATGACCTCAGCCACATTATTCAGCAGCTGACGAATCGGCCGGACAATTCGACACGGTTCTTGACGAAGAAAAATCAAATCGTCGATCGTCCGGATCGGAGGCCCTCGCAGCCTTCAAACATAACATCCGGGACGAATGGCTAGCCCGGCACAGGGGCAGGAGAAGCGAAATCCATGGCAGCCCTCACATCGTTAATGACCCGCTTTTGCGGCGGAGAGGATAGCTGGCTAGCCCGCAGCAACAATCTCCGCAAAAATTCTGGCAGTCCGGACACCAAGGACAATCACGGCAGTCACGTCGAATCAAAACAAACGCCGTATTAACGGCGACGACAAAGAGGATACGGCAGTCAATGCCGGATTCCGAGGCTCCAAACCCGGTCAACGGAAAAAGCCATTCAAAAGAACAACTCCGGGCCCGTCCAATCTGGACAGAATACTCGACCGCTCATGCCAGATACATGGCACCCCCGAAAAGCCAGCCAATCACACCAATAGAGATTGTTGGGTGTTCAGGCAGGCTGGCAAGTTAATCGCCGAACACAATGACAAGGGGCTGAATAGCGACGACGAGGAAGAGACCCGGCCGCCGAACAACAGAGGACAGAAGGTTTTCCCCCCACAAGTGCGGATGGTGAATATGATTTACACGACCCATATACCCAAGAGGGAGAGGAAGCGCGCACTACGGGACATCTATGCGATGGAGCCAGTCGCCCCGAAGTTCAATCCATGGTCCTCCTGTCCGATCACTTTTGATCGACGAGACCATCCGACTAGCATACGCCATGGCGGATTCGCCACATTGGTCCTAGACCCAATCGTCGATGGATTTCACCTCACAAGAGTCCTGATGGACGGCGGCAGCAGCCTGAACCTGCTTTACCAGGACACAGTGCGCAAAATGGGCATAGACCCATCCAGGATCAATTCCACTAAGACAACCTTTAAAGGTGTCATCCCAGAGTGGAAGCCAACTGACAGAGCTCTATCACATTGAAGTGGTCTTGGATCCCGGATAATTTTGAGCGAAGAGTTAATCTTCGATATAGTCCCGTTCCGTAGCGGCTATCATGCCCTGCTCGGATGAACCGTGTTCGCAAAGTTCAACGCGTGCCGACACGCATACCTAAAGCTCAAGATGCGGGCCCTCGTGGAGTCATTACGGTCAATGGGAATACGGACGCTCCTCCGAATGGAGGAACATCTGATGCTCTCGCGGCGAAGTCTGAGCAGCCTTCTCGGCAATTCTCTAGTCCAGCAATCAAAAGCGGATGCAACAAAGCGCGCCCGGAGCAACACTAACCAAGACCACCTGGCGCGATCGAGCATCGCCAGAGCAATCGGCCCCCACCCTCGCCCGCCCATGATCACAAGAATAACACTCCACGCACATCATTATGCTTTGGAGATACCATGGGCGCAGGGGAGGGGCTTAACCACAAGGATTAAGGAGTGCAGCTCGACCACACCAGGGGCTCATGCTAGCGCCCCCCTTGGTTTTACTTTTATCTTTTCTTCCTTTTTTTTATATACAGGATTCCACTAAACAGAAGCCCTGTCCGACGGCGAACTCGCCGAACTCACGATGCAACAGTCAGGGATCAAAGAAGGTTGCGACGAACACTCAGGTGGTCTCCATTACGAGCACTTAATTCGATTACATACACCAAGTCTGCAGCTTATCCCTGGAGGGGGACATGTCAAATTAGTCCAAATACCTTGCTTACCGCACTATTTGTATCAGTCCGCTTTATTAGCAGACTTTCTTTCATAAATAACGCAGCACTTCGTTTTTTGCAAGCTCATTACCTTTTCATGGCAATTGCGTTATCCTTTACAAATGTTCATTATATGACATCTTGCACCCGTATACTTTGGTACGGCCGAATACACCAGGGGCTTCTGTTCCCCAGATTATGGTGTGATTAAGTCCGAACACTTTCACAAGTGGGGCACCCCGAACTTATAGCATTATATGAATCAGCTCCGAATCATGTCTTGGGTCAATAGTTGGGTTTGCCCGGCTCCCATGTTTTGGTACCTTACGTTCCATTCCATCGGCTAAGGTAGCCTGGAGAACCATCGCGATTGCGCCCGGTTGAGCCGGTTAACGCCTCGATGAGAAAGCTAAAACTGACGGCATGATAAGGCGAGAGACTGGTCGCTATTCGAGAGGTTCTTTCGGGTCCTTAAAGGCTCATGCCGCTTCGAGCGAAGTTCCGGATGATGTCCGACGAAGGCGTGGATAGCGCCCCGGATTCGGTCTTCCGAATACCATGGGCTTCGCCGATAAGTGAGAGTGTTCAAGCATTATAAGTCCGGTTGCCTTGTTCGTCGTGTTGAGCGCCTCCCTAGATGGACCCAAAAATGGGAACAAGAGTGCTCAAGTTCATCACCAACACCCCAAAGACTCGTGGGCTTGGGGGCTGAAGCCAACGACTTGCCATCTCTCAGATTTAACAAACGGCCGCATAGAAGGTAATATTTTAAATTCAACAAAGCGTTGCTCATGGCGCATATAAACGAAGTTTTCAGCGCAACAGAATAAACAGGCAGCGAGTTCACTCAAGGATTACATTAAGGGGGCACTCATCCGCAATATCGCGGGCTCCCTTCAGGACAACCTTATAATATCGCTCCGGCATGCGATGCTCCTTGCCCGGTGGCGGCGGATCCGTGAGAAGCTTCTCCGCATCCAGCTTGCCCCATTGCACCTTTATGCGGGCAAGGGCCCGACGAGCGCCTTCAATGCAGGCGGAGCGCTTGATCACATCCAACCTGGGGCATGCATCCACTAGCCGCCGCACTAGGCCAAAGTAGCTGCCAGGCATGGCCTGCCCAGGCCACAGCCGGACTGTGAGGCCCTTCATGGCCTCCTCAGCTACCTTGTGGAGTTCGACCAGCTGCTTCACTGGTCGCTTGGGGCACCGGATGGCGGCCTCAAAGATACTTGAGACCGAAGACCTTCTCCGCTGAGCTCCCTCCTTGCCACGATAGAACGCAGCGGCATCGACGCGACTCTGCGGTAGATCTGCAAATGCCCCGAGAGCTCAATTCGGGTAAGTATCCGTAATTTACATTAACATGCTTGCTCGCATGAAAACGCCTTACCGCCGCTATCTTCTTCATGTCCTCTACTTCCATATGGGCCTTCGGCCTCGGCATTGGCGGACTCGGCCGTTTCGAGAGCCGAGGCAAGCTCGGACTCGAAGTCTTGAGTCACGCTCCAAACTCTCATGCTTTTCCATGAGAGCCTAGAGCTCTTGCCGAACTTCCGCCACCAAGCCGCTTGCTTTTCTCGCCAGTCCGTTACGTGTCGCATGCGTTCAGCCACGGAAACGGCATCCTTCAGGGCTGCCACCTCGTTAGCGGCCCCTGCATTACATATATTATCCTTATCGATCATGTTTGCAACTGAAACCCTTTTCTGTAAGGTACTTATTTAAAGTGGTGTTATTCACCTTCTTTTTCCTTGAGTTGCCTCTTGGCATGGCCGAGCTCTTGCTCCGACCGCTCAAGGTCCTTCTTCAGCGCCTCGACCTCCTCCGTTAATGCGGCAGAGGTCAACAAATAAGAGCCTGCAAACCCATATTGACATATTTTAGAAACCTGCGTATATCTTGTTAAAGATCCTTAGTCCGCTTTTCTTTCCGAACACCGACTAAGCATCGAAACTACTTGTCTATGCGGTATTATATTACTTAATTTTAACCTTCTTACCTCAAAGCCTGTTAGAAGGCTGTTGCAGGCCTCGGTCAGCCTGCCCTTGGCGAGCTGGACCTTCTCAATCACCGCACTCATGAGAGTGCGGTGTTCTTCCTCGATGGAGGCACCTTTAAGCGCCTCCAACAGGTTATCCGCGCCTCGGTTGGGCAGGGCCGCCGCGCACGGTCCTGCCCTTCTTTGAAGGGCGCTTGCGGATTCCGAACCGATCGCGGGTTCCGATGTGGAGTCCGCACAAAGTCCGGGGCTGCGACGGCGCCTCGGAGCCTCCTCTGGCGTGTCCTCTCAGGATTCCGCCTCGCCGTCCTCGGCGCGTGGGGTAGAGGCAGTCGGGATGGAATTTACATCCGACGGCGCTAACGACCCGCTCATCGAGTCGGGAAGGTCGTCAACGGCCGGACTAATGGAACAATGCGGCATTAGAAGGACGCTACATGACATACAATATACGGCGTATAAATGGTCCGGATACTTACGATCCTGCCGGACGCCGGGCCCTTGGAGGCAACTCATCCTTGCCAACGTCGATGTTGGCGAAACTGTCCGGGGGGATAGTTCTCCCCCTCTTGGACCCTTCGGCCGCCCCGGTTGGGGAGGCCTTCCTCTTCCTCTCTCCCTTCTCCGGGAGAGAGTACTCCTCCTCCTCCTCCTCGTCTTCGGGGGAGGAGTCCTCGTCGTCGTCGTCAGACGCCTGATTGCGGGAACTCTTTTGAGTCCCCGCGGCCACCTTCTTGGCCTTCTTCTCGGCACCACGTGACGGTGCGGAACCAGCAACCTTGCTAGGCGGGCATCCATCGGTTCTTCGGCATGGGAGCCGGGCTGATAAGCAGCTGGGCCTTCTCCATCCAGTCCTGTCAAAGGAAGAGGTAGATTAAATACCTCGCTAGAGTCAATCTAACTACTATAAGTGTCCCGTAATGGGGTTGAATCACTTACCTCGTCAGTCGGAGACTGCGAGCTGAATCCGCGGTCTTCGGTCGCGGATGCGGGGGCTTCGGCGCCCTTGAACAGCACCCTCCAGGTGCCTTCGTACGTTGTTGAATAGCGCGCTTAACGTTTGGTGCTGTTCCGGATTAAACTCCCACAGATTAAATGCCTGTTCTTGGCATGGGAGAATCCGCCGGAGGAGCATGACCTGGACCACGTCGACGAGCCGGAGCCTGTTGCTCACCAGCTTCTTGATGCAGGCTCGAAGTCCCGTCACCTCCACCGGATCACCCCACTGCAAGCCCTTCTCTTTCCAGGAGGTGAGCTGCGTGGGGATTCCAGATCTAAATTCGGGGGCCGCCACCCATGTAGGCTCGCGCGGCTCGGTGATGTAGAACCACCCCGATTGCCACCCCTTGACGGAGTCCACGAAGGTCCCTTCTAGCCAAGGGACGTTGGGCAGCTTGCCCAACATGGCGCCTCCTCATTCCGCTTGCGTCCCCTTCACAACCTTCGGCTTGACGTTGAAGGTCTTGAGCCACAGGCCGAAGTGGGGCCGGATGCAGAGAAAGGCCTCGCACACGACGATGAACGCCGAGATGTTGAGGACGAAGTTCGGCGCCAGATCGTGGAAATCTAGGCCGTAGTAAAACATGATCCGCCGGACAAATGGATGGAGCGGAAAGCCCAGTCCGCGAAGGAAGTGGGGAAGGAAAACAACCCTCTCATGAGGCCCTGGGTAGGAACGAGCTGCCCCGCGTCGGGCAGCCGATGTGCGATGTCACCAGAAAGGTATCCGGTGTCGCGCAGCTTGGTGATGTCCTCCTCCTTGGTGGTGGAGGCCATCCATTTGCCTCCCCCTCCGGACATGTTCGGAGAAGGGTCGAGGCGGGATGCGCGAGCTTAGGCATTGGAGCTTGGGTTCGCAGGGATGGATGAGCAAAGGAGGAAGAAGGTGTAGGTGAGAAGGTAAATCTTTATCCCTTATATATAGGCGGACGAAAATATGCGTCCCTCACCGGCCTGGTAAAACTCGCTTATCTCCCAAGTGCCACCATCAACGGCGCGGTTGGGTTACCCACGCACGTATTGATGAGAATCCCGGAATAAGGGGAACACGATCTATGCTTCGACAGGACGTGCCAAGGAAACCGCTTTGCTAAACGTGCTGAGGTGATATAGTAATTCGAACAAAGGCTTGGTAGCGGTGTGATGTCACACCGCGTAATACGTCGGCAGATTGGATCAGTATATGTGTTTTATTCTCTCTACGTTGGAATGTGGAATTTATTTTGCAGAGCCGGACATTATCCTGGTGTTCATTATTTTCTCCGGATTATTCAAGGGAGGAACCCGCCTTGCAATGCCGAACATTATGCACGCCGGACTTATCGCCATTGAAGACTGGTTCAGGGGCTACTGAGGGAGTCCTGGACTAGGGGGTGTCCGGATAGCCGGACTATCAATATCCGCCGGACTCCTAGACTACGAAGATAGATGATTGAAGACTCCAGCTCGTGTCCGGAAGGTACTTTCCTTGGCGTGGAAGGCAAGCTTGGCAATACGGATATGTAGATCTCCTACCATTGTAACCGACTGTGTAACCCTAGCCTCTCCGTGTCTATATAAACCGGAGGGCTTTAGTCCGTAGGACACAACATTACATCTCAACAATCATACCATAGGCTAGCTTCTAGGGTTTAGCCTCCTTGATCTCGTGGTAGATCTACTCTTGTACTACCCATATCATCAATATTAATCAAGCAGGACGTAGGGTTTTACCTCCATCGAGAGGGCCTGAACCTGGGTAAAAACATTGTGTCCCTCGTCTCCTGTTACCATCCGCCTAGACGCACAGTTCGGGACCCCCTACCCGAGATCCGCCGGTTTTCACACCGACAGCGGGGCCGGATATCCGGGCAAAGAGGTTAGATGTCCGGGGCTTCGGGAGGAGCCGGATGTCCGGGGCATGTGGCCGGATGTCCGGGCTGAAGTGGCCAAACTTCAGGATAGGGGCGCCAGATTTCCGGGCTTCTGGCCGGATGTCCGGGCTGGGGCCGGATGTCTGGCCGCTGTAGCAGCCGACTCTTCTTCCTTCTCATTCCTTCGCTCCCGCGCACACTTGTCCTTGGTCCTTGGGCTCTACATGGTCTCCATGGGTGTACCTGAGTATGCACAAGGTCCGCTCTTGAGGTAGCATCCATGTCTTACATGCGGAAAGGGAAGATTCGGAAAGGAGCGAGTTCACCTTAGGTCCAATGGCATATCTTCGAGGTCTCGTCGTATGTCCTCTCTGGGTTTGGGGAGTAGTCATAGTGTACATGGTGATGAATGTGGGATACTCCGCATAATCTCTCCCCCCCCCACTTAGGGAAGATCCGACCTCGGATCGTGATCCTCATCACCATGGAAACGGTTGTCATGGACGGACTTATAGTTGGATGGAGTTGAAGGAATGACGCAATCCAAGTACTACAAGGTGTCTCCGGTATGTGGTACATGCAAAATGAGCAAACACAAGCGACACTCGGAAATACGTTGGTTAGCGCACTAAAAATGTCCATCAATTAAGCGTGAGTCCGTGCGAAGGGATAGTGTGTGACAAAGTGCATGAAGCTTATCAAGATGATATAGAATGATATGCAAAGCATTCATGGGGTAATTAGCATGGTGGACAAAGCGACAAATTCTACCATTGTGCAAAATGATGTCATAGAGAGATGGTTCATGATGCGGAGCATCCCTCGCTCATCCCCATGGACGTGTATACATCTTCCTCAACACCACTTGGACCCATGACAAGAGCTAGAGCCAAGGCTATCGAAGATAAGGTGAACTCGCTCCTTTCCGAACTTCCTCTCTCTACTCACGAGACTTTGCTACTACCTCATACGGACACTTCGTGTGTGATCAGGTACCTGGCGGAAAGCCAAGGTGCATCTACATCCATTGGACAAGAAGGCGAAGCTACCAACCATGAAGATCAAGAAGAAGGTCCACCGGAGAAAGCTCTAGCCACCGGACATCCGGCCCAGACCGGACGACCGGCGCCTGAAGCCCCAGCCGCCAAGTCCAAGCCAGATCAGGCCCTAGCGATCGGACGTCCGGCCCAGACCGGACGACCGGTGCCTGAAGCACCAGCCAGGCCCCAGCGAGCGGACGTCCGGCCCAGACCGGACGACCGGCCACACTCCAGCGAGCGGACGACCGGAGTCACCGGACGTCTGGCATCTGTCAACAGAAGGGAAATTAACGGAAGTATGAAACTTCCGGACGTCTGGCGCATCCATTCCAGAGAGCTTCCAGCAGACGTCTGGCGTCACCGGACACCGGTCCCTCCTGAGCCACCGGACGACCGGCCCCCAGCGGACGTCCGGTACCTATCTGCGCACAGCTTCGGGCCAAAGCCCCTGTACCCCTCCACTTCGTCCCCTTTTGCACTAAGACTATAAATAGGACCCCTCCTCCTCCTAGCTAGGGTTAGCATTGGATTAACTCACATTTGTGTGAGAGCCGTTGCTCATCCACTTGGATACTTCTCCTCGGAGATCACGACCTCTTCGGAGAAGATCCCCCAAGTGGATTCAAGACCCCTTCTAGGGAAGAACATCAAGGCCTCCTTTCGGAGAAGAATGGTTCCTTTGTATCCTTACCTTTGTTGACTTTGGATCTTGTGGATCTCTTATGTGTGTGGTGATCTAGCACTTGTGTGATCGATTCCCTTGTTGGTTGAGTGATTCTCTCTCGTTTTCCCCGTGTTTTCCCTTGTGCTTCCGCGTGTTCTTTGTGATTCCCCGTAGGATCCACTCCAAACGTGAAAGATCGACGCTATAGGGTTCCACCCTACATCATATGGTATCATGAGCCACGTTGATCACGTTTTTGGAGCCCCTACCCCGTGTTTTCTAGCTTGATTTTGTTGTTTTCGTCCTAAATCCAAAAATCCCCACCAAAAATAGCCCCAAAATTTTTTGTGATTTGTTCGTGAGTTGAGATTTTGTTGGATTTGGTCCATGGATTTGAGTTGCCACGTGTGGATCTAGCTTAACCCACCCTCCCCACCCTTTTCCATCCACCAAATCACTCGATTTTGACCTGACCATTTTCTTCTTCCCCGAAACCGAGCAGTTCTTCCCGTGCCCGAAAATCGCCCAGGCACCGGACGACCGGAAGCTACCGGACGTCCGACGACCGGACGACCGCAGAAACCGGACGTCCGTGCAACCCTGACGAAACTGAATTTTCCAGTGCGGCCACCAGCACAACCCCACCTTCCACCACATCTTCCAAACCCACATACACCAACATCTTCCCCAATACCTCCGATGACGATTCTTAACATATTTTGGTCCTTGAGATTTTGAGTTGTGGTTCCCGTGTCCTATTGTGTTTCGGCTATTTAGGTACGGTTCGACTTCAACATCACCACGGCTCATCTTCACAAGGGTCTCATCATCGCCAAGGACGGTAACTTCGACGACATCTTTGTCATACCTTGCAATTGCATTGATACCCCACATGGCCCTACTTTTGCGTAGCTTACCCATCGAGACTAGCCATTGAGTATTGCCGGAAACGTGACTTGTGCACATTAGTGATCATACTACATAGCATACATACCATACCATAGTGGTGCATATCTTGAGATCCACTTGTGCGTCACAAAGTTGTCATCGCATACACAATTGCTATCTTGGTTCGTGAAGTTTTGCATGAGAAAAGAGCTCAAAAGTGAAAGAGCCACCCAAGCTTTTAAGCAAAGAGGAAAGATAAGCAAAGAGCTTATGAGCAAGAACCATAGCATCATACACCATTAAGATTGTCATATAAGATCATCTTGGATCATAGCACCGAAATACCATACATATAGCATACTTGGGATAGAGATCGTTGCATTTTTGCCTAGTAGGTTGTGCACAAGCTCCGTATCCGCCTATTGTGCAATCGTTCTAGCGTCTCTCTAGTATTGTGCAACAAGAGCATTTTCGTGGATTCCACATTTTGGCTCACTTTTTGGTTTGCACAACCCCATTTATCTATTTGCGTGTGTGTTTCCGTGTACCCATACTTGCTTGGTCTATTTGTTGCATTTGCAAATTTGTGAATCTTTTCCAACATTATTGAAGCTCACTTACTATTGCATCAATTTTTGCCACCATCCTAACCAAGCTCCACCATAAGCTTTTACTTGTGTAGGTGTGAGAACCGAGTGCTATTTCATTGTCCGCATTTGAGTGAACTTGATTCATCTTCAACATCGGTCAAAGGTACATTGGTATTAGTTCTTCTCCTTCTACCACTCACATTTTGCTTGAAATGATGGATAGGCCAAGTACTTCTACCAACCCACTCTTCATCGAGCAAGACGACGACATGTCATCATACATCACCAAGAGCCACCTCTTTGGTGCACAACGAGCATTGTATCAAGAGCAACAAGCAATGAACGACCGCATCGACAACCTCGCCACCGACTTACGACTCTCCGAGCAACGTACAAGAGACTAATTCGACAACAAGCTCGACGCGCACAAGCAAGAGAACAATGCAAGAATGGACGAAATCCGTGCATTGTTGGTGAACCGGCCTCCTTCTACATCGTCATACTCAAGACGGAGCCACTCAAGTCGACACTCCGACGACTCCTTCTCCGGCTCAAGTACACCGTCATCGAACACTCTTCGACGAGCCGCGCGTCAAGACCGTCATGCATCTCGCAACCCGCTACATGTCAAGCATTCACAAGAGCAAGTCGATGAGCAAGTCCCTCGTCCTCCATCAAACCAAGTAGTGTTTGCTCAAGCTCAAGAACGACAACGTCTTCATCGCCTAGAAGAACAAGAAAAAGCGTGTCTACATCAAGAGCAATAAGATGCCGAGGCTCAACGTCTTCAACGACAACAACGATAAGCACAAGCTCTTGAGGCGGAACGTGCCCTTCAAGCATCAAGTCGAGCTATCGCCAACCGCAATCGCGAACGGCGCAATCAAGAGGAAGCCCTTCGAGAAGAAATCCAAGAGAGGAACTACCATCCGCGTGCCCAACGTCAAGCTCCACAACCTCCTTCACAAGTTCGTCAAGCTCCACCTCAACCTCAAGGTCAACAAGAGCAAGTTGAACATGGACTTAATCCACGCCAAGAGCAACATGAGGACGATTACCCTCCACGTCAAGGGCGTTATCATCACCATCGCCAACAACACAATGAAGAGCAACGCTATGGAAAGCTCAAATTCACAATGCCCAAGTTCAATGGAATCAATGATCCCGAAGAGTACCTCTCATGGGCATTGAAGGTCGACAAAATCTTTCGTTTGCACAACTATGAGGAAGCGAAGAAGATAGCTATGGCATCACTTGAGTTCCAAGACTATGTGCTCATATGGTGGGAACAAGTCCTTGAGCGCCGACAAGCAAGAGGTGAACCTCCAATCACCACTTGGACTCAAATGAAAGATGTCATGCGAGCACGTTTTGTGCCAACCTACTACAACCGCGATCTCTTCAAGAAGCTACAACTCCTCAAGCAAGGAACAAAGAGTGTTGAAGAATACTACAAGGAAATGGAGATTGCCATGATTCGAGCCAATGTCACGGAGGATGATGAGCAAACAATGGCACGATTCTTGAATGGACTCAATCATCCCATCAAGAAGATCGCCGACTTCCAACCCTACTCCAACCTCATTGAGCTCGTGCATCAAGCTACAAAGGCGGAACGCCAAGTGCAAGATGACTTCAAGTACGCCAAGTACTCCTCCAAGACCTACGGCTTCTCCAACAACCAAGCTTCAACAACTACTCCAACTTCGACATCAACCAAGCCTTCTCCAAGCAACGACGACAAGTCAAGTTACAAGAAAACTTCCACAAGTTCAAGTCGTCTTTCTCCTACTACAAGCAACTTCAAGCCGCGTGCTTCTTCTTCTACTCCAACCGATGAGACCGTCAAGATAAGCTTCTTCAAGTGTTTCACTTGCAGCGGCCGAGGCCACAAATCCTATGAATGCACCAACAAGCGCACTATGATCCTCAACGACGATGGCACCTACGACTCACTGAGTGAAGATGAAATGAAGCTATTGAGCAAGTAGCCATGCATAGGCGCGTGAACGAAGATGAAGATGATCAAGTCTTTTGTGATGAAGATACGAGCCCCGCTCTCGTTGTCTCCAAGGTCTTGACACTTCAACATCAACAAGAAGAAGACCAACGATGCCACATCTTCCACACAAAGGCCGGCATCAATGGACGATCCGTCAAGGTCATCATCGATGGAGGTAGTTGCCACAACTTGGCAAGCGAAGAACTATGCTCCAAGCTTCAATTGGTCAAGAAGAAGCACCCGCACCCCTACAAGGTTCAATGGCTAAGTGACTCCGGCACTATACGAGTTGAGCATATGGTCCAAGTATCCTTCAAAATTGGTGCATATGAGGACACTTTGGAGTGTGATGTGGCCCCAATGACCGTTTGCCACCTCCTCCTTGGTCGGCCATGGCAATTTGACCGTGGTGTCTTCCACAATGGGCGTACAAACCACTATAGCTTCAAGATGAAAGGAAAAGAATATGTGCTACGACCCATGTCTCCTAGTCAAGTGATAGCCGACAAACAAGCCACCAACCAAAGAGAGAAGAGTGAGAAAGTGAGCCAACAAAAAGTGAGTGAGAGCCACAAGCCAAACTTGAGCGCCTCTTCGCCTAGAGAGAAAAACCTCATACTATTTGCCACCAAAAGTGAGATGAGAGAAGTGTGTGAGAACCCATCGAGTGTGATGCACTTTGTCCTTGTGTGCAAGGATGGAGAAACAAAAACTAACACCATTCATGAGCTACCTTTGGTGTTTCAATCTCTTTTGCAGGAATTTCAAGATGTTTTCCCCGATGAGCTACCTCCGGGTCTACCTCCTCTACGAGGCATTGAGCATCGAATCGACCTCATCCCCGGAGCACCACTTCCAAACAAAGCTCCATACCGTGTCAATCCCGAAGAAACCAAGGAGATTCAACGGCAAGTACAACAACTAATCGACAACGGTCATGTACGTGAAAGCTTAAGCCCTTGTGCCGTTCCCGTTATACTTGTGCCTAAGCCCGATGGAAGTTTCCGCTTGTGTTCCGATTGTAGACCTATAAATGCTATCACCGTTCGCTATAGGCATCCCATTCCTCGCTTAGATGATATGCTTGATGAACTTAGTGGAGCCAACTTTTTCTCAAAAATTGACCTTAAAAGTGGCTATTATCAAATCCGCATTCATGAGGGTGATGAATGGAAAACTGCTCTTAAAACAAAATTTGGCTTATATGAGTGGTTAGTCATGCCTATGGGTTTATCGGAGGCTCCCGGTACTTTTGTGCGTCTCATGCATCATGTACTTCGATCTTATATTGGAATCTTTGTTGTTGTTTACTTCGATGATATTCTTGTGTTTAGCAAAACCATGAAAGAGCATCTTGATCATGTTAAGCTTGTTTTGCAAACACTTAGAAAGGAAAGTCTCTATGCCAACTTGAAAAAATGCACTTTTGGCGTTGACAAAGTGGTTTTCTTGGGTTTCGTTGTCTCTTCCAAGGGTGTCCATGTTGATGAAACTAAAATTGAAGCAATTAAAACTTGGCCACAACCAACCAATTTGCAACAAGTGCGAAGTTTCCTTGGTCATGCAGGTTTTTACCGCCGCTTTGTGAAAGATTTTAGCACAATAGTCGCTCCTTTGCATGCTTTGAGTAAGAAGAATACTCCTTTTGTTTGGGGATCTTTGCAATCCAACGCTTTTAATGAGCTCAAGTCCTTGCTTACTCATGCTCCGATTCTTGCTTTGCCCAATTTTGACAAAACTTTCGAGGTTCATTGTGATGCAAGTGGTACCGGAATTGGCGGAGTTTTGATGCAAGAAAAACGAGCCATTGCTTATTTAGTGAAAAACTCTCCGGTGCTCAACTTAACTATCCCGTATATGACAAAGAATTGTATGCTTTAGTGCGTGTACTACATGTTTGGGAACATTATCTTAGACCTCATGAGTTTGTCATCCATACCGATCATGAAACGCTTAAGTACTTGAAAGGTCAAACTAAATTGAACAAGCGTCATGCCAAATGGAGTGAATTTATTGAATCTTTCCCATATGTGATCAAGTACATTAAGGGTAAGGAAAATGTAGTTGCCGATGCAATTTCACGCATATGTACGCTTGTCACTAAACTTGAGTTGAATGTTATTGGTTTTGAGCACATCAAAGACTTGTATGCTAGTGATCCATCTTTTGCACCTCATTATGCTAAATGTTTGATGCATACATCTTGGGAACAATACTACATCAGGGATGGTTATCTTATCAGAGCTAACAAACTATGCATTCCCGAGTCTTCTCTTCATTTGCTACTTTTGCAAGAGCCTCATGGAGGCGGACTCATGGGACACTTTGGACGCGACAAAACTTTCGCCACGCTCTCCAAGAACTACTTTTGGCCCAAGATGTTCCGCGACGTCTCACGCTTCACTACTCGATGCTCTACATGCCGCAAAGCTAAGTCAAAAGCTCAATCTCATGGTCTTTACATGCCTCTTCCTATCCCTTATCAACCTTGGGAAGACATTAGCATGGATTTTGTACTTGGTTTTCCTAGAACTCAAAATGGAAAGGATTCCGTGTTTGTTGTTGTGGACCGATTTTCATAGATGGCACATTTCATTCCTTGCAACAAGATAGACGATGCTTCACATGTTGCACATCTCTTTTGTAGGGAAATCTTGCACCTCCATGGAGTACCAAAGACAAGCGTCTCCGACCATGACGTTAAGTTCTTGAGTTACTTTTGGAAGACACTATGCGCCAAGCTCGGAATCAAGCTCTTGTTCTCATCCGCATACCATCCACAAATCGACAGCCAAATGGAGGTGACTAACCGGACACTATCCACTCTACTTCGCGTGTTGATCAAGAAGAACGTCAAGGAGTGGGAGGCATGTCTACCCATCGCCGAGTACGCCTACAACCGCGCAAGACATTCGACTACCGGCAAGTCCCCCTTCGAGGTCGTCTACAGCTTCAACCCGTTGTCACCATTGGACATTCTACCTCTTCCTCTACAAGAGCGCACCAACATAGATGCGAGTGCACGGGCAAGCTACATCAAGAAGATGCATGAAGATACAAGGCACACCATCGAGCGCCAAGTACAACGACTAGCGACCAAGCTCAACATCAACAAACAACCCATGATCTTCAACATTGGCGATCTTGTGTGGATACACCTTCGGAAGGAACGCTTCCCCAACGAACGCAAGTCCAAACTTCTCCCTCGAGCCGATGGACCTTTCAAGGTGCTAGCACGCTACAAAGACAACGCCTACAAGATAGACCTCCCACGAGGCAAGTACAATGTGAGCGACATCTTCAACGTCACGGACCTTGCGCCATACCATGGAGATGAAGATCTCGATCCGTGGTCGGATCCTTCCCAAGGGGGGGGGGGAGATGATGCGGAGCATCCCTTGCTCATCCCCATGGACGTGTCTACATCTTCCTCAACACCACTTGGACCCATGACAAGAGCTAGAGCCAAGGCTATCGAAGATAAGGTGAACTCGCTCCTTTCCGAACTTTCTCTCTCTACTCACTAGACTTTGCTACTACCTCATACGGACACTTTGTGTGTGATCGGGTACCTGGAGGAAAGCCAAGGTGCATCTACATCCATTGGACAAGAAGGCGAAGCTACCAACCACGAAGATCAAGAAGAAGGTCCACCGGAGAAAGCTCCAGCCACCGGACATCCGGCCCAGACCCGACGACCGGCGCCTGAAGCCCCAGCCGCCAAGTCCCAGCCAGATCAGGCCCCAGCGAGCGGACGTCCGGCCCGGACCGGACGACCGTGCTCAAGCACCAGCCAGTTCCCAATGAGCGGACGTCCGCCCAGACCGACGACCGCCACACTCCAATGAAGCGGACGACCGGAGCCACCGGACGTCCGGCATCTGTCAACAGAAGGGAAATTAACGGAAGTATGAAACTTCCGGACGTCCGGCGCATCCATTCCAGAGAGCTTCCAGCGGACGTCCGGTGTCACCGAACGACCGGTCCCTCCTGAGCCACCGGACGACCGGCCCCCAGCGGACGTCCGGTACCTGTCTGCGCACAGCTTCGGGCCAAAGCCCCTGTACCCCTCCACTTCGCCCCCTTTTGCACTAAGACTATAAATAGGACCCCTCCTCCTCCTAGCTAGGGTTAGCATTGGATTAGCTCATATTTGTGAGAGAGTCGTTGCTCATCCACTTGGATACTTCTCCTCGGAGATCACGACCTCTTCGGAGAAGTTCCCCCAAGCGGATTCAAGACCCCTTCTAGGGAAGAACATCAAGGCCTCCTTTCGGAGAAGAACGGTTTCTTTGTATCCTTACCTTTGTTGACTTTGGATCTTGTGGATCTCTTATGTGTGTGGTGATCTAGCACTTGTGTGATCGATTCCCTTGTTGGTTGAGTGATTCTCTCTCGTTTTCCCCGTGTTTTCCCTTGTGCTTCCGCGTGTTCTTCGTGATTCCCCGTAGGATCCACTCCAAACGTGAAAGATCGACGCTATAGGGTTCCACCCTACATCAATTCATCAATAGCATCAATATGGCAATGGATGCTCAATATGTGTATTGTATCATGCAATTGATGGTTGGCAATTTGATCATGATGTATGAATATGCCATCAAGGTATATCACAACAAATTGCTAAGGAAATGCACAAGCTCATATATCATGGATGACATAGAAATACAAGATGCAACAAGGCAATCATAATGTGAGTCAATCCATGTATAGGGTGCAAACTTGCGGTGAGTATGATATGTCCATCGAGCATGACATGAGGAAGCACAATCAACAAATATGGAGGTGGTGGTACAAAAAGTCAAAGGAGTGTTGATGTACCAAAGCTCGATGTCGTCGCATGAGTGGAGTTCCAAAGGTGCATCCAAGAAGTGCGAAGCGCTCCTCAATGTGAAGGTCCATAGGGCCAATCTTCAATGCCGGTCCTCCATCCAATATATGTATCATGTAGACAAGAAGAAGGAAACAACAATGAAAGAATGACCCATCCAATATGCTTACTTGAGGATGCTCAAAGGGAAGGAGTTCACCTTTATGACGATGTCGAAAATGTTGGTGTCGCACATCATGTATGCCTTCACATAGCCAATATGTCTCATGAAGGTAATGCCTTGTGACTCCTTCAAAAGGAAAGAACATGAAAAACACTCGGAAAAACAAATGAGGTTAGCGGAAGTGCAAAACCTATCACTCGTGTAGTAAGATACCCAACAAGTGTATGCATCATGCTCATCATACGAAAGGACAAGGGAGTATTGCATAGTATGGAGGCATAGGATGCAAGAACAAGCAAATACAAGAGGCTCAATCAAACAAGCATGCATCACAAGTAAATTGTCCAAGTCTCCAAGATCAATAATAATAGCAAGTTGGCACTCAATGCAAGGTGATATGAGAGATGCAACTAATGGAGACAAGAGGCAATGATCATGACAAATCAAGTGAGAGGCATCAACACATATGTCATCAGCCCAAGAAAGCGAGTAAGAGTGGAACATGGTTGATGCGACCAAGCAAGCAATCATAGCAATCAAGTCAAGCAAGCTAGTAATGCGAAGATGCAACATACTAGAGAGAATCATGGCAAGCATGTCATGTGTGCAAATAGCGTGCATGAATAATGCACATGACATATCACAAGCATGAAAGCAAGATATGAGAAAAATATCATCAATGTATTGGCGAGAGGCCATATTTAAATAGCAATGGGGCATCATGACTCTCCCAACACAACAATCATCAATAGCATGGGGCACAAAGAAATCATGGCAATAGCAATAAGTATCTCCCCCAAGCATGCAAATACACATAGGAGTAGCATAATGGGGAATCATATGTAAGTGCAAGAAAGGGTCACAATTGCATGGCAAAGGCATGGAAAGAGGCATAGCATGCAAAGTGAAAATGAGAAAATGGGCATAACATAACAAGTGATATATATAGCCCAAAGCCGTGTGAGAGTCAAGTAGAAGAGATGCGCGTAGTCGTTACGCGAAGGGAACCGTGGTAAGGATAGTCCACGGGATCCCAAATCATCGTTGCTCTCAAGAGCTCGTTTCGTCAACTCTTGGGATTGAGAGGTTGATGAGTATATGAGAGTACCTACACAAAACAAAGGCAAAGGGAAAATTGTTTGTGCGTGATAGATGTACACATCATCCATCATGATGTGCACTTGCTTGTGTTGGTTAGCACACAATATCCAATGCTCAAATAAATGAGATGCGTGATATAGAAACATGTCATCCATCATGAGAGGTTTGTTATTATGTATGGCATAATGGAGACTCAAAGGATGTAATGCATCATGAGAAATATCTAGAGCATTGTTATTCATGAATGCATATGGTGCACGCAATTATGGGAATCATGCAAAGTATGAAATGCATCAAGATCTCCTAATATGTATGAGGAAACTATGGGGGTCTTCTCACGAGCATGAGTAGCAACATCACATGGAGAATATTGATAACATCCAAAACAAAGCATATTTGGTTCAATGTGATCATGGCATGGCCTAGTAGATGAATTGCGCAAATCATGTAAAGGAAGCATGGCAATATCATCACATGAAAAACAAATGCCAATGACCATCATCTCGTCATCTATGCCATAAGTGCAAATGGGATTTATTTTAATGGGGCATGCATAGTTACTATGTTGAGATTGTAATGGTGCAATATGGGAGATCTCACTCATAGCATATGACAAGTTCATGGGTTGTCAAACATGATGTGACCAAAAGAATTTTCACATGATATCCTATGGAGCATAGCATCACAACTAGGCAACTCAACATGTTCACCATCATATTCATCATAAATAGGTAAGTCAAGGCATGAAGAAGTCTCACTAGCATGAAGCATGGGAATAGGTGGGTCAACATCATGGGAGCAATCGATGTCAAGAGAGTCCACTAGTGGGACAAGAGAAGCACCATCACCTATGTTACCTTTGGAGCGTCACTCATGTGTTGTAGGTGAGGTGTCGAAGATCCACTCGTTGTCATCTTCATCTTGATGGAACCATGTGGGGGGTGTATCATCGTCCACCATGGCCATCGTCGTCTCCTTTGGAGGGATGGACTCGTCGAGGGTAGGCATGTCGTCATGTAGGAGACCTAGCACCAAAGAACACACACTCGGAGTAGAGGTTAAGTCGTTAGAAATCATAGTGGCCTCACGTGCCCTCTCAACTACCTCACTCTCAAAGTGTTGTGGCTCACTCACTCCCTCAAAGATGCTCTCACTAATATGGTTGGTGGGGTCACTCAAATGGTGCTCAACCTCACATAGGATGTGTGGCATACTCTCATATGTGCGGCTAGTTGTGGTCACACTCATTATCTCATAGAAAATGCTCTCACTGTCATATATGGTGGACTCACTCATCTCACTCATGGGGTGGTGGATCTCCTCACATCACAAATGGGGCATCTCGACATATGTGGGTGTCGGAGAGATGTAGGTTCAAATGTCTCCATGTGCATTCGCGCAGATTGACTCAGAGTATGAGTCCAATATGGGCGCCATCTTCATGTTGTTGAAGAGGTTCGCGCTCGTCGCCGTGGTCGAAGGGGATGGCCCTGGCTCGACATTCTTGTTGTTGTCTGGTTGTTGGAGGTCCATATGATGTGGCACCTCATAGCTCGTCTCCATGACTCAAGGGAGTTTCCCTGCTCGGCCATCTTTCTTGAGGGGCTTTCGAAGATGGAAGTGTCGCTCTCACTCGTAGGTCGTCGCCTTGGACTTGTTGAAGTCGTTGTAGGCGTACTCGTGGGAAGTAAGCGAAGATGCCGTACGTCCAAAGGCAAAGATTCCTTAATAGCACTTGGCGAAGATGCCGAAGTGGTGGTGGTAGCCGTAGCTCCGTCTTGGTGGTGCTCGTCTCGCGGTCTTCTCTTTTGCTCATAAAGCTTCGACTTGGCGTGAAGTAGGGCTTGTTGGGACTTGTGCATTTGCGCTTGTGGAGCATCTTCATGATGATGATGTCGTTGTCATGCTTGAGCTCAATGTAAATGTCGTTCGTCGTCGTCGTGCACATGATGCTTGGAGGTGACTTGCCCTTCATGATGATGTTGATCACGATTGTGACGGTGGTCATCACGAAGATGTGGACATGGATGAATTGCGCTTGCATCGTTTTCGCGCTCCGAAGACTTGTGGCTTGAACATCGCCGCCTTGAAGATGACGAAGGGGAAGAAGACTTGATCAAGGCCCGAATCTCCTCCATCCTTGCATCTTGCTCCTCTTTATGTGCGGAAAGCTTATTCTCGATGTAGTCCCTTTTCCTTGCTTCGGAGTGACGAATGTCGATGGAGATGTTCTCGATGCGCTCTCACAATGGTGATTGTGCGCCTTGCATTTGTCATTGTAGATCGAAGATGGACGCTTTGGTGTTGTAGTTGTTCACGCCGTCGTGGTTGTCAAGGACCGGAGATGAAATGGCTTGCCTATCCATCACAAGACTCGAGCAAGTATGAGTGGGAGAAAGAGAAGAACTAGACCAAATGTACCTTGACCGATGTTGAAGATGGATCAATGATCACTCAAATGTGTAACAAGGAAATAGCAAAATGTTAGCAAGAGTCAATAATGTTGAAAGAGATTCACAAATTCGCAAGCGAAACAAGTAGACCAATAGCAATATGTGGCACAGGAAAACACACACACGGATAGATAAATGGGGTCGTGCAACCAAGGAATAAGCACAAAATGAGGAATCCACGGAAAACGCTCGATTTGCACAATTCAAGAGAGACGCTAGCACGATTACGCAATAGGCGGATACGACACTTGTGCACAACCTATAAGATGCAAAATGGATAAACTTTGTATCCCAAGTATGCTATGTATGTATGGTTTCCGGTATTTCTCTCAAGATAATCCAAGATGATCGGATATGACAATCTTGTACGAAATGTGGTATGATGCTATGACACTTGCTTACAAGCTTCTTTGCTCTCTTTCTTTTGCTTAAAAGCTTTATTTCTTTTTTTGTATGGCCACTTTTGCACAATGCACAAACCAAGATAACAATTGTGTATATGCGGGAACAAACTTGCGACACAAGATATGATACCAATATATGCACGACGATGATATGGTATGTATGCTATGGTAAGTATAGACCAATGATCACTAATGTGCACAAGTAACGTTGCCGGCAATACTCAGATGGCTAGTCTTGATAGGCAAGTAACGCAAAATCGGCTAGGGGTTAACAATGCAATGGCAAGGGGAATATACAATGGGGGGATACCACGATACCAAGATGATATGGAGGTTACCGTCCGTGGCGATGATGAGTGGCGGTGTTCTTGATGAAG
Organism: Aegilops speltoides; assembly: GCA_021437245.1. Taxonomy (NCBI): domain Eukaryota; kingdom Viridiplantae; phylum Streptophyta; class Magnoliopsida; order Poales; family Poaceae; genus Aegilops; species Aegilops speltoides. Next base: position 207,263,381 of record CM038141.1, read on the forward strand.
AAACGAAGATGATGGAGACTCGTCCCTAAGTAGTTGAAACACCTTAGGAAAGGAAAAGCCGCGAACTCAAAATCTCAAACGTCAAATGCCAAAATGGTGGTAGCGGAAAATGGTCGTGGTTTGCACTTGGCAATGCGGAAGTGAAATGATGGGCTATACACATGTCGGAGTTTAAGTTGTCGTCCCTAAGTAGCCGAAACACCTTAGGAGACACAAGCCACAACTCAAACAAGCTAGAACAAAAATTGCGTTAAGTTGGGTGTCGGAAGTGAATGGTGGGCAAGGTTATGTGGAAGTGGTGTTGGTGGTTGAGGAAGAAGAAACCGTCCCTAAGTAGCTGAAACACCTTAGGAGACTCGAATCACTACTCAAGCAACCACTAATGCTATGGCAAGCAAAATGGGGTAGGTTGCGGAAGTCGGTGGTGCTCTAGCGGATGATGTGGTGGAAGCCCTAGGCAAAGATGCCAAAATTCACAAAATTTGGTGGAGTCAAATGATGTTGGTGTTATTTTTGTGGGATGGGGTATGTCAATAGCTTCAAAACGAGCTAAAGAACGTCAAAATCGGACTCCCGATGAATTAGTTATGGACAAAACGGTGAAATGGGAAAAGCTGAAATCACACGGGCCGGACATCCGAGGCTCGGGCAGGATTTCCGGGACCTGATGTCCAGAACCGCGTGCAAAAATGCGCTCCAAGAGCCGGATGTCCGGGCTAATGGCCGGATGTCCAGGGTGGCCGGATGTCCGGGGGTCGAGCAGGATGTCCGGGCTCCAAATCCGAGGATGAACTCGAGGAACTCGACTTTGGGGCGGAAATTGATGATTTCGGGGGCAAAATTGGAGAGATTTCATGGATGGAAGATGGAGAAACTTGGGGAGATGCTAGATCCACTCGAAACCAAGCAAATCCATGGATCAAAATCAACAAAACATCACCAAAGCAACAAATCGCAAAAAAATTGGGGGCTATTTTTGGTGTGTATTTTCGAATTTAGGCAAGAACACACAAAATTAGGCTAGAAAAACAAGGGGTATGGGCTCCAAATTCATGATCAACCTTGCTCTGATCCAAGATGATGTAAGGTAGAACCCTAGAGGGGAACGAGGAAAAACACGAGAGAAAACTCAACCAACAAGAATAAAGTCACACATGTGCTAGATCCTCGAAACACAAAAGGGTACAAGATCCAAATCCAACAAAGGACGATAGAAGTGGCGGTAGTTCATCTCCGAGAGGAGGTCTTGAATCATGAGGATCTTCCCAGAAAGGGTCTTGAATCAAGGTGGATCTTCTCCGAAGAGGCCGCGGTCTCTCACGAGGAGGAGATCCATATGGATGAGCAAAGCTCTATCTCAAATGAGCTAAACCAATGCTAACCCTAACTAGGAGGAGGTGGGGGAGTATATATAGTGCTAGCCCACGAGGCGGTAAGTGAGAGGGGGATACATGGACCCTTGGCCTGTTCTTTGCGCACAGACAGGTGCTGGATGTCCAGGCTGGGGCCGGATGTCCGGTGGCTCATGAAGAGCCGGATGTCCGGGCCTTTGGCCGGATGTCCGGTGGCTCACGAAGAGCCGGATGTCCGGGCCTTTGGCCAGATGTCCGGGCTGGAGTTGCCCGATCCCTGTACTCTCCGGATAGGCGGGGCCGGATGTCTGGGCAAAGAGGCCGGATGTTCGGGGCTTCGGGAGGAGCCGGATGTCCGGCGCATGTGGCCTGATGTCCGGGCTGAAGTGGCCAAACTTCAGGATAGGGGCACCGAATTTCCTGGCTTCTGGTCGGATGTCTGGACTGGGGCCGGATGTCCGCTGCTGTAGCAGCCGACTCTTCTTCCTTCTCCTTCCTTCGCTCCCGCGCACACTTGGCCTTGGTCCTTGGGCTCTCCATGGTCTCCTTGGGTGTACCTGAGTATGCACAAGGTCCGCTCTTCAGGTAGCATACATGTCTTACATGCGGAAAGGGAAGATTCCGAAAGGAGCGAGTTCACCTTAGGTCCAATGGCATATCTACGAGGTCTCGTCATATGTCCTTTTGGGGTTTGGGGAGTAGTCATAGTGTACATGGGGATGAACGTGGGATGCTCCGCATCAGACCACCTAGTGAAAATTGTACCAATAGATAGGTCTTGACGAGAGGAAGAAGTGGGCATTGGTTTCACCTCGATCGGAGTTACGGTCGCGGAGTTACAAGGGGTGGAAGATCAGGGACTAATCTGTGAATATTTCTGCTACAAACAGCTCCGCGGAGGCAGGAAACAGAAAATGCATTTAGTGAATTGCGCTTTCTGCAAAGGTAATAGAGGCAAAGGTGTCCCGCCTTTCGATGAGATGGTGGCTTTCGTTTTGGATGAAGTCGACTTTGACGATGGGACTACGAACATGCGAGGACGTCGCGCCTTAGTAATCGCTAAACCAACTCCGAGAGGTTATTAACCACGCCAGAGCACGATCAACCTGACCATGAAGGTCTGTTTCTTGCAGGCAAACGAAGAACAAGCAAGAAACTAAGATTGCAATCTGGATATTGCGAATATAAGAGGAAAGCTTTATTGATCAAGGTGGGGTTCTGTAACGCCTTTGTCTGGTCGTTGAATACAAACGAAGTACGCGAAGTTGCAGCTATGGCGAACTTTAGTATAAACAAAACCCAAAGTCTAAACGACGCCCTAAGGGCTGTATATATGGAGGAAGAGGGGGGGAATTTCGTGGCCCTTGGGGAAGGGGTCCGAAACCAACCCTATCTCTTGTTTCCCCACACATACGGACTCTAAAAACAGCCTATACTGAAGTATTTCGAAAATACATGGGCCTGGCCCAATAATAAGGTGACGCAGTACCTAGAGTAGCCTCTGGACGCAAGTTATGAAGTGGCATCTTGTATATTTCGTCCAAGGCTTCATGCACACATTATGGTGGCTTCAACGTCCTGAGATCATCACTTGTAACTCCGTTCTTGTTCCCCTTGCGCATGTGATGCGGAGCATCCCACGGTCATCCCCATGTACACTCCGACTACTCTCCATACCCCAAGAGGACATATGACGAGACCTCGAACATACGCCATTGGAACTAAGGTGAACCCGCTCTTCTTCGAGAACATCATGAATATCCATTGGACTTGCTTGCTACCTCACCAAAGTGCTCTATGTGTCCTTAGATACAAAGACCGACGACCACAAGCTGGCGAGGGACACCCCCAAAGGAGTTGGAGAAGGACCACAAGGCCACAAGGAGGAAGAAGGAGTGCAACAAGATCGATTCAGCACCTCCCAGGCGACCCCGTGCCCACGGGCCTCGAAGACCCGGTGTGCACGGGCTACTCAGAGAGTTGGCGCTGGAGCACCCGTGCAAGACGGGCTGCACTGTGCCCACGTGACCCCGTCTTGCAGGCTCATCCGGATGGACGACTGTGATCTCCATTCCGAGCCCCTCTTCCTCCACTTCGTCCCTAAGACTATATATTCCGTACCTAGACCATTTGTTAGGGAGGCAAAGTAGTTGATAGACATTTGTCGGCTTTGCTCCATGGATCCACTCCACTAGGAGATCAAGACCTCCTCTTGGAGTGACCAAACATCAAGACCTCCTCCTTGGGGAAGGATCCCAATCATAGGATCATGAAGCCCTCATCTCCTTCATAGGATTTGGGATGAACTCTACCATGTACCTTATTTCCCTTTGTTGTTCATGTACCTTGTGGATCTTATGTGTTTGATTGTCTAGTGGATGTGTGATTTGACTTGTTCTTGAGTGTTCCTCTTGTTTTCCCTCTTTTGCTCATCTTGTTCTTGGGGATTCCCCTCCAATTCTTGAAAGATCTCCCCATAGGGTTCCACCCTACATCATCTTGGTATCATGAGCCATGGTTGATCACGAAATTGGAGCCCCCCTCTTTGTTTTCTAGCCTGGTTTTGTGTGATTTCGTCCTAAATTCGAAAATTCCACACCAAAAAGAGCCCCAAATTTTTTTGTGATTTGTTGGTTTGATGAGATTTAATTGGATTTGGTCCATGGATTTGGTGTTTAGCAAGTAGAATCACCCCTCTACCACCTTCCCCTACCTTCCACCCTTCGATTTTGACCTCATATGCGAGATTTGCCACGGATCCGGAGCTGTTCGTCCACTCCTCGAGGACCCCGTGCACACGAGCCATCGGGACCCCGTGCACACGGCCCCCCGTACACGGGCTTCACAGACCCTATGCGCACAGCCCTTCATGTGCGTTTCGGCCACTGCCCTACCACCCATACCACACCCATACCACCCCAGCTACACCCCAGCCACGAGATCCATCATTGTGCCGCCCAGATCTGGAAGAAATCCGCCAAACCCGCGAGTCCCAGGTGACCCTGTGCCCTCGGTGTGTGTACCGTGCGCACGGGACCCCGTGCCCACGGGCTCCTACCCCCATGCGCACGACCCCCCCCCCCCCCAGGTCAGCCGCGTGCACTTCACCGTTTTGCCCGTAACTTCCACATCCGGAGTCCGATTTCCGTGTTCTTTAGCTCGTTGAGTAGCTATTGACATCCCCCATCCACCTAGATTGGTTCCCACACCATTTGACTCCACCAAAATTTCGGCATTGTGGCAAGATGGCCCAGGTCCTCCACCATATCATCCGCTACACCACCATCGACTTTCCCAACCTAACCCATCTTGATCCCCTTAGCATTAGTGGTTGCTTGAGTAGTAATTTGAGTCTCCTAAGGTGTTTCGGCTACTTAGGGACGGTTGCTTCTTCACAAACCACCACCACCACTTCCACATTGCCATTTCCGCTACCACCATTTGACTTTTGTCCTTGAGATTTTGAGTTTGCGGTTTTTACCGTTTCCTAAGGTGTTTCGGCTACTTAGGGACGGGTCTACATCATCTTGGTATCTACATCAAGAACATCGCCACTCATCATCGCAAAGGACGGTAACCTCGACGACACCATTGTATATTCCCCTTACAATTGCATTGTTAACCCCTAGCCCATTTTGCGTTCCTTGCCTATCGAGACTAGCCATTTGAGTATTGCCGGCAACGTTACTTGTGCACATTAGTGATCATACTTCCCGTCGCATACATACAGTATCATCGTGGTGCATATATTGGTATCATATCTCGTGTCACAAGTTTGTTCCCGCATATACTCAATAGCTATCTTGGTTTGTGCATTGTGCAAATTGGCCATAGAAAAAAAAGAATAAGCTTTTAAGCAAAAGAAAGAGAGCAAAGAAGCTTGTAAGCAAGTGCCATAGCATCATACCCCATTGCACATAAGATTGTCATATCATCTTGGATCATCTTGAGAGAAACACCGGGAACCATACATACATAGCATACTTGGGATAGAAATCCATATATTTTGCATCTTATAGGTTGTGCACAAGTGTCGTATCCGCCTATAGAGCAATCGTGCTAGCGTCTCTCTTGAGTTGTGCAACACGAGCGTTTTCCGTGAACTCCATATTTTGTGCTCATTCCTTGGTTGCACGACCCCATTTATCTATCCGTGTGTGTGTTTCCGTGTACCTCAGTTGCTATTGGTCTACTTGTTTCACTTGCGAATTTGTGAATCTTTTCCAACATTATTGACTCTTGCTAACAATTTGCATCAAATTTTTGTGCCACTATCCTCACCGAGCTCTACCATAAGCTTTACTTGATAGGTGTGAGTGAACAAGTCCGGTACCAATTCCAATATTCTTTCATTTCACATTGAGTGATACAAGATACATGCTCTACTTTGGGAAAGGTTAGCTTGGTATTGTTTATCTCATTTCCTACTCACCTTTGCTCGAGTCTTGTGATGGATAGGCAAGGCATTTCCTCTCCGGTCTACGACAACAACAACGGCGTGAACAACTACATCACCAAAGCGTCCATCTTCGATCTACAACGACAAATGCAAGGCGCACAATCAAGATTGCGTGAGCGCATCGAGAACATCTCCATCGACATTCATCACTCCGAAGCAAGGAAAAGGGACTACATCGACAAGAAGCTTTCCGCACATAAAGAGGAGCAAGATGCAAGGATGGAGGAGATTAGAACCTTGATCAAGTCTTCTTCCCCTTCGTCATCTTCAAGGCGGCGACATTCAAGCCACAAGTCTTCGGAGCGCGGCCACGATGCAAGTGCAAATAGTCCTCGTCCACATCTACATGGCGACCACCATCACGTTCGTGATCAACATCGTCATGAAGGGCAAGTCACCTCCAAGCAACATGTGCACGACGACGATGAATGACATCTTCTACGAGCTCAAGCACGACAACGACATCATCTTCATGAAGATGCTCCACAAGCACAAATGCACAAGTCCCAACAAGCCCTACTTCACGCCAAGTCCAAGCATCAAGAGAACAAAAGAAGACCGCGAGACGACCACCACCAAGACGGCACTACGGCTACAACAACCACTTTGGCATCTTCGCCAAGTGCTATCAAGGCATCTTCGCCTTTGGACATACGGCATCTTCGCCTACTTCCCACGAGTACGTCTACAACAACTTCATCAAGTCCAAGGCGATGACCCACGAGCGAGGGCGACACTTCCATCTTCGGAAGCCCCTCAAGGACGATGGCCGAGCATTGGAAACTCCCTTCGGTCATGGAGACGAGCTAGAGGTGCCACATCATATGGGCCTCCAACACCAAGACGGCGCCAAGAAGGTCGAGCAAAGGCCATCCCCTTCGACCATGGCGATAGGTGTTGAGCATGGAGACAGTTGCACCTACATCTCTCCGACACCCACATATGTCGAGATGCCCCATTTGTCATGTGAGGAGAGCCACCACCACATGAGTGACATCAGTGACTCCACCATACGTGACATTGAGAGCATTTCCTATGAGAGGATGAGTGTGACCACCACTAGCCCCACACATGAGAGCATGCCACACATCCTATGTGAGGTTGAGCGCCATTTGAGTGACTCCACCAACCATATGAGTGAGAGCATCCTTGAGGGAGTGAGTGAGCCACAACACTTAGTGAGTGCGGTAGTTGACACGACACGTGTTGCCACCATGATTTCTAACGACTTAACCTCTACTCCTAGTGTGTTTTATTCTTTGGTGCTAGGTCTCCTACATGACGACATGCCTATCCTCGATGAGTCCATCCCTCCAATGGACAATATGATGGCCATGGTGGAGGATGATGCACCCCCCACATGGTTCCATCAAGATGAAGATGACAACGAGACGATCTTCAACACCTCACCTACAACACATTAGCGACGCTCCAAAGGTAACATAGGTGATGGTGCTTCTCTTGTCCCACTAGTGGACGCTCTTGACAATGATTGCTCCCATGATGTTGACCCACCTATTACCATGCTTCATGCTAGTGAAACTTCTGCATGCCTTGACATACCTATTTATGATGATGAGCATGTTGAGTTGCCTCATTGTGATGCTATGCCCCATAGGATATCATGTGAAAATTCTATTGGTCACATCATGTTTTACAATCCATTGAACTTGTCATATGCTATGAGTGAGATCAACCATATTGCATCATTTCAATCTCAACATAGTAACTATGCATGCCCCATTAAAATAAATCCCATTTGCACTTATGGCATAGATGACGAGATGATGGTCATTGGATTTTGCTTCTCTTGTGATGATATTGCCATGCTTCCTTTACATGATTTCTGCAATTCATCTACTATGCCATGCCATGATCACATTGAACCAAATATGCTTTGTTTTGGATGTTGTCTATATTCTCCATGTGATGTTGCTACTCATGCTCATGAGGAGACCCCCATAGTTTCCTCATACTTATTTGGAGATCTTGATACGTTTCATACTTTGCATGATTCCCATGATTGCGTGCACCATATGCATAACATGAATAACAATGCTCTCGATATTTCTCATGATGCATTACATCCTTTGAGTCTCCATTATGACATACATAATAACAAACCTCTCATGATGGATGACATGTTTCTATATCACGCATCTCATTTATTTGAGCATTTGCTATTTTGTGCTCATCGACACATGCATGTGCGCATCATGATGGATGATGTGTACATATACCACGCACACACAATTTTTCCTTTGTCTTTGTTTTGTGTAGGTACTCATGTATACTCATCAACGTCTCAATCCCAAGAGTTGACGAAACGAGCTCTTGAGAGCAACGATTCTTCCGGATCCCGTGGACTATCCTTACCACCGTCCCCTTTGCGCAAGGACTACGCGCATCTCTTCTACTTGGCTCTCACACGACTATGGGCCATTTACCACTTGTCACCTTATGCTCATTTTACCGTGTTCACTTTGCATGCTATGCTTGCTTCTATGCCTTTGCCATGCAATTGTGACCCTTGTTTGCATCTACCCATGATTCTCCATTATGATATTCCTATGTGTACTTGCATGCTTGGTGGAGATCCTTGTTGCTTTTGCCATGTTTATCATGTGCCCATGCTATTGATGCTTGTTGTGTTGGGAGAGTCATGATGGCCCATTGCTATTCACATATGGCCTCTCGCCAATACATTCATGCTATTTTACTCATATCTTGCTTTCATGCTTGTGATATGTCATGTGCATTATTCATGCACACTATTTGCACACATGACATGCTTGCCATGATTCCTCCTAGTATGTTGCATCTTCGCACTACTAGCTTGCTTGACTTGATTGCTATCATTGCTTGCTATGTTGCATCACCCATGTTCCGCTATTACTTGCTTTCTTGGGTTGATGACATATATGCTCATGCCTCTCACATGATATATCTTGATCATTGTCTCTTGTGTCTGTTAGTTGCCTCCTTCATATCCACTTGTATTGAGTGCAACCATACTATGCTTATTGATCTTGGAGACTTTGACACCTTACTTGTGATGCATACTTCTTTCCTTGAGCCTCTTGTATTTGGTTGTTCTTGCATATGCCTCCACACTATGAAATGCTCCCTTGTACCTTCTTATGATGAGCATGATGCATACACTTGTTGGGTATCTTACCACTTGAATGATAGGTTTTGCATTTCTGCTAACCTCATTTGTTTTTCCGAGTGTTTGTCATGTTATTTCATTTTGAAGGATTCACAAGGCATTACCGTCATGAGACATATTGGTTATGTGAAGGCATACATGATGTATAACTCCAACATCTTTGGGAACTTTCTTGAGGTGAACTCCTTCTCTTTGAGCCATCCTCAAATACGCATATTCGATGGGTCACTCTTTCATTGTTGTTTCCTTCTTGTTGTCTACATGATACATCTCGTGAACGGAGGAGCGACATTGGAGATTGGCTACATGGACCTTCACATTGAGGAGCGCTCGCACTTATTGGATGCACCTTCGGCACTCCACTCATGCCTCGACATCGAGCTTTGGTACACCAACACCTTCATATTTGTTGATTGTGCTCATACATGTCATGCTCGATGGACATATCATACTTACCACAAGTTTGCACCTCATGCATGGATTGACTCACATTATGATTGCCTTGTTGCATCTTGTATTCCCATGTCATCCATGATATATGAGCTTGTGCATTTCCTTGGCAAATTTGTTGTGATCTACCTCGATGGCATATTCATACATCATGATCATATTGTCCACCATCAATTGCATGATAACATACAAATGTTCAGCATCCATTGCCATATTCATGCTATTGATAAACCGTCTCACTATGACATCATTTTGCACCGTGGTTGCATTGATCATATTTACAACACATTTGTGTGCACAATGATTGCATGTCCTCCTATGAATGCTTTGCATCTCATTCTACATCATCTTGATAAGCTTCATGCGCTTTGTCACGACCAATCTTGTCGCACGGACTCATTCTTACAGGATGGACACTTTGTGTGCGCTAACCATTGTATTTCCGAGTGTTGCTTGTGTTTTCTCTTTTTGCATGTCTATCACTCTGGTGACACCTTGGACTACTTGGATTGCGCCATGTCTTCAACTTCGTCCAACTACAAGTCCCTCTACGACAACCGTTTCCATGGTGATGAGGATCACGATCTGAGGTCGGATCTTTCCCAAGGGGGGGGGGGGGATGATGCGGAGCATCCCACGGTCATCCCCATGTACACTCCAACTACTCTCCATACCCCAAGAGGACATATGACGAGACCTCGAACATACGCCATTGGAACTAAGGTGAACCCGCTCTTCTTCGAGAACATCATGAATATCCATTGGACTTGCTTGCTACCTCACCAAAGTGCTCTATGTGTCCTTAGATACGAAGACCGACGACCACAAGCTGGTGAGGGACACCCCCAAAGGAGTTGGAGAAGGACCACAAGGCCACAAGGAGGAAGAAGGAGTGCAACAGGATCAATTCAGCACCTCCCAGGCGACCCCGTGCCTACGGGCCTCGAAGACCCCGTGCGCACGGGCTACTCAGAGAGTTGGCCCTGGAGCAGCCCGTGCGCACGGGCATGTACCATGCCCACGGGACCCCCGTGCGCACGGGCCCAACTTACCCCGTGCGCACGGGCTCATCAGGATGGATGGCTGTGATCTCCATTCCGAGCCCCTCTTCCTCCACTTCGTCCCCAAGACTATATATTCCGTACCTAGACCATTTATTAGGGAGGCAAAGTAGTTGATAGACATTTGTCAGCTTTTCTCCATGGATCCACTCCACTTGGAGATCAAGACCTCCTCTTGGAGTGACCAAACATCAAGACCTCCTCCTTGGGGAAGGATCCCAATCATAGGATCATCAAGCCCCATCTCCTTCATAGGATTTGGGATGAACTCTACCATGTACCTTATTTCCCTTTGTTGTTCATGTACCTTGTGGATCTTATGTGTTTGATTGTCTAGTGGATGTGTGATTTGACTTGTTCTTGAGTGTTCCTCTTGTTTTCCCTCTTTTGCTCATCTTGTTCTTGGGGATTCCCCTCCAATTTGTGAAAGATCTCCCCATAGGGTTCCACCCTACATCAGCATGCCATCATCTCCATGCTTGTTCTTGCTCCAATGTTCATCCTTCTCCAAGCTAGGCCCTTCATTTGTAAGCAAAACAATCAAATTTAGGCAGCATCATATTCTCATGAACATTACAATCATTACCAAGAAACGAATGTACCTGGTAATTTAATTGGCGTGCACGAGCTCTAGTAATTGGTCCAGTATGTATAGCAGTAGGGGCTGTGGGTGTAACAATGGTATTGATGTCCTCATCAAAAGGAAAACACTCTTTCAGCAAAAGAGGGGTCAGAGTACGCTTTCATATAGAGAAAACGTACTCCAGCAAAAACCGTTTCCACTTAAGCACCTGGGCCTGGGGCTAGTGTCACTTACGGAGGGGCCCACTGGCAGGGAGGAGGGGCCAGCGCGGTCATCCTCTTCCCCGCGCCTATGTTCCTCTCGTGGAACAGAGCGGGGGCAGGGGAGGGGCGCGGCGAGGGGCCGGCCGGCTTTGGCCAACTCCGGCCGAGCCGAGGCAACCGGCGGGTGCGGGGCAGCAAGGGGGTCCCGTTCAGAGGCAAAGGAGGCGCCGGGGAGGCCTAAGGCTGCGACGACGGGCGGCACCAGAAAGAGGCAGAGGCGGACGGTGGTGGTGGTTCTCCGGCGATGTGGGCGCTCCAACGAGGGGGCAAGGGGTAGGTGGCGAACCGCAGGAAGGAGAGGGAGGTGGTGAAGGTGGCTAGAGGAGGAGAGGGGGACTGAGGTGGCCGGGATGGCTCGGACTCCGGGGACCATCGAGGATGAACAGCGAGCTCTGGCGAGATTGGGCACTTCTGGTGAGCAAATGAGGCGAGGGAGGTGTGGGTGAGCTGCGGAAGGAATTGGGGCATCCATATATAGGCTAGGGGAAGGCTCTGGAGCATCATGGGCGAGCTCGAGTTGAGCTTTAAAGGAGGACAGTGGCTGGACGCGGCATGAACGCGACGACGGCGACCAAACCACAATGATGCAGGGCGGGGCAACGATGCAGGATGATGCATGAGCGCACGGGGGAGTTAGTGGACATGATTTGGACACGAGAGGCAGAGCGAAAGGGGCCTAAACAAGGCACACGGTGTGCCAGAGCGTGTGTTTTGGCTGGCATGACCCATGGTCACCGCTTCAACTGGCGCATGCGGGGCCTGATGATCAGCCACATCACGTCTAGCAGAAAGACCATGCTACCCTAAGTTCAAAGGAAGAAACAACTTGGTCTAGGGGCAAATAAGTGATTAGCACGAGGATGCAAATGAGAGCAGCAGCAAGGTATTTGATGTGATGAGAGAGAGATTGGCTTGGAGCTAAACTCTGATCTTTGGCATGGTGTAATCACATGCTAAGACCACTGTGTTGGCAAAATATCAGCCAAAATGGAGGAGTCTAAATGGGGGTTGTTGTTGAATGTGTCCCACTGGTCAGATTTGGAAATTATGAAGTTGCACTCGCACTTATGCATGTAATGAGCTGAAAATAGTCATGGCCCAATTATTTGAAGATATGAAGATGCCCAAAAAGTTTCATGCCATTTGGACTTGCCAAAATAACACTTGCTTCATGAAGCATGTCCCTGGACAGAAATTTGGAAAAATTGCACACAGCAAATGGTTTGATGAATTGATCCCAAACTTGATGGAGGGAGCTGATATATATAGGAGAATGTCCTGGTAAATTTTCAGCTTAATTGAAGCAATATAAATATAGTTGCTTCACTATCTGAAATTCTGACCCAAAACCAAGATTTGGAGCTGGGCTCACATGGAACGGTTACATGAGCTCAAATTTGGTGTAGAGGCATGATTTGATCACATGAAGGATGTGGATAAGTTTCATCCCATGTGGTCATGCCTAGAATATACTTCCTTCACAAAGTTCCTTCCTGGACAGAAACTTTGGAAAATTGCTGAAGAATAATTACTAGGCAAATGAGTATGGAAATTTGCACAGGGCAATGATATGGATAGGAAAAGATATCCAAAAAGTTTGGAGTCAATAAAGCAAAGATAAATAACACTTGCTTTGCAAAGTGCCACTTAGGGCAGAATAGGAAAAGAATTATTGGAGGATGATTTTTGAACATGGCAATGAAATATTTTGCCATATATTAGGAAGATAGGACCTGTTGTGGAATAATCACGGCAGATGTCCTAGCAAAAGGACTTAGTCGTGGAGCCATCGCAACTAGGTAGCTTAAAGGGGTTAAACGGGACAAAGGACACGGGAGTTTATACTGGTTAGGTCCGTTGCGGTGAAGGTAAAGGCCTACTCTAGTTTTGAGGTGGTATTGCTTATGTCTCGATTACCAGGGAGCGAATCCGCTTGACTTAGCTCTCGATCTGTTCTTTCTTGCCCTGAACCGCCGCCTGGTCGTCCATTTATATACATAGGTCGACACCCAGCGGCTCTCGGAGTCCCGGCCGGCTCATAGACAATGTGTCCGGCTCGGTAACTGGGACGCCCCTGATTCAATCGTACACTAATCATGCACGCAAATGTGTACGATCAAGATCAGGGACTCACGGGAAGATATCACAACACAACTCTAAAAGTAAAATAAGTCATACAAGCATCACATTACAAGCCAGGGGCCTCGAGGGCTCGAATACAAGTGCTCGAACATAAACGAGTCTGCGGAAGCAACAATATCTAACTACAGACATAAGTTAAACAAGTTGCCATAAGATGGCTAGCACAAACTGGGATATAGATCAAAAGAGGCGCAGGCCTCCTGCCTGGGATCCTCCTAAACTACTCCTGGTCGTCGTCAGCGGCCTGCACTTAGTAGTAGGCACCTCCGGTGTAGTAGGAGTCGTCGTTGACGGTAGCGTCTGGCTACTAGGCTCCAACGTCTGGTTGCGGCATCTGAGAAGAAGAGGAAAAAGCTAGGAAAGAGGGAGCAAAGCAACCGTGAGTACTCATCCAAAGTACTCGCAAGCAAGGATCTACACTGCATATGCATCGGTATCTGTGTAAAGGTCAATATGGGTGGACTAAACTACAGAATGCCAGAATAAGAGGGGGATAGCTAGTCCTATCAAAGACTACGCTTCTGGCAGTCTCCATCTTGCAGCATGTAGAAGAGAGTAGATTGAAGTTCACCAAGAATCATCGTGTAGCATAACCCTACCCGGCAATCCTCCCCTCGTCGCCCTGTGAGAAAGCGATCACCGGGTTGTCTCTGGAACTTGTCTGGGTGTGTTTTATTAAGTATCCGGTTCTAGTTGTCATAAGGTCAAGGTACAACTCTGGGTCGTCCTTTTACCGAGGGACACGGCTATTTGAATAGATAAACTTCTCTGCAGGGGTGCACCACATAACCCAACATGCTCGATCCCTCTGGCCGGACACACTTTCCTGGGTCATGCCCGGCCTCAGAAGATCAACAGGTCGCAGCCCCACCTAGGCACAACAGAGAGGTTAGCACGCCGGTCTAAATACTATGTGCGCAGGGGTCTTGGCCCATCGCCCATTGCACACCTGCATGTTGCGAACGCGGCTGGTGAGCAGACCTAGCAACCTCCATTACAAAGGAAGTTGCGTTACGCGGTCCAACCCGGTGCGCGCCGCTCAGTCACTGACGTCAAGAAGGCTTCGGCTAATACCACGACGTCGAGTGCCCATAACTGTTCCCGCATAGTTGGTTAGTGCATATAGGTCAGTGGCCAGACTCGGATCAAATACTAAAGGTCTTGTTAAGCGTGTTATTTTGAAGTAACCGTCGACACCGACCAGGGCAAGGCCCACCTCTCTCCTAGGTGGTCTCAACGTGCCCTGTCGCTCTGCCACAAAGATCCGCACAGAGGGTGATGTAGGGCGAAACCCTAGGGGCCGATCTTTCATGTTTGGAGAGGATCCTACGGGGGAAACACGAAGAACGCGCGGAAGAACACGAGGAAATCACGGGGGGGGGGGGGACGAGAGAATCACTCAACCGACAAGTATCAATCACACAAGGTCTAGATCACTGAACTCATAAGGTAGCACAAGATTCAAAATCAACAAAGAAAAGATACAAAGGTAGCCGTTCTTCTCCGTGAGGAGGTCTTGATTGTCTTCCCTTGAAGGGGTCTTGAATCCGCTTGGGGGATCTTCTCCAAAGAGGTCGTGAGCTCCGAGGAGAAGTAACCAAGTGGATGAGCAAGACTCTCACACAAAATATGAGCTAAACCAATGCTAACCCTCAAAATGGGGAGGAGGAGGTCTTTTTATAGTGCTAAGCCACGAAGGGGTAAGTGAGGGGCGAAGGGGTACACGGGCTTCGGCCCAAGTCACGCACGCAGGCGGGGTCCGGATGATCCGGATGGTGGCCCGGATGATCCGGGTGTCGGGGGTCCGGATGATCCGGGTGACCTTCCGGATGATCCGGCTTCGTCGAGCAGCTTCGAGTGTCTTCGGGCACATTAGCCAGATCGTCCGGGTGGTCGTCCGGATTGTCCGGGCTCAGTCCGGATCACCCGGCTGGGGGTCCGGATGATCCAGGCAAGTCCTGTCTTGCTCCATTCTTCTTCTTTCTTCTCCTCTTCCATGCTTGGCCTTGGTCCTTGGATTCTCCATGGTCATCTCGGTTGTACCTGAGTATAGGCAAGGTCCATGCATGAGGTAGTAGCCATGTCTCACATGCGGAAAGTGACAGTTCGAAGAGGAGTGAATTCACCTTGTTTCCAATGGCGTATGTTCGAGGTCTCGTCATATGTCCTCTTGGGGCTTGGAGAGTAGTCGGAGTGTACATGGGGATGAACGTGGGATGCTCCGCATCATCTCCCCCCCCCCTTGGGAAAGATCCGACCTCGGATCGTGATCCTCATCACCATGGAAACGGTTGTCGTAGACGGACTTGTAGTTGGACAAGGTTGAAGACATGGCGCAATCCCAGTAGTCCAAGGTGTCGCCTGAGTGATAGACATGCAAAAAGAGCAAACACAAGCAACACTCGGAAATACAATGGTTAGCGCACACAAAGTGTCTATCATGTAAGAATTAGTTCGTGCGGCAAGATGGCAGGACACATGATGCTTATCAAGATGATCTAGAATGATATGCAAAGCATTCATGGGGTAATTAGCATGGTGCACAAAGCGACAAATTCTACCATTGTGCAAAATGATGTCGTATAGAGACGGTTCATCAATAGCATGAATATGGCAATGGATGCTCAATATGTGTATGGTATCATGCAATTGATGGTGGGCAATATGATCACGATGTATGAATATGCCATCAAGGTAGATCACAACAAATTTGCTAAGGAAATGCACAAGATCATTTATCATAGATGACATGGAAATATATGCAACAAGACAAGCATAATGTGAGTCAATCCATGCATACGGTGCAAACTTGTGGTGAGTATGAAATGTCCATCGAGCATGACATGTATGAGCACAATCAACAAATATGGAGGTGTTCGTGTACCAAAGCTCGATGTCGAGGCATGAGTGGAATTTCGAAGATGCATCCAGTAAGTGCGAGTGCTCCTCAGTGTGTAAGTCTATGGAGCCAATCTCCAATGTCGCTCCTCCGTTCACGAGATGTATCATGTAGACAATACGAAGGAAACAACAATGAAAGAGTGACCCATCCAATATGCGTACTTGAGGATGGCTCAAAGGGAAGGAGTTCACCTTTATGAGGATGTCGAAAATATTGGTGTTGCGCATCATGTATGCCTTCAAATAGCCAATATGTCTCATGACGGTAATGCCTTGTGAATCCTTCAAAACGAAAGAACATGACAAACACTCAGAAAAACAAATGAGGTTAGCGGAAGTGCAAAACATATCATTCGTGTGGTAAGATACCCAACAAGTGTATGCATCATGCTCATCGTAAGAAAGTACAAGGGAGCATTTCATAGTATGGAGGCATATGATGTAAGAACAACCAAATACAAGAGGCTCAATCAAATAAGTATGCATCACAAGTGAAGTGTCCAAGTCTCCAAGATCAATAAGCATAGTATGGTTGCACTAAATACAAGGTGATATGAGAGATGCAACTAATGGAGACAAGAGACAATGCTCAAGACAAATCAATTGAGAGGCATGAACATATATGTCATCAACCCAAGAAAGCGAGTAAGAGTGGAACATGGGTGATGTAACATAGCAAGCAATCATAGAGATCAAGTCAAGAAAGCTAGTAGTGTGAAGATGCAACATACTAGAGGGAATCATAGCAAGCATGTCATGTGTGTAAATAGTGGGCATGAATAATGGACATGACATATCACAAGCATGAAAGCAAGATATGAGAAAAATATTATCAATGTATTGGCGAGAAGCCATATGTAAATAGCAATGGAACATCATGACTCTCCCAACACAACAAGCATCAATAGCATGGGGCACATGATAAACATGGCAAAAGCAACAAGGATCTTCACCAAGCATGCAAATACACATAGAAGTAGCATAATGGTGAATCATGGGTAGATGCAAGCAAGGGTCACAATTGCATGGCAAAGGCATAGGAGCAAGCATAACATGCAAAGTGAACACAATAGTATGGGCATATGGTGACAAGTGAGCCCATAGCCGTGTGAGAGCCAAGTAGAAGAGATGCGCGTAGTCCTTGCGCGAAGGGAACGGTGGTAAGGATAGTCCACGGGATCCCAAGCCGTCGTTGCTCTCAAGAGCTCGTTTCGTCAACTCTTGGGTTTGAGAGTTTGACGAGTATATGTGAGTACCTACACAAAACAAAGGCAAAGGAAAAATAGTGTGTGCGTGGTATATGTACACATCATCCATCATGATGCGCACGTGCAAGTGTCGGTGAGCACAAAATATCGAATGCTCAAATAAATGAGATGCGTAATATAGAAACATGTCTTCCATCATGAGAGGCTTTGATGTAGGGTGGAACCCTATAGCGTCGATCTTTCACGTTTGGAGTGGGATCCCTCGAAGAACACGATGAACACGGGGAAGAACGGGGAGAAATCACAAGGGCAGACACTCAAGAACAAGTCCAAATCACACATCCACTAGACAATCAAACACACAAGATCACAAGGTACATGAACAACAAAGGGAAAGATACAAGGTAAGGTTCATGTCCAAGAGGAGGTCTTGATGATATCCTAGATGGATCTTCCCACAAGGGGGTCTTGATGATATCCCGCGGGATCTTCTCCTAGATGGAGGTCTTGGCCTCCAATGGAGTAGTGGTCTCTCTCTCTCAAGAGTAGAGATAGGTAGGAGCAAAGCTCACCTAAGAATGAGCTATCACTTTGCTAACCCTAGAAAGGAGGTGGAGGAGGTCTATTTATAGCCCAAGGGGTGAAGGGGTAAGTGAGGGGAAGGGTACACGGGCTTCGCCCAAGTCACGCCGCAGCGGGTCCGGATGATCCGGATGGTGGCGGATGATTCGGTGTCGGGGTCCGGATGATCCGGCGACCGTCCGGATGATCCGGCTTCGTCGAGCAGGTTTTGTTGTCTTCGGGCACGTTAGCCGGATCGTCCGGGAGGTCGTCCGGATCATCCGGGCTCGGTCCGGATCGTCCGGTTGGGTGTCCGGATGATCCGGGCAACTCCAGTCTTGCTCCATTCTTCTTCTTCCTTTCTTCCGTCTTCTCTTCCACGCTTCCCTCGCGGATGGTGTAGTCGTTCCTTGGCGCTTGCACTCCTCCTCGTCGTCCGTGAAGTTCCGACAATACCTATGCATGCACACGGGAGAAGTGTCAAGTAGTATGCCATCCTCGAAGGGGTCAAGTGAGCACGTGTAAAGGAGATGATTCACCTTAGTGTGTGTGAAGTAGATGTCGCACGTGTCACTTGCCAAATGGGCTCTTGACATGGTGATGTCCGTAGGATGCTCCGCATCATCCCCTCCCCCTTGGGAAAGATCCGACCTCGGATCGAAAACCAAATCACTCTGGGAAAGAGATGGCGTTGCCGTGTAGAAGTGGTCGATCACCACGTTCTTGTCATCTTGAAGTTCCAAATGGGCACTCTCCAATGTCGCACCATCTTGTAATTCCTTCAAAAGTAGCAAAGATAACAAGCACTTGGAAAAACAAATGTGGTTGTCGTAAGAGCAAAACCAAGCATTGAAGAGGTGATTCACCCAACAAGTGTTGTCATCAAGCATAGCATATGGTTTGACAAGGAAGTGTGTCATGACATTTGGACATATAAATTGAGCTCACTCAAGTACATCATGGGAACAAGCATGTAAATGGGAGGTCAAGATGCAAATATATGTGATAAGTGAACAAGCATCTACCTCGAGGTCATAGCAAGCATTGACAAATTGCTCAATGAAAGGTCTATGGTAGGAATAGGAAGTATTCACAACACCAAATAAAATGAAGTGTCTAAACACACGGGTCAAGTGCAAGAAAATCCAAGCATAATGTGCATAGGGTGTAGTGAATATAGTGTGGCACTCAACACAATAGAAAGAGCAATTGTTCATCATGTGTGAGGCAATCAAGTCAAGTATGTGACAATCAAAGGGACATGGCATATGTGAAGAAATGATATTGGTGCAACCAACCATATGATAGTAGCAAGTAGTCCAAGAATTGGACGCAACGCACAAGGTATATATGTCATGAAGCATGGAAATGTGGCAATCATGGTAGAAAGCAATATCTCGAACATGCGTGCAAATGGTGCAAGCAACACATGAAGTATGATCCACAATATCCAGGCTCAAGAAGGATGTCACCTTGAAAGTGTGTCCTTGTGCATTCTTCACAATGCCGAAGTGGAAGCAAATACGATGTAGAAGCGAGTCGTGGTAGAATGTATGAGGCTCGCTCTCAAGAGCTCGAATGGTCAACTTACGTGAAGTGGAAGTCGACACAAAGTCCAAGTATCTTACACATGCACAAAACAAAACAAAGAACGTATGCACATGGTAGACAAACACATCATCCATCCTGATGGTTCTCTTCTGTTGCATATAACCGTTAGAAGCAAAAGTGCATGAATAATATGATGCAACAATGGCAATATTCATGGCACTATGTATATGGTGCAAAGGAGTAAGACAAGCATGCTTCACAAGTAATATGTCAAAATCTCCAAACATGTGTGATAATGCTATGGGGGCAATCTCATGAGCAAGAAGAGAATCATTGTTGCACTCAATACATGGCAAATCTAGCATGAGAGAGGCAACACATGGAGATATATGACAAGAAGCAATATGAATCATGTGCAAAGCATATAGATGGTTGTCATCAACCGCATGGGATGAGCGAGTATGACAAAAGATACAATGATCAAGATATATCATGTGAGAGGCATGAGCATATATGTCATCAACCCAAGAAAGCAAGTAGTGGAACATGGGTGATGCAACATAGCAAGCAATCAAATCAATCAAGTCAAGCAAGCTAGTAGTGCGAAGATGCAACATACTAGAGGAAATCATGGCAATCATGTCATTGGTGCAAATAGTGGGCATGAACAATTCACATGTCATAGCACAAGCATGAAAGCAAGGTATGAGGACAATAGCATGGGGCACATGATAAACATGGCAATAGCAACAAGGATCTCTACCAAGCATGCAAATACACATAGAAGTAGCATAATGATGAAACATGGGTAGATGCAAGCAAGGGTCACAATTGCATGGCAAAGGCATAGAAGCAAGCATAGCATGCAAAGTGAACACGGTAAAATGAGCATAATGTGAGAAGTGGTAAATGGCCCATAGCCGTGTGAGACCCAAGTAGAGGAGTTGCGCGTAGTCCTTGCGCGAAGGGAACGGTGGTAAGGATAGTCCACGGGATCCCAAATCGTCATTGCTCTCAAGAGCTCGTTTTGTCAACTCGTGGGATTGCGAGGTTGACAAGTATTCATGGGTACCTACACAAAAGAGACACAATCCAAAGAAATTGTGCGCGTGGTAAATGTACACATCATCCATCATGATGTGTATGTGCACGTGTGAGTTAGCACAAGATAAGCAATGCTCAAAGATATTTGATGCATGGTATAAGAACATGTCATCCATCATGAAAGAATAGTTGTTATGTATGACACGATGGAGACACAAATTGAGCAAACAAGTATATGGCACATCAAAAGCATGTTTATTCATTGGGAGCATATGGTGCACACAAGTATTGGGATCATGCAATGGATGGGATGGATCAAAATCTCCTAACATGTATGAGGAAACTATGGGGGCCTCCTCATGAGCAATATCGGAAACATCATATGGAGAAAATGGACAACATCCAAAACAATGCATATCCGAAGCTAGGTGGTCATGGCATGGCATATGAGATAAATGATGCAAAGGGAGCATATCAATATCATCACAAGAGAAACAAATGCCAATAACCATGGGCTTGTCATCTATGCCATATGTGCAAATTGGGTTTATTTTAATGGCATATGCATAGTCACTATGAAGAGATCGCAAATAAGACATATGGTTGATCTCATGCATAGCATATGACAAGTCAAGCGGATTATCAAACATGATGTGACCTAAAGAATTGTCACAAGAAATCCTATGTAACATGGCATCACAACTAATAGACTCCACAATAGAATCATCATACTCATCATAAATGGGCAAATCATCGCATGGGGAAATCATACTAGCATGAAGCATGGCAATAGGTGGATCAACATCATGCAAGCAATAAATGTCAAGAATGTCCACTAGTGGGACTAGAGCATCACCTTCACCTATGTTACCTTTGTCATTCCACTCAAGTGGTGTAGGTGAGGTGGGAAAGACCAAATGGTGGTCATCATCATCATCTTGATGGAACCATGTGAGCGGTGCATCATAATCCACCATGGCCATCGTCTTGTCCAAAGGGAGGACGAAGTCGTCGAGGATCGGCGCATCATCATAAATGGGACCTAGCACCAAACGAGAAGACACAATAGAGGTAGAGGTCAAGTTGTTAGAAATGCAAATGGCCTCACGAGACCTATCAACTATCCCACTCTCTCTATGTGGTGGTTCACTCACTCCCTCAAAATAGGTGCACTCAAACTCACGTATGGTGGAGTCACTCATCTCACTCAAGTGGTGGGGGTTGTGGCTCTCCTCACATGGGAATTGTGGCAACTCATCATATATGGGGCTAGTGGTGAAGTCACTCTCACTCTCAATATGGTGGCACAAGTCACTCAAGTCATCATACGTCGCCGTGGTCAAAGGGAAGATCCCATGCTCAACCATCTCGTCGTCGTCACCGTGGATGAAGGCCGAAGATGGCACATCATCACTCTCCTCCATGACCGAAGGGAAAATCCCATGCTCGATCATCTCGTCACCGTCGCCGTAGATGAAGGCCGAAGATGGCACATCATCACTCTCGCCTCCTAAGATGGAAGCATCATCCTTGCTCGCCACCTTGTCACTCGCCTCCAAAGCTTGGTCCTTGAAGGTCTCCGTAGTCGAACTCGTCGCCGCACCGTCTTGAAAAAGAGTCGAAGTAGAATCGGCATCATCAATGCCATAAAGAGGGATGGCGGTGAAGTCGCACTTGGGAGCATCGTCTTGGAGCTTGTCGGCCTTGGACATCGTGGTGGTACTAGCCTCATGCTTGTCGTAGAGCTTGGTCGCCGCGAAGTGTGCTTGGGGTGGAGAAGCCTTGGCCTTCATGAGTTCTTGTTCCGCTTTGAGAGCACCAATGTAGTAGTCGTCGATGGACTTGTAGTTTTCGAGGAAGATGGTCTTGGATATGTCGTTGTGCAATCCCATCATGAAGTGGAACTTCATTGACATGGGGTCGTCCACGCCGGCTCGTCGCAAGGCAATCATCATCTCCTTGAAGTACTTGTCGATGGACTTGGATCCTTGGGTGGTGTTCTCCAATTGGCGTCGAAGTTGTTCCGTGTAGGTTGGAGGGACAAACTCTCGCCGTAAAGCTCTCTTCGTCTTGGGCCAACTCATCTTGTAGCTCTCCGAAGGTGTGTGAAGCCACCATGTCGAGGCGTAGTCGTGGAAGTTTCTTGTGGCGCACTTCACTTGATCTTCGGGACGAACTTGATGTAGCTTGAGGTAGTCGTCCATCAAACGCTCCCACTCGAGGTACTCCTCGGGTTCTTGAGTCCCATAGAAAGGAATCGCGTGGTCGATGTCGAGGTCGTAGTAGCTCGTGGAAGTCGCGGACTTGAGCTTGGGGAGCTTCTCTTGGCGTAGTCTTGGGGTTCTTGTTGGCGAAGATGGCGTATGTCCGTGGCGAAGATGCCTTGAAGTCGCTTGGCGAAGATGCCAAGGGAGATGGTGAAGTCATTGAGCGGTTGTTGATGTAGAGCTCTTGACCTTCACGTTCTTGTTGGTGATGGTGTCGATGCCGATGTGATCTTGCCGTAGATGGTAGCTCGGAAGCATGTGCTCTTGAGCGTCTTCTCGAAGATGAGGAAGATTGCTTGTAGGACTTGATGAGGGCTTTGATCTCCTCCATTTGAGCTTGCATCTTGGCGTCGGAGTTGTTGTTCATGGCATCGAACTCGTCGTTGTTGTTGTAGACCGAAGGTGAAATGCCTTGCCTATCCATCACAAGACTCGAGTAGAGGTGAGTAGGAAATGAGATAAACAATACCAAGTTACCTTTTCCCAAAGTTGAGGATGTATCCCGTTTCACTCAATGTGAGATGAAAGAATAGTGGAATTGGTACCGGACTTGTTCACTCACACCTATCAAGTAAAGCTTATGGTAGAGCTCGGTGAGGATAGTGGCACAAAAATTTGATGCAAAATGTTAGCAAGAGTCAATAAAGTTGAAAAAGATTCACAAATTCGCAAGTGAAACAAGTAGACCAATAGCAAAGAATGGCACACGGAAACGCACACACGGATAGATAAATGGGGTCGTGCAACCAAGGAATGAGCACAAAATGTGGAATCCACGGAAAACGCTCGTGTTGCACAACTCTAGAGAGACGCTAGCACGATTGCTCAATAGGCGGATACGACACTTGTGCACAACCTATAAGATGCAAGATGGGTAAACTTTCTATCCCAAGTATGCTATGTATGTATGGTTCCCGGTGTTTCTCTCAAGCATGATATCATATGATGTAGATTTTGGTATGGCTCTTATGCTCAATGGGGTATGATGCTATGGCACTTGCTCACGAGCTCTTTGCTCTCTTTTTGCTTAAAAGCTTTTTCTCTTTTTTTATGGCCAATTTGCACAATGCACAAACCAAGATAGCAATTGTGTATATGCGGGAACAAACTTGAGGCACAATGGATGATATGATACCAAGATGGTATGGTATGTATGCAATGGATGGTGTAGACCACTAATGTGCACAAGTAACGTTGCCGCCAATACTCAAATGGCTAGTCTCGATAGGCAAGTAACGCAAAATGGGCTAGGGGTTAACAATGCAATTGCAAGGGAATATACAAAGGTGTCGTCGAGGTTACCGTCCTTTGCGATGATGAGTGGCGGTGTTCTTGGTGTAGATACCAAGATGATGGAGACTCGTCCCTAAGTAACCGAAACACCTTAGGAAACAGAAAAAACCGCAAACTCAAAATTTCAAGTGACAAATGTCAAATGGTGGTAGCGGAAAGCGGTGGTGGTGTTGCACTAGGCAATGCGGAAGTGGGATGATGGGATATACACGATGTAAGAGTTGGAAGCACACGGTCCCTAAGTAGCCGAAACACCTTAGGAGACACAACTCACAACACAAACAAAATTGGTTCAGTTTGGGATGGCGGAAGTGTATGGTGGGTAAGCCTATGCGGAAGGTATGGTGGTGGTTGATGAAGAAGCAACCGTCCCTAAGTAGCCGAAACACCTTAGGAGACTCAAGTCACTACTCAAAAAACCTCAAATGCTATGGTAAACAAATTGGGTTAGGTTGCGGAAGTCGGTGGTGGTAATGCGGATGATATGGTGGAGGGCCTAGGAAAACTTGCCAAATTTCAGAAAATATGATGGAGTCAAATGATGTTGGTGGTATTTTTGTGGGATGGGGGATGTCAATAGCTTCAAAACGAGCTAAAGAACGTCAAAATCGGACTCCGGATGAATTAGTTATGACCAAAACAAAATTTCAGCCGTGTCAGTTTCAGGGTTAACCGGACATCCGGGAGGAGGTCCGGATGATCCAGGCTAGGTCCGGATGATCCGGGCTAGGTCCGGATGATCCGGGAGTACTTCCGGATGATCCGGGTTCGTCAGCTCCGGTTCGGGAATTTGGGCGCGTGGGGTATCCGGACGTCCGGGGGGGCGTCCAACTGATCCGGGGGATGTCCGGATGATCCGGGAGATGGTCCGGATGATCCGGGCAAGTCAAACCGCTCGGGTTTTGCTCGTGGAGACGAATTTTTGGGCGGAAATGGATGATTTTTGGGGCAAAATTTGAGGGATTTCGTGGATGGAAGGTGGGGAAACTTCGGGGAAAGCTAGATCCACTTGAAACCAAGCAAATCCACGGATCAAAATCAACAAAACATCATCAAACCAACAAATCACAAAAAAATTTGGGGCTATTTTTGGTGGGGATTTTCGGATTTAGGACGAAAACAACAAAATCAAGCTAGAAAAAGAGGGGTAGGGGCTCCAAAAACGAGATCAACGTGGCTCATGATACCATATGATGTAGGGTGGAACTCTATAGCGTCGATCTTTCACGTTTGGAGTGGGATCCCTCGAAGAACACGATGAACACGGGGAAGAACGGGGAGAAATCACAAGGGGAGACACTCAAGAACAAGTCCAAATCACACATCCACTAGACAATCAAACACACAAGATCACAAGGTACATGAACAACAAAAGGAAAGATACAAGGTAAGGTTCATCTCCAAGAGGAGGTCTTGATGATATCCTAGATGGATCTTCCCACAAGGGGGTCTTGATGATATCCCGCGGGATCTTCTCCTAGATGGAGGTCTTGGCCTCCAATGGAGTAGTGGTCTCTCTCTCTCAAGAGTAGAGATAGGTAGGAGCAAAGCTCACCTAAGAATGAGCTATCACTTTGCTAACCCCAGAAAGGAGGTGGAGGAGGTCTATTTATAGCCCAAGGGGCGAAGGGGTACACGGGCTTCGGCCCAAGTCACGCACGCAGGCGGGGTCCGGATGATCCGGATGGTTGCGCGGATGATCCGGGTGTCGGGTGTTCGGATGATCCGGGCGACCGTCCGGATGATCCGGCTTCGTCGAGCAGGTTCTGTTGTCTTCGGGCACGTTAGCCGGATCGTCCGGGAGGTCGTCCGGATCATCCGGGCTCGGTCCGGATCGTCCGGTTGGGTGTCCGGATGATCCGGGCAACTCCAGTCTTGCTCCATTCTTCTTCTTCCTTTCTTCCATCTTCTCTTCCACGCTTCCCTCGCGGATGGTGTAGTCGTTCCTTGGCGCTTGCACTCCTCCTCGTCGTCCGTGAAGTTCCGACAATACCTATGCATGCACACGGGAGAAGTGTCAAGTAGTATGCCATCCTCGAAGGGGTCAAGTGAGCACGTGTAAAGGAGATGATTCACCTTAGTGTGTGTGAAGTAGATGTCGCACGTGTCACTTGCCAAATGGGCTCTTGACATGGTGATGTCCGTAGGATGCTCCGCATCAGGCTTGTTGTTATGTATGGCATAATGGAGACTCAAGGGATGTAATGCATCATGAGAAATAGCTAGAGCATTGTTATTCATGGAATGCATATGGTGCACAGAATTATGGGAGTCATGCAAAGTATGGAATGCATCAAAATCTCCTAATATGTATAGGAAACTATGGGTGTCTTCTCATGAGGATTCATGGAAACATCACATGGAGAATATTGACAACATCCAAAATAAAGCATATTTGGTTCTATGTGATCATGGCATGACATAGTTGATGAATTGCACAAATCATGTAAAGGAAGTATGGCAATATCATCACATGAAAAACAAAAGCCAATGACCATCATCCCGTCATCTATGCCATAAGTGCAAATGGGATTGATTTTAATGGGGCATGCATAGTTACAATGTTGAGATTGAAATGATGCAATATTGGAGATCTCACTCATAGCATATGACAAGTTCAATGGATTGTCAAACATGATGTGACCAAAAGAATTTTCACATGATATCCTATGGAGCATAGCATCACAACTAGGCAACTCAACATGCTCATCATCATATTCATCATAAATAGGTAAGTCAAGACATGAAGAAGTCACACTAGCATGAAGCATGGGAATAGGTGGATCAACATCATGCAAGCAATCATTGTCAAGAAAATCCACTAGTGGGACAAGAGAAGCAACATCACCTATGTTACCTTTGTAGCGTCGCTCATGTGTTGTAGGTGAGGTGTTGAAGATCCACTCGTTGTCATCTTCATCTTGATGGAACCATGTGCGGGGTGCATCATCGTCCACCATGGCCATCGTCATCTCCATTGGAGGGGACTCGTTGAGGATAGGCATGTCGTCATGTAGGAGACTTTGCACCAAGGAAGAAAACACACTAGGAGTAGAGGTTAAGTCGTTAGAAATCATAGTGGCCTCACGTGTCGTGTCAACTACCTCACTCTCTAAGTGTTGTGGCTCACTCACTCCCTAAAGGATGCTCTCACTCATATGGTTGGTTGAGTCTCTCAAATGGCGCTCAACCTCACATAGGATGTGTGGCATGCTCTCATGTGTGGGGCTAGTGGTGGTCACACTCATCCTCTCATAGGAAATGCTCTCAATGTCACATATGGTGGAATCACTCATGTCACTCATGTGGTGGTGGCTCTCCTCACATGACAAATGGGGCATCTCGACATATGTGGGTGTCGGAGAGATGTTGGTGCAAATGTTTCCATGCTCAACTCCTATCGTCGTGGTCGAAGGGGATGGCCCTTGCTCGCCTTCTTGTCACCGTCTTGGTGTGGGAGGCCCATATGATGTGGTACCTCGTAGCTCGTCTCCGTGACCAAAGGGAGTTTCCCATGCTCGGCCATCTTCCTTTGGGGGCTTCCGAAGATGGAAGTTTCACCCTCGCTCGTAGGTGGTCGCCTTGAACTTGATGAAATCGATGTAGGCGTACACGTGGGAAGTAGGCGAAGATGCCGTACGTCCAAAGGTGAAGATGCCTTGATAGCACTTGGCGAAGATGCCAAAGTGGTTGTTGTAGCCGTAGCGCCGTCTTGGTGGTGGTCGTCTCGCGGTCTTCTTTTGTGCTCTTGAAGCGTCGACTTGGTGTGAAGTAGGGCTTGTTGGGACTTGTGCATTTGCGCTTGTGGAGCATCTTCATGATGATGATGTCATTGTCATGCTTGAGCTCGTAGTATATGTCGTTCGTCGTCATCGTGCACATGATGCTTGGAGGTGACTTGCCCTTCATGACGATGTTGATCACGAACATGATGTTGGTCGCAATGTGGATGTGGACGAGGATGATTTGCACTTGCATCTATTTCACACTCCGAAGACTTGTGGCTTGAATGTCGCCGCCTTGAGGATGACGAAGGGGAAGAAGACTTGATCAAGGCTCTAATCTCCTCCATCCTTGCATCTTGCTCCTCTTTATGTGCGGAAAGCTTCTTGTCGATGTAGTCCCTTTTCCTTGCTTCCGAGTGACGAATGTTGATGGAGATGTTCTCAATGCGCTCTCGCAATTTTGATTGTGCGCCTTGCATTTGTCGTTGTAGATCGAAGAAGGACGCTTTGTTGATGTAGTTGTTCACGCCGTCGTTGTTGTCGTAGACCGGAGATGAAATGCCTTGCCTATCCATCACAAGACTCGAGCAAATATGAGTGGGAGAAAGAGAAGAACTTATACCAATGTACCTTGACCGATGTTGACAATGAATCAAGTTCACTCAAATGCAGACAATGAAATAGCACTATTGGTACCAATCCTTGTCGATTCTCACACCTACACAAGTAAAGCTTATGGTGGAGCTCGGTGAGGATAGTGGCACAAAAATTTAATGCAAAATGTTAGCAAGAGTCAATAATGTTGAAAGAGATTCACAAATTCGCAAGCGGAACAAGTAGACCAATAGCAATATGTGGCACAGAGAAACACACACACGGATAGATAAATGGGGTCGTGCAACCAAGGAATGAGCACAAAATGTGGAATCCACGGAAAACGCTCGTGTTGCACAACTCAAGAGAGACGCTAGCACGATTGCTCTATAGGCGGATACGACACTTGTGCACAACCTATAAGATGCAAAATATATGGATTTCTATCCCAAGTATGCTATGTATGTATGGTTCCCGGTGTTCTCTCAAGATGATCAAAGATGATCGGATATGACAATCTTATATGCAATGTGGTATGATGCTATGGCACTTGCTTACAAGCTTCTTTGCTCTCTTTCTCTTTTGCTTAAAAGCTTTATTTCTTTCTTTTTTTGGCCACTTTTGCACAATGCACAAATCAAGATAGCAATTGTGTATATGCGGGAACAAACTTGTGACACAAGATATGATAGCAATATATGCACCACGATGATATATTGTGTATGCTATGGGAATTATGATCACTAATGTGCACAAGTGACGTTGCCGGCAATACTCAAATGGCTAGTCTCGATAGGTAAGCAACGCAAAAGTAAGGCTAGGGGTTAACAATGCAATGGCAAGGGGAATATACAATGGAGAGATACCACAATACCAAGATGATATGTAGGTTACCATCCGTGGCGATGATGAGTGGCGGTGTTCTTGATGTACAAACCAAGATGATGGAGTCTCGTCCCCAAGTAGCCGAAACACCTTAGGAAACGGAAAAACTGCGAACTCAAAATCTCAAACGTCAAATGTCAAAATGGTGGTAGCGGAAAGCGGTGGTGGTGTTGCACTAGGCAATGCGGAAGTGGAATGATGGGCTATACACGAGTCGGAGTAGAAGTTGCCATCCCTAAGTAGCCGAAACACCTTAGGAGACACAAGCCACAACTCAAACAAAATAGGGTTAAGTTGGGGTGGAAATGTATGGTGGGCACGTCTATGCGGAAGTGGTGGTGGTGGTTGATGAAGAAGCAATTGTCCCTAAGTAGCCGAAACACCTTAGGAGACTCGAATCACTACTCAAGCAACCACTAATGCTATGGTGAACAAAATGGGTTAGGTTGCAGAAGTGGTGGTGGTAATGCGGATGATGTGGTGGAAGTCCTAGGCAAAGATGCCAAAATTCCGAAAATTTGATGGAGTCAAATGATGTTGGTGGTATTTTTGTGGGATGGGGGATGTCAATAGCTTCAAAACGAGCTAAAGAACGTCAAAAACGGACTCCAGATAAATTAGTTATGACCAAAACAAAATTTCAGCAAAG
The DNA here is from genome assembly GCA_021437245.1 of Aegilops speltoides. NCBI lineage: Eukaryota > Viridiplantae > Streptophyta > Magnoliopsida > Poales > Poaceae > Aegilops > Aegilops speltoides. The sequence goes on from CM038141.1 coordinate 207,293,538, forward strand.
TCAGTGTCGGAGTTAACCGGACATCCGGAGGAGGTCCAACTCATCCGGGCTATGTCCTGATGATCCGGCAGTACATCCGGATGATCCAGGTTCGTCAGCTCCGGTTCGGGAATTCGGGCGCGTGGGTTATCCGGACGTCCAGGAGAGGGTCCAGCTGATCTGGGAGGTGTTCGGATGATCCGGGAGAAGGTCCGGATGATCCGGGCAGGTCAAACTGCTCGGGATTTCCTCTCGGGGACGAAATTTTTGGCGGAAACGGATGATTTTCGGGGCAAAATTGAGGAGATTTTGTGGATGGAAGGTGGGGAAACTTGGGGAGATGCTAGATCCACTTGAAACCAAGCTAATCCACAGATCAAAATCAACAAAACATCATCAAACCAACAAATCACAAAAAAATTGGGGCTATTTTTGGTGGGGATTTTCAGATTTAGGACGAAATCAACAAAATCAAGCTAGAAAATGAAGGGTAGGGGCTCCAAAAACGTGATCAACCTCGCTCTGATACCAAGATGATGTAGGGCGGAACCCTAGGGGCCGATCTCTCACGTTTGGAGAGGATCCTATGGGGGAAACACGAAGAACGCGCGGAAGAACACGAGGAAATCACGGGGGGAAAACGAGAGAATCACTCAACCGACAAGTATCGATCACACAAGGGCTAGATCACCGAACTCATAAGGTAGCACAAGATTCAAAATCAACAAAGGAAAGATACAAAGGTATCCGTTCTTCTCCGTGAGGAGGTCTTGATTGTCTTCCCTTGAAGGGGTCTTGAATCCGCTTGGGGGATCTTCTTCGAAGAGGTCGTGAGCTCCGAGGAGAAGTAACCAAGTGGATGAGCAAGGCTCTCACACAAAATATGAGCTAAACCAATGCTAACCCAGAAAATGGGGAGGAGGAGGTCTATTTATAGTGCTAAGCCTCGAAGGGGTAAGTGAGGGGCGAAGGGGTACACGGGCTTCGGCCCAAGTCATGCACGCAGGCGGGGTCCAGATGATCCGGATGGTGGCCCGGATGATCCGGGTGTCGGGGGTCCGGATGATCCGGATGACCGTCCGGATGATCCGGCTTCGTCGAGCAGCTTCGGGTGTCTTCGGGCACGTTAGCCGGATCGTCCGGGTGGTCGTCCGGATTGTCCGGGTTCGGTCCGGATCGCCCGCCTGGGGGTACGGATGATCCAGGCGAGTCCTGTCTTGCTTCATTCTTCTTCTTCCTTCTCCTCTTCCATGCTTGGCCTTGGTCCTTGGATTCTCCATGGTCATCTTGGTTGTACCTGAGTATAGGCAAGGTCCATGCATGAGGTAGTAGCCATGTCTCACATGCTGAAAGTGACAGTTCGAAGAGGAGTGAATTCACCTTGTGTCCAATGGCGTATGTTCGAGGTATCGTGATATGTCCTCTTGGGGCTTAGAGAGTAGTCGGAGTGTACATGGGGATGAACGTGGGATGCTTCGCATCAGAGGGTTCGGGACAAATGTCCTCTCAGCCCCAATCCGTGAATCACTCGCGGGTACTCTACTAGCCGACCCGAATTTTAGTCACCATCTGTATAGCATATATGTATGTATTGTATATTCTCGTGATCACCTCCCGAGTGATCACGACCCGATAGTACAGCAAGGCAGACAGACAAGAATGTAGGGCCACAGATGATAAACTAGCATCCTATACTAAGCATTTAGGATTGCAGGTCAAAAACTGTAGCAACAATGACAGGCTATGCAACAGAATAGGTTAACCAGACAGTAACATGCTACACTACTCTAATGCAAGCAGTAGAGGGAAGAATAAGCGATATCTAGTGATCAAGGGGGAGGGGGCTTGCCTCATTGCTTTTGCAAGAAGGAGGGGTCGTAGTCGATGTAGTCGATCACGGGGGTACCGGCAGCAGTCTCGGGGTCTACCGAAAAAAGTAACGGAGGGGGACACAATAAATAACAGAGCAATCAAAGCATCACAAAGCATAACTTGGCAATACGCGGTGCTAGAGGTGACCTAACACAGCAGTAGGTGACACCGGCAAAAGGGGGAAACATCTGGGAAAGTATTCCCGGTGTTTCGTGTTTTCGAACAAATGGACCGAAGGGGAAAAGTTGCAGGTTCGCTATGCTAGGGACGCATGATGGACGAACAGATTACGTATTTGGATTCGTCTCGTCGTTCTGAGTAAGTTTCATGTACAACGTATTTTCAACTGAGTTACCGATTGTTTTCTATTAATTTCCAAAGTTTAAACATTTTCTCGATTTATTACATAAAAAATATACTTTTGTTATGCTATCCTAGCATGTATGTATGATAGTGGGGCCAGTGGGTTGGGTTGACCCAGTCAAGGGTTGATTGGTCAATGTATGAGCAGTGTAACTAGGTCCCGCGTGTCATTGCACTTAGTTTTAATAAAATGGTAATTAACAGGGATGATCCCACATGTCATATACTTAGGCTAAATTATCACTAAATAAATAGTACTAATTTATCCTATACTAAAGCAAAATAAGGGGCGGCCTTAACACAACCAGCCATAAGGCTGGCTCACACACACACGCACCCAATACACAAACACATGGCCATGGCAATAACACACACGCACCCAATACACACACAGAGCACACATGGCCACTGTTGAGTATATTGTGTACGTGTATATGAGTGTAGGGCCCACCTTCTGTTTTCCTTGTATAGTTGAGGTTGTGGCCCACCTCTGTACTTATATATACGTGCCTGGTGCACCGATCGATACATCGCGATTGCACAGCCCATAATCTGTCTCTCTACATGGTATCTATCGCAGTAAGGTCCTAACCCTAGCCGCCGCCGCCGCGCCTACGCTGCCGCCGCCGCCGCCGCCTCCATGCCGCCGCCGTTACCAGCCGCCGCCATACCCTCGGCCGCCGCCGCCTCTGGTACCGCCGCCGCCGCCCACCCGCCCGCTTCGCCGCCACCGCTGACCTCTGTTCGAGGCCGCGCCGCCGCTCCACAGCGCTTCCGCCTCCTCTCTCCCTCCTCCCAACCCACGCTGCCCCCTCTCTCCCTCCTGCGCCGCCCCCTCTCTCCCTCCTCCCAATCCGCGCCGCGCCTCCTCCTTCACTGTAACCCCGCGCCACGCCACACACCCGATCAGCACCGTCACCATGAGTTCCTCCTCCTCCACTGTCTCCAACCCGTTCGCCGGTCCCAATGTCACCCTCGTCCACGACCTCAACATCCATGAGCGCGTCCCGGTCAAGCTTGACCACACCACCGTCTCCTACTCCGCGTGGAAGCGGTATTTTTCGCTCGTGTTCTGTGAGTACCTCCTTCACGGCCACATGGACGGCACCGTGACTCGCTACCATGATCCACGACGAGAAGTGGATGATCCTCGACGCCACCATCATCCGCTGGTTCTACCTCACCATCTCCAGCGACATCTTCCACACCGTGGTGAACAACGAGGACGACGCCCATGCGGTCTGGACCAAGCTCAACGGCCTCTTCACCGACAATCGGCTGCAGCGCAAGGTCCTCCTCTATGGTGAGTTTTACGGGTGCCAGCAACTTGACTCGTCCATTGATGATTTTTGCATGCGCCTCAAGAAGCTCGCCGATGAGCTCCGTGATCTGGGGGAGAAGATTAGCGACGAGCTCCTCATCAGCACCCTCTCCGGCGGCCTCAACGAGGACTTCGGGAACGCAGCCTCCAACCTCACCCTCATCCCGGAGCCCACCTTTGGCAAGGTGGTCGCGAACCTCAAGCTGGAGGAACGCCGGATGCGGGCGGCCAGGACGCGCGCCACCCACACCGCCCTTGTTGCGGCACCAGCGGGTTCGCCCGCCACAGCCCGCCCGACGCCGCCCAGCAGCGGCGCCGCCTTCCCGCGGGCTTCCGCCCGCCCACCCGCCCCTTCCGCCGCCCCAGCCGGCGGCCAATGGAGGAGGCCATCGCGGCGCCGCCGGGTGGCATAGCGAGGCGGCGGCGGCGGTGGCGGTGCTCAGGGAGGAGCACCGCGTCAGCAGCAGCCGGCGGCCCCGTGGTACGCCGGTCAGAACCCGTGGACCGGCGTCGTCCACGCCTACTCCATGCCGGTTCCACGGGCTCCTGCTCCGGGTCTTCTCGGCACTCGGCCTCCATCACATCAGGCGTATTACGCCGCGCCGCAGGCTTATGCGGCGCCCTACGGGCAGCAGCCGCCGCCAGGCGGGCCACCGCTGCTGCCCCTGATGTCCGCGCCGTCTCTTCCGCCGGCGCCGTGGGACCCGGCTCTCCTGGCGGCTCTCCACACCGCCCCTTCTCCGTCCAGCTACACCGGCGGCGGCGATTGGTACATGGACAGTGGCGCCACCGCTCATATGGCGGCGTACCCCGGTAACCTCCATACTGCCCATCCTGTCCACACCTCCAACCGCATCACCGTCGGTGACGGTTCTTCTCTACCCATCACCCATATTGGACATACATATTTTCCGTCTAACTCCACTCCTATATCCATGTCTAATATTCTTGTTTCTCCTAATCTTATTAAAAATCTTGTTTCCGTTCGTTCTCTTACACGTGAAAATCCGGTGACTGTTGAATTTGACGCATGTGGTTTTTCTGTTAAGGATGCTCGCACGCGTATGGTGCTCCACCGATGTGACAGCCCCGACGAGCTCTACCCGGTTCACTCCGCCGCCTCCACCACTTCCGCCGCCCCTGTCGCTCTCGCCACCGGAGTGGATCTCTGGCACGCTCGCTTGGGTCATCCTAATCCTGCCACCCTTCGCCACATACTTCGGAGTTTTTCTTTCACGTGTAATAAGAACGAGGATCACTCGTGTCATGCATGCCGCCTTGGAAAACATGCTCGTCTTCCGTTTAGGGCTTCTTCATTTGTTGCATCGTACCCGTTTGAGTTGATTCATAGTGATGTTTGGACATCTCCTGTTGCAAGTAATACGGGCTTTCTTTATTACCTTGTCATCCTTGACGATTTTTTACATTATGTGTGGACCTTCCCGTTGCGCCGCAAGTCGGACATTATCTCCACTCTTGTCGGTTTCTACTCTTATGTTCGCACGCAGTTTGGACGGCCCATTCTCGCGTTGCAGACAGACAACGGGAAGGAGTTTGACAACACCGCTGTCCGCGATCTTCTCGCCACACATGGCACGATTTTTCGTCTCACTTGCCCGTACACCTCGCAGCAGAACGGTCGTGCTGAGCGCATCCTTCGCACTCTTAATGACTGCGTTCGGACTCTTCTCTTTCACGCCAATGTGCCCCGACGCTTTTGGCCTGACGCTCTAGCCACCGCTTCCCTCCTCATAAACATCCGCCCATGTCGTACTCGCGGGAACTTTACACCTCACCACCTTCTCTTCGGTGCACCCCCTTCTTATGAAGGGCTTCGCATTTCGGCTGCCTGTGCTACCCTAGCATCGCTGCCACTGCGCCTCATAAGCTCGCACCCCGCTCCGTCGCCTGCATCTTTCTCGGCTACCCACCTAACACCAAGGGCTACCACTGCTACGATCCAGTCTCTCACCGTGTTTTCACCTCCCGACACGTTTACTTTGATGAGATGGTCTTCCCGTTTCAGCAGCAGGCACCCCTCGTCGTCTCGTCACCGCCGGCCACCGCCGGCCCTTCGATGACCTCGTAAGGTGGACGAGCACGCCTGGTTCATGGACCGCCTCCGGGCTTTGGCGGTCCACGAGCCCTACTGCCGGCGCCCTCCACGGCCGGCCCTACCGTTGTGGCCGGCGCCCCGCCTTCACCCGCCGCCCCCGACTCGGGTGTCGCGGGTCGGCGCCTCCTCCGCCGCCCGACGCCCGGCTGTCTCGTCGGCCGCCTCGGCAGCCTCGCCGCGGTTGCCTCACCGGCCGCCTCACCAGCCTCGCCGCCGCCGCTTCGCCCGGCTCTATCGCCGCCGCGACGCTGCCTGTGCGCTGCCTCTCGCCGGCCCGGTGGCCCGTCCGGTCTGTCACCGTGCTCGCGCCGGCATTCATCGCCGAGCCTCCGGTACTCGCGTGGCAATGCGTCCTCGCCGCCTCTGCCGCGGAGCCGTCACCCATTCCTGCGTCCGCCCGCGCCGCCCTCCGTTATCCTCACTGGCTTGCGGCGATGCAGGAAGAGTTTGACGCTCTCCAACGAAACCGCACCTAGACCCTGGTTCCCCGGCCTCCTCGCGCCAACGTCATCACCGGCAAGTGGGTCTTCCGTCATAAGACCCGCTCAGACGGTTCACTTGAGCACTACAAGGCTCGCTGGGTGGTCCGCGGTTTCCGCCAGCACGCCGGAGTTGATTTCACGGAGACGTTCGCCCCGGTTGTCAAACCGGGCACGATCCGCACTGTCCTCCAGCTCGCCGTTTCTCGCGGCTGGCCCGTTCACCAGATGGATGTCTCCAACGCCTTCCTCAACGGCCATCTTGAGGAGCAGGTGTTTTGTGAGCAACCCACCGGTTTCGTCGACGCCTCATTCCCCGGCCATGTGTGTCTGCTGTCGCGCTCTCTTTACGGGCTCAAGCAGGCACCCCGCGCCTGGTACCAGCGGATCGCCGGGTTTCTTCAGACACTGGGCTTCAGCGTCACTCGCTCGGACGCCTCACTGTTTGTCTACCGCCACGGTGACACGACTGCATATTTGCTGCTTTACGTCGATGACATCATCCTAACAGCCTCCTCCGCAGCCATTCTTCAGCAGATTACTCTCCGGCTGCGTGACGAGTTCGCTGTCAAGGACCTGGGTGCTCTCCATTATTTCCTTGACATTGAGGTCGTTCGGCGTCCAGACGGTTTCTTTCTTCATCAACAGAAGTATGCCCATGAGCTTCTTGAGCGTGCTGGCATGCTCAACTGCCATCCGGTTGCTACTCCTGTTGACACGAAGGCCAAGGTTTCTGCTCTCGAGGTTCGCTGCGTCGGATGCTCCATTCTACGGTCTATTGTCGGCGCTCTCTGATGCCAGACTCTCACCGACCGGATCTTCAGTATGCTGTTCAGCAGGTGTGTCTCCACATGCACGCCCCTCGTGACTCTCACTGGACCCTCGTGAAGCGGATCCTTCGCTACATCCGCGGCACGATGTCCCTTGGGTTGACACTCACGGCGTCCACTTCTCTGGAGATGGTGGCTTACTCCGATGCCGACTGGGCCGGCTGCCCCGACACTCGTCGATCCACCTCTGGCTACTGCGTCTACCTCGGTCCTTCCCTCGTCTCGTGGTCTTCCAAGCGACAACCCACGGTTTCGCGCTCTAGCGCGGAGGCTGAGTACCGAGCTGTGGCCAACGCTGTCGCCGAGTGCACCTGGCTTCGATCATTTCAGAGCTACATCACGATGTCTCCTGTGCTCTGATTGTTTATCGCGACAACGTCTCTGCGGTGTACCTCTCCCCCAACCCTGTTCATCATCGCCGGACGAAACACATCGAGCTGGACATTCACTTTGTGCACGAGCAGGTGGCTCTCGGACGCATGCGGGTTCTCCATGTGCCGACTGCGCAGCAGTTCGCTGATGTGATGACGAAGGGACTGCCGATTTCCACCTTTGAGGAGTTTTGTTCCAGTCTCTGCGTCACTGGTGCCGCTTCGACTGCGGGGGGAGGGGGGGTGTGTTGAGTATATTGTATACATGTATATGTGTGTGTAGGCCCACCTCCTGTTTTCCTTGTATAGTTGAGGTTGTGGCCCACCTCTGTACTTATATATACGTGCCTGATGCACTGATCAATACATCGCGATTGCAGAGCCCATAATCTGTCTCTCTACAGCCACGACCATTGCCGTGGCCAGCAACAACAGCAGCCGGCGGTGAGCAGTAGCGACGCCGGCAGTAGCTGCGGCTAGGGAGCAAGCAAAGCAGCAACGTAGTAGCCTGAACAACAACAGCAAGCTGCCATATGCAGCGCCAGCAGCAGAACACAGCAGCCGCAGCGGCAGTTCAGCGAGGGTGGCCGGCTGTGTAGCCGAATCAGCGAGCAGCAGCGCGCGGGAGGAGGTGCGCGGGCGCGGTGGGGGCGTGGCCCGGGCTGGCGGCAACAGCCGTGAAACGATGGCGGCGAGCAAAGTAGCAGCGGAGCGAACCAACGAAGCGATTGCGATGGCGGAGCGAGAGCCGCAGCGGCAAGGGCGGGCTGGGGAACGCGCCCCCGGGCGCGGTGGGGACGAGGTCGGCGACGCGGGCTGGGCTCGACCAAAAAATTCGCGGCGCCGTGAAACGCAGCGCAAGCGGCAGGCAGGCGCGTAACACGGGTGCGGCCATGGACGAGGATAAGGCGACGACTACGATGACGCATCAAAGGGGGAAAGGAGGGGAATCGACAGAGGAGCTCACCGCGAAGCTCGTGGACGTGGTCGCGGAGCGCGGGGGTGGTCGGACATGAAGAACTCGACGATGAGATGCGACGGCCGTGGGCGAAGATGACGGCGATAGCGAGCGTATGAGGCCTCCCAGCTCGGGCCCTTATGCAAGGGCAAAGGAGACGACGATGGAGGAGCTCGTGGATGTCTTGGCGCGGCGAGGGGAGGCCGGTGGCCACGGGATCGACGAAGGTGGCACGGTCACCGCGCGAGCTTCGAGCTTGATTTCAAGCAGATGAGCAGGGGGCGCATGCCAAAATGAGGGGATCGAGCGAGCTCGATCTAGGGTTCCAGGGGACGTGCTTATAGGGTTGGGGAGGCGATGCGGCGTGCGTGGCGGCCATCGACCGACGACGGCCGCGGATGAACGACACACACTGGTCTCTGTAGGTGAGATTGGGGAGAGGGAGAGATGGGCTGGGCTGTGTACTATTCACGGTGGGCCAAAGTGCACAGGACAGTTTCTTCTTTTCTTTGCTAAAATAATAAGTAGCTACTGTTTTCTAATAGTTTAAGGATCAAATGAATTTTGTTAATTACAAAACTTTCCACAAAAATGATATGCAATATTCCAGTGATGCACAAAAAGTCTAAGGGCATTTGCAATTATTTCAATTTGTCTTTGAATTTAAATGACCCACTTAAGGCTGCTTGTCCACTTTAAATATTGCTAGCGTCAGTTTTGTAACCCAAATGGGTTTCATTTCTACAAGGAAAATACTTGGGGATTTTATGGAATACTTCCAACATTTTAGTTGTACGGTTTGAAGAAATAATATTTTGACTTTATTTTAAATTTCGAATTTGGGGTTGAAATATTTCTTAATTGTTTTTCTTAGGGCATAATAGTGATGACTTGGCATCATTAGTGTGGAGTTACTGTAGCATGATTCACGGGGTGCAAATCTCCTCTACTACAAGAAATCTCGTCTCGAGATTTAAGATGGGGAGTAAAGGGGAAGGGATTTGGTTACGAAATTCTAACGAGTCTTCTCGGTCTTGGTTTCTCTTCTCAAAGAGGTCGATCCATTATGTTGATGTCTTTATTTCTCTTCTTCAGGTCATCATGATGAAGTCAGCATCCTTTCTTCGGAAATTCCATTGTACTTACGAAAGAATAAAGGGGTGGGTATTCCGGGAGAACGGACCTCCGCAAGGTTGACTATCTGGTCGATAACATCATGGAAGGAGGCAGAAAGTAACTCTCGAATTGGATTTTTAGAAAACACCGAGAGCAAGTAAGACGGTGCAATTAGAAGTTTCGAGCGGATAGGCAACCGTTCATTGCCTGAAACAGAGCATGAACGGGGTTCAGAGCAACGAGAATAAGTATTGTGTTTGATACCATAATAGATCGTCTCTAGGAAGGTGACCTGTTGGGGATATATCTATTAGGTATGACCCACCCAGGAGGGGCCGGTTTATAACTATGGCGATTCATAAAGCCCAAGACGGTACTGGAAAGATGGCGGTTCAGTTAAGGGCCCAAGGCCCAAAGGTGACTTAAAGCCCGTAGAGATAAACCGCCGTATGTGTGTATGACTTGTGTTGTAAGGTAGGAATAGACAAAGACCGAGCCGGACACTGTTTATGAGCCGGCTAGGACTTTGAGAGCTGCTGGGCGTCGACCTTTGTATTTAAAGGGATGACACGGCGGCGGTTCAGGACAAGTGACATCAGATCGAGGGTAAGGTCAAGCGGACTCGCTCCCTAGTAATCCAGACATAAGCAATCCCACCTCAAACTAGATTAAGCCATTACCTTCACTGGAAGGGGCCAAACCAGTAAAAACTCCCGTGTCCTTTGTCCCGTTTTAACCCCTTTAAGCTTCCTAGTTGCGATGGCTCCACGACAAAGTCCTTTCACTAGGACATTTGCCGTGACAATTCCACGACAGTTGGCGCCCACCATGCGGCCAACGCACAATGGATTTGAGTTCTTAAAGGGCAGCTTCGAAGGGCTCAAGGGATACGCCGTGGGCCAGATGACCAAGAGTCGTCGCTGTAAGCTCTACATCGACGACTCAGGCTGGGGCCCCGATGCCGACTCAATTGAGTACGGGTACCGGGTCCCCTTCGGTGGAATCCACGTCTTCATCGGCAAGATCGGTGAGCCGGGCCCTGAGCCGGACATCTGCACCGACATCATCAAGACGGCTCAGCGTGGGAGACCCGCCCGAGCTCAGCCCGCCGTGAAGTGTGACTTCGTGGGATGCATCCATGGAGGGGAACTTTCTGAAGGATGTGTGTCTGGCGGTGAGACGGCCATCTACTCTGATGGTGAGTCATCCACGGGTGAGACGGATTCATTATATCAATTGCAAGATGGCGGGCTTGGGGGCTGTTCCGATGGAAGCAGTATTCCGGACCCCTTTGAGCCGCCGAGTAGAGTTGGGATATTCATGGCTGGCACGTAACCCGGACAAAACTCTATGGCTGCGGCAGCGATGACCTCCAGGTCAGTAGCGGTGGCGGCAGCCGGGGAAGGAAGCCCTGCGCGCCCACCGGCTCAGGTTCTGATGGATTTGATGGATAAGATGACAGCTTTGTTAACCGCCGTGGTCAATCCGGTGGATCAAGCTCAACATGATGCGGAAGTGGCACAACTACGTAAGGAGGTAGCATAAGCCAAGGAAAACTTAGCAGCAGAGGACGTCGGGATGGCCGCAGAGTGGGTGGCTCTGGATGCTCAGGCCCAGCAAAATCAATCAAAGGCTCTTCAGCTTACGATGGATCTGAACGCATCAAATGAGGTTATGAGGAGAAGGCACCAGAAGGCTCAATCCCATTTGCCTCCATTTAATGATCCTAGAAACCTCTTCCGCACACCTGGTGCAGGGCCCAGTAACCCGTCAGAGGTAAACCGGGTTGCAATGCCCGGGGCTGGGACGCCAGTTCAGCCATGTGTGACGGAACCCCCTTGTCTGAATACTGCTCCACCTCACTATGTACCAACACCACTGGGTCATTATTCTAACCCTTTGGAGAACATGATCGCTACGGCGGCACGATTGGCAGCTCTCCCGGTGGATGGCGACTCTCCGACGGAGGTTGAAACACGAAGGGTCAGAGAACTTCTTTAGACGGCTTTGGCGCAGCAGGAGGCATACTCTTATAGTCGAGACAGGATTCATTCGACCCCTCGCCCAAGCCGGAGCCCGAGTTACAGCAGGCACATGGATTCGCCGTTTCAAGCAACGCTCGGCGCTGTAACCAGCTGTGTGGGCATGACCTGGCGCATGATGGAGTTCCCAACTTGGTTGATCAAAAAAGGATATGTCATGAGGCTAAGCAGGCGGCTCAACGGGCGGCTTACCAGTCTTTTCCGGTTTACCCGACAACTTCAATTGAGGCAGGTGTGACTACTAGGACTGGAGGTGTGCCCTGTTTGGTGCCAGCTCTGCGTAATGAGTGTTTGCCCAAAGATTTCAAGGGACCTCGAAAGGTGCCTAATTACATGGCCGACTTACAACCTGGGGCATGGATCGAAAGCTACGAGATGGGCATGGAACTTCTAGAAGTCAGCGATGCTGCAATGGCCAAGTACTTCACCATGATGCTAGATGGGATGGCCCGTACTTGGTTGAAGGGACTCCCACCGAGCTCCATCGGTTCATGGGCAGAGTTGAAGGCCCGGTTTATTCAAAACTTTAAGGATACATGCAAACAGCCCTTGTCGATTGTGGACTTGACTAACTGCAAGCAAGAGGAGGGTGAATCCACGACCCATTGGGTGCGCCGGGTCAAGGCCATAATACATTCATCTGATAAGATGGATGCCGGCTCTGTCTTAATGTTGCAGAAAAAATTGCCGTTTTGAGCCTCTGAAACAGAAGCTGGGGCAGCTCAAGCGCGATTATAATGACATGGGCCAGCTGATGGCGGCTCTAGTCAAATACGCTGACTCTGATAGTACCAAGGATCCTGAGTCTGATGAGAAGACATGGAAGGGAAAGAAGAGCGGCAACGCCAAGGGTCCCCAGCATAACCCGGCAAATCAAGGAGGCAATAATAAACTTAAGGCTGACGGTAGCTCGGAGTTTGTGGCTAACACCAATGCACAAGGCAACAATCAACATGGTAAGGGAGGCCGCCTCCTCGGTCCGGCGGGTTAGGTCCCACTCTTGTGCAGTTGCTAAATGAGCCCTGTCCAATTCATGGTACTCAGCAAAAACCGGCCACTCACCTCTGGAAGGATTGTACGATCATGAAGGCTTTCAAGAACTCTAACATGTCTGACAACAATCATGGACCGGGCGGCGGCTCAGGCGGCAGCGGTTTTCATGGCCCGGGTGGCGGTTCTAATTCCGACTTTCAAAACCCTCAAGGTAATCAGGGCAGTTCTAATCAGCAATCTGGCCAGGGAGGTCAGCAGCAACAGCAATCTGGATATCAGTAATCCAAAGCAGCTGAATAGTGGACAATATCATGTGTTTACCACCAGTTTGTGCAAACGGGACCAGAAACTTCATAAGAGGGCTGTGAACGCTGTTGAGCCGGCGGTTCCTCATTATTTGAGATGGTCTGAGCAGCCTATTCTGTGGAGTAGGGAGGATCACCCTCCCCGGGTTGACAATCCGGGTCACTTGGCTTTGGTGGTGGCACCTCAGGTTGGTGGATATAAATTCACTAAAGTGCTCATGGATGGAGACAGCAACATCAACATCTTTATTATGAGACTTTCCGTCGCATGGGGTTGACTGATAAAAATCTTAAGACGTCCAACACTGTTTTCCATGGAGTGGTGCCAGGTAAGTCGGTGCACCTAGTGGGTAAGATTGAGCTGGAAGTGGCCTTTGGAGATGAGCATGATACCAGGGCTGAGAAGTTAACTTTGGAGGTGGTGAAAATCAAAAGCATGTATCACGCTCTGCTTGGACGGCCAGCTTATGCAAGGTTCATGGCACGGCCGTGTTATGTTTATCTGCAGCTCAAGATGCCGGGTCATAAGGGAACCATCACAGTGCATGGGAGTCGGAAGATAGCCCTGGAATGTGAGGAAGGCGATGCTGCTTATGCTGAGTCTATCTGTGCAATAGAGGAGTTGAAGTTTACAAGGATAATGTTGACCCGGCGGACATGATGTCTTTGAAGAAACCAACCACAGAGCATGAGCCGGTGATGAAGTTTAAATCAGCCGATGACATCAAGCTTGTTGATTTTGTTCCGGGCGACTCATCTAAGCAGTTCAGTATCAGTGCTAACCTGGATCCCAAATAGGAAAGCGCGCTCATCGAGTTCATCCGTGAGAACTGGGACATCTTTGCATGCAAACCTTCTGACATGCCGGGTGTACCGTGAGAACTCACTGAGTACACTCTCAATATTGATCCAAAATTTAAGCCGGTCAAGCAGTTTCTTCGGCGGTTCAATGAGGAGAGGCGTAAGGCCATTGGTGAGGAAGTGGCCCGGCTCTTGGCGGCTGGGTTCATTGTTGAAGTTTTTCATCCAGAGTGGTTGGCTAACCCGGTGCTAGTGCTTAAGAAGAACGGCACCTAGTGTATGTGTGTGGATTACACGGACTTAAATCAGGCTTGTCCGGCTGATCCTTTTTCTCTCCCTCGTATTGATCAAATCACTGATGCTACGGCGGGTTGTGAGTGTTTGAGCTTTTTGGATGTTTATTCTGGTTATCATCAGATCAAGATGGCAGTTAAGGACCAGGAGAAGACGGCTTTTATTACTCCTTTTGGAGCCTTCTTCTATGTATCTATGCCTTTTGGGCTCAAGAGTGCCCAGGGGACTTATCAGTGATGTGTGCAGAACTGTTTTCACAATCAGATTGGGCGCAATGTTCATGCCTATGTGGACGACATTCTGCTGACGTCCAAAGAGAAGGAGACCTTGATAGATGATCTAAAGAAAACCATTGATAATCTCCGGGTCTCCAAGATGATGCTTAACCCGGCCAAGTGCTTTTTTGGTGTGCCAGCAGGCAAGCGTTTGGGTTTTCTGGTTTCTAACAGAGGCATTGAGGCTAACCTGCAGAAGATCAAAGCCAACACCTCTTTGGCTAAGCCGGCATGTCTCAATGATGTTCAGTGTTTGGCGGGTCGTATTACTGCCTTAAGCCGGTTCATAAGCTGGTTAGGTGAGAAGGCCATACCATTGTATCAGATGATAAAGAAAACAAACGACTTCGTCTGGAGTGATGCTGCTAATGCTGCATTTGAAGATTTGAAGAGGCAGCTCGCCGAGCCGCCGGTTCATGCCGCTCCCATTGATAAGGAGCCATTATTGTTATATGTGGCTACTAACACACATGCTGTCAGTGTGGCCATTGTGGTGGAGCGCAAGGAGGCTGGCAAGGAATATCTGGTTCAACGGCCGGTTTACTATATCAGTGAGGTGCTTATTTTGTCCAAGCAAAGATTTCCACATTTGCAGAAGCTCGTTTATGGGGTGTTCATGGCAAGTCAGAAGCTTAAGCAATATTTTCTGAGTCATCCCATCACTATGCTCAGTTCTGCTCCTTTAGGAGATATCATTCAAAACAAGGAAGCCATGGGATGAGTCGCCAAGTGGGCCATTGAACTTGGGCCTCATGGGTTAAAGTATGTGCCACGCACTGCTATCAAGTCTCAAGCGCTGGTGGACTTCATCAACGATTGGATAGAGCTGCAGATGCCTGAAGAGAAGCCGGACAACACATATTAAACTATTCACTTTGATGGGTCCAGGCAATTGGAGGGCTCGGGGGCTGGAGTTGTTTTAGCTTCCCCTCGAGGTGATAAATTTTGTTATGTGCTAAGGTTGATGTTTCCATGTACTAACAATGCAGCTGAGTATGAGGCCTTGCTTCATGGTCTTCGGATGGAAAAGGAGATGAGCTTAAGCCGAGTAAGGTGCTTTGGCGACTTAGATTTGGCGGCTCAACAAGTCTCATGCAAGTAGGATTCCAAGGATCCCCTCATGGCGGCTTATCGCCGTGAAGTTGATGCCATTGCCGGGCACTTCAAGGGTTATCAAGTGGAACACATTGATTGCAGAAAGAATGAGGCAGCTGATGCTTTAAGCTAGCTGGGATCTCAGCATAAGCCAGTGCCACCTAACACTTTCTTGGACATTCTGCATAACCCTTCTATCAAGTTACCTACAGAGGAAGACTTGGTTGTTCCTGACCTAGAAGCACAATTGGTGGCGGCTCTTCACGTCATCCCGGATTGGACAGTGCCATATTTGGCTTACATGACCCGGTGCGAGTTGCCTGAGGATGAAACCTTGGCTAGGCAGATAACCCGGCGGTTTAAGTCAATGACAATTGCCAATGGTGAGTTGCATCATCGCAGTGTCACTAGGGAGTTTCAATGTTGTGTCTCTCCTGAGGAAGGTCAAGAAATTCTTTCGTGAGATTCATGAAGGAGATTGTGGCCATCATGCCGGTTCAAAGTCCCTTGTGGCCAAGGCTTTTCGTCATGGATTTTATTGGCTAACGGCTCACGCTGATGCAGAGGATCTGGTCAGTAAATGTGATGGTTGTCAGAAATTCTCACAACGAGCCCACGTGCCGGCTGAAGAATTGAGGATGATTCCAATTACTTGGCCGTTTGCGGTCTGGGGACTCGACATGGTTGGCCTTTCAAAAGGTCCAAAGATAAAAAGACCCACCTCTTGGTGGCGGTTGACAAATTCACAAAGTGGGTTGAGGCAGAGCCAGTTAGTAGGTGTGATGCAGCCACGGCGGTTCAATTCATGAAAAAGGTGATCTTTCATTTTGGCTTTCCACACAACATTATAACTGACAATGGTACTAATCTATCCAAGGGTGCAATGGAGTTCTGTCAGTGTGATCATATCCGGCTTGATGTTTCATCAGTAGCTGACCCTCAACCCAATGGTCAAGCTGAAAGAGCCAATCAAGAAGTCTTGAAAGGTATCAAGCCCTGGCTTATGGTTCCTTTGCAATGGACGCCGGGTTGTTGGGTGGAGGAGTTACCTTCTATGATATGGAGCATCAATACTACCCCCAACAGGTCTACGGGTTACACACCTTTCTTCATGGTTTACGGAGCAAAGGCGGTTCTCCCTAGTGACATCCGGCATGACTCGCCCCGCGTGGCGGCTTACGTTGAAGCTGATAATGAACAAGCGCGTCAGGATGCCCTCGACCTGTTAGATGAAAAGCGTGACTTGGCAGCAGCCCGATCGACGATTTACCAGCAGGACCTGCGCCGTTATCACAGCCACCGGGTTAAGTCCAGAACCTTTCGAGAAGGTGATTTGGTGCTCCGGCTCATACAGGATCAAACTGATGCACACAAGTTATCACCACCATGGGAAGGGCCCTTTGTGGTTAGCAAGAACTTGAACAACGGGTCATACTACCTTATCGATGTTCGAGAGCACAAAGACTCGTGTAAGTCGGGGGGAGGATGTAACGCCCCGGATCCGTTGCGCCAGGTGTCTTCCAGTTATTCGCCGTCGTTGCCATGTCATTTGCTTGCGTGTTGCACTTTGCCATGTCATCATATGCATTTCTTATCATGTCATCATGTGATTTTGCATACATGTTCGTCTCATGCATCCGAGCATTTTCCCCGTTGTCCGTTTTGCAATCCGGCACTCCTATGTCATCCGGCATCCCCTTCTTGACTCTTTTCGTGTGCGGGTGTTAAACGTTCTCGGAATGGACCGAGGTTTGCCAAGCGGCCTTGGTATAGCACCGGTAGACCGCCTGTCAAGTTTCGTGCCATTTGGAGTCCGTTTGATACTCCAACGGTTAACCGGGTAACCGCAAAAGCCTCTTTCTCCTTGCAGCCCAACACCCCTTCCATAGTGGCCCAAAACCCATCTAACTCCCCTCCATGCTCTCGGTCGCTCGATCACGATCGTGTGGGCGAAAACCGCTCCTCATTTGGACTCTCCTAGCTCCCTCTACCTATAAACAGGCCCTCACCCTCCGAAATTCACGGTCTAACCCTAGTCTTCTTCCTCCCGCCGCCGCCGGACACGTCCACCCCGTCCGGACATGTCCGCCGCCGCCATGCCCGGTGAATCCCGTCCTGCCACGTGGCCTCCGCCGCCGTCCGCGCCGCCCGCCCGCATGGGCCCGAAGTCGAACCTCTGCTGCCCGCCCGCCGCCGCCCGCGCCTGGTCGCCAGCGCCATCCACATGCGCGCTCCCGTCGCCGGCCGCCGTGGCGCGCCGCCGCAAGCGCCGCCGCCATCCCGCACCCGCGCGCCTTGCTGCACAGCCCGCCAACCCGCCGCCGGGACGGTCGCCGCCGCCAGTAGCCGCCTCCCCACCGTCGGCCTCCGCCTTGCCGCCGGCTGCCGCCGTCTCCCCATCGGCCGGAGCCGCCGCCAGCCAGCGTCCCCTCTGGCGCCGCCTGCCGGATCCGCCCGGCCGCCAGCGCCTGTGCGCCCGCCATCCTCCGGCCAGATCCGGGCCGGCGCCGCCCGGATCCGGCCCCCCTGTGCATCTCCGGCCTCCCCGTGCGCCTCCGGCCCCGACTCCGGCGAGGTTCTCCGGTGATCTTCGAAACCCGTGCGGACAAGGTTGACTTTCCCATCCAAAAATTCTTCCAAGTCCCAGATTTCATACATGATCATGCCATGTTTGACCTGCTGTATCTCTGCATCCGTAGCTCCGTTTTCGTGCGTATAATATGTCAAATTGTTCGTCTCAACGAGTACTTCATTTCATCTCATTGCATCATTTTCATTTGAGCTCATCTTAATGCCCGAAATGTTGTTGAAAGAGTGCATGTTGATGTTAATCTGCTGAAACTGTTATATCTTGCTCTTTTGTCATTTTTGCCATGATTGATGTGTGCATCCTATGAGGTTGATGTCTACATGTGTTTTGATCTATGACATGCCATCTTTCCAGGGGTGTATGCCATGTATTTTTGTGATCAATGTGGTGACTAGCACAAGCATGCAAACTAGGCTTCGTGATATTGCTGATTTTAGTCCTTGTTCTGCTATTATTTTGATGCCATGTAAACTTGATGATACAGAGAGATCCATGCATATTTTGAGATACTTCAGTAAGGTTGTTTTGAATATATGGTTGTTGTCTATCCATTCATGCCCTTGGTTGCAATTATGGAGTAGTCTAGCATGTCATTTGAGTGCTTTACTTTTGCTTCAAAATGTTTCCTGGCAGATTGTTTACGTGTTATTCAATTTGGCCAAGGTTGCTATATTTGATCCTTGCATGCTATGGACTTGTTCTTGACTTGGTTTGTTTCACAAACATGTCTTATTAATGATGCTATGCTTATCTTGTAATGCAATAACTTGTGGTGAGTGAATCGAGCTTGTTAAGTAGTGTACTTGCTGTTGCTGTTTTGCTAGGCTGAATCTGTTATTTCGTGATGCTATATAAACATGTTGCTACTAATCATTCTATGCATAATCTGGAGATGTTCTATAAACATGTTTTGATCTACATGTTATGCCCTATCCATCCATGCCCCTGGTTGCATTTATAGCTTGCTGTAGATTGTTCATATCTTGCTCCAAAGTTGCTTGATAATGTTGCTATCAGCCTGTTAACATTAAGTTCACTAGTTCCCATGTGTCTTGCTAGTGTTCCATGCACCCTATGACCTTGCTCTTGCCATGCTTAGCTTCACAAACATGTCTTCTTACTAATGGGTGCCTTGCCATGCCATGTATTGCTCTGTGGTGAGTGGTTCAAGCTCATCAACATGCCTACTTATTGTTGTTCCTGCCATGTTTGAATCTGTAATATAACTTGCCATGTTTACATGGGTGCCATCATACTTTCTGATCCTTTTTTGCTCATGGTCAGTAAGTGACTGTTGTTCTATGCAATTAGTAGATTCATGCCATGCCTTTGTTGTCCATGATAAGTTCCTGTAACATGTTGTTTGATAGCTCTAAACATTGCAACCTGATGTTATTTCTGCAAAGTCTGAAACTGTTATAATTTGCAACCTTCCCATGTCCTTTTGAGCATGTTCTAGTGATTTCTGGAGTTAGCTCAGTGTTCATGTTTTCTTATGCTTTACCAGTACTTCATGCCCATGCCTTTTGTTATTATGTTGGGGTGTTAAAGCATGTTATTTTGATGCTTGCAATATGCCTAGTTGCTGTTATGGACAGATTGTTGCTATGACTTGTATAGTGTGTGTGTGTTGAACCGTTGCTCCGTTTTGAGTGTGCTCTATATGAAACTTGCTTGATTTTGCATATAGTTTCATATTATCATGTTGCATCCTTGTTTTGGTGTGTTTGCTTGATGTTTGGGTGCATTTTGCATCAATGCCATGTTGAACTTGTTTTGCTCATATCTTCTAGACCGTAGCTCCGAACTAAATGAACTTTATATGTAACTTGACTAGAATCTCGTGTAGATCATCTTGGTGCATCTTAACTTGTTGTTTAACAACTTGAACATAAGGTTTATTCAGTTCTGGACCAATTTCGAAATTTGCATATGAGGACTTACCGGAATTGTTATATGTTGGTTTCGGCCTCATTTAAACTTGCCTTGATGTGTTGTTCTTGTTTGCATCGTCTCTTGCCATGATTAGCTTCATGTAGCTTTGTCATGCATCATGCTTGTTGTGCATCATGTCTTGTTCATGTGTGGTGTGTTTACCATGTTGTGTGCTTCTTCTTGTTAGTTCCTGTTTCGTTGCGATCGTGAGGATTCGTTCGTCTACGTGTGGTTCGTCTTCGTGGCTTCATATTCTTCATGGACTCGTTCTTCTTCCTTGCGGGATTTCAGGCAAGATGACCTCTACCCTGGATCTCACTACTATCATTGCTATGCTAGTTGCTTCGTTATATCGCTATGCTGCGTTACCTATCATTTGCCCTTTAAGCCTCCCAAATTGCCATGAACCTCTAACCTTTGACACCATTCCTAGCAAACCCTTGTTTGGCTATGTTACCGCTTTTGCTCAGCCCCTCTTATAGCGTTGCTAGTTGCAGGTGAAGTTGAAGATTGCTCCATGGTGGACAGGGTTTTGTTGGGATATCACAATATCTCTTATATTATTAATGCATCTATATATTTGGTAAAGGGTGGAAGGCTCGGCCTTATGCCTGGTGTTTTGTTCCACTCTTGCCACCCTAGTTTCCGTCATACCGATGTTATGTTCCCGGATTTTGCGTTCCTAACGCGGTCGGGTGATTTATGGGACCCCCCCTGACAGTTCGCTTTGAATAAAACTTGTCCAGCAAGGCCCAACCTTGGTTTTACCATTTGCCTCACCACCACCTACTTTTTCCCTTGGGAGTCGCTCTCTCGAGGGTCATCTTTATTTTAGCCCCCCCGGGCCAGTGCTTGTCTAAGTGCTGGTCCGAACCGAGTAGACTGCGGGGCCCCCTCGGGGCAACTCGAGGTCTGGTTTTACTCGTAGGATGTCTCATCCGGTGTTGCCCTGAGAACGAGATATGTGCAGCTCCTATCGGGATTGTCGGCGCATCGGGCGGCTTTGCTGGTCTTGTTTTACCATTGTCGAAATGTCTTGTAAACCGGGATTCCGAGACTGATCGGGTCTTCCTGGGAGAAGGTCTATTCCTTTGTTGATCGCGAGAGCTTGTCATGGGCTAAGTTGGGACACCCCTGCTGGGTATAAACTTTCGAGAGCTGTGCCCACGGTTATGTGGCAGATGGGAATTTGTTAATGTCCGGTTGTAGATAACTTGACACCAGAGCCGAATTAAAACGCATCAACCGCGGCGTGTAGCCGTGATGGTCTCTTCTCGGCGGAGTCCGGGAAGTGAACACGGTTTCTGTGTTATGCTTGACGTAAGTAGTTGTTCAGGATCACCTCTTAATCATTGCTAGCTTCATGACCGTTCCGCTTGTTTCTCTTCTCGCTCTCATTTGCGTATGTTAGCCACCATACATTTCTTAGTCGCTGCTGCAACCTCACCACTTTACCCCTTCCTTTCCCATTAAGCTTTGCTAGTCTTGATACCCATGGTAATGGGATTGCTGAGTCCTCGTGGCTCACAGATTACTACAACAACAGTTGCAGGTACAGGTTATGCGATGTTCATGACGTGAGAGCGATGCTTGCTTGCGTTGAGTTCTTCTTCTGCTTCTTCGGTCAGGGGATAGGTTCCAAGTCGGCAGCCTGGGCTAGCAGGGTGGATATTGTTTGAGTTGCTGTTTATGATTCATCCGTAGTCGGATGTTGTTCTTGTATGTTGTATTCATGTGACACTGTATGTATTGGATGTATCCCCACTATTATGTAATGTTGATGTACTGATATCCACCTTGCAAAGCGTTTCAATATGCGGGTCTATCCTTTGTGGGACCTTCGAGTTCCTTTTGGATAGGGTCGCATATTGGGCGTGACAAGTTGGTATCAGAGCCTCGACCGACCCTAGGAGCCCCCTTGATTGATCGTGTAGTTTGGCCGTTGTTGAGTCTAGAAGAAAACTATTTTCGGAGTCTAGTTATATCGGAGAGTAGGAATTCTTTTTACTCCTCAGCCCCTTCGTCGCTCTGGTGAGGAATCTTGACGTAGGTGTTTTGAATTACTCCTCTTCCCCTTCGAATTTTTCTTTAGGATCACGCAGATGGTTTTTCGATCGTTGGTTCTCAGCTCTTTTCATCCGGTGCATTTCTCGTCAAGTTGACTCGAGCCTCTTCATCTTTGAGTTCAATCCTCAGTTGTTTTCTTTTCCCGCCCTCCCACCCTCTTCTTCCCGGAGCCTGAGTCTCTTTCGAGCATCAATTTCATCCGTACAGAGCCTCTTCAGTCTTCCCTCAATTATTTCAACCGGTGAATTCTCGTCTCGTTCGTAACTCTTCATCCTTTTCTTTTTCCGGTGGATTCAATTCCATTTTTTCGGTAGTGATTATATTCTTTCTCTCGGCTCAAGTGTTTTCCTTGCTCGTTCGCCTCTCGCCAGCTTATCTTTCCGGACTGTTCAACACATCTCAGGAGATTCGTTTATGTTCGAATTAATTCGAGGTTGTCACCTCATTCAAATATTTCAATTGTTCCGGTGCATCATCTATTTGTTCAACAATCCTTTCCAACGGTGTTATCTCTTCAGTGGGCCCTAACCCACAGGTCTTTTCCCAGGATCTTACCTGACTCTTCTGATTCCCCGGAGTTATTCTCAATTCTTTTCAAAGTGTGACGTAAGAATGAATCCCATCAGTCACATGCCTTTTCCAAGATCGATTTCAAATCATTTTCATTGTTGGCTCTAGAGTATCTCAGTAATTTTGGTGGTGTTTCTCGTCATCATTTGAAGACCAAGGAAGAAGATTTCTGTTAAATCTTGCCCGTTCTCCCGGAGATTCGCGGTGCTAGCTCGATGTTATCCTATCAAATTGTTTTTCCAGTCGTGCAAATTCTTTTCATCCATCCGGAGCATGTCAGGAGTGGATTTCTCTTTCTTTTCACCGGAGGCCATCGTTCCAGAAAAATTCTTCGTCCTCGCATTTCAGCTTACGTTATCCAATCATCCCGGTGCTTCGTTCAAGTGTTCTTTAATAAGCTCATGATCTCTTTATTCTTTTGCATCCAAATCCCCTCAAGCATATTTGTTCTTTTGTCACCGGAGTTTTTCATGATGGTTCTTCATGATTTAATTCATTCTTCAAGAGTTCACCAAGTTTCATTCCATCCTCTCTAGTTCATGTTCTACTCCTTTCATTTTCAGCCGAAGTGCTGCCTAAATCCTTTCAGTCTTATTCGTTTCTTTTCTCATTCTAACCACTCCGGTTAGAACGAGTCGTTTCATAGTCTATCTTGTTTCTTGAGTTTTTGATTCTTGTCATATTCGCCGTTCCTCTTTTCTCCCCGAGTGCCCTCGACTTTGGTCATCCTCTATCTTTTGTTCTTGCTTCACCTCATCCCTTTTCCCTTTCGTCTCGGTCCTAAGATCTCGGGACGAGATCTCTTGTTAGTGGAGGAGTGTTGTAACGCCTCGGATCCGTTGCGCCAGGTGTCTTCCAGTTATTCACCGTCGTTGCCACGTCATTTGCTTGCGTGTTGCACTTTGCCATGTCATCATATGCATTTCTTATCATGTCATCATGTGCATCTCATTTTGCATACATGTTCGTCTCATGCATCCGAGCATTTTCCCCGTTGTCCGTTTTGCAATCCGGCACTCCTATGTCATCCGGCGTCCCCTTCTTGACTCTTTTCGTGTGCGGGTGTTAAACGTTCTCGGAATGGACCGAGGTTTGCCAAGCGGCCTTGGTATAGCACGGGTAGACCGCCTGTCAAGTTTCGTGCCATTTGGAGTCCGTTTGATACTCCAACGATTAACCGGGTAACCGCAAAAGCCTCTTTCTCCTTGAAGCCTAACACCCCTTCCATAGTGGCCCAAAACCCATCTAACTCCCCTCCATGCTCTCGGTCGTTCGATCACGATCGTGTGGGCGAAAACCGCTCCTCATTTGGACTCTCCTAGCTCCCTCTACCTATAAATAGGCCCCCCCTCCGAAATTCACGGTCTAACCCTAGTCTTCTTCCTCCCGCCGCCGCCGGACACGTCCACCCCGTCCGGACATGTCCGCCGCCGCCGCGCCCGGTGAATCCCGTCCTGCCACGTGGCCTCCGCCGCCGTCCGCGCCGCCCGGCCAGCGGGGCCGAAGTCGAACCCGTCGCGGCCCGCCCGCCGCCGCCTCGTGCCGGTCGTCGTCGCGCCCGCCCGCCAGCTTCCCGTCGCCGGCCGCCGTGGCCGCCGGCTGCAAGCGCCGCCGCCATCCGCGCCACCCCGCGCCGCCAACCCGCCGCCGGACGGTCGCGCGCCCAGTAGCCGCCTCCCGCCATCGGCCTCGCCTTACCGCCGGCTGCCGCCGTCTCCCCATCGGCCGGAGCCGCCGCCCCATGCCCCTCCGGCGCCCGCCCATTGCCGGATCCGCCCGACTTCGCGCCTGCCGCCCGGCCATCCTCGGCCAGATCCGGGCGGCGCCGCCGGATCCGCCCCCCATGCATCTCCGGCCTCCCCGTGCGCCTCCGGCCCCGACTCCGGCGAGGTTCTCCGATGATCTTCGAAACCCGTGCGGATAAGGTTGACTTTCCCATCCAAAAATTCTTCTAAGTCCCAGATTTCATACGTTATCATGCCATGTTTCACCTGCTGTATCTCTACATCCGTAGCTCCGTTTTCGTGCGTATAATATGTCAAATTGTTCGTCTCAACGAGTACTTCATTTCATCTCATTGCATCATTTTCATTTGAGCTCATCTTAATGCCCGAAATGCTGTTGGAAGAGTGCATGTTGATGTTAATCTGCTGAAACTGTTATATCTTGCTCTTTTGTCATTTTTGCCATGATTGATGTGTGCATCCTATGAGGTTGATGTCTACATGTGTTTTGATCTATGACATGCCATCTTTCCAGGGGTGTATGCCATGTATTTTTGTGATCAATGTGGTGACTAGCACAAGCATGCAAACTAGGCTTCGTGATATTGCTGATTTTAGTCCCTGTTCTGCTGTTATTTTGATGCCATGTAAACTTGATGCTACAGAGAGATCCATGCATATTTTGAGATACTTCAGTAAGGGTGTTTTGAACATATGGTTGTTGTCTATCCATTCATGCCTGTGGTTGCAATTATGGAGTAGTCTAGCATGTCATTTGAGTGCTCTACTTTTGCTTCAAAATGTTTCCTGGCAGATTGTTTACGTGTTATTCAATTTGGCCAAGGTTGCTATATTTGATCCTTGCATGCTATGGACTTGTTCTTGACTTGGTTTGTTTCACAAACATGTCTTCTTAATGATGCTATGCTTATCGTGTCATGCAATGACTTGTGCTGAGTGAATCGAGCTTGTTAAGTAGTGTACTTCTTTGTTCTTTGTTTTGCTAGGTCAATCTGTTATTTCGTGATGCTATATAAACATGTTGCTACTAATCATTCTATGCATAATCTGGAGATGTTCTATAAACATGTTTTGATCTACATGTTAGGCCCTATCCATCCATGCCCCTGGTTGCATTTATAGCTTGCTGTAGATTGTTCATATCTTGCTCCAAAGTTGCTTGATAATGTTGCTATCAGCCTGTTAACATTAAGTTCACTAGTTCCCATGTGTCTTGCTAGTGTTCCATGCACCCTATGACCTTGCTCTTGCCATGCTTAGCTTCACAAACATGTCTTCTTACTGTTGGGTGCCTTGCCATGCCATGTATTGCTCTGTGGTGAGTGGTTCAAGCTCACCAACATGCCTACTTATTGTTGTTCCTGCCATGTTTGAATCTGTAATATAACTTGCCATGTTTACATGGGTGCCATCATACTTTCTGATCCTTTTTGGCTCATGGTCAGTAAGGGACTGTTGTTCTATGCAATTAGTAGATTCATGCCATGCCTTTATTGTCCATGATAAGTTCCTGTAACATGTTGTTTGATAGCTCTAAACATTGCAACCAGATGTTATTTCTGCAAAGTCTGAAACTGTTATAATTTGCAACCTTCCCATGTCCTTTTGAGCATGTTCTATTGATTTCTGGAGTTAGCTCAGTGTTCATGTTTTGTTATGCTTTACCAGTACTTCATGCCCATGCATTTTGTTATTATGTTGGGGTGCTGTAGCATGTTGTTTTGATGCTTGCAATATGCCTAGTTGCTGTTATGGACATATTGTTGCTATGACTTGTATAGTGTGTGTGTGTTGAACCGTTGCTCCGTTTTGAGTGTGCTCTATATGAAACTTGCTTGATTTTGCATGTAGTTTCATATTATCATGTTGCATCCTTGTTTTGGTGTGTTTGCTTGATGTTTGGGTGCATTTTGCATCAATGCCATGTTGAACTTGTTTTGCTCATATCTTCTAGACCGTAGCTCCGAACTAAATGAACTTTATATGTAACTTGACTAGAATCTCGTGTAGATCATCTTGGTGCATCTTAACTTGCTGTTTAACAACTTGAACATAAGGTTTATTTAGTTCTGGACCAATTTCGAAATTTGCATATGAGGACTTACCGGAATTGTTATATGTTGTTTCTGACCTCATTTAAACTTGCCTTGATGTGTTGTTCTTGTTTGCATCGTCTCTTGCCATGAGTAGCTTCATGTAGCTTTGTCATGCATCATGCTTGTTGTGCATCATGTCTTGTTCATGTGTGGTGTGTTTACCATGTTGTGTGCTTCTTCTTGTTAGTTCCTGTTTCGTTGCGATCGTGAGGATTCGTTCGCTCTACGTGTGGTTAAATCTTCGTGGCTTCATCTTCTTCATGGACTTGTTCTTCTTCCTTGCGGGATTTCAGGCAAGATGACCGCTACCCTGGATCTCACTACTATCATTGCTATGCTAGTTGCTTCGTTCTATCGCTATGCTGTGTTACCTATCATTTGCCCTTTAAGCCTCCCAAATTGCCATGAACCTCTAACCTTTGACACCATTCCTAGCAAACCCTTGTTTGTCTATGTTACTGCTTTTGCTCAGCCCCTCTTATAGCGTTGCTAGTTGCAGGTGAAGTTGAAGATTGCTCCATGGTGGACAGGGTTTTGTTGGGATATCACAATATCTCTTATATTATTAATGCATCTATATATTTGGTAAAGGGTGGAAGGCTCGGCCTTATGCCTGGTGTTTTGTTCCACTCTTGCCGCCCTAGTTTCCGTCATACCGGTGTTATGTTCCCGGATTATGCGTTCCTAACGCGGTCGGGTGATTTATGGGACCCCCCCGACAGTTCGCTTTGAATAAAACTTGTCCAGCAAGGCCCAACCTTGGTTTTACCATTTGCCTCACCACCACCTACTTTTTCCCTTGGGAGTCGCTCTCTCGAGGGTCATCTTTATTTTAGCGCCCCCCGGGCCTGATAAAGGCAGAGGTGTCCCGTCTTTCGATGAGATGGTGGATTTCGCTTTGGTGGAAGTCGACTTTGACGATCCGACTACGAACGTGCGAGGACGTCGCGCCTTAGCAATCGCTAAACCAACTCCG
The DNA here is from genome assembly GCA_021437245.1 of Aegilops speltoides. Taxonomy (NCBI): domain Eukaryota; kingdom Viridiplantae; phylum Streptophyta; class Magnoliopsida; order Poales; family Poaceae; genus Aegilops; species Aegilops speltoides. The sequence goes on from CM038141.1 coordinate 207,320,727, forward strand.
AGAGGTTATTGACCACGCCGAGCACGATCAACGACCACGAGGGTCTATTTCTGCGAGCAAGCGAAGAACAAGCAAGAAACTGAGATTGCAATCTGGATATTGCGAATATAAGATGAAAGCTTTATTGATCAAGGTGGGGTTACGTGGCGCCTTTGTGCAGTCGTTGAACACAAACGAAATGCGCGAAGTTGCAGCTATGGCGAACTTTTAATCTAAACAAAACCCAAAGTCTAAACGGTGCCCTAAGGGCTGTATATATGGAGGAAGAGGGGAGAATTTCGTGGCCCTTGGTGGAGGGGTCCAAACTAACCCTATCTCTTGTTTCCCCACACATACGGACTCTAAAATAGCCTATACTAATGTATTTCGAAATTACATGGGCTGGCCCAATAATAAGGTGACGAGACCTAGAATAGCCTCTGGACGAAATTTATGAAGTGGCATCTTGTATATTTCGTCCAAGGCTTCATGCACTCATTATGGTGGCTTCAAAGTCCTGAAATCATCACTTGTAACTCCATTCTTGTCCCCTTGCGCATGCCATCATCTCCATGCTTGTTCTTGCTCCAATGTTCATCCTTCTCCAAGCTAGGCCCTTCATTTGTAAGCAAAACAAATGTATCCAATTTAAGCAACATCATATTCTCATGAACATTAGAATCATTACCAAGAAACGAAAGTACACGTAATTTAGTTGGCGTCTTGTGAGCTCTAGTAATTGGTCCAAGATGTATAGCAGCAGGGGCTGTGGGTGTAACAATGGTATTGATGTCCTCATCATCCTCCCTTCTTGAAATGAAGTCGTCCTCGACGGAAGTTCATCTTCCTCACCAAATATGGCTTCAAATCTGCAATGTTAAAAGTGGGACTAACCCCAAAATCTGCAGCAGCTCAAGTTTATATGCATTATCATTTACTTTCTCCAACACCTTAAAGGGACCAGAAGACGTGGCATTAGCTTTGATTTGCGCAAATCAGAAATCTATCCTTACGCAAATGTAACCAAACAAGATCTCGGTGCAAACACAACATGTTTTCTACCCTTATCTCCAAAGAAGTTTATATTTAGCATTCATACGCTCAATGTTTTCCTTAGTTAACTCATGCATTTTAAAATCAATTCAGCACGTTCTTTAGCATCAAAATTAACCTTCTCCGAAGATGGAAGAGGCAACAAATCAATAGGTGCACGAGGAAGGAAACCATACACAACTTCAAAAGGGCACATCTTAGTAGTAGAATGCAATGAGCGATTATAAGCAAATTCAATATGAGGCAAGCATTCCTCCCACATTTTCTTATTTTTCTTTAGAACAGCCCTAAGCATAGTAGACAATGTTCTATTGACTACTTCAATTTGTCCATCGGTTTGGGGGTGACAAGTAGTACTAAAAGCAGTTTAGTCCCCAACTTAGCCCATAAACATCTCCAAAAGTGGCTAAGAAATTTAGTATCACGATCTGAAACAATAGTATTTGGCACACCATGCAAGCGAATAATTTCACGAAAGAACAAATCAGCAACATTGACAAGATCATCGCTTTTATGACATGGTATAAAGTGTGCCATTTTCGAGAATCTATCCACGACAACAAATATGCTATCCTCCCTTCTTTGTTCTAGGTAAACCTAAAACAAAGTCCATCGATATATCCTCCCAAGGAACACTAGGTACGAGCAAAGGCATATATAAACCATGAGGATTGAGTCGTGACTTAGCTTTTTGACATGTAGTGCAGCGAGCAATAAAACGCTCAACATCCGTCTCATCTTTGGCCAAAAGAAATGGGTAGCAAGTCGTCCTCCGTCTTCTTCACGCCAAAGTGTCCCATTAGTCCTCCTCCATCGCCTCCTGCAACAACAAAAGACGAACGGAGCTAGCTGGAATGCATAGCTTGTTAGCACGGAACACAAATCCATCATTAACGACAAACTTGTTCCATGTTCTTCCTTCTTTACAATTCTGCAATACATCTTTAAAATCAGCATCATGCACATATTGATCTTTGATGGTCTCCAAACCAAATATTTTGAAGTCAAGTTGTGAAAGCATAGTATAGCGACGAGACAATGCATCAGCAATAACATTTTCTTTACCCTTCTTGTGTTTAATGACATAAGGAAAGTCTCAATGAATTCAACCCATTTAGCATGTCTACGATTCAGTTTAGCTTGACTTTTAATATGTTTCAAAGATTCATGATCGAGAATGTATAACAAATTCTTTGGGCCATAAATAATGTTGCCATGTTTCTAAAGTCCGAACAAGAGCATATAATTCTTTATCATAAGTAGAGTAATTCAGACTAGGCCCACTCAATTTTTCGAAAAAGTATGCAACAGGTTTGCCATCTTGTAATAACACACCTCCTAATACAATTCCACTAGCATCACATTCAAGCTCAAAAGTCTTATTAAAATCGGGAAGTTGGAGTAAAGGAGCATGTGTCAACTTATCTTTCAATACCGTGAAGGCTTCTTCTGTGCGGTACCCCAAACAAAAGGCACATCCTTCTTTGTAAGCTCATTGAGAGGTGCAGCAATGGTGCTGAAATCTCTCACAAACGCCTATAGAAACCAGCGAGGCCAAGGAAACTCCTCACTTGTGTGACCGTTTTGGGCTGCGCCAACTCTCAATAGCTTCAATCTTGGCTTTATCAACTTCAATTCCTCGTGGAGTAACAACATAGCCAAGAAAAGATACTCGATCGGTGCAAAAGGTGCACTTCCCAAGGTTACCAAACAAGCGTGCATCACGTAGAGCATTAAAAACAACACGTAAATGTTCCAAATGTTGTTCCAAAGATTTGCTATAAATCAGTATATCATCAAAATAGACTACCACAAATCGTCCAATGAAAGCACGTAAAACTTCGTTCATTAATCTCATGAAAGTACTAGGTGCATTAGTTAACCCAAAAGGCATGACTAACCACTCATATAATCCAAACTTAGTTTTAAATGCTGTTTTCCATTCATCTCCCAATTTCATACGAATTTGATGGTATCCACTCATAAATCAACTTTGGAGAATATTGTAGAGCCACTCAATTCATCAAGCATATCATCTAGCCTAGGAATAGGGTGGCGATAACGAATAGTAATATTATTAATGCCTCTACAATCAACACACATACGTGATGTACCATCCTTTTTCGCACTAGAATAATAGGAACAGCACAAGGACTAAGGGATTCACGTATATAACCTTTGTCGAGCAGCTCTGTGCTTGACGCATAATCTCCTTCGTCTCCTCTGGATTGGTGCGGTATGGTGCACGGTTGGGTAATGATGCACCGAATTAAGTAAATTTGATGCTCAATCCCTCGAATAGGTGGTAATCCGGTGGCACGTCTTGTGGAAAGACGTCGGCGAACTCTGCAAAATGTTAGTGACAGCAGGAGGCAAAGAGGAAACACGTCCTCGAATGAAAATAATGCCTCTTTGCACACAAAAGCATAGCAAACAGATTTGCTAAAATCTAGCTCATCAATATCAGATTTAGTGGCAAGTAAACATGCACTTTTCAATTTAATTTCACAAGCAACAGTAGATGGTTTATTATTAGGCTTCATGTGTTGCTCAAATTCTTTTGCCACAATCTGATTTTCACTCTTATTTTTCTCTGTTTTGCTTTATTAGCTCTATTAATATCATCTTTCAAAATGGACTCGGAGTCATAGGAAGCAAAGTAATATTTTTATCCTTATGAACAAGAGTATCTTGATTGTTTCTACCATGGTGTACAGAATTTTTATCAAATTGCCATGGTCTACCAAGTAACAAGGAACATGCTTGCATAGGTACCACATCACAATCAACATAATCAGCATATGTAGAGATACTAAAATGCACACGAGCAATGCGTGTGACCTTAACCTTGCCGCTGTTGTTGAACCATTGGATGTAGTAAGGATGTGGATGTGGTCTTGTGGTGAGAGATAGCTTCTCCACCATCTCCATGCTAGCCAAGTTGTTGCAGCTCCCTCCATCTATGATGGCGCTGAATAGAACGTTCCTTCACAACTCCCTTTGTATGGAACAAATTATGCCTCTGATTTTGCTCAGCTTGTGTAACCTGCACACTCAAAACACGTTGAGCAACTAAACATTCATACTGTCGGCATCTTGACAGCCATGTATTGTGTCTCATGATCGAATCATCTCCACCGTGTTCCTCATGTGTAATAAGAGCCAAAGTCTCCTCATCATAGTCACTAGCGGACTCATACCCACCATCCTCGGTAGCAATCATCACACGCTGAGATTTGCATTCTCTCAAAAATGTCCTCTTCCCTTACAACGACGACAAATAATATCACTTGTGTGCCCTGTTGGCGCCATGGAAGAAGAAGAGCTCTGCAGGCCAGCAGGTGTGCTCTTGGCGAGATAGTGGTGGTTGTGCCTCTTTCTTGTATCACGGTTGGAGGTGGCACCAAGGAGGTGATGGTGCGGTGGAAGTAGATGATGCACGTGGTGTCCACGATGAAGGTCGACCTGCGAGAAAAGTTAGTGCGCACCAATGCACGCCGATCCTGCACTTCACGTTCAGCTTTACAAGCAAGATGGAATAAGCGAGTGATATTATTATAATCCTTATAGTCTAGAATGGTCTGAATCTCTCTATTTAATCCACCCGTAAAACGTGCAAGCATAGCTTCATTCTCCTCAACAATACCACATCTAATCAAGCCAGTTTGTAATTCCCGATAATATTCTTCTCTGAATTTTTCCTTGTCTTAAGCGGTGCAATTTTGAAGTAATTCACGTTGATAATATGGTGGAACCCAACGAGTACGCATAGCAGTTTTCAAAGCAGCCCAAGTAGCTGGAACAAGATATAATCTACAATGTTCGACCACCAAACACATGCAAAGCTAGTGAAAGCACAAACAGCGGCAGAACACGTCTCTCCTCGGGATATTGTAAACATGTAAATCGTTGTTCAGTTTCTAACTCCCAAGTAAGATATATATCGTGAACATATCTACCCTCAAATGGTGGAATATTCAATTTCAGTTTAGGGAGATGGTCATGATCTCGTACTGAGGGGGGGCCCTAACATTGCCATTATTTGCATGTGGGCGACACGGTGGTTGTGGTCTTTGGCGGTTGCACGTAGTTCGATGTTGATCAACCTCATCCTCGTAATCTTCCACATAATCATCCTCGTCGGTACCAGCAGCAGCGATGGCGAGGAGCCAAAGAAGCACCAACAGCAGAGCAGCGGCACAGAATTTTGTCCTGGCTCAATAGGAACACGCTGAGCTCGTCCATACTGATTCGGAAGGGCGTAGTTGTTGTCGTTGCAGAGGTGCGATAGGTGCAGCCGGCGGTGGTTGTGGAAAACGCGAGCAATTCATCAAACTTGCTATCAAGCTTTGTTTCAAACGTCTTCTCAATGCCATCTATCTTCTCCATGGCCTCGTCAAATCTGTTTACCACATCTTGCACCTGTCCAATCATCATTTGCTGAAACTTATCATGTAGCTGTTTGTTTGTCGAGTTCTCCCAATCAGTCTCATCGGCTGTGTTCCTGCCATGGTTAGCAGCAATAGAAACACACAAGAATATGATCCTCAGACTACTAGGAAGTGGTGGTGGTGGTGTGGTGGGCAGTCACAAATCCGTGAAGCAAATCTCAAATTCTTACCAGTTCTTACCCAGCGAAAGGTGGTGATCGGCAACCGTTGTAGTCAAAACTCTCAAAGCTTGGCTATAGCGATTACCGTGGAGAATCAAGCGCACGACGTAGATGTATGTGGAGCTGGGAAGGCTTATAATATGGTAGCAAAAGGGTCACAATAATCAAATCGAGAGATGCAAAGTTGAATAAGCGCTCAACGACGAGATCTTGTGCTGGTCCTAGGCTAGACCGTGCTAGAGACGCGAGCCTAGAACACTAACAAAATCACGGCGCTGCACGTAAACAAAGGAAAAGCACACTCTGAATTTTTTTTCGCTTTTTTTTTTTTGCTTTTTTTTTTTTGCGCTGCTCTTTTTTTTTTGAAAAATCACTATAATGGCGAGTGTCTCAAAACTCTTCCTGTGTCAAACCGACAGGATGGGCACGAAATTTTTGACCAAATTTTTTTTTCGATTGCCGACCCAAAAGCTGAAACAGGTCAAAAACTTTCTATAACGGTGGTGGCTCAATACGCTTAGAAACACCTAAAAATAGGATAGCCGAAAAATTTTTATCCCGTGCGTTTTGGAAAATTTTGGGCCTAAGCGGAGGGTGGTTTCGGACTCTTTTTTTTTTTTTTGAAACCAACCTCTTCTACGGACGGCAAAAGATTGCTGGAATCGAAACCTACTCGCACAAGGAAACACGAATCGGAAATTAGATGGATCCCAAAACAAATCGAATACGCAAGGAACTCGGATTGGTGGTGGATATATGGTGGTGGTATATGGCAACGGTGGTGGTATATGGATACGGATTCAAGCGGTGGCGGAAGCGGTGGTGGTAGATGGCGAGGCGATGATGATGGTGCGGCGGCGTGACAACTTATGACCGAACTCGAAACTCTAAAAGACTAGACTCTAAGACCAGCAACTAGACACGACGATGCAACCGCAAATTCAACAACGCAAATACGAAAAGATTATGCAAAGGCTCGATTGGTTCGGATATGATGACCTAACCCTAATTTTTTTGGCTTTTTCGTGGACTGTAGGTATGAAGAATGACTCGATCTAAACTACGAAAAACTGTAAAATCTCACCGAGCAACCTGGAAATCGATACCACTTGATAGAGGCAGAGGTGTCCCGTCTTTCGATGAGATGGTGGATTTCGCTTTGGTGGAAGTCGACTTTGACGATCCGACTACGAAGTCGCGAGGACGTCGCATATAGCAATCGCTAAACCAACTCCGAGAGGTTATTGACCACGCCGAGCACGATCAACGACCACGAGGGTCTATTTCTGCGAGCAAACGAAGAACAAGCAAGAAACTGAGATTGCAATCTGGATATTGCGAATATAAGATGAAAGCTTTATTGATCAAGGTGGGGTTACGTGGCGCTTTGTCCGTCGTTGAACACAAACGGCATGCAGCGAAGTTGCAGCTATGGCGAACTTTTAATCTAAACAAAACCCAAAGTCTAAGCGGTGCCCTAAGGGCTGTATATATGGAGGAAGAGGGGAGAATTTCGTGGCCCTTGGTGGAGGGTCCAAACTAACCCTATCTCTTGTTTCCCCACACATACGGACTCTAAAATAGCCTATACTAATGTATTTCGAAATTACATGGGCCTGGCCCAATAATAAGGTGACGAGCACCTAGAATAGCCTCTGGACGAAATTTATGAAGTGGCATCTTGTATATTTCGTCCAAGGCTTCATGCACTCATTATGGTGGCTTCAAAGTCCTGAAATCATCACTTGTAACTCCATTCTTGTCCCCTTGCGCATGCCATCATCTCCATGCTTGTTCTTGCTCCAATGTTCATCCTTCTCCAAGCTAGGCCCTTCATTTGTAAGCAAAACAAATGTATCCAATTTAAGCAGATCATATTCTCATGAACATTAGAATCATTACCAAGAAACGAAAGTACACGTAATTTAGTTGGCGTCTTGTGAGCTCTAGTAATTGGTCCAGTATGTATAGCAGCAGGGGCTGTGGGTGTAACAATGGTATTGATGTCCTCATCAGGGCCAGTGCTTGACTAAGTGCTGGTCTGAGCCGAGTAGACTGCGGGGCCCCCTCGGGGTAACTCGAGGTCTGGTTTTACTCGTAGGATGTCTCATCCGGTGTTGCCCTGAGAACGAGATATGTGCAGCTCCTATCGGGATTGTCGGGCGATCGGGCGGCTTTGCTGATCTTGTTTTACAATTGTCGAAATGTCTTGTAAACCAGGATTCCGAGACTGATCGGGTCTTCCGGGAGAAGGTCTATTCCTTCGTTGATCGCGAGAGCTTGTCATGGGCTAAGTTGGGACACCCTGCAGGGTATAAACTTTCGAGAGCCGTGCCGCGGTTATGTGGCAGATGGGAATTTGTTAATGTCGGTTGTAGATAACTTGACACCAGATCCGAATTAAAACGCATCAACGGCGTGTGTAGCCGTGATGGTCTCTTCTCGGAGTCCGGAAGTGAACACGGTTTACGTGTTATGCTTGGCGTAAGTAGGTGTTCGTGATCACCTCTTGATCATTGCTAGCTTCACGACCGTTCCGCTTGTTTCTCTTCTCGCTCTCATTTGCGTATGTTAGCCACCATACATTGCTTAGTCGCTGCTGCAACCTCACCACTTTACCCCTTCCTTTCCCATTAAGCTTTGGTAGTCTTGATACCCATGGTAATGGGATTGCTGAGTCCTCGTGGCTCCTGATTACTACAACAACGATTGCAGTACAGGTTATGCGATGTTCATGACGTGAGAGCAATGCTTGCTTGCGTTGAGTTCTTCTTCTGCTTCTTCGATTAGGGGATAGGTTCCAGGTCGGCAGCCTAGGCTAGCAGGGTGGATATTGTTTGAGTTCCTGTTTATGATTCATCCGTAGTCGGATGTTGTTCTTGTATGTTGTATTCATGTGACATTGTATGTATTGGATGTATCCCCACTATTATGTAATGTTGGTGTAATGATATCCACCTTGCAAAGCGTTTCAATATGCGGGTCTATCCTTAGTGGGACCTTCGAGTTCCTTTTGGATAGGGTCGCATATTGGGCGTGACAGAGGAGACCCGCCGGCCGTGGAATATCGCTCATCTTCGGCCATACTACACTTGAGCCACCGGCTGTCATGATGTACATATTTTTGTAGATGTATATATTATGATAAGTAATAAAGCCGGACCTCTGTCCTTTTCATCCTCAATGATCATATGTCTTCTTCATTATAATTCTCAAGACTAATTGGGGGCTGATCGTATTCAAATCACAGCTTTTGGTCCGGCTCATGATCGTATCCAAATCATAGCCGTTAAACCTCATGATCACTAGGGGGTTTCCTGTTCAAACATAGGCCATATTCGAACCAAAGAGAACATAGCTGTCGGTACCCTCTTGATTGGCACATTGCCAAACTCACTAGGGGGCTTCTTGATCATATTCGAATCATAGCATAACCCCTTTTGGGTTTGACTTTGATCGTATATGAACTAGAGTCGTTAAAAAAACTCTCAAGGTCATTTGGGGGCTTCCTGTTCAAACATAGGTCGTATTCGAACTAGAGAGAACATAGCTGTCGGTACCCTCTTGATCGGCGCAACGCCAAAACCACTGGGGCTACATGATCGTATTCGAATCCTAGCTTAACCCCTTTGGTCTGGTTTACTGATCGTATTCAAATCAGAAGCCTCGATTTTTCTTTCTATTTAGCTTAAGTTTTTTGAAAACAATCTTTCGCTTTGTCTTGAGACTTTTTTGTTCAGATCTAAGTATATGTGTGGTTTCTGTTTAACTCGGCTTGGCTTTGGACGATAAGTCGCCAGCATATGACAATCATCAAGCATTTGGAAGTGTTGGCTTCTAAGGATTGGGTTATCACCCTTACTGTTCAGGTCACATAAACCGGCAGTGCAAATTCAACATCACAGGTATGATATTATAGTTGTGTTTCAAAGCTATAACAGGCTTATCTGTGACTCTTTTTTCCATATTAGTGGTTGTATGTAAGATATTATGACCCGCCCTGCGGTAAGCCACCAAGGGTTCTTGTGATCTATTTTTGTGTGCAGGACAGTTTAAGGACTTTCTTATGCATAAGGAGAACAGATGATAAGTATAAAAAGGGCGAATATAAGACGGCCGCTTAACAGTGTTGAGCGCCAAAACGTGCTCGATGGCACGACAAAGAAAAGTCATCTCTACCCTATTACATGACTCCCCGAGTCCAAATGATTAAATTGTTTTTCAGTAGGCTACAAATATGAGCCGCCTGGCGGATCAATTCTCTTGTTGACCTGAAGCTTCCAGATCAACCCTCTCCGCTCCTTCGTCCTGTTCCCTGTCCTGGAAGGTTGATGACGACCAGTCAATGCCATTCAAATCGTCAAATTCAGCTTCATCATCAATTAGTCCGCCCGGGTCAACTTCAAGGGCGAAGGTATGCTTACGGATTGGTGGGATCAGGCTTGTCACTTTATGATGCGGTGTTGGCATCCTCCGATTCTCCGTGCCATAACCCGGATGGTACTTGGTGAGGTCCGCCTCATCAGCAATCAGGGTGGCCACATGGCGTATTTTCTTCACACAAGCAGCGAAGTCCTCCTGTTCAAATGAAGTGCCATCCTCCGTAAGGCTTGGATACCCAATGGCGATGTCGGCCGGGTCTAATTCCGGTAGCCAAGCTTTGGACCGGCTTAAGGTAGCCATGGCTCCGGCTCTTGCAGACGATCGCCTTAATTCATTGAATCGCTGGGGCAGCACAGAAAGTTTCTTTAGCACATCCACCAGGAGTGTGGGGACTTCGTCTGACAGGGCAACTGTGGCTAAGGCGCGCTGAGATCCAGTGTAAAGTTGTTCCACGAGCGTGTAAACCGCCTTCAGCTTCACCAGCATGTCCTGCTTGATATTTGTGCTCCTGGGGCTTGCATAGCAATATCAATTGAGTTAATGACAATTCATATGATCACTAGAAGGATTCAATACTTGGCACTTGTAGGGCGGCTTACCAAAGATTGCTATGACCATCTAAGACACATGGTGTTTTAAGCCGGACAATTCAGTGGTCACCCCTTCAAGAGCCGCCACTGCTTTCTCAGCTCGAGGAGTTAAGGCAATCATTTCCTCAACCCAGGCTTTTTTCTCAACCTCAAACTCGGATTTCAGTTTCTCTTGTTCAGATATACTGAATTCAAATTTGGAATTTGCCCTTTGGGTTTCAGTCTCCTGCGACTCCAGGTGATTCTTCAATTCAGACAGCTCTGATTGAAGTTGAGTAGTGGTGGCCTGTACAGATACCGGGTCAAAATCATGAATATTAGCATACAATATTAAGTCCTAAGCCTTTTGCAAGCAACAACACTTGGCATTTGGGGGCTAATGTCTACCGGAAGTTCAATCTAAGTGGCGATTCATGAGAGTAAGTCCCAAGCACTTTGCAAGCAAGAGTACTCGGCACTTGGGGGCTAATGCATATTACTGTTAAAGCTACACAAGTACTATATTCTACACAAGCAGGTGAAGGACCGGCTTATTCATGCTAATTAAACCGGCCCTTGGGGGCTACAGATTAAGCCGGATTTTTTTACAGTTTTTACCAAAGGATATTACTGATGCTCATAAGGTTGTTCTAAAGTCTACAACATATTCATCATAAGCAATAGACTTGGGGGCTGGCATAATAAGAATAATTCAATGAAGGGAAGAGTTTATATCTCAAATTTTTGGTGCATTTGTTTCACCATATCAACTTTAAGATCATGGTTGTTGTGCCCTTGGCTAAGATAGCCAGAAAAAACTTCCCCAATGCTCATGTGAGTATAATCAGCAACATCAAATCTGACCTTACGGCGTTCCAGGTGCTCCTCCTTGGTAGAACACGTGGCTAGCACAGTAGGTCTCCCCGGCTCATTGTAGCCGGTCTTGGTAATTTCAACATCAGCATCTTGTGGGTCGGCTGTCTTGGTCGGGCTAGAGGCTTCAGGGTTTATAGAGCTGTCGGTGGCCTGATCGGCAGGTGGGTCAGCAGTTGACATTGGCATATCATGAGTCGGCTCAAGCGGCGGCTCAGGAACAAAGGCCTCAGGCGCGGCCATCTGGAGTTCTGGCTCGTTGACAGTTGTCTCTTTGGCCGGCTTGTTCTTCTTTGCCCTCTTGCTGGGCTTTGCTTTTCCGCTGCATAAGATCAAAAAGATTAGTACAAATATAAAGAATTGAAATGAATACAGGATAAGTAAATCATCATTATCCTGGAACGGTCTTAAAAGCCGGCATGTTGGACTGGATTGAGTCGCCGGAGGAAGGTGAAGTTTCCTGATAATTTGAATCAGAAGAGTTGAGTGGTTGACGAGTGAGACCCGCCAAAGGATAAAAATGATTTAAGTCGGAGGTGACCTCGTTCCGGCGCTTCCTTGGTGTATTTGGTAAGTTGGAGGAGAGTTCCGCGTCCTTGCTGGTCTGGGTCTACATGAGGAATAACGTTGGAAACGGGGGGGGGGGGGTACAGGAGAGTCAGATATCAATCCTGTGGAACTATGGGTTATCGGCCCACCATGTGGGTTAAAAGTAGGAAGGGCACTGACATCTTGCACGGTCACGATAGCAAGATAGGTCAGAGAATAGCCTGTCAGTTATGTTGGCAACAACGTTGGTACCAAGGGCGAGGGACAAAGAGAACCTGATGAGGACATCAATACCATTGTTACACCCACAGACCCTGCTGCTATACATACTGGACCAATTACTAGGGCTCGCGCACGCCAACTAAATTACCAGGTACTTTCGTTTCTTGGTAATGATTCTAATGTTCATGAGAATATGCTGCTGCCTAAATTAGATACATTTGTTTTGCATACAAATGAAGGGCCTAGCTTGGAGAAGGATGAACATTGGAGCCAGAACAAGCATGGAGATGATGGCATGCGCAAAGGGAACAAGAACGGAGTTACAAGTGATGATTTCAGGACTTTGAAGCCACCATAATGGGTGCATGAAGCCTTGGACGAAATATACAAGATGCCACTTCATAAATTTCGTCCCGAGGCTATTCTAGATGCTGCGTCACCTTATTATTGGGCTAGGCCCATGTAATTTCGAAATACATAAGTATAGGCTATTTTTAGAGTCCGTATGTGTGGGGAAACGAGAGATAGGGTTGATTTCGGACCCCTCCACCAAGGGCCACGAAATTCCCCCCTCTTCCTCCATATATACAGCCCTGAGGGCATCGTTTAGACTTTGGGTTTTGTTTAGATTAAAAGTTCACCATAGCCGCAACTTCGCGTACTTCGTTTGTGTTCAACGACCAGACAAAGGCGTCACAGAATCCCACCTTGATCAATAAAGCTTTCCTCTTATATTCACAATATCCAGATTGCAATCTTAGTTTCTTGCTTGTTCTTCGTTTGCCTGCAGGAAACAGACCTTCATGGTCAGGTTGATCGTGCTTCAGCGTGGTCAATAACCTCTCGGAGTTGGTTTAGCGATTGCTAAGGCGCGATGTCCTCGCACGTTTGTAGTCGGATCGTCAAAGTCGACTTCCACCAAAGCGATATCCATCATCTCATCAAAAGACGGGACACCTTTGCCTCTATCAAGTGGTATCAGATTTCCAGGTTGCTCAGTGAGATTTTACAGTTTTTCGTAGTTTAGATCGAGTCATTCTTCATACCTATAGTCCACGAAAAAGCCAAAAAAATTAGGGTTAGTTCATCCCATCCGAACCAATCGAGCCTTTGCATAATCTTTTACTGTATTTGCTTTGTTGAATTTGCGGTTGCATCGTCGTGTCAAGTTGCTGGTCTTAGCGTCTAGTCCTTTAGAGTTTGAGTTACATTCACGAGTTGTCACGTCGCCGCTGCCATATATCACCACCGCATCATCATCGTCGCTGCTGCCATATACCACCACCACATATTCACCGCCAATCTGAGTCCATATACGCCACCACATATCCGCTGCCATCACGCCAATCCGAGTCCACTTGCAACATATATCTGCCACCCATTCGAGTTCCACCAGATTCATCTCCGCCACCAGTCCGAGTTCCACCAGTTTCATCTCCGCCACCAGTCCTATTCCAAGTCCAGTATTTTGTTACTCTATTTCGTTTTTTGATGCGGAGCATCCTTCCATCATCCCCATGGACTCTACATCAACACCTCCAACCCCACAAGGACCTATGACTCGAGCACGTGCAAGAGCTCTTGAAACCGAGGTGACATCACTCCTCTCACAATTCCCGTTCGATTCACATGAGACATGGTTACTACCTCAAACGGAAACGCTATGCATACTTAGGTACCAAGGAGTCAACCATGAAGAAGCTAGGAGGCAAGGAGAACCGGAAGCGGAAGACATGCATGAAGACGGAGAGGAAAAATCACCAAGGACCAGGATGCCCGGACGATCCGGACCCCGGCCCGGACGATCCGGACCCCGGCCCGGACGATCCGGCTAAATCGCCTGAAGACTCCCGAAGCTCAAACCTGAAGCCGGATCATCCGGACCCCGCTTGGATGTCCGGACCTCCAGCCGGACATCCGGCCCTGCGCGACCGCCAGCCGACCCTCCAGCTCATCCGAGCCTCCACCTAGACCATCCGGACCAGCCCGGATCATCCGGACCCTCGTCCGGATCATCCGGCCAGCGCCTGTGTGCGCGTGTTGGGCTGAGCCCATGTACCCCTTCGCCCCCAAGTCTATAAATAGGACCCCCTCTCCTCACTTTGAGACTTAGCATTGGATTGGCTCATATTTCTGTGAGACCCTTTGCTCATCCACTTGGTTACTTCTCCTCGGAGCTCGGGACCTCTTCGGAGAAGATCCCACAAGCGGATTCAAGACCCCTATCTAGGGAAGAACATCAAGGCCTCCTCTTGGAGATGAACGGTTCCTTTGACCTTAGTTGACTTTGTATCTTGTGGATCTCTTATGTGTGTGGTGACCTAGCACTTGTGTGATCGATTCCTTGTTGGTTGAGTGATTCTCTCTCGTTTTCCCCGTGTTTTCCCTTGTGCTTCCGCATGTTCTTCGTGATTCCCCCGTAGGATCCACTCCAAACGTGAAAGATCGACGCTATAGGGTTCCACCCTACATCATATGGTATCATGAGCCACGTTGATCACGTTTTTGGAGCCCCTACCCCGTGTTTTCTAGCTTGATTTTGTTGTTTTCGTCCTGAATCCAAAAATCCCCACCAAAAATAACCCCCAAAAATTTTTGTTTGTTGGTTTTGATGATGTTTTGTTGATTTTGATCCGTGGATTCGGTGTGTAACTCGTGGATCTTGCTTTTCCCCACCTTCTCCCCCTCGAAATCCATCCCAAATCCCCGAAATCGTCAAATTTCTCCCCGTTTTCGTGTTCTTCCCGAGCAGTTCCCATGCGAGTTTGACCTGCACGGATCATCCGGACTCCGACTCGGATCATCCGGACGCGCCCGGATCATCCGGCTTCCGCTGACGAAACTGCACTTGTGCAGTACCCCCTCCACCACCACCACCACCTACACCTACATACCACCTCCCCACTACAACCACCTCCACTTCCACTTGCCAAAACCCCACGACACAACCTCCGTACTACCATTCGAATTTGGGTTCAAGAATTTGAGTTGAGATTTCCGTGTCCTATTGTGTTTCGGCTATTTAGGTGCGGTGAGACATCAACAACAAACACTCATTTTCATCGACTACTCATCTTCGCTACGAACGGTAACCTCGACGACATCTTTGTCATACCTTGCAATTGCATTGATAACCATCATAGACCATCTTTTGCGTTGCTTACCCATCGAGACTAGCCATTGAGTATTGCCGGCAACGTGACTTGTGCACATTAGTTGCATACACCATATCATACATACCATCGTGGTGCATATCTCGGAATCAACTTGTGTGTCACAAAGTTGTCATAGCATACACAATTGCTATCTTGGTTCGTCAAGTTTGCATAAGAAAAGAGCTCAAAAGAGAAAGAGCCACTCAAGCTTTTAAGCAAAGAGGAAAGATAAGCAAAGAGCTTATAAGCAACAAGCATAGCATCATACAGCATTAAGATTGTCATATAAGATCATCTTGGATCATTGCACCAAAATACCATACATATAGCATACTTGGGATAGAGATCGTTGCATTTTTGCCTACTAGGTTGTGCACAAGCTCCGTATCCACCTATTGTGCAATCGTGCTAGCGTCTCTCTAGTATTGTGCAACAAGAGCATTTTCGTGGATTCCACATTTTGGCTCACTTTTGGTTTGCACAATCCCATTTATCTATTTGCGTGTGTGTTTCCGTGTACAACTACTTGCTTGGTCTACTTGTTGCATATCTTGAATTTGCGAATCTTCTTCAACATTTTGAGTCAAGCTAACGATTGCAATCAATTTTGTGCCACCATCCTAACCAAGCTCCACCAAAACTTTTACTTGTGTAGGTGTGAGAATCGACAAGGATCGGTACCAATAGTGCTATTTCATTGTCCACATTTGAGTGAACTTGATTCATCTTCAACTTTGGTCAAAGGTACATTGGTATTAGTTCTTCTCCTTCTACCACTCACAATTTGCTTGAAATGATGGATAGGCCAAGTTCTTCTACAAATCCACTCTTCATCGAGCAAGACGACGACATGTCATCATCGTCACCAAGAGCCACCTCTTTGGCGCTGTGAGCTCTCCATCAAGAGCAACAAGCAATGAGCGACTGCATCGACAACCTTGCCACCGACTTGCGACTCTCCGAGCAACGTACAAGAGAGTACTTCGACAACAAGCTTGACGCACACAAGAAAGAGAACGATGCAAGAATGGACGAGATCCGAGCCTTGTTGGTGAACCGGCATCCTTCTACATCCTCACACTCAAGACGGAGCCACTCAAGTCGCCACTTCGACGACTCCTTCTCCGACACAAGTACACCGTCATCGAACACTCTTCGACGAGCCGCGCGCCAAGACCGTCATGCATCTCGCAACCCGCTACACGACAAGCATTCCCAAGAGCAAGTTGATGAACAAGTTCCTCGTCCTCAATCGAACCAAGTGGCGTTTGCTCAAGCTCAAGAACGACAACGTCTTCGTCGCCAACAAGAACAAGAACGAGCGTGCCTACATCAAGAGCAACAAGACGCCGAGGCTCAACGTCTTCAACAACAACAACGAGAAGCACAAGCTCTTGAGGCGGAACGTGCCCTTCAAGCATCAAGTCGAGCTATCGCCAACCGCAATCGCAAAAGGCGCAATCAAGAGGAAGCCCTTCGAGAAGAAATCCAAGAGAGGAACTACCATCCGCGTGCGCAACGTCAAGCCACACAAGCTCCTTCACAAGTTCCTCAAGCTCAACCCCAACCTCAAGGTCAACAAGAGCAAGTTGATCATGGACTTCCTCCACGCCAAGAGCAACATGAGGATGATTACCCTCCACGTCAAGGGCATCATCATCACCATCGACCACAACACAATGAAGAGCAATGCTATGGCAAGCTAAAGTTCACAATGCCCAAGTTCAATGGAAGCAACGATCCCGAAGAGTACCTCTCATGGGCATTGAAGGTCGACAAAATCTTTCGTTTGCACAACTATGAGGAAGAGAAGAAGATCGCTATGGCATCACTTGAGTTCCAAGACTATGTGCTCATATGGTGGGAACAAGTACTTGAGCGCCGACAAGAAAGAGGTGATCCTCCAATCACCACTTGGGCTCAAATGAAGGATGTCATGCGAGCATGCTTTGTGCCCACCTACTACAACCGTGATCTCTTCAAGAAGCTACAACTCCTCAAGCAAGGAACAAAGAGTGTTGAAGAATACTACAAGGAAATGGAGATTGCCATGATTCGAGCCAATGTCACGGAGGATGATGAGCAAACAATGGCACGATTCTTGAATGGCCTCAATCATCCCATCAAGAAGATCGCCGACTTCCAACCCTACTCCAACCTCATGGAGCTCGTGCATCAAGCTACAAAGGCGGAACGTCAAGTGCAAGATGACTTCAAGTACGCCAAGTACTCATCCAAGACATACGGCTTCTCCAACAACCAAGCTTCAACAACTACTCCAACTTCGACATCAACCAAGCCTTCTCCAAGCAACGACGACAAGTCAAATTACAAGAAAACTTCCTCAAGTTCAAGTCGTCTTCCTCCTACTACAAGCAACCTCAAGCCGCGTGCTTCATCATCTACTCCAACCGATGAGACCATCAAGACAAGCTCCTTCAAGTGTTTCACTTGCGGCAGCCGAGGCCACAAGTCCTACGAATGCACCAACAAGCGCACCATGATACTCAACGACGATGGCACCTACGACTCAATGAGTTAAGATGAAATGGAAGCTATTGAGCAAGTGGCCATGCACCGGCGCATCAACGAAAATGAAGATGATCAAGTCTTTTGTGATGAAGATACGAGCCCCGCTCTTGTTGTCTCCAAGATCTTAACACTTCAACATCAACAAGACAAAGATCAAAGATGCCACATCTTCCACACAAAGGCCGGCATCAATGGACGATCCGTCAAGGTCATCATCGATGGAGGTAGTTGCCACAACTTGGCAAGCGAAGAACTATGCTCCAAGCTTCAATTGGTCAAGAAGAAGTACCCGCACCCCTACAAGGTTCAATGGCTAAGTGACTCCGGCACTATACGAGTTGAGCATACGGTCCAAGTATCCTTCAAAATAGGTGCATATGAGGACACTTTGGAGTGTGATGTGGTCCCAATGACCGTTTGCCACCTCCTCCTTGGTCGGCCATGGCAATTCGACCGTGGTGTCTTCCACAATGGGCGTACAAACCACTATAGCTTCAAGATGAAAGGAAAAGAATATGTCCTATGACCCATGTCTCCTAGTCAAGTGATAGCCAACAAACAAGCCACCAACCAAAGAGAGAAGAGTGAGAAAGTGAGCCACCAAAAAGTGAGTGAGAGCCACAAGTCACATTTGAGCGCCTCTTCGCCTAGAGAGAAAAACCTCATACTATTTGCCACCAAAAGTGAGATGAGAGAGGTGTGTGAGAACCCATCGAGTGTGATGCACTTTGTCCTTGTGTGCCAGGATGGAGATACCAAAACTAACACCATTCACGAGCTACCTTTGGTGTTTCAATCTCTTTTGCAGGAATTTCAGGATGTTTTCCCCGATGAGCTACCTCCGAGTCTACCTCCTCTACGAGGCATTGAGCATCGAATCGACCTCATCCCCGGAGCGCCAGTTCCAAACAAAGCTCCCTACCGTGTCAATCCCGAAGAAAGCAAGGAGATTCAACGGCAAGTACAACAACTAATCGACAACGGTCATGTACGTGAAAGCTTAAGCCCTTGTGCCGTTCTAGTTATAATTGTGCCTAAGCCCGATGGAAGTTTCCACTTGTGTTCCGATTGTAGACCTATAAATGCTATTACCGTGCGCTATAGGCATCCCATTCCTCGCTTAGATGATATGCTTGATGAACTTAGTGGAGCCAACTTTTTCTCAAAAATTGATCTTAAAAGTGGCTATTATCAAATCCGCATTCATGTGGGTGATGAGTGGAAAACTGCTTTCAAAACCAAATTTGGCTTATATGAGTGGTTGGTCATGCCTATGGGTTTGTCGAAAGCACCCGGAACTTTTGTTCATCTTATGCATCATGTGCTTAGACCTTATATTGGAATCTTTGTTGTGGTTTACTTCGATGATATTCTTGTGTTTAGCAAAACCATGAAAGAGCATCTTGATCATGTTAAGCTTGTTTTGCAAACACTTCGAAAGGAAAGTCTTTATGCCAACTTGAAAAAATGCACTTTTGGCGTTGACAAAGTGGTTTTCTTGGGTTTCGTTGTATCTTCCAAGGGTGTCCATGTTAATGAAACTAAGATCAAAGCAATTAAAACTTGCCCCAACCCACCAATTTGCAACAAGTGCGAAGTTTCCTTGGTCTTGCAGGTTTTTATCGTCGCTTTGTGAAAAGCTTTAGCACTATTGCAGCTCCTTTGCATGCTTTGAGTAAGAAGAATACTCCTTTTGTTTGGGGACCTTTGCAATCCAACGCTTTTGATGAGCTCAAGTCTTTGCTTACTCATGCTCCGATTCTTGCTTTGCCCAATTTTGACAAAACTTTTGAGGTTCATTGTGATGCAAGTGGTACCGGAATTGGCGGAGTTTTGATGCAAGAAAAACGAGCCATTGCTTACTTTAGTGAAAAAATCTCCGGTGCTCAACTTAACTATCCCGTATATGACAAGGAATTGTATGCTTTAGTGCGTGTACTACATGTTTGGGAACATTACCTTAGACCTCATGAGTTTGTCATCCATACCGATCATGAAACGCTTAAGTACTTGAAAGGTCAAACTAAATTGAACAAGCATCATGCCAAATGGAGTGAATTTATTGAATCTTTCCCATATGTGATCAAGTACATTAAGGGTAAGGAAAATGTAGTTGCCGATGCACTTTCACGCATATGCACGCTTGTCACACAACTTGAGTTGAACGTTATTGGCTTTGAGCACATCAAAGATTTGTATGCAAGTGATCCATCTTTTGTACCTCATTATGCTAAATGTTTGACGCATACATCTTGGGAACAATATTACCTCAAGGATGGTTATCTTATGAGAGCTAACAAACTATGCATTCCCGAGTCTTCTCTTCGTTTACTCCTTTTGCAAGAGGCTCATGGAGGTGGACTCATGGGACATTTTGGACGCAACAAGACCTTCGCCACGCTCTCCAAGAACTACTTTTGGCCCAAGATGTTTCGAGACGTCTCACGCTTCACCACCCGATGTTCGACATGCCGCAAAGCTAAGTCAAAAGCTCAATCTCATGGTCTTTACATGCCTCTTCCAATTCCATATCAACCTTGGGAAGACATTAGCATGGATTTTGTACTTGGTTTGCCTAGAACTCAAAATGGAAAGGATTCCGTGTTTGTTGTTGTAGATCGATTTTCTAAGATGGCACATTTCATCCCATCCAACAAGGTAGACGATGCTTCACATATTGCAAATCTCTTTTGTAGGGAAATCTTGCGCCTTCATGGAGTAATAAAGACAATCGTCTCCGACCGCGACGTCAAGTTCTTGAGTTACTTTTGGAAGACTCTTTGCGCCAAGCTCGACATCAAGCTCCTATTCTCATCGGCGTACCATCCTCAAACCGACGGCCAAACGGAGGTGACGAACCGAACTCTCTCCACTCTACTTCGCGTGTTGATCAAGAAGAACATCAAGGAGTGGGAAGCATGTATACCCATCGCCGAGTACGCCTACAACCGTGCAAGACATTCGACTACCGGCAAGTCTCCCTTCGAGGTCGTCTACGGCTTCAACCCATTTTCCCCATTGGACATTCTACCTCTACCTCTACAAGAGCGCACCAACCTCGACGCAAGTGCACGTGCAAGCTACATCAAGAAGATGCATGAAGATACAAGACACACCATCGAGCACCAAGTACAACGACTAGTGACCAAGCTCAACGTCAACAAGCAACCCATGATCTTCAACATAGGCGATCTCGTGTGGCTACACCTTCGCAAAGACTGCTTCCCCAACGAATGCAAGTCCAAATTTCTACCTCGAGCCGATGGACCCTTCAAGGTGTTAGCACGCTACAAGAACAACGCCTACAAGCTCGACCTACCAAGCGACAAGTACAACGTGAGCGACACCTTCAACGTCAAAGACCTCTCGCCTTTCCATGGTGATGAAGATCTTGATCTGAGGTCAGATCCTTTCGAAGGGAGGGGATATGATGCGGAGCATCCTTCCATCATCCCCATGGACTCTACATCAACACCTCCAACCCCACAAGGACCTATGACTCGAGCACATGCAAGAGCTCTTGAAACCGAGGTGACATCACTCCTATCACAATTCCCGTTCGATTCACATGAGACATGGTTACTACCTCAAACGGAAACGCTATGCATACTCAGGTACCAAGGAGTCAACCATGAAGAATCTAGGAGGCAAGGAGAACCGGAAGCGGAAGACATGCATGAAGACGGAGAGGAAAAATTGTTGGGGAACATTGCAGAAAATTAAAATTTTTCCTACGGCTTCACCAAGATCCATCTATGAGTTCATCTAAGCAACGAGTAACGGGAGAGAGATAGCATCTACATACCACTTGTAGATCGCGTGCGGAAGCTTGCAAGGTGATGATGGAGTCGTACTCGAACGTGATTCAGATCACCGATGCCAAGTGCTGAACGGACAGCACCTCCGCGTTCAACACACGTGCGGGACGATCGGCGTCTCCTCCTTCTTGATCCAGCAAGGGGAAGGAGAGGTTGAGGAAGACAGCTCCACCGGCAAAGACGACGGCGTGATGATGGTGGAGAAGCAAGATCAAGCAGGGCTTCACGAGCTCTACGGAGGAGGAGATGTGTTGGGAGGGAGGGCTGCGCCTTGGGAATTGGTACAGCAGCCCCCTCCTCCCCCTTTATATAGGCCCCTGTGGGCGGCCCCTGAGATCCAATCTCCGGGGGCGGCGGCCAAGGGGTGGAGTACCCCCAAGCCGGTGGGCGCCCACCCCTAGGGTTTCAACCCTAGGCGCAGGGTGGACCCTAGAGGCGCACCAGCCCCTTGTGGGCTGGTTCCTTCCCTCTCAGCCCATGTGGCCCTCCGGGATAGGTGGCCCCACCGGTGGACCCGGGACCCTTCCGGTGGTCCCAGATTTTACCTAAACCCCAAACTTTCCCGATGGCGAAACAACACTTCCTATATATTATTCTTTACCTCCGGACCCTTCCGAACTCCTCGTGACGTCCGGATCTCATCCGGACTCGAACAACATTCGTGGTCACATACTTGACTTCCTACTAACCCTAGCGTCCACCGAACCTTAAGTGTAGACCCTACGGGTTCGGGAGACACGCAGACATGACCGAGACGACTCTCGGGCAATAACCAACAGCGGATCTGGATATCCATGTTGGCTCCCACATGCTCCTCGATGATTTCATCGGTTGAACCACGATGTCGAGGATTCGATCAAACCACAGATACAATTCCTTTGTCAATCGATGCGTTACTTGCGAGACTCGATCGTCGGTATCCCAATACCTTGTTCAGGTCTCGTTCTCGGTAAGTCACTTTACTCGTCTCAGTAATGCATGATCCGTGGCCAACACCTTGGTCACATTGAGCTCATTATGATGATGCATTACCGAGTGGGCCCAGAGATACCTCTCCGTCATACGGAGTGACAAATCCCGCTCGATCCGTGTCAACCCAACAGATACTTTCGGAGATACCGTAATGCACCTTTATAGTCACCCGATTCGTTGTGACATTTGATACACCCAAGGCACTCCTACGGTAACCGGAGTTACACGATCTCATGGTCGAAGGAATAGATACTTGACATTGGCAAAGCTTCTAGCAAACGAACTATACGATCTTTTATGCTATGCTTATGATTGGGTCTTGTCCATCACATCATTCTCCTAATGATGTGATCTCGTTATCAACGACATCCAATGTCCATAGTCGAAACCATGACTATCTATTGATCTGTGAGCTAGTCAACTAGAGGCTCACTAGGGACTCAATGGGTCTAAGTGTTCACACGTGTATTACGATTTCCTGATAATACGCTTATAGCATGAACAAATGACAATTATCATGAACATTGAAATATAATAATCCTTTTATTATTGCCTCTAGGGCATATTTCCAACAGTCTCCCACTTGCACTAGAGTCACCAATCTAGTTACATTGTGATGAATCGAACACCCATAGAGTTACGGTGTTGATCATGTTTTGCACGCGAGAGAGTTTAGTCAGCGGATCTGCGACATTCAGATCCGTGTGCACTTTGCAAATCTCTATGTCTCCATCTTGAACATTTTCACGGATGGAGTTGAAGCGACGCTTGATGTGCTGTTCTTCTTGTGAAACCCGGCTCCTTGGCAAGGGCAATAGCTCCAAAGTTGTCACGAGAAGAGTTTGATCGCCCCGACGCATTGGGTATGACTCCTAGGTCGGTGATGAACTCCTTCACCCAAATCGCTTCATGCGCTGCCTCCGAGGCTGCCATGTACTCCGCTTCACACGTAGATCCCGCCACGACGCTTCGCTTGCGGCCGCACTAGCCATTGCTCCACCATTCAACATATACACGATCCGGTTTGTGACTTAGAGTCATCCAGATCTGAGTCGAAGCTAAGCGTCGGCGTAACCCTTCTGACGAGCTCTTCGTCTCCTCCATAAACGAAAACATGTCCTTTGTCCTTTTCGGTACTTCAGGATATTCTTGACCGCTGTCCGGTGTTCCTTGCGGGATTACTTTGGTATCTTGCAACCAAACTCACGGCAAGGTTTACATCGGTCCAGTACACAGAGATGGCATACATAATAGATCCTATTGTGAAGCATAGGGATGACACTCATCTCTTCTTTATCTTTTGTCGTGGTCGGTGGTCGAGTGAGCTCACTCACACCTTGTAACATAGGCAAGAACCCTTCTTGGACTGATCCATTTTGAACCTCTTCAAAATCTTATCAAGGTATGTGCTTTGTGAAAGACCTATGAGGCGCCTCGATCTATCTCTATAGATCTTGATCCCTAATATATAAGCAGCTTCTCCAAGGTCCTTCATTGAAAAACACTTGTTCAAGTAGGCCTTAATGCTGTCCAGAGTTTCAGTATCATTTCCCATCAAGAGTATGTCATCTACATATAATAGGAGAAATGCTACTGAGCTCCCACTCACTTTCTTGTAAACGCAGGCTTCTCCATAAGTCTCAAGATAAACCAAACGCTTTGATCATCTCATCAAAGCGAATGTTCCAACTCCGAGATGCTTGCACCAGTCCATAAATGGATCATTGGAGCTTGCATACTTTGTTAGCGTTCGAGGATCGACAAAACCTTCCTACTGCATCATATACAGCTCTTCCTTAAGATGTCCATTAAGGAATGCCGTTTTGGCGTCCATCGCCATATCTCATAATCATAGTATGCGGCAATTGCTAACATGATTCGGACGGACTTAAGCTTCGCTACGGAGAGAATGTCTCGTCGTAGTCAATCCCTTGAACTTGTCGATAACCCTTAGCGACAAGTCGAGCTTTATAGATGGTAACATTACCATCGCGTCCGTCTTCTTCTTAAAAATCCATTTATTTTCTATTGCTCGCCGATCATTGGGCAAGTCTGTCAAAGTCCATACTTTGTTTTCATACATGGATTCTATCTCGGTTTCATGGCCTCAAGCCATTTGTTGGAATCCGGGCCCGCCATTGCTTCTTCATAGTTCAAGGTTCATTGTTGTCTAGCAACATGATTTCCATGACAGGTTGCCGTACCACTGCAGTGCGGAACGTGTCCTCGTGGACCTTCGGGTTCATTAGTAACTTGATCCAAGTATCTTGATCAACGTTTTCCTCTTGGTTGGTGTGGGCATCACAGAACGGTTTCTGCGCCGCACCACTTTCCCGTTCGAGAGGTAGTACTTCATCGAGTTCTACTTTCCTCCCACTTACTTCTTTCGAGAGAAACTCTTTCTCTAGAAAGCATCCGTTCTTAACAACAAAGATCTTGCCTCGGATCTTAAGTAGAAGGTATACCCGACAGTTTCCTTAGGGTATCCTATGAATACGCATTTTTCCGACTTGGGTTCGAGCTTTTCAGGTTGAAGTTTCTTGACATAAGCATCGCATCCCCAAACTTTTAGAAATGACAGCTTAGGTTTCTTCCCAAACCATAATTCATACGGTGTCGTCTCAACAGATTTAGACGGTGCCCTATTTAAAGTGAATGTAGCTGTCTCTAGAGCGTATCCCCAAAATGATAGCGGTAAATCGGTAAGAGACATCATAGACCGCACCATATCCAATAGAGTGCGATTACGACGTTCGGACACACCGTTTCGCTAAGGTGTTCCAGGCGGCGTGAGTTGTGAAACGATTCCACATTTTCTTAAGTGTGTGCCAAATTCGTGACTTAAATATTCTCCTCCACGATCTGATCGTAGGAACTTTATCTTTCATCACGTTGATTCTCCACCTCACTCTGAAATTCCTTGAACTTTTCAAAGGTCTCAGACTTGTGTTTCATTAAGTAGACATACCCATATCTACTTAAGTCATCAGTGAGAGTGAGAACATAACGATATCCTCCGCGAGCCTCAACGCTCATTGGACCGCACACATCGGTATGTATGATTTCCAACAAGTTGGTTGCTCGCTCCATTGTTCCTGAGAACGGAGTCTTGGTCATTTTGCCTAAGAGGCATGGTTCGCATGTGTCAAACGATTCATAATCAAGAGACTCCAAAAGTCCATCAGCATGGAGCTTCTTCATGCGCTTGACACCAATGTGACCAAGGCGGCAGTGCCACAAGTATGTGGGACTATCGTTATCAACTTTACATCTTTTCGCATCCACACTATGAACATGTGTAATATTACGCTCGAGATTCATTAAGAATAAACCATTGACCATCGGAGCATGACCATAAAACATATCTCTCATATAAATCGAACAACCATTATTCTCAGACTTAAATGAGTAGCCATCTCGTATCAAACGAGATCCAGATACAATGTTCATGCTCAAACTTGGCACTAAATAACAATTATTGAGGTTTAAAACTAATCCCGTGGGTAAATGTAGAGGCAGCGTGCCGACGGCGATCACATCGACTCGAACCATTCCCGACGCGCCGTCACCTCGTCGCCTTCGCCAGTCTCCGTTTATTCCGCAGCTCTGCTGTGAGTTACATATGTGAGCAACGGCACCGTATCAAATACCGGGAGTTACTACGAGTAATCGGTAAGGTACACATCAATTACATGTATATCAAATATACCTTTGGTGTTGCCGCCTTCTTATCCGCTAAGTATTTGGGGCAGTTCCGCTTCGAAGGCCCTTCCCTTGCAATAAAAGCACTCGGTCTCGTGCTTGGGTCCATTCTTTGACTTCTTCCCGCAACAGGCTTACGGCGCGGCAACATCTTTGCCGTCCTTCTTGAAGTTCTTCTTACCCTTGCCCTTCTTGAACTTAGTGGTCTTATTGACCATCAACACTTGATGTTCTTTCTTGATTTCACCCTCTGCTGACTTCACGATCGAGAACACTTCAGAATGGTCTTTACCATCCCTGCATGTTGTAGTTCATCACAAAGCTCTTGTAGCTTGGTGGGAGCGATCGGAGGATTCTCGCAATGACCGCCTCATCAGGGAGGTTAATGTTCAACTGGGTCATCGAAGTGCAACCCAGGACATCTTCGGATGTGCTCATTGACGAACTGTTCTCCTCCATCTTACAATCAGAGAACTTGTCGGAGACATCATATCTCTCGACCGGGCATGAGCTTGGAAAACTAGTTTCAGCTCTTGAACATCTCATATGCTCCGTGATGCTCAAAACGCTTTTGGAGCCCGGTTCTAAGTGTAGAGCATGCCGCCTTGAACGAGGGAGTAATCATCAAGACGAGTTTGCCAAGCGTTCATAACGTCTTGGTTCTTCGACGGAGCGGCACCTAGCGGTCCTTCTAGGACATATTGCTTCTGGCAGCTATGAGGATGATCCTCGTGTTCCGGACCCAATCCGTATAGTTGCTGCCATCATCTTTCAGCTTGGTTTTCTCTAGGAACGTTGAAGTTCATGTTGACATTAGCGTTGGCCATTGATCTACAAGACATATTTGCAAAGGTTTTAGACTAAGTTCATGATAATAAAGTTCTTAATCAAAATTATGAAATCCCACTTAGATTAGACATCCCTCTAGTCATCTAAGTGTTACACGATCCGAGTCGACTAGCCCGTGTCCGATCATCACGTGAGACGGACTAGTCATCGTCGGTGAACATCTTCATGTTGATCGTATCTTCCATACGACTCGTGTTCGACCTTTCGGTCTCCGTGTTCCGAGGCCATGTCTGCACATGCTAGGCTCGTCAAGTTAACCCTAAGTGTTTTCGCTGTGTAAAACTGTCTTACACCCGTTGTATGTGAACGTAAGGATCCATCACACCCGATCATCACGTGGTGCTTAGAAACGACGAACTGTAGCAACGGTGCACGCTTAGGGAGAACACTTCTTGAAATTTTATAAGGGATCATCTTATTTACTACCGTCGTCCTAAGTAAACAAGATGCATAAACATAATAAACATCACATGCAATTATATAGTTGTGACATGATATGGCCAATATCATCAAGCTCCATTGATCTCCATCTTCGGGCTCCATGATCATCTTGTCACCGGCTTGACACCATGATCTCCATCATCATGATCTCCATCATCGTGTCTTCATGAAGTTGTCACGCCAACGACTACTTCTACTTCTATGACTAACGCGTTTAGCAATGAAGTAAAGTAGTTTACATGGCGTTCTTCAATGACACGCAGGTCATACAAAAAATAAAGACAACTCCTATGGCTCCTGCCGGTTGTCATACTCATCGACATGCAAGTCGTGAATCCTATTACAAGAACATGATCTCATACATCACAATTCATCATTCATCACAACTTCTGGCCATATCACATCACATGATCAATCGCTGCAAAAACAAGTTAGACGTTCTCTAGTTGTTGTTGCATCTTTTACGTGGCTGCGATTGGGTTCTAGCAAGAACGTTTTCTTACCTGATTTTGTCAACTTCTATTTACCCTTCATAAGGGCCTTGTTCATCGAATCCGCTCCAACTAAAGTGGGAGAGACAGACACCCGCCAGCCACCTTATGCAACTAGTGCATGTCAGTCGGTGGAACCGGTCTCACGTAAGCGTACGTGTAAGGTTGGTCCGGGCCGCTTCATCCCACAATACCGTTGAGCAAGAAAAGACTAGTAGAGGCAAGTAAGATGACAAGATCAACGCCCACAACAAATTGTGTTCTACTCGTGCATTAGAGAACTACGCATAGACCTAGCTCATGATGCCACTGTTGGGGAACGCTGCGAGAAAATTAAAATTTTTCCTACGGCTTCACCAAGATCCATCTATGAGTTCATCTAAGCAACGAGTAACGGAGAGAGATAGCATCTACATACCACTTGTAGATCGCGTGCGAAGCTTGCAAGGTGATGATGGAGTCGTACTCGAACGTGATTCAGATCACCGATGCCAAGTGCTGAACGGACAACACCTCCGCGTTCAACACACGTGCGGGACGATCGACGCCTCGCCCTTCTTGATCCAGCAAGGGGAAGGAGAGGTTGAGGAAGACAGCTCCACCGGCAGACGACGGCGTGATGATGGTGGAGAAGCAAGATCTCGGCTGGGCTTCACGAGCTCTACGGAGGAGGAGATGTGTTGGGATGGGAGGGCTGCGCCTTGGGAATTGGTACAGCAGCCCCCTCCTCCCCCTTTATATAGGCCCCTGTGGCGGCCCTGAGATCCAATCTCCGGGGCGGCGCCAAGGGGGTGGAGTACCCCCAAGCCGGTGGGCGCCCCACCCCTAGGGTTTCAACCCTAGGCGCAGGGTGGACCTAGGGGCGCGACCAGCCCCTTGTGGGCTGGCTCCTTCCCTCTCAGCCCATGTGTCCCTCCCGGATAGGTGGCCCCACCGGTGGACCCGGACCCTTCCGTGGTCCCAGATTTTACCGAAACCCCAAACTTTCCCGATGGCGAAACACCACTTCCTATATATTATTCTTTACCTCCGGACCCTTCCGAACTCCTCGTGACGTCCGGGATCTCATCCGGACTCGAACAACATTCGGTGGTCACATACTTGACTTCCTACTAACCCTAGCGCCACCGAACCTTAAGTGTGTAGACCCTACGGGTTCGGAGACACGCAGAACATGACCGAGACGACTCTCGGGCAATAACCAATAGCGGATCTGGATATCCATGTTGGCTCCTACATGCTCCTCGATGATTTCATCGGTTGAACCACGATGTCGAGGATTCGATCAAACCCTGTATACAATTCCTTTGTCAATCGATGCGTTATTTGCCCGAGACTCGATCGTCGGTATCCCAATACCTTGTTCAGCCTCGTTCCTCGGCAAGTCACTTTACTCGCATCAGTAATGCATGATCCCGTGGCAACACCTTGGTCACATTGAGCTCATTATGATGATGCATTACCGAGTGGGCCCAGAGATACCTCTCCGTCATACGGAGTGACAAATCCCGCCTCGATCCGTGTCAACCCAACAGATACTTTCGGAGATACCGTAATGCACCTTTATAGTCACCCGATTCGTTGTGACGCTTGATACACCCAAGGCACTCCTACGGTAACCGGAGTTACACGATCTCATGGTCGAAGGAATAGATACTTGACATTGGCAAAGCTTCTAGCAAACGAACTATACGATCTTTTATGCTATGCTTATGATTGTCTTGTCCATCACATCATTCTCCTAATGATGTGATCTCGTTATCAACGACATCCAATGTCCATAGTCGAAACCATGACTATCTATTGATCACAACGAGCTAGTCAACTAGAGGCTCACTAGGGACTCATTGGGTCTAAGTGTTCACACGTGTATTACGATTTCCGGATAATACGCTTATAGCATGAACAAATGACAATTATCATGAACATTGAAATATAATAATCCTTTTATTATTGCCTCTAGGGCATATTTCCAACAGTCTCCCACTTGCACTAGAGTCACCAATCTAGTTACATTGTGATGAATCGAACACCCATAGAGTTCTCGTGTTGATCATGTTTTGCACGCGAGAGAGGTTTAGTCAACGGATCTGCGACATTCGTGATCCGTGTGCACTTTGCAAATCTCTATGTCTCCATCTTGAACATTTTCACGGATGGAGTTGAAACGACGCTTGATGTGCTCGGTCTTCTTGTGAAACCTGGCTCCTTGGCAAGGGCAATAGCTCCAAAGTTGTCACGTAAGAGTTTGATCGCCCCGACGCATTGGGTATGACTCCTAGGTCGGTGATGAACTCCTTCACCCAAATCGCTTCATGCGCTGCCTCCGAGGCTGCCATGTACTCCGCTTCACACGTAGATCCCGCCACGACGCTTCGCTTGCAAATGCACTACCATCGCTCCACCATTCAACATATACACGATCCGGTTTGTGACTTAGAGTCATCCAGATCTGAGTCGGCTAGCGCCGACGTAACCCTTTACGACGAGCTCTTCGTCTCCTCCATAAACGAGAAACATGTCCTTTGTCCTTTTCAGGTACTTCAGGATATTCTTGACCGCTGTCCAGTGTTCCTTGCCGGGATTACTTTGGTATCTTGCAACCAAACTCACGGCAAGGTTTACATCGGTCAGTACACAAAGATGGCATACATAATAGATCCTATTGTTTGAAGCATAGGGATGACACTCATCTCTTCTTTATCTTTTGTCGTGGTCGGTGGTCGAGCTGAGCTCAGCCTCACACCTTGTAACATAGGCAAGAACCCTTCTTGGACTGATCCATTTTGAACCTCTTCAAAATCTTATCAAGGTATGTGCTTTGTGAAAGACCTATGAGGCGCCTCGATCTATCTCTATAGATCTTGATCCCTAATATATAAGCAGCTTCTCCAAGGTCCTTCATTGAAAAACACTTGTTCAAGTAGGCCTTAATGCTGTCCAGAGTTTCAGATCATTTCCCATCAAGAGTATGTCATCTACATATAATAGGAGAAATGTTACAGAGCTCCCACTCACTTTCTTGTAAACGCAGGCTTCTCCATAAGTCTCAAGATAACCCAAACGCTTTGATCATCTCATCAAAGCGAATGTTCCAACTCCGAGATGCTTGCACCAGTCCATAAATGGATCACTGGAGCTTGCATACTTTGTTAGCGTTACGAGGATCGACAAAACCTTCCGCTGCATCATATACAGCTCTTCCTTAAGATGTCCATTAAGGAATGCCGTTTTGACGTCCATCTGCCATATCTCATGAACATTGAAATATAATAATCCTTTTATTATTGCCTCTAGGGCATATTTCCAACAAAAATCACCAAGGACCAGGATGCCCGGACGATCCGGACCCCGGCCCGGACGATCTGGACAGAGCCCGGACGATCTGACCCGCCCGGACGATCCGCTAAATCGCCAAGACTCCGGCTCAAACTGGCCGGATCATCCGGACCACGTCCGGATCATCTGACCCGCCTCGACGTCCGGACCTCCAGCCGACATCCGCCCTGCTTGCGACCGCCATCGACCCTCCACTCATCCGGGCCTCCACCCGACCATCCGGACCAGCCCGGATCATCCGGACCCTCGTCCGGATCATCCGCCAGCGCTTTGTGTGTTGCGTGTTGGGCTGAGCCCATGTACCCCTTCGCCCCCAAGTTTATAAATAGGACCCCCTCTCCTCACTTTGAGACTTAGCATTGGATTAGCTCATATTTGTGTGAGAGCCTTTGCTCATCCACTTGGTTACTTCTCCTCGGAGCTCAGGACCTCTTCGGAGAAGATCCCACAAGCGGATTAAAGTCCCCTATCTAGGGAAGAACATCAAGGCCTAATCTTGGAGATGAATGGTTCCTTTGTATCCTTACCTTAGTTGACTTTGTATCTTGTGGATCTCTTATGTGTTTGGTGACCTAGCACTTGTGTGATCGATTCCTTGTTGGTTGAGTGATTCTCTCTCGTTTTCCCCGTGTTTTCCCTTGTGCTTCCGCGTGTTCTTCGTGATTCCCCCGTAGGATCCACTCCAAACGTGAAAGATCGACGCTATAGGGTTCCACCCTACATCAGATTTCCAGATCACGCCATACTCCGAGTCGTGACAGAGAAGGACTCCCCAACTTCCGTGCTACCCGCAGTAGAGAAATAGTTCCAAACTCAAAAAAAACTAAGTCTGGAAAATTCTGGCTAGGCAGGTTTTAGACCATTTGTAGACTTTTTAAAAAAAATTGTTGCAGAGCAAAAAAAAGAGGAAAAAAATTGCAAAAAATAGGAAAAAAAGAGAAAAAAAATTCAGAGTGTGCTTCTCCCTTGTTTACGTGCCGCGTCGTGATTTTGTTGGTGTTCTAGGCTCGAGTCTCTAGCACAGTCTAGCCTAGGACCAGCACAAGATCACTCGTTGAGCGCTTATTCAACTTTGCATCTCTGAATTGATTATTGTTGACCCTTTTGCTACCATATTATAAGCCTTCCCAACTCCACATACATCTACACCGTGCGTTTGACTCTCCCTGGTAATCGCTCTATCCAAGCTTTGAGAGTTTTGACTACAACGGTTGCCGATCACCGCCTCTTCGGGTAAGAACTGGTAAGAATTTGAGATTTGCTTGACGGATTTGTGACACCCACCACCACCTCTTTTTAGTTGTCTCAGAGGATCATATTCTTGTGTGTTTCTATTGTTGCTAACCATGCCAGGATCACAAGCCGATTTAGACCGACCGGGAGAACATGACGAATAAGGAGTTGCATGATAAATTTAAGCAAATGATGAGTGGACAGGTGCAAGATGTGCTAAACAGATTTGAAGAGGCCTTGGAGAAGATAGATGGCATGGAGAAGACGTTCGAAACAAAGCTTGATAACAAGTTTAATGAATTGCTCGCGCGTCTTCCACCACCACCACCCGCTGCACCTAACGCACCTCTACAACAACAACAACGAAGACTACCTCCACGTCGCGAAACAGCCCTCCGCCGAGCGAGCCGTGTCCCTCTCGCGTTTGGCTAAACTGTTGGTGCTGCTGTTGATACTTCTGTGGCTCTTGCTGCTGATGTGGAGGAGGATGATTATGTGGGAGATTACGAGGATGAGGTTGATCAAAATCAGAACTACGTGCAACCACCTGCACCACAACCACCAGGTCGTCCACATGCAAATAATCACAATGGTAGGTCTCTCCCTCAGGTACGAGATCATGACCATCTTCCAAAACTAAAATTGAATATTCCACCATTTGAGGGTAGATATGTTCCTGATATATATCTTACTTGGGAGTTAGAAACTGAACAACGATTTACATGTTTACAATATCCTGAGGAGAGACAGGTTGCCGCTGCTGTTTGTGCTTTCACTACTTTGCATGTGTATGGTGGTCTGAACATTGTAGATTATATCCTATTCCAACTACTTGGGCTGCTTTGAAAACTGCTATGCATACTCGTTGGGTTCCACCACATTATCAACGTGAATTGCTTCAAAAATTGCAGCGCTTAAGACAAGGGAAAAATTCTGTAGAAGAATATTATCAGGAATTACAAACTGGCATGATTAGACGTGGTATTGTTGAGGAGAATGAAGCTATGCTTGCACGTTTTATGGGTGGATTAAATAGAGAGATTCAGACCATTCTAGAGTATAAGGAGTATACTAATATCACTCGTTTATTCCATCTTTCTTGTAAAGCTGAACATGAAGTGCAGGATCGACAAGCATTGGCGCGAACTAACTTTTCTGCAGGCCGACCTTCATATGGACACCGCGTGCATCTTCTACTTCAACTGCACCAGCACCTCCATCAGGTGCCACCTCCAGCCGTGATACACGAAAGCAGGCACAACCACCATTATCTGCCAAGAGCGCACCTGTCGGGCCTCCACAGAGTTCTTCTTCTTCCATGGCATCAACAGGACACGCAAGTGATATTATTTGTCGTCGTTGTAACGAAAGAGGTCATTATGCGAGAGAATGCAAATCTCAGCGTGTGATGATTGCTATTGAGGATGGTGGGTATGAGTCCGCTAGTGACTATGATGAGGAGACTTTGGCTCTTATTACACGTGAAGAACATGGTGGAGATGATTCTGATCATGAGACGCAATACATGGCTCCTGAAGACGGTGACAGGTATGAATGTTTAGTTGCTCAACGTGTTTCGAGTGTGCAGGTCACACAAGCTGAGCAAAATCAGAGGCACAATTTGTTCCATACAAAGAGAGTTGTGAAGAAACGTTCTGTACGCGTCATCATAGACGGAGGGAGCTGCAACAACTTGGCTAGCATGGAGATGGTGGAGAAGCTATCTCTCATCACAAGACCACATTCACATCCTTACTACATCCAATGGTTCAACAACATCGGCAAGGTTAAGGTAACACGTCTTCGTTCAATCGCATTTTAGTATCTCTACATATGCTGATTATGTTGATTGTGATGTGGTACCTATGCAAGCATGTTCCTTATTACTTTGTCGACCAATGGCAATTTGATAAAAATTCTGTACACCATGGTATAAACAATAAGTATACTCTTGTTCATAAGGATAAAAATATTACTTTGCTTCCTATGACTCCTGATTCCATTTTGAAAGATGATATTAATAGAGCTAATAAAGCAAAACAGGAGAAAAATAAGAGTGAAAATCAGATTGTGGAAAAAGAATTTGAGCAACAAAAGAAGCCTAATGGTAAACCATCTTGTGTTGCTTCTGAAATTAAACTGAAAAGTGCATGTTTACTTGCCACTAAATCTGATATTGATGAGCTAGATTTCAGCAAATCTGTTTGCTATGCTTTTGTATGCAAAGAGGCATTATTTTCATTCGAGGACCTACCTTCCTCTTTGCCTCCTGCTGTCACTAACATTTTGCAGGAGTTCGCTGACGTATTTCCACAACACGTGCCACCGGGATTACCTCCCATTCGAGGGATTGAGCATCAGATTGACTTAATTCCCGGTGCATCATTACCCAACCGTGCACCATACCGTACCAATCCAGAGGAGACGAAGGAGATTATGCATCAAGTACAGGAGCTGCTCGACAAAGGTTATATACACGAATCCCTTAGTCCTTGTGCTGTTCCTATTATTCTAGTGCCGAAAAAGGATGGTACATCACGTATGTATGTTGATAGTAGAGGCATTAATAATATTACTATTCGTTATCGTCATCCTATTCCTAGGCTAGATGATATGCTTGATGAATTGAGTGGCTATACAATATTCTCCAAAGTTGATTTGCGTAGTGGATACCATCAAATTCGTGTGAAATTGGGAGATGAATGGAAAACAACATTTAAAACTAAGTTTGGATTATATGAGTGGTTAGTCATGCCTTTTGGGTTAACTAATGCACCTAGTACTTTCATGAGATTAATGAACGAAGTTTTATGTGCTTTCATTGGATGATTTGTGGTAGTTTACTTTGATGACATATTGATTTATAGCAGATCTTTGGAAGAACATTTGGAACACTTACGTGCTTTTTTTATTGCTCTACGGGATGCACGTTTGTTTGGTAACCTTGGAAAGTGCACCTTTTGCACCGACCGAGTATCTTTTCTTGGCTATGTTGTTACTCCACAGGGAATTGAAGTTGACAAAGCCAAGATTGAAGCTATTGAGAGTTGGCCACAGCCCAAAACGGTCACACAAGTGAGGAGTTTTCTTGGCCTCACTGGATTCTATAGGCGTTTTGTGAGAGATTTCAGCACCATTGCTGCACCTCTCAACGAGCTTACAAAGAAGGATGTGCCTTTTCTTTGGGGTACCGCACAGGAAGAAGCCTTCACGGTATTGAAAGATAAGTTGACACATGCTCCTTTACTCCAACTTCCTGATTTTAATAAGACTTTTGAGCTTGAATGTGATGCTAGTGGAATTGGATTAGGAGGTGTGTTATTACAAGATGGCAAACCTGTTGCATACTTTTCTGAAAAATTGAGTGGGCCTAGTCTGAATTATTCTACTTATGATAAAGAATTATATGCTCTTGTTCGGACTTTAGAAACATGACAACATTATTTATGGCCCAATGAATTTGTTATACATTCTGATCATGAATCTTTGAAACATATTAAAAGTCAAGCTAAACTGAATCGTAGACATGCTAAATGGGTTGAATTCATTGAGACTTTCCCTTATGTCATTAAACACAAGAAGGGTAAAGAAAATGTTATTACTGATGCATTGTCTCGTCGCTATACTATGCTTTCACAACTTGACTTCAAAATATTTGGTTTGGAGACCATCAAAGATCAAAATGTGCATGATGCTGATTTTAAAGATGTATTGCAGAATTGTAAAGAAGGAAGAACATGGAACAAGTTCGTCGTTAATGATGGATTTGTGTTCCGTTCTAACAAGCTATGCATTCCAGCTAGCTCCATTCGTCTATTGTTGTTGTAGGCGGCGCATGGAGGAGGACTAATGGGACACTTTGGCGTGAAGAAGGCGGAGTACGTACTTGCTACACATTTCTTTTGGCCAAAGACGAGACGGGATGTTGAGCGTTTTATTGCTCGCTGCACTACATGTCAAAAAGCTAAGTCACGACTCAATCCTCATGGTTTATGTATGCCTTTGCCTGTACCTAGTGTTCCTTGGGAGGATATATCTATGGACTTTGTTTTAGGTTTACCTAGAACAAAGAAGGGGAGGGATAGCATATTTGTTGTCGTGGATAGATTCTCAAAAATGGCACACTTTATACCATTTCATAAAAGCGATGTTGTTGTTAATGTTGCTGATTTGTTCTTTCGTGAAATTATTCGCTTGCATGGTGTGCCAAATACTATCGTTTTAGATCGTGATACTAAATTTCTTAGCCACTTTCGGAGATGTTTATGGGCTAAGTTGGGGACTAAACTGCTTTTTAGTACTACTTGTCACCCCCAAACTGATGGACAAACTGAAGTAGTCAATAGAACTTTGTCTACTATGCTTAGGGCTGTTTTGAAGAATAATAAGAAAATGTGGGAGGAATGCTTGCCTCATATTGAATTTGCTTATAATCGTTCATTGCATTCTACTACTAAGATGTGCCCTTTTGAAGTTGTGTATGGTTTCCTACCTCGTGCACCTATTGATTTGTTGCCTCTTCCATCTTCGGAGAAGGTTGATTTTGATGCTAAACAACATACTGAATTAATTTTAAAAGTGCATGAGTTAACTAAGGAAAACATTGAGCGTATGAATGCTAAATATAAACTTGCTGGAGATAAAGGTAGAAAACATGTTGTGTTTGCACCTGGAGATCTTGTTTGGTTACATTTGCATAAGGATAGATTTCCTGATTTGCGCAAATCAAAGCTAATGCCACGTGCTGATGGTCCCTTTAAGGTGTTGGAGAAAATAAATGATAATAAATATAAACTTGAGCTGCCTGCAGATTTTGGGGTTAGTCCCACTTTTAACATTGCAGATTTGAAGACTTATTTTGGTGAGGAAGATGAAGTTCTGTCAAGGACGACTTCATTTCAAGAAGGGGGGATGATGAGGACATCAATACCATTGTTACACCCCACAGACCCTGCTGCTATACATACTGGACCAATTACTAGAGCTCGCGCACGCCAACTAAATTACCAGGTACTTTCGTTTCTTTGTAATGATTCTAATGTTCATGAGAATATGATGCTGCCTAAATTGGATACATTTGTTTTGCATACAAATGAAGGGCCTAGCTTGGAGAAGGATGAACACTAGAGCAAGAACAAGCATGGAGATGATGGCATGCACAAGGGGAACAAGAACGGAGTTACAAGTGATGATTTCAGGACTTTGAAGCCACCATAATGGGTGCATGAAGCCTTGGACGAAATATACAAGATGCCACTTCATAAATTTCGTCCCGAGGCTATTCTAGATGCTGCGTCACCTTATTATTGGGCCAGGCCCATGTAATTTCGAAATACATAAGTATTGGCTATTTTTAGAGTCCGTATGTGTGGGGAAACAAGAGATAGGGTTGATTTCGGACCCCTCCACCAAGGGCCACGAAATTCCCCCCTCTTCCTCCATATATACAGCCCTGAGGGCATCGTTTAGACTTTGGGTTTTATTTAGATTAAAAGTTCGCCATTGCTGCAACTTCGTGTACTTCGTTTGTGTTCAACGACCAGACAAAGGCGTCACAGATCCCCACCTTGATCAATAAAGATTTCCTCTTATATTTGCAATATCCAGATTGCAATCTTAGTTTCTTGCTTGTTCTTCGTTTGCCTGTAGGAAACAGACCTTCGTGGTCAGGTTGATCGCGCTCCGGCGTGGTCAATAACCTCTTAGAGTTGGTTTAGCGATTGCTAAGGCGCGACGTCCTCACATGTTTGTAGTCGGATCGTCAAAGTCGACTTCCACCAAAGCGATATCCATCATCTCATCGAAAGACGGGACACCTTTGCCTCTATCAGAACCATTCTCCTGCTCCTTGAACAAGGCGGACCAATAGGCAAGGTTCTCGTCCATCGGTGGTTACCGGGATGTTATCAACAGTAGTAACAGGGTCTTACCGACAGAGTTGTACACAAGGTGTTTACATAAGCAGAAAATTATTATTGCTTAGATTACATGTAGACCTCAAGAAGGTTAAACAAACCAACGTAAAGGAAAGGGTGATTATCAGTCTAAACAAACCAATGGAAAGGAAAATTTGTTTAAACACAATTAATAGGAGTATATCCTTCCCAAGAATAAGCAGGGCCTGATATATGGGATAGGAGATCAAGGACATGACCATTTGAATAAAAGGGCTAAGAGGAATCGTGACATGTACCCATACAACGGTGTTTGGATAACTTATCAAGAAACATTTAGCATTGCACTTCCAATGCTCTTGTTGAGGTTCGAGTACCACAGTCATGCTTCGTGATAACATTCACACGGTCATCATGTAAAGGTCAGACTTTGGATACTCAAGGATTCATCGAGAAATGAGCTATGGAAGTAAGTTCGGAATCAAGAGCTCATCATTAACCAAGGAGAAGACGAGGATGTGGTTGATGGACTCAACAACAATTTATCGAGAATCCGAACAAGATGATTTCCCCAATTATGTGAACAAGGAGATAACATTTGTCAGATCAAATGACTTAATGATGTATACTCGATGAAAACATACACAATTAAACATTCTTTGAAATGTGCACCCGAAATATTGGCTGGGTTGCACGACCAATGTTAGGATGGTGATTCAGCAAGCAGCACACTAAATTGGAATTATTGTCCATTAACTCCGAAGTAATAGGGTTGCTAGAAATGGTGAACTCTCACAACAAACTTCATTTATTGGTATTCTGGGTAGAAGTAACACGGGGACCAAGAAAAGAAGGGTGATGGCGATAAGCATAACTGTAACAAGAATCCTTAAGAGGTGGTGAAATTCTCACAACATTCTAGACATAAAAGACAGTAATACTTCAAGGTAGAACAAAATACAAGATGGATAGTGATGCGGAGCATCCTTCCATCATCCCCATGGACTCTACATCGACACATCCAACCCCACGAGGACCCATGACGAGAGCTCAAGCACGTGCTATTCAATCCAAGGTTAACTCTCTCCTTGTTGAACTTCCCTTTGACCCACTTGAGACATGGCTACTACCTCAAACGGAGATGCTTTGTGTGCTTAGGTACCAAGAAAGTAACCAAGGAGAAGTTACGACGCAAGATGAACATCGAGAGAATGTAGACGATCTGCCCAGCCCACAAGGACCGGAACAACCGCCCAACCACCGCCCGGGTGGAACAACTGGCTAGCTACCACCCAACAACCGACCCACCTTCTGTGATCAAGCGGAGCAAGGCTGGTGCTGCACCGGTTTTACCGGTTTCTGCCCAAAGACCGGAACAACCGCCTCGACATCCGGTACAACCGCTGGGCCCTTCGACGTCCATATCCAGAAGCCAGTGCCTGACCTCCCGGCGGTAGTACCGCCTTCCTCGTCCGGAACTACCGCCCCGCATGAGCTCTCAGCGGAACTACCGGCCCCATGACCGGAACTACCGGCCTGCCTGCGCGTAGTGCAAGGGCTTTTCGCCCCATGTATCCTCTCCCACTTACCCCCTTCGTGGCTTAGCACTATATATACTCGTCTCCTTGCTTCGTATTAGGGTTAGCATTGGTTTAGCTCATATTTTGTGTGAGAGCCTTGCTCATCCACTTGGTTACTTCTCCTCGGAGCTCACGACCTCTTCGAAGAAGATCCCCCAAGCGGATTCAAGACCCCTTCAAGGGAAGACAATCAAGACCTCCTCACGGAGAACAGCGGCTACCTTTGTATCTTTCCTTTGTTGATTTTGAATCTTGTGCTACCTTATGTGTTCGATGATCTAGCCCTTGTGTGATCGATTACTTGTCGGTTTAGTGATCCTCTCGTTTCCCCCATGATTTCCTCGTGTTCTTCCGCGTGTTCTTCGTGTTTCCCCCATAGGATCCACTCCAAACGTGAAAGATTGGCCCCTAGGGTTCCGCCCTACATCATCTTGGTATCATGAGCCACGTTGATCACGTTTTTGGAGCCCCTACCCTGTGTTTTCTAACTTGATTTTATTGTTTTCGTCCTAAATTCGAAAATCCCAACCAAAAATAGCCCCAAATTTTTATGATTTGTTGGTTTGATGATGTTTTGTTGATTTTGATCCGTGGATTTGCTTGGTTTCAAGTGGATCTAGCATTCCCCCAAGTTTCCCCTCTTTCCATCCACGAAATCCATCCAATTTTGCCCCCGAAATCATCCATTTCCGCCCCAAAACCGTGCCCCAATTCGATCTGTGACGAATCTCGACATGAGCGGTAGAACCGCCCCTTCGAGCGGTACCACCGCTGAGTACCACAAGCAGTACTACCGCCCATACGAGCGGTACTACCGCCCATGCCAGTTTCAGCATTCAGAGTTTCACCACTTTCATCATAACTTCCACATCCGGAGTCCGATTTTCGCGTTCTTTAGCTAGTTGAGAAGCTATTGACATCCCGCATCCACCTAGATAAGATACAACATCATTGGACACCATCTAATTTTCTGAACATTGGCATCTTTGCCTAGGTCTTTCACCACATCATCCGCTATAACACCTCCACTTTCCGTTACCACCGTTGTTGCTTTTGGTCTTTGAGAATTTGAGTTGTGGTTCCCGTGTCCTATTGTGTTTCGGCTATATAGGTACGGTTCGACGTCAACATCACCACCGCTCATCTTCGCCAAGGACTCATCATCGCCAAGGACGGTAACCTCGACGACATCTTTGTCATCTCTCGCAATTGCGTTGATAACCATCATAGCCCATCTTTTGCGTTGCTTACCCATCGAGAATAGCCATTGAGTATTGCCGGCAACGTGACTTGTGCACATTAGTGATCATACTCCATAGCATACATACCATACCAAAGTGGTGCATATCTTGGCATTAAATTGTGTGTCACAAAGTTGTCATCGCATACACAATTGCTATCTTGGTTCGTGAAGTTTGCATAAGAAAAGAGCTCAACAGAGAAAGAGCCACCCAAGCTTTTAAGCAAAAGAGAAAGATAAGAAAAGAGCTTATAAGCAAGAACCATAGCATCATACTACATTAAGATTGTCACATAAGATCATCTTGGATCATAGCACGGAAATACCATACATATAGCATACTTGGGATAGAGATCGTTGCATTTTTGCCTAGTAGGTTGTGCACAAGCTCCGTATCCGCCTATTGTGCAATCGTGCTAGCGTCTCTCTAGTATTGTGCAACAAGAGCATTTTCGTGGATTCCACATTTTGGCTCACTTTTGGTTTGCACAAACCCATTTATCTATTTGCGTGTGTGTATCTGTGTACCACTACTTGCTTGGTCTACTTGTTGCATTTGCGAATTTGCGAATCTTTTTCAACATCTTTGAGTCAAACTAACGATTGCAATCAATTTTGTGCCACCATCCTAACCAAGCTCCACCATAAGCTTTTACTTGTGTAGGTGTGAGAACCGACAAGAATTGGTACCAATAGTGCTATTTCATTGTCCGCATTTAAGTGAACTTGATTCATCATCAATATCGGTCAAAGGTACATTGGTATAAGTTCTTCTCCTTCTACCACTCACATTTTGCTTGGAATGATGGATAGGCCAAGTACTTCTACCAACCCACTCTTCATCGAGCAAGACGACGACATATCATCATATGTCACCAAGAGCCACCTCTTTGGTGCACAACGAGTGTTACATCAAGAGCAACAAGAAATGAACGACCGGATCGACAACCTCGCCACCGACTTGCGACTCTCTGAGCAACGTACACGAGACTACTTCGACAACAAGCTCGACGCGCACAAGCAAGAGAACGATGCAAGAATGGACGAGAACCGCGCCTTGTTGGTGAACCGGCCTCCTTCTACATCATCATACTCAAGACGGAGCCACTCAAGTCGACACTCCGACGACTCCTTCTCCGGCTCAAGTACACCGTCCTCGACCATTCTTTGACGAGCCGCGCGTCAAGACCGTCATGCATCTCGAAACCCGCTACACGTCAAGCATTCACAAGAACAAGCCGATGAGCAAGTCCTTCGTCCTCAATCAAATCAAGTCGCTTTTGCCCAAGCTCAAGAACGACAACGTCTTCGTCGCCAAGAAGAAGAAGAACGAGCGCGTCTACACCAAGAGCAACAAGACGCCTAGGCTCAACATCTTCAACAACAACAACGAGAAGCACAAGCTCTTGATGCGGAATGTGCCCTTCAAGAATCGAATCGAGTTATCGCCAACCGCAATCGTGAACCGCGCAATCAAGAGGAAGCCCTTCGAGAAGAAATCCAAGAGAGGAACTACCAACCGCGTGTGCAACTTCAAGCTCCACTAGCTCCTTCACAAGCTTGTCAAGCTCCACCTCAACCTCAAGTTCAACAAGAGCAAGTTGATCATGGACTTCCTCCACGCCAAGAGCAACATGAGGATGAGTACCCTCCATGTCAAGGGCATCATCATCACCATCGCCTACAACACAACGAAGAGCAATGCTATGGCAAGCTCAAATTCACAATGCCCAAGTTCAATGGAAGCAATGATCCCGAAGAATACCTCTCATGGGCATTGAAGGTCGATAAAATCTTTCGTTTGCACAACTATGAGGAAGAGAAGATGATCGCTATGGCATCACTTGAGTTCCAAGACTATGTGCTCATATGGTGGGAACAAGTCCTTGAGCGCCGACAAGCAAGAGGTGAACCTCCAATCACCACTTGGGCTCAAATGAAGGATGTGATACGATCACGTTTTGTAACAACCTACTACAACCGTGATCTCTTCAAAAAGCTACAATTCCTCAAGCAAGGAACAAAGAGTGTTGAAGAATACTACAAGGAAATGGAGATAGCCATGATTCGAGCCAATGTCATGGAAGATGATGAGCAAACAATGGCATGATTCTAGAATGGACTCAATCATCCCATCAAAAAGATCGCCGACTTCCAACCCTACTCCAACCTCATTGAGCTCGTGCATCAAGCTACAAAGGCGGAACGTCAAGTGCAAGATGACTTCAAGTACGCCAAGTATTCATCCAAGACCTACGGCTTCTTCAGTAACCAAGCTTCAACAACTACTCCAACTTCGACATCAACCAAGCCTTCTCCAAGCAACGACGACAAGTCAAGTTACAAGAAACATTCGTCAAGTTCAAGTCGACTTCCT
Organism: Aegilops speltoides; assembly: GCA_021437245.1. NCBI lineage: Eukaryota > Viridiplantae > Streptophyta > Magnoliopsida > Poales > Poaceae > Aegilops > Aegilops speltoides. The sequence goes on from CM038141.1 coordinate 207,364,590, forward strand.
CCTACTACAAGCAACTTCAAGCCGCGTGCTTCTTCATCTACTCCGACCGATGAGACCGTCAAGACAAGCTCCTTCAAGTGTTTGACTTGCGGCGGCCGAGGCCACAAGTCCTATGAATGCACAAACAAGCGCACCATGATCCTCAACGATGATGGCACCTACGACTCAATGAGTGAAGATGAAATGGAAGCTATTGAGCAAGTGGCCATGCACAGGCGAGTGAATGAAGATGAAGATGACCAAGTCTTTTGTGATGAAGATATGAGCCCCGCTCTTGTTGTCTCCAAGGTCTTGACTCTTCAACATCAACAAGAAGAAGACCAACGATGCCACATCTTCCACATGAAGGCCGGCATCAATGGAAGGTCCGTCAAGGTCATCATCGATGGAGGTAGTTGCCCCAACTTGGCAAGTGAAGAACTATGCTCCAAGCTTCAATTGGTCAAGAGGAAGCACCCGCACCCCTACAAGGTTCAATGGCTAAGTGACTCCGGCACCATACGAGTTGAGCATAAGGTCCAAGTATCCTTCAAAATTCGTGCATATGAGGACACTTTGGAGTGTGACGTGGTCCCAGTGACCGTTTACCATCTCCTTCTTGGTCGACCATGGCAATTCGACCGTGGTGTTTTCCACAACGGGCATACCAACCACTATAGCTTCAAGATGAAAGGGAAGGAATATGTGCTATGACCTATGTCTCCTAGTCAAGTGATAGCCGACAAGCAAGCCAACCACCATAGAGAGAAGAGTCAAAAAGAGATCCACCAAAAAGTGAGTGAGAGCCACAAGCCAAACTTGAGTGCCTCTTCGCCTAGAGAGAGAAACCTCATACTATTTGCCACAAAAAGTGAGATGAGAGAAGTGTGTGAGAACCCATCGAGTGTGATGCACTCTGTCCTTGTATGCAAGGATGGGGAACCTAACACTAACACCCCTCACGAGCTACCTTTAGTGTTTCAATCTCTTTTGCAGGAATTCCAAGATGTTTTCCCCGATGAGCTACCTCCGAGTCTACCTCCTCTACGAGGCATTGAGCATGGAATCGACCTCATCCCCGGAGCGCCACTTCCAAACAAAGCTCCATACCGTGTCAATCCCGAAGAAACCAAGGAGATTCAACGGCAAGTACAACAACTAATCGACAATGGTCATGTACGTGAAAGCTTAAGCCCTTGTGCCGTTCCCGTTATACTTGTGCCCAAGCCCGATGGAAGTTTCCGCTTGTGTTCCGATTGTAGACCTATAAATGCTATCACCGTTTGCTATAGGCATCCCATTCCTCGCTTAGATGATATGCTTGATGAACTTAGTGGAGCCACTACAACATGACCCCCACTTTAGCAACGCATTTTTCTGTATCTAAAAGTCCATATATGCGTTGTTAGTGCATTTACCAACGGTTTGGGATCCGTAGCCTTATCCGGTGTTGCTAGCGTATAGTGCAACACTTATACCGCCGTTGGTAAAAGAGACCGTTGCAAGAATGCAACACATAAAACATACTTGCACAACACTTATATATGTTGGTGCTTAATGCACAGGAAGCAATATCCCATTGCTTGGCAACGAAGAATTTGCAACGCTTCATGTGTGGTATATATAATCTGAATATCTGTCTTAGCCAGCAATTAAATTAACTCTCCATGTAATGGTAATAATTATGTATTTCAAGTGAACAAAAAACAAAAGAATATACTCACGAGAGGAAAAAATCATATACTTGATAAAACTGTCGGATTACAATAGTGGATATTACACGAGGAACATCATTGAAATGTGACGCGTAATCTAAACATTTTCTTGACAGCGAAACTTAAACTGACAGCATCCATCAACATCGATACATCTTATCTAAAACTTAACCGAGGAACATCATCCAAATAGAACATCTTCCCTGCAACTTAACTAAAACTGGAAGCCTCCATCATCATCATCATGAACAGGAACATAATCATCATAATTGCTTGCAGTATACTTGCACACACCAATATAATCATCCATTTATCTTTTGAATCTACAGACAAAAAAACACAAATGAACTGTTAGCACACAATGCATTGACATGATGCAAGAAGTGATAGAGGCAGGATATTGGCCATTGTATTTGCCGGTATATCTCTATATGCAAACTCCAGAAATTCATCCACACCAGCTGAGTAATGAGGACTTTCTCTAGGAAATCACAATAGTAATTTGGTGGATTCTAAATCCATTGCACACTGCTTAAAAAAATATTACTACAATTGTAACCATGAATGAACTGCAAGAGCTAGCTTGTAAATATCTGATTTGTATTTAAGTTCCTATCATCGTACAACAGAAATTCACAATTATATTGTTCTTTGACAATGCAAGGATCCTCCCCCCAGCCTTTGCAACATAGCGGGCAGAATTTTCTTCAAACATTGTAAAATAGGCTAGTAATGTTATTCTACTATGCACACTAGTGATTAACCCATGCATGGGCTAACATTTTGGTGTTTCACATTGTTTATATATACCAAAGGACACGCTAAGGAGTTTAATTCATATCACCGTAGAAAACTCCAAAGACAATAATGAGATAACATGCAAAGTTGTTGGAGAAAAAAGAGAGCTGAAATCGACATGTGCAAACTTCTTTGCATGAATACTTCTGCGTGGGACAAATAATACTTCGACCAGTGCTAGGTAAGGCTAGAAGGATTGTTATTTGAGAGGGTGGCATGCAATTTGTATTCCTGCCACCACGGGTTAGCGTGTGTGTGTGTGTGTGTTTGTGTGTGCGTGTGCGTGTGCGTCTTGGTGTGTGTCTTGGCGTCATGCTGCCGTAATCAGAGGCACCAAGATTCATATGTCATTAGAAATTGCAGTAAATTAGGTCTAAGATTTAAAATGTCAATATGATCATACAAAGCACTAGGTATGCCTGATGGCACTTATATTTTCACATTCAACAAAACAAACTATGAAAAAACTGACCTTGTCGGATCAAATGAGGTAGTATTGGTAATTGTTAAGTTAATCCTCTCCCCTGCTTGCATGGCACATACCAGCACTAGTACACAGTGCTCATTAGCTCAAGTAAACATTTGTTTTCTTTGAAACTGAAAAGAAACTGTGATAATTTGTGTGCTGCAAATACAATAAACAACATATGTTCTCTCTGATGCATAGTGATATCATTTCTACAAATTGCACAAATAATTATAATTTGAGATATACCTCAAAATATTAAGAAAGATACATAAAAAAATCTACCAAACTTGAAGGACCATCATAATTTTTATACTGTGACCTTATGCTTTTGCACATGCATTACATAGACTGACTATATGTATATAATTATATTAACTAATGAATATAAAGATATAGCCACCATGCTGATATTAAATTAATCGTGGACTGCAGACATGCGTACATTGGCACACAAACTCAAGCATTACACTTTCAAGTTAATTAGGCTACTGTTATGCATGCAATTTAATAGACCTAGCACTTATACCATGGGTGGAGGCAGGGTGATGTGACCAATTAGTCCACCAAGCAGATTTGATTAGAAAGAAGAGAGCCCATTGCGTGACAACTAATAAAAATTTAGTTATGGTGGTCGACACGAGTAGATGGCCGTGATACAAAGACACGCGATGTTCTCATTTCGCAAGAAATCACTGGAACAAGTGAGCACGCCTACCTACTTGAGCTGTAATAAGGTTCAAAAAGGATTTTCCGAATAGAAATATGACCATATGATGAGTGATTGATCAGCCTACAAATTGGCACGTGGCGTGAAGTGGAACTTTGAATCATAAACATCAACCACTTAAACTAAGACAATAAGCCTTACTATACAATCAATCAATCACATAATTAGCGACAAAGAACCAACGACTACACAATCAAGTTTCACTTCCATGGGTTGGTGACAAGCTCCTAAGCCATGACTAGAATCAATTCAATCACAAAGAAGAGGCTTCACTGAAGCCCTCCCCGCACCAACCATCTACAATTAAACCCAGCCGGTCATTATCGTGGACCTGCAAGTCGTAGTAGTAATTCCCTACTAGATCAAGTCAAGCAGAGCAAGATGGGGAAAATAAAATTGAGAAGAGAAGCGGTCCGCTCACCACAAGCAGCGCCATCGCGAGGGTGGTTGTAGCGGTAACTCCGCCTGTAGCCGCAGCCCTTGTGCGGAGGTAGTAGATGCAGTTCGTTGTAGGGAAGCGGTAACGAGGGACAGCGCGCTGGGAAGCAGGGTCGTAGGGGAGGGTTGACTAGGGACGGCAAGCTGGGACGGAGTATCGCAGGAGGAGTGGTGAGGGGCAGCCTTCCGGGATGGAGGACCGCAGGGGAGTGGTGAGGGGCGGCGCTCCGGGATGCAGGTAGGTTGAGGGGCGGCGGGGCGCTGTGGAGAGATCGAGAGGAACAGGGAGGCTGGGAAAGGTAATGACCTAGATTAACCGTGAACGCCAACTTGGGCTGGGCTAGATAAGAGGCTGGGTTAGTACGTCGGGCTCTTTACTTGGACTTGTGGAGCACACATCTACAACGCATATGCTACAATGCTTATTATCTGTATCTATTGTGAAGTTTGCAACATATAGTCAAAACGTTGTAGCATATGTGTTGCTTTATAGGGGGTTTCCTTGTAGTGAGCCAACTTTTTCTCAAAAATTGATCTTAAAAGTGGCCATTATCAAATCCGCATACAAGAGGGTGATGAATGGAAAACTGCTTTCAAAACAAAATTTGGCTTATATGAGTGGTTAGTTATGCCTATGGGTTTATCGGAGGCTCCCGGTACTTTCGTGCGTCTCATGCATTATGTGCTTCGCCCTTATATTGGAGTCTTTGTTGTGGTTTACTTCGATGATATTCTTGTGTTTAGCAAAACCATGAAAGAGCATCTTGATCATGTTAGGGCTGTTTTGCAAACCCTTCGCAAGGAAAGTCTTTACGCAAACATGAAAAAGTGCACATTTGGTGTTGACAAAGTGGCTTTCTTGGGTTTCGTTGTATCTTCCAAGGGTGTCCATGTTGATGAAACTAAAATTGAAGCAATTAAATCTTGGCCCCAACCCACCAATTTGCAGCAAATGCGTAGTTTTCTTGGTGTTGCGGGTTTTTATCGTCGCTTTGTGAAAGACTTTAGCACTATTGCCGCCCCTTTGCATGCTTTGAGTAAGAAGAATGCTCCTTTTGTTTGGGGATCTTTGCAATCCACCGCTTTTGACGAGCTCAAGTCTTTGCTTACTCATGCTCCGATTCTTGCTTTGCCCAACTTTGACAAAACTTTTGAGGTTCATTGTGATGCAAGTGGTACCTGAATTGGCGGAGTTTTGATGCAAGAAAAACGAGCCATTGCATATTTTAGTGAAAAACTCTCCGGTGCTCAACTTAACTATCCCATCTATGATAAAGAATTGTATGCTTTAGTACGTGTGCTACATGTTTGGGAACATTATCTTAGACCTCATGAGTTTTTCATACACACCGATCATGAAACGCTTAAGTACTTAAAAGGTCAAACTAAGTTGAACAAGCGTCATGCCAAATGGAGTGAATTTATTGAATCTTTCCCCTATGTGATCAAGTACATTAAGGGCAAGGAAAATGTAGTTGTGGATGCACTTTCACGCATATGCACGCTTGTGACTAAACTTGAGTTGAATGTTATTGGTTTTGAGCACATCAAAGACTTGTATGCTAATGATCCATCTTTTACTAGTCCTTATGCTAAGTGTTTGATGCATACTTCTTGGGAACAATATTACCTCAAGGATGGTTATCTTATGAGAGCTAACAAACTATGCATTCCCGAGTCTTCTCTTCGTTTGCTCCTTTTGCAAGAGGCTCATGGAGGCGGACTCATGGGACATTTTGGACGCGACAAGACATTCGCCACGCTCTCCAAGAACTACTTTTGGCCCAAGATGTTCCGTGACGTGTCACGCTTCACCACCCGATGCTCTACATGTCACAAAGCTAAGTCCAAAGCTCAATCCCATGGTCTTTACATGCCTCTTCCTATTCCTTATCAACCTTGGGAAGACATTAGCATGGATTTTGTACTTGGTTTGCCTAGAACTCAAAATGGAAAGGATTCCGTGTTTGTTGTTGTGGACCGATTTTCTAAGATGGCACATTTCATTCCTTGCAACAAGATAGACGATGCTTCACACATTGTAAATCTCTTTTGTAGGGAAATCTTGCGCCTCCATGGAGTACCGAAGACAATCGTCTCCGACCGCGACGTCAAATTCTTGAGTTACTTTTGGAAGACGCTATGCGCCAAGCTCGGAATCAAGCTCTTGTTCTCATCCCATACCATCCTCAAACCGATGGCCAAACGGAGGTGACGAACCGGACACTATCCACTATACTTCGCGTGTTGATCAAGAAGAACATCAAGGAGTGGGAGGCGTGTCTACCCATCGCTGAGTACGCCTACAACCATGCAAGACATTCGACTACCGGCAAGACCCCCTTCGAGGTCGTCTACGGCTTCAACCCGTTGTCCCCTTTGGACATTCTACCTCTACCTCTACAAGAGCGCACCAACATGGATGCGAGTGCACGAGCAAGCTACATCAACAAGATGCATGAAGATACAAGGAACATCATCGAGCGCCAAGTGCAACGACTAGCAACCAAGCTCAACTTCAACAAGCAACCCATGATCTTCAACATAGGCGATCTCGTGTGGCTACACCTTCGCAAGGACCGAGTCCTCAACGAACGCAAGTCCAAACTTCTCCCTCGAGCCGACGGACCATTCAAGGTGCTAGCACGCTACAACGACAACGCCTACAAGATTGAACTCCCACGAGAGAAGTACAACATGAGCGACATCTTCAACGTCAAAGACCTCTCGCCTTTCCATGGTGATGAAGATTTTGATCCGAGGTCGGATCTTTCCCAAGGGAGGGGAGATGATGCGGAGCATCCTTCCATCATCCCCATGTACTCTACATCGACACATCCAACCCAACGAGGACCCATGACAAGAGCTCAAGCACGTGCTATTCAATCCGAGGTTAACTCTCTCCTTGTTGAACTTCCCTTTGACCCACTTGAGACATGGCTGCTACCTCAAACGGAGATGCTTTGTGTGCTTAGGTACCAAGAATGTAACCAAGGAGAAGTTACGACGCAAGATGAACATCGAGAGAATGTAGACGATCTGCCTAGCCCACAAGGACCGGAACAACCGCCCAACCACCGCCCGGGTGGAACAACCGGCCAACTACCACCCAACAACCGGCCCACCTTCTGTGATCAAGCGGAGCAAGGTCGGTCTTTGCACCGGTTTTACGGTTTACGCCCAAAGACCGAACAACCGCCTCGACATCCGTAGACAACCCACTGGGCCCTTCGACGTCCATATCCGAAGCGGCCGACCTCCCAGCGGTAGTACCGCCTTCCTCGTCCGGAACTACCGCCCGGCATGAGCTCTCGTGAACTACCGCCCCATGACCGGTACTACCGGCTGCTGCAGCAGAGTGCAAGGGTTTTCGCCCCATGTATCCTCTCCCACTTACCCCTTCGTGGCTTAGCACTATATATACTGCCTCCTAGCTTCGTATTAGGGTTAGCATTGGTTTAGCTCATATTTTGTGTGAGGGCCTTGCTCATCCACTTGGTTACTTCTCCTCGGAGCTCACGACCTCTTCGTAGAAGATCCCCCAAGCGGATTCAAGACCCCTTCAAGAGAAGACAATCAAGACCTCCTCATGGAGAAGAACGGCTACCTTTGTATCTTTCCTTTGTTGATTTTGAATCTTGTGCTACGTTATGTGTTCGATGATCTAGCCCTTGTGTGATCGATTACTTGTCGATTTCGTGATCCTCTCATTTTCTCCTGTTGTTTCCTCGTGTTCTTCCGCGTGTTATTCGTGTTTCCCCCGTAGGATCCACTCCAAATGTGAAAGATCGGCCCCTAGGGTTCCGCCCTACATCAGATAGCAAGCTCTATCCATAACCTAAACAAGTTTATGATGAAAGGAAGGTAAGGATGTTGTCGATGGTAACTCAATTTACCAAGGGACGAGGATGGCACTTATCATCATGAATTCATTTGATATCTTGGAAGAAGTCAAAATGTTGATGATGATCACGAAGATTTTTGTCGAGAGGCTCCACGAAGAAGCAATCAAAGAACGACTGCATCAGGCAAAAGGATTGATGCAGTGGAAGATTATGGGATCCATGGATACGACACAAACTCGGAATCAAGCTTGATGTTCAAGGCAAAATGATATAACAAGGAAGATCAACGTAATATTAGCTCATCGTCGAAAATTGTGCTCCGGGAAGAAGGACCAAGTAGCACAGTTAAAATTTGCACGATAATGATGTAGCTGATCAGGCTAGGAATGACATGATAGAGTATTAAACTTCCCAACGACAAAGTACTAGGAGTACTGAATCACAGCGTTGATTCGATTCACTATGCGGGGTTCTCGGCTGACGACAACCCAGAACCCATGGAGTGACTATGACAAGAAAAGGGTACTACTTCACCAAAAGTTCAAAAGGGGTAGGGCAATAGCATGATATCCTCGAGATACCAGAGGGTAATACTCGAAAGTAGGACATAATAAAGGTTGTACAAGTGTAATGATCTACAGAAGGCAAGTACTTTAACTTGTCCGAGAAATGGGATCAAAGAAAAGCAATAAGGCTGGTACCATGATTGCAATAGACCAAATCCCAGATATAAGATGAACTTATACCAAGGGGGAAATTAATTTTAAGAGAAGTTTCCATGATAAGATATACATTATGTCCATGGGCATGAACACAAAGTTCAAGGTTGACTCCCACTTCTTCAATGCATAACCTTTCGTTCACTTCTCGCTTTCGATGAAGTTGTAGAATATTATCGAGCAAAACACCAGAAGAGTATGACTCGTGAAAACTCTCGGGTGCATACGGTTAGGGAAGGCATAGGTTCAACCCATCAGGGCATCTTGAAAACATATACCACAACTTCAGGAGTAATTTATACAAGCTCGAAAGCAGAGCATAGTTGAGAAAGCAGAGGATACAGTTTACTAAAAGGCATTATGTATCTGAGGGAAGACTCAGAAGGCTATTAAATATCAAGGACGTTGTCGGATAAAATCCAACAAACAATCTGACGGTCCGCAAAGGATATAAGGTGTGTAATGGTACTCAACTAGAAGAAGAAAGCATGCAAGGCATCAGATTATAGAAACAACTAACTAATTCAAAGCTCAAATGTAAAGGAATTACGATTTCCAAATCAAGGATCAAAGGCAAACGCTCTGATTAAGGATGGACAAGATGAGTAAGGTTAGGGGTAAAATCGATGACAATTTGATTGGTCGTGTCCGGCTCATGTTTAAAATGATGTTTGAGTTGGAAAGATGAATTCTAGGATCTGATTGAGGATTGCGAGTATTCACAACATATTGAATCAACGGACACAAAATGATAATGACAAGGGATGCCAATAAGATTACGAGACTTATGGGATTAACCATAATGCAAGCAAGCAAGAATTTCAAGAGCAATAGGCTGCTCAGGATTTTCGAAAGACGGAATGGTATTTCAGAGACTTCTATGAAATACATGAATCAACTGGGAATGAGCGGATACTCGATAACTGCAAGAAATTACTCGTAGGGGTATTCATGTGGCAAAGAATTGCAAGGTAGTAAGCTCGAAGGATTGTCAGAACAATGGAGAATAGTTCGGGGCATCTTGTAATAGCAAGATCAATGGGATTGAATGTAAGAATGGCAAGTGTGTGTAGTTATCCATAAGGATATAACAGTGGTATGAAATTTGCAAAGGCGGTGGGCACAAGCGTCTCGGGAAGACATCGAATAGCATCTTCGGAACCTTCTGGTGAAGCAGTCGATCATTTGTAATAAAGGGGCTCTCCGGGAGGAAGTGATCACGAGATCCTAATGTTAGAGTTAGCAAAATTCATTTAACCTGAATAAAAGAGAGATTAGAGTCCCAGAGTATAGATGAGGAATAAAAGATCCTAATACCACCCAATGGCGACGTGGGCCCGTAAGCCACACAGCCATGTTAGTAAAAGTTTTGCAATGACTAGACTCGACTTCGGCCAGGGAGTGTGGAAGGGGGATTCCTACAGGCAGTCGGCTCTGATACCAACTTGTGACGCCCCTGATTCAATCGTACACTAATCATGCATGCAAATGTGTACGGTCAAGATCAAGGACTCACAGGAAGATATCACAAAACAACTCTAAAAGTAAAATAAGTCATACAAGCGTCACATTACAAGCCAGGGGCCTCGAGGGCTCGAATACAAGTGCTCGAGCATAAACGAGTCAGCGGAAGCAACAATATCTGAGTACAGACATGAGTTAAACAAGTTGCCATAAGATGGCTAGCACAAACTGGGATACAGATCGAAAGAGGCGCAGGCCTCCTGCCTAGGATCCTCCTAAACTACTCCTAGTCATCGTTAGCGGCCTGCACGTAGTAGTAGGCACCTCCGGTGTATTAGAAGTCATCGTCGAAGGTGGCGTTTGGCTCCTGGGATCCAAAGTCTGGTTGCGGCATCCAAGAAAAGAGGAAAAAAGTGGGAAAGAGGGAGCAAAGCAACCGTGAGTACTCATCCAAAGTACTCGCAAGCAAGGATCTACACTACATATGCATCGGTATCTATGTAAAGGGCAATATTGGTGGACTGAACTGCAGAATGCCAGAATAAGAGGGGGATAGCTAGTTCCATCAAAGACTACGCTTCTGGCAGTCTCCATCTTGCAGCATGTAGACGAGAGTAGATTGAAGTTCACCAAGAATCATCGTGTAGCATAACCCCTACCCACCGATCCTCCCCTCGTCGCCCTGTGGGAAAGCGATCACCGGGTTGTCTCTGGAACTTGTCTGGGTGTGTTTTATTAAGTATCCGGTTCTAGTTGTCATAAGGCCAAGATACAACTCCGGGTCGTCCTTTTACCAAGGGACACGGCTATTCGAATAGATAAACTTCCCTGCAGGGGTGCACCACATAACCCAACACGCTCGATCCCTCTGGCCGGACACACTTTCCTAGGTCATGCCCGGCCTTAGAAGATCAAAACGTCGCAGCCCCACCTAGGCACAACAGAGAGGTCAGCACGCCGGTCTAAATCGTATGCACGGAGGGGTCTGAGCCCATCACCCATTGCACACCTGCACGTTGCGAACACCGCCAGTGAGCAGACCTAGCAACCTCCATTACAAAGGAAGTTGTGTTACGCGGTCCAACCCGGCGCGTGCCACTCAGTCACTGACGTCAAGAAGGCTTCGGCTGATACCACGACGTCGAGTGCCCATAACTGTTCCCGCGTAGTTGGTTAGTGCGTATAGGCCTGTGGCCGGACTCAGATCAAATACTAAGATCTCGTTAAGTGTGTTTTTTTGAAGTAACCGCCGACACCGACTAGGGTAGGGCCTACCTCTCTCCTAGATGGTCTCAACCTGCCCTGTCGCTCCACCACAAAGATCCACACAGAGGGCCATCGGGACAAATGTCCTTTCAACCCCCAATCCGTGAATCACTCGTGGGTACTCTACGAGCCGACCCTACTTTTAGTCACCATCTGTATAGTATGTATGTATCTATAGTATATACCCGTGATCACCTCCCGAGTGATCACGACCCGATAGTACAGCAAGGCAGACGGACAAGAATGTAGGGCCACAGATGATAAACTAGCATCCTATACTAAGCATTTAGGATTGCGGGTAAGGTATCAACAATCAGAAAAGAATGACAAAGCTATGCAACAAAATAGGATTAACCTAACAAGAATATGTTACACTACTCTAATGCAAGCGAGAGGAAGAATAGGCGATATCTGGTGATCGTGGGCTTGCCTGTTGCTCGGGCAAGGAGGGTCGAGTCGATGTAGTTGATCACGGGTACCGCAAGACTCGGTTCACCAAAAAAGTAACGGAGGGGGAACACAATAAATAACAGAGCAATCAAAGCATCACAAAGCATAACATGGCAATACGCGGTGCTAGAGTTGACCTAACGCAGCAGTAGGTGATACCGGCAAAATTGGGAAACATCTGAGAAAGTATTCCCGGTGTTTCATGTTTTCGAACAGATGGACCGGAGGGGAAAAGTTGCAGGTTCGCTATGCTAGGGACGCATGATGGACGAACGGGGTGCGTATTTGGAATCATCTCGTCGTTCTGAGTAACTTTCATGTACAACGTATTTTCAACTGAGTTACCGATTGTTTTCTATTGATTTCCAAAGTTTAAACATTTTCTAGATTTATTACTTAAAAAATATATACTTTTGTTACCTAGTGCTATCCTAGCCTGTATGTATGATAGTGGGGCCAGTGGGGTTGGGTTGACCCAGTCAAGGGTTGACTGGTCAATGTATGAACAGCGTAACTAGGTCCCGTGTGTCATTGCATTAAGAGTGATGATCCCACATGTCATTTACTTAGGCTAAATTAGCACTAAATAAATAGTACTAATTTATCCTAGACTAAAGCTAAACAAGGGCCGGCCTTAACATAGCCAGCCTGATGGCTGGCTCACACACACACGCACCCAATACAAACAGAGCACACATGGCCATGGCAATAACACACACGCACCCAATACACACAGAGAGCACACATGGCCACGACCATTGCCATGGCCAGCAACAGCATCAGCCGGCGGTGAGCAGTAGCAGTGCCAGCAGTAGCTGCGGCTAAGCAGCAAGCAAACCAGCAACGCAGTGGCCTGAACAACAACAGCAAGCAGCCATATGCAGCGCCAACAGCAGAACGCAGCCGCCGCAGCGGCAGTTCAGCGGGGGTGGCCAGCTGCCTAGCCGAAGCAGCGAGCAGCAGCGCGTGGGAGGAGGTGCACGGGCGCGGCGGGGGCGTGGCCCGGGGCGGCGGCAACAGCATTAGACAGCGGTGACAGAGCAAAGTAGCAGCGGGAGCAGACCAACAGAAGCAGCGGAAGTGAGCAGAGCAGGGGGCGCGTCGCCGGCAAGGGCGGGGGCCGGGGCGCGCGGCCACTGGCGCAGTGGGGACCGGGTTCGGCGGACGCGGGGCTGGGCTCGGCCAGGGGGTCGCGAGCGCGGTGAGCACGGCGCAAGCACGCAGCAGGGCGCGTACAGCACGAGTACGGCCATGGACGAGCATAAGGCGACGACTACGATGACATATCAAAGGGGGAAAGGAGGGGAATCGACAGAGGAGCTCACCGCGAAGCTCGTGGACGTGGTCACGGAGCGCGGGGGTGGTCAGACACGAAGAACTCGACGACGAGATGCGGCGGCCGTGGGCGAAGGCAACGGCGATGGCGAGCGTACGAGGCCTCCCAGCTCGGGCCCTTATGCGATGGCAAAGGAGACGACGATGGACGAGCTCGTGGATGTCTTGGCGCTGCGAGGGGAGGTCGGTGGCCATGGGATCGTCGATGGTGGAGCGGTCACCGCGCGAGCTTCGAGCTCGATTTCAAGAAGATGAGGAGGGGGCGCATGAGAAAAGGAGGGGATCGAGCGAGCTCGATCTAGGGTTCCCAGGGGACGTGCTTATAGGGTTGGGGAGGCGATGCGGCGTGCGTGGTGGCCATCGAGCGACGACGGTCGCGGATGAACGACACGCACTGGTCTCTGTAGGTGTGATTGGAGAGGAGGGAGAGATGGACCGGGCTGTGTACTATTCACGGTGGGCCAAAGTGCACAGGAGAGTTTCTTCTTTTCTTTGCTAAAATAATAAGTAGCTACTGTTTTCTAAATAGTTTAATGATCAAATGAATTATGTTAATTACAAAACTTTCCACAAAAATGATATGCAATATTCCAGTGATGCACAAAAAGTCTGAGGGCATTTGCAATTATTTCAATTTGTCTTTGAATTTAAATGACCCACTTAAGGCTGCTTGTCCACTTTAAATATCACTAGAGTCAGTTTTGTACCCAAATGGGTTTGCTTTCTATAAGGAAAATACTTGGGGATTTTATGCAATAATTCCAAAATTTTTGTTGTACGGTTTGAAGAAATAATATTTTGACTTTATGTTAAATTTTGAATTTGGGGTTGAAATATTTCTTAATTGTTTTTCTTAGGGCATAATTGTGATGACTTGGCATCATTAGTGTGGAGTTACTGTAGCATGATTCTCGGGGTGTTACAGTAACTCTCTCTACATGCCTTACAATACAAGTCATATACATAAGGCGGTTTATTTCTTCGGGCCTTAAGTCGCCCCTAGGCCTTGGGGCCTTATCTGGAACCGCCATCTTCAATATCCTCGTGGGCTTCATATGATGAGTTGCCATAGGTATAACCTGGCCCCTCCTGGGCGGGTCATACCTAATAGTTATATCCCTAACATTAGGCCCCAGGTTGATTTGAACTTGTTCATGTCAATCTTCAACACTTATAAAAATCTTCCCTTCCTTATTTGTGCGAGAAATTCATAACCTGCGATGACGTCATCTCCTGGAATTGCGTTAACCCGCCATGACGTCAGCTGTCATTAATTCGCACAATATCCAATATATGTCAATGGATATTTATCTTAATAGTCGTCCTGAGAATCAAGGCGCCCGAGCAGCTGGATAACCATGTTTCTTGGCCTCCTCGTTTTTCATGCCCATCTGTTACCTTTCCTTATAAATAGTCATGAATGACCTCTTCTCATTCTCCCCTCTTTCCATCGTCTTCCTCCTCTCGCGACTCTCCTGTACTCGAGCTCCGCCGCCGCCGTGAAGCACACCGTCGTCCTCGTCCTTGGCCACTACATCAACCTACTTCGGACCAGAGAAACTCTGGCGCTCCACCACAGTCTGATCTGCATCTGTAAGTGCTCCTCCTCCAACACTCTAGATCGCATTAGGGTTTCGGCTATTCTTCGTAGTTCTTCAACCGTAGCACCTTTTGATCTGAAGACATCATAAAACTTGCGCGGTAGTAGTTTTACCTTTGTCTCCAATGCCAGTAGACCCTTTTTCCTTGGAAAGAGATCTCCTTAGAGCTTATGAACTCCTCTACACTGTTTTTAGGTTTTGATTTATTTTCTTTTTCTCAACTGCCACTGATCCGAAATAATAATTGGAATCTGTGAAACTTGTTTGCCTGGTACTTCGCAAAAATTTGCCCCTTGAAAGATCCACTTGGTCATGGCTGCTTACATTACTAGTTGTAATTAACTTCAACATTTTAGAAAGCTTCACTCTTTTATGGATACCAATCAATCTGTTCATGGCGGCTTACATAACCCGCTGTAGCTAGTCATAGACCACTAGGCCCATTTTTAAGCCGCCATTCTGAATATGTGTTGTAGTACTTTCCGTCCGGCTTAATTTGAACTCGCAAACTTTGTTCTTTTTCTTTTTTGGCTTCCTTCTTCATAATGCCGCCCAAAACAACCACTTCCCGTAACTGGGCTCCCTCCATTGTCACGGAAAACACACTTCAAGATTTTATGAAAACCGGTTATTTGCTGAAGAAGTCTGTCATGTCTTACCGCGCCCCCAAGCCGGAAGAAGAGAAACCTCAGCCAAAGGAAGGCGAAGTCATTGTCTTTGCTGATCATATGAACCGGGGCTTCACACCGCCCAGTTCTAAATTCTTCCGGGACGTTCTGCACTTTTTCAACCTTCATCCTCAAGACATGGGACCCAATTCCGTGTCAAACATATGCAATTTCCATGTGTTCTGTGAGGTGTACCTTCAAGAGGAGCCCAGTGTGGAGTTATTCAGAGAGTACTTTTATTTGAACCGCCAAAATGAGTATTCCAATGGACCAAGTTTGGAACTTGGTGGAATTTCAACTCAGCGTAGGAGAGATGATATCTTTCCTTATGCTCATATGCCGAGTCATCCCAAGGACTGGAATCAAACATGGTTTTATTGTAAAGATACTTCTCTAGCTGACGAGAACCCACTGCCTGGCTTTCACGCCCTACGCCTGGACTCAAAACATATCCTCCCTGACAAGCTGACAGCCGCTGAACACAAAAAACTTACCCAACCATTGCCAAAGTCAAGGCTCTGTTGGGGAACGGCTTAACCGGTATTGACTTGGTCCGGTGCTGGGTTGCATGGCGGGTTATTCCCATGAGCTGCCGCTCCGGTTTAATGTGTACCTACACGGGTGAGAAAAAGGATCTGCTGCACCACAGCTCCGTGGACTTAACTGACGACACCATCATTGAGATGACAAAATCTCTTCTGAATGAAAGCCCGGTTGACTGCAGCAAGGTGGGCTTAAGCCCTTTCTGCAAATCTAACCCAGCACCAGAAGTAAGCCGCCAAACTTAGTTATTTTGCCTTCATCTTTAATACTTTGTTTAATTCAACTTTGATGACTTTCATAGGGTGATGACGACTTTTGTAAGAAAGAATATGACCATGAAGCTGCGAAAAGGACCAGGAAGGCCAAGAAAGCCGCCAAGAGAACCACCAAGAAGAGGGGGAAGAAACCCAGAGCTTCTGAGCTGCTTGAGCTGGACGACACCTCTGAGTCAGAGGTTGCTCTTGACTCTCTTGGCTCGTTTTTCAACCATCTTATTGACATTGACTATCATCAGGACGACACGGGGACCACCCAAGCTCTTGAAGAAGAGGTAACTATCATTTCATCCGACTCCGAGCCCTTGCCAAGATAGAAAATCTGAAGAGTAACCCAGAAAGTAAGATTTTCACACCCCTTAGCTCATCTGGATCCTCACTTTCTTTTGAAGCAACAACATCATGAGAGCCGGCGATAGACTCGGACAAGCAGGGATGAAGAATTATCCTCCGACTTACCGAACACTCCGAGGAAGCGTCGAAATGAGGTCACCCCCAACTTAAACTCTTTTTATCATTTGGCGGATCTCATCCGGCAACCACTCAATTCTTCCGACTCAAATTATCAGGAAACGTCTCGTTCCTCTTCCGGTGACTCAACTCAATCGCATCTGCTGGCTTTAAAGACTGCTCCCGGGTAATAACAATTACTTATTCTCTCACTATGCTTCTTGATACTTATACTGACCTTTCATGACTTATGCAGTGGAAAAGCCAAGCCCAGCAAGAAGGCAAAGGTGAATAAGCCGGTCCAGGACCCGATAGTCAGTGAGCCGGAAGAACAAACTGCAGCACCTGAGGCCTCCGTTCCTCAACCATCTGAACCGGTTCTTGACATTCCACTAGTGACTCCTGACCCGCCTATTGATCAAGCCAACAATAACCCTTTAAATCCTGAAGCCTCCAGCCCTGTAAAGACGGTTGATACACAAGATGATGACGTGGTGATCACCAATACCGGCTTCAGAGAGCCGGGAAGGCCTACCGTCTTGGCCAAGCACTCTACCAAGGAGGAGCACATTGAATGATGCAAAGTAAGATTTGATGTTGCTGACTACTCCCAATTAAGCATTGGCGAAGTGTATTATGGTTATCTCAGTCAAGTACACAACAACCGTGACCTTGAAGTTGACATGGTGAGGCAAATGCACCAAAATTTTGAGGTATGAACTCTTCCTTTATTGAGTTATGCACATCCTATCAGCCCCCAAGTCTACTGTTTATGATGAATATACTGTAGACTTAGATTAACCATGAGGATAAGTAGTGTCCGTTGATAGAATCCTTTAAAAATCCAGCTTAGAGCATTTGTGTAGTTCTCATGAGCCGGCTGTAACCGTTTGTAGCATAAACGGGTCATTGTAATAAAAACAAGTAATATGCATTAGCCCCCAAGTGCCAAGTACTCTTGCTCGCAAAGTGCTTGGGACTTAAATACAGCTTTCGACAGACATTAGCCCCCAAGTGCCAAGTGTTGTTGCTTGCAAAAGGCTTGGGACTTAATGTTTTGAACTAACATTGAATTATGATTTTGATCCAGTGTATATACAGACCACCACTTCTCAACTTCAATCAGAGCTGTCTGACTTGAAGACTCATCTGGAACTGCAAGAGCCTGAGACCCAGAAGGCGCACTCAAAGTTTGAATTTAGTATGGCCGAATCAGAAAAAGTGAAGGCCAGCTTTGAAGTAGAAAAACGCCTGGGCTGAAGAGAAAATTGCCTTGACACAACGGGCTGAGAAGGCGGAGGCGGCTCTCCAGGAAGCGACCACTGAACTCACCGGCTTAAAACGCCAGGTGTCTCAGATGGTTTCTGCTATCTTTGGTAAGTCGCCTTATGACTGTCAAATTTGAATATCTTCCTTGATGATATGAACCACTCTTAATCCATCCAATGATTATTTTGCAGGCCCCAGAAGCACCAATCTCAACCAAGATATGCTTGTGAAGCTAAAGGCGGTTTACACACTAGTGGAGCAGCTTTGCACTGGTGCTCAGCGCGCATTGGCCAAAATTTCTCCATATAATGAAGCCCCCACTCTCTTGGTTGATGTGTTAAGGAAGCTTTACGTTCTGCCTGAGTGACTTAGTGAGATGGAGTGATCATCTGCAAGAGCCGGAGCTGTGACTACTTTAAGCCGGGTCAAAGCATGGTTACCGGAGCTAGACCTGGCAGATATCTCTATCGGGTATCCAAGCTTTAAGGAAGATGGCACCCCGTTTGACAAGAAAGACTGCTGCTTGCGTGAAGGACATACTGTGACGCCCAGATAATTAAGCTACAGTAACCCTCTCCTAATGATGCCATGTCACTGCTGTCACTTTAGTTAATCTCGTGATGGTTCAAAAATGATTCAAATTCAAATTTAAAATAAAGACAAACAACAAAAGTTTTCAAACTTTAAAACTAAAATGTCCGAGTCGTGCTAAATAATGCAAAGGTGATTGTGGTGAAGAAAACCCCACTTTTATAAAATGTTTAAATACTATCAGATGAATAAAACAGCAGCATAAATAGTTATTTAAATACCTTTTCTAATTAATAAAATGTCAAACTAAATTATTTGAGGACTTGACTTTTTGTGGCAATGGCCTAAATTGAATTACTAAATTAGATGCCAAGTATATATATTTTACAAAAAAATAAAACAATAGGAAACAAAGACAAAACAGAAAAGAAAACTAACAAAAGGAAAAGAACCCCCCGGGGCTCCGGCCCAAGAAATATCAACCCCATCGGGCCAACCCAAGAGCCCAGCCACCACCCCACTTAACCCCCTCGGTCCACTGACCGAAACCCTAACCCCCACTGCTCCCCCGATCCCCCCACTCGAACCCACTCTCTCCCCCTCGTCCCACTCCTCCCTCTCGCCCTTCCACGATCTGGATCGGGGCAACCCCCGATCCCATCGCCCCATCGCCGCCTCGGCGTCGCCGTCACCTCCCTCGTGGAGCCGGCCCCCTCCTATCGCCCCACCGACGCCCTTCCGCCCGTCCACGACCACGCTGACGCGGGACACCGCCCGGAGCTACCTCGCCCCCGCCGCACGAGGACCGCGCCGCCGAAGCCCCTCACCATCTTCCCCGAATCGCCGTCGCCTCGTCGTCCACGCCGGTCTGCCTCCCCCTACGCACGTCGTCACCGTCGTCCTCCCCAAGCACCGCTGCCACGTCCCTAATCCTCGTAGTGAGCCCCGACTCCCCTCTTCCCCTCTCGCCCCGTTTCATGCTCACGCTGCTGTCTTGCAAGATCCGCAGCCCGCAAGCCACCTCACTCGCTTCGCCCTGGCGGTGCCCAGCACCTCAGCACGTGCCCGGTCGCGAGCCCGCGCCCCTAGATCCTCGAGTGTCGCGCCCCCTGTACCCTCGCGTCCCGCCCCGCCAGCCCTGCACGTCACCGGTCACAGCGGCCACCGCCCGGGCGCCTCGCCCACATCTCACGCCGCTCTCGGGGCCACCTCTCCGTGCGCCGCTCCGGCCATCCCCGCCTCCTCTACACCCCGCCTGCAGCCACCGCCATTGCTTGCCTGCACATCGACCTTGCCACCCTACGGCGCCTTGCTTCGGCGGTGCCGCCCTGCACCCAATTAGCCCGCCGCTAAGGCCCTGTACAATGACAAACAGGCCCACCAAATTTCTGAATGTTTTATAAAAAGGAATTAATTAAAATAATATAATATAATTAATTAAGATAATTATTTAACTTAATTAATCATGTTAGTTAATCCAATTAAGCCTAATTAATTAACCTAATCACTTTGATTAAGTCGACTAATCATGTTTAGTTAATCGTGTCAATGACAGACGGGACCCACACGCCGGTTTGACCCGACCAACGCCTGCTGACTATCGACGCCATGCCGACGTCATGATGATGTCAAGTGCCTCGCTCGGATAAGGTTGAAATTAAATAATTAAATAAATCCTAAAATGAATTAAATCTTTTAAAATTGATATAAAATAAACCGTAGCTCGATGAAAATACTTTGTACATGAAAGTTGCTCAACGATGTATAATCCAGATCACGCAGCCCGCTCGTCCACCACGCGTCCCTAGCATAGTGAACTCTGCAACTTTCCCCCTCCGGCTGATTCGTCTGAAAACACGGAAACCGGGATACTTTCCTGGATGTTTTCCCCCTCCGGTATCACCTCATACCGCGTTAGAACACGCCTAGCTCGCTTGTTGTCCCGTTATGCACTTGCTTGCTATGTATTTACCGCTTTCTTCCCCTCTTCTCTCCGGTAGACCACGTGATTTATCTTGATGCCCTCGAGGTCGACTCGCCACCAACGACCCTCCTTGTCTGAGCAACCAGGCAAGCCCCCCCTTGATCACCAGATATCGCCTATTCATCTCTATACTGCTTGCATTAGAGTAGTGTAGTATGTTACTGTTCGGATACTCCTATTCTGTTGCATAGCTTGTCATTGTTGCTACAATCATTGATACCTTACCCGCAATCCTAAATGCTTAGTATAGGATGCTAGTTTATCACCATTGGCCCTACATTCTTGTCAGTCTGCCTTGCTATACTATTGGGCCGTGATCACTCGGGAGGTGATCATGGGTATATACTATACATACATACATACTACAGATGGTGACTAAAGTCGGGTCCGTCAAGAGTACCATGCGAGTGATTCACTTGATTAGGGCTGAAAGGACCTTTGTCCCGACGGCCCTCGTGTGGATCTCTATGGCGGAGCGACAGGCGAGTTGAGACCACCTAGGCGAGAGGTGGGCCTGCCCCGGTCGGCGTCCGTGGTTACTTCATAATAACACGCTTAACGAGATCTTGGTATTTGATCTGAGTCTGGCCATTTGGTCTATACGCACTAACCATCTACGCGGGAGTAGTTATGGGTATCCTGGCGTCGTGGTATCAGCCGAAGCCTTCTTAACGTCAACGACGAGCGGCGCTACCGGATTGGACCGAACGCCTACTCTTGTATAAGGGAGGCTAGGTTCGCTTCGGCCGCCCTCGCAACGCAGTCACGTGTGCAATGGGCGATGGGCCTGCACCCTGCAAGATAGGATTTACACCGCGTGTTGACCTCTCTGTTGTGCCTAGGTGGGGCTACGACGTGTTGATCTTCCGAGGCCGGGCATGACCCAGGAAAGTGTGTCCGGCCAAATGGGATCGAGCGTGTTGGGTTATGTGGTGCACCCCTGCAGGGAAGTTTATCTATTTGAATAGCCATGTCCCTCGGTAAAAGGACGACCCGGAGTTGTACCTTGACCTTATGACAACTAGAACCAGATACTTAATAAAACACACCCAGACAAGTTCCACAGACAACCCGGTGATCGCTTTTCACAGGGCAACAAGGAGAGGATCGCCGGGTAGGATTATGCTATGCGATGCTATTGGAGATGCTACTTGGAGATGCTACTTGGAGATGCTACTTGGGGGACTTCAATCTACTCTCTTCTACATGTCAGCAAGACTGAGGCTGCGAGCGTAGTCTTCGATAGGATTAGCTATCCCCTCTTATTCGGCATTCTGCAGTTCAGTCCACTGATATGGCCCTTTACACATATACCCATGCATATGTAGTGTAGCTCCTTGCTTGCGAGTACTTTGGATGAGTACTCACGGTTGCTTTCTCCCCCCTTTTCCCCCTTTCCTTTCTTTCTGGTTGTCACAACCAGATGCTCGAGTCCAGAAGCCAGACGCCACCGTCGACGATGACTCCTACTACACCGGAGGTGCCTACTACTATGTGCAGCCGGCGACGATTTATTTAGGAGTAGTTTAGGAGGATCCTGCGGAGGCCTGCGCCTCTTCGATCTGATCCCGCTTTGTGCTAGCCTTCTTAAGGCAAACTTGTTTAACTTATGTCCAGACTCAGATATTGTTGCTTCCACGACTCGTCAATGATCGAGCACTTGTATTCGAGCCCTCGAGGCCCCTGGCTTGTATTATGATGCTTGTATGACTTATTTATGTTTTTAGAGTTGTGTTGTGATATCTTCCCGTGAGTTCCTGATCTTGATCGTACACGTTTGCGTGCATGATTAGTGTACGATTGAATCTGGTTGTCACAAGTTGGTATCAGAGCCGACTGCCTGTAGGAATCCCCCTTCCACACTCCTTGGCCGAAGTCGAGTCTAGTCACTACAAAACTTTTACTAACTTGGCTGTGTGCCTTACGGGCCCACGTCTCCATTGGGTGGTATTAGGATCTTTTACTCCTTGTCTATACTCTGGGCCTCTGATCTCTCTTCTATTCGGGTTAAAAGATTTTACTAAATCTAACTCTAGGTTCTCGTAACTACTTCCTCCCGGAGAGCCATTCGATACAGGTGATCGCCCGATGCACTAGAAGATTCCAAAGTTACTCTCCGATGTTCCCTCGATACTTATGCCCACTGCCTTTGCAAATTCCCTGCCAGTGTATATCATTATGGATAACTACATACACTTGCCCTTTCAATCCAATTGATCTTGTTATTACAAGATACGCCAAAAATTCTCTATTGTTCCGAGAATACTTTGTGCCTACTGCCTTGCAGTTCTAAGCCACCCGAATACCCTTACGGATAATTCCTCGCACTTATCGAATATCCGCCCATCCCCAGTTGTTTACGTGTTTCGCAAAAGTCTTCAAATACTATTCAATCCTCCGAAAACCCTTAGCAGCTTTATTGCTCTACAAATACTTGTCTACTAGCATTATGGATGCTTCCCATATGTCTAGCAATATACACTAGTATCTTTTGACACCGTCATTTTGATCCTATTGATTCAACATGTGTGCGATTGCACACAATCATCTATCAACCCTACTAAATTATCTTCCCAGCTCAAACATCATTTTTGAACATGAGCTGGTTCTCGCCAATCAAGTTGTCGTCGATTGTGCCCTAAGTATGTTGAACTTATCCATCCTTGATCGGAGCGCCCGCTTCGATCCTTCACTTTGTAAATCATAATTCCTTTGCAATTGAGCTCTAAGTTACTCGATTGTTTCTATAATCCAATGTCTTTGCATTGATTCTTCCTCCGTTTGTGAGCCGATTACTCACATCGGATCCTTTATGGACCATCGAGCCTTGTTGGATTTTATCCGACAACGCCCTTCATATTCAATCACTTTGGAAGTTCTTTCCCTGATCGTAGTGCCTTTGGTAAATTGTATCATCTTGCTTTTGAGAACCATGCTCTACTTTCGAGCTTGTGTTAATTACTTCTAAAAATTTGTGGTATATGTTCCTAAGACGCCTCAATGGGTTGAACCAATACCTTAACTAATCTATGTGAGCCCGAAAGATTTCATGGGCCATACTCATCTGGTATTTCACCAGGTAAAACTTTCAGCACTAATACCATTATCAAAACGAGAAGTGAATGTAAGGTTCTGCTTTGGAGAAGTGGGAGTCGATCTTGAACTTTGTGTTCATGCCCATGGACCCGATGTGAAATCTATCATGAAAGCTTCTTGTATTTATAATGGTCCCCTTGTTATAAGTTCATCTTGTATCTATGTTGGTCCTTCGCGACCGTGGTTCCGACCATGATTGATCATCTTTGATCCTTTTCTCGGACAAGTTGAACCACTTGTCCTCTGCCGATCAATGCACCCGTCCAACCTCTATTATGATCTACCTTCGAGTATTACCCCGTGGTATCTCAATAATAACACAGAACCATATTACTTCTTATGAGTTCTTCAAGTATTGTTTCTCACCGATTCCAATTTTCCCCAGGTTCTGAGCTATTAGTCACTCAAGAACACCGATAAGTGAATCGATTCCGCACTCTGATTCAATAACTCTAAGTAATTCTTGTTGCTTACGAGTTTAATAATCCTTCAAGTCATTCCTAGCCTTATCGGCTATATCAGTATCGTGCACACTTTTAACTGTGCTACCTGGTCCTTTCGGAGCACAATTTTTGATGATGAGCTAAGCTTACGTCGATTTTCCTCATCATATCATTTCGCCTTGAATCGCAAGCTTGATTTCAAGTTTGTGTCGTAATCGTGGTTCCAATAACCTTCCGCTTCATCATTCCTTTAACTTGTTGTCGTCGCTGATTGATTGCATCTTCATGAAATCTCTCGACAAATGTGTTGTGATCATCGTCAACCTAATGAGCTCTTACATGATATCAACCGAATTCATGATGATAAATACCATCCTTGCCCTCGATGATTCGTGTTATCATCGGCCACTTTATTGACTTCCGTTCAACATAAACTTGTTCATGTTTTGTGTTAAACCTTGAGATCCTTGCTATCCAACAATTGTTCTTCTTTACTTTGGATTATTATCATCTTTTATATCAAGGATGTTGTGAGGATTGCTCCACCTCTTAAGAATTCTTGATATAGTAGTACGTCTCGCCATCTCCGTTCATTCCTTGGTCCCCGTGTTATTTCTAACCGGAAAACCGACAATCGAACTATGATGTGCGACTCCCAAACTTCTAGCAACCCTATTGCTCTGAAGTTAATGGTCGATATTTCATTCTTAGACCATTGGTTATCGAACCACCATTCTAACATTGATCATGCTACTTAAGCCCATATTTCGGGTTCACCTTTCAACCAATGTTTAACTGTGTATGTTTTCCTCGAACATACATCATTATATCATTTGATCCGACAATTGTTATCTCCTTGTTCTCATAATTGTGAAAATCCATCTTGTTGGAATCTTGATGAATTGTCGCTGAGTCCATCAGCCACCTCCTCATCACCTCCTTGTTTTAGTGATGAACTATTGTTTTAGGAACCCGCTCCCCTAGTTCATTTCTCGAGAATCTTGCAATATCATTTCATCGATTTGTGTTGCACCTTTTCTTCTCGGACATCCTGAGTATGAGGTATCATGACACCAATCGGATCTGAATCTCAGTCAGATATGATGGTTGGAACATATTTCCAAGAGTTATAATATTGGTCTTTATATGACCTGGTAACGTGATGTCATGCCTAGCACACCTGGCCCGAGGACCTGCTGTTATAGTTTCCTTTTTAGCAAGGTTAACCATTCTTCCATGAGGAAATTGTAAGACTTATTCTATAAGTTGTTCCTAATGAATCATTTGTGTATCCAAGTCCAACCTTTGCTTGAAGACCATGCAATGCTATCTCGAAGCATGTCTGTGGTACTCTGATTTTCAACAAGAACATTTGAAGCCCAATGCTAAATGTTTCTTGCTCTATTATCCAAACACCGTTGTATGGTTAATGTCATGAAATTTTTCTCGCCTTACCTAAAGGGTTTTCTACATTATATCATGTCATGGATATCATGCTCTGCTTCCCTTGGGAAGGATATACCCCTGAAATATGTGTTTAGACACATTGTCCTTTCCACTGTTCTATTTAAACTGATGATCACCTTCTCCTTTCCATTATTTTGTTTAACATTACTGGTGATCTATATGATCTAAGCAGTAATATTCTCCTGCTTATGTGAACACCTTGGTGTACAGCCGTGTCAGTAAGACCCTGTTACTATTGTTGAAAACATTCCGGTAACCACCGATGGATAAGAACTTTGCCTATTGGTCCGCCTCGTTCAACGAGCAGGAATTGGTTCTCTTCGTCCCTCACCCTTGGTACCGATGTTGCCGACATAACTGATAGGTTATTCTCTGACATGCCTCGCTTACATGATCATGCAAGACGTCATCCCCCTTCCTACCTTTAACCCACATGGTGGGCCCATAACCCACAGTTCCACAGGATCGAAACCTGACTCTCCTGTACACCCTGTTGTCAAAGTTATTCCTCACGCTTGACTTCGTATGTAATTCAGGAGCCACCTTCAGGTCTCATATCGGACACAATACTTATTCCCGTTGCTTGACCCTTTCACGCACTAGAACAGGCATCGAACGATTGCTTGCCCGCTCGAAACTTCCTAGGATACCTCCTTACTTTGCTCTCGATATTTTCTTAAGTTTTGATTCGAGATTTACTTTCCGCCACCTTCCTCGATGTTTTTGACCCGATAGTCAACCTTGCCGAGGTCCGTTTTCCCTGAATGCCCACCCTTTATTCTTTCATAAGTACGATGGAGTTCCTGAAGAAAGGACGCCGACTTCATCATGATGACCTGAAGCAGAGAAGTGAATACATCAATGCTATGGATCGACCTCTTCGAGAACAACAACCAAGACCGAGAAGAATCATTAGAATTTCGAACCTAGTCTTTCCCCCTTACTCCCCTCTTAAATCTCGGGACGAGATATCTTGTAGTGGAGGAGAATTGTGACGCCCGGATAATTAAGCTACAGTAACCCTCTCCTAATGATGCCATGTCACTGCTGTCACTTTAGTTAATCTCGCGATGGTTCAAAAACGATTCAAATTCAAATTTAAAATAAAGACAAACAACAAAAGTTTTCAAACTTTAAAACTAAAATGTCCGAGTCGTGCTAAATAATGCAAAGGTGATTGTGGTGAAGAAAACCCCACTTTTATAAAATGTTTAAATACTATCAGATGAATAAAACAGCAGCATAAATAGTTATTTAAATACCTTTTCTAATTAATAAAATGTCAAACTAAATTATTTGAGGACTTGACTTTTTGTGGCAATGGCCTAAATTGAATTACTAAATTACATGCCAAATATATATATATTTTACAACAAAAAAAATAAAACAATAGGAAACAAAGACAAAACAGAAAACAAAACTAACAAAAGGAAAAGAACCCCCCCAGGGCTCTGGCCCAGCAGGCCATCAACCCCACTGGGCCAACCCACCAGCCTCCCGCCACCCCCACTTAACCCCTCGGTCCATCGATCAAACCCAAACCCCCACTGCTCCCCCGACCCCCCCACTCGCACCCACTCTCTCCCCCTCGTCCCACTCCTCCATCTCACCCTTCCACGATCTGGATCGGGGCAACCCCCCGATCGCCTCGGCGTCGCCGTCACCTCCCTCCCGGAGCCGACCCCCTCCTGTCGCCCCACCGACGCCCTTCCGCACGTCCACGACCACGCTGACGCGGGACACCGCCCGGAGCTACCTCGCCCCCGCCGCACGAGGACCGCACCGCCGAAGCCCCTCACCGTCTTCCCCGAATCGCCGTCGCCTCGTCGTCCACGCCGGTTTGCCTCCCCCTACGCACGTCGTCACCGTCGTCCTCCCCAATCACCGCTGCCACGTCCCTACTCCTCGTAGTGAGCCCCGACTCCCCTCTTCCCCTCTCGCGCCCGTGCTCATGCTCACGCACTGCGTCTTGCGCCGCAGCCGCCACGCCACTCCCTCGCTGCCGGCGGTGCCTCACAAGCACTGCAGCACGTGCCCGGTCGCGAGCCCACGCCCCTGGATCCTCGAGTGTCACCGCCCCCTGTACCCTCGCGTCCCGCCCCGCCAGCCCTGCCCGTCGCCGGCCACAGCGGCCACGGCCCGGCGCCTTTCCCACATCTCACGCCGCTCTCGGGGCCACCTCTCCGTGCGCCGCTCCGGCCATCCCCGCCTCCTCTACACCCCGCCTGCAGCCACCACCATGGCTGCCCTGGCCACTGACCTTGCCGGCCTACAGCGGTCGCTCTGGCGGTGCCGCCCGCCCCTGCGCACGTTAGCCCGCCCGCTAAGGCCCCAGGGCCAATGACAAACGGGGCCCACCAGCCCCAGAATGTTTTAAAAAAAAGAATTAACTAAAACAATATAATTAATTAATTAAGATAATTATTTAACTTAATTAATCATGTTAGTTAATCCAATTAAACCTAATTAATTAACCTAATCACTTTGATTAAGTTGACTAATCCTGTTTAGTTAATCGTGTCAATGATGACGGACCCACACGTCGGTTTGACCCGATCAACGCCTGCTGACTATCGATGTCATGTCGACATCATGATGATGTCAGCGCAATCGCTCGGATAATGTTGAAATTAAATAATTAAATAAATCCTAAAAATGAATTAAATCTTTTAAAATTGATATAAAATAAACCGTAGCTCAGATGAAAATACTTTGTACATGAAAGTTGCTCAGAATGACGGGGCGAATCCAGATACGCAGCCTGCTCGTCATACCACGCCCCCTAGGATAGTGAACTGCAACTTTCCCCCTCCGGTTGATCTGTCCGAAAACACGGGACACCGGGATACTTTCCCGGATGTTTTCCCCCCTCACCGGTATCACCTCACACCGCGTTAGAACAAGTCTAGCTCTGCTTGTTGTCCTGTTATGCACTTGCTTGCTATGTATTTACCGTTTCTTCCCCCTCTTCTCTCCGGTAGACCCTATGACGATGCTGATGCCCCTGAGGTTGACTATGTCACCGACGACCCCTCCTTGTATGAGCAACCAGGCAAGCCCCAGTGTAGCATGTTACTGTTCGGATACTCCTATTCTGTTGCATAGCTTGTCATTGTTGCTACAGTCATTGATACCTTACCCGCAATCCTAAATGCTTAGTATAGGATGCTAGTTTATCACCATTGGCCCTACATTCTTGTCAGTCTGCCTTGCTATACTATTGGGCCGTGATCACTCGGGAGGTGATCACGGGTATATACTATACATACATACATACTACAGATGGTGACTAAAGTCGGGTCCGCTCGAAGAGTACCCGCGAGTGATTCACGGATTGGGGGCTGAAAGGACCTTTGTCCCGACGGCCCTCTGTGTGGATCTTTGTGGCGGAGCGACAGGGCAGGTTGAGACCACCTAGGCGAGAGGTGGGCCTGGCCCTGGTCGGCGTCCGTGGTTACTTCATAATAACACGCTTAACGAGATCTTGGTATTTGATCTGAGTCTGGCCATTTGGTCTATACGCACTAACCATCTACGCGGGAGTAGTTATGGGTATCCCGGTGTCGCGGTATCAGCCAAAGCCTTCTTGACGTCAGCGACGGAGCGGCGCGCGCCGGATTGGACTGGAACGCCTACTCTTGTATAAGGGAGGCTAGGTCTGCTTCCGGCCGCCCTCGCAATGTGCAGGTGTGCAATGGGCGATGGGCCCGGACCCCTGCGCGCATAGGATTTAGACCGGTGTGTTGACCTCTCTATTGTGCCTAGGTGGGGCTGCGACGTGTTGATCTTCCGAGGCCGGGCATGACCCAGGAAAGTGTGTCTGGCCAAATGGGATCGAGCGTGTTGGGTTATGTGGTGCACCCCTGCAGGGAAATTTATCTATTCAATAGCCGTGTCCCTCGGTAAAGGACGACCGGAGTTGTACCTTGACCTTATGACAACTAGAACCGGATACTTAATAAAACACACCCAGACAAGTTCCACAGACAACCCGGTGATCGCTTTTCCACAGGGCAACGAGGAGAGGATCGCCCGGTAGGATTATGCTATGCGATGCTACTGGAGATGCTACTTGGAGATGCTACTTGGAGATGCTACTTGGAGATGCTACTTGGGGGACTTCAATCTACTCTCTTCTACATGCTGCAAGAAGGAGGCTGCCGAGCGTAGTCTTCACGGTGATTAGCTATCCCCTCTTATTCGGCATTCTGCAGTTCACCCACCGATATGGCCCTTTACACATATACCCATGCATATGTAGTGTAGCTCCTTCCTTGCAGTACTTTGGGTGAGTACTCACGGTTGCTTTCTCCCCTTTTCCCCTTTCCTTTCTTTACGGTTGTCACAACCAGATGTTTGAGTCGAAGCGAGACGCCACCATCGACGATTTACTCCTACTACACGGAGGTGCCTACTACTACGTGCAGCCCGCCGACGACGACCGTGAGTAGTTTAGGAGGATCCCAGGCAGGAGGCCTGCGCCTCTTCGATCTGATCCCGTTTGTGCTAGCCTTCTTAAGGCAAACTTGTTAAACTTATGTCCGTACTCAGATATTGTTGCTTCGTTGACTTCGTCTATGATCGAGCACTTGTATTCGAGCCCTCGAGGCCCCTGGCTTGTATTATGATGCTTGTATGACTTATTTATGTTTTTAGAGTTGTGTTGTGATATCTTCCCGTGAGTCCCTGATCTTGATCGTACACGTTTGCGTGCATGATTAGTGTACGATTGAATCGGGGGCGTCAGACATACGTCCTCTAGCAAGTCTGATTGCCAACGAGACACAAAAGTTTGTGAAGTATTTTTGTCCTGGATGACATAAATAAATTATTGCATAGCTTGCATTAGAAATCACCTCACAAATATACATGTATGCAATATGTTTGGTCATATCCAAGGTAGTCATGTCCTCATCATCCTCCCCTTCTTGAAACCAAGCAGTCCTCGGCGTTGCTTAATCTGAAATGTGGCTAACAAAAGAGACAAGGTGTACATGTTGTATATGTATATGTCATCCATTTTTACTTCCCTTAATTTCTGCACATATGACACATGTATACATGAGTAACTTTCATAGTTCATAAAATGTAAAGCCAAAATATCATCACAAGTATTAGAAGGAATGAAAATATTGCAACTCAATTTGCACATATAAGTGAAGCTCTTATTCATATCAAAGGATTGACAATGTTCATCATTAAACCATCCCAAAACTGGTGAATAAACCTTACTTGAAACAAATTGACATCCTACAACATGCTTAAATAAGCAAACATGAAATCAGTCATTTGACACAGAATCATCACCAAGATTAGAGGTCATATCAAAATGATTAAACATTGGTTCTTTTGCATCAACAATTAATTTAATGGGTGCACTCAAAATTGTTGGTATTTCAGTTGTTTGATCACATGACGCATTCATGACAGTAACACGAGTCTCTAAAATAGGTGGTGTGCTTAAATCAATAGGTAAGTCAACTCATGGTGTATTCAAGTTAACTAGGCATGCATCATTCTGATGTGAAATTGGAAAATCTGTACCTTTGTCATTACCTCTTATGATCAACTCAGATGATGCAGGCACTCTCGATGATGATGTGTCACATGGTGCAGATGACGTAGTCCTCGCAACAACGGATGTGGTTGTCATAGTACACCTAGTAGTTGAAGAAACATCTGTATTAACAGTTGGAATGTGCACCGTGCGCTTGTTCTCCTTGTGGGCAACACGTCGTTTTATTTCCTGTTCAGCTTTGCAAGAAAGACGAAACAAATGGTCCATAGGATTACACTCTTCATGAATTAGTATCTCCTGAATATCATGCTTTAATCCTCCCCAAAATCTATCCATCAAATCTTCTTCACTTTCTTCCAAAAATGAGTGCAACAAGGTAGTTTGTAAATCATCATAATATTTTGTTACGGTGTCACTACCTTGCTTTAAATGTTCTAGTTTTTTAATCATGCCACGAGTATAATAAACATCGACGAATCTATCTCTCATGACATGTTTTAAACCATCCCAAGTAGTAGATATATAACCAGGGTTTAAGCGACAATATTCACTCCACCAAACTAAAGCAAAGCTACAGAAAGTACTAACCACAGCTTGAAAGTTTCCATGCTCACCAAAAGTGTGGGAAGCAAATATAGCATTTATTTCGTACTCCAGTTCAATATATAAATCAGGCCTAAAACGATCAGTAAATGGTGGCATGGAAACATTAACCTGATTATGTGCATTCTGATGTTGTTGCTCCTCTTGTGACAGTTGTTGTATTTTCTTAGGTGATGGAAAATCTCCCACCGTCGATGAAGCCCAAGAACTAACAACTCCGGAACCTGCCATAGTTAGTAGAAAACAAGAAACAAAATACAAGAATAATATTCCTATGAACTACTAGGATGTGGTGGTAAAATGCTCACAGTATAAAGCAAATATCAATATCTTACAAGTTCTTACCATGCAGCAGGTGGTGACAGGCAACCAGCGGTGTCAAATAACTCTGAAGATTGAGTAAAGCGATTGCCAGGGGAACGTACGTATACACGATTTAGAAATATGTGGAGCTTGGAAGGCTTAAATATTTTGTAGCAAAAGATTAGCAATAATCAATTCAGAGATGCAATGTTGAATAAACGCTCAACGACGGTACTATGCTGGTCCTAGGCTAGACCGAACTAGAGACGCGAGCCTAGAACACTAATGAGGTCACAACGTAGCACAACTAGCATCAATAAAGGATATAAATTAGCTCTCGGCAGCAAGATAAATGTGAAGATCACAATAGCAGTAAAGAAAATGATGTGAAACAACTGCCAAGCAGGATATACCAACAACTTTCTCTCCAACTTTCCTCCAGAAAATTTTGTGCCAATTTTTTTCTGATAATTGTTCTCAATAATTGCGCTTTCAAACTCAAAAACAATCATTCAATTCCGAGTTGATATGAGGAGTCAAAAAATTCTAAAACTGACCTGAAAAACTGGAACAAGCTATGTTCATGAACTTCGGAGGGCAAAAAGACCTATTTAGAAGCTGATTTTGAGGTGTCAAATATTAAAGTTGCTTCTGCAACTATTTAGATGTGGCTCGTCTCTAGCTTTAATTTGAGTACTCATGAAGCCAAAACGGACTTCGTACGAGGAAGATACACCTGTTTTACTGAACAGTGCGCAAAACAGATTCCAATCCAAATTCAGGTACGAGATTGATTCTAGATAGATCCCATTTTTTCTTCTCTCTTTTTTTCTCACACTTTTTTTTCTTTTTCTTTCTCTCTTTTTTTTTCTTTTTTTTCATTCCTTTTTTTCTCTCTTTTTTTTCTCTATCTTTTTTTCTCCCTCTTTCAAAGACAAACTTGATAAGATGCAGATTGGAGCAGACGAAGATGTGAATGACCTAAACTATGATTATGACAATGAACAATGCGTAGCACGTGGTGGAATACGGATTGGTGACGAATCTCTGATGGAGGTGGACTCGGGTTATCGTCATGGCGGTGAATATATGGTATATGGCAGCAGTGATGACGATGGAGGTATATGGCAGCGGTGATGATGATGGTGGTATATGGTAGCGATGGTGACAATGGTGGTATCTGGTAGTGGTGACGATGATGGTGGTATATGGCAGTGGTGATGACGGTGATGCGGCGGCAGCATGACAACTTTTGAACAGAACTCGAAACTCTAAAGTACTAGACACTAAGACCAGCAACTAGACAAGATGATACAACCGCAAATTCAACAATGCAAAAAACTAAAAAGATTATGCAAAGGCTCAGATTGGTTCGGATATGATGAACTAACCCTAATTTTTTTTCGCTTTTTCGTGGACTGTAGGTATGAAGAACAGACTCGATCTACACTATGAAAAATTGTAAAATCTCACCGAGCAACCTGGAAATCTGATACCACTTGATAGAGGTGGAGGTGTCCTGATCTTTTGATGAGATGCTAACTATCGATTTGGTGGAGTCGACTTTGATGATCCGACTACAAATGTGCATGAGGTTGCGCCTTAGCAATCGCTAAACCAACTCTGAGAGGTTATTGACCACGCCGGAACACGATCAACCTGACCACGAAGGTCTATTCCTGCAAGCAATCGAAGAACAAGCAAGAATATGATAAAGCAATCTGAATGTTGCGAATACGGATGAAGTATTGATAATGGTGGGGATCCGAAAGTGGTCTTGATATGGTAGTTGGACACAAATGTAGTACACGAAGTTGCGTTGGCTAACTTTTAACTAAACAAATCCCAAGGAAAAAGCTACTAGATGGACCTTCTTATATAGGAGCAAGGGGTGCCGGCCAAGGAGGTGGGAGGACGTCCCAAGGCATCCTAAAACTAACCCTAGGTCGTACAAGGCCAACCGGCCCAAGTGGAGGTGACGTAACACCTTTGGACTTCTAGTTTGACTCGGATTCTGCTGCAGCATCAGATTGTTTCGTCAATAACTCAACGCTTTGGACGAATGTGAAGGTGAATCCAATTGGGTTGGTAAGTGCACAAAATCTCTTTTCCAGCAAAAAAGAATCACCCAATTCGGAGTCCGGATGAAAAAGTTATTGACGTTTTGAGTCAGGTATGTCTGTGCAGTCACAATCTGAGTCCAGAACGTGAGAGACTTGGACTCTATCTTCTCTTGGGCCAAAAGTGACGTGAGAGAACTTTTTGAATAGCAAATAAACATCTCTTTCTCCCTTATCTTCATATATGGATTATACAAATGTCCTATAAACCTGCAATGAGACATGGCACAAAAGTTTGTGAAGTATTTTTGTCCTGGATGACATAAATAAATTATTGCATAGTTTACATTAGAAATCACCTCACAAATATACATGTATGCAATATGTTTGGTCATATCCAAGGTAGTCATGTCCTCATCAACCGCCTATTCGAGGGATTGAGCATCAGATTGACTTAATTCACGGTGCATCACTGCCAAACCGTGCGCCATACCGTACCAATCCAGAGGAGACGAAGGAGATTATGCGTCAAGTACAGGAGCTTCTTGACAAAGGTTATATATGCGAATCCCTTAGTCCTTGTGTTGGTCCTATTATTCTAGTGCCGAAAAAGGATGGTACATCGCGTATGTGTGTTGATTGTAGAGGCATTAATAATATTACTATTCGTTATTATCATCCTATTCCTTGGCTAGATGATATGCTTGATGAATTGAGTGGATGTACAATATTCTCGAAAGTTGATTTCCGTAGTGGATACCATCAAATTCGTATAAAATTGGGGGATGAATGGAAAACAACATTTAAAACTAAGTTTGGATTATATGAGTGGTTAGTCATGCCTTTTGGGTTAACTAATGCACCTAGTACTTCCATGAGATTAATGAATGAAGTTTTACGTGCTTTCATTGGACGATTTGTGGTAGTCTATTTTGATGAAATACTGATTTATAGCAGATCTTTGGAGCAACATTTGGAATATTTACGTGCTGTTTTTATTGCTTTACGTGATGCAAGTTTGTTTGATAACCTTGGGAAGTGCACCTTTTGCACCGACCGAGTATCTTTTCTTGGCTATGTTGTTACTCCACAGGGAATTGAAGTTGATAAAGCCAAGATTGAAGCTATTGAGAGTTGGCCGCAGCCCAAAACGGTCACACAAGTTGATAAGGACATAAATACCATTGTTACACCCACAACCCCTACTGCTACATATACTGGACCAATTACTAGAGCTCGCGCACGCCAATTAAATTATCAGGTACTTTCGTTTCTTGGTAATTATTCTAATGTTCATGAGAATATGCTGCTGCCTAAATTGGATACATTTGTTTTACTTACAAATGAAGGGCCTAGCTTGGAGAAGGATGCACATTGGAGCAAGAACAAGCATGGAGATGATGGCATGTGCAAGGGGAACAAGAACAAAGTTACAAGTGATGATTTTAGGACTTTGAAGCCACCATAATGAGTGCATGAAGCCTTGGACGAAATGTACAAGATTCCACTTCATAAATTTCGTCCAGAGGCTATTCTAGGAGCTGCGTCACCTTATTATTGGGCCAGGCCCATGTAATTTCGAAATACACAAGTATAGGCTATTTTTAGAGTCCGTATGAGTGGGGAAACAAGAAATAGGGTTAGTTTCGGACCCCTCCACCAAGGGCCACGAAATTCACCCCCTCTTCCGCCATATATACAGCCCTTAGGGCACCGTTTAGACTTTGGGTTTTTTTTAGATTAAAAGTTTGGCATAGCTGCAACTTCGCGTACTTCGTTTGTGTTCAACAACCAGACTAATGCGTCAGAGAACCCCACCTTGATCAATAAAGTTTTCATCTTATATTCGCAATATCCAGATTGCATTCTCAGTTTCTTGCTTGTTCTTCGTTTGCTCGCAGGAAACAGACCCTCGTGGTCAGTTTGATCGTGCTCCGGCGTGGTCAATAACCTCTCGGGGTTGGTTTAGCCATTGCTAAGGCTCGACATCCTCGCACGTTCGTAGTCGGATCGTCAAAGTCGACTTCCACCAAAGCGATATCCATCATCTCATCGAAAGACGGGACACCTTTGCCTCTATCAAGTGGTATCAGATTTCCAGGTTGCTCAGTGAGATTTTACAATTTTTCGTAGTTTAGATCGAGTCTGTTCTTCATACCTATAGTCCACGAAAAAGCCAAAAAAAGTTAGGGTTAGTTCATCTTATCCGAACCAATCTGAGCCTTTGCATAATCTTTTCTGTATTTGCTTTGTTGAATTTGCGGTTGCACCGTCGTGTCAAGTTGCTGGTCCTAGCGTCTAGTACTTTAGAGTTTCGAGTTCTGTTCACAAGTTGTCACGCCGCCGCCGCACCATTGTCATCACCGCTGCCATATACCACCATCATCATCACCGCTGCCATATACCACCATCGTCATCGCCGCGACCATATACCACATATCCACCGCCATCACGCTAATCCGAGTGCACCTCCATCACAGATTCGCCACCAGTCCGTGTTCCATCGCCCTGCAAATATCCGCCACCAGTCCGAGTTTCCACCAGATTCTTCTCCGCCACTAGTCCTAATCCGAGTCTAGTAATTGTTGCTTTGTTCTCGATTTCCAGATCACGCGATACTCCGAGTCGTGACAAAGTAGGACTCCCAAACTTCCGAGCCATCCGCAGAAGAAAAATAGTTCCAGTTTCAAAAAAGTAATTCTGGCTAGGCAGTTTTTAGGACATTTGTAGACTTTTTGAAAAAATTTGTTGCGGAGGAAAAAAGAGAGGAAAAAAAGTGAAAAAAAGAAAAAGAAATCAGAGTGTGCTCCTCCCTTGTTTACGTGCAGCGCCGTGATTTTGTTAGTGTTCTAGGCTCGCGTCTCTAGTACGGTCTAGCCTAGGACCAACACAGTACCGTCGTTGAGCATTTATTCAACTTTGCATCTTTGAATTGATTATAGCTGACCCTTCTTGCTACCATACTATAAGCCTTCCCAGCTCCACATACATCTACATTGTGCGTTTGACTCTCCCTGGCAATCTCCCTATCCAAGCTTTTGAGAGTTTTGACTACAACGGTTGCCGATCACCGCCTGCTGCTGGGTAAGAACTGGTAAGAATTTGAGATTTGCTTGACGGATTTGTGACACCCACCACCAGCTCTTGTTAGTAGTCTGTAGGATCATATTCTTGTGTGTTTCTATTGCTGTTGACCATGCTAGGATCACAAGACGACGAGACTGACTGGGAGAACATGACGAATAAGGAGTTGCATGATAAATTTCAGCAAATGATGAGTGGACAGGTGCAAGATATGCTAAACAGATTTGAAGAGGCCATGGAGAAGATAGATGGCATGGAGAAGACGTTCGAAACAAAGATCGATAACAAGTTTAATGAATTGCTCGGGCGTCTTCCACCACCACCACCGGCTGCACCTAACACACCTCTACAACAACAACAACAACAACGACTACCTCCTGGTCGCAAAACAGCCCTCCGTCGAGCGAGCCGTGTCCGTCTTGCGCTTGGCCAAACTGTTGG
The DNA here is from genome assembly GCA_021437245.1 of Aegilops speltoides. NCBI lineage: Eukaryota > Viridiplantae > Streptophyta > Magnoliopsida > Poales > Poaceae > Aegilops > Aegilops speltoides. Next base: position 207,402,131 of record CM038141.1, read on the forward strand.
TGGTGCTGTTGATACTTCTGTGGCTCCTGCTGCTGATGCGGAGGAGGATGATTATGTGGGAGATTATGAGGATGAGGTTGATCAAAATCAGAACCACGTGCAGCCACCAGCACCACCACCAGCAGGTCGACCTCTGGTATATAATCGCAATGGTAGGCCTCCACCACCACCTCAGGTATGAGATCATGACCATGTTCCTAAACTGAAATTGAATATTCCACCATTTGAGGGTAGATATGTTCCTGATATATATCTTACTTGGGAGTTAGAAACTGAACAACGTTTTACATGTTTACAACATCCCGAGGAGAGACGGGTTGCTGCCGCTGTTTGTGCTTTCACTAGTTTTGCATGTGTATGGTGGTCTAAACATTGTAGATTATATCCTATTCCAGCTACTTGGGCTGCTTTGAAAATTGCTATGCACACTCGTTGGGTTCCACCATATTATCAACGTGAATTGCTTCAAAAATTGCAGCATTTAAGACAAGGAAAAAATTCTGTAAAAGAATATTATTAGGAATTACAAACTGGCATGATTAGATGTGGTATTGTTGAGGAGAATGAAGCTATGCTTGCACGTTTTATTGGTGGATTAAATAGAGAGATTCAGACCATTCTAGAATATAAGGAGTATACTAATATCACTCGTTTATTCCATCTTGTTTGTAAAGCTGAACGTGAAGTGCAAGATCGACAAGCAATGGCGCGCACTAACTTTTCTGCAGGTCGACCTTCCTCATGGACACCGCGTGCATCTTCTACTTCCACTACACCAGCACCTCCATCAGGTGCCACCTCCAACCGTGATACAAGAAAGCAGGCACAACCACCACTATCTGCCAAGAGCGCACCTGCCGGACCTACACAGAGCTCTTCTTCTTCCATGGCATCAACAGGGCACACAAGTGATATTATTTGTCGTCGTTGTAAAGGAAGAGGTCATTATGCGCGAGAATGCAAATCTCAGCGTGTGATGATTGCTACTGAGGATGGTGGGTATGAGTCCGCTAGTGACTATGATGAGGAGACTTTGGCCCTCATTACACGTGAAGAACATGGTGGATATGATTCTGATCATGAGAGGCAATACATGGCTCCTCAGGACGCTGACAGGTATGAATGTTTAGTTGCTCAACGTGTTTTGAGTGTGCAGGTCACACAAGCTGAGCAAAATTAGAGGCATAATTTGTTCCATACAAAGGGAGTTGTGAAGGAACGTTCTGTGCGCGTTATCATAGACGGAGGGAGCTGCAATAACTTGGCTAGCATGGAGATGTTGGAGAAGCTATCTCTCACCACAAGACCACATCCACATCCTTACTACATCCAATGGTTCAACAACAGCGGCAAGGTTAAGGTAACACGTATTGTTCGTGTGCATTTTAGTGTCTCTACATATGCTGATTATGTTGATTGTGATGTGGTACCTATGCAAGCATGTTCCTTATTAGTTGGTCGACCATGGCAATTTGATAAAAATTCCGTCCACCATGGTAGAAACAATCAGTATACTCTTTTTCATAAGGATAAAAATATTACTTTGCTTCCTATGACTCCTGAGTCCATTTTGAAAGATGATATTAATAGAGCTAATAAAGCAAAACAGGAGAAGAATAAGAGTGAAATTCAGATTGTGGCAAAAGAATTTGAGCAACAAATGAAGCCTAAAAATAAACCATCTAGTGTTGCTTCTAAAATTAAATTGAAAAGTGCATGTTTACTTGCCACTAAATCTGATATTGATGAGCTAGATTTTAGCAAATCTGTCAGCTATGCTTTTGTGTGCAAAGAGGGATTATTTTCATTCGAGGACGTGCCTTCCTCTTTGCCCCCTGCTGTCACTACCATTTTGCAGGAGTTCACTGACGTCTTCCCACAAGACATGCCACCGGGATTACCACCTATTAGAGGGATTGAACATGAAATTGACTTAATTCCCAGTGCATCGCTACCCAACCGTGCACCATACCGTACCAATCCAGAGGAGATTAAGGAGATTATGCGTCAAGTAAAAGAGCTTCTCGACAAAGGTTATATACACAAATCCCTTAGTCCTTGTGCTGTTCCTATTATTTTAGTGCCGAAAAAGGATGGTACATCGCATATGTGTGTTGATTGTAGAGGCATTAATAATATTACTATTCGTTATCGTCATCCTATTCCTAGGCTAGATGACATGCTTGATGAATTGAGTGGCTCTACAATATTCTCTAAAGTTGATTTGCGTAGTGGATACCATCAAATTCGTATGAAATTGGGGGATGAATGGAAAACAGCATTTAAAACTAAGTTTGGATTATATGAGTGGTTAGTCATGCCTTTTGGGTTAACTAATGCACCTAGTACTTTCATGAGATTAATGAACGAAGTTTTACGTGCTTTCATTGGACGATTTGTGGTAGTTTACTTTGATGACATATTGATTTATAGCAGAACTTTGGAGGAACATTTGGAACATTTACGTGCTTTTTTATTGCTCTACGTGATGCACGTTTGTTTGGTAACCTTGGGAAGTGCACCTTTTGCACCGACCGAGTGTCTTTTCTTGGCTATTTTGTTACTCCACAGGGAATTAAAGTTGATAAAGCCAAGATTGAAGCCATTGAGAGTTGGCCGCAACCCAAAACGGTCACACAAGTCAGGAGTTTTCTTGGCCTTGTTGGATTCTATAGGCGTTTTGTGAGAGATTTCAGCACCATTGCTGCACCAAGGATGTGCCTTTTGTTTTGGGTACCGCACAGGAAGAAGCCTTCACGGTATTGAAAGATAAGTTGACACATGCTCCTTTACTCCAACTTCCTGATTTTAATAAGACTTTTGAGCTTGAATGTGATGCTAGTGGAATTGGATTAGGAGGTGTGTTATTACAAGATGGCAAACCTGTTGCATACTTTTCTGAAAAATTGAGTGGGCCTAGTCTGAACTATTCGACTTATGATAAAGAATTATATGCTCTTGTTCAGACTTTAGAGACTTGGCAACATTATTTATGGCCCAAAGAATTTGTTATACATTCTAATCATGAATCTTTGAAACATATTTAAAGTCAAGCTAAACTGAATCGTAGACATGCTAAATGGGTTGAATTCATTGAGACTTTCCCTTATGTCATTAAACACAAGAAGGGTAAAGAAAATGTTATTGCTGATGCTTTGTCTCGTCGCTATACTATGCTTTCACAACTTGACCTCAAAATATTTGGTTTGGAGACCATCAAAGATCAATATGTGCATGATGTTGATTTTAAAGATGTAAGGCAGAATTGTAAAGAAGGACGAACATGGAACAAGTACGTTATTAATGATGGCTTTGTGTTCTGTGCTAACAAGCTATGCATTCCTGCTAGCTCTGTTCGTCTTTTGTTGTTGCAGGAGGCACATGGAGGAGGATTAATGGGACACTTTGGCGTGAAGAAGACGGAGGACGTACTTGCTACACATTTCTTTTGGCCAAAGATGAGACGGGATGTTGAGCGTTTTATTGCTCGCTGCACTACATGTCAAAAAGCTAAGTCACGACTCAATCCTCATGGTTTATATATGCCTTTGCCTGTACCTAGTGTTCCTTGGGAGGATATATCTATGGCCTTTGTTTTAGGTTTACCTCGAACAAAGAAGGGGAGAGATAGCATATTTGTTGTCGTGAATAGATTCTCAAAAATGGCACACTTTATACCATGTCATAAAAGCGATGATGCCGTTAATGTTGCTGAATTGTTCTTTCATGAAATTATTCGCTTGCATGGTGTGCCAAATACTATTGTTTTAGATCGTGATACTAAATTTCGTAGCCACTTTTGGAGATGTTTATGGGCTAAGTTGGGGACTAAACTACTTTTTAGTACAACTTGTCACCCCCAAATGGATGGACAAACTGAAGTAGTCAATAGAACATTGTCTACTATGCTTAGGGCTGTTTTGAAGAATAATAAGAAAATGTGGGAGGAATGCTTGACTCATATTAAGAATAGAGTTACAAGTGATGATTTCAGGACTTTGAAGCCACCATAATGAGTGCATGAAGCCTTGGACGAAATATACAAGATGCCACTTCATAAATTTCGTCCAGAGGCTATTCTAGGTGCTGCGTCACCTTATTATTGGGCCAGGCCCATGTAATTTCGAAATACACAAGTATAGCCAATTTTTAGAGTCCGTATGAGTGGGGAAGCAAGAGATAGGGTTAGTTTCGGACCCCTCCACCAAGGGCCACGAAATTCACCCCCTCTTCGTCCATATATACAGCCCTTAGGGCACCGTTTAGACTTTGGGTTTTGTTTAGATTAAAAGTTTTCCATAGCTGCAACTTCTGCATTTCGTTTGTGTTCAACGACCGGACTAAGGCGTCCACGAACCCCACCTTGATCAATAAAGCTTTCATCTTATATTCGCAATATCCAGATTGCAATCTCAGTTTCTTGCTTGTTCTTCGTTTGCTCGCAGGAAACAGACCCTCGTGGTCAGGTTGATCGTGCTCCGGCGTGGTCAACAACATCTCGGAGTTGGTTTAGCGATTGCTAAGGCGCGACGTCCTCGCACGTTCGTAGTCGGATCATCAAAGTCGACTTCCACCAAAGCGATATCCATCATCTCATCGAAAGACGGGACACCTTTGCCTCTATCACAAGTGAGGAGATTTCTTGGCCTCGCTGGATTCTATAGGTGTTTTGTGAGAGATTTTAGCACCATTGCTGCACCTCTCAATAAGCTTACAAAGAAATATGTGCCTTTTGTTTGGGGTACCGCACAAGAAGAAGTCTTCACGGTATTGAAAGATAAATTGACACATGCACCTTTACTCCAACTTCCTGATTTTAATAAGACTTTTGAGCTTGAATGTGATGCTAGTGGAATTGGATTAGGAGGTGTGTTATTACAAGATGGCAAACCTGTTGCATACTTTTCCGAAAAATTGGGTGGGCCTAGTGTGAATTATTCTACTTATGATAAAGAATTATATGCTCTTGTTCGGACTTTAGAAACATGGCTACATTATTTATGTCCCAAAGAATTTGTTATACATTCTGATCATGAATCTTTAAAACATATTAAAGTTCAAGCTAAACTGAATCGTAGACATGCTAAATGGGTTGAATTCATTGAGACTTTTCCTTATGTCATTAAACACAAGAAGGGTAAAGAAAATGTTATTGTTGATGCATTGTCTCGTCGCTATACTATGCTTTCACAACATGACTTCAAAATATTTGGTTTGGAGATCATCAAAGATCAATATGTGCATGATGCTGATTTTAAAGATGTAATGCAGAATTGTAAAGAAGGAAGAATGTGGAATAAGTTCGTCGTTAATAAGGGATTCCGTGCTAACAAGCTATGCATTCCAGCTAGCTCCGTTCATCTTTTGTTGTTGCAGGAGGCGCATGGAGGAGGATTAATGGGACACTTTGGCATCAAGAAGACGGAGGGCATACTTGCTACACATTTCTTTTGGCCAAAGATTAGACGGGATGTTGAGCGTTTTATTGCTCACTGCACTACATGTCAAAAAGCTAAGTCACGACTCAATCCTCATGGTTTATATATGCCTTTGCCTGTACCTAGTGTTCCTTGGGAGGATATATCTATGGACTTTGTTTTAGGTTTACCTCGAACAAAGAAGGGGAGACACTACTGGAATCTGGCATTTTGCCGTCTGCCTCCTCTTTGCCGTCTGCCAGTTGACGGCAAAGAGGCTCTTTGTCGTCCGCTTCCACAAAGCGGATGTCAAAGAAAGGGCAGATGACAAAAAGGCTATTTGCTGTCAGCTGCTTCTTGCCATCAGCCAGCTGATGGCAAAGAGCTAGAAGGCAGACGGCAAAGAGCCAGGTGGGCCCCACAGGGCACGACATGGCTAGGTCAGACTATTTGTCGTCTGCCTATCTGCCTGCTGGACCTTTGTCGTCTGGTGGCGGACGGCAAAGAAAGGGGCCAGCTAACGGCCGTCTCCCCCTTCTGCCATATGCGCCCTTTGGCGTCCGCTAGCGAATGGCAAAGAACGTGCCCCCACTTAGTAACGGCCGCCCCCTCTCTGTCTCTTCGGCCCCATCCCGCCCTCTCTCCCCTCTCTCTCACCCCTCTCTCCACCCGCGCCCTAACTCACCCGCTTTGCCACGCACGCACAGCCACCGCGAAGGCCGCCGTCGCCGAGCACCGCCGCCGCCGGACGCTGTCGCCGCCCACCCGCCGCCCGAGCCTTGCGGCCCGTCGCCACCACCACCGGCGCCCCTCCTTTCGGCCAGCACCGCCTCGCCGCCGCCCGGATGCTGCCGTCGCCCACTCCACCGCCTCGAGCCATGCGGCCCGCCGCCACCATCGCCTGCCCCTTCGCTCGGCTAGCAGCACCCGCCGCCCGAGCCCTCTGCCCGTCGCCACCATCGCCTGGCGCCCCCCGCCTGCCCAAGTGCCCTCATTGCCGAAAGCAACCCGCCGCCATTACCCATGGGCCCGGCCGGCTTGCCGCAGGCCATCCCACCCCTGCCGCAGGTGAGCCCCAGCCGCACCCCTCTTCTCCTCTTTTTTTCTGGTTTTTTTGTTTTTTTAGTTTAGATTACTCTTAGTTTTGTTTTAGATTTAGTTTAGTTTAGATTACTTTAAGTTTGGTTTTATATTTAGTTTAGTTTAGATTACTTTTAGTTTGGTCTTAGGTTTAGTTTAGTTTTAGGTGATTGTTTAGTCATGAAAAAAACTAAGAATAATTAGAAGAAGAGGAGGAGAAGAAGAAGAATAGCTAGGTTTAGGTGTAGTTTTTTCCTGTTTGGTTTTAGGTTAATTAGTGCTAGGTTTAAGAAGAGGAAGAAGAAGAAGAAGAAGAAGAAGAAGAAGACGAAGAACAAGAAGAAGAAGAAGAAGAAGAAGAAGAAGAAGAAGAAGAAGAAGACGACGAGGAGGAGGAGAAGAAAGAAGAAGAAGAAGAAGAAGAAGAAGAAGAAGAAGAAGAAGAAGAAGAAGAAGAAAGAGGAGAGGAGGAGAGGAAGAAGAAGAGGACAGGAGGAGAAGAAGAAGACCACCGACACCCCGACCCCGACCCCGACCACCGACACCCAGACACCTGACACCCCGACCCCGACCACCGACACCCCGACCCCGACCCTGAGACCCCGACAATCGACACACCGACTCCCCCACACCAACCCCCGACACCCTAACACCACACACCGACCCACACCCCGACCCCGACCACGACCCCGACCCCGACACCCTTACACCCCGACCCCGACACGACACCCCGGCACCCCGACCCCGACACCGTGACACCAAACCCCGACCCCGAGCCCGACCACCGACACCCCGACCCTGACCCCGTCCACCGACACCCCGACCCCGACCCCGACACCTTGAGACCCCGACAATCGACACCCCGACCCCCCTCCCACCCCGACCCCGACCCCCGACACACTAACACCACACCCCGACACCCTGACAACACACCCCGACCCCGACCCCGACACCCTGACACCCCGATCAACCCCGACACCCTGACACCACAAACACACCCCGACCCCGACGCCGAGGACCCCGACGGGGTCATATATTTGTGAATTATGAGTTAGGTCATATATTTTTTTGATTTTGTTTTGCAAAACATCATATATATTTGTGTTGATCGGGTGGATTTAAATGTGCAGTTGTTTCGTCGCTGCGAGGGTGTGGTGTTTGACGACCTCCCCGTGCGTTCGACGAGCTCCGCCCCTGCGTTAGTTGGTGAGCACAAATGACATCTCCTCCTTCCCCCTTCATTTGCTCTGTCCCGGTCTTCGTGCTGATGAAACTTGCTAGCTATAGGTGTCAATCATCAGGATGCGTAACCACTATGCGTCTCCCGTTCGAAAGGGTTACATCTATAAATATGCATTCATTTGCATATTTATAATCGTGATTCTTTCGAATTGTCCAACGTTATCCATGGACAGCCCGAGTATGTGTAGATTGGGTTCATTTTCCCATATGCTCAGCTCTGGATCCGATGCAGAATTTTGTTAGTGCCTCCCTGTTGTTCTCCAGGTACACATCCTCTCTGCTTATTGCCGAGACGTGTATCAGGAGAACAGCGGGGAGGTGCGACCAAAATTTTGCGTCAGATCCGGAGTAGAGCATGGGAAAATGAACCCGATCTACACATACTCAGGTGGGATTAGGACCTATCCTTACCTATTAGCGTGTAGGTTGCATGGACGTAATAAAACTGACAAACTCCATTAACTGATGGATATGGTTTGCTTAATTATGTATATATTTCTTGTGTGTCCAATAGGAAGTCAATATGAGTGATCGTGCGTGGATGTACACCAGTTACACTAGTCAATATGTTTGGACCGAGGAATGGTTAACAAAAACCAAGGGGTTTGTTAGAGCCGCATTTGCAAATGGCCAAAAAATTAAGCTGGTGCCCCTATGTCCGGTGCGACAACTATATTCAGAGAGACGAGCATCAAATGAGTAAACACCTGCAGAAGTTTTGTTTTACGCCTGGTTACACGGTCTGGACATTACATGGTGAGTCTGCCCAACATGCCAGAGCCGAGACGGTTCATCGTCGCACCGACGAGCTTGGGACCGGGATGGAAGACATGGTGCAAGACTTTGACGATGCTCGGGACTCGGACGAGGAGATGGAGGAATTTGCAAAGGCCTTCACCAAAATGTTGGAGTCCTCAAAACGTCCTCTCCACGAGCCAACTGAGCTTTGTCAGCTGGATGCCATCTCACAAATAATGGCATTGAAGGCTCAATTCAACTTGGGCAGAGAATGCTATGACGCGATGATGATAGTATTCAGACGATTTCTACCCAAAGGCCATGTGCTACCTGCAAACCTGTACCAGTCAGACAAAATCCCCCATGCTCTTAAGATGCCCTATGAGAAGATACATGCCTATGAGAAAGGATGTGTCTTATTTAGGCGTCAGTATGAGGACTTGAACTATTGTCCCATTCGCAAGTCTTCCAGGTATGTTGTGGTAGACAACGGTATGGGTGAGAAGACGCAGACCAAAATACCCGTTAATGTTCTTTGGTATATGCCAATCGTACCTAGACATCAATGTCTTTTCATGGTCAAAGAGATGGCCAAACAGATGACATGGCACAAAACGGGCAAAAGAACCGAACTAGATGAAGATGGGAGTGTGATGATGGTGCACACATCGGATGGTGAAGCGTGGAAGCGTTTCGATGCATTACATAAGGAAAAAACGGAAGATCCAAGGCATCCTCGAATCGCCGTCAGCATGGATGGGTTCAGTGTGTTTGGTCAAACGGCAACCCAATACAGTTGTTGGCCCGTGTTTGTCATTCCACTCAATCCCCCCTCAGGCAGATTATGCAAAGAAAGAATATTTTCCTGACGTTGATAATTCCAGGGCCGAACTATCCGGGGAAGAATATGAATGTGTACATGCAGCCGCTTAATGACGAATTGCAAGAAGCTTGGGATAATGGGTTCAAGACATACGACGCCTTTAGCAAACAGAACTTCATAATCTGTGCCTAGTATATGTACTCGACACATGACTTGCCGACGTATGCGCTATTCGTTGGCTCGTGTGTGCATGGAAGGTTCCCGTGCCCCACATGCAAGGGAGCTCTTGAGTTTCGTTGGCTGACGGTTGGGCACAAGTATACTTGCTTCAACTTGCATAGACCTTTTCTAGATCCTTGCCATAAGTTCAGGAAAGACAAGAAGAACTTCATCAAAGGTAGAGTTGTCAAACACTTTGCACCACTTGTGTTGACAGGCCAACAGACCCTAGTTCAGTTAAACGCTCTCGAGCCAGATCTAGAGCGTCCAGGGTATTTCAAGGGGTATAATAAGGAACATGCCTGGACTCACAAGACATGCTTCTGGGATCTGCCTTACTTCAAAGACCTCCTTTGCCCTCATAACATCGACGTGATGCACACTAAAAAGAATATCACCGAAGCCATTTTTGGTAAATTGTTCGGCATAAAGGGGAAATCAAAGAATAATACTAAGGCTAGAGTCGATCAAGAGGAGCTCTGTGATAGAACGTTACAAAACATGCAACAACTAAAAGGAAATCGGAACTGGACGAAGCCAAAGGCATGGTTCAATCTTGGAAGGCCAGCTATGAAGGAAATTATTTTGTGGGTGAAAACACAATTGATGTCCCACGATGGGTATGCAGAAAATATAAAGAGGGGAGCGAGTCTTGATAAATTGAAAATATTTGGTCTAAAAAGTCATGATTGGCACATATGGATTGAGCGGATAATGCCGGTGATATTGTGTGGCTTCATCCCTGAGGATGAATGGCTAGTACTGGTAGAGCTGAGCTATTTCTTCCGTGTTCTTTATGTGAAAGAATTATCACCTGGCCTCCTAGAACAAATGGAACAGTTGGCGTCGGAGTTGATCTGCAAGTTAGAGATGATCTTTCTGCCAAGCTTCTTTAATCCAATGAAACACTTGATTTTGCATCTCCCGACCGAGGCAAGATTGGGGGGGCGTGCAAAATTGTTGGTGCTACTCAACTGAGAGGATGCAGAAGACGCTTCGAGCAAAATGTAAAAATAAACAAAGAGTTGAAGCATCGATGGCCGAGGCATTCATTGATACGTCTCCAATGTATCTATAATTTTTGATTGTTCCATACTATTATATTACCCGTTTTGGATGTTTATGGGCTCTACTTTACACATTTATATCATTTTTGGGACTAACCTACTAACCGGAGGCCCAGCCCGTATTGCTATTTTTGCCTATTTTAGTGTTTCGAAGAAAAGGAATATCAAACGGAGTCCGAACGGAATGAAACTTCGGGAGCGTGGTTTTGGAACAACGTGATCCAAAGGACCTGGAGTGGAAGTCAAGAAACAATCGAGGCGGCCACGAGGGTGGAGGGCGCCCCCCCTATTGGGCGCGCCCCCCTATCTCGTGGGCCCCTCGGGAGTCCACCGACCTACTTCTTCCTCCTATATATACCCATGTACCCCAAAAACATCGGAAGCGACGACAAAAAACTATTTCCGCCGCCGTAACCTTCTTTATCCGCGAGATCCTATCTTGGAGCCTTCGCCGGCGCTCCGCCGAAGGGGGAATCGACCACGGAGGGCCTCTACATCATCTCCAAGGCCTCTCCGATGAGTTATGAGTAGTTTACCACAGACCTTCAGGTCCATAGTTATTAGCTAGATGGCTTCTTCTCTCTCTTCGAATCTCAATACCATGTTCTCCTTGATCTTCTTGGAGATCTATTCGATGTAACTCTTTTTGCGGTGTGGTTGTCGAGATGCGATGAATTGTGGGTTTATGATCAAGTTTATCTATGAGAAATATTTGAATCTCCTCTGAATTCTTTTATGTGAGATTAAGTTATCTTTGCAAGTCTCTTCGAATTATCAGTTTGGTTTGGCCTACTAGATTGATCTTTCTTGCATTGGGAGAAGTGCTTAGCTTTGGGTTCAATCTTGCGGTGTCCTTTCCCAGTGATAGCAGGGGCAGCAAAGCACGTATTGTATTGTTGCCATCGACGATAAAAAGATGGGGTTTATGTCATATTGCATGAGTTTATCCCTCTACAACATGTCATCTTTCTTAATGCGTTACTCTGTTCTTTATGAACTTAATACTCTAGATGCATGCTGGATAGCGGTCGATGTGTGGAGTAATAGTAGTAGATGCAGGCAGGAGTCGGTCTACTTGTCACGGACGTGATGCCTATATACATGATCATGCCTAGATAATCTCATAATTATTCGCTTTTCTATCATTGCTCAACTGTAATTTGTTCACCCACCGTAATACTTATGCTATCTTGAGAGAAGCCACTAGTGAAACCTATGGCCCCCGGTTCTATCTTTTGTCATATAAGCTTTCAATCTACTTTTATTTGCATCTTTACTTTTCCTATCTATATTATAAAATACCAAAAATATATTTATCTTATCATATTATCTCTATCAGATCTCACTTGCACAAGTGGCCGTGAAGGGATTGACAACCCCTTTATTGCGTTGGTTGTGAGTTCTTGTTTGTTTGTGTAGGTGCGTGGGACTTTTGAGGAGCCCCCTACTGGATTGATACCTTGGCTCTCAAAAACTGAGGGAAATACTTACGCTACTATTGTTGCATCATCCTTTCCTCTTCAAGGAAAACCAATGCAAGCTCAAGACATAGCAAGAAGGATTTCTGGCACCGTTGCCGGGGAGGTCTTCGCTCAAGTCAAGACATACCAAGTACCCATCACAAACTCATCTCCCTCGCATTTACATTATTTGCCATTTGCCTCTTGTTTTCCTCTTCCTCACTTCACCCTTGTCGTTTTATTCGCCCTCTATTTCCCAATCTCCTCTCTCTTTCGCTTTCCTTTTTGTTTGCTTGTGTGTTGGATTACTTGTCGCGATGGCGCAAGATAATACCAAATTGTGTGACTTTTCCAATACCAAAATATAATGATTTCCTTAGTACTCCGATTGCTCCTCTTAATGATGTTGAGTCTTGTGAAATCAATGCTGCTTTGCTGAATCTTTTTATGAAAGATCAATTCTCCGTTCTTCCTAGTGAAGATGCTGCTACCCATCTAAACAACTTTGTTGATTTGTGTGAGATGCAGAAGAAAGATACGGATAATGATATTGTTAAATTGAAGTTATTTCCGTTTTCACTTAGAGATCGCGCTAAAGTTTGGTTTTTTCTTTGCCTAAGAATAGTATTGATTCATGGAATAAGTGCAAAGATGCTTTTATCTCTAAGTATTTTCCTCCCGCTAAGATCATCTCTCTTAGGAACGAAAGTATGAATTTTAAACAACTTGATAATGAGCATGTTGCCCAATCTTGGAAAAGAATGAAATTGATGATTCGCAATTGCCCTACTCATGGTTTGAATTTATGGATGATCATACAAAATTTTTATGCCGGATTGAATTTTGCTTCTAGAAATCTTTTATATTCGGCCGCGGGAGGCACGTTTATGGAAAATACTTTAGGAGAAGCTAAAAAACTCCTTGATAATATTATGGCTAATTATTCTCAATGGCACACCGAAAGATCTACTAGTAAAAAAGTGAATGCTATAGAAGAAATTAATGTTTTGAGTGGAAAGATGGATGAACTTATGAAATTGTTTGCTACTAAGAGTGCTTCTATTAATCCCAATGATATGCCTTTGTCTACTTTGATTGAGAATAATAATGAATCTATGGATGTGAATTTCGTTGGTAGGAATAATTTTGGTAACAATGCTTATAGAGGAAACTTTAATCCTAGACCGTTCCCTAGTAATTCCTCTAATAATTATGGAAATTTCTACAATAATTCTTATGGTAATTTTAATAAGATGCCCTCTGATTTTGAGAATAGTGTGAAAGAATTTATGATCTCTCAAAAGAATTTTAATGCCATGCTCGAAGAAAAATTGCTTAAAGTTGATGATTTGAACATTGATAAACTTTCGCTTGATGTTCATTCTTTGAAACTTAGATCTACTCCTCCTAAGCAAGATATCAATGAGTCTCTCAAAGCTATGAGAATTTCCATTGGTGAGTGCAAGGAAAGATGATAGAGGCAAAGGTGTCCCGTCTTTCGATGAGATGATGGATATCGCTTTGGTGGAAGTCGACTTTGACGATCCGACTACGAATGTGCGAGGACGTCGCGCCTTAGCAATCGCTAAACCAACTCCGAGAGGTTATTGACCACGCCGGAGCACGATCAACCTGACCACGAGGGTCTGTTTCCTGCAAGCAAACGAAGAACAAGCAAGAAACTAAGATTGCAATCTGGATATTGCGAATATAAGATGAAAGCTTTATTGATCAAGGTGGGGTTCTGTGACGCCTTTGTCTGGTCGTTGAACACAAACGAAGTACGCGAAGTTGCAGCTATGGCAAACTTTTAATCTAAACAAAACCCAAAGTCTAAACGGTGCCCTAAGGGCTGTATATATGGAGGAAGAGGGGGTGAATTTCGTGGCCCTTGGTGGAGGGGTCCGAAACTAACCCTATCTCTTGTTTCCCCACTCATACGGACTCTAAAAATAGGCTATACTTGTGTATTTCGAAATTACATGGGCCTGGCCCAATAATAAGGTGACGCAGCACCTAGAATAGCCTCTGGACGAAATTTATGAAGTGGCATCTTGTATATTTCGTCCAAGGCTTCATGCACTCATTATGGTGGCTTCAAAGTCCTGAAATCATCACTTGTAACTCTGTTCTTAATATGAGGCAAGCATTCCTCCCACATTTTCTTATTATTCTTCAAAACAGCCCTAAGCATAGTAGACAATGTTCTATTGACTACTTCAGTTTGTCCATCAGTTTGGGGGTGACAAGTAGTACTAAAAAGCAGTTTAGTCCCCAACATAGCCCATAAACATCTCCAAAAGTGGCTAAGAAATTTAGTATCACGATCTGACACAATAGTATTTGGCACACCATGCAAGCGAATAATTTCACGAAAGAACAAATCAGCAACATTAACGGCATCATCGCTTCTATGACATGGTATAAAGTGTGCCATTTTCAAGAATCTATCCACGAAACCAAATATACTATCCCTCCCCTTCTTTGTTTGAGGTAAACCTAAAACAAAGTCCATAGGTATATCCTCCCAAGGAACACTAGGTACAGGCAAAGGCATATATAAACCATGAGGATTGAGTCGTGACTTAGCTTTTTGACATGTAGTGCGGCGAGCAATAAAGCGCTCAACATCCCGTCTCATCTTGGCCAAAAGAAATGTGTAGCAAGTACGTCCTCTGTCTTCTTCACGCCAAAGTGTCCCATTAGTCCTCCTCCATGCGCCTCCTGCAACAACAAAAGACGAACGGAGCTAGCTGGAATGCATAGCTTGTAAGCACGGAACACAAATCCATCATTAACGACGAACTTGTTCCATGTTCTTCCTTCTTTACAATTCTGCAATACATCCTTAAAATCAGCATCGTGCACATATTGATATTTGATGGTCTCCAAACCAAATATTTTGAAGTCAAGTTGTGAAAGCATAGTATAGCGACGAAGCAATGCATCAGCAATAACATTTTCTTTACCCTTCTTGTGTTTAATGGCATAAGGGAAAGTCTCAATGAATTCAACCCATTTAGCATGTCTACGATTCAGTTTAGCTCGACTTTTAATATGCTTCAAAGATTCATGATCAGAGTGTATAACAAATTCTTTGGGCCATAAATAATGTTGCCATGTTTCTAAAGTCCGAACAAGAGCATATAATTCTTTATCATAAGTAGAATAATTCATACTAGGCCCACTCAATTTTTCAGAAAAGTATGCAACAGGTTTGCCATCTTGTAATAACACACCTCCTAATCCAATTCCACTAACATCACATTCAAGCTCAAAAGTCTTATTAAAATCAGGAAGTTGGAGTAAAGGAGCATGTGTCAACTTATCTTTCAATACCGTGAAGGCTTCTTCCTGTGCGGTACCCCAAAGAAAAGGCACATCCTTTTTTGTAAGCTCGTTGAGAGGTGCAACAATGGTGCTGAAATCTCGCACAAAACGCCTATAGAATCCAGCGAGGCCAAGAAAACTCCTCACTTGTGTGACCGTTTTGGGCTGCGGCCAGCTCTCAATAGCTTCAATCTTGGCTTTGTCAACTTCAATTCCCTGTGGAGTAACAACATAGCCAAGAAAAGATACTCGGTCGGTGCAAAAGGTGCACTTCCCAAGGTTACCAAACAAACGTGCATCACGTAGAGCAATAAAAACAACACGTAAATGTTCCAAATGTTCTTCCAAAGATCTGCTATAAATCAATATGTCATTAAAATAGACTACCACAAATCGTCCAATAAAAGCACGTAAAACTTCGTTCATTAATATCATGAAAGTACTAGGTGCATTAGTTAACCCAAAAGGCATGACTAACCACTCATATAATCCAAACTTAGTTTTAAATGTCGTTTTCCATTCATCTCCCAATTTCATACGAATTTGATGGTATCCACTACACAAATCAACTTTGGAAAATATTGTAGAGCCACTCAATTCATCAAGCATATCATCTAGCCTAGGAATAGGATGACGATAACGAATAGTAATATTAGTAATGCCTCTACAATCAACCCACATATGTGATGTACCATCCTTTTTCGGCACTAGAATAATAGGAACAACACAAGGACTAAGGGATTCGCGTATATAACCTTTGTCGAGCAGCTCCTGTACTTGACGCATAATCTCCTTCGTCTCCTCGTGATTGGTACGGTATGGTGCACGGTTGGGTAATGATGCACCGAGAATTAAGTCAACCTGATGCTCAATCCCTCGAATGGGAGGTACGTCTTGTGGAAAGACGTCAGCGAACTCCTGCAAAATGTTAGTGACAGCTAGAGGCAAAGAGGAAGGCACGTCCTCAAATGAAAATAATGCCTCTTTGCACACAAAAGCATAGCAAACAGATTTGCTGAAATCTAGCTCATCAATATCAGATTTGTATATGCCTTACACATGCGAAACTAGTGAAAGCACAAACAGCAGCAACAACCCGTCTCTCCTCAGAATATTGTAAACATGTAAATCGTTGTTCAGTTTCTAACTCCCAAGTAAGATATATATCAGGAACATATCTACCATCAAATGGTGGAATATTCAATTTCAGTTTAGGAAGATGGTCATGATCTCGTACCTGAGGGAGAGCCCTACCATTGTGATTATTTGCATGTGGACGACCTGGTGGTTGTGGTGCAGGTGGTTGCACGTAGTTCTGATTTTGATCCACGTCATCCTCGTAATCTCCCACATAATCATCCTCCTCCGCATCAGCAGCAGGAGCCATAGAAGTATCAACAGCAGCGCCAACAGTTTGGCCAAATGCAAGAGGGACACGGCTCGCTCGGCGGAGGGCTGTTTTGCGACGTGGAGGTGGTCGTTGTTGTTGTTGTTGTGGAGGTGTGTTAGGTGCAGCTGGTGGTGGTGCTGGAAGACGCGCGAGCAATTCATTAAACTTGTTATTGAGCTCTGTTTCGAACATCTTCTCCATGGCCTCTTCAAATCTGTTTAGCACATCTTGAACCTGTCCACTCATCATTTGCTGAAATTTATCATGCAACTCCTTATTCGTCATGTTCTCCCAAATCGGTCTAAATGGCATGATCTCGCATGGTTAGCAGCAATAGAAACACACAAGAATATGATCCTATAGACTACTAACAAAAGGTGGTGGTGGGTGTCACAAATCCGTCAAGCAAATCTCAAATTCTTACCAGTTCTTACCCAGCAGCAGGCGGTGATCGGCAACCGTTGTAGACAAAGCTCTCAAAGCTTGGATAGAGCGATTACCAGGGAGAGTCAAACCCACGACGTAGGTGTATATGGAGCTGGGAAGGCTTATAATATGGTAGCAAAAAGGGTCAGCAATAATCAACTCAGAGATGCAAAGTTGAATAAACGCTCAACAACGGTACTATGCTGGTCCTAGGCTAGACTGTGCTAGAGACGCGAGCCTAGAACACCAACAAAATCACGGCGCGGCACGTAAACAAGGGAGGAGCAAACTCTGAATTTTTTCTCTTTTTTCCTCTTTTTTGCACTTTTTTCCTCTTTTTTTTGCTCCGCAACAATTTTTTTTCGAAAAAGTCTACAAATGGTCTAAAAACAGCCTAGCCAGAATTTTTTTTTCTCTTTTTTTTTTCCTTTTTTTGCACTTTTTTTCCTCTTTTCTTTTTTGAGTTTGGAACTATTTCTGTACTGCGGGTAGCATGGAAGTTGGGGAGTCCTTCTCTGTCACGACTCGGAGTATGGCGCGATCTGGAAATCCAAAATAGGTAACAAAATACTGGACTCGGAATAGGGCTGGTGGCGGAGATGAAACTGGTGGAACTCGGACTGGTGGCGGAGATGAATCTGATGGAACTCGGACTGGTGGCGGATATATGTTGCAGGTGGACTCAGATTGGCGTGATGGCGGCGGATATGTTTTGCGTATATGGACTCGGATTGGCGGTGAATATGTGGTGGTGGTATATGGCAGCAGCGACGATGATGATGCGGTGGTGATATATGGCAGCGGCAACGTGACAACCTGTGAAAAGAACTCGAAACTCTAAAGGACTAGACGCTATGACCAGCAACTTGACACGACGATGCAACCGCAAATTCAACAAAGCAAATATAGAAAAGATTATGCAAAGGCTCAGATTGGTTCGGATGGGATGAACTAACCCTAATTTTTTTGGCTTTTTTGTGGACTATAGGTATGAAGAATGACTCGATCTAAACTACGAAAACCAAAAATCTCACCGAGCAACCCGGAAATCTGATACCACTTGATAGAGGCAAAGGTGTCCCGTCTTTTGATGAGATGATGGATATCGCTTAGTGGAAGTCGACTTTGACGATCCGACTACTTAACGTGTGAGGACGCCGCACTTAGCAATCGCTAAACCAACTCCGAGAGGTTATTGACCACGCCGGAGCACGATCAACCTGACCACGAGGGTCTTTTTCCTGCGAGCAAACGAAGAACAAGCAAGAAACTGAGATTGCAATCTGGATATTGCGAATATAAGATGAAAGCTTTATTGATCAAGGTGGGGTTCTGTGACGCCTTTGTCTGGTCGTTGAACATAAACGAAGTACGCGAAGTTGCAGCTATGGCGAACTTTTAATCTAAACAAAACCCAAAGTCTAAACGGTGCCCTAAGGGCTATATATATGGAGGAAGAGGGGGAATGTCGTGGCCCTTGGGGAAGGGGTCCAAAACCAACCCTATCTCTTGTTTCCCCACACATACGGACTCTAAAAATAGCCTATAATTATGTATTTCGAAATTACATGGGCCTGGCCCAATAATAAAGGTGACGCAGCACCTAGAATAGCCTTGAGACGAAATTTATGAAGCGGCATCTTGTATATTTCGTCCAAGGCTTCATGCACTCATTATGGTGGCTTCAACGTCCTGAAATCATCACTTGTAACTCCGTTCTTGTTCCCCTTGCGCATGCCATCATCTCCATGCTTGTTCGTGCTCCAATGTTCATCCTTCTCCAAGCTAGGCCCTTCATTTGTAAGCAAAACAAATGTATCCAATTTAGGCAGCATTATATTCTCATGAACATTAGAATCATTACCAAGATTGAAAGTACCTGGTAATTTAATTGGCATGCGCGAGATCTATTAATTGGTCCAGTATGTATAGCAGCAGGGGCTGTGGGTGTAACAATGGTATTGATGTCCTCATCAAAAGAACCGCTAGATTGCGTGCTAAGAAAGATTGCTTTGTAAAAGCGTGTTCTTCTAGTTTCCAAGAAAATAATGATGAAGATCTTAAAGTTATTGATGTGTCCCCTATTAGATCTTTGTTTTGCAATATGAATCTTAATAATGATGGGGCTGGAGATGAGTCAACTTTAGTTCAAAGGCGTCCCAATGATTTGATGTTTTTAGATCTTGATTCTAAATTTGGTAAAAGAGGGACTGGAGAGGTCAAGACTTTAAATAGCATTGAACCCACTATCTTGGATTTCAAGGAATTTAATTATGGTAATTGTTCTTTAGAAGATTGTATTTCCTTGTTGCAATACGTTGTGAATTCTCCCCATACTTATAGTCAAAATAAAGCTTTTACCAAAGATATTGTCGATGCCTTGATGCAATCTTTTGATGAAAAACTTAATTTGGAAGTTTCTATACCTAGAAAACTTAACGATGAGTGGGAACCTACTATAAAGATTAAAATGAAAGATCATGAGTGTTATGCTTTATGTGATTTGCGTGCTAGTGTTTCCATGATTCCGAAAACTTTATGTGATATTCTAGGGTTCCATGATCTTGATGATTGCTCTTTAAATTTGCACCTTTTGGATTCCACCATTAAAAAGCCAATGGGAAGGATCAATGACGTTCTTATTGTTGCAAATAGGAATTTGGTGCCCGTAAATTTTATCGTTCTTGATATAGATTGCACCTATTATTCTTGGTAGACCTTTCCTTAGAACGACTGGTGCGATTATTGATATGAAGGAAGGGAATATTAGATTCCAATTTCCAATAAGGAAAGGCATGGAGCACTTTCCAAGAAAGAAAGTCAAATTACCTTAAGAATCTATCATGCGAGCTACTTATGAATTGAGTGCCAAAGATGGCACTACTTAGAACTATCCTCGCTTTTATGCCTAGCTAGGGGCGTTAAACGATAGTGCTAGTTGGGAGGCAACCCAATTTTATTTGTGTTTCTTGTTTTTGCTTCTGTTTAGTAATAAATTTTGCATCTACCTTCTGTTTAGATGTGTTTTTATGTTTTAATTAGTGTTTGTGCCAAGTAGAACCTATAGGATAACCTATGGTGATAGTTAATTTGATTCTCCTGAAAAACAGAAACTTTGCGCACACAAAAATAATTTTAGTAATTCACAGAAACGACGTGCTTTTGCGCTGATTCTTTTTGCTATAGATCAATAGAAAAATTGCCCAGGAGTTCCTATTTTGGTAGGATTTTTAGAGTTGCAGAAGTATTCGAGAGTTACAGATTGCTACAGACTGTTCTGTTTTTGACAGATTCTGCTTTTCATGTGTTGTTTGCTTATTTGAATGCATCTATGGCTAGTATGTAAGGGTATGAACCATAGAGAACTTGGAATACAGTAGCTTCAACACCAATGTAAATAAAGGATGAGTTCATTACAGTAACTTATGTGGTGGTTTTGCTTTCTTTCACTAACGGAGCTTATGAGATTTCTTGTTGAGTTTTGTGTTGTGAAGTTTTCAAGTTTTGGGTAAAGATTTGATGGACTATGGAATATGGAGTGAAAAGAGCCTAAGCTTGGGGATGCCCAAGGCACCCCAACATATTCAAGATAGCCAAAAGCCTAAGCTTGGGGATGCCCCGGAAGGCATCCCCTCTTTCGTCTTCATTTATCGGTAACTTTACTTAGAGCTATATTTTTATTCACCACATGATATGTGTTTTGCTTGGAGCGACTTGTATGATATTAGTCTTTGCTTTTTAGTTTACCACAATCATCCTTGCTATACACACCTTTTGGGAGAAACCCACTTGATTGGAATTTATTAGAATACTCTATGTGCTTCACTTATATCTTTTGAGCTAGGTAGTTTTTGCTCTAGTGCTTCACTTATACTCCCTCCGTTCCTTAATGTAAGGTGTATTAGTTTTTCAAAAAGTCAACCATTGTCTATGTTTGACCAACTTTATAGCAAAATCTATAAATATTTACAATATTGAATATTTAAAATATAGAAATATGTTTCTTGGTGAATCTAGTGATAATGATTTGGTATTCTAGACATTGATATTTTTGTCTAAAAATTTGGTCAAAGTTAGAGAAGTTTGACTTTTTGAAAAAATAATACACCTTATATTTAGGAACGGAGGGAGTATCTTTTAGAGCACGGCGGTGGCTTAATTTTGTAGAAATTGTTAGTCCTCATGCTTCACATATATCATTTTGAGAGTCTCTTAGAACAGCATGGTATTTGGTATGGTTATAAAATTGGTCCTAGAATGGTGGGCATCGAAGTTGGGTATAGTAAAATCTATCATAGGAAGTGAATTGGATGCTATGATCAATTTGATACTTAATAATTGTTTTGAGATATGGAGGTAGTGATATTAGAGTTATGTTAGTTGGGTGATTATGAGTTTAAAGAATGCTTGTGTTGAAGTTAGCAAGTGCCGTAGCATGCACGTATGGTGAAAGTTGTGTAACAAATTTGAAACATGAGGTCTTCTTAGATTGTGCATCCTTATGAGTGGCGGTCGGGGACGAGCGATGGTCTTTTCCTACCAATCTATCCCCCTAGGAGCATGCGCGTAGTGCTTGGTTTTTGATGACTTGTACAATAAGTATATGAGTTCTTTTTGACTAATGTTGAGTCCATGGATTATACGCACTCTCACCCTTCCATCATTGCTAGCCTCTTTGGTACCGTGCATTGCCCTTTCTCACCTTGAGAGTTGGTGCAAACTTCGCCGGTGCATCCAAACCCCGTGATACGATACGCTCTATCACACACAAACCTCCTTATATCTTCCTCAAAACAGCCACCATACCTACCTATTATGGCATTTCCATAGCCATTCCGAGATATATTGCCATGCAACTTTCCACCGTTCCGTTTATCATCATGACACACATCATCATTGTCATATTGCCTTGCATGATCATGTAGTTGACATCATATTTGTGGCAAAGCCACCATGCATAATTTTTCATACATCTTTTCAGTGTTCCCCGTTGTATCGTTCTGACCGTTGTAAGTTGGGTTGTTTCTTGTAGTTCCTGGCCGGTTGATGGCTTTGTTAATTCAAAGCCGGGCTCTTCGCGAGCCTTCATTCTAAAAAATATATATATATATATGGACATGCTTGGCTTTACCATATGATCACTGATGTGATCTCAAACTTTGAAAGAGAACTTTAGATATTGCATAACATCATAATGAACTTTTTCCGACTAGTTCTAATCTAGATTTGGGATTAATATTCTAGCAACATATTTGTATCTCTTCCTTAAGTCTCCTGTTGAACGATATGCCATGTGACATGTGGTCCTCTCTTTGAAGCAATCAACAATGAACACTCTTGATTCATTGCCCATCCCGGTACACCGCCGAAGGCATTCATATAGAGTCATATATTGTTCTAGTTTTGGGTTGTAATTCATGAGTTGTAAATAAATAAAAGTGTGATGATCATCATTATTAGAGCATTGTCCCCAAAGAAAAAAGAAGGCCACATAAAAAAGAAAGGCCAAAAAAAAAGAAAGGCCCAAAGAAAAAAAAAAGAAAAAAGAAAATAAAAATAAAAAGAGGGCAATGTTATTATCCTTTTCCACACTTGTGCTTCAAAGTAGCACCATGTTCTTCATGTAGCGAGTCTCATATGTTGTCACTTTCATATACTAGTGGGAATTTTTCATTATAGAACTTGGCTTGTATATTCCTATGATGGGCTTCCTCAAAATGCCCTAGGTCTTCGTGAGCAAGCAGGTTGGATGCACACCCACTAGTTTCTTTTGTTGAGCTTTCGTACATTTATAGCTCTAGTGCATCCGTTGCATGGTAATCCCTACTCCTCATGTTGACATCAATTGATGGGAATCTCCATAGCCCATTGATTATCCTCGTCAATGTGAGACTTTCTTCTTTTTTGTCTTCTCCACACAATCCCCATCATCATATTCTATTCCACCCATAGTGCTATATCCATGGCTCAAGCTCATGTATTGCGTGAAATTTGAGAAAGTTTAAGATTATTGAAGTACGAAACAATTGCTTGGCTTGTCATCGGGGGTGTACAAGATGGGAGCATTTTTGTGTGACGAAAATGAAGCATGACCTAACTATATGATTTTGTAGGGATGAACTTTCTTTAGCCATGTTATTTTGAGAAGACATGATTGCTTTGATTAGTATGCCTGAAGTATTACTATTTCTTATGTCAATATGAACTTTTATTTTGAATCATTTGGATCTGAACATTCATGCCACAATAAAGGAAATTACATTGAGAATTATGCTAGGTAGCATTCCACATCAAAAATTCTGTTTTTATCATTTACCTACTCGAGGACGAGCAGGAATTAAGCTTGGGGATGCTTGATACGTCTCCAACGTATCTATAATTTTTTATTGTTCCATGCTATTATATTACCCGTTTTGGATGTTTATGGGCTTTACTTTACACATTTATATCATTCTTGAGACTAACCTACTAACCGGAGGCCCGGCCCGTATTGTTGTTTTTTTTGCCTATTTTAGTGTTTCGAAGAAAAGGAATATCAAACGGAGTCCAAATGGAATGAAACCTTCGGGAGCGTGATTTTTGGAACGAACATGATCTAGAGGACTTGTGATGTAGGGCGGAACCCTAGGTGGACGATCTTTCACGTTTGGAGTGGATCCTATGGGGAATCATGAAGAACACGCGGAAGCACAAAGGGGAAACACGGGGAAAACAAGAGGGAATCACGAAACCGACAAGGAATCAATCACACAAGTGCTAGATCACCGAGAACAAAGAGTAACACATGATCCACAATCAACAAAGGTAAGGATACAAATGAACCGTTCTTCTCCGTACGGAGGTCTTGATGATCTTCCCTAGAAAGGGGTCTTGAATCCGCTTGGGGGATCTTCTCCGAAGAGGTCGTGAACTCCGAGGAGAAGTATCCAAGTGGATGAGCAAAGCTCTCACACAAATACGAGCTAAACCAATGCTAACCCTAATACGAAGCTAGGAGATGAGTATATATAGTGCTAAGCCACGAAGGGGTCAGTGGGAGAGGATACATGGGTCATCTACCCTTTCTCTGCGCACAGGCAGGCCGGTGGTACCGGTCACGGGGGCGGTTGTTCCGCTGGTAACTCATGCATGGCGGAAGTACCGGATAGGGAAGGCGGTACTACCACTGGGAGGTCAGGCGCTGGCTTCCGGAGAGGGACGTCGAAGGGGCCAGCGGTTGTACCGGTTGTCGGGGCGGTTATTCCGATCTTTCGGCAGAAACCGGTAAAACCGGTGTAGCACCGGCCTTGCTCCGCTCGATCAAAGAATGTGGGCCGGTTGTTGGGCGGTAGCTGGCCGGTTGTTCCGCCCGGGCGGTGGTTGGGCGGTTGTTCCGGTCCTTTTGGGCTGGGCAGATCGTCTACATGCTCTTGATGTTTGTCTTGCGTCGTAACTTCTCCTTGGTTACTTTCTTGGTACCTAAGCACACAAAGCATCTCCGTTTGAGGTAGTAGCCATGTCTCAAGTGGGTCAAAGGGAAGTTCAACAAGGAGAGAGTTAACCTCGAATTGAATAGCATGTGCTCGAGCTCTCGTCATGGGTCCTCGTGGGGTTGGATGTGTCGATGTAGAGTCCATGGGATTATGGAAGGATGCTTCGCATCATCTCCCCTCCCTTGGGAAAGATCTGACCTCGGATCAAAATCTTCATCACCATGGAAAGGTGAGAGGTCTTTGACATTGAAGATGTCGCTCATGTTGTACTTGTTTCGTGGGAGTTCAACCTTGTAGGCGTTGTCATTGTAGCGTGCTAGCACCTTGAATGGTCCATCAGCTCGAGGGAGAAGTTTGGACTTGCGTTCATTGGGGAAGCGGTCCTTGCGAAGGTGTAGCCACACGAGATCGCCTATGTTGAAGATCATGGGTTGCTTGTTGACGATGAGCTTGGTTGCTAGTCGTTGTACTTGGCGCTCGATGATGTTCCTTGTATCTTCATGCATCTTCTTGATGTAGCTTGCTCGTGCACTCGCATCCATGTTGGTGCGCTCTTGTAGAGGTAGAGGTAGAATGTCCAAAGGGAACAACGGGTTGAAGCCGTAGACGACCTCGAAGGGGGACTTGCCAGTCGTCGAATGTCTTGCACGGTTGTATGCATACTCGGCGATGGGTAGACACGCCTCCCACTCCTTGATGTTCTTCTTGATCAACACGCGAAGTAGAGTGGATAGTGTCCGGTTCGTCACCTCCGTTTGGCCGTCGGTTTGAGGATGGTATGCGGATGAGAACAAGAGCTTGATTCCGAGCTTGGCGCATAGCGTCTTCCAAAAGTAACTCAAGAATTTAACGTTGCGGTCGGAGACGATTGTCTTCGGTACTCCATGGAGGCGCAAGATTTCCCTACAAAAGAGATTTGCAACGTGTGAAGCATCGTCTATCTTGTTGCAAGTAATGAAATGTGCCATCTTAGAAAATCATTCCACAACAACAAACACGGAATCCTTTCCATTTTGAGTTCTAGGCAAACCAAGTACAAAATCCATGCTAATGTCTTGCCAAGGTTGATAAGGAATAGGAAGAAGCATGTAAAGACCATGGGATTGAGCTTTAGACTTAGCTTTGCGACATGTAGAGCATCGAGTGGTGAAGCATGAGACGTCACGGAACATCTTGGGCCAAAAGTAGTTCTTGGAGAGCGTGGCGAATGTCTTGTCGCATCCGAAATGTCCCATGAGTTCGCCTCCATGAGCCTCTTGCAAAAGGATCAAACGAAGAGAAGACTCGGGAATGCATAGTTTGTTAGCTCTCATAAGATAACCATCCTTGATGTAATATTGTTCCCAAGAAGTATGCATCAAACACTTAGCATAAGGAATAGCAAAAGATGGATCATGAGCATACAAGTCTTTGATGTGCTCAAAACCAATAACATTCAACTCAAGTTTAGTCACAAGCGTGCATATGCGTGAAAGTGCATCCGCAACTACATTTTCCTTACCCTTAATGTACTTGATCACATAGGGGAAAGATTTAATAAATTCACTCCATTTGACATGACGCTTGTTCAACTTAGTTTGACCTTTTAAGTACTTAAGCGTTTCATGATCGGTGTGTATGACAAACTCATGAGGTCTAAGATAATGTTCCCAAACATGTAGCACACGCACTAAAGCATACAATTCTTTCTCATAGATGGGATAGTTAAGTTGAGCACCGGAGAGTTTTTCACTAAAATATGCAATGGCTCGTTTTTCTTGCATCAAAACTCCGCCAATTCCGGTACCACTTGCATCACAATGAACCTCAAAAGTTTTGTCAAAATTGGGCAAAGCAAGAATTGGAGCATGAGTAAGCAAAGACTTGAGCTCGTCAAAAGCGGTGGATTGCAAAGATCCCCAAACAAAAGGAGCATTCTTCTTACTCAAAGCATGCAAAGGGGCGGCAATAGTGCTAAAGTCTTTCACAAAGCGACGATAAAAACCCGCAAGACCAAGAAAACTACGCACTTGTTGCAAATTGGTGGGTTGGGGCCAAGTTTTAATTTCTTCAATTTTATTTTCGTCAACATGGACACCCTTGGAGGGTACAACGAAACACAAGAAAACCACTTTGTCAACACAAAATGTGCACTTTTTCATGTTGGCATAAAGACTTTCCTTGCGAAGTGTTTGTAAAACAGCCCTAACATGATCAAGATGCTCTTTCATGGTTTTGCTAAACACAAGAATATCATTGAAGTAAACCACAACAAAGACTCCAATATAAGGGCGAAGCACATAATACATGAGACACACGAAAGTACCGGGAGCCTCCGATAAACCCATAGGCATAACTAACCACTCATATAAGCCAAATTTTGTTTTGAAAGCAGTTTTCCATTCATCACCCTCTTGTATGCAGATTTGATAATAGACACTTTTAAGATCAATTTTTGAGAAAAAGTTGGCTCCACTAAGTTCATCAAGCATATCATCTAAGCGAGGAATGGGATGCCTATAACGAACGGTGATAGCATTTATAGGTCTACAATCGGAACACAAGTGGAAACTTCCATCGGGCTTGGGCACAAGTATAACGGGAACGGCACAAGGGCTTAAGCTTTCACGTACATGACCGTTGTCGATTAGTTGTTGTACTTGCCGTTGAATCTCCTTGGTTTCTTCGGGATTGACACGGTATGGAGCTTTGTTTGGAAGTGGCGCTCCGGGGATGAGGTCGATTCGATGCTCAATGCCTCGTAGTGGAGGTAGACCCGGAGGTAGCTCATCGGGGAAAACATCTTGGAATTCCTGAAAAAGAGATTGAAACACTAAAGGTAGCTCGTGAGGGGTGTTAGTGTTAGGTTCCCCATCCTTGCACACAAGGACAAAGTGTATCACACTCGATGGGTTCTCACACACTTCTCTCATCTCACTTTTTGTGGCAAATAGTATGAGGTTTCTCTCTCTAGGCGAAGAGGCGCTCAAGTTTGGCTTTTGGCTCTCATTCACTTTGATGAGGACATGACTACCTTGGATAAGACCAAAAATATTGCATACATGCATATTTGTCAGGTGATTTCTAGTGCAAACTATTCAATAATATATTTATGTTATCCAGAACAAAAATACTTCACATACTTTTGTGTTTTGTCTAATTGCAGGTGTATGGGACATTTGTACAATCCACATATGAAGATAAGGGAAAAGGAGAAGTTTAGGTGCTGTTCAAAAAGTCTTCTCACGTCACTTTTGGGCCAAGAGAAGATAGAGTCCAAGTCTCTCACGTTCTGGATTCAGATTCGGACTGCACAGACATACCTGACTCAAAACGTCAACAACTTTTTCATACGGACTTCGAATTGGGTGATTCTTTTTTGTTGGAAAGTAGATTTCATGCTCTTTCCAGCACAGTTGGAATCACCTTAAAAGCCGTCCGGAGCGTTGAGTTGTGGACGAAACAATCTGACGCTGCACCAGAATCCGAGTCAAACTACAAGTCCAAAGGTGTTACGTCACCTCCACTTGGGCCCATTGGCCTTGTACGACCTAGGGTTAGTTTTAGGCTGCCTTGGGACGTCCTTCCACCTCCTTGGCCGCCACCCCTTGCTCCTATATAAGTAGATCCATCTAGTAGCTTTTCCCTTGGGATTTGTTTAGTTAAAGTTAGCCATTGCAACTTCGTACTTCGCTTGTGTCCAACGACCAGACCAAGACCGCCACGGATCCCCACCTTTATCAATACTTCATACATACTCGCAATATTCAGATTGCTTTTATCATATTCTTGCTTGTTCTTCGATTGCTTGCAGGAATAGACCTTCGTGGTCGGTTGATTGTGCTCCGCGTGGTCAATAACCTCTCGGAGTTGGTTTAGCGATTGCTAAGGCGCAACGTCGTGCACGTTTGTAGTCGGATCGTCAAAGTCGTCTCCACCAAATCGATAGTTATCATCTCATCGAAAGATCGGGACACCCCGCCTCTATCAAGTGGTATCAGTTTTCAGGTTGCTCGGTGAGATTTTACAGTTTTTCATAGTTTAGATCGCATCTGTCATTCATACCTATAGTCCATGAAAAAGCCACAAAAAAAAGTTAGATCTGTTCATCCTTTATCCAAGCCAGTCTGAGCCTTTGCAATTTTCTATTCGTTGCTTGCATAGTTGAATTATCGGTTGCATCGTCGTGTCAGTTGCTGGTCTTAGTGTCTAGGTCCTTTAGAGTTTCGAGTTCTGTTCACATTAGTCACGCCGCCGCTGCATCATTATCCCTTCCGTTGTCCACCATCCCATCCATCAATTTTCACCATGTTCTACGCACTGTTCATTGTCATAATCATAGTTGAGGTCATTCACATCTTCGCCTGATCCAATCTGCATCTTATCTAGTTTATCTTGGAAAGAGGGAGAAAAAAAAGAGAGAAAAAAAGAGAAAAAAAAAGAAAGAAAAAAAAAGAAAAAGAGAGAGAAGAACAGAAAAAAAAGCGTGAGGAAAAAAAGAGAGAAGAGAAAAAAATTGGATCTATCTAGAATCAATCTCGTACCTGAATTCGGATTGAAATCTGTTTTGCGCACTGTTCAGTAAAACAGGTGTATCTTCCTCATACGAAGTCCGTTTTGGCTCCGTGAGTAGTCAAATTGAAGCTAGAGACGAGCCGCATCTAAATAGTTGCAGAAGCTAGTTCAATATTTGACATCTCAAAATCGGCTTCTAAATAGGTCTTTTTGCCCTCCGAAGTTCGTGAACACAGCTTGTTCCAATTTTTCAGGCCAGTTTTCGAATTCTTTGACTCCTTATATCAACTCGGAATTGAGTGATTCTTTTTGCATTGGAAAGCTTGAGTTAGTAGCATTCTTTGAAATAATTTATCATAAAATTGGCTCAAACATTTCAAGAGGAAAGTTGAAGAGACAGTTGTTGTATGTCCTGCTTGGCAGTTGTTTTTCATCATTATCTTCACTGCCGTTGTGATCTTCACTTATATCTTGCTGTCAAGAGCTACTTAGTATCCTTCATTGATGCTAGTTGTGCTACGCCTTGACCTCATTAGTGTTCTAGGCTCGCGTTTCTAGTCCGGTCTAGCCTAGGACCAGCACAGTACCGTCGTTGAGCGTTTATTCAGCATTGCATCTTTGAATTGATTATTGCTAATTTTTTTTGCTACCATATATAGCCAACCCAGCTCCACATATTTCTACACCGTGTATACGTACGTTACCTTGGCAATCGCTTTACACAATCTTCAGAGTTACTTGACACCGCTGGTTGCCTGTCACCACCTGCCGCATGGTAAGAACTTGTAAGATATTGATATTTGCTTTACTGTGAGCACTTTACAACCATATCCTAGTAGTTCATAGGAACATTATTCTCGAATTTTGTTTCTTGTTTCTACTAATCATGACAGGTTTCGGAGATAGAAGTTCTTGGACGATTTAACACATCTTCACCATCACGAGAGTTGGGACAACACACACAAGCACATGGCCAGGTTAGCTCTTTACCGTCATTTGAGGGTAGATTTAATCCTGCTATTTATCTTGCTTGGGAGCTTGAAGTAGAACAAGTTTTTAGTCACCATGTTTTTTCTGAACTTGAGCGAGTACGAGCTGTCTCTAGAGCATTTACTGGTTTTGCTTCTGTTTGGTGGAGTGTGCATTGTAAGAAAAACATTGATAACCAACCCACAACTTGGAAAGATTTGAAAGATGTAATGAGAAAACAGTTTTTCCCTCCTTACTATCGTCGTGAATTGCTTCGCAAATTTGAACAATTTAAACAAGGCAATAACACTGTTCATGCTTACTACCAAGAGTTCAAATCTTATATGCATCATTGTGACATAGAAGAATCTGAGGATGATACAATGAATAGATTTTTGGTGGTTTGAACCATGATATTCAGGCAAGATTTCAGTATATTCCTCGTTGCATTACTGGTATGTATGTTCGTGCTTGTACCTTTGAGAGACAGTTACAGGAGGATGCATTGGGTGACTACAACAACTATTATTCCAGTTCATGCTCACCACCGCCGGTTGGTTCCTCCACCGTTGCACCTACTAGAGCAGCCCCACCTCGGATTGTGAGCGCGACATCATCTCAAGAGTATGGTGCATTGTCTACGTGTGTACCTACATCAGCTACGTCTTTGCGACAAGCTAATAGTAAAGGTATTGATGATCTAACTTCACATGACAATGATGCATCCCTAGTTAACTTGAATGCATCATGTGTTGAGTTACCTGGTGATTTGAGCACAACACCTATTTTAGAGAATCTTGATACTGTCATGAATGCGTCATGTGATCAAACAACTGAAATACCAACAATTTTGAGTGCACCCATTGAATTAACTGTTGATGCAAAAGAATCAATGTTTAATCATTTTGATATGACCTCTCATCTTGGTGATGATTCTGTGTCGAATGACTCATTGCATGTTTGCTTATCTAAGCATGTTGTAGCATGTAAATTTGATTCAAATAAGGTTTATTCATCAATGTTGGGATGGTTTAATGATGAACATTGTCAAACTTTTGAAATAAATAAGAGCTTCACTTATATGTGCAAACTGAGTTGCAATATTTTCATGCCTTCTAGTTCTTGTGCTAATTTGTTGGCTTTAGATTTTATGAACTATGCAAGTTACTCATCTATTCATGTGTCATATATGCAAAAATCAAGGGAAGTAAAAATGGATGACGATACATATACAACATGTACACCTTGTCTCTTTTGTTAGCCACATTTCAGATTAAGCAACGCCGAGGACGGCTTTGTTTTCAAGAAGGGAGGATGATGAGGACATGACTACCTTGGATAAGACCAAAATATTGCATACATGCATATTTGTCGGTGATTTCTAGTGCAAACTATTCAATAATATATTTATGTTATCCAAAACAAAAATACTTCACATACTTTTGTGTTTTGTCTAATTGCAGGTGTATGGGACATTTGTACAATCCACATATGAAGATAAGGGAAAAGGAGAAGTTTAGGTGCTGTTCAAAAAGTCTTCTCACGTCACTTTTGGGCCAAGAGAAGATAGAGTCCAAGTCTCTCACGTTCTGGATTCAGATTCGGACTGCACAGACATACCTGACTCAAAACGTCAACAACTTTTTCATACGGACTCCGAATTGGGTGATTCTTTTTTTGTTGGAAAGTAGATTTCATGCTCTTTCCAGCACAGTTGGAATCACCTTAAAAGCCGTCCGGAGCGTTGAGTTGTGGACGAAACAATCTGACACTGCACCAGAATCCGAGTCAAACTACAAGTCCAAAGGTGTTACGTCACCTCCACTTGGGCCCATTGGCCTTGTACGACCTAGGGTTAGTTTTAGGCTGCCTTGGGACGTCCTTCCACCTCCTTGGCCGCCACCCCTTGCTCCTATATAAGTAGATCCATCTAGTAGCTTTTCCCTTGGGATTTGTTTAGTTAAAGTTAGCCATTGCAACTTCGTACTTCGCTTGTGTCCAACGACCAGACCAAGACCGCTTACGGATCCCCACCTTTATCAATACTTCATACATACTCGCAATATTCAGATTGTTTTTTATCATATTCTTGCTTGTTCTTCGATTGCTTGCAGGAATAGACCTTCGTGGTCAGGTTGATTGTGCTCCGGCGTGGTCAATAACCTCTCGGAGTTGGTTTAGCGATTGCTAAGGCGCAACGTCGTGCACGTTTGTAGTCGGATCGTCAAAGTCGTCTCCACCAAATCGATAGTTATCATCTCATCGAAAGATCGGGACACCCCGCCTCTATCAAGGATGATGAGGACATGACTACCTTGGATAAGACCAAAAATATTGCATACATGCATATTTGTCAGGTGATTTCTAGTGCAAACTATTCAATAATATATTTATGTTATCCAGAACAAAAATACTTCACATACTTTTGTGTTTTGTCTAATTGCAGGTGTATGGGACATTTGTACAATCCACATATGAAGATAAGGGAAAAGGAGAAGTTTAGGTGCTGTTCAAAAAGTCTTCTCACGTCACTTTTGGGCCAAGAGAAGATAGAGTCCAAGTCTCTCACGTTCTGGATTCAGATTCGGACTGCACAGACATACCTGACTCAAAACGTCAACAACTTTTTCATACGGACTCGAATTGGGTGATTCTTTTTTTGTTGGAAAGTAGATTTCATGCTCTTTCCAGCACAGTTGGAATCACCTTAAAAGCCGTCCGGAGCGTTGAGTTGTGGACGAAACAATCTGACACTGCACCAGAATCCGAGTCAAACTACAAGTCCAAAGGTGTTACGTCACCTCCACTTGGGCCCATTGGCCTTGTACGACCTAGGGTTAGTTTTAGGCTGCCTTGGGACGTCCTTCCACCTCCTTGGCCGCCACCCCTTGCTCCTATATAAGTAGATCCATCTAGTAGCTTTTCCCTTGGGATTTGTTTAGTTAAAAGTTAGCCATTGCAACTTCGTGTACTTCGTTTGTGTCCAACGACCAGACCAAGACCGCTTACGGATCCCCACCTTTATCAATACTTCATACATACTCGCAATATTCAGATTGCTTTTTATCATATTCTTGCTTGTTCTTCGATTGCTTGCAGGAATAGACCTTCGTGGTCAGGTTGATTGTGCTCCGGCATGGTCAATAACCTCTCGGAGTTGGTTTAGCGATTGCTAAGGCGCAACGTCGTGCACGTTTGTAGTCGGATCGTCAAAGTCGTCTCCACCAAATCGATAGTTATCATCTCATCGAAAGATCGGGACACCCCGCCTCTATCAAGTGGTATCAGAGCACGTTTGGTGGATCACTTTCTCACTCTTCTTTCCATGATGGGTGGCTTGCTTGTTGTCTATCACTTGACTAGGAGACATAGTTCGTAGCACATATTCCTTCCCTTTCATCTTGAAGCTATAGTGATTGGTACGCCCATTGTGGATGACACCATGGTCGAATTGCCATGGTCAACCAAGAAGGAGGTGGCAAAGGGTCATTGGGACCACATCACACTCCAAAGTGTCCTCATATGCACCAATTTTGAAGGAGACTTGGACCATATGCTCAACTCGTATAGTGCCGGAGTCACTTAGCCATTGAACCTTGTAGGGGTGCGGGTGCTTCCTCTTTACCAATTGAAGCTTGGAGCATAGTTCTTCACTTGCCAAGTTGTGGCAACTACGTCCATTTATGATGATCTTGACGGTTCGTCCATTGATGTCGGCCTTGGTGTGGAAGATGTGGCATCGTTGGTCTTCTTCTTGTTGATGTTGAAGAGTCAAGACCTTTGAGACAACGAGAGCAGGGCTCGTATCTTCATCACAAGCTTGTCTCCTCGTTCACGCGCCGGTGCATGGCACTTTCTCAAGAGCTTCCATCTCATCACTCATTGAGTCATAGGTGCCATCATCGTTGAGGATCATGGTGCGCTTGTTTGTGCATTCATAGGACTTGTGGCCTCGGCCGCCGCAAGTGAAACACTTAAAGGATCTTGTCTTGATGGTCTCTCGGAGTAGATGAAGAAGCACGCGGCTTGAAGTTGCTTATAGTAGGAGGAAGATGACTTGAATGATGAGGACATCAATACCATTGTTACACCCACAGCCCATACTGTTACATATACTGGACCAATTACTAGAGCTCGCGCACGCCAAATAAATTATCAGGTACTTTCGTTTCTTGGTAATGATTCTAATGTTCATGAGAATATGATGCTGCCTAAATTGGATACATTTGTTTTGCTTACAAATGAAGGGGCTAGCTTGGAGAAGGATGAACATTGGAGCAAGAACAATCATGGAGATGATGGCATGTGCAAGGGGAACAAGAACGGAGTTACAAGTGATGATTTCAGGACTTTGAAGCAACCATAATGAGTGCATGAAGCCTTGGACGAAATATACAAGATGCCACTTCATAAATTTCGTCCAGAGGCTATTCTAGGTGCTGCGTCACCTTATTATTGGGCCAGGCCCATGTAATTTCGAAATACATAAGTATAGGCTATTTTTAGAGTCCGTATGTGTGGGGAAATAAGAGATAGGGTTAGTTTCAGACCCCTCCACCAAGGGCCACGGAATTCACCCCCTCTTCCTCCATATATACAGCCCTTAGGGCACCGTTTAAACTTTCGGTTTTGTTTAGATTAAAGTTCGCCATAGCTGCAACTTCGCAGATTTCGCTTGTGTTCAACGACTGCACAAGGACGCCTCGTAACCCCACCTTGATCAATAAAGCTTTCATCTTATATTCACAATATCCAGATTGCAATCTCAGTTTCTTGCTTGTTCTTCGTTTGCTCACAGGAAACAGACCCTCGTGGTCAGGTTGATCGTGCTCCGGCGTGGTCAATAACCTCTCGGAGTTGGTTTAGCAATTGCTAAGGCGCGACATCCTCGCACGTTTGTAGTCGGATCGTCAAAGTCGATTTCCACCAAAGCGATATCCATCATCTCATCGAAAGATGGGACACCTTTGCCTCTATCAAGTTTCCAGGTTGCTCGGTGGGATTTCATAGTTTTTCATTGTTTAGATCGAGTCTATTCTTTATACCTACAGTCCACGAAAAAGCCAAAAAAATAGGGTTAGCTCATCATATCCGAACTAGTCTGAGCCATTGCATAGTCTTTTCAGTATTTTGCTTTGTTGAATTTTTGGTTGCATTGTCGTGTCTAGTTGCTGGTCTTAGTGTCTAGTCTTTTAGAGTTTCGTGTTCTGTTCATGGGTCTTCTCGCCGCCGCCGCACCATCATCATCCGTTGCCATATACCACCACCATACCAGATACGTCGTTCTTACCATCTACCATCCCGCTTATCCGCCACCGCTCCGAGTCCATATACCAACACCGATCCGAGTCCATATACCACCATCGACCCACATCCATATACTACCACCACTCCGAGTCCATCTCATATTAGGTTAACTTTCGAGATCCATCTATTTCTAGATTTGTGTTTTCCTTGTCTGAGTAGGTTTCGGATGCCAGCAATCTTTTGCCGTCCGTAGAAGAGGTTGCTTTCCAAAAAAAAAGAGTCCGGAAACCACCCTCCGTTTAGGCCCAAAATTTTCCAAAAATGCACTGGACAAAAAAAATTCTAGCTATCCTATTTTTAGGTGTTTCTACGCGTATTGAGACAGTCGCTGTTATAGAAAGTTTTTTTTGAACCATTTCCAGTTTTTGGGTCCGGGCAGTCGAAAAAAAATTGGTCGAAAAATTTCGTGCCTATCCTGTTATCTTGACTTGGGAAGAGTTTTGAGACAGTCGCCATTATAGTGATTTTCGGGAAAAAAAGAGGAGCGCAAAAAAAAACAGAAAAAAAGAGCGATTTTTTTTCCAGTGTGTGCTTTTCCCTTGTTTAAGTGCAGCGCCGTGATTTTGTTAGTGTTCTAGGCTCACGCCTCTAGCACGGTCTAGCCTAGGACCAGCACAGTACCGTCGTTGAGCGTTTATTCAACTTCGCATCTCTGAATTGATTATTGCTGATCCTTTTTGCTACCATATTATAAGCCTTCCCAACTCCACATACATCTACATCGTGTGTTTGACTCTCCCTGGTAATCGCTCTATCCAAGCTTTGAGAGTTTTGACTACAACGGTTGCCGATCACCGCCTGCTGCTGGGTAAGAACTGGTAAGAATTTGAGTTTTGCTTGACGGATTTGTGACACCCACCACCACCACTTGTTAGTAGTCTCAGAGGATCATATTCTTGTGTGTTTCCATTGCTGCTAACCATGCCAGATCACAAGCCGACGAGATTGATGGGAGAACTTAACGAACAAGGAGCTTCATGATAAGTTTCAGCAAATGATGACTGAACAGGTGCAAGATGTGCTGAACAATTTTGAAGAGGCCATGGAGAAGATCACTGGCCTTGAGAAGACATCCGAAACAAAGCTCGATAACAGATTTAATGAACTGCTTGCGTGTCTTCCACCACCGGCTGCACCTGCCGCACCTCTGCAACAACAACAACAACAACAATAACAACAACTACCTCCACATCGTGAAATAGCCCTACGCCGAGCGAGCCGTGTTCCTCTTCAGCCTGGCCAAACTGTTGGTGCGCCGTTGATAATTCTGTGGCTCCTGCTACTGATGGGGAGGAGGATGATTATGCGGGAGATTACGAGGATGAGGTTGATCAAAATCAGAACTACGTGCAACCACCAGCACCACAACCACTAGGTCGTCCACATGCAAATAATGGCAATGTTAGGGCTCCCCCTCAGGTACGAGATCATGACCATCTCCCTAAACTGAAATTGAATATTCCACCATTTGAGGGTAGATATGTTCCTGATATATATCTTACTTGGGAGTTAGAAACTGAACAATGATTTACATGTTTACAATATCCTGAGGAGAGACGTGTTCCTGCTGCTGTTTGTGCTTTCACTAGCTTTGCACGTGTTTGGTGGTCTGAACATTGTAGATTATATCCTGTTCCAGCTACTTGGGCTGCTTTGAAAACTGCTATGCGTACTCGTTGGGTTCCACCATATTATCAACGTGAGTTGCTTCAAAAATTGCAGCGTTTGAGACAAGGAAAAAATTATGTAGAAGAATATTATCAGGAATTACAAACTGGCATGATAAGATGTGGTATTGTTGAGGAGAATGAAGCTATGCTTGCACGTTTTATGGGTGGATTAAATAGAGAGATTCAAACCATTCTAGAGTATAAGGAGTATACTAATATCACTCGTTTATTCCATCTTGCTTGTAAAGGTGAACGTATAGTGCATGATCGACAAGCATTGGCGCGAACTAACTTTTCTGCAGGTCGACCTTCATCATGGACACCGCGTGCATCTTCTACTTCCACTACACCAGCACCTCCGTTAGGTGACACCTCTAGCCGTGATACAAGAAAGCAGGCAGGACCACCACTATCTTCCAAGAGCGCACCTGCCGAGCCTACACACAGCTCTTCTTCTTCCATGGCATCAACTGGGCACACAAGTGATATTATTTGTCGTTGTTGTAAGGGAAGAGGTCATTATGCGAGAGAATGCAAATCTCAGCGTGTGATGATTGCAACTGAGGATGGTGGGTATGAGTCCGCTAGTGGCTATGATGAGGAGACATTGGCTCTTATTACAAGTGAAGAACACGGTGGAGATGATTCTGATCAAGAGACGGAATACATGGCTCCTGAAGACGCTGACAGGTATGAATGTTTAGTTGCTTAACGTGTTTTGAGTGTGCAGGTCACACAAGCTGAGCAAAATCAGAGGCATAATTTGTTCCATACAAAGGGAATTGTGAAGGAACGTTCTGTGCGTGTCATCATAGACGGAGGGAGCTGCAACAACTTGGCTAGCTTGGAGATGGTGGAGAAGCTCTCTCTCTCACCACAAGACCACATCCACATCCTTACTACATCCAATGGTTCAACAACATCGGCAAGGTTAAGATAACACGTACTGTTCGTGTGCATTTTAGTATCCCTACATATGCTGATTATGTTGATTGTGATGTGGTACCTATGCAAGCATGTTCCTTATTACTTGGCCGACCATGGCAATTTGATAAAAATTCTGTCCACCATGGTAGAAACAATCAGTATACTCTTGTTCATAAGGATAAAAATATTACTTTGCTTCCTATGACTCCTAATTCCATTTTGAAATATGATATTAATAGAGCTAATAAAGCAAAAGAGGAGAAGAATAAGAGTGAAAATCAGATTGTGGCAAAAGAATTTGAGCAACAAATGAAGCCTAATAATACACCATCTAGTGTTGCCTCTGGAATTAAATTGAAAAGTGCATGTTTACTTGCCACTGAATCTGATATTCATGAGCTAGATTTTAGCAAATCTGTTTGCTATGCTTTTGTGTGCAAAGAGGCATTATTTTCATTCGAGGACATGCCTTCCTCTTTGCCCCCTGCTGTCACTAACATTTTGTAGGAGTTCGCTGATGTCTTCCCACAAGACGTTACACCGGGATTACCACCTATTCGAGGGATTGAACATCAAATTGACTTAATTCCTGGTGCATCGCTACCCAACCGTGCACCATACCGTACCAATCCAGAGGAGACGAAGGAGATTATGTGTCAAGTACAAGAGCTTCTCGACAAAGGTTATATACGCAAATCCCTTAGTCCTTGTGCTGTTCCTATTATTTTAGTGCCGAAAAAGGATGGTACATCGCGTATGTGTGTTGATTGTAGAGGCATTAATAATATTACTATTCGTTATCGTCATCCTATTCCTAGGCTAGATGATATGCTTGATGAATTGAGTGGCTCTACAATATTGTCCAAAGTTGCTTTGCGTAGTGGATACCATCAAATTCGTATGAAATTGGGGGATGAATGGAAAACAGCATTTAAAATTAAGTTTGGATTATATGAGTGGTTAGTCATGCCTTTTGGGTTAACTAATGCACCTAGTACTTTCATGAGATTAATGAACGAAGTTTTACATGCTTTCATTGGACGATTTGTGGTAGTTTACTTTGGTGACATATTGATTTATAGCAGAACTTTGGAGGAACATTTGGAACATTTACGTGCTGCTTTTATTGCTCTACGTGATGCACGTTTGTTTGGTAACCTTGGGAAGTGCACCTTTTGCACCGACCGATTGTCTTTTCTTGGCTACGTTGTTACTCCACAGGGAATTGAAGTTGATAAAGCCAAGACTAAAGCTATTGAGAGTTGGCCGCAGCCCAAAACGGTCACACAAGTGAGGAATTTTCTTGGCCTTGCTGGAATCTATAGGCGTTTTGTGAGAGATTTCAGCACCATTGCTGCACCTCTCAATGAGCTTACAAAGAAGGATGTGCCTTTTGTTTGGGGTACCGCACAGGAAGAAGCCTTCACGGTATTGAAAGATAAGTTGACACATGCTCCTTCACTCCAACTTCCTGATTTTAATAAGACTTTTGAGCTTGAATGTGATGCTAGTGGAATTGGATTAGGAGGTGTGTTATTACAAGATGGCAAACCTGTTGCACATTTTCCTGAAAAATTGAGTGGGCCTAGTCTAAATTATTCTACTTATGATAAAGAATTATATGCTCTTGTTTGGACTTTAGAGACATGGCAACATTATTTATGGCCCAAAGAATTTGTTATACATTCTGATCATGAATCTTTGAAACATATTGGAAGTCAAGCTAAACTGAATCGTAGACATGTTAAATGGGTTGAATTCATTGAGACTTTCCCTTATGTTATTAAACACAAGAAGGGTAAAGAAAATGTTATTGCTGATGCATTGTCTCGTCGCTATACTATGCTTTCACAACTTGATTTCAAAATATTTGGTTTGGAGACCATCAAAGATCAATATGTGCATGATGCTGATTTTAATGATGTATTGCAGAATTGTAAAGAAGGGAGAACATGGAACAAGTTCGTCGTTAATGATGGATTTGTGTTTCGTGCTAACAAGCTATGCATTCCAGCTAGCTCTGTTCGTCTTTTGTCGTTGCAGGAGGCGCATGGAGGAGGATTAATGGGACACTTTGGCGTGAAGAAGACGGAGGACGTACTTGCTACACATTTCTTATGGCCAAAGATGAGACGGGATGTTGAGCGTTTTATTGCTCGCTGCACTACATGTCAAAAAGCTATGTCACGACTCAATCCTAATGGTTTATATATGCCTTTGCCTGTACCTAGTGTTCCTTGGGAGGATATATCTATGGACTTTGTTTTAGGTTTACCTCGAACAAAGAAGGGGAGGGATAGCATATTTGTTGTCGTGGATAGATTCTCGAGAATGGCACACTTTATACCATGTCATAAAAGCGATGATGCCGTTAATGTTGCTGATTTGTTCTTACGTGAAATTATTTGCTTG
The DNA here is from genome assembly GCA_021437245.1 of Aegilops speltoides. Classification (NCBI taxonomy): domain Eukaryota; kingdom Viridiplantae; phylum Streptophyta; class Magnoliopsida; order Poales; family Poaceae; genus Aegilops; species Aegilops speltoides. Next base: position 207,442,574 of record CM038141.1, read on the forward strand.
CATGGTGTGCCCAATACTATTGTTTCAGATCGTGATACTAAATTTCTTAGCCACTTTTGGAAATGTTTATGGGCTAAATTGGGGACTAAACTGCTTTTTAGTACTACTTGTCACCCCCAAACTGACGGACAAACTGAAGTAGTCAATAGAACATTGTCTACTATGCTTAGGGCTGTTTTGAAGAATAATAAGAAAATGTGGGAAGAATGCTTGCCTCATATTGAATTTGCTTATAATCGTTCATTGCATTCTACTACTAAGATGTGCCCTTTTGAAATTGTGTATGGTTTCCTACCTCGTGCACCAATTGATTTGTTGCCTCTTCCATCTTCGGAGATGGTTAATTTTGATGCTAAACAACGTGTTGAATTGATTTTAAAAATGCATGAGTTAACTAAGGAAAACATTGAGCGTATGAATGCTAAATATAAACTTGCTGGAGATAAGGGTAGAAAACATCTTGTGTTTGCACCTGGAGATCTTGTTTGGTTACATTTGCGTAAGGATAGATTTCCTGATTTGTGCAAATCAAAGTTAATGCCACGTTCTGATGGTCCTTTTAAGGTGTTGGAGAAAATAAATGATAATGCATATAAACTTGAGCTGCCTGCAGATTTTGGGGTTAGTCCCATTTTTAACATTGCAGATTTGAAGCCTTATTTGGGTGAGGAAGATGAGCTTCCGTCGAGGACGACTTCTTTTCAAGAATGGGAGGATGATGAGGACATCAATACCATTGTTGCACACATAGCCCCTACTGTTACATATATTGGACCAATTACTAGAGCTCGCGCACGCCAATTAAATTATCAGGTACTTCCGTTTCTTGGTAATGATTCTAATGTTCATGAGAATATGATGCTGCCTAAATTGGATACATTTGTTTTGCTTACAAATGAAGAGGCTAGCTTGGAGAAGGATGAACATTGGAGCAAGAACAAGCATGGAGATGATGGCATGCGCAAGGGGAACAAGAACGGAGTTACAAGTGATGATTTCAGGACTTTAAAGCCACCATAATGAGTGCATGAAGCCTTGGACGAAATATACAAGATGCCACTTCATAAATTTCGTCCAGAGGCTATTCTAGGTGCTGCGTCACCTTATTATTGGGCCAGGCCCATGTAATTTCGAAATACATAAGTATAGGCTATTTTTAGAGTCCGTATGTGTGGGGAAACAAGAGATAGGTTAGTTTCGGACCCCTCGACCAAGGGCCACAAAATTCACCCCTCTTCCTCCATATATACAACCTCCTCGGCGATCTTCTTGATGGGATGATTGAGTCCATTCAAGAATCGTGCCATAGTTTGTTCATCATCCTCCGTGACATTGGCTCGAATCATGGCAATCTCCATTTCCTTGTACTATTCTTCAACACTCTTTGTTCCTTGCTTGAGGAGTTGTAGCTTCTTGAAGAGATCGCGGTTGTAGTAGGTTCGCACAAAACGTGCTCGCATGACATCATTCATTTGAGCCCAAGTGGTGATTGGAGGTTCACCTCTTGCTTGTCGGCGCTCAAGGACTTGTTCCCACCATATGAGCACATAGTCTTGGAACTCTAGTGATGCCATAGCGATCTTCTTCTCTTCCTCATAGTTGTGCAAACGAAAGATTTTGTCGACCTTCAATGCCCATGAGAGGTACTCTTCGGGATCATTGCTTCCATTGAACTTGGGCATTGTGAATTTGAGCTTGCCATAGCGTTGCTCTTCATTGTGTTGTTGGCGATGGTGATGATGATGCCCTTGACGTGGAGGGTAATCATCCTCATGTTGCTCTTGGCATGGAGGAAGTCCATGCTCAACTTGCTCTTGTTGAACTTGAGGTTGAGGTGGAGCTTGACGAGCTTGTGGAGCTTGACGTTGCACACACGGTTGGCAGTTCCTCTCTTGGATTTCTTCTCGAAGGGCTTCCTCTTGAATGCGCCGTTCGCGATTGCAGTTTGCTATTGCTCGACTTGATTCTTGAAGGGCACGTTCCGCCTCAAGAGCTTGTGCTTCTCGTTTTTGTTGTTGAAGACGTTGAGCCTCGACGTCTTGTTCCTCTTGGTGTAGACGCGCTCGTTCTTCCTCTTGGCGCCGTAGTCGTTGCCTTTCTTTTGCTTGAGCAAAAGCGACTTGGTTTGATTGAGAACGAGGAACTTGCTCATCGATTTTCTCTTGTGAATGCTTGACGTGTAGCGGGTTGCGAGATGCATGACGGTCTTGCCGCGTGGCTCGTCGAAGGGTGTTTGATGACGGTGTACTTGAGCTGTAGAAGGAGTCATCAGAGTGTCGACTTGAGTGGCTCCGTCTTGAGTATGAAGAAGTTGAAGGAGGACGGTTCACCAACAAGGCGCGGATCTCGTCCATTCTTGCATCATTCTCTTGCTTGTGCGCGTCGAGCTTATTGTCGAAGTAGTCTCTTGTACGTTGCTCGGATGGGTGGTAGTATCGCTTGTGGTACTCAGCGGTGGTACCGCTTGGAGGGGCGGTTGTACCGCTCGTGTCGGGATTCGTCACAGATCGAATCGGGACGCGGTTTTGGGCGGAAATGGATGATTTCGGGCGCAAAATTGGATGGATTTCGTGGATGGAAAGAGGGGAAACTTGGGGGAATGCTAGATCCGCTTGAAACCAAGCAAATCCACGGATCAAAATCAACAAAACATCATCAAACCAACAAATCACACAAAAATTTGGGGCTATTTCTAGTGGAGGTTTTCGGATTTAGGACAAAAACAACAAAATCGAGCTAGAAAACACGGGGTAGTGGCTCCAAAAACATGATCAACGTGGCTCTTGATACAGAGATGATGTAGGGCGGAACCCTAGGTGGACGATCTTTCACGTTTGGAGTGGATCCTACGGGGAATCACTAAGAACACGTGGAATCACAAAGGGGAAACACGGGGAAAACAAGAGGGAATCACGAAACCGACAAGGAATCAATCACAAAAGTGCTAGATCACCGAGAACAAAGAGTAACACATGATCCACAATCAACAAAGGTAATGATACAAAGGAACCGTTCTTCTCCGTACGGAGGTCTTGATGATCTTCCCTAGAAAGGGGTCTTGAATCCGCTTGGGGGATCTTCTCCGAAGAGGTCGTGAACTCCGAGGAGAAGTATCCAAGTGGATGAGCAAGGCTCTCACACAAATACGAGCTAAACCAATGGTAACCCTAATACGAAGCTAGGAGACGAGTATATATAGTGCTAAGCCATGAAGGGGTAAGTGGGAGAGGATACATGGGTCGTCTACCCTTTCTCTGCGCACAGGCAGGCCGGTGGTACAGGTCACGGGGGCGGTTGTTCCGCTGGTAACTCATGCAGGGAGGAAGTACCGGACGGGGAAGGCGGTACTACCACTGGGAGGTCAGGAGCTGGTTTCTGGAGAGGGATGTCGAAGGGGCCGGCGGTTGTACCGGTTGTCGGGGCGGTTGTTCCGGTGTTTGGGCAGAAACCGGTAAAACCGGTGCAGCACCGGCCTTGCTCTGCTCGATCACAGAATGTGGGCCGGTTGTTGGGCGGTAGCTGGCCGGTTGTTCCGCCCGGGCGGTGGTTGGGCGGTTGTTCCAGTCCTTCTGGGCTGGGCAGATCATCTACATGCTCTTGATGTTCGTCTTGCGTCGTAACTTCTCCTTGGTTACTTTCTTGGTACCTAAGCACACAAAGCATCTCCGTTTGAGGTAGTAGCCATGTCTCAAGTGGTTAAAAGGGAAGTTCAACAAGGAGAGAGTTAACCTCGGATTGAATAGCACGTGCTCGAGCTCTCGTTATGGGTCCTCGTGGGGTTGGATGTGTCGATGTAGAGTCCATGGGGATGATGGAAGGATGCTCCGCATCAACTTGGAGTGGAAGTCAAGAAACAATCAAGGCGGCCACGAGGGTGGAGGGCGCGCACCCTATCTCGTGGGCCCCTCGGGAGTCCACCGACCTACTTCTTCCTCCTATATATACCCATGTACCCCGAAAACATCAGAAGCGACCACGAAAAACTATTTCCACCGCCGGAACCTTCTGTATTCGCGAGATCCCATCTTGGAGCCTTCGCTGGTGCTCCGCCGGAGGGGGAATCGACCACGGAGGGCCTCTACATCATCTCCAAGGCCTCTCCGATGAGTTGTGAGTAGTTTACCACAGACATTCGGGTCCATAGTTAATAGTTAGATGGGTTCTTCTCTCTCTTTGAATCTCAATACCATGTTCTCCTTGATCTTCTTTGATATCTATTCGATGTAACTCTTTTTGCGGTGTGTTTGTCGAGATCCGACGAATTGTGGGTTTATGATCAAGTTTATCTATGAGAAATATTTGAATCTCCTCTGAATTCTTTTATGTCTGATTAAGTTATCTTTGCAAGTCTCTTTGAATTATCAGTTTGGTTTGGCCTACTAGATAGATCTTTCTTGCAATGGGAGAAGTGCTTAGCTTTGGGTTCAATCTTGCGGTGTCCTTTCCCAGTGACATCACGGGCAGCAAGGCACGTATTGTATTGTTGCCATCGAGGATAAAAAGATGGGGTTTATATCATATTGCATGAGTTTATCCCTCTACATCATGTCATCTTTCTTAATGCGTTACTGTGTTCTTTATGAACATAATACTCTAGATTCATGCTGGATAGCGGTCGATGTGTGGAGTAATAGTAGTAGATGCAGACAGGAGTCGGTCTACTTGTCACGGATGTGATGCCTATATAAATGATCATGCCTAGATAATCTCATAATTATTCGCTTTTCTATCAATTGCTCGACAGTAATTTGTTCACCCACCGTAATACTTATGCTAACTTGAGAGAAGCCACTAGTGAAACCTATGGCCCCCGGGTCTATCTTTTATCATCTAAGCTTTCAATCTACTTTTATTTGCATCTTTACTTTTCCTCTCTATATTATAAAATAGGGCCATTTGCATTTATGTCCCTAACTCGAACCACCTAATCAGATATACCCCTAATTTGAAAGCCTGCTCAAAAATGCCCCTCCGCCGTTATGTGCACTTATAGAAATGCCCTTCCGCTCCGTTACCGTCCGGTCAAAGGGCTTTGACCGTTTTCTAGACGTTAGTTGGACAATTTGCCCCTGAACCATGTGACACTTACATGCGGGACCCCCTGTAAAAGAATAAAAGGAAAACTAGGCCAACTCAGCCCTCCCGTGGGTCAGTCACTTACCGGTGGGACCTACCCAGGAAAAAACAAAAAAATCTCTCTCATCCATCTCCTCCTGACGGGACCCACTATGAGGGTAAACACCCCTGGTCCACGCGTTCCCGGCCGTGAGCACCTGTGCTCGCCGGCGGCTCGCCGTAGGGGAGGAGGATGACCGTGGGAGGACGGCGCCTACTGCACGAGGCACGCAAGCTGCGCGAGACGCGCCAAGCTCACTAGGAGCGGCAGGGTGTAGATGGGCGCGTGCACGACCGAGCCAACCAAGGTTGGTCATGGCGGCCGGATTCTGTCAGGGTGCTCGGGGCACGAAACGGGCGGGGGAAGAGCGGAGTAGGGGCACCTGGTTTTCTTGACGACGGAACAAGGGTCGGGTAGGTCAAGAATGGCTTAGAGTGGCCGAATTTAGGACGGGAAGAGCAATGGCCATGGCGGAGTTCGACGTCTCGGGCTTCGTCTACGGGCAGCCCCAGGCCAGATCCACTGCGCAGGACGAAGGAGAGGCGCCCGCCAAAGCTCATGGACATGCTCGTGCTGCTCGATTTGGACTCTGGCCGCGATGGCTAGCAACGGCGTCGCCGGCAGAAGATCTCACGCGATAGCTGCGGCGATAGCGGCGGGCGGTGGCTCCATCCCCTCAGCCGTACCACCCCGATCCTGCCACGGTGGTCCTCAGGCGCAGGCACGCTGGCCCTCGCTGGCGCTGGCCACCGGCCGAGCCGCCAAGAGGGAGAGAGAGATTCCGAGAGAGGGAGAGAGTTTTTTAATATTGGTGGGGTCCATGTGTAAGTCAGAGAGGGGATGAGAGAAAGAGAGTTATTTTTCCCAGGGTAGGCCCCACCTGTAAGTGGCATGTGCATTGAGGGGCAAAAATGTCCATTAAACGTCAGGAAAACGGTCAAAGCCCTTTGACTAGACGGAAACGGCACGGAAGGGCAATTCTATAAGGGAACATGACGGCGGAGGGGCATTTTGAGCAGGCTTTCGAATTAGGGGCAAATGTGAGTAGTGGGTTCGAGTTAGGGACACAGATGTAAAAGACCCTATAAAATACCAAAAATATATTTATCTTATCATATTATCTCTATCAGATCTCACTTTCGCAAGTGGCCGTGAAGGGATTGACAACCCCTTTATTGCGTTGGTTGCGAGTTCTTGTTTGTTTGTGTAGGTGTGTGGGACTTTTGAGGAGCCTCCTACTGGATTGATACCTTGGTTCTCAAAAACTGAGGGAAATACTTACGCTACTATTGCTGCATCACCCTTTCCTCTTCAAGGAAAACCAACGCAAGCTCAAGACCTAGCATTCATCAGTGAGGAGGCGGCAAACTTCATGACAACACACTACGAAGCCAAAAACGTTATTTGCATAATCCGAAGTGATGTAGGGCGGAACCCTAGGGTGACGATCTTTCACGTTTGGAGTGGATCCTACGGGGAATCACGAAGAACACGCGTAAGCACAAAGGGGAAACACGGAGAAAACGAGAGAGAATCACTAAACCAACAAGGAATCAATCACACAAGTGCTAGATCACCAAGGACAAAGAGTAACACATGATCCACAATCAACAATGGTAAGGATACAAAGGAACCGTTCCTCTCCGTGAGGAGGTCTTGATGTTCTTCCCTAGAAAGGGGTCTTGAATCCGCTTGGGGGATCTTCTCCGAAGAGGTCGTGAACTCCGAGGAGAAGTATCCAGGTGGATGAGCAAGGCTCTCACACAAATATGAGCTAATCCAAGGCTAACCCTAGCTAGGAGGTGGGAGAGGCCTATTTATAGTCTTATTGCAAAAGGGGCGAAGTGAAGGGGTACATGGGCTTCGGCCCGAAACTGTGCGCAGACAGGTACCGGACGTCCGCTGGGGACCGGTCGTCCGGACGTCCGGTGTCGTCGGACATCCGCTAGATGGGTTCTATGAAGGAGGCGCAGGTCGTCCGGTATCTTCATACTTCCGTTAATATCCATTCTGTTGGGGGGGGGGGTGCCGGACGTCCGGTGACTTCGGTCGTCCGCTCGCTGGAGAGTGTGGCCGGTCGTCCGGTCCGGGCCGGACGTCCGCTCGCTGGGGCCTACAATGGCTGGGACTTGGCCGCTGGGATTCAGGCACCGGACGTCCGGTCCCGACCGGTTGTCCGGTGGCTGGAGTTTTCTCCGATAGATCTTCTTCTTGACCTTCGCGGTTGGTAGCCTTGCCTTCTTGTCCGATGGATGTAGATGTACCATGGCTTTCCTCCAGGTACCTGATCACACACAGAGTGTCCATATGAGGTAGTAGCCAAGTCTCGTGAGTAGAGAGAGGAAGTTCGGAAAGGAGCGAGTTCACCTTATCTTCGATAGCCTTTGCTCTAGCTCTTGTCATGGGTCCGAGTGGTGTTGAGGGAGATGTAGATACGTCCATGGGGATGAGCGAGGGATGCTCCGTATCATCTCCCCCCCCTTGGGAAAGTTCCGACCACAGATCAAAAGCTTCATCTCCATGGTATGGCGCAAGGTCCTTGACGTTGAAGATGTCTCTCACATTGTACTTGCCTCGTGGTAGGTCTATCTTGTAGGCTTTGTTGTTGTAGCGTGCTAGCACCTTGAAGGGTCCATCGGCTCGAGGGAGAAGTTTGGACTTGCGTTCATTGGGGAAGCGGTCCTTTCGAAGGTGTATCCACACAAGATCGCCAATGTTGAAGATCATGGGTTGTTTGTTGACGTTGAGCTTGGTCGCTAGTCATTGTACTTGGCGATGGGTAGACATGCTTCCCACTCCTTGATGTTCTTCTTGATCAACACGCGAAGTAGAGTGGAGAGAGTCCGGTTCGTCACCTCCGTTTGGCCGTCGGTTTGATCATGGTATGCGGATGAGAACAAGAGCTTGATTCCGAGCTTGGCGCATAGGGTCTTCCAAAAGTAACTCAAGAACTTGACGTCGCGGTCGGAGACGATTGTTTATGGTACTCGGTGGAGACGCACGATTTCCCTACAAAAGAGATTTGCAACATGTGAAGCATCGTCTATCTTGTTAAAAGGGATGAAATGTGCCACCCTTAGAAAATCGGTCCACAAAAATAAACACGGAATCCTTTCCATTCTGAGTTCTAGGCAAACCAAGTACAAAGTCCATGCTAATGTCTTCCCAAGGTTGATAAGGAATAGGAAGAGGCATGTAAAGACCATGAGATTGAGCTTTAGACTTAGCTTTGCAACATGTAGAGCATCGGGTGGTGAATCGTGAGACGTCTCGAAACATCTTGGGCCAAAAGTAGTTCTTGGAGAGCGTGGCGAATGTCTTATCTCGTCCAAAGTGTCCCATGAGTCCGCCTCCATGAGCCTCTTGCAAAAGTAGCAAACGAAGGGAAGACTCGGGAATGCAAAGTTTGTTAGCTTTCATAAGATAAGCATCCTTGATATAATATTGTTCCCAAGAAGTATGCGTCAAACACTTAGCATAAGGAATAGCAAAAGATGGATCATTAGCATACAAGTCTTTGATGTGCTCAAAACCAATAACATTCAACTCAAGTTTAGTGACAAGCGTACATATGCGTGAAAGCGCATCCGCAACTACATTTTCCTTACCCTTAATGTATTTGATCACATAGGGGAAAGATTCAATAAATTCACTCCATTTGTCATGACGCTTGTTCAACTTAGTTTGACCTTTTAAGTACTTAAGCGTTTCATGATCGGTATGGATGACAAACTCATGAGGTCTAAGATAATGTTCCCAAACATGTAGCACACACACTAAAGCATACAATTCTTTGTCATATATGGGATAGTTAAGTTGAGCACCAGAGAGTTTTTCACTAAAATATGCAATGGCTCGTTTTTCTTGCATCAAAACTCCGCCAATTCCGGGACCACTTGCATCGCAATGAACCTCAAAAGTTTTGTCAAAGTTGGGCAAAGCAAGAATCGGAGCATGAGTAATGATGAGGACATCAATACCATTGTTACACCCATAGCCCTGCTGCTATACATACTGGACCAATTACTAGAGCTCATGCACGCCAATTAAATTACCAGGTACTTTCGTTTCTTGGTAATGATTCTAATGTTCATGAGAATATGATGCTGCCTAAATTGGATACATTTGTTTTGCTTACAAATGAAGGGCCAGCTTTGGAAAGGCAATGGAGAAGATGGATGACATTGAGAAGTCAATTGACACCAAGTTGGACGCCAAGTTTGATGAATTACTCAAACGCCTCCCACAACCAGTTCTACGTTGCGATACAGTAGGGCGAGCACAGCGTGTTCCTATTGAGCCAGGACAAAATTTGGGTGCCGCTGCTATCTTTGTTGGTGCTTCAGCAGCTCCTGCATTACTGCAGAGATGGAGGACTATTACGAGGATGAGGTTGATCAAAATCGAACTACGTGCAGCCACCAGCACCACCACCAAAGCAGGTCGACCTCGGTATATATTCGCAACGGTAGGCCTGCACCACCACCTCGTGCGAGATCATGACCATCTCCTAAACTGAAATTGAATATTCCACCGTTTGAGGGTAGATATGTTCTTGATATATATCTTACTTGGGAGTTAGAAACTGAACAACAATTTACATGTTTACAATATCCCGAGGAGAGACGTGTTCTGCCATCGTTTGTGCTATCACTAGCTTTGCATGTGTTTGGTGGTCTGAACATTGTAGATTATATCCTGTTCCAGCTACTTGGGCTGCTTTGAAAACTGCTATGCGTACTCGTTGGGTTCCACCATATTATCAACGTGAATTACTTCAAAAATTGCAGCGCTTAAGACAAGGAAAAAATTCTGTAGAAGAATATTATCAGGAATTACAAACTAGCATGATTAGATGTGGTATTGTTGAGGAGAATGAAGCTATGCTTGCACGTTTTATGGGTGGATTAAATAGAGAGATTCAGACCATTCTAGACTATAAGGAGTATACTAATATCACTCGTTTATTCCATCTTGCTTGTAAAGCTGAACGTGAAGTGCAGGATCGACAAGCATTGGCGCGAACTAACTTTTTCTGCAGGTCGACATTCATCATGGACACCGTGTGCATCCTCTACTTCCACTGTACCAGCACCTCCATCAGCTGCTACCTCCAGCCGTGATACAAGAAAGCAGGCACAACAACCACTATCTGCCAAGAGCACATCTGCCGGGCCTGCACAGACCTCTTCTTCGTCCATGGCATCAACAGGGCACACAAGTGATATTATTTGTCGTCGTTGTAAGGGAAGAGGACATTATGCGCGAGAATGCAAATCTGAGCGTGTGATGATTGCAAGATTAAGGTAACACGTACTGTTCGTGTGCATTTTAGTATCTCTACATATGCTGATTATGTTGATTGTGATGTGGTACCTATGCAAGCATGTTCCTTATTACTTGGTCGACCATGGCAATTTGATAAAATTCAGTAAACCATGGTAGAAACAATCAAGATACTCTTGTTCATAAGGATAAAAATATTACTTTGCTTCCTATGACTCCTGAGTCCATTTTGAAAGATGATATTAATAGAGCTAATAAAGCAAAACAGGAGAAAAATAAGAGTGAAAATCAGATTTTGGCAAAAGAATTTGAGCAACAAATGAAGCCTAAAAGTAAACCATCTAGTGTTCCTTCTGAAATTATATTGAAAAGTGCATGTTTACTTGCCACTAAATCTGATATTGATGAGCTAGATTTTAGCAAATCTGTTTGCTATGCTTTTGTGAGCAAAGAGGCATTATTTTCATTCGAGGACGTGCCTTCCTCTTTGCCTCCTGCTATCACTAACATTTTGCAGGAGTTCGCTGACGTCTTTCCACAAGACGTGCCACAGGGATTACCACCTATTCGAGGGATTCAGCATCAGATTGACTTAATTCCCGGTGCTTCATCGCCAAACCGTGCGCCATACCGTACCAATCCAGAGGAGACGAAGGAGATTATTCGTCAAGTACAAGAGCTTCTCGACAAAGGTTATATACGCGAATCCCTTAGTCCTTGTGTTGTTCCTATTATTCTAGTGTCGAAAAAGGATGGTACATCGCGTATGTGTGTTGATTGTAGAGGCATTAATAATATTACAATTCGTTATCGTCATCCTATTCCTAGGCTAGATGATATGCTTGATGAATTGAGTGGCTCTACAATATTCTCCAAAGTTAATTTGCGTAGTGCATACCATCAAATTTGTATGAAATTGGGGGATGAATGGAAAACAACATTTAAAAGTAAGTTTGGATTATATGAGTGGTTAGTCATGCCTTTTGGGTTAACTAATGAACCTAGTACTTTCATGAGATTAATGAACGAAGTTTTACGTGCTTTCATTGGACGATTTGTGGTAGTTTACTTTGATGACATATTGATTTATAGCAGATCTTTGGAGGAACATTTGGAACATTTACGTGCTGTTTTTATTGCTCTACGTGATGCACGTTTGTTTGGTAACCTTGGGAAGTGCACCTTTTGCACCGACCGATTGTCTTTTCTTGGCTATGTTGTTACTCCACAGGGAATTGAAGTTCATAAAGCCAAGATTGAAGCTATTGAGAGTTGGCCGCAGCCCAAAACGGGCACACAAGTGAGGAGTTTTCTTGGTCTCGCTGGATTCTATAGGTGTTTTGTGAGAGATTTCAGCACCATTGCTGCACCTCTCAATGAGCTTACAAAGAAGGATGTGCCTTTTGTTTGGGGTACCGCACAGGAAGAAGCCTTCACGGTGTTGAAAGATAAGTTGACACATGCTCCTTTACTCCAACTTCCTGATTTTAATAAGACTTTTGAGCTTGAATGTGATGCTAGCGGAATTGGATCAGGAGGTGTGTTATTACAAGATGGCAAACCTGTTGCATAATTTTCTGAAAAATTGAGTGGGCCTAGTCTGAATTATTCTACTTATGATAAAGAATTATATGCTCTTGTTCGCACTTTAGAAACATGGCAACATTATTTATGGCCCAAAGAATTTGTTATACATTCTGATCATGAATCTTTGAAACATATTAAAGGTCAAGCTAAACTGAATCGTAGACATGCTAAATGGGTTGAATTCATTGAGACTTTCCCTTATGTCATTAAACACAAGAAGGGTAAAGAAAATGTTATTGCTGATGCATTGTCTCGTCGCTATACTATGCTTTCACAACTTGACTTCAAAATATTTGGTTTGGAGACCATCAAAGATCAATATGTGCATGATGCTGATTTTAAAGATGTATTGCAGAATTGCAAAGAAGGAACAACTTCGAACAAGTTCATCGTTAATGATGGATTTGTGTTCCGTGCTAACAAGCTATGCATTCCAGCTAGCTCCGTTCGTCTTTTGTTGTTGCAGGAGGGGCATGGAGGAGGACTAATGGGACACTTTGGCGTGAAAAAGACGGAGGACGTACTTGCTACACATTTCTTTTGGCCAAAGATGAGACGGGATGTTGAGCGCTTTGTTGCTCGCTGCACTACATGTCAAAAAGCTAAGTCACGACTCAATCCTCATGGTTTATATATGCCTTTGCCTGTACCTAGTGTTCCTTGGGAGGATATATCTATGGATTTTGTTTTAGGTTTACCTCGAACAAAGAAGGGGAGGGATAGCATATTTGTAGTCGTGGATAGATTCTCGAAAATGGCACACTTTATACCATGTCATAAAAGCGATGATGTTGTGCCAAATACTATTTGTTCTTCCGTGAAATTATTCTCTTGCATGGTGTGCCAAATACTATTGTTTCAAATCGTGATACTAAATTTCTTAGCCACTTTTGGAGATGTTTATGGGCTAATTTGGGGACTAAACTGCTTTTTAGTACTACTTGTCACCCCCAAACTGATGGACAAACTGAAGTAGTCAATAGAACATTGTCTACTATGCTTAGGGCTGTTTTGAAGAATAATAAGAAAATGTGGGATGAATGCTTGCCTCATATTGAATTTGCTTATAATCGTTCATTGCATTCTACTACTAAGATGTGCCCTTTTGAAATTGTGTATGGTTTCCTACCTCGTGCACCTATTGATTTGTTGCCTCTTCCATCTTCAGAGAAGGTTAATTTTGATGCTAAACAACGTGCTGATTTGATTTTAAAAATGCATGAGTTAACTAAGGTAAACATTGAGAGTATGAATGCTAAATATAAACTTGCTGGAGATAAGGGTAGAAAACATGTTGTGTTTGCACCTGGAGATCTTTTTTGGTTACATTTGCGTAAGGATAGATTTCCTGATTTGCGCAAATCAAAGCTAATGCCACGTGCTGATGGTCCTTTTAAGGTGTTAGAGAAAATAAATGATAATGCATATAAACTTGAGCTGCCTGCAGTGGGGTTAGTCCCACTTTTAACATTGCAAATTTGAAGCCTTATTTGGGTGAGGATGATGAGCTTCTGTCGAGGACGAATTCATTTCAAGAAGGGGAGGATGATGAGGACATCAATACCATTGTTACACCCACATCCCCTGCTACTATACATACTGGACCAATTACTAGAGCTTGTGCACGCCATTTAAATTACCAGGTACTTTCATTTCTTGGTAATGATTGTAATGTTTATTAGAATATGATGCTGCCTAAATTGGATACATTTGTTTTGCTTACAAATGAAGGGCTTAGCTTGGAGAAGGATGAACATTGAAGCAAGAGCAAGCATGGAGATGATGGCATGCGCAAGGGGAACAAGAACAGAGTTACCAGTGATGATTTCAGGACTTTGAAGCCACCATAATGGGTGCATGAAGCATTGGACGAAATATACAAGATGCCACTTCATAAATTTCGTCCCAAGGCTATTCTAGGTGCTCCGTCACCTTATTATTGGGCCAGGCCCATGTAATTTCGACTATTTTTAGAGTATAGGCTATTTTTATAGTCCGTATGTGTGGGGAAACAAGAGATAGGGTTGATTTCGGACCCCTCCAGCAAGGGCCACGAAATCCCCCCGTCTTCCTCCATATATACAGCCCTTAGGGCACCGTTTAGAGTTTGGGTTTTGTTTAGACTAAAGTTCGCCATAGCTGCAACTTCGCGGACTTCGTTTGTGTTCAACGACCAGACAAAGGCGTCACAGAACCCCAGCTTGATCAATAAAGCTTTCATCTTATATTCGCAATATCCATATTGCAATCTCAGTTTCTTGCTTGTTTTTCGTTTGCTCGCAGGAAACATACCCTCGTGGTTAGGTCGATCGTGCTCCGGTGTGGTCAATAACCTCTCGAAGTTGGTTTAGCGATTGCTAAGTCGCGACGTCCTCGCACCTTCGTAGTCGGATTGTCAAAGTCGATTTCCACCAAAGTGATATCCATCATCTCATCGAAAGACGGGACACCTTTGCCTCTATCAAGTAAGCAAAGACTTGGGCTCATCAAAAGCGGTGGATTGCAAATATCCCCAAACAAAAGGAGCATTTTTCTTACTCAAAGCATGCAAAGGAGCTGCGATAGTGCTAAAATCTTTCACAAAGCGACGATAAAAACCTGCTAGACCAAGAAAGCTACGCACTTGTTGCAAATTGGTGGGTTGGGGCCAAGTTTTAATTGCTTCAATTTTAGATTCATCAACATGGACACCCTTGGAAGATACAACGAAACCCAAGAAAACCACTTTGTCAACACCGAATATGCACTTTTTCATGTTGGCATAAAGACTTTCCTGGCGAAGTGTTTGTAAAACAGCCCTAACATAATCAAGATGCTCTTTCATGGTTTTGCTAAACACAAGAATATCATCGAAGTAAACCACAACAAAGACTCCAATATAAGGGCGAAGTACATGAAGCATGAGACGCACGAAAGTACCGGTTGCCTCCGATAAACCCATAGGCATAACTAACCACTCATATAAGCCAAATTTTGTTTTGAAAGCCGTTTTCCATTCATCACCCTCTTGTATGCGAATTTGATAATAGCCACTTTTAAGATCAATTTTCGAGAAAAAGTTGGCTCCACTAAGTTCATCAAGCATATCATCTAAGCGAGGAATGGAATGCCTATAGCGAACGATGATGGCATTTATAGGTCTACAATCGGAACACAAGCGGAAACTTCCATCGGGCTTAGGCACAAGTATAACGGGAATGGCACAAGGGCTTAAGCTTTCACGTACATGACCGTTGTCGATTAGTTGTTGTACTTGCCGTTGAATATCCTTGGTTTCTTCGGGATTGACACGTTATGGAGCTTTGTTTGGAAGTGGCGCTCCGGGGATGAGGTCGATTCGATGCTCAATGCCTCGTAGAGGAGGTAGACCCGGAGGTAGCTCATCGGGGAAAACATCTTGAAATTCCTGCAAAAGAGATTGAAACACCAAAGGTAGCTCGTGAATGGTGTTAGTTTTTGGTTCTCCATCCTTGCACACAAGGACAAAGTGCATCACACTCGATGGGTTCTCACACACTTCCCTCATCTCACTTTTTGTGGCAAATAGTATGAGGTTTTTCTCTCTAGGCGAAGAGGCGCTCAAGTTTGGCTTGTGGCTCTCACTCACTTTTTGGTGGATCTCTTTTTCACTCTTCTCTCTATGGCGGGTGGCTTGCTTGTCGGCTATCACTTGACTAGGAGACATAGGTCGTAGCACATATTCCTTCCCTTTCATCTTGAAGCTATAGTGGTTGGTATGCCCATTGTGGAAGACACCACGGTCGAATTGCCATGGTCGACCAAGAAGGAGGTGGCAAACGGTAATTGGGACCACATCACACTCCAAAGTGTCCTCATATGCACCTATTTTGAAGGAGACTTGGACCGTATGCTCAACTCGTATAGTGCCGGAGTCACTTAGCCATTGAACCTTCTAGGGTGCGGGTGCTTCCCCTTGACCAATTGAAGCTTGGAGTATAGTTCTTCACTTGCCAAGTTGTGGCAACTACCTCCATCGATGATGACCTTGACGGACCTTCCATTGATGCCGGCCTTTGTGTGGAAGATGTGGCATCGTTGGTCTTCTTCTTGTTGATGTTGAAGAGTCAAGACCTTGGAGACAACAAGAGCAGGGCTCGTATCTTCATTACAAAAGACTTGGTCATGTTCATCTTCATTCACTCGCCTATGCATGGCCACTTGCTCAATAGCTTCCATTTCATCTTCACTCTTTGAGTCATAGGTGCCATCGTCGTTGAGGATCATGGTGCGCTTGTTTGTGCATTCATAGGACTTGTGGCCTCGGCCGCCGCAAGTGAAACACTTGAAGGAGCTTGTCTTGACGGTCTCATCGGTTGGAGTAGATGAAGAAGCACGCGGCTTGAAGTTGCTTGTAGTAGGAGGAAGACGACTTGAACTTGACGAATGTTTCTTGTAACTTGATTTGTCGTTGTTGCTTGAATAACCAATCTTCTTGATGGGATGATTGAGTCCATTCAAGAATCGTGCCATTGTTTGCTCATCATCTTCCGTGACATTGGCTCGAATCATGGCTATCTCCATTTCCTTGTAGTATTCTTCAACACTCTTTGTTCCTTGCTTGAGGAGTTGTAGCTTCTTGAAGAGATCACAGTTGTAGTAGGTTGGTACAAAACGTGCTCGCATGACATCCTTCATTTGATCCCATGTGGTGATTCGAGGTTCACCTCTTGCATGTCGGCGCTCAAGGACTTGTTCCCACCATATGAGCACATAGTCTTGGAACTCAAGTGATGCCATAGCGATCTTCTTCTCTTCCTCATAGTTGTGCAAACCAAAGATTTTGTCGACCTTCAATGCCCATGAGAGGTATTCTTCGGGATCATTGCTACCATTGAACTTGGGCATTGTGAATTTGAGCTTGCCATAGCGTTGCTCTTCATTGTGTTGTTGGCGATGGTGATGATGACGCCCTTGACGTGGAGGGTAATCATCCTCATGTTGCTCTTGGCATGGAGGAAGTCCATGATCAACTTGCTCTTGTTGAACTTGAGGTTGATGTGGAGCTTGACGAGCTTGTGGAGGAGCTTGAGGGACTTGACGTTGCACGCGCGGTTGATAGTTCCTCTCTTGAAGGGCTTCCTCTTGATTGCGCCGTTCGCGATTGCGGTTGGCGATAGCTCGACTTGATTCTTGAAGGGCTTGTTGCGCCTCAAGAGCTTGCGCTTCACGTAGTTGTTGTTGAAGACGTTGAGCCTCGGCGTCTTGTCGCTCTTGGTGTAGACGCTCTCGTTCTTCTTCTTCTTGGTGACGAAGATGTTGTCGTTCTTGAGCTTGGGCAAAAGCGACTTGATTTCAATGAGGACGAGGGACTTGCTCATCGGCTTGCTCTTGTGAATGCTTGGCGTGTAGCAGGTTCCGAGATGCATGACGTTCTTGATGCGCGGCTCGTCGAAGAGTGTTTGATGACGGTGTACTTGAGCCGGAGAAGGATTCGTCGGAGTGTCGACTTGAGTGGCTCCGTCTTGAGTATGGCGATGTAGAAGGAGGCCGGTTGACCAACAAGGCGCGAATCTCGTCCATTCTTACATCGTTCTCTTGCTTGTGCGGGTCGAGCTTGTTGTCGAAGTAGTCTCGTGTACGTTGCTCGGAGAGTCGCAAGTCGGTGGCGAGGTTGTCGATGCGGTCGTTCATTGCTTGTTGCTCTTGATGTAACGCTCGTTGTGCACCAAAGAGGTGGCTCTTGGTGATGTATGATGACATGTCGTCGTCTTGCTCGATGAAGAGTGGGTTGGTAGAAGTACTTGGCCTATCCATCATTCCAAGCAAAATGTGAGTGGTAGAAGGAGAAGAACTAATACCAATGTACCTTTGACAGATGTTGATGATGAATCAAGTTCACTCAAATGCGGATAATGAAATAGCACTATTGGTACCAATTCTTGTCGGTTCTCACACCTACACAAGTAAAAGCTTATGGTGGAGCTTGGTTAGGATGGTGGCATAAAATTTGATGCAATAGTAAGTGAGCTTCAATAATGTTGGAAATGATTCACAAATTTGCAAATACAACAAGTAGACCAAGCAAAATAGTGGAACATGGGGACACACACGCAAATAGATAGACGGGATTGTGCAAACCAAAAGTGAGCCAAAATGTGGAACCCACGAAAATGCTCTTGTTGCACAATACTAGACAGACTCTAGCACGATTGCACAATAGGCGGATACGGAACTTGTGCACAACCTACTAGGCAAAAATGCAACAATCTCTATCCCAGGTATGCTATATGTATGGTATTTCGGTGCTATGATCCAAGATGATCTTATATGACAATCTTAATGTAGTATGATGCTATGGTTCTTGCTCATAAGCTCTTTGCTTATCTTTCCTCTTTGCTTAAAAGCTTGGGTGGCTCTTTCACTTTTGAGCTCTTTGATCATGCAAAACTTCACGAACCAAGATAGCAATTGTGTAAGCGATGACAACTTTGTGACACACAAGTTGATGCCAAGGTATGCACCACGATGGTTTGGTATGTATGATATGGAGTATGATCACTAATGTGCACAAGTCACGTTGCCGGCAATACTCAATGGCTAGTCTCGATGGGTAAGCTACGCAAAAGTAAGGCCATGTGGGGTATCAATGCAATTGCAAGGTATGACAAAGATGTCGTCGAAGTTACCGTCCTTGGTGATGATGAGACCCTTGCGAAGATGAGCCGTGGTGATGATGAAGTCAAACCGTACCTAAATAGCCGAAACACAATAGGACACGGGAGCCACAACTCAAAATCTCAAGGACCAAAATTTGTAAAAATCGTCATAGGAGGTATTGGGTAGGATGGTGGTGTATGTGGGTTTGGAAGATGTGGTGGGAGGTGGGGATGTGGTGGTGGCCGAACTGAAAAATTCAGTTTCGTCAGAGTTTGACGGACGTCCGGTTTTTACGGTCGTCCGGTCGTCGGACGTCCAGTAGGGTCCGGTCGTCCGGTGCCCGGGCGAAATTCGGGAACGGGATGAACTGCGCGATTTCGGGGTGGAAGGAGATGGTGAGGTCGAAATCGAGTGGATTGGTGGATGGAAAAGGGTGGGGAGGGTAGGGAAAAGTAGATCCACACGGAGCAACTCAAATCCATGAACCAAATCCAACAAAATCTCAACTGACCAACAAATCACAAAAAAAAATTGGGGCTATTTTTGGTGGGGATTTTCGGAATTAGGACGAAAACAACAAAATCAAGCTAGAAAACGAGGGGTAGGGGCTCCAAAAACGTGATCAACGTGGCTCATGATACCAAGATGATGTAGGGCGGAACCCTAGGGTGACGATCTTTCACGTCTGGAGTGGATCCTACGGGGAATCACGAAGAACATGCGGAAGCACAAAGGGGAAACACGGGGAAAAGGAGAGAGAATCACTAAACCGACAAGGAATCAATCACACAAGTGCTAGATCACCGAGAACAAAGAGTGACACATGATCCACAATCAACAAAGTTAAGGATACAAAGGAACTGTTCTTCTCCGTGAGGAGGTCTTGATGTTCTTCCCTAGAAAGGGGTCTTGAATCCGCTTGGGGGATCTTCTCCGAAGAGGTCGTGAACTCCGAGGAGAAGTATCCAAGTGGATGAGCAAGGCTCTCACACAAATATGAGCTAATCCAATGCTAACCCTAGCTAGGAGGTGGGAGAGGCCTATTTATAGTCTTAGTGCAAAAGGGGCGAAGTGAAGGAGTACATGGGCTACGGCCCGAAACTGTGCGCAGACAGGTACCGGACGTCCGCTGGGGACCGGTCGTCCGGTGGCTCATGGGGGTCCGGACGTCCCGTGTCGTCGGACGTCCGCTGGATGCGTTCTGTGAAGGATGCGCCGGTCGTCCGGTATCTTCATACTTCAATTAATATCCATTCTGTTAGGGGGGTGCCGGACATCCGGTGACTTCGGTCGTCCGCTCGCTGGAGAGTGTGGCCGGTCGTTCGGTCCGGGCCGGACGTCTGCTCGCTGGGGCCTGCGATGGCTGGGACTTGGCCGCTGGGCGTCAGGCGACGGACGTCCGGTCCCGACCGGTCGTCCGGTGGCTGGAGTTTTCTCCGTAGATCTTCTTCTTGACCTTCGCGGTTGGTAGCCTTGCCTTCTTGTCCGATGGATGTAGATGTACCTTGGCTTTCCTCCAGGTACCAGATCACACACACAGTGTCCATATGAGGTAGTAGCCAAGTCTCGTGTGTAGAGAGAGGAAGTTCAGAAAGGAGCAAGTTCACCTTATCTTCGATAGCCTTTGCTCTAGCTCTTGTCATGGGTCCGAGTGGTGTTGAGGGAGATGTAGATACGTCCATGGGGATGAGCGAGGGATGCTCCGCATCACGAAGACTCGGTACAATGCTGACGACCCTAAAAAGGGTCTATCCAACCTCAGCATATTCAAAGGGAATTTCGCACCAGCCAGTGGTTGGAAACCAGTATCATTGGATGTTGAAGAATGGCGTACCATTTTGCTGTATCTCTTCAACAACCTAACAGAAGTGCGGCCGTACATCGAGTAAGATCTCGGTACATTGTTTCGCAACTTCTAATTCCTTTGAACTTCTCTTATTCCTGGATATTTAATGCAGTCGATACGTCGCCATATTCTCGTATGGAGCGGTGATCCAAAAGGATTCCATCGAAGAGTATGAGCTTCTGGCAAAGCAAGGGGGCAAATATCCCGGTTACATCTCTTGGTTCAAAAAAAACCCGGTAAATTCCATTAGACCATTTCATTTCTTTGGCTAATTTGCGACTAATGCAACAATACTTTCGTATTAAACTTGTAGGCTAATTCAGAGATTATGGATGCCGAATTGAGACAAGTAGCTAATGGTTTTTACTATAAGGTCCGTTCATTTGACAAATACAACATCAACGGGTATCGCTTTCGTACCTATGGCAAAGAGCTATCTATGGCCGACCGAAAGTCTACAAATTGTTGTGTCTCTGCTATCGGCGAAGGAGATATCGAGTATTATGGAAGAGTTGAAGAAATTTATGAACTTCAATTCTATGGTGAAAACCCACCAAACGTCGTAGTCTTCAGATGTTATTGGTTCCAGCCGAGGGAGACTAGAAGGACTAGTTGAAATCAAACAAAGCACCCATTTGGATGTTCCCGATGTCTATATTACGGCTCAACAGGTAACCCAAGTATTCTATTTACCGTGGGCCTATCAAAGTGATCCAAATCTCAGTGGTTGGGATGTCGTTTATGAAGTGCCGCCACGTGTTAGACTACCTGCCCCCAATGAAGAGGATTATGAACCTCACATTAACCAAGACACATATGACGAAGGAGAATTCTTCCAAGAAACATGTCTTTCCAAAAAACATTTCAAGAAACGCTCTACCCCACCACATAACATTGAAGTGGACAACGATAGTGAATCCGACTTCACCCCTGAGCCAGAACAAGAAGAGCCAGAACAAGAAGAAGTTACTACTGCAGATGACCTGACAATGCTTGAGCTATTACATAGAGGAGGCCTTCCACATGTGATGCGGAGCATCCTATGGTCATCCCCATGGACCTACCATCGTCTCACCGAGATCCAAGAGGACCCATGACATGGGCACGAGCCAGAGCTCTCAAGAACGAGGTGACTTCCTTCCTCAGTGATATCACGTATGACCAACTTGAGACATGGCTACTACCTCAAACAGAGATGCTTTGTGTGCTTAGGTACCAAGGAACCAGCCTAGAAGAAGCTATGATGCGAGATGGACATCAAGAGCATGAAGAAGATCCGCCCGCTCTAGAACAAGCGGTACTACCACTTGCAAGCGGAACTACCGCCGACAAGCGGTACTACCGCTCTCCGCTGCCGCTCAACTCGACAAATTCCTGTGTTTGCATGACCCGGGTCCGGTACTACCGCCCAGTCCAAGTGGCACTACCACCGACAAGCGGTACTACCGCCCGATGGCCGGTACTACCGCCCTACCTGTACGCAGAGAACGGGCCTAGGGCCCATGTATCACCCCTCTCACTTACCCTTTCGTGGACTTAGACTATATATAGTCCACCATCTCGTCCTAGCTAGGGTCAGCGTTGAATTAGCTCATTTGTGAGATAGAGCCTCGCTCATCCATCCGGATCTACTCCTCGTGAGGGACTGACACCTCTTCGGAGAAGATCCACATGGATTCAAGACCTCCATCCAGAGAAGACCATCTTCAATACCTCCTCACGGAGAAGAACCGGTTACCCTTTGTATCGTCTCTTGTTGGATTTGGATCTTGTACCTCTCTTGTGTTTCGATGATCTAGCACATGTGTGACGTTGTTCTTGTTGGTTGATTGTTCTCTCGTATTTATCCCTCGTTCTCCTCCTCATGTTCTTCATGTTCCTCGTAGGGATCCTCTCCAAACGTGAATGATCGGCCTCTAGGGTTCTACCCCACATCATCTTGGTATCATGAGCCACGTTGATCACGTTTTTGGAGCCCCTACCCCGTGTTTTCTAGCTTGATTTTGTTGTTTTCGTCCTAAATCCGAAAATCCCCACCAAAAATAGCCCCAATTTTTTTTGTGATTTGTTGGTGTGATGATGTTTTGTTCGATTTGATCCATGGATTTGCTTGGTTTCGAGTGGATCTAGCATCTCCCCAAGTTTCCCCACTTGTCATCCACGAAATCCATCCAATTTTGCCCCCGAAATCATCTTTTTCTGCCCTAATATCGCCCCGATCCAGATTTTGTGAACAATCACGACACCAGCGGTACTACCGCCCTCCAAGGCGGTACTACCGCCCCACAAGCGGTACTACTGGCCTTCCTGAAGAGGACATCAATACCATTGTTACACCCACAGCCCCTGCTGCTGTACATACTGGACCAATTACTAGACCTCGCGCATGCCAATTAAATTACCAGGTACTTCCGTTTCTTGGTAATGATTCTAATGTTCATGAGAATATGATGTTGCCTAAATTGGATACATTTGTTTTGCTTACAAATGAAGGGCCTAGCTTGGAGAAGGATGAACATTGGAGCAAGAACAAGCATGGAGATGATGGCATGCGCAAGGGGAACAAGAACGGAGTTACAAGTGATGATTTCAGGACGTTGAAGCCACCATAATGAGTGCATGAAACCTTGGACGAAATATACAAGATGCTACTTCATAATTTTCGCCCAGAGGCTATTCTAGGTGCTGCGTCACCTTATTATTGGGCCAGGCCCATGTATTTTCGAAATACTTGATTATGGGCTATTTTTAGAGTCCATATGTGCGGGGAAGCAAGAGTTAGGGTTGGTTTCGGACCCCTCCCTCAAGGGCCACGAAATTCCCCCCTCTTCCTCCATATATATAGCCTTTAGGGCGTCCTTTAGACTTTGGGTTTTGTTTAGATTAAAAGTTCGCCATAGCTGCAACATCGCGTACTTCGTTTGTGTTCAACGACCAGACCAAGATGTCACAGAACCCCATCTTGATCAATAAACTTTCATCTTATATTCACAATATCCAGATTGCAATCTCAGTTTCTTGCTTGTTCTTTGTTTGCTCGCAGGAAATAGACCCTCGTGGTTAGGTTGATCGTGCTCCGGTGTGGTCAATAACCTCTCGGAGTTGGTTTAGCGATTGCTAAGGCGCGACGTCCTCGCACGTTCGTAGTCGGATCGTCAAAGTCTACTCCTCCAAAATGATAATCACCATCTCATCGAAAGACGGGACACCTTTGCCTCTATCAAGTGGTATCAGATTTCCAGGTTGCTCAATGAGATTTTACAGTTTTTTGTAGTTTCGATCGAGTCTGTTGTCATACCTTCAGTCCACGAAAAAGGCACACAAAAAAATTAGGGTTAGTTCATCACATCCGAACCAGTCTGAGCCATCGCATAGTCTTTTCAGTATTTTGCTTTGTTGAATTTTTGGTTGCATCGTCGTGTCTAGTTGCTGGTCTTAGCGTCTAGTCTTTTAGAGTATCGAGTTCTGTTCATGGGTATTCACGCCGCCGCCGCACCATCATCATCATCATCATCCGCTGCCATGTACCGCACCACACCAGATACATCATCCCTACCATCTACCATCACTGCTTATCCGCCACCGCTCTGAGTCCATATACCAACACCGATCCGATTCCATATACCACCATTGACCCACATCCATATACCACCACCCCTCCGAGTCCATCTCATATTAGGTTAACTTTCGAGATCCATTTGTTTCCATATTTGTGTTTTCCTTGTCTGAGTAGGTTTTGGATTCCAGTACTCTTTTGCCGTCCGTAGAAGAGGTTGGTTTCCCAAAAAAAAAATCCAAAAATGCAATTGATAAAAAAAATTCTGGCTACCCTATTTTTAGGTGTTTCCAAGCGTATTGAGACAGTCGCCGTTATAGAAAGTTTTTTTTGAGCCGTTTCCAGTTTTTCGGTCCGAGCAGTCAAAAAAAATTGGTCACAAAAATTTCGTGTCTATCCTGTTATCTTGACTTGGGAAGAGATTTGAGACTGATGAGGACATGGCTACCATAGTTACACCCATATCCCCTGTTGTTTTACCTCTTGGAACAATTGCTAGAGCTCAGATATGCCAATTAAATTGTCAGGTACTTTCGTTTCTTGTTAATGTTTCTAGTGTTCACGAGAATATGGTGCTGCCTACCTTAGATACATTTGTGTTGCTTGCAATTGAAGGGCCTAACATGGACAAGAAGGATGAACATTGGAGCATGGTCAAGCACGGAGATGAAGGTGCTTGCGAAGAGAATAAGAACGGAGGTTCAAGTGGAGATTTCCGGACTTTGAAGCCACCATGATGACATACAAGAAGATGGACGAAATATACAAGATGGCCTTTCATAAATTTCGTCCATAGCTTATTATCGGTGTTGCACCATCTTATTTTAGGCCAGGCCCATGTAATCTATTTTTAGAGTCCATATTGTCGGGGAAACGACTTAAGAGGTGCTTTAGTCCCACCTTGCCAAGGGTGGACAAAATCCTCTCTCTTTTCCCTGTAAATATATCCCTTAAGGCTTCGTTTAGACTTGGGATTTGTTTAGTTAAAAGTTAGCCAACGCAACTTTGTGTACTTCATTTGTGTCAAACGACCAGACCAAGACCACTTTCTGATCCCCACCATTATCAATACTTCATCCATATTCGCAATACTCAAATTGCTTTAGCATATTCTTGCTTGTTCTTCGATTGCTTGCAGGAATAGACCTTCGTGGTTAGGTTGATCGTGCTCCGGCGTGGTCAATAACCTCTCAGAGTTGGTTTAGCGATTGCTAAGGCACAACATCATGCACGTTTGTAGTCAGATCATCAAAGTCGACTCCACCAAATCGATAGTTATCATATCATCGAAAGATTGGGACACCCCGCCTCTATCAGAGACACTCGCCATTATAGTGATTTTCGGCAAAAAAAAAGAGGAGCGCAAAAAAAGAGCAATTTTTTCCAAGTGTGCTTTTCCATTGTTTATGTGCAGTGCCGTGATTTTGTTAGTGTTCTAGGCTCACGTCTCTAGCAAGGCCTAGCCTAGGACCAGCACAGTACCATTGTTGAATGTTTATTGAACTTTGCATCTCTGAATTGATTATTGTTGACCCTTTTTGCTACCATATTATAAGCCTTCCCAGCTCCACATACATCTATGTCGTGCGCTTGACTCTCCCTGGTAATCGCTTTATCAAAGCTTTGAGAGTTTTGACTTTAACGGTTGCCGATCACCGCCTGCTGCTGGGTAAGAACTGGTAAGAATTTGAGATTCGCTTGACGGATTTGTGACATCCTGACACTTTCTAGTAGTCTATAGGATCATATTGTTGTGTGTTTCTATTGCTGCTAACCATAGCAGGACCACAAGCCGATGAGATTGACTGGGAGAACATGACGAACAAGGAGTTGCATGATAAATTTCAGCAAATGATGAGTGGTCAGGTGGGAGATGTGCTAAACAGATTTGAAGAGGCTATGGAGAAGATAGATGCCATGGAGAAGTCGTTCGAGACAAGGCTAGATAACAAGTTTAGTGAATTGCTCAAGCGTCTTCCCCAACCACCACTGGCTACACCTATCGCACCTCTACAACAACAACAACAACAACAACAACAACAACAACAACAACAACAACAACATCTCCAACACCGCTTTCCAAATCAAGTGGGACGAGCACAATGCCTTCCAATTGAGCCTGGTCAAAATTCTGGTGCCGTTGTACCTACTGTTGATGCTTCTTTGGCTCCTCCTACTACGGCTACTGGTGCCGAGGAGGATGACGATTATGTGGGCGATTATGAGGATGAGGTTGATCAAAATCAGAACTACGTGCAGCCACCAGCACCACCACCAGCAGGTCGACCTCAGGTATATATTCGCAACGGTAGGCCAGCACTACCACCTCAAGTACGAGATCATGACCATGTTGCTAAACTGAAATTGAATATTCCACCATTTGAGGGTAGATATGTTCCTGATATATATCTTACTTGGGAGTTAGAAACTGAACAACGTTTTACATGTTTACAATATCCCGAGGAGAGACGGGTTGCTGCTATTGTTTGTGCTTTCACTAGTTTTGCATGTGTATGGTGGTATGAACATTGTAGATTATATCCTATTCCAGCTACTTGGGCTGCTTTGAAAACTATTGTGCGTACTTGTTGGGTTCCACCATATTATCAACGTGAATTACTTCAAAAACTGCAGCGTCTGAGACAAGGGAAAAATTCTGTAGAAGAATATTATCAGGAATTACAAACTGGCATGATTAGATGTGGTATTGTTGAGGAGAATGAAGCTATGCTTGCACGTTTTATGGGTGGATTAAATAGAGAGATTCAAACCATTCTAGAGTATAAGGAGTATACTAATATCACTCGTTTATTCCATCTTGCTTGTAAAGCTGAACGTGAAGTGCAGGATCGACAAGCATTGGCGCGAACTAACTTTTCTGCAGGTCGACCTTCATCATGGACACCGCGTGCATCTTCAACTTCCACTGCACCAGCACCTCCATCAGGTTCCACCTCATGCCGTGATACAAGAAAGCAGGCACAACCACCACTATCTGCTAAGAGCGCACCTGTCGGGCCTGCACAGAGCTCTTCTTCTTCCATGGCATCAACAGGGCACACAAGTGATATTATTTGTCGTCATTGTAAGGGAAGAGGACATTATGCGCGAGAATGCAAATCTTAGCGTGTGATGATTGCTACTGAGGATGTTGGGTATGAGTCCGCTAGTGACTATGATGAGGAGACTTTGGCTCTTATTACAAGTGAAGAACACGGTGGAGATGATTCTCATCAGGAGACGTGATACGTGGCTCCTGAAGACGCTGACAGGTATGAATGTTTAGCTGCTCAACGTGTTTTGAGTGTGCAGGTCACACAAGCTGAGCAAATTAGAGGCATAATTTGTTCCATACAAAGGGAGTTGTGAAGGAACGTTCTGTGCGCGTCATCATAGACGAAGGGAGCTGCAACAACTTGGGTAGCATGGAGATGGTGGAGCAGCTATCTCTCACCACAAGGTTCAGCAACAGCGGCAAGGTTAAGGTAACATGTACTGTTCGTGTGCATTTTAGTATCTCTACATATGCTGATTATGTTGATTGTGATGTGGTACCTATGCAAGCATGTTCCTTATTACTTGGTTGACTATGGCAATTTGATAAAAATTCTGTACACCATGGTAGAAACAATCAGTATACTCTTTGATGCGGAGCATCCCAAGTTCATCCCCATGTACACTCCGACTAGTCCCCAAGCCCCAAGGATACATAAGATGAGACCTCGACTATGCGCCATTGGACACAAGGTGAACCCGTTCCTAAATGCTTCCCCTTTCCATTCGCATGAGACATGGTTGCTACCTCATGCATGGACCTTGCCTGTACTTAGGTACAACTGAGATGACCATGGAGAATCAAAGGACAAAGGCCAAGCATGGAAGAGGAGAAGGAAGAAGAGCCAGCTGCTACAGGCCCCAGACATCCGGCACTTCCCGCAAACCCGGACATCCGGCCACAGCCCGGACATCCGGCGCCCATCACGAAACGCGCCCGAGTGAACCTCGTCACCGGACATCCGGGGAGAGGCCCGGACATCCGGCTCTCCCCGAGCCACTGGACATCCGGCCCCCAGCCTGGACATCCGGACCCCGCCTGTCCAGAGAGCAACCGTAGGGCACCTAGGCCAGCCCGAACATCGGGCCTCCCAGCCCGGAGATCCGGCCCGTCGCGAAGCCCTGGACATCCGGCCCCCAGCCCGGACATCCAGCGCCTATCTGCGCATAGTGAACGGGCCAAGGGCCCATGTATCCCTCTCACTTACCCCTTTGAGGATAAGGCCTATATATACTCCACCACCTCCTCCTAGTTAGGGTTAGCGTTGATTTAGCTCATTTGTGAGATAGAGCCTCGCTCATCCATCGGATCTCCTCCTCGTGAGAGACCGCGGCCTCTTCGGAGAAGATCCACTTGGATTCAAGACCCCTTTACGGGAAGATCCCCTCGTGGATTCAAGACCTCCGTACGGAGAAGAACGGTTCCTTTGTATCCTTACCTTTGTTGATTGTGGATCATGTGTTACTCTTTGTTTTCGGTGATCTAGCACTTGTGTGATTGATTCCTTGTCGGTTTCGTGATTCCCTCTTGTTTTCCCCGTGTTTCCCCTTTGTGCTTCCACGTGTTCTTCGTGATTCCCCGTACTATCCACTCCAAACGTGAAAGATCGGCCCCTAGGGTTCTGCCCTACATCATCTTGGTATCTTGAGCCACGTTGATCACGTTTTTGGAGGCCCTACCCTTCTTTTTCTAGCTTGATTTTGTTGATTTCGTCCTAAATCCAAAAATCCCCACCAAAAATAGCCCCCAATTTTTTTTGTGATTTGTTGGTTTGATGATGTTTTGTTGATTTTGATCCATGGATTTGCTTGGTTTCAAGTGGATCTAGCATCTCTCCAAGTTTCCCCATCTTTGATCCACGAAATCTCCGCAATTTTGCCCCCGAAATCATCAATTTCCGCCCCCAAAATCGAGTTCCACGAGTTCATCCTCGGATTGGGAGCCCGGATATCCGGTCCGACCAGCGGACATCCGGCCTGCCCGGACATCTGGCCATTGGCCCGGACATCCGACCCCTGGAGCACATTTCGCGCACGGTTCTGGACATTCAGCCACCGGAAATCCGACCCGACCCCCGGATGTCCGGCCCCTGGGATTTCAGCTTTTTCCGTTTCACCGTTTTGACCATAACTAATTCATCTGGAGTCCGTTTTTGACGTTCTTTAGCTCGTTTTGAAGCTATTGACATCCCCCATCCCCCAAAAATAACACCGACATCATTTGAATCCATCAAATGTTGTGAATTTTGTCATCTTTGCCTAGGGCTTCCACCACAACATCCGCATAACCACCACCGACTTCCGCAACCTAACCCATTTTGTTCCATATAGCATTAGTGGTTGTTTGAGTTGTGGCTTGTGTCTCCTAAGGTGTTTCGGCTACTTAGGGATGACAACTTCAACTCCGACACATGTATAGCCACCATTCCACTTCCGCATAGGCTTGCCCACCATACACTTCCGCCACCACAACTTAACCCATTTTGTTTGTGTTATGAGTTGTGTCTCCTAAGTTGTTTCGGCTACTTAGGGACGGCAACTTCAACTTTGACACATGTATAGCCCACCATCCCACTTCCACATTGCCAAGTGCAAACCACCACCGCTTCCCGCTACCACCATTTTGACATTTGACGTTTGAGATTTTGAGTTCGCGGTTTTTCCGTTTCCTAAGGTGTTTCGGCTACTTAGGGACGAGTCTCCATCATCTTGGTTTCTACATCAAGAACACTGCCACTAATCATCGACATGGACAATAACCTCCATATCATCTTGGTATCGTGGTATCCCTCCATTGTATATTCCCTTGCCATTGCATTGTTAACCACATAGCCTTACTTTTGCGTTGCTTACCCATCGAGACTAGCCATTGAGTATTGCCGGCAATGTTACTTGTGCACATTAGTGATCATACTTTCCATAGCATACATACCATATCATCGTGGTGCATATATTGGTATCATATCTTGTGTCACAAGTTTGTTCCTCCATATACACAATTGCTATCTTGTTTTGTGCATTGTGCAAAAGTGGCCATAAAAAAAGAAGAATAAGCTTTTAAGCAAAGAAAAAAAAGAGAGAGTGAGCAAAGAACTTGTAAGCAAGTGCCATAGCATCATACCACATTGCATATAAGATTGTCATATCCGATCATCTTGGATCATCTTGAGAGAAACACCGGGAACCATACATACATAGCATACTTGGGATAGAAGTTTATCCATTTTGCATCTTATAGGTTGTGCACAAGTGTCGTATCCGCCTATTGAGCAATCATGCTAGCGTCTCTCTTGAGTTGTGCAACACGAGCGTTTTCCGTGGATTCCACATTTTGTGCTCATTCCTTGGTTGCACGACCCCATTTATCTATCCGTGTGTGTGTTTCCGGGTGCCACATATTGCTATTGGTCCATTTGTTTCACTTGCGAATTTGTGAATCTCTTTCAACATTATTGACTCTTGCTAACATTTTGCATTAAATTTTTGTGCCACTATCATCACCGAGCTCCTCCATAAGCTTTACTTGTATAGGTGTGAGAACTGACCAGGATTGGTACCAATAGTGCTATTTCATTGTCCGCATTTGAGTGAACTTGATTCATTGTCAACATCGGTCAAGGTACATTG
Organism: Aegilops speltoides; assembly: GCA_021437245.1. Lineage (NCBI taxonomy): Eukaryota > Viridiplantae > Streptophyta > Magnoliopsida > Poales > Poaceae > Aegilops > Aegilops speltoides. The sequence continues at coordinate 207,473,264 of CM038141.1, forward strand.
GTATAAGTTCTTCTCTTTCTCCCACTCATATTTGCTCGAGTCTTGTGATGGATAGGCAAGGCATTCCCTCTCCGGTCTACGACAATAATGACGGCGTGAACAACTACATCAACAAAGCGTCCATCTTCGATCTACAGCGACAAATGCAAGGCGCACAATCAAGATTGCGAGAGCGCGCCGAGAACATCTCCATCGAAATTCGTCACTCCGAAGCAAGGAAAAGGGACTACATCGACAAGAAGCTTTCCGCACATAAAGAGGAGCAAGATGCAAGGATGGAGGAGATTGGAGCCTTGATCAAGTCTTCTTCCCCTTCGTCATCTTCAAGGCTGTGACATTCAAGCCACAAGTCTTCAGAGCGCGGAAATGATGCAAGTGCAAATCGTCCTCATTCACATCTACATGGCGACCACCATCACGTTCGTGATCCACATCGTCATGAAGGGCAAGTCACCTCCAAGGAACATGTGCACGACAACGACGAATGACATCTACTACGAGCTCAAGCACGACAATGACATCATCATCATGAAGATGCTCCACAAGCGCAAATGCACAAGTCCCAACAAGCCCTACTTCACACCAAGTCCAAGCTTCATGAGAAAAAGAGAAGACCGCGAGACGACCACCACAAAGATGGCGCTACGGCTACAACAACCACTTTGGCATCTTCGCCAAGTGATATCAAGGCATCTTCGCCTTTGGACGTACATCATCTTCGCCTACTTCCCACGTGTACGCCTACATCGACTTCATCAAGTCCAAGGCAAATACCTACGAGCGAGGACGACACTTCCATCTTCGGAAGCCCCTCAAGGAAGATGGCCAGCATGGGAAACTCCCTTCGGTCATGGAGACGAGCTACGAGGTGCCACATCATATGGACCTCCAACAACAAGACGGCGACAAGAATGTCGATCAAGGGCCATCCCCTTCGACCACGGCGATGAGCGCGAACCTCTTCAACAACATGAAGACGGCGCCCACATTGGACTCATACTCCGAGTCAAGCTACGCGACCGCGCATGGATACATTTGCACCTACACCTCTCCGACACCCACATATGTTGATATGCCCCATTTTTCATGTGAGGAGAGCCACCACCCCATGAGTGAGATGAGTGACTCCACCATATATGACATTGAGTGCATTCCCTATGAGAGGACGAGTGTGACCACCACTAGCCCCACACATGAGAGAATGCCACACATCCTATGTGAGGTTGAGCGCCATTTGAGTGACTCCACCAACCATATGAGTGAGAGCATCCTTGAGGGAGTGAGTGAGCCACAACACGTAGTGAGTGAGGTAGTTGAGACGACATGTGAGGCCACTATGATTTCTAACGACTCACCCTCTACTCCTAGTGTGTTTTCTTCTTTGGTGCTAGGTCTCCTACCCGACGACAAGCCTATCCTCGACGAGTCCATCACTCCAATGGAGACGGCGATGGCCATGGTGGACAATGATACACCCCCACATGGTTCCATCAAGATGAAGATGACAACGAATGGATCTTCGACACCTCACCTACAACACATGAGCGATGCTCCAAAGGTAACATAGGCGATGGTACTTCTCTTGTCCCACTAGTGGACTATCTTGACATCGATTGCTCCCATGATGTTGATCCACCTATTCCCATGCTTCATGCTAGTGCGACTTCCTCATGTCATGACTTACCAATTTATGATTAATATGATGATGAGCATGTTGAGTTGCCTAGTTGTGATGCTATGCTCCATAGGATATCATGTGAAAATTCTTTTGGTCACATCATGTTTGACAATCCTTTGAACTTGTCATATGCTATGAGTGAGATCTCCCATATTTCATCTTTACAATCTCAACATAGTAACTATGCATGCCCCATTAAAATTAACCCCATTTGCACTTATGTCATAGATGACGAGATGATGGTCATTGGCTTTTTCTTCTCTTGTGATGATATTGCCATGCTTCCTTTACATGATTTGCACAATTCATCTACTATGTCATGCCATGATCACATTGTTCCAAATATGCATTGTTTTGGATGTTGTCAATATTCTCCACGTGATGTTTCCATTAATGCTCATAAGGAGACCAACATAGTTTCCTCATACATATTAGGAGATCTTGATGCATTTCATACTTTGCATGATTCCCATGATAGTGTACACCATATGCATTCCATGAATAACAATGCTCTAGATATTTCTCATGATGCATTACATCCTTTGAGTCTCCATTATGAAATACATAACAACAAACCCATCATGATGGATGGCATGTTTCTATATCACGCATCTCATTTATTTGAGCATTGGATATTTAGTGCTAACCGACACATGCACGTGCGCATCATGATGGATGATGTGTACATATACCACGCACACACAATTTTCCCTTTGTCTTTGTTTTGTGTAGGTACTCATGTATACTCTTCAACCTCTCAATCCCAAGATTTGACAAAACGAGCTCTTGAGAGCAACGATGCTTTGGGATCCCGTGGACTATCCTTACCACCATTCCCTTCGCGCAAGCACTACGCACATCTCTTCTACTTGGCTCTCACACGGCTATGGGCTATTTACCACTTGTCACCTTATGCCCATATTATTGTGTTCACTTTGCATGTTATGCCTCTTTCTATGCCTTTGCCACGCAATTGTGACCCTTGCTTGCACTTACATATGATTCACCATTATGATACTTCTATGTGTATTTGCATGCTTGGTGAGACACTTGTAGCTATTGCCATGATTTCTTTGTGCCCCATGTTATTGATACTTGTTGTGTTGGGAGAGTCATGATGACCCATTGCTATTTACATATGGCTTCTCACCAATACATTCATGCTATTTTCCTCATATCTTGCTTTCATGCTTGTGCTATGTCATGTGAATTATGCTTGCACACTATTTGCACCAATGACATGCTTGCCATGATTCCTCCTAGTATGTTCCATCCTCGCACTACTAGCTTGCTTGACTTGATCACTATGATTGCTTGCTATGTTGCATCACCCATGTTCCACTATTACTTGCTTTCTTGGGTTGATGACATATATGCTCATGCCTCTCACTTGTTTTGTCATGATCATTGTCTCTTGTCTCCGTTAGTTGCATCTCTCATATCACCTTGTATTGAGTGCCAACTTGCTATGCTTATTGATCTTGGAGACTTGGACACTTTACTTGTGATGCATGCTTGTTTGATTGAGCCTCTTGTATTTGGTTGTTCGTACATCATATGCATCCATACTATGAAATGCTCCCTTGTACTTTCTTATGATGAGCATGATGCATACACTTGTTGGGTAGCTTACCACACGGATGATAGGTCTTGCACTTCCGCTAACCTCATTTGTTTTTCCGAGTGTTTGTCATGTTCTTTCGTTTTGAAGGATTCACAAGGCATTGCCGTCATGAGACATATTGGTTATGTGAAGGCATGCATGATGTGCGACACCAACATTTTCGACATTCTCATAAAGGTGAACTCCTTCTCTTTGAGCCATCCTCAAATACGCATATTGGATGGGTCACTCTTTCATTGTTGTTTACTTCTTGTTGTCTACATGATACATCTCGTGGACGGAGGAGCGACATTGGAGATTTGCTCTATGGACCTTCACATTGAGGAGCGCTCACACTTATTGGATGCACCTTCGAACTTCCACTCATGCCACGACATCGAGCATTGGTACACCAACACCTCCATATTTGTTGATTGTGCTCATACATGTCATGCTCGATGGACATATCATACTCACCACAAGTTTGCACCCTATGCATGGATTGACTCACATTATGATTGCCTTTTTGCATCTTATATTCCAATGTCATCCATGATATATGAGCTTGTGCACTTCCTTAGTAAATTTGTCGTGATCTTCCTTGATGGCATATTCATACATCATGATCATCTTGCCCACCATCAATTGCATGATAACTTATACATATTGAGCATCCATTGCCATGTTCATGCTTTTGATGCACCATCACATTATGACATCATTTTGCACAATGGTCACATTCATCATATTCACAACACCTTTGTGCATGCCTCAAATGAATTTGCTCACATGAATGCTTTACATCTCATTCTACATCTTTTGGATAACCATCTTGTGCCTTGCCACACACTATCTTGCCGCATGGACTCATTCTTACATGATGGACATTTTGTGTGCGCTAACCATTGTATTTCTGAGTGTTGTTTGTGTTTGCTCCTTTTGCATGTATACCACTCCGGCGACACCTTGGAATACTTAGATTGCACCATGCCTTCGACTTCGTCCAACTACAAGTCCGTCCACGACAATCGTTTCCATGGTGATGAGGATCACGATCCGAGGTCGGATCTTTCCCAAGGGGAGGGGGGAGATGATGCGGAGCACTCCACGTTCATCCCCATGTACACTCCGACTACTCCCCAAGCCCCAAGGATACATAAGATGAGACCTCGACTATGCGCCATTGGACACAAGGTGAACCCGTTCCTAAATGCTTCCCCTTTCCATTCGCGTGAGACATGGTTGCTACCTCATGCATGGACCTTGCCTATACTCAGGTACAACCAAGATGACCATGGAGAATCAAAGGACAAAGGCCAAGCATGGAAGAGGAGAAGGAAGAAGAGCCAGCTGCTACAGGCCCCGGACATCCGGCCCTTCCCGTAAACCCGGACATCCGGCCACAGCCTGGATATCCGGCGCCCATCACAGAACGCGTCCAGAAGCTGAACCCTGTCAACCCGGACATCCGGGGAGAGGCCCGGACATCCGGCTCTCCCCGAGCCACCAGACATCCGGCCCCCAGCCCGGACATCCAGACCCCGCCTGTCTAGAGAGCAACTGTAGGGCACCCAGGCCAGCCCGGACATCCGGCCTCCTAGCCCGGAGATCCGGCCCGTCGCGAAGCCCCACACATCCGGCGCCCGTCTGCGCACAGTGAACGGGCCAAGGGCCCATGTATCCCTCTCACTTACCCCTTCGAGGCTAAGGCCTATATATACTCCACCACCTCCTCCTAGTTAGGGTTAGTGTTGATTTAGCTCATTTGTGAGATAGAGCCTCGCTCATCCATCGGATCTCCTCCTCGTGAGAGACCGCGGCCTCTTCGGAGAAGATCCACTTGGATTCAAGACCCCTTTATGGGAACATCCCCTCGTGGATTCAAGACCTCCGTACGGAGAAGAACAGTTCCTTTGTATCCTTAACTTTGTTGATTGTGGATCATGTGTTACTCTTTGTTTTAGGTGATCTAGCACTTGTGTGATTGATTCCTTCCCGGTTTCGTGATTCCCTCTTGTTTTCCCCGTGTTTCCCCTTTGTGCTTCCGCGTGTTCTTCGTGATTCCCCATGGGATCCACTCCAAACGTGAAAGATCGGCCCCTAGCGTTCCGCCCTACATCACTCTTGTTCATAAGGATAAAAATATTACTTTGCTTCCTATGCCTCCTGATTCCATTTTGAAAGATGATATTAATAGAGCTAATAAAGCAAAACAGGAGAAGAATAAGAGTGAAAATCAGATTGTGGAAAAAGAATTTGAGCAATGAATGAAGCCTAATAGTAAATCATCTGGTGTTGCTTCTGAAATTAAATTGAAAAGTGCACGTTTACTTGCCACCAAATCTGATATTGATGAGCTAGATTTCAGCAAATATGTTTGCTATGCTTTTGTGTGCAAAGAAGCATTATTTTCATTCAAGGACATGCCTTCCTCTTTGCCTCGTACTCTCACTAACATTTTGTAGGAGTTCGATGATGTCTTTCCACAAGATGTGCCACCGTGATTACCACCTATTTTAGGGATTGATCATCAGATTGACTTAATTCCCGGTGCTTCACTGCCCGTGTGCCATACCGTACCAATCCAGAGGAGACGAAGGAGATTATACGTCAAGTATAGGAGCTTCTCGACAAAGGTTATATATGCTAATCCCTTATTCCTTGTGTTGTTCCTATTATTCCGGTGCCGAAAAAGGATGGTACATCGCGTATATGTGTTGATTGTAGAGGCATTAATAATATTACTATTGAGTGGCTCTACAATATTCTCCAAAGTTGGTTTGCATAGTGGATACCATCAAATTAGTATGAAACTGGGGGATGAATGGAAAACAACATTTAAAACTAAGTTTGGATTATATGAGTGGTTAGTCATGCCTTTTGGGTTGACTAATGCACCTAGTACTTTCATGAGATTAATGAATGAAGTTTTACGTGCTTTCATTGGACGATTTGTGGTAGTCTATTTTGATGATATACTGATTTATAGTAGATCTTTCGAGGAACATTTGGAACATTTACATGCTATTTTATTGCACTACGTGATGCACGTTTGTTTGGTAACCTTGGGAAGTGCGCCTTTTGCACCGACCGAGTATCTTTTCTTGGCTATGTTGTTACTCCACAAGGAATTGAAGTTGATAAAGCCAAGATTGAAGCTATTAAGGGTTGGCCGCAGCCCAAAACGGTCACACAAGCGAGGAGATTTCTTGGCTCGCTGGATTCTATAGGTGTTTTGTGAGAGATTTCAGCACCATTATTGCACCTCCCAATGAGCTTACAAACAAAGATGTGCCTTTTGTTTGGGGTGCCGCACAGGAAGAAGCCTTCACAGTATTGAAAGATAAGTTGACACATGCTCCTTTACTCCAACTTACTGATTTTAATAAGACTTTTGAGCTTGAATGTGATGCTAGTGGAATTGGATTAGGAGGTGTGTTATTACAAGATGGCAAACCTGTTGCATATTTTTCTGAAAAATTGAGTGGGCCTAGTCTGAATTATTCTACTTATGATAAAGAATTATATGCTCTTGTTCCGACTTTAGATACATGGCAGCATTATTTATGGCCCAAAGAATTTGTTATACATTCTGATCATGAATCATTGAAACATATTAAAAGTCAAGCCAAACTGAATCGTAGACATGCTAAATGGGTTGAATTCATTGAGACTTTCCCTTATGTCATTAAACACAAGAAGGGTAAAGAAAATGTTATTGCCGATGCATTGTCTCGTCGCTATACTATGCTTTTACAACTTGACTTCAAGATATTTGGTTTGGAGACCATCAAAGATAAATATGTGCATGATGCTGATTTTAAAGATGTATTGCAGAATTGTAAAGAAGGGAGAACATGGAACAAGTTCGTCGTTAACGATGGATTTGTGTTTCGTGCTAACAAGCTATGCATTCCAGCTAGCTCTCTTCGTCTTTTGTTGTTGCAGGAGGCGCATGGAGGAGGATTAATGGGACACTTTGGCATGAAGAAGACGGAGGATATACTTGCTACACATTTCTTTTGGCCAAAGATGACACGGGATGTTGAGCATTTTGTTGCTCGCTACACTACATGTCAAAAAGCTAAGTCACGACTCAATCCTCATGGTTTATATATGCCTTTTCCTGTACCTAGTGTTCCTTGGGAGGATATATCCATGGACTTTGTTTTAGGTTTACCTCGAACATAGAAGGGGAGGGATAGAATATTTGTTGTCGTGGATAGATTCTCGAAAATGATGCTATTAATGTTGCTGATTTGTTCTTTTGTGAAATTATTTGCTTGCATGGTGTGCCAAATACTATTGTTTCAGATCGTGATACTAAATATTTAGCCACTTTTGGAGATGTTTATGGGCTAAGTTGGGGACTAAACTGCTTTTTAGTACTATTTGTCACCCCCAAATTGATGTACAAACTGAAGTAGTCAATTGTCAACTATGCTTAGAGTTGTTTTGAAGAATAATAAGAAAATGTGGGAAGAATGCGTGGCTCATATTGAATTTGCTTATAATTTTTCATTGCATTCTACTACTAAGATGTGCCCTTTTGAAATTGTGTATGGTTTTCTACCTCGTGCACCTATTGATTTGTTGCCTCTTCCATCTTCGGAGAAGGTTAATTTTGATGCTAAACAATGTGCTGAATTGATTTTAAAAATGCATGAGTTAACTAAGGAAAACGTTGAACGTATGAATGCTAAATATAAACTTGCTGGAGATAAGGGTAGAAAACATGTTGTCTTTGCACATGGAGATCTTGTTTGATTACATTTGCGTAAGGATATATTTCCTGATTTGTGTAAATCAAAGCTAATGCCACGTGCTGATGGTCCTTTTAAGGTGTTCGAGAAAATAAATGATAATGCATATAAACTTGAGCTTCCTGCAGATTTTGGGGTTAGTCCCACTTTTAACATTGCAGATTTGAAGCCTTATTTGGGACAGGAAGATGAGCTTCCGTCGAGGACAACTTCATTTCAAGAAGGGGAGGATGATGAGGACATCAATTATTGTTACACCCACAGCCCCTGCTGCTATACATACTGTACCAATTACTAGAGCTCGTGCATGCCAATTAAATTACCAGGTACTTCCATTTCTTGGTAATGATTCTAATGTTCGTGAGAATATGATGCTGCCTAAATTGGATACATTTGTTTTGCTCACAAATGAAGGACCTAGCTTGGAGAAGGATGAACATTGGAGCAAGAACAAGCATGGAGATGATGACATGCGCAAGGGGAACAAGAACAGAGTTACAATTGATGATTTCAGGACATTGAAGCCACCATAATGAGTGCATCAAGCCTTGGACGAAATATGCAAGATGCTACTTCATAATTTTCGTTCAGAGACTATTCTAGGTGATGTGTCACCTTGTTATTGGGCCAGTGATGCGAAGCATCCTTCGGTCATCCCCATGGATCTTCCATCGCCTCACCAAGCCTCAAGAGGACCCATGACTGGAGCACGTGCTAGAGCTCTCGAGACCGAGGTGACTTCTCTCCTTAATGATATGTCATATGATCCTCTCGAGACATGGCTACTACCTCAATCCGGAATGTTGTGCAAGATTAGGTACCAAGAGGACCCTCCCGAGGATGCACGTGAAGATGGTCAAGACCCCAAGTCCGTGGAAGAAGAGAACCCATGGAAGAAGGCAAGGACAGCCTCCAGGCACCGGACATCTGGCCAGGACGCCGGACATCCGGCCCCTGGAGATCCACAAGGCCAGGCATCTGCAGAAGAAGCTACAGGGACCGGACATCCGGCCCCCACCGGAAATCCGGCCTAAATGCCGGACATCCGGCACTAGTGTCTAGGGAGCACAGAAGCTTGCCCCGACAGCCCGGACATCCGGCGTTCGCCCCGGACATCCGGCGCCTCCTGAAGCCGCGGACATCTGGCCCCTCCGGGCGGACATCCGGCGTCGCCCCTCAAGTGCACAGAAGAGTCAACTTCACTGGCCCGGACCTCCGGCCCATCCAGCCCGGACATCCGGCACCTCGTGAGCGCTCGGACATCCGGCCCGTCGCCCGGACATCCGGCGCCCTCTGCCTGCGCGCAGCTCCTTTGGGCCGTGACCCGCGCCCTTTGACTATATATACTCCCTCATTCCGTACGTTCTAGGGTTAGCATTGGTTTAGCTCATATTTGTGTGAGAGCCTTGCTCATCCACTTGGATACTTCTCCTCGGAGTTCATGACCTCTTCGGAGAAGATCCCCCAAGCGGATTGAAGACCCCTTTCTAGGGAAGACCATCAAGACCTCCTCACGGAGAAGAACGGTTCCTTTGTATCCTTACCTTTGTTGATTGTGGATCTTGAGTTACTCTATGTGTTCAGTGATCTAGCACTTGTGTGATTGATTCCTTATCGGTTTAGTGATTCTCTTTCGTTTTCCCCGTGTTTCCCCTTTCTGCTTCCGCGTGTTCTTCGTGATTCCCCATAGGATCCACTCCAAACGTGAAAGATCGTCACCACAGGGTTCCGCCCAACGTCATCTTGGTATCATGAGCCACGTTGATCATGTTTTTGGAGCCCCTACACCGTGTTTTCTAGCTTGATTTTGTTGTTTTCGTCCTAAATCCGAAAATCCCCACCAAAAATAGCCCCAATTTTTTTTTGTGATTTGTTGGTGTGATGAAGTTTTGTTGGATTTGATCCACGGATCTGCTTTGCATCAGGTTGATCTAGCTTTTCCCCATCTCTCTCGCGATTTCCATCCACCAATTTGTCCAAATTTTACCCCGGAGTTGCAATTCCTCCCGTGGAGTTCTTCGTGTTCATCCCCGGTCCAGAGCCCGGGCATCCGCCCCGTGTCCCCCGGACATTCGGTGCCCCGGACATCCGGCAGCTGGCCCGGACATCCGGCCCCTGGAAGCAGCAACTCCATTCCCCATGCACATTTCCGCATACTTTCCCCCAATTTTTCCCCGGTGCCCACGCTTACTTCCGCAAAACTCCCAACGTTTCCACAAACACCACCACCGCTCACCGCTACCTCCTTTGTCGATTTTGACACGTTTTGGTCTTTGAGATTTTGAGTTGTGGTTCCCGTGTCCTATTGTGTTTTGGCTATATAGGTACGGTTCAACATCACGATCACCACTGCTCACCTCCATCGAGTACTCAACATCGCCAACGACGGTAACTTTGACGACATCTTTGTCATAACTTGCAATTGCATTGATACCCCACATGGCCTTAGTTTTGCGTACCTTACCCATCGAGACTAGCCATTGAGTATTGCTGGCAACGTGACTTGTGCACATTAGTGATCATACTCCATAGCGTACATACCATAAGACCGTGGTGCATATCTTGGAATCAACTTGTGTGTCACAAAGTTGTCATAGCATACGCAATTGCTATCTTGGTTCGTGAAGTTTTGCATGAGAAAAGAGCTGAAAAGTGAAAGAGCCACCCAAGCTTTTAAGCAAAGAGGAAATATAAGAAAAGAGCTTATAAGCAAGAACCATAGCATCATACTACATCAAGATTGTCATATAAGATCATCTTGGATCATAACACCGAAATACCATACATATAGCACACTTGGGATAGAGATCGTTGCATTTTTGCCTAGTAGGTTGTGCACAAGCTCCGTATCCGCCTATTGTGCAATCGTGCTAGCGTCTTTCTAGTATTGTGCAACAAGAGCATTTTCGTGGATTCCACATTTTGGCTCACTTTTGGTTTGCACAATCCCATTTATCTATTTGCGTGTGTGTTTCCGTGTACCCCTACTTGCTTGGTCTACTTGTTGCATTTGCAAATTTGTGAATCTTTTCCAACATTATTGAATCTCGCTTTCAATTGCATCAAATTTTGTGCCACCATCCTAACCAAGCTCCACCATAAGCTTTTACTTCTGTAGGTGTGAGAACCGACAAGAATTGGTACCAATAGTGCTATTTCATTGTCCGCATTTGAGTGAACTTGATTCATCATCAACATCGGTCAAAGGTACATTGGTATAAGTTCTTCTCCTTCTACCACTCACAGTTTGCTTGAAATGATGGATAGGCCAAGTACTTCTACCAACCCACTCTTCATCGAGAAAGACGATGACATGTCATCATACGTCACCAAGAGCCACCTCTTTGGTGCACAACGAGCGTTGCATCAAGAGCAACAAGCAATGAACGACCGAATCGACAACCTCGCCACCGACTTGCGACTCTCCGAGCAACGTACAAGAGACTACCTCGACAACAAGTTCGACACGCACAAGCAAGAGAACGATGCAAGAATGGACGAGATCTGCGCCTTGTTGGTGAACCGGCCTCCTTCTACATCGTCATACTCAAGACGGAGCCACTCAAGTCGACACTCCGACGACTCCTTCACCGGCTCAAGTACACCGTCTTCGAACACTCTTCGATGAGCCGCACGTCAAGACCGTCATGCATCTCGCAACCCGCTACATGTCAAGTGATAGAGGCGGGGGTGTCCCGATCTTTCGATGAGATGATAACTATCGATTTGGTGGAGACGACTTTGACAATCCGACTACAAACGTGCACGATGTTGCGCCTTAGCAATCGCTAAACGAACTTCGAAAGGTTATTGACCACGCCAGAGCACGATCATCCTGACCACGAAGGTCTATTCCTGCAAGGAATCAAAGAACAAGCAAGAATATGATAAAGGAATCTGAATATTGCGAATATATATGAAGTACTGATAAAGGTGGGGATCCGTAAGCGGTCTTGGTCCGGTCTTTGGACACAAACGAAGTACACGAAGTTGCAATGGCTAACTTTTAACTAAACAAATCCCAAGGGAAAAGCTACTAGATGGATCTACTTATATAGGAGCAAGGGGTGGCGGCCAAGGAGGTGGGAGGACGTCCCAAGGCAGCCTAAAACTAACCCTAGGTCGTACAAGGCCAATGGGCCCAAGTGGAGGTGACATAACCCCTTTGGACTTGTAGTTTGACTCGGATTCTGCTGCAACATCAGATTGTTTCGTCCATAACTCAACGCTCCGGACGAATTTTAAGGTGAATCCAATTGGTTCGGAAATAGCACGATATCTACTTTCCAACAAAAAAAGAATCACCCAATTCGAAGTCCGTATGAAAAAGTTGTTGACGTTTTGAGTCAGGTATGTCTGTGCAGTCCGAATCTGAGTCCAGAACGTGAGAGACTTGGACTCTATCTTCTCTTGGGCCAAAAGTGACGTGAGAGAACTTTTTGAACAGCAAATAAACATCTCTTTCTTCCTTATCTTCATAAGTGGATTGTACAAATGTCCCATACACCTGCAATTAGACGAAACACAAACGTGTGTGAAGTATTTTCGTTCTGGATAACATAAATAGATTATTGAATAGTTTGTACTAGAAATCACCTCACAAATATGCATGTATGCAATATTTTTGGTCATATCCAAGGTAGTCATGTCCTCATCATCAAGCATTCACAAGAGCAAGCCGATGAGCAAGTACCTCGTCCTCAATCAAACCAAGTCGCTTTTGCTCAAGCTCAAGAACGACAACGACTACGGCGCCAATAGGAAGAACGAGCGCGTCTACACCAAGAGCAACAAGACGCCGAGGCTCAACGTCTTCAACAACAACAACGAGAAGCACAAGCTCTTGAGGCGGAACATGCCCTTCAAGAATCAAGTCGAGCCATCGCCAACCGCAATCGCGAACGGCACAATTAAGAGGAAGCCCTTAGAGAAGAAATCCAAGAGAGGAACTACCATCCGTGTGTCCAACGTCAAGCTCCACAAGCTCCTTCACAAGCTCGTCAAGCTCCACCTCAACCTCAAGTTCAACAAGAGCAAGTTGATCATGGACATCCTCCATGCCAAGAGCAACATGAGGATGAGTACCCTCCACGTCAAGGGTGTCATCATCACCATCGCCAACAACACAATGAAGAGCAACACTATGGCAAGCTCAAATTCAAAATGCCCAAGTTCAATGGAAGCAATGATCCGAAAGAATACCTCTCATGGGCATTGAAGGTCGACAAAATCTTTCGTTTGCACAACTATGAGGAAGAGAAGAAGATCGCTATGGCATCACTAGAGTTCCAAGACTATGTGCTCATATGGTGGGAACAAGTCCTTGAGCGCCGACAAGCAAGAGGTGAACCTCCAATCACCACTTGGGCTCAAATGAAGGATGTCATGTGAGCATGTTTTGTGCCAACCTACTACAACCGCGATATCTTCAAGAAGCTACAACTCCTCAAGCAAGGAACAAAGAGTGTTGAAGAATACTACAAGGAAATGGAGATTGCCATGATTCGAGCCAATGTCAAGGAGGATGATGAGCAAACAATGGTACGATTCTTGAATGGACTCAATCATCCCATCAAGAAGATCGCCGACTTCCAACCCTACTCCAACCTCATTGAGCTCGTGTATCAAGCGAAAAGGCAGAACGTCAAGTGCAAGATGACTTCAAGTACGCCAAGTACTCATCCAAGACCTACGGCTTCTCCAATAACCAAGCTTCAACAACTACTCCAACTTCGACATCAACCAAGCCTTCCCCAAGCCACGACGACAATTCAAGTTACAAGAAACCTTCGTAAAGTTCAAGGTGTCTTCCTCCTACTACAAGCAACTACAAGCCGCGTGCATCCTCATCTACTCTGATCGATGAGACCATCAAGACGAGCTCCTTCAAGTGTTTCACTTGCGGCGGCCTAGGCCACAAGTCCTATGAATGCACAAACAAGCGCACCATGATTCTCAACGACGATGGCACCTACGACTCAATGAGTGAAGATGAAATGGAAGCTCTTGAGCAAGTGGCCATGCACCGGCGCGTGAATGAGGATGAAGATGATCAAGTCTTTTGTGATGAAGATACGAGCCCCGCTCTCGTTGTCTCCAAGGTCTTGACTCTTCAACATCAACAAGAAGAAGACCAAAGATGACACATCTTCCACACCAAGGCCGGCATCAATGGACGATCCGTCAAGGTCATCATCGATGGAGGTAGTTGCCACAACTTGGCAAGTGAAGACCTATGCTCCAAGCTTCAATTGGTCAAGAAGAAGCACCCACACCCCTACAAGGTTCAATGGCTAAGTGACTCCGGCACTATACGAGTTGAGCATACGGTCCAAGTCTCCTTCAAAATTGGTGCATATGAAGACACTTTGGAGTGTGATGTGGTCCCCATGACCGTTTGCCACCTCCTTCTTGGTAGGCCATGGCAATTCGACCGTGGTGTCATCCACAACGGGCGCACCAATCACTATAGCTTCAAGATCAAAGGGAAGGAATATGTGCTATGACCTATGTCTCCTAGTCAAGTGATAGCCGACAAGCAAGCCACCCACCATAGAGAGATAAGTGAAAAGGAGATCCACCAAAAAGTGAGTGAGAGCCACAAGCCAAACTTGAGCGCCTCTTCGCCTAGAGAGAAAAACCTCATACTATTTGCCACAAAAAGTGAGATGAGGGAAGTGTGTGAGAACCCATCGAGTTTGATGCACTTCGTCCTTGTGTGCAAGGATGGAGAACCAAAAACTAACACCATTCACGAGCTAACTTTGGTGTTTCAATCCCTTTTGCAGGAATTTCAAGATGTTTTCCCCGATGAGCTACCTCCGGGTCTACCTCCACGACGAGGCATTGAGCATCGAATCGACCTCATCCCCGGAGCGCCACTTCCAGACAAAGCTCCATACCGTGTCAATCCCGAAGAAACCAAGGAGATTCAACGGCAAGTACAACAACTAATCGACAACGGTCATGTAAGTGAAAGCTTAAGCCCTTGTGCCGTTTCGGTTATACTTGTGCCTAAGGCTGATGGAAGTTTTAGCTTGTGTTCTGATTGTAGACCTATAAATGCTATCACCGTTCGCTATAGGCATCCCATTCCTCGCTTAGATGATATGCTTGATGAACTTAGTGGAGCCAAATTTTTCTCAAAAATTGATCTTAAAAGTGGCTATTATCAAATACACATTCACAAGGGTGATGAATGGAAAACTGCAATCAAAACCAAATTTGGCTTATATGAGTGGTTAGTTATGCCTATGGGTTTATCGGAGGCTCCCGGTACTTTTGTGTCTGTCATGCATCATGTACTTCAACCTTATAAGTGCAAGAGGGAGGGGGGAGAAAGAAAGGGGAGGAAGAAGAGGGGGAAAGGCGGCAGATATTTTGGCTGGCGACCATAGCAGTAGCACGGGGCACCAAAGCGCGCTATTGCTATGTGTGCCAGCCAAAATATCTACTGGTACATAAAACTAGCTATAGCGCCTGCCCAAAAAACAGGCTACTGGTAAAAGATTACACATAGAATAAGTAGCAGTAGTGCTTCTTTGTTGCCCCGCGCTACTAGTATTTTATTAACAGTAGCGCTTGTTAGGGTACCAACGCTGCTACTATGTTTTGGCCCGGGGGTGTGGTGTGGCTAATTTACCAGTAGCGTGCCCTCTAGAAACCAACGCTGCTGCTAAGTCGTACCAGTAGCGCTGTTTGTAACACACGCTACTGGTAATTATTACTAGTGTGGGTGCCAAAACACACGCTACCGGTAAACTTCTATGTATAAGCCTTTTCCTAGAAGTGTGTGGCTACACCTTCGCAAGGACCACTTCCCCAACGAACGCAAATCCAAACTTCTACCTTGAGCCGATCGACCATTCAAGGTGCTAGCACACTACAACATCAATCCTTACAAGATCGACCTCCCACGCGACAAATACACCATGAGCCACATCTTCAACATCAAAGATATCTCCCCGTACAATGGTGATGAGGTTTTCGATCCGAGGTCGGATCTTTCCCAAGGGAGGGGAGATGATGCGGAGCATCCTATGGTCATCCCATGGACCTACCATCGTCTCACCAAGAGCCAAGAGGACCCACGACACGGGCACGAGCTAGAGCTCTCGAGAACGAGGTGACTTCCTTCCTTAGTGATATCACGTATGACCAACTTGAGACATGGCTACTACCTCAAACGGAGATGCTTTGTGTGCTTAGGTACCAAGGAACAAGCCTAGAAGAAGCTACGGTGCGAGATGGACATCAAGAGCATGATGAAGATCCGCCCGTTCCAGAACGAGCGGTACTACCGCCTGCAAGCGGTACTACCGCCGACAAGCGGTACTACCGCTCTCCACTACCACTCTCCACTGCCGCTCAACCCGACAAATACCTGTGTTCGCATGACCCGAGTCCGGTACTACCGCCCAGTCCAAGCGGCACTACCGCCCTGCCTGTGCACAGAAAACGGGCCTAGGGCCCATGTATCACCCCTCTCACTTACCCCTTCGTGGACTTAGACTATATATACTCCACCATCTCATCCTAGCTAGGGTCAGCGTTGATTTAGCTCGTTTGTGAGATAGAGCCTAGCTCATCCATCCGGATCTACTCCTCGTGAGGGACCGACACCTCTTCGGAGAAGATCCACCTGGATTCAAGACCTCCATCCAGAGAAGATCATCTTCAAGACCTCCTCACGGAGAAGAACCGGTTACCCTTTGTATCGTCTCTTGTTGGATTTGGATCTTGTAGCCCTCTTGTGTTTCGATGATCTAGCACATGTGTGATTTTGTTATTGTTGGTTCAGTGTTCTCTTGTGTTTATCCCTCGTTCCCCTCCGCGTGTTCTTCGTGTTCCTCGTAGGGTCCTCTCCAAACGTTAAAGATCGGCCTCTAGGGTTCTACCCTATATCAACATGTTGATGCATTTATTGATGATGATGATGATGAGCACGTCACTGATAGTGATGATGATGATGCATTTAATGATCATGAAGCATATATAGACGATTCAGAGTAATGTTAGTAATGTGAGGTATTCAATTTTTTGTTATGTTCATGATGATGATACACTTAAATTATATACATATTATTCATGTCAGGTATTCAATTTTTTATTATGTTCGTGATGATGATACACTTAAATTATATACATATTATTCATGTTAGGTTTTCAAATTTTTTATGTTGTACTAATTTTGTTTACTTTTTGTCATTGCAGGTGTTGACACAATGGTGGGCAAGGGTCCAGAGCGCCCCGAGCCTCCTGCGAGCGCTACTGGGAGGGGTGGTTCCATTATTCCACCCAACCCCTCCGGAGAGCGCTGCTAGACAGTATGAAGACATCATCGGCGGGTCCTTCTTCTTTGGCTGGGAGAGGTCGGGGGAGGAAGAAGGCGGCTAGAGGTGGACGTGGCAGCGGGAGAGGTAGGAGGGCTGCTACGCCTTCCTCGCCGCCACCCCCAGCCGATTCACCTGACCACAGGACTACTCCGTCTGATGTGGACCCGTCTCAGACTCCGGTCCAGGAGCCTCCGATAGACGATCCTTCGCCGCCGCACCAGACTCGGGTCGCTGATCCTTCGCCCCAGCAGACTCGGGTTGCCGATCCTTCACCCCACTAGACTCGGGTCGCCGATCCTTCGCCCCACGTGAGTGCGGTCCCGGAGTCTTCTTCCCGGAAGACTCCGGTCCCGGAGTCTTCTTGGTATGAGACTCCGGAGGCTAGTGGCCCTACTGATGGTAGTGAGGACACCTTTTCTGATGATAGCTACAGCGACGACGAGCTGGTTGAGAAGGGCAAGAAGGTGCACAAGTGTGGATGTACAAAGCTCCCGCCCGTGCCGACGACCCCCGACCAGAGGTGGTTGATTGCGCCTAATGGGTTGAAGTAAGTGCATTTACTCTTTTTTAAACTTTTGCCTTCACGTTTATTCAAATTAATATCTAATGTGTCGGCCTTGTCATTCTGCAGGGGCTGGGTACACCCCCGTGGTGTCCGCAGGCCCAACACGGTCCTTGGTGTGATTTGCCGGCAGCACTTCCCTGGGTGGGTCACGTTGCCCTGTGAGGGTCAGGTTCCACAGCTCGCACTAAGCTGGGAGCTGTACTCGGTTGCCCCGGCCCCTCCGGGGGAGATGGTCGCCGGTGTCGCGTGCGAGACGGTGGCCGACATTGTGTTCCGTCGGTTTTGGGTAATTTCTCCTTTACAGAATTAAAAATCAACACTACCTAGCTAGTGACTGTACTAATCAGTGTTGTCTTGTTTGATTGCAGACCTTCTACAGGGTTTCAGATGGAGAACAGGAGGCCGCGTCTATGGTTGTCGAAGCCGAGTGCAAGCGCCTACTTCAGAACTTACGGCACGTGGCTCGGGTGCAGGCCGTTTGAGACTACTACGCCTCGAAGGGTATTAGGAGGGGCAAGAAGAAGTGTCGCGACAAGTTTCTGAGTAGGGAGAAGTACTTGGCGGTAATTATACCTATTCTTAAGGCCTTGAACTTAGTTTTCTTGATTTGATTCGTAGACGTAGGGCTGAAATTTCTCTTTACTAACTTAGGTGCCCCCGAGATGGTGTGCGGATAAGATGGACTGTTGGGAGGCGTTGGTGGATATGTGGTGCTCTCCCCAATGGCTAGTCGAACACCATAGGGCCAAGGATAAGTGTGACCAAATGGTTGGTGTGCCACACCATCAAGGGAGCTCCAACCTGTCTGAGTACGGGATCACTGGGTATGTGGTTTGCTACATCATTCATGCAATTTCATTCTTCATGCTAGCATTTTTCCCTTCCAAAATGACTTAATATGCTTAGTTAGTTAAAAAATGGCATAACTACCTTAGATAGTACATTTATGACATAATTAGCTCTAAAATGACATAATAACCTTAGATAGCTTTATAAAATAACTAAATAGCTTTAGTTAGTTAAAAAATGGCATAACTACCTTGGATAGTACATTTATGACATAATTAGCTCTAAAATGACATAATAACCTTAGATAGCTCTATAAAATAACTAAATATGCTTTAGTTAGTTAAAAAATGGCATAACTCCCTTGGATAGCTCAATAACGACCTAAATTAATCTTAGCTAGTTCATTCATGACATAATTAGCTCTAAAATGAGATAATAACATTAGATAGCTCTAGAAAATGCCTAAATATGCTTTAGTTAGATAAAAAATGGCATAACTACCTTGGATAGCTCAATAATGACATAATTAGCACACTTTCGTCAAAATAGGCATAATAATCTTGGTTACCTCCAAAATGATGTAAACTTAGCTTATTTTGCTCGAAAATGACATAATAACCTTACTTAGCTCCAAAATGACCTATTTACATAGCAATATCATGTGCACCACTAACTAATATTTTGCTAGCTTGAGCCCTTAACTAATATTTTGTTCCACTCTCTCAGGCGCACCACCACAAGAAGCATGTGCGAAGTTTGTTTAACCTGTATGGCATGGCCCATAGTGCCCCTTACAAGAAGGCCAAGGCATTCTCGGAGTCTGACCTAGATCATCTAGAGAGCTTCACCAACATCTCCTCCCACCACAAGATGGTGAAGTACAGAGACGAGGGGAAGGCGATGAAAGGGGAGGACTTTAACCTGAGCCAGGATCCTTTTGATACAGAGGTGGTGATTATATCTTGTGGCGGGAGGTCCCATGGCTCTGTAGCCATTGGTGATGGCATGATACGTTGTCCTATGACTCTCCCGCAGATCAAGAAGCACCAGAGTAGCTCTTCTCCTGATATAACGCCTCGTGCACGGCTTGTGGAGCTCGCCATGGCGGTAAGTTATACCGGTTCTCTCACCTTTCCTCCATTACATTGTGTGTGTGTCCGTCGATGATTACAATGCTAACGAGGAGTGGTATGTTGTAGGCATTGGTTGAGAAAGAGAGATTGAAAACCCAGGCGCTTTTGGAGGAGGCAAAATGGGAGGCGGCGGAGAGGGAGAGGGAGAATGGGAGATGGAGGAGAGAACGGCTTAGCTGTTGGAGGAGGAGAGGAACCGGAACAAGGCGTCTCACCGGGCCCTCTACAAGCCCCTCGTGGTACGTTTGTCGTGCATATTAGCGAAATCATGCACGTAATGTTCGCATTACTAACTAATATGACTGACTCATGAGAACTAAATGTGGAGAACATGTGCGAGAAAAATGGTCAGACCCCTTTCGCCGATGACCCAGATAGCTTCGGCGACCACGGTGAGTTTTATTTGAATAGTCGTTAGTTACTAGTATTCACATTTCAGTTGCATAATGCTAACGAGTCATTATTGGAAATGATCTTTGGTGCAGCATCCCTCCCGACAAGCATCGACCAATCCTTCTGCATCTGGCAATGACGCAACCACGACCAGTCCTTCACCTACGCCTGCCACTGGCGCAGCCCCGACCGTTCCTTCACCTCCGTGTACAGTATTTTTCTTCTTATTTAGCCTATTTAGTCCATTTATGACCATGTTTACCTAGGTTAGCTCCAATATGATCCATTTAACCTATGTTAGCTCCCAAATGATCCATTTAACCTACGTTAGCTCCAAAATGACCTATTTACCTAGCTTAGCTCTAAATTGACCTACACACTTAGTATTTTTACCTACCTTAGCCCAAAAATGGCGTTTTTACCCACCTTAGCCTATTTAGTCCACAAATGACATAATAAGATGAAGAAAATCAAGGAAGAGGAAGAAAAGAAGGAATAGGAAGAAAACAACAACAAGAAGAAGACCTTCTTCTTCTTCTTCGTCTTCTTTTCCTCCTCTTCCTTTTCTTCAAGCTAGTCTTCTTCTTCTTTTTCTTCTTGTGTTCTAACTTTCATGTTTCCCAATTTGCAGATTTGCTTTAGATCGATGAGGAAGCTTGCATTGATGGAGTGTCCTATTCTTCTCTTGCTTCCTTGTTGTTTATGAAAACTTGTTGGATATGTAGATATGTCTATATGGATATGTTGTGGGAAACTTGTTTCTGGATATGTATGTACATATATGGATATGTTGGACTTTTATGTTGTTGGACATGCTCTTATATTATTGGATATGTTGGAGTTATATGTATGTATTTTATATCAGTTATATGTTGCCAAATTAAATGGATTAAAAAAACAGGGGATATATAGCCTCTTTGTCGTTTGCTAGCAGATGGCAAAGAGGCCACGTGGCAGCTTCCTATGCAAACTGGGAACACTAGGCTGCCTATTTGGTCACTTTGCCGTCTGCCAGCAGACGGCAAAGAGGCCAAATAGGACTGGCAAATAGGGCTAGCTATGTTGTCTGCCAGCGGACGGTAAAGACTCAAAGCTCTTTGCCATTCGTTGGCTGACGGCATAGTTGGCCAGGTGGCAGCTTCTCAGCGCTGGTCCAGCTGAGCTCTTTGCCGAGCTCAGCTCTTTGCCGTGTTCTAGCGGACGGCAAAGAACACGCCATTAACCCTAATGGGTCTCACCCCATCCCACTGCCGTCCAAAACCTTTGCCGTTTGCTTGGCTACGACGACGGACGGCACAACCCTTTGCCGTCCGCCTCTGTGAAGTAGACGACAAAGAAGGCCTTTGCCGACACTGGTTCGGCCGGACATTTTGCCGTCTGCCAGCTGACGGCAAAGGCCTTTGCCGTCCACCATCCATGGCTTTGCCGTCCGCCATGGCAGACGGCAAATAAGCTGATTTCTCTAAAATTACACACTTTATACCATGTCATAAAAGTGATGCCGCTATAAATGTTGTTGATTTGTTCTTTCGTGAAATTATTCGCTTGCATGTCTGCCAAATACTATTGTTTCAGATCATGATACTAAATTTCTTAGCCACTTTTGGAGATGTTTATGGGCTAAGTTGGGCACTAAACTGTTTTTTAGTACTACTTGTCACCCCCAAACTGATGGACAAACTGAAGTAGTCAATAGAACATTGTCTACTATGCTTAGGGCTATTTTGAAGAATAATAAGAAAATGTGGGAGGAATGCTTGCCTCATATTGAATTTGCTTATAATCGTTCATTGCATTCTACTACAAAGATGTGCCCTTTTGAAATTGTGTATGGTTTCCTACCTCGTGCACCTATTGATTTGTTGCCTCTTCCATCTTCGAAGAAGGTTAGTTTTGATGCTAAACAACGTGCAGAATTGATCTTAAAAATGCATGAGTTAACTAAGGAAAACATTGAGCGTAAGAATGCTAAATATAAACTTGCTGGAGATAAGGGTACAAAACATGTTGTGTTTGCACCTGCAGATCTTGTTTGGTTACATTTGCGTAAGGATAGATTTCCTAACTTGCGCAAATCAAAGTTAATGCCACGTGCTGATGGTCCTTTTAAGGTGTTGGAGAAAATAAATGATAATGCATATAAACTTGAGCTACCTGCAGATTTTGGGGTTAGTCCCACTTTTAACATTGAAGATTTGAAGCCTTATTTTGGTGAGGAAGATGAGCTTCCGTCCAGGACGACTTCATTTGAAGAAGGGGAGGATGATGAGGACATCATTACCGTTGTCACACCCACAGTGCCCGCTACGATACATACTGGACAAATTACTAGAGCTTGGTGCACGCCAATTGAATTACCAGGTACTTTCGTTCCTTGGTAATGATTCTAATGTTCACGAGAATATGATGCTCCCTAAATTGGATACATGTGTTTTGCTTACAAATGAAGGGCCTAGCTTGGAGAAGGATGAACATTGGAGCAAGAACAAGCGTGGAGATGATAGCATGCGCAAGGGAAACAAGAACAGAGTTACAAGTGATGATTTCAGGACTTTGAAGCCACCAAAATGAGTGCATGAAGCCCTGGACGAAATATACAAGATGCCACTTCATAAATTTCACCTAGAGGCTATTCTAGGTGTCGTGTCACCTTATTATTGGGCCAGGCCCATGTAATTTCGAAATACATAAGTATAGGCTATTTTTAGAGTCTGTATGTGTGGGGAAACAAGAGAAAGGGTTGGTTTCGGACCCCTTCCCCAAGGGCCAATCCCCCCCTCTTCCTCCATATATACAGCCCTTAGGGCACCGTTTAGACTTTGGGTTTTGTTTAGATTAAAAGTTCGCCATAGCTACAACTTCGCGTACTTCGTTTATGTTCAACGACCAGACCAAGATGTCACAGAGCCCCATCTTGATCAATAACGCTTTCATCTTATATTCGCAATATCCAGATTGCAATCATAGTTATTTGCTAGTTCTTCGTTTGCTCGCAGGAAATAGTCCCACGTGGTCAGGTTGATCATGCTCCGGCGTGGTCAATAACCTCTCGGAGTTGGTTTAGCGATTTAAGGCGAGACGTCCTCGCACGTACGTGTCGGATCGTTAAAGTCTACTCCTCCAAAACGATAATTACCATCTCATCAAAAGACGGGACACCTTTGCCTCTATCACCAATGGACCCTTCAAGATGTTTGAATGCTACAGCAACGAAGCCTACAAGATCGACATCCCACGCGACAAGTACTCCGTGAGCGACATCTTCAACGACAACAATCTCTCCCTGTACCATGGTGACAAGGATTTTTGACGAGGACATCAATTCCATTGTTACACCCACAACCCCTACTGCTATACATACTGGACCAATTACTAGAGCTTGTGCACGCCAATTAAATTACCAGTTACTTTCGTTTCTTGGTAATGATTCTAATGTTCATGAGAATATGATGCTACCTAAATTGGATACATTTGTTTTGCTTACAAATGAAGGGCCTAGCTTGGTGAAGGATGAACATTGGAGCAAGAATGATAGAGGCAAAGGTGTCCCGTCTTTCGATGAGATGATGGATATCGCTTTGGTGGAAGTCGACTTTGACGATCCGACTACGAACATGCGAGGACGTCGTGCCTTAGCAATAGCTAAACCAACTCCGAGAGGTTATTGACCACGCCGGAGCACGATCAACCTGACTACGAGGGTCTGTTTCCTGTGAGCAAATGAAGAACAAGCAAGAAAATGAGATTGCAATCTGGATATTGCGAATATAAGATGAAAGCTTTATTGATCAAAGAGGGGTTCTGTGACGTCTTTGTCTAGTCGTTGAACACAAACGAAGTACGCGAAGTTGCAGCTATGGCGAACTTTAATCTAAACAAAACCCAAAGTCTAAACGGTGCCCTAAGGGCTGTATATATGGAGGAAGAGGGGGTGAATTTCGTGGCCCTTGGTAGAGGGGTCCGAAACTAACCCTATCTCTTGTTTCCCCCCACATACGGACTCCAAAAATAGCCTATACATATGTATTTCGAAATTACCTGGGCCTGGCCCAATAAGAAGGTGACGCAACACCTAGAATATCCTCTGGACGAAATTTATGAAGTGGCATCTTGTATATTTCGTTTAAGGCTTCATGCACCCATTATCGTGGCTTCAAAGTCCTGAAATCATCACTTGTAACTCCGTTCTTGTTCCCCTTGCGCATACCATCATCTCCATGCTTGTTCTTGCTCCAATGTTCATCCTTCTCCAAGCTAGGCCCTTCATTTGTAAGAAAAACAAATGTATCCAATTTAGGCAGCATCATATTCTCATGAACATTAGAATCATCACCAAGAAACGAAAGTACCTCATAATTTAATTGGCGTGCGCGAGCTCTAGTAATTGGTCCAGTATATGTAGCAGTAGGGGCTGTGGGTGTAACAATGGTATTGATGTCCTCATCAAAGAACAAGCATGGAGATGATGGCATGCGCAAGGGGAACAAGAACGGGGTTACAAGTGATGATTTCAGGATGTTGAAGCCACCATAATGAGTGCATGAAGCCTTTGATAAAGGCAAAGGTGTCCTGTCTTTCGATGAGATGGTGGCTATCGTTTTGGAGGAAGTCGACTTTGACGACCCGACTACGAACGTGCGAGGACGTCGCGCCTTAGCAATTGCTAAACCAACTCCAAGAGGTTATTGACCACGCAGGAGCACGATCAACCTGACCACGAAGGTCTGTTTCCTGCAGGCAAACAAAGAACAAGCAAGAAACTAAGATTGCAATCTGGCTATTGCGAATATAAGATGAAAGCTTTATTGATCAAGGTGGGGTTCTGTGACGCCTTTGTCTGGTCGTTGAACACAAATGAAGTACGCGAGGTTGCAGCTATGGCGAACTTTAATCTAAACAATACCCAAAGTCTAAACGATGCCCTAAGGGTTGTATATATGGAGGAAGAGAGGGGGAATTTCGTGGCCCTTGGTGGAGGGGTCCGAAATCAACCCTATCTCTTGTTTCCCCACACATACGGACTCTAAAAATAGCCTATACTTATGTATTTCGAAATTACATGGGCCTGACCCAATAATAAGGTGACGCAGCACCTAGAATAGCCTCGGGGCGAAATTTATGAAGTGGCTTCTTGTATATTTCGTTTAAGGCTTCATGCACCCATTATGGTGGCTTCAAAGTCCTGAAATCATCACTTGTAACTCCGTTCTTGTTCCCCTTGTGCAAGCCATCATCTCCATGCTTGTTCTTGCTCCAATGTTAATCCTTCTCCAAGCTAGGCCCTTCATTGTAAGCAAAACAAATGTATCCAATTTAGGAAGCATCTATTCTCATGAACATTAGAATCATTACCAAGAAACGAAAGTACGTGGTAATTTAGTTGGCGTGCACGAGCTCTAGTAATTGTTCCAGTATGTATAGCAGCAGGGGTTGTGGGTGTAACAATGGTATTGATGTCCTCATCATCCTACCCTTCTTGAAATGAAGTCGTCCTCGACGGAAGTTCATCTTCCTCACCCAAATAAGGCTTCAAATCTGCAATGTTAAAAGTGGGACTAACCCCAAAATCTACAGGCAGCTCAAGTTTATATGCATTATCATTTATTTTCTCCAACACCTTAAAGGGACCATCAGCACGTGGCATTAGCTTTGATTTGCGCAAATCAGGAAATCTATCCTTACGAAAATGTAACCAAACAAGATCTCCAGGTGCAAACACTACATGTTTTCTACCCTTATCTCCAGCAAATTTATATTTAGCATTCATACGCTCAATGTTTTCCTTAGTTAACTCACGCATTTTAAAAATCAATTTAGCATGTTGTTTAGCATCAAAATTAACCTTCTCCGAAGGTGGAAGAGGCAACAAATCAATAGGTGCACGAGGTAGGAAACCATACACAACTTCAAAATGGCACATCTTAGTAGTAGAATGCCATGAACTATTATAAGCAAATTCAATATGAGGCAAGCATTCCTCCCACATTTTCTTATTATTCTTCAAAACTTCCCTAAGCATAGTAGACAATGTTCGACTACTTCAGTTTGTCCATCAGTTTGGGGGTGACAAGTAGTACTAAAACGCAGTTTAGTCCCCAACTTAGCCCATAAACATCTCCAAAAGTGGCTAAGAAATTTAGTATCACAATTTGAAACAATAGTATTTGGCACACCATGCGAGCGAATAATTTCATGAAAGAACAAATCAGCAATATTAACAGCATCATCGCTTTTATGACATGGTATAAAGTGTGCCATTTTCGAGAATCTATCCACGACAACAAATATGCTATCCCTCCCCTTCTTTGTTCTAGGTAAACCTAAAACAAAGTCCATAGATATATCCTCCCAAGGAACACTAGGTACAGGCAAAGGCATATATAAACCATGAGGATTGAGTCGTGACTTAGCTTTTTGACATGTAGTGCAGCGAGCAATAAAACGCTCAACATCCGATCTCATCTTTGGCCAAAAGAAATGTGTAGCAAGTATGTCCTCCGTCTTCTTCACGCCAAAGTGTCCCATTAGTCCTGCTCCATGCACCTCCTGCAACAACAAAAGACGAACGGAGCTAGCCGGAATGCATAGCTTGTTAGCACGGAACACAAATCCATCATTAACGACGAACTTGTTCCATGTTCTTCCTTCTTTACAATTCTGCAATACATCTTTAAAATCAGCATCATGCACATATTGATCTTTGATGGTCTCCAAACCAAATATTTTGAAGTCAAGCTGCGAAAGCATAGTATAGCGACGAGACAATGCATCAACAATAACATTTTCTTTACCCGTCTTGTGTTTAATGACATAAGGGAAAGTCTCAATGAATTCAACCCATTTAGCATGTCTACGATTCAGTTTAGCTTGACTTTTAATATGTTTCAAAGATTCATGATCAGAATGTATAACAAATTCTTTGGGCCATAAATAATGTTGCCATGTTTCTAAAGTCCAAACAAGAGCATATAATTCTTTATCATAAGTAGAATAACTCGGACTAGGCCCACTCAATTTTTCAGAAAAGTATGCAACAGGTTTGCCATCTTGTAATAACACACCTCCTAATCCAATTCCACTAGCATCACATTCAAGCTCAAAAGTCTTATTAAAATCAGGAAGTTGGAGTAAAGGAGCATGTGTCAACTTATATTTCAATACCGTGAAGGCTTCTTCCTGTGCGGTACCCCAAAGAAAACACGTCCTTCTTTGTAAGCTCATTGAGAGGTGCAGCAATGGTGCTGAAATCTCTCACAAAACGCCTATAGAATCCAGCGAGGCCAAGAAAACTCCTCACTTGTTTGACCGTTTTGGACTGTGGCCAACTCTCAATAGTTTCAGTCTTGGCTTTGTCAACTTCAGTTCCCTGTGGAGTAACAACATAGCCAAGAAAAGATACTCAGTCGGTGCAAAAGGTGCACTTCCCAAGGTTACCAAACAAACGTGCATCACGTAGAGCAATAAAAACAGCACGCAAATGTTCCAAATGTTCTTCCAAAGATCTGCTATAAATCAATATGTCATCAAAGTAAACTACCACAAATCGTCCAATGAAAGCACGTAAAACTTCGTTCATTAATCTCATGAAAGTACTAGGTGCATTAGTTAACCCAAAAGGCATGACTAACCACTCATATAATCCAAACTTAGTTTTAAATGCTGTTTTCCATTCATCTCCCAATTTCATACGAATTTGGTGGTATCCACTACGCAAATCAACTTTGGAGAATATTGTAGAGCCACCCAGTTCATCAAGCATATCATCTAGCCTAGGAATAGGATGACGATAACGAATAGTAATATTATTAATGCCTCTACAATCAACACACATACGTGATGTACCATCCTTTTTCGGCACTAGAATAATAGGAACAACACAAGGACTAAGGGATTCGCGTATATAACCTTTGTCGAGCAGCTCCTCATGATTGACGATAACCTCCTTCGTCTCCTCCGGATTGGTGCGGTATGGTGCACAGTTGGGTAATGATGCACCGGGAATTAAGTTAATCTGATGCTCAATCCCTCGAATGGGAGGTAATCCCGGTGGCACATCTTGTGGAAAGACGTCAGCAAACTCCTGCAAAATGTTAGTGACAGCAGGAGGCAAAGAGGAAGGCACGTCCTGGAATGAAAATAATGCCTCTTTGCACACAAAAGCATAGCAAACAGATTTGCTGAAATCTAGCTCATCAATATCTGATTTAGTGGAAAGTAAACATGCACTTTTCAATTTAATTTCAGAGCAACACTAGATGGTTTACTATTAGGCTTCATTTGTTGCTCAAATTCTTTTGCCACAATCTGATTTTCACTCTTATTTTTCTCCTGTTTTGCTTTATTAGCTCTATTAATATCATCTTTCAAAATGGAATCAGGAGTCATAGGAAGCAAAGTAATATTTTTATCCTTATGAACAAGAGTATACCGATTGTTTCTACCATGGTGTACAGATTTTTTATCAAATTGCCATGGTCGACCAAGTAATAAGGAACATGCTTGCATACGTACCACATCACAATCAACATAATCAGCATATGTAGAGATACTAAAATGCTCCCGAACAGTACGTGTTACCTTAACCTTGCCGCTGTTGTTGAACCATTGGATGTAGTAAGGATGTGGATGTGGTCTTGTGCTGTGAGATAGCTTCTCCACCATCTCCATGCTAGCCAAGTTGTTGCAGCTCCCTCCGTCTATGATGACGCGCACAGAACATTCCTTCACAACTCCCTTTGTATGGAACAAATTGTGCCTCTGATTTTGCTCAGCTTGTGTGACCTGCACACTCAAAACACGTTGAGCAACTAAACATTCATACCTGTCAGCGTCTTCATGAGCCAGGTATTGCATCTCATGATCAAAATCATCTCCACCATGTTCTTCACATGTAGTAAGAGCCAAAGTCTCCTCATCATAGTCACTACTGGACTCATACCCACCATCCTCAGTAGCCATCATCACACGCTAAGATTTGCATTCTCTCGTGATAGAGGCAAAGGTGTCCCGTCTTTCGATGAGATGGTGGATTTCGCTTTGGTGGAAGTCGACTTTGACGATCCGACTACGAAGTCGAGGACGCCGCGCCTAGCAATCGCTAAACCAACTCCGAGAGGTTATTGACCACGCCGAGCACACGATCAACCGACCACGAGGGTCTATTTCCTGCGAGCAAACGAAGAACAAGCAAGAAACTGAGATTGCAATCTGGATATTGCGAATATAAGATGAAAGCTTTATTGATCAAGGTGGGGTTCTGTGACGCCTTTGTCTGGTCGTTGAACACAAACAAAGTACGCGAAGTTGCAGCTATGGCGAACTTTTGATCTAAACAAAACCCAAAGTCTAAACGGTGCCCTAAGGGCTGTATATATGGAGAAAGAGGGGGAGAATTTCGTGGCCCTTGGTGGAGGGGTCCGAAACTAACCCTATCTCTTGTTTCCCCACACATACGGACTCTAAAAATAGCCTATACTAATGTATTTCGAAATTACATGGGCCTGGCCCAATAATAAGGTGACGCAGCACCTAGAATAGCCTCTGGACGAAATTTATGAAGTGGCATCTTGTATATTTCGTCCAAGGCTTCATGCACTCATTATGGTGGCTTCAAAGTCCTGAAATCATCACTTGTAACTCCATTCTTGTCCCCCTTGCGCATGCCATCATCTCCATGCTTGTTCTTGCTCCAATGTTCATCCTTCTCCAAGCTAGGCCCTTCATTTGTAAGCAAAACAAATGTATCCAATTTAGGCAAGATCATATTCTCATGAACATTAGAATCATTACCAAGAAACGAAAGTACACAGTAATTTAGTTGGCGTCTTGCGAGCTCTAGTAATTGGTCCAGTATGTATAGCAGCAGGGGCTGTGGGTGTAACAATGGTATTGATGTCCTCATCATCCTCCCCTTCTTGAAATGAAGTCGTCCTTGACGGAAGTTCATCTTCCTCACCCAAATATGGCTTCAAATCTGCGATGTTAAAAGTGGGACTAACCCCAAAATCTGCAGGCAGCTCAAGTTTATATGCATTATCATTTACTTTCTCCAACACCTTAAAGGGACCAGCAGCACGTGGCATTAGCTTTGATTTGTGTAAATCAGAAATCTATCCTTACGCAAATGTAACCAAACAAGATCTCCGGTGCAAACACAACATGTTTTCTACCCTTATCTCCAAAAGTTTATATTTAGCATTCATACGCTCAATGTTTTCCTTAGTTAACTCATGCATTTTTAAAATCAATTCAGCACGTTCTTTAGCATCAAAATTAACCTTCTCCGAAGATGGAAGAGGCAACAAATCAATAGGTGCATGAGGTAGGAAACCATACACAACTTCAAAAGGGCACATCTTAGTAGTAGAATGCAATGAACGATTATAAGCAAATTCAATATGAGGCAAGCATTCCTCCCACATTTTCTTATTTTTCTTTAGAACAGCCCTAAGCATAGTAGACAATGTTCTATTGACTACTTCAGTTTGTCCATCGGTTTGGGGTGACAAGTAGTACTAAAAGCAGTTTAGTCCCCAACTTAGCCCATAAACATCTCCAAAAGTGGCTAAGAAATTTAGTATCACGATCTGAAGCAATAGTATTTGGCACACCATGCAAGCGAATAATTTCACGAAAGAACAAATCAGCAACATTAACAAAGATCATCGCTTTTATGACATGGTATAAAGTGTGCCATTTTCGAGAATCTATCCACGACAACAAATATGCTATCCTCCCTTCTTTGTTCTAGGTAAACCTAAAACAAAGTCCATAGATATATCCTCCCAAGGAACACTAGGTACAGTGCAAAGGCATATATAAACCATGAGGATTGAGTCGTGACTTAGCTTTTTGACATGTAGTGCAGCGAGCAATAAAACGCTCAACATCCCGTCTCATCTTTGGCCAAAAGAAATGTGTAGCAAGTACGTCCTCCGTCTTCTTCACGCCAAAGTGTCCCATTAGTCCTCCTCCATGCGCCTCCTGCAACAACAAAAGACGAACGGAGCTAGCTGGAATGCATAGCTTGTTAGCACGGAACACAAATCCATCATTAACGATAAACTTGTTCCATGTTCTTCCTTCTTTACAATGCTGCAATACATCTTTAAAATCAGCATCATGCACATATTGATCTTTGATGGTCTCCAAACCAAATATTTTGAAGTCAAGTTGTGAAAGCATAGTATAGCGACGAGACAATGCATCAAGAATAACATTTTCTTTACCCTTCTTGTGTTTAATGACATAAGGAAAGTCTCAATGAATTCAACCCTTTTAGCATGTCTACGATTCAGTTTAGCTTGACTTTTAATATGTTTCAAAGATTCATGATCGAATGTATAACAAATTCTTTGGGCCATAAATAATGTTGCCATGTTTCTAAAGTCCGAACAAGAGCATATAATTCTTTATCATAAGTAGAGTAATTCAGACTAGGCCCACTCAATTTTTCGTAAAAGTATGCAACAGGTTTGCCATCTTGTAATAACACACCTCCTAATCCAATTCCACTAGCATCACATTCAAGCTCAAAGTCTTATTAAAATCGGTAGTTGGAGTAAAGGAGCATGTGTCAACTTAGCTTTCAATACCGTGAAGGCTTCTTCCCGTCGGTACCCCAAACAAAAGGCACATCCTTCTTTGTAAGCTCGTTGAGAGGTGCAGCAATGGTGCTGAAATCTCTCACAAAACGCCTATAGAAACCAGCGAGGCCAAGGAAACTCCTCACTTGTGTGACCGTTTTGGGCTGCGGCCAACTCTCAATAGCTTCAATCTTGGCTTTATCAACTTCAATTCCCTGTGGAGTAACAACATAGCCAAGAAAAGACACTCGGTCGGTGCAAAAGGTGCACTTCCCAAGGTTACCAAACAAACGTGCATCACGTAGAGCAATAAAAACAGCACGTAAATGTTCCAAATGTTCCTCCAAAGATCTGCTATAAATCAATATGTCATCAAAGTAAACTACCACAAATCGTCCAATGAAAGCACGTAAAACTTCGCTCATTAATCTCATGAAAGTACTAGGTGCATTAGTTAACCCAAAAGGCATGACTAAGCACTCATATAATCCAAACTTAGTTTTAAATGCTGTTTTCCATTCATCCCCAATTTCATACGAATTTGATGGTATCCACTACGCAAATCAACTTTGGAGAATATTGTAGAGCCACTCAATTCATCAAGCATATCATCTAGCCTAGGAATAGGATGACGATAACGAATAGTAATATTATTAATGCCTCTACAATCAACACACATACGCGATGTACCATCCTTTTTCGGCACTAGAATAATAGGAACAGCACAAGGACTAAGGGATTCGCGATATAACCTTTGTCGAGAAGCTCTTGTACTTGACGCATAATCTCCTTCGTCTCCTCTGGATTGGTACGGTATGGCGACGATTTGGCGGTGAAGCACCGGAATTAAGTCAATCGATGCTCAATCCCACGAATAGGCGGTAATCCGGTGGCACGTCTTGTGGAAAGACGTCGTGAACTCCCGCAAAATGTTAGTGACAGCGAGAGGCAAAGAGGAAGGCACGTCCTCGAATGAAAATAATGCCTCTTTGCACACAAAAGCATAGCAAACAGATTTGCTAAAATCTAGCTCATCAATATCAGATTTAGTGGCAAGTAAACATGCACTTTTCAATTTAATTTCGAAGCAACACTAGATGGTTTACTATTAGGCTTCATATGTTGCTCAAATTCTTTTGCCACAATCTGATTTTCACTCTTATTTTTCTCTGTTTTGCTTTATTAGCTCTATTAATATCATCTTTCAAAATGGACTCGAGAGTCATAGGAAGCAAAGTAATATTTTATCCTTATGAACAAGAGTATACTTGATTGTTTCTACCATGGTGTACAGAATTTTATCAAATTGCCATGGTCTACCAAGTAATAAGGAACATGCTTGCATAGGTACCACATCACAATCAACATAATCAGCATATGTAGAGATACTAAAATGCACACTAACAATGACGTGTTACCTTAACCTTGCCGCTGTTGTTGAACCATTGAATGTAGTAAGGATGTGGATGTGGTCTTGTGATGAGAGATAGCTTCTCCACCATCTCCATGCTAGCCAAGTTGTTGCAGCTCCTCCATCTATGATGACGCTGAATAGAACGTTCCTTCACAACTCCTTTGTATGGAACAAATTATGCCTCTGATTTTGCTCACTTGTGTAACTGCACACTCAAAACACGTTGAGCAACTAAACATTCATACTGTCGGCATCTTCAGAGCCATGTATTGTGTCTCATGATCGAATCATCTCCACCATGTTCCTCATGTGTAATAAGAGCCAAAGTCTCCTCATCATAGTCACTAGCGGACTCATACCCACCATCCTCGTTAGCAATCATCACACGCTGAGATTTGCATTCTCTCAAAAATGTCCTCTTCCCTTACAACGACGGCAAATAATATCACTTGTGTGCCTGTTGATGCCATGGAAGAAGAAGAACTCTGTGCAGGCCCGGCAGTGTGCTCTTGGCGATAGTGGTGGTTGTGCTGCTTTCTTGTATCACGGTTGGAGGTGGCACTGAAGGAGGTGATGGTGTAGTGGAAGTAGATGATGCACGTGGTGTCCATGATGAAGGTCGACTGCAGAAAAGTTAGTGCGCGCCAATGCTGTCGATCCTGCACTTCACGCTCAGCTTTACAAGCAAGATGGAATAAACGAGTGATATTATTATAATCCTTATAGTCTAGAATGGTCTGAATCTCTATTTAATCCACCCGAAAAACGTGCAAGCATAGCTTCATTCTCCTCAACAATACCACATCTAATCAAGCCGGTTTGTGATTCCCGATAATATTCTTCTACAGATTTTTTCCTTGTCTTAAGCGCTGCAATTTTTGAAGTAATTCACGTTGATAATATGGTGGAACCCAACGAGTACGCATAGCAGTTTTCAAAGCAGCCCAAGTAGCTGGAACAGGATATAATCTACAATGTTCGACCACCAAACACATGCAAAGATAGTGAAAGCACAAACAAGCAGCAGAACACGTCTCTCCTCGGGATATTGTAAACATGTAAATCGTTGTTCAGTTTCTAACTCCCAAGTAAGATATATATCAGAACATATCTACCCTCAAATGGTGGAATATTCAATTTCAGTTTAGGAGATGGTCATGATCTCGCACTGAGGGGAGCCCTAATATTGCCATTATTTGCATGTGGACGACACGGTGGTTGTGGTGCTGGTGGTTGCACGTAGTTCGA
This sequence comes from Aegilops speltoides, assembly GCA_021437245.1. Taxonomy (NCBI): domain Eukaryota; kingdom Viridiplantae; phylum Streptophyta; class Magnoliopsida; order Poales; family Poaceae; genus Aegilops; species Aegilops speltoides. The sequence goes on from CM038141.1 coordinate 207,507,770, forward strand.
TGTTGATCAACCTCATCCTCATAATCGTCCACATACTCATCATCCTCCTCGGTACCACCAGCAGCAGAGCAGGAGCCAAAGAAGCACCAACAGCAGAGTGGCAGCGCACCAGAATTTTATCCTCGCTCAATAGGAACATGCCGAGCTCGTCCATACCGATTCGGAAGGGGCGTAGTTGTTGTCGTTGCAGAGGTGCGATAGGTGCATCCGGCGGTGGTTGTGGAAAACGCGAGCAATTCATCAAACTTGCTATCAAGCTTTGTTTCAAACGTCTTCTCAATGCCATCTATCTTCTCCATGGCCTCGTCAAATCTGTTTAGCACGTCTTGCACCTGTCCAATCATCATTTGCTGAAACTTATCATGTAGCTGTTTGTTCGTCGAGTTCTCCCAATCAGTCTCGCCGGGCTTGTGATCCTGCCATGGTTAGCAGCAATAGAAACACACAAGAATATGATCCTCAGACTACTAGGAAGTGGTGGTGGTGGTGTGGTCGACAAATCACAAATCCGTCAAGCAAATCTCAAATTCTTACCAGTTCTTACCCAGCAGAAGAAGGTGTGACCGCAACCGTTGTAGTCAAAACTCTCAAAGCTTGGCTATAGCGATTACGGGGAGAATCAAACGCACGACGTAGATGTATGTGGAGCTGGGAAGGCTTATAATATGGTAGCAAAAAGGTCAAGAATAATCAATTCAGAGATGCAAAGTTGAATAAACGCTCAACGACGATCTTGTCTGGTCCTAGGCTAGACCGTGCTAGAGACGCGAGCCTAGAACACTAACAAAATCACGGCGCTGCACGTAAACAAGGGAGGAGCACACTCTGAATTTTTTTTCGCTCTTTTTTTTTTTTGTTTTTTTTTGTGCTGCTTTTTTTTTTTTTTTGCAAAAATCACTATAATGGCGAGTGTCTCAAAACTCTTCCCGGTCAAACTGATAGGATGGGCACGAAATTTTTCGACCAAATTTTTTTTTTCGATCGCTGGACCCAAAAACTGAAACGGGTCAAAAAACTTTCTATAACGGCGATCGCTCTCAATACGCTTAGAAACACCTAAAAATAGGATAGCCAGAAAATTTTTTGTCCCGTGCGTTTTTTTTTTGTAAACCAACCTCTTCTACGGACGGCAAAAGATTGCTGGAATCAAACCTACTCGCACAAGGAAACACGAATCGGAAATTAGATGGATCCCGAAAACAAATCTAATATGCAAGGAACTCGGATTGGTGGTGGATATATGGTGGTGGTATATGGCAACGGTGGTGGTATATGGCAGCGGTGGTGGTATATGGATACGGATTCGAAGCAGTGGCGGATAAGCGGTGGTGGTAGATGGCAGGGCGATGATAACGGTGCGGCGGCGGCGTGACAACTTATGACCAGAACTCGAAACTCTAAAAGACTAGACTCTAAGACCAGCAACTAGACACGACGATGCAACCGCAAATTCAACAACGCAAATACTGAAAAGATTATGCAAAGGCTCAGATTGGTTCGGATATGATGACCTAACCCTAATTTTTTTTTGGCTTTTTCGTGGACTGTAGGTATGAAGAACAGACTCGATCTAAACTACGAAAAACTGTAAAATCTCACCGAGCAACCTGGAAATCTGATACCACTTGATAGAGGCAAAGGTGTCCCGTCTTTCGATGAGATGGTGGATTTCGCTTTGGTGGAAGTCGACTTTGACGATCCGACTACGAAGTCGCGAGGACGTCGCGCCTTAGCAATCGCTATACCAACTCCGAGAGGTTATTGACCACGCGAGCACGATCAACCCGACCACGAGGGTCTATTTCCTGCGAGCAAACGAAGAACAAGCAAGAAACTGAGATTGCAATCTGGATATTGCGAATATAAGATGAAAGCTTTATTGATCAAGGTGGGGTTCTGTGACGCTTTGTCAGTCGTTGAACACAAACGAAGTACACGGTTGCAGCTATGGCAAACTTTTGATCTAAACAAAACCCAAAGTCTAAACGGTGCCCTAAGGGCTGTATATATGGAGGAAGAGGGGGAGAATTTCGTGGCCCTTGGTGGAGGGGTCCAAACTAACCCTATCTCTTGTTTCCCCACACATACGGACTCTAAAATAGCCTATACTAATGTATTTCGAAATTACATGGGCTGGCCCAATAATAAGGTGACGCAGCACCTAGAATAGCCTCTGGACGAAATTTATGAAGTGGCATCTTGTATATTTCGTCCAAGGCTTCATGCACTCATTATGGTGGCTTCAAAGTCCTGAAATCATCACTTGTAACTCCATTCTTGTCCCCCTTGCGCATGCCATCATCTCCATGCTTGTTCTTGCTCCAATGTTCATCCTTCTCCAAGCTAGGCCCTTCATTTGTAAGCAAAACAAATGTATCCAATTTAGGCAGCATCATATTCTCATGAACATTAGAATCATTACCAAGAAACAAAAGTACCTGGTAATTTAGTTGGCGTGCGCGAGCTCTAGTAATTGGTCCAGTATGTATAGCAGCAGGGGCTGTGGGTGTAACAATGGTATTGATGTCCTCATCATCTCGCATAATGACCTCTTCCCTTACAACGACGACAAAAATATCACTTGTGTGCCCTGTTGATGCCATGGAAGAAGAAGAACTCTGTCGAGGCCCGGCAGGTGCGCTCTTGGCAGATAATGGTGGTTGTGCCTGCTTTCTTGTATCAGGGCTGGAGGTGCCACCTGATGGAGGTGCTGGTGCAGTTGAAGTAGAAGATGCACGCGGTGTCCATGATGAAGGTTGGCCTGTAGAAAAGTTAGTTCGTGCCAATGCTTGTCGATCCTGCACTTCACGTTCAGCTTTACAAGCAAGATGGAATAAACGAGTGATATTAGTATACTCCTTATACTCTAGAATGGTCTGAATCTCTCTATTTAATACACACATAAAACGTGCAAGCATAGCTTCATTCTCCTCAACAATACCTCATCTAATCATGCCACTTTGTAATTCCTGATAATATTCTTTTACAGAATTTTTCTCTTGTCTTAAGCGCTGCAATTTTTGAAGCAATGATGAAAAACAACTACCAAGCAGGATATACAACAACTCTCTCCAACTTTCCTCTTGAAAAGTATGAGCCAATTTTCTGATAAAATTTCAAAGAATGATACTAACTCAAGCTTTCCAATGCAAAAAGAATCACTCAATTCCGAAGTGATATGATTAGTCAAAGAATTCTAAAGATGGCCTGAACAACTCGAACAAGCTGTGTTCACAAACTTCGGAGGGGAAAAAGACCTATTTAGAAGCTGATTTTGAGGTGTCAAATATTGAACTAGCTTATGCAACTACTTAGATGTGGCTCGTCTCTAACTTTAATTTGAGAACTTACGGAGCCAAAACGGATTTCGTATGAGGAAGATACACCTGTTTTACTGAACAGTGTGCAAAACAGATTCCAATCCGTATTCAGGTACGAGATTGATTCCAGATAGATCCGAATTTTTTTTCTTCTCTCTTTTTTTTCTCACGCTTTTTTTTATTTTTCTTCTCTCTCTTTTTCTTTTTCTTATTCCCTTTTTTTTCTTTTTTTCTCTATCTCTTTTTCTCCCTCTTTCCAAAACAAACTAGATAAGATGCAGATTGGATCAGGCGAAGATGTGAATGACCTCAACTATGATTATGACAATGAACAGTGCGTAGCATGTGGTGAAAATTGATGGATGGGATGGTGGACAGCGGAAGCGATAATGATGCAGCGGCGGCGTGACTAATGTGAACAGAACTCGAAACTCTAAAGAAACTAGACACTAAGACCAGCAACTCGACACGACGATGCAACCGATAATTCAATAATGCAAAAAATGAAAAGAAAATTACAAAGGTTTGGACTGGCTAGGACAAATGATGACTAGATCTAACTTTTTTTGTGGCTTTTTCTTGGACAATAGGTAAGAAAATAAATCGAATCTAGGGATAACTGGAAAATCTGACCGAGCAACCTGAAAACTGATACCACTTGATAGAGGCGGGGGATCCCGATCTTTCGATGAGATGATAACTATCGATTTGGTGAAGATGACTTTGACGATCCGACTACAAACGTGCACGACGTTGCGCCTTAGCAACCGCTAAACCAACTCCGAGAGGTTATTGACCACGCCGGAGCATAATCAACCTGACCACGAAGGTATATTCCTGCAAGCAATCGAAGAACAAGCAAGAATATCATAAAAGCAATCTAAATATTGCGAGTATATAAGAAGTATTGATAAAGATGGGGATCCGTAAGCGGTCTTGGTCTGGTCGTTGGACACAAACGAAGTACACGAAGTTGCAATGGCTAACTTTTAACTAAACAAATCCCAAGGGAAAAGCTACTAGATGGATCTACTTATATAGGAGCAAGGGGTGGTGGCCAAGGAGGTGGGAGGACGTCCCAAGGCAGCCTAAAACTAACCCTAGGTCGTACAAGGCCAATGGGCCCAAGTGGAGGTGACGTTACACCTTTGGACTTGTAGTTTGACTCGGATTCTGGTGCAGCGTCAGATTGTTTCATCCATAACTCAACGCCTTGGACGGATTTTAAGGTGATTCCAATTGGGTTGGAAAGAGCATGAAATCTACTTTCCAACAAAAAAGAATCACCCAATTCGGAGTCTATATGAAAAAGTTGTTGGCGTTTTGAGTCAGGTATATCCGTGCAGTCTGAATCTGAATCCAGAACGTGAGAGACTTGAACTCTATCTTCTCTTGGCCGAAAAGTGACGTGAGAGGACTTTTTGAACAACACCTAAACTTCTACTTTTCCCTTATCTTCATATGTGGATTGTACAAATGTCCCATACACATGTAATTAGACAAAACACAAAAGTGTGTGAAGTATTTTTGTTCTGGATAACATAAATAGATTATTGAATAGTTTGCACTGGAAATCACCTGACAAGTATGCATGTATGCAATATTTTTGGTCTTATCTAAGGTAGTCATGTCCTCATCAACCTCCCCTTCTTGAAAACAAAGCCGTCCTCGGCGTTGCTTAATCTGAAATGTGGCTAACAAAATAGATAAGGTGTACATGTTGTATATGTATATGTCATCCATTTTTACTTCCCTTGATTTTTGCACATATGACACATGTATATATGAGGAACCTTCATAGATTCTAAAATATAAAGCAAAAATATTATCATAAGTAGAATGCATGAAAATATTGCAACTCAGTTTGCACATATAAGTGAAGTTCTTATTCATATCAAAAGATTGGCAATATTCATCATTAAACCATCCCAACATTGGTGAATAAACCTTACGTGCATCAAATTTACATGCTACAACATGCTTAAATAAGAAAACATGCAATAAGTCATTTGACACAGAATGATCACCAAGATTAGAGGTCATATCAAAATGATTAAACATTGGCACAACTATTTTAAAATGTATTTGAACCAAATCTGAATTATTTCCTGATTCACGTGGTTCTTTGACATCAACAGTTAATTCAATGGGCGCACTCAGAATTGTTGGTATTTCAGTTGTTTGATCACGTGATGCATTCATGATAGTAACATGATTCTCTAAACTAGGTGGCGTGCTCAAATCAATAGGTAACTCAACACATGATGTATTTAAGTTAATTAGGCATGCATCATTCTCATGTGAAATTATATCATCAATACCTTTACTGTTACCTTGTCGCAAAGATGTAGCTGATGTAGGTATGGACAATGGCAATATACCATACACTTGAGATGATGTCGCACTCACAATCTGAGGTGTGGCTGCTCTAGAAGGTGCAATGATGGAGAAATCAATCGATGGTAGTGAGCATGAATTGGAATAGTAATTGTTGTAGTCACCCAATGCATCCTCCTCTAACTATCTCTTAAAGGTACAAGCACGAACATACATACTAGTAATGCAACGAGGAATATACTGAAATCTTGTCTGAATATCATGGTTCAAACCAACAAAAACCTATTCATTGTATCATCCTTAGATTCTTCTATGTCACAATGATGCATACAAGATTTGAACTCTTGGTAGTAAGCATGAACAGTGTTGTTGCCTTGTTTAAATTGTTCAAATTTGCGAAGCAATTCACGACAATAGTAAGGAGGGAAAATTTGTTGTCTCACTACATCTTTCAAATCTTTCCAAGTTGTGGGTTGGTTATCATTGTTTTTCTTACAATGCACACTCCACCAAACAGAAGCAAAACCAGTAAATGCTCTAGTGGCAGCTCGTACTCGCTCAAGTTCAGAAAAGTCATGGTGACTAAAAACTTGTTCAACTTCAAACTCCCAAGCAAGATAAATACCAGGATTAAACCTACCCTCAAATGACGGTAAAGAGATAACCTGACCATGTGCTTGTGTGTGTTGTCCCAACTCTCATGATGGTGGAGATGTGTCCGTCATCCAAGAACTTCTATCTCCAGAGCCTGTCATGATTAGTAGAAACAAGAAACAAAATTCGAGAATAATGTTCCTATGAACTACTAGGATGTGGTGGTAAAACGCTCACAGTATAGCAAATATCAATATCTTACAAGTTCTTACCATGCAGCAGGTGGTGACAGGCAACCAGTTGTGTCAAGTAACTCTGAAGATTGTGTAAAGCGATTGCCAGGGTAAAGTACGTATACACGGGGTAGATATATGTGGAGCTGGGTTGTCTATATATGGTAGCAATTTTTTAGCAATAGTCAATTCAAAGATGCAATGTTGAATAAACGCTCAACGGCGGTACTGTGCTGGTCCTAGGCTAGACCGGACTAGAGACGTGAGCCTAGAACACTAATGAGGTCACGGCGTAGCACAACTAGCATCAATGAAGGATACTAAGTAGCTCTGGACAGCAAGATATAAGTGAAGATCACAACAGCAGTGAAGATAATGATGAAAAACAACTGCGAAGCAGGATATGCAACAACTCTCTCTCCAACTTTCCTCTTGAAAAGTTTGAGCCAATTTTCTGATAAAATTTCAAAGAATGATACTAACTCAAGCTTTCCAATGCAAAAAGAATCACTCAATTCCGAAGTGATATGTGGAGTCAAAGAATTCTAAAGATGGCCTGAACAATTGGAACAAGCTGTGTTCACAAACTTCGGAGGGCAAAAAGTCCTATTTAGAAGCCAATTTTGAGGTGTCAAATATTGAAATAGCTTCTGCAACTATTTAGAGGCGGCTCGTCGCTAGCTTTAATTTGAGTACTCACGGAGCCACAACGGACTTCATATGAGGAAGATACACCTGTTTTACTGAACAATGCGCAAAACAGATTCCAATCCGAATTCAGGTACGAGATTGATTCTAGATAGATCCGATTTTTTTCTTCTCTCTTTTTTTTCTCACACTTTTTTTTATTTTTCTTTTCTCTCTCTTTTTCCTTTTCTTATTTCCTTTTTTTCTTTTTTTCTCTATCTTTTTTTCTCCCTGTTTCCAAGACAAACTAGATAAGATGCAGATTGGATCAGGCGAAGATGTGAATGACCTCAACTATGATTATGACAATGAACAGTGCGTAGCAAGTGGTGAAAATTGATGGATAGGATGGAGGATAGCGGAATGGATAATGATGCAGCAGCGGCATGACTAATGTGAACAGAACTCGAAACTCTAAAGGAACTAGACACTAAGACCAACAACTCGACACGACGATGCAACCGATAATTCAATAATGCAAACAATGAAAAGAAAATTGCAAAGGTTTGGACTGGCTAGGAAAAATGATGAATATATCTAACTTCTTTTGTGGCTTTTTCTTGGACAATAGGTAAGAAAATAAATCGAATCTAGGGATAACTTGAAAATCTCACAGAGCAACCTGAAAACTGATACCACTTGATAGAGGCGGGGGGTCCCGATCTTTCGATGAGATGATAACTATCGATTTGGTGAAGATGACTTTGACGATCCGACTACAAACGTGCATGACGTTGCGCCTTAGCAGCCGCTAAACCAACTCCAAGAGGTTATTGACCATGCCGGGGCACAATCAACCTGACCACGAATGTCTATTCCTGCAAGCAATCGAAGAACAAGCAAGAATATGATAAAAGCAATCTGAATATTGCGAGTATATATGAAATATTGATAAAGATGGGGATCCGTAAGCGGTCTTGGTCTGGTCGTTGGACACAAACGAAGTACACGAAGTTGCAATGGCTAACTTTTAACTAAACAAATCCCAAGGGAAAAGCTACTAGATGGATCTACTTATATAGGAGCAAGGGGTGGCGGCCAAGTGATGTAGGGTGGAACCCTATAGCGTCGATCTTTCACGTTTGGAGTAGATCCTATGGAGAAATCATGAAGAACACGCGGAAGCACAAGGGGAAACACGGGGAAAACGAGAGGGAATCACTCAACCAACAAGGAATCGATCACACAAGTGCTAGATCACCACACACATAAGAGATCCACAAGATACAAAGTCAACTAAGGTAAGGATACAAAGGAACCGTTCATCTCCAAGAGGAGGCCTTGATGTTCTTCCCTAGATAGGGGTCTTGAATCCGCTGGGGGATCTTCTCCGAAGAGGTCCTGATCTCCATGGAGAAGTAACCAAGTGGATGAGCAAAGGCTCTCACACAAATATGAGCTAATCCAATGCTAAGTCTCAAAGTGAGGAGATGGGGTCCTATATATAGAGTTGGGGGCGAAGGGGTACATGGGCTCGGCCCAACACGCGCGCGTAGGCGCTGGCCGGATGATCCGGACGAGGGTCCGGATGATCCGGGTGGAGGCTCGGATGAGCCGGAGGGTCGGCTGGTGGTCGCGCAGGGCCGGATGTCCGGCTGGAGGTCCGGATGATCCGGGACGGGGTCCGGATGATCCGGGACGGGGTCCGGCTTTAGGGTGGAGCTTCTGTAGCCTTCGGTTGATTTAGCCGGATCGTCCGGACCGGGGTCCGGATCATCCGGGCCGCCGTCCGGATCGTCCGGCCACCCTGGTCCTTGGTGCTTTTTCCTCTCCGTCTTCTCGCATGTCTTCCGCTTCCGGTTCTCCTTGCTTTCTAGCCTCTTCATGGTTGACTCCTTGGTACCTGAGTATGCATAGCATTTCCGTTTGAAGTAGTAACCATGTCTCATGTGAATCGAAAGGGAATTGTGAGAGGAGTGATGTCACCTCGCTTTCAAGAGCTCTTGCACGTGCTCGAGTCATGGGTCCTTGTGGGGTTGGATGTGTTGATGTAGAGTCCATGGGGATGATGGAAGGATGCTCCGCATCATATCCCCTCCCTTCGAAAGGATCCGACCTCGGATCTAGATCTTCATCACCATGGAAAGGCGAGAGGTCTTTGACGTTGAATGTGTCGCTCACGTTGTACTTGTCGCTTGGTAGGTTGAGCTTGTAGGCGTTGTTGTTGTAGCGTGCTAACACCTTGAAGGGTCCATCGGCTCGAGGTAGAAGTTTGGACTTGCGTTCGTTGGGGAAGCGTTCCTTGCGAAGGTGTAGCCACACGAGATCGCCTATGTTGAAGATCATGGGTTGCTTGTTGATGTTGAGCTTGGTCGCTAGTCGTTGTACTTGGCGCTCGATGGTGTGTCTTGTATCTTCATGCATCTTCTTGATGTAGCTTGCACGGGCACTTGCGTCGAGGTTGGTGCGCTCTCGTAGAGGTAGAGGTAGAATGTCCAATGGGGACAATGGGTTGAAGCCGTAGACGATCTCGAAGGGGGACTTGCCGGTCGTCGAATGTCTTGCGCGGTTGTAGGCGTACTCGGCGATGGGTAGACACGCCTCCCACTCCTTGATGTTCTTCTTGATCAACACGCGAAGTAGAGTGGAGAGCGTCCGGTTCGTCACCTCCGTTTGGCCGTCGGTTTGAGGATGGTACGCCGATGAGAATAGGAGCTTGATGCCGAGCTTGGCGCAAAGAGTCTTCCAAAAGTAACTCAAGAACTTGACGTCGCGGTCGGAGACGATTGTCTTTGGTACTCCATGAAGGCGCAAGATTTCCCTACAAAAGAGATTTGCAATATGTGAAGCATCGTCTACCTTGTTGCAAGGGATGAAATGTGCCATCTTAGAAAATTGATCCACAACAAAAAACACGGAATCCTTTCCATTTTGAGTTCTAGGCAAGCCAAGCACAAAATCCATGCTAATGTCTTCCCAAGGTTGATATGGAATTGGAAGAGGCATGTAAAGACCATGAGATTGAGCTTTTGACTTAGCTTTGCGGCATGTCGAGCATCGGGTGGTGAAGCGTGAGACGTCTCGAAACATCTTGGGCCAAAAGTAGTTCTTGGAGAGCGTGGTGAAGGTCTTGTCGCGTCCAAAATGTCCCATGAGTCCACCTCCATGAGCCTCTTGCAAAAGGAGTAAACGAAGAGAAGACTCGGGAATGCATAGTTTGTTAGCTCTCATAAGATAACCATCCTTGAGGTAATATTGTTCCCAAGATGTATGCGTTAAACATTTAGCATAATGAGGTGCAAAAGATGGATCACTAGCATACAAATCTTTGATGTGCTCAAAGACAATAACGTTCAACTCAAGTTGTGTGACAAGCGTGCATATGCGTGAAAGTGCATCGACAACTACATTTTCCTTACCCTTAATGTACTTGATCACATATGGGAAAGATTCAATAAATTCACTCCATTTGGCATGACGCTTGTTCAATTTAGTTTGACCTTTCAAGTACTTAAGCGTTTCATGATCGGTATGGATGACAAACTCATGAGGTCTAAGGTAATGTTCCCAAACATGTAGTACACGCACTAAAGCATACAATTCCTTGTCGTACACGGGATAGTTAAGTTGAGCACCGGAGAGTTTTTCACTAAAATAAGCAATGACTCGTTTTTCTTGCATTAAAACTCCGCCAATTCCGGTACCACTTGCATCACAATGAACCTCAAAAGTTTTGTCAAAATTGGGTAAAGCAAGAATCGGAGCATGAGTAAGCAAAGACTTGAGCTCATCAAAAGCGTTGGATTGCAAAGGTCCCCAAACAAAAGGAGTATTCTTCTTACTCAAAGCGTGCAAAGGAGCTGCAATAGTGCTAAAGTTTTTCACAAAGCGACGATAAAAACCTGCAAGACCAAGGAAACTTCGCACTTGTTGCAAATTGGTGGGTTGGGGCCAAGTTTTAATTGCTTTGATCTTAGTTTCATCAACATGGACACCCTTGAAAGAGACAACGAAACCCAAGAAAACCACTTTGTCAACGCCAAAAGTGCATTTTTTCAAGTTGGCGTAAAGACTTTCCTTTCGAAGTGTTTGCAAAACAAGCTTAACATGATCAAGATGCTCTTTCACGGTTTTGCTAAACACAAGAATATCATCAAAGTAAACCACAACAAAGATTCCAATGTATGGACGAAGTACATGATGCATGAGACGCACAAAAGTTCCAGGTGCTTCCGACAAACCCATAGGCATAACCAACCATTCATATAGGCCAAATTTTGTTTTGAAAGCAGTTTTCCATTCATCACCCTCACGAATGCGGATTTGATAATAGCCACTTTTAAGATCAATTTTTTAGAAAAAGTTGGCTCCACTAAGTTCATCAAACATATCATCTAAGCAAGGAATGGGATGTCTATAGCGCACGGTGATAGCATTTATGGGTCTACAATCGGAACACAAGCGGAAAGTTCCATCGGGCTTAGGCACAAGTATAACTGGAACGGCACAAGGGCTTAAGCTTTCACGTACATGACCGTTGTCGATTAGTTGTTGTACTTGCCGTTGAATCTCCTTGGTTTCTTCGGGATTGACACAGTAGGGAGCTTTGTTTGGAAGTGGCGCTCCGGGGATGAGGTCAATTCAATGCTCAACGCCTTGAAGAGGAGGTAGACCCGGAGGTAGCTCATCGGGGAAAACATCTTGAAATTCCTGCAAAAGAGATTGAAACACCAAAGGTAGCTCATGAGTGGTGTTAGTTTTTGGTTCTCCATCCTTGCACACAAGGACAAAGTGCATCACACTCGATGGGTTCTCACACACTTCTCTCATCTCATGTTTGGTGGCGAATAGTATGAGGTTTTTCTCTCTAGGCTAAGAGGCGCCAAATTTGGCTTGTGGCTCTCACTCACTTTTGGTGGCTCACTTTTCACTCTTCTCTCTTTGGTTGGTGGCTTGTTTGTCGGCTATCACTTGACTAGGAGACATGGGTCGTAGGACATATTCTTTGCCTTTCATCTTGAAGCTATAGTGGTTTGTACACCCATTGTGGAAGACACCACGGTCGAATTGCCATGGCCGACCAAGGAGGAGGTGGCAAACGGTCATTGGGACCACATCACACTCCAAAGTGTCTGCATATGCACCGATTTTGAAGGATACTTGGACCGTATGCTCAACTCGTATAGTGCCGGAGTCACTTAGCCATTGAACCTTGTAGGGGTGCGAGTGCTTCTTCTTGACCAACTGGAGCTTGGAGCATAGTTCTTCGCTTGCCAAGTTGTGGCAACTACCTCCATCGATGATGACCTTGACGGATCGTCCTTTGATGCCGGCCTTTGTGTGGAAGATGTGGCATCTTTGATCTTCTTCTTGTTGATGTTGAAGTGTCAAGACCTTGGAGACAACAAGAGCGGGGCTCGTATCTTCATCACAAAAGACTTGATCATCTTCATCCTCGTTGATGCGCCGGTGCATGGCCACTTGCTCAATAGCTTCCATTTCATCTTCACTCATTGAGTCGTAGGTGCCATCGTCGTTGAGTATCATGGTGCGCTTGTTGGTGCATTCATAGGACTTGTGGCCTCGGCCGCCGCAAGTAAAACACTTGAAGGAGCTTGTCTTGACGGTCTCATCGTTTGGAGTAGATGATGAAGCGCGCGGCTTGAGGTTGCTTGTAGTAGGAGGAAGACGACTTGAACTTGTGGAAGTTTTCTTGTAACTTGACTTGTCGTCGTTGCTTGGAGAAGGCTTGGTTGATGTCGAAGTTGGAGTAGTTATTGAAGCTTGGTGGTTGGAGAAGCCGTATGTCTTGGATGAGTACTTGGCGTACTTGAAGTCATCTTGCACTTGACGTTCCGCCTTTGTAGCTTGATGCACGAGCTCAATGAGGTTGGAGTAGGGTTGGAAGTCGGCGATCTTCTTGATGGGATGATTGAGTCCATTCAAGAATCTTGCCATTGTTTGCTCATCATCCTTCGTGACATTGGCTCGAATCATGGCAATCTCCATTTCCTTGTAGTATTCTTCAACACTCTTTGTTCCTTGCTTGAGGAGTTGTAGCTTCTTGAAGAGATCACGGTTGTAGTAGGTGGGCACAAAGCGTGCTCGCATGACATCCTTCATTTGAGCCCAAGTGGTGATTGGAGGTTCACCTCCTGCTTGTCGGCGCTCAAGGACTTGTTCCCACCATATGAGCACATAGTCTTGGAACTCAAGTGATGCCATAGCAATCTTCTTCTCTTCCTCATAGTTATGCAAACGGAAGATTTTGTCGACCTTCAATGCCCATGAGAGGTACTCTTCGGGATCATTGGTTCCATTGAACTTGGGCATTGTGAACTTAAGCTTGCCATAGCGTTGATCTTCATTGTGTTGTGGTCGATGGTGATGATGATGCCCTTGACGTGGAGGGTAATCATCCTCATGTTGCTCTTGGCGTGGAGGAAGTCCATGATCAACTTGCTCTTGTTGACCTTGAGGTTGGGGTTGAGCTTGAGGAACTTGTGAAGGAGCTTGTTGGGTTTGACGTTGCGCACGCGGATGGTAGTTCCTCTCTTGGATTTCTTCTCGAAGGGCTTCCTCTTGATTGCGCCTTTCGCGATTGCGGTTGGCGATAGCTCGACTTGATGCTTGAAGGGCACGTTCCGCCTCAAGAGCTTGTGCTTCTCGTTGTTGTTGTTGAAGATGTTCAGCCTCGGCGTCTTGTTGCTCTTGATGTAGGCGCGCTCTTTCTTGTTCTTGTTGGCGACGAAGACGTTGTCGTTCTTGAGCTTGAGCAAACGCCACTTGGTTCGATTGAGGACGAGGAAGTTGTTCATCAACTTGCTCTTGGGAATGCTTGTCGTGTAGCGGGTTGCGAGATGCATGACGGTCTTGACGCGCGGCTCGTCGAAGAGTGTTCGATGATGGTGTACTTGTGTCGGAGAAGGAGTCATCGGAGTGGCGACTTGAGTGGCTCCGTCTTGAGTGTGAGGATGTAGAAGCATGCCGGTTCACCAACAAAGCTCGGATCTCGTCCATTCTTGCATTGTTCTCTTTCTTGTGCGCGTCGAGCTTGTTGTCGAAGTACTCTCTTGTACGTTGCTCGGAGAGTCGCAAGTCGGTGGCAAGGTTGTCGATGCGGTCATTCATTGCTTGTTGCTCTTGATGGAGAGCTTGTTGTGCGCCAAAGAGGTGGCTCTTGGTGACGTATGATGACATGTCATCGTCTTGCTCGATGAAGAGTGGATTTGTAGAAGAACTTGGCCTATCCATCATTTCAAGCAAATTGTGAGTGGTAGAAGGAGAAGAACGAATACCAATGTACCTTTGACCAAAGTTGAAGATGAATCAAGTTCACTCAAATGTGGACAATGAAATAGCAGTATTGGTACCGATCCTTGTCGATTCTCGCACCTACATCAGTAAAAGCTTTTTGGTGGAGCTTGGTTAGGATGGTGGCACAAAATTGATTGCAATCGTTAGCTTGACTCAAAAATGTTGAAGAAGATTCGCAAATTCGCATATGCAACAACTAGACCAAGCAAGTAGTGGTACACGGAAACACACACGCAAATAGATAAATGGGATTGTGCAAACCAAAAGTGAGCCAAAATGTGGAATCCACGAAAATGCTCTTGTTGCACAATACTAGGGAGACGCTAGCACGATTGCACAATAGGCGGATACGGAGCTTGTGCACAACCTACTAGGCAAAAATGCAATGATCTCTATCCCAAGTATGCTATATGTATGGTATTTCGGTGCAATGATCCAAGATGATCTTATATGACAATCTTAATGTTGTATGATGCTATGCTTGTTGCTTATAAGCCCTTTGCTTATCTTTCCTCTTTGCTTAAAAGCTTGAGTGGCTCTTTCTCTTTTGAGCTCTATTCTTATGCAAACTTGACGAACCAAGATAGGAATTGTGTATGCGATGACAACTTTGTGACACACAAGTTGATTCCGAGATATGCACCACGATGGTATGTATGATATGGTGTATGCAACTAATGTGCACAAGTCACGTTGCCGGCAATACTCAATGGCTAGTCTCGATGGGTAAGCAATGCAAAAGATGGTCTATGATGGTTATCAATGCAATTGCAAGGTAAGACAAAGATGTCGTCGAGGTTACCGTCCGTAGCGAAGATGAGTAGTCGACGAAAATGAGCGTTTGTTGTTGATGTCTCACCGCACCTAAATAGCCGAAACACAATAGGACACGGAAATCTCAACTCAAATTCTCGAACCCAAATTCGAATGGTAGTACGGAGGTTGTGTCGTGGGGTGTTGGCAAGTGGAAGTGGTGGTGGTTGTAGTGGGGAGGTGGTATGTAGGTGTAGGTGTAGGTGGTGGTGGAGTGGTACTGCACAAGTGCAGTTTCGGCAAAGGAAGCCGGATGATCCGGGCCAGGAGCCGGATGATCCGGGCACGTCCGGATGATCCGGGTCGGAGTCCGGATGATCCGGGCAGGTCAACTCGCACGGGAACTGCTCGGGAAGAACACGAAAACGGGGAGAAATTTGACGATTTCGGGGATTTTGGATGGATTTCGAGGGGGAGAAGGTGGGGAAACGCAAGATCCACGAGTTACACACCGAATCCACGGATCAAAATCAACAAAACATCACCAAAACCAACAAATCACAAAAATTTTGGGGGTATTTTTGTGGGGATTTTCGGATTTAGGACGAAAACAACAAAATCAAGCTAGAAACACGGGGTAGGGGCTCCAAAAACGTGATCAACGTGGCTCATGATACCATATGATGTAGGGTGGAACCCTATAGCGTCGATCTTTAACGTTTAGAGTGGATCCAATGGAGGAATCACGAAGAACACGCGGAAGCACAAGGGGAAACACGGGGAAAACGAGAGGGAATCACTCAACCAACAAGGAATTGATCACACAAGTGCTAGATCACCACACACATAAGAGATCCACAAGATACAACGTCAACTAAGGTAAGGATACAAAGGAACCGTTCATCTCCAAGAGGAGGCCTTGATGTTCTTCCCTAGATAGGGGTCTTGAATCCGCTTGTGGGATCTTCTCCGAAGAGGTCCTGATCTCCGTGGAGAAGTAACCAAGTGGATGAGCAAAGGCTCTCACACAAATATGAGCTAATCCAATGCTAACTCTCAAAGTGAGGAGATGGGGTCCTATATATAGAGTTGGGGGCGAAGGGTACATGGGCTCGGCCCAACACGCTGCAAGAAGCGCTGGCCGGATGATCCGGACGAGGGTCCGGATGATCCGGGCTGGTCCGGATGATCCGGGTGGAGGCCCAGATGAGCCGGAGGGTCGGCTGGTGGTCGCGCAGGGCCGGATGTTCGGCTGGAGGTTCGGATGTCCGGGCCGGGTCCGGATGATCCGGGACGGGGTCCGGATGATCCGGCTTCAGGTGGAGCTTCAGAGCCTTGGTCGATTTAGCCGGATCGTCCGGACCGGGGGTCCGGATCGTCCGGGCCGCCGTCCGGATCGTCCGGCCACCCTGGTCCTTGGTGCTTTTTCCTCTCCGTCTTCTCGCATGTCTTCCGCTTCCGGTTCTCCTTGCTTCCTAGCCTCTTCATGGTTGACTCCTTGGTACCCGAGTATGCATAGCTTTTCCGTTTGAGGTAGTAACCATGTCTCATGTGAATCGAAAGGGAATTGTGAGAGGAGTGATGTCACCTCGGTTTCAAGAGCTCTTGCACGTGCTCGAGTCATGGGTCCTTGTGGGGTTGGATGTGTTGATGTAGAGTCCATGGGGATGATGGAAGGATGCTCCACATCACCAAGGAGGTGGGAGGACGTCCCAAGGCAGCCTAAAACTAACCCTAGGTCGTACAAGGCCAATGGGCCCAAGTGGAGGTGACGTAACACCTTTGGACTATTAGTTTGACTCGAATTCTGGTGCAGCGTCAGACTGTTTCGTCCATAACTCAACGCTCCGTACAAATTTTAAGGTGATTCCAATTGGGTTGGAAAGAGCATGAAATCTACTTTCCAACAAAAAAGAATCACCCAATTTGGAGCCTGTATGAAAAAGTTGTTGGCGTTTTGAGTCTGGTATGTCTGTGTAGTCCGAATCTGAATCCAGAACGTGAGAGACTTGGACTCTATCTTCTCTTGGCCCAAAAGTGACGTGAGAGGACTTTTTGAACAGCACCTAAACTTCTCCTTTTCCCTTATCTTCATATGTGGATTGTACAAATGTCCCATACACTTATAATTAGACAAAACACAAAAGTGTGTGAAGTATTTTTGTTCTGGATAACATAAATAGATTATTGAATAGTTTGCACTGGAAATCACCTGACAAATATGCATGTATGCAATATTTTTGGTCTTATCCAAGGTAGTCATGTCCTCATCATGTAAATCGTTGTTCAGCTTCTAACTCCCAAGTAAGATATATATCAGGAACATATCTACCCTCAAATGGTGGAATATTCAATTTCAGTTTAGGGAGATGGCCATGATCTTGTACATGAGGGAGAGCACTACCATTGTGATTATTTGCATGTGGACGACCTGGTGGTTGTGGTGCAGGTGGTTGCACGTTGATCTGATTTTGATCAACCTCATCCTCGTAATCTCCCACATAATCATCCTCCTCCGCATCAGCAGCAGGAGCCACAGAAGTATCAACAGCAGCACCAATAGTTTGGCCAAACGCAAGAGGGACATGGCTTCCTCGGCGGAGGGCTGTTTCGCGAGATGGAGGTAGTTATTCTTGTTGTTATTGTAGAGGTGCGTTAGGTGCAGTGGGTGATGGTGGTGGAAGACGCGTGAGCAATTCATTAAACTTGTTATCGAGCTTTGTTTCGAACGTCTTCTCCATGCCATCTATCTTCTCCATGGCCTCTTCAAATCTGTTTAGCACATCTTGCACCTGTCCACTCATCATTTGCTGAAATTTATCATGCAACTCCTTATTCTTCATGTTCTCCCAGTCAGTCTCGTCGGCTTGTGATCCTGGCGTGGTTAGCAGCAATAGAAACACACAAGAATATGATCCTACAAACTACTAACAAGAGGTGGTGGTGGGTGTCACAAATCCGTCAAGCAAATCTCAAATTCTTACCAGTTCTTACACAACAACAGGCGGTGATCGGCAACCGTTGTAGTCAATACTTTCAAAGCTTGGATAGAGCGATTACCAGGGAGAGTCAAACGCACGACGTAGATGTATGTGGAGCTGGGACGGCTTATAATATGGTAGCAAAAAGGGTCAGCAATAATCAATTCAGAGTTGCAAAGTTGAATAAACGCTCAACGACGGTACTATGCTGGTCCTAGGCTAGACTATGCTAGAGACGCGAGCCTAGAACACTAACAAAATCACGATGTTGCACGTAAACAAGGGAGAAGCACACTCTGGAATTTTTTTTTCGCTCTTTTTTTTGGCGCTCTGTTTTTTTTTGCGCTCCTCTTTTTTTTGCGAAAGATCACTATAATGGTGAGTGTCTCAAAACTCGTCCCAGGTCAAACTGACAGGATGGGCACGAAATTTTTTTGACAATTTTTTTTCGGAAATTGGGGCAGCGACGACGAAAAAGTGCGGCAAAAAATCACTATGATGGCGAGTGTCTCAAAACACTCCCTGGGACCTAAAAATAGGATAGGGAAAAAATATTTTTGTCGCGAAATTTTGGCCTAAAACTGCCGGGGTCTCTGGACTTTTTTTTCCAAACCTTCTCGTGCAAGGAAACACGAATCGGAAATTAGATGGATCTCGGAAACAAACCTACTACGAAAAGAACTCGGATTGGTGGTGGATATATGGTGGTAGGATATGGCAGCGGTGGTGGTATATGGCGGCGGTGGTAGTATATGGATATGGATCGGTGGTGGTATATGGATACAGATTGGTGGTGGTATACGGATACAGATTTGGAGCGGGTGGTGGTAGGTGGCAGGGGTGATGATGATGGTGCGGCGGGAGCGTGACAACTTATGACCAGAACTCGAAACTCTAAAAGACTAGATGCTAAGACCAGCAACTTGACGCGATGATGCAACCACAAATTCAACAAAGCAAAATACTGAAAAGACTAAGCAAAGGCTCAGACTGGTTCGGATAGGATGAACTAACCCTATTTTTTTGGCTTTTTCATGGACTATAGGTATGAAGAACAGACTCGATCTAAACTACGAAAAACTGTAAAATCTCAACGAGCAACCTGGAAATCTGATACCACTTGATAGAGGCAAAGGTGTCCCATCTTTCGATGAGATGGTGGCTATTGTTTTGGAGGAAGTCAACTTTTACGATCCAACTACGAACGTGCGAGGACGTCGCGCCTTAGCAATCGCTAAACCAACTCCAAGAGGTTATTGACCACGCCGGAGCACGATCAACCTGACCACAAAGGTCTGTTTCCTGCAGGCAAACGAAGAACAAGCAAGAAACTAAGATTGCAATCTGGATATTGCGAATATAAGAGGAAAGCTTTATTTATCAAGGTGGGGTTCTGTGACTGTGATGCCCCTTATTCAATCGTACACTAATCATGCACGCAAACGTGTATGATCAAGATCAGGGACTCACGGGAAGATATCACAACACAACTCTAAAACATAAATAAGTCATACAAGCATCATAATACAAGCCAGGGGCCTCGAGGGCTCGAATACAAGTGCTCGATCATAGACGAGTCAGCGGAAGCAACAATATCTGAGTACAGACATAAGTTAAACAAGTTGCCATAGGATGGCTAGCACAAACTGAGATACAGATCAGAAGAGGCACAGGCCTCCTGCATGGGATCCTCCTAAACTACTCCTAGTCGCCGCCGGCCTCACACGTAGTAGTAGGCACCTCCAGTGTAGTAGTCGTCATCGACGGTGGCGTCTGGCTCCTGGGCTCCAGCATCTGGTTGCGACAACCAGAAAGAAAGGAAAGGGGGGAAAGGGGGAAGAAAGCAACCGTGACTACTCATCCAAAGTACTCGCAAGCAAGGAGCTACACTACTTATGCATGGGTATATATGTAAGGAGGCAATATCGGTGGACTGAACTGCAGAATGCCAGAATAAGAGGGGGATAGCTAGTCCTATCGAAGACTACGCTTCTGGCAGCATGTGTCTTGCAGCATGTAGAAGAGAGTAGTGTGAAGTACTCCAAGTAGCATCGCATAGCATAATCCTACCCAGCGATCCTCTCCTCGTCGCCCTGTTAGAGAGCGATCACCGGGTTGTATCTGGCACTTGGAAGGGTGTGTTTTATTAAGTATCCGGTTCTAGTTGTCATAAGGTCAAGGTACAACTCCGGGTCGTCCTTTTACCGAGGGACACGACTATTCGAATAGATAAACTTCCCTGCAGGGGTGCACCACATAACCCAACACGCTCGATCCCATTTGGCCGGACACACTTTTTCTGGGTCATGCCCGGCCGCGGAAGATCAACACGTCGCAGCCCCACCTAGGCACAACAGAGAGGTCAGCACGCCGGTCTAAACCTAAGCGCACAGGGGTCTGGGCCCATCGCCCTTAGCACACCTGCACGTTGCATACGCGGCCGGAAGCAGACCTAGCCTAGTGGCGTTCCAGTCCAATCCGGCGTGCGCCACTCAGTCGCTGACGTCACGAAGGCTTCGGCTGATACCACCACGCCGGGATACCCATAACTACTCCCGCATAGATGGTTAGTGCGTATAGGCGAGTGGCCAGACTCAGATCAAATACCAAGATCTCGTTAAGCGTGTTATTATGAAGCAATCATGACGCGACCAGGCCAAGCCCACCTCTCGCCTAGGTGGTCTCAACTCGCCTGTCGCTCGCCAAAAGATCCACACAGAGGGCCGTCGGGACAAGGGTCCTTTCAGCCCCAATCCGTGAATCACTCATGGTACTCTTGGAGCGGAGCCGACTTTAGTCACCATCTCAGATATTATGTATGTATGTATGTATAGTATATACCGTGATCACCTCCCAAGTGATCACGGCCCGATAGTATCGCAAGGCAGACTGACAAGAATGTAGGGCCAATGATGATAAACTAGCATCCTATACTAAGCATTTAGGATTGCAGGTAAGGTATCAACAGATGTAGCAACAATGTCAGGCTATGCATCAGAATAGGATCAACGGAAAGAAGTAACATGCTACACTACTCTAATGCAAGCAGTATAGAGGAGAATAGGCGATATCTGGTGATCAAGGGGGGGCTTGCCTGATTGCTCTGGCAAGAAGGAGGGTCGTCAACTCCGTAGTCGAACTGGCAAAGCAGCAGTCGGGTCTCGTAGTCTACCGGAGAGAAGAGGGGGAAGAAACAATGAATACAATGCAAACAGATGCATATCGATGCATGACATGACAAGTAACGATGCTAGGTGTGCCCAGTCGCGGTAGTAGTAGTAGGTGATACCGATGAAGGGGGGAAACATCCGGGAAAGTATCCCCGGTGTTCCGTGTTTTCGGACAGATGAACCGGAGGTGAAATACTGCAGGTTCACTATGCTAGGGACGCGTGACGGGTGAACGGGCTGCGTATCCAGATCCGTCTCGTTGTTCTGAGCAACTTTCATGTTGAAAATATTTTAATCCGAGTTACGGAGTAAAAGATATGATTTTCTAAAGATTTTATTAATTTCCTGAATTTTAATTAAATATTTAATTAATTCGAAAATGAAATAATGACATCAGCATGATGTCATGTTGACGTCAGCAGTCAACAGAGTTGACTGGTCAAACTGACGGGTAGGTCCCATCTGCCATTGTCACATTATCCTAATTAACCTATTAATTAGTAACTTAGTTAATTACGTTAAATAATGTTTAATTAGATTAATTAAACATGATCAATTAAGTTAATTAATTATCTAATTAATTAATTAATATATATTTTCTAATTTTCCTGGTGTGGGCCCCGCGTTCATGGGGGCACAGGCCAAGCGGAGCGGCCGTTAGCGGGCGCTGGCGAGGGCTAACGGGTGGAGCCCGAGCGTCTTGGGCGACGGCGAACGCCCTGGCGAGAAGCACCGGCGAGGCAAGGCGAGCGACGGCCCGGACGTAGGGCGTCGCCGTTCGAGCGACGAGGCCGGCACGCAGGCGTGTCTCTGGCGGACAGCGCCAAGGCTTGCGAGAGACGGAGAGAGGCGAAGGTCGGGCGCTGAAGCGCGGGCGCGCAGTGGGGGAGGCGGGGAGCGGGAGCAGCATAGGCATGGCCACGCGCGGGGCGCGGGCCCAGCCAACGCGGTCGGGGGCGGCACCGTACAGCGAGTAGGGAGAGGCAGGAGGGGGTGGCGGCTCACAGGGGGCCGTAGGGTCTGGGGCAACGGGGCGCGGGGAGGTGGTCGGAGACGACCAGGCGATGGGGAGGCAGTCCGTCGGGGAAGGTTCGGCGAGATCCTCGGGTGGCGGTTGTGTCGTACGGCGACGGCGTCGATGAAGGGGGCATCGGGCTCATTGCCCCTTCCCGATCCAGATCGGATCGAGGAAGAGGAGCGCGGGGGGGTAGGCGAGCCGAGACGGCGGCGGCGGCGGCGGCTCCAGATCGAGCGGGAGGGGTGCGAGAGAGAGTGGGGGGATCGATCTCGATCCAGGGGAATCGAGGGAGGGAGTGGAGCGCGTGGGGTGCGAGAGAGAGTGGGGGGGGATCGATCTCGATCCAGGGGAATCGAGGGAGGGAGTGGAGCGCGTGGGGGGCGAGTGGGGGTGTGGTGGTGGATTAGGGTTTGGGCAGGGGGTGTATAGGGAGTGGGGTGGGCCGGTTGGGTCGGCCGACTGGGCCTTGGCCCAGTTGGCCAGGGGGAGGGGGTTGTTTCCTTTTCTCTTTAGTTTTGTTAGGTTTTCTTTTTATTTATTTATTTCCTTTTATGTTTTAATTCAATTTAAAATATTTATGTATTCTGTAAAAGTGTGTTTCCTTCACCTTAAATATCTAAACATTATTTGGCACAACCAAAACATTTTATTTTTAATGTTTGAAAACTTTGATGTTTGCCTTTAATTAAATTTGAATTTGGATCGGTTTTGAACTATCGAGAGTTTATCAACAGTAAGCGACGTGACGTGGCATCGTTAACATGGGATTACCGTGCCTGATTATCTGGGCGTCACAATTCTCCTCCACTACCAGAAATCTCGTCCCGAGATTTAAGCGGTGGAGTAAGGGGGGGGAAGGTGTTGGTAGCGGAAAAAAACTAACGAGTCTTCTCGGTCTTGGCTGCCCTTTCGAAGAGGTGGACCCGTTTCGTTGATGTCTTCATTTCTCTGCTTCAAGTCACCGTGATGAAGTTGTCGTCCTTTCTTCAGGTACTCCATCGTACTTACGAATAGGTATGGGGCAGCTCGACAACGATAGAAGGCTACAATGGGTAATCATAGGGGGGTTATCCCATGACTGAACTCATTGGTATCTCTCGAGTTGGTCAAATGAAACACAACGAGAGCCACCAAGAAGGTACAGTAAGAAGTCTCAAGCGGATAGACAATCGTTCGATGTCTGAAACAAGTGGGCAAGGGGTCTAAAGCAATGAAAATAAGTATTGCGTCTGATACCAGAATAGTTCATCTCTAGGAAGGTGACCATGTATTACATACGGTGTCAAACGCGAGGAATAATTATGGCAAACATGGGTGTACAGGAGAGTCAGGTTTCAATCCTGGGACCTGTGGGTTATAGGCCCACCATGTGGTTTTAAAAGTAGAGAGAGCGGTGACATATTGCATGATTAAAATAGCAGGGTATGCCAGATGATAGCCGGTCAGTTATGTTGTCTGCATTGTTGGTACCAAGGGCGAGGGACGAAGAGAACCATTTTCCTGCTCGTTGAACGAGGCGGACCATTAGGCAAAGTTCTCGTTCATCGGTGGCTACCGGAATATCATCAGCAATAGTAACAGGGCCTCGTTGACAGAATTGTACATTGAGGTGATGCAGGAGAATATTATTGCTGAGATCATATAGATCACAAGAAACGTTAAACCAACTAATGGAATGGAAAATATGGTTATCAGATTAAACAGGACAATGGAAAGGAAAATGTGTTAAAACACATATTTCAAGGGTATATCCTTCCCAAGGACAAGCAGAGCATGATATCCATGATAGGATATAATGTAGAAAACTCTTTAGGTAAGGGGAGAGAAATTTCTTGACATCGGTGTTTGGATAACTGACCAAGAAACATTTAGCATCGCGCCTCCAATGTTCTTGTTGATGAGCGGGGTATCATAGTCATTCTTCGAGGTAGCAATGATATGGTGTTTCAAGCAAGGGTCGGACTTTGGATAAAGGAAGGATCCATCAGGAACAACTTGTAGAATAAGCCTCACAATTTCCTCATGGAAGAATGGATAACCTTGCAGAAAAGGAATCTATAACAATAGGGCCTCCGGCTAGGTGTGCTAGGCATGACATCACCTTACCGGGTCATGTAAAGATGTTTATAACTCCTGGAAATATGTTCCAACCATCATATCTGACCGAGATTCAGATCTGATTGGTGTCAGGATACCTCAGACTCAGGATGTCTGAGAAGAAAAGGTGCAACACAAATTGACGGGATGACATTGTAAGATTCTCGGGAATGAACTATGGAAGCGAGTTCCGAAACAAGAGTTCATCAGTAAACCAAGGAGAGGATGAGGGGGTGGCTGATGGACTCAGCGACAATTCCTCGAGATTTCCAAAAAGGATGGATTTCCACCACTATGTGAACAAGGAGATAACATTAGCCAGATCAAATGACTTAATGATGTATGCTGGAGGAAAACATACACAAATAAACGTGGGTTGAAAGGTGCACCTGAAATATGGGCTGGGTTGCACGCCCAACGCCGGAATGGCGATTGAGCAACTAACACACCAAATTGGAACTATTGTCCAATAACTCTGAAGCAATAGGGTTGCTAGAGATATTAAATTTGCACAACAGATTTCACTCAACACGGGGACCAAGAAAAGACTGTTGATGGTGA
This sequence comes from Aegilops speltoides, assembly GCA_021437245.1. Taxonomy (NCBI): domain Eukaryota; kingdom Viridiplantae; phylum Streptophyta; class Magnoliopsida; order Poales; family Poaceae; genus Aegilops; species Aegilops speltoides. Next base: position 207,532,778 of record CM038141.1, read on the forward strand.
GAAGTATTACTATATCAAGAATTAATAGTTGGGGGCAATTATCTCAACATTCTTGACATAAAAGATGGTAATACTCCACGGTAAAGAAGAACAAATGCTGGATAGCAAGGATCTCAAGGTATAACACAAAACACGAACAAGTTTGTGTTGAACGGAAGGCAATAAAGTGGTCAAAGATAACACAAATCATCGGGGGCAAGGATGGTGTTTCTCATCATGAACTCAATTGATATCCTGGAAGAGCTCAGAATGCTGATGATGATCACGACACATTTGTCGAGAGATTTCATGAAGATGTAATCAATCGGCGACGACATCAAGCAAAAGGAATGGTGAAGCGAAGGTTTATTGGAACCACGGATACGACACAAGCTCGGAATCAAGCTTGATGTTCATAGAGATTTGATATGACGAGGAAGATCGACGTAAGCTTAGCTCATCATCAAAAGTTGCGCTCTGGGATTAAGGACCAGGTGGCACAGTTAAGGTTTAGCATGATAACGATATAGCCGATCAGGCTAGGAGTGACGTGATGGAGTATTAAACTTCTCAACAACAAAGTACTGAGAGTACTGAATCTCAGTATTGATTCGATTCACAAATCGGTGATCTCGGTTGACGACAACCCTGAACCCATGGAGTGACTATGATGGGAAAAGGTACTACTTCATCAGAATTTCATAAGATGAAGTGCAATGGGTGGATATCTTCGAGATACTAAGGGGTAATACTCGAAGGTAGAACAAAATAGAGGTTGGGAAGGCGTACTGATCTGCAGAAGGCAAGTACTTTAACTTGTCCGAGAAATAGAATCAAAGGAGAACAATCATGGTCGGAACCACGGTTACAAAGGATCAATTCACAGATACCAGATGATATTTATCAAGGAAATATTTATTATTACAAGAAGTTTCCATGATAGGATCTACATCATGTCCATGGGCATGAACACAAAGTTCAAGGTCGACTCCCACTTCTTCAATGCATAACCTTTCATTCACTTCCCGTCTTCGAACAATTTATAGAGTTGAAAATATTTCTGTCAAAACACCAATAGATATAACCCGCATAAACTTCGGGTTCACATAGACTAAAGAAGGCATAGGTTCAACCCATAGGGGCATCTTAGGAACATATACCATGAACTTCAGGAGTAACTAACAGAAGCTCAAAAGCTGAGCATGGTTGACACAAGTAGAGGATACAATTTACCAAAGGCATTATGTATCAGGGAAAGAACTCACAAGAATTTTGGATGTGAAGGACATTGTCGGTTAATAACCCGGCAATGGGTCTGGCGGTCCACAACAGGGTTGATGTGAGTGTCGGTACTCATTTAGAGGAAGAAGGAATGCAAAGGCATCGGATTATAGAAACTACTGACTAATTCCAAGCTCAAATGGAAAGGAAATATGATTTCCAAATCAAAGGATCAGAAGCAAACGCTCTGATCAAGGATGGATAAATTGAGTAGGCTTAGGGGTACAAGCGATGGCAATTTGATTGCTCGAGAACCAACTCCTGTTCAAATGACATCTGAGATGGAAAGATGAATTCTAGGATTCAACTAAGGAATGCGAGCATCCTCAACCTATTGAATCAACGGACTTAAAATGATAAAGACAAGGGATGCCTATAAGAATACGAGACTTATGGGATTAACCATAATGCAAGCAAGCAAGAATATCAAGAACAAGAAGCTGCTCAGGATTTTTGGGAGATCGAATGGTATTTCAAAGTCTTTTGCGAAACACATGAACAACTGGGAATGAGCAGATACTCGATAAGTGCGAGGAATTATCCGTACGGGTATTCATGCGGCAAAGATTTGTAAGGCATAAGGCTCAAGAGATTCTCGGAATAACAAAGAGCAGTTCGAGGCATCTTGTATTAACAAGACCAATGGGGTTGAACGTAAGACTGGCAAGTGTATACGGTTATCCCTAAGGATATAACAGTGGTAGGGAATGCAAAAAAGTGATGACACAAGGTCTTGAGAGAACACTATAAAGTATCTTCGGAATCTTCTGGTGCAGCAGGCAATCATGTGTACTAAGGGGCTCTCCGGGAGGAAGTGATCACGAGATCCTAATGTTAGAGTTAGTAAAACCATTTAAACCTGAATAGAAAAGAGTTCAGAGTCCCAGAGTATAGATCGAGGAGTAAAAGATCCTAGTACCACTCAATGGCGACGTGGGCCCATGGGCCGCACAACCATGTTAGTAAAAGTTTTGCAATGACTAGACTCAACTTCGGCCAAGGAGTGTGGAAGGGGGATTCCTACAGGCAGCTGGCTCTGATACCAACTTGTGACGCCCCTGATTCAATCGTACACTAATCATGCACGCAAACGTGTACGATCAAGGTCAGGGACTCACGGGAAGATATCACAACACAACTCTAAAACATAAATATGTCATACAAGCATCATAATACAAGCCAGAGGGCTCGAATACAAGTGGTCGATCATAGACGAGTCAGCGAAAGCTACAATATCTGAGTACAGACATAAGTTAAACAAGTTGCCATAAGATGGCTAGCACAAACCGAGATACTGATCGAAGAGGCGCAGCCTCTGCCTCGATCCTCCTAAACTACTCCTAGTCGCCGCCAAAGAGCCCGCACGTAGTAGTAGGCACCTCCAGTAGTAGTCGCTGCCGACGGTGGCGTCGCTCTGGGCTCCAAGATCTGGTTGCGACAACCGTAAAGAAAGGAAATGGGGAAAGGGGAAGAAAGCAACCGTGAGTACTCATCCAAAGTACTCGCAAGCAAGGAGCTACACTACTTATGCATGGGTATATGTGTAAGGAGGCAATATCGGTGGACTGAATGCAGAATGCCGTAATAAGAGGGATAGCTAGTCCTATCGAAGACTACGCTCGGCAGCCTCCGTCTTGCAAAGATGTAGAAGAGAGTAGAGTGAAGTCCTCCAAGTAGCATCGCATAGCATAATCCTACCCGGCGATCCTCTCCTCGTCGCCTGTTAGAGAGCGATCACCGGGTTGTATCCGCACTTGGAAGGGTGTGTTTTATTAAGTATCCGGTTCTAGTTGTCATAAGGTCAAGGTACAACTCCGGTCGCCCTTTTACCGAGGGACACGACTATTCAATAGATAAACTTCCTGCAGGGTGCACCACATAACCCAACACGCCGATCCCATTTGGCGGACACACTTTTACGGGTCATGCCCGCCGCGGAAGATCAACACGCCGCAGCCCCACCTAGGCACAACAGAGAGTCAACCGCCGGTCTAAACCTAAGCGCCGCAGTGCAGGCCCATCGCCCCTAGCACACCTGCGACGTTGCATCTGCGGCCGAAGCAGACCTAGCCTAGTGGCGTTCGGTCCAATCCGCGCGCGCCACTCGGCCGTGACATCACGAAGGCTTGGTGATACCACGACGTCGGGATACCCATAACTACTCCCGTAGATGGTTAGTGCGTATAGGCCATGGCGGACTCGAGATCAAATACCAAGATCTCGTTAAGCGTGTTATTATGAAGCAATCACGGACGCCGACCAGGGCCAGGCCCACCTCTCGCCTAGGTGGTCTCAACCTGCCCTGTCGCTCCGCCACAAAGATCCACATAGAGGGCCGTCGGGACAAGGGTCCTTTCAGCCCCCAATCCGTGAATCACTCGCGGGTACTCTTCGAGCGGACCTGACTTTAGTCACCATCTGTATAGTATGTATGTATGTATATTATATACCCGTGATCACCTCCCAAGTGATCACGGCCCGATAGTATAGCAAGGCAGACTGACAAGAATGTAGGGCCAATGATGATAAACTAGCATCCTATACTAAGCATTTAGGATTGCAGGTAAGGTATCAACAGATGTAGCAACAATGTCAGGCTATGCATCAGAATAGGATCAACGGAAAGCAGTAACATGCTACACTACTCTAATGCAAGCAATATAGAGGAGAATAGGCGATATCTAGTGATCAAGAGGGGGGGGCTTGCCTGATTGCTCTTGCAAGAAGGAGGGGTCGTCAACTCCGTAGTCGAACTGGGCAGTAGCAGCGTCGGTCTCGTAGTCTACCGGAGAGAAGAGTGGGAAGAAACAATGAATACAATGCAAACAGATGCATATCGATGCATGACATGACAAGTAACCATGCTAGGTGTGCCCAATCGCGGTAGTAGGTGATACCGATGAAGGGGGGAAACATCCGGGAAAGTATCCCCGGTGTTCCGTGTTTTCGGACAGATGAACTGGAGGTGAAATGTTGCAGGTTCACTATGCTAGGGACACGTGGCGGGTGAACGGGCTGCATATCCGGATCTGTCTCGTCGTTCTGAGCAACTTTCATGTTGAAAATATTTTAATCCGAGTTACGGATTAAAAGATATGATTTTCTAAAGATTTTATTAATTTCCCAAATTTTAATTAATTATTTAATTAATTCGAAAATGAAATAATGACATCAGCATGATGTCATGTTGACGCCAGCAGTCAACAGAGTTGACTGGTCAAACTGACGGGTAGGTCCCGTCTGCCATTGTCACATTATCCTAATTAACCTATTAATTAGTTACTTAGTTAATTAGGTTAACTAATGTTTAATTAGATTAATTAAACATGATCAATTAAGTTAATTAATTATCTAATTAATTAATTAATATATATTTTTCTAATTTTCCCAGGGTGTGGTCGCCGGCATTCAAAGGGCACAGGGGCCAAACGGAGCGGCCGTTAGCGGGCGCCCGGCGATGGCTAACGGGTGGAGCCCGAGGCGTCTTGAGCGACGGCGAACGCCCTGGCGGGCACCGGCGAGGCAAGGCAGGCAACGCCCGGCGTAGGGCGCCGCCGTTGAGGCGAGGACGAGGCCGCACGGGCGTGTCTGGCGGACAGCGCGAAAAGGCGTGAGACGGAGAGAGAGGGAGGTCGGGGAGCTGGGAAAGGCCTGGGCGCCACCAGTGGGGAGGCGGGGAGCGGGAGCAGCATAGGCATGGCCACGCGCAGGGCGCGGGCGCAGCCGACGTGGCCGGGGGCGGCACTGTACAGCGAGTAGGGAGAGGCAGGAGGGGGTGGCGGCTCACAGGGGGCCGTAGGGTCTGGGGCAACGGGGCGCGGGGAGGAGGTCGGAGACGACCAGGCGACGGGGAGGCAGTCCGTCGGGGAAGGTTCGGCGAGGTGGCCTCCGGCGAGGTCCTCGAGCGGCGGTTGTGTCGTACGGCGACGGCGTCGATGAAGGGGGCATCGGGCTCATTGCCCCTTCCCGATCCAGATCGGATCGAGGAAGAGGAGCGCGTCTGTGGGGGGGGTAGGCGAGCCGAGACGGCGGCGGCGGCGGCAGCCCAGATCAAACGGAGGAGGTGCGAGAGAGAGTGGGGTCGATCTCGATCCAGGGAATCGGGGAGGAGTGGAGCGCGGGAAGGCGAGTCGGGGTGTGGTGGTGGATTAGGGTTTGGGCAGGGGGTGTATAGGGAGTGGGGTGGGCCGGTTGGGTCGGCCGGCTAGGCCTTGGCCCAGTTGGCCAGGGGGAGGGGGGTTGTTTCCTTTTCTCTTTAGTTTTGTTAGGTTTTCTTTTTTTATTCCTTTTCTTTTATTTATTTCCTTTTATGTTTAAATTTAATTTAAAATATTTATGTATTCTGTAAAAGTGTGTTTCCTTCACCTTAAATATCTAAACATTATTTGGCACAACCAGAACATTTTATTTTTAATGTTTGAAAACTTTGATGTTTGCCTTTAATTAAATTTGAATTTGGATCGGTTTTGAACTATCGAGAGTTTATTAACAATAAGCGACGTGATGTGGCATCGTTAACATGGGATTACTGTGGCCTGATTATCCGGGCATCACAGTGACGCCTTTGTCTGGTCGTTGAACACAAACGAAGTACGCAAAGTTGCAGCTATGGCAAACTTTAATCTAAACAAAACCCAAAGTCTAAACGATGCCCTAAGGGCTGTATATATGGAGGAAGAGAGGGGGAATTTCGTGGCCCTTGGTGGAGGGGTCCGAAATCAACCCTATCTCTTGTTTCCCCACACATACGGACTCTAAAAATAACATGATGGAGATGATTCTGAACATGAAATTGGATTAGGAGGTGTGTTATTACAAGATGGCAAAATTGCATATATTTGTTTTGCTTGGAGTCCAATTCCACTAGCATCACATTCAAGCTCAAAAGTCTTATTAAAGTCAGGAAGTTGGAGTAAAGGAGCATGTGTCAACTTATCTTTCAATACCGTGAAGGCTTCTTCCTGTGCGGTGCCCCAAACAAAAGGCACATCCTTCTTTGTAACCTCACTGAGAGGTGCAGCAATGGTGCTGAAATCTCTCATAAAACGCCTTTAGAAACCAGCGAGGCCAAGAAAACTCCTCACTTGTGTGACCATTTTGGGCTGCGGCCAACTCTCAATAGCTTCAATCTTGGCTTTATCAACTTCAATTCCCTGTTGAGTAACAACAAAGCAAAGAAAAGATACTCGGTCGGTGCAAAAGGTGCACTTTCCGAGGTTACCAAAAAAACGTGCATCACGGAGAACAATAAAAACAACACGTAAATGTTCCAAATGTTCCTCCAAAGATCTGCTATAAATCAGTATATCATCAAAATAGACTACCACAAATCGCCCAATCAAAGCACGTAGAACTTTGTTCCTTAATCTCATGAAAGTACTAGGTGCATTAGTTAACCCAAAAGGCATAACTAACCACTCATATAATCCAAACTTAGTTTTAAATTGTGTTTTCCATTCATCTCCCAATTTCAAACGAATTTGATGGTATCCACTATGCAAATCAACTTTGGAGAATATTGTAGAGCCACTCAATTCATCAAGCATGTCATCTAGCCTAGGAATAGGATGGCGATAACGAATGGTAATATTATTAATGCCTCTACAATCAACACACATATGTGATGTTCCATCCTTTTTTGGCACTAGTATAATAGGAACAACACAAGGACTAAGAGATTCACGTATATAACCTTTGTCGAGTAGCTCCTGTACTTGACGCATAATCTCCTTCGTCTCCTCTGATTGGTATGAATGGTGCACAGTTTGATAGCGAAGCACCGGGAATTAAGTCAATCTAATGCTCAATCCCTCGAATAGGTGGTAATCCCGGTGGCACGTCTTGTCGAAAGCCGTCAGCGAAGTCCTGCAAAATGTTAGTGACAACAAGAGGCAAAGAGGAGGGTACATCCTCGAAAGAAAATAATACCTCTTTGCACACAAAAGCATAGCAAACAGATTTGCTAAAATCTAGATCATCAATATCAGATTTGGTGGCAAGTAAACATGCACTTTTCTTTAAGAACCAACAGTAGATGGTTTCTTATTAGGCTTCATTTGTTGCTCAAATTCTTTTGCCACAATCTGATTTTCACTCTTATTTTCTCCTGTTTTGCTTTATTAGCTCTATTAATATCATCTTTCAAAATGGAATCAGGAGTCATTGGAAGCAAAGTAATATTTTTGTCCTTATGAACAAGAGTATACTGATTGTTTCGATCATGGTGTACATAACTTTTATCAAATTGCCATGGTCTACCAAGTAATAACGAACATGCTTTCATAGGTACCATATCACAATCAACATAGTCAACATGTGTAAAGATACTAAAATGCACTCGAATAGTACGTGTTACCTTAACCTTGCCGTTGTTGTTGAACCATTAGATGTAGTAGGGATGTGGATGTGGTCCTGTGGTGAGAGATAGCTTCTCCACCATCTCCATGCTAGCCAAGTTGTTGCAACTCCCTCCATCAATGATGACGCGAACAGAACATTCCTTCATGACTCCCTTTGTATGGAACAGATTATGCCTCTGATTTTGCTTAGCTTGTATGACCTGCACACTCAAAACACATTGAGCAACTAAACATTCATACCTGTCAACATCTTCAGGAGCCATGTATTGCGTCTTAGGATCAAAACCATCTCCACCGTGTTCTTCATTTGTAATAAGAGCCAAAGTCTCCTCATCATAGTCACTAGAGGACTCATACCCACCATCCCCAGTAGCAATCATCACACACTTAGATGGGCATTCTCTTGCATAATGAACTCCACCCTTGCAACGACGACAAATAATATCATCTGTTTGCCCTGTTGATGCCATGGAAGAAGAAGAGCTCTGTGCGGGACCGGAAGGTGTACTCCTGGCAGATGGTGGTGGTGGTGCATGTTTTCTTGTATCTTGGTTGGAATTGGTGGCTGAAGTCAATGGTGATGTAGTAGGACGTGTGGGGGTTGAGGATGTACGTGGTGTCCATGATGAAGATCGACCTGCAGAAAAATTAGTTCGCGCCAATGCCTGTCGATCCTGCACTTCACGTTCAGCTCTACAAGCAAGATGGAATAAACGGGTGATATTATTATACTCCTTATACTCTAGAATGGTTTGAATCTCTTTATTTAATCCAACCATAAAACGTGCAAGCATAGCTTCATTATCCTCAACAATACCACATCTAATCATGCCAGTTTGTAATTCCTGGTAATATTCTTCTACATAATTTTTTCCTTGTCTTAAATGCTGCAATTTTTGAAGCAATTCACGTTGATGTAATATGGCGGAACCCAACGAGTACGCATTGCAGTTTTCAAAGCAGCCGAAGTAGTGGGAATAGGATATAATCTACAATGTTCAGACGACCAAACAGAAGCAAAACTAGTGAATTCACAAACAGCAGCAACAACACATCTCTCCTCGGGATATTGTAAGCATGTGAAACGTTGTTCAGTTTCTTACTCCCAAATAAGATATACATCAGGAATGTATCTACCCTCAAACAGTGGAATGTTCAATTTCTGTTTAGGAATATGGTCATAATCTCGTACCTCAGGTGGTAGTGCAGGCCTACCATTGCGATTATAGGCCTGTGGACGACCTGGTGCTGGTGGCTGCCCGTAGTTCTGATTTTGATCAACCTCATCCTCGTAATCGCTCGCATAATCGTCATTCTCCTCGGCACCAGCACCAGTAGCAGGAGCCAAAGAAGCATCAACATTAGGTATAGCAGCACCAGAAGTTTGGGCATCCTCAAGAGGAACACGCTTTGCTCGTCCAAACTGATTCGGAAGGGAGCGTTGTTGTTGTCGTTGCAGAGGTGCGATAGGTATAGCCGGTGGTGGTTGGGGAAGACGCATGAGCAATTCATTAAACTTGTTATCCAGATTTGTCTCGAAGGACTTCTCCATGGCATCTATCTTCTCCATAGCCTCTTCAAATCTGTTTAGCACATCTCCCACCTGGCCACTCATCATTTGCTGAAATTTATCATGCAACTCCTTATTCATCGTGTTCTCCCAGTCAATCTCGTCGGCTTGTGGTCCTGCCATGGTTAGCAGCAATAGAAACACATAAGAATATGATCCTACAGACTACTAGAAAGTGGCGGGGTGTCACAAATCCGTCAAGCGAATCTCAAATTCTTACCAGTTCTTACCCAGCAGCAGGTGGTGATCAGCAACTGTTGTAGTCAAAACTCTCATATGTTGGATAGAGCGATGGCCAGGGAGAGTCAAACGCACGACATAGTTATATGTGGAGCTGAGAGGCTTATGATATGGTAGCAAAAAGTGTCAGCAATAATCAATTCAGAGAAGCAAAGTTGAATAAACGCACAACGACGGTACTGTCCTGGTCCTAGGCTAGACCGTGCTAGAGATGCGAGCCTAGAGCACTAACAAAATCACGGCGCGGCATGTAATCAAGGGAGGAGCACACTCTGAATTTTTTTTTACTTTTTTTGCACTTTTTTCTTTTTTTTTGCTCCGCAACAATTTTTTTCGAAAAAGTCTACAAATGGTCTAAAAACTGCCTAGCCAGAATTTTCCAGACTTAGTTTTTTTTATAAACTAGAACTATTTTTCTACTGCGGGTAACATGAAAGTTGGGGAATCCGACTTATTCACGACTCTTAGTATCACGTGATCTGGAAATCGAAAACAAAGGAACAAATACTGGACTCTAACTAGCACAGGTGCCGGAGATGAATCTGGTGGAAACTCGGACTTGTGGCGGATATATGTAGGGCGGCGGAACACAGACTGGTGGCGAATCTATGAAGGAGGTGGACTTGGATTATCGTGATGGCAGTGGATATGTGGTATATGGCAGCGGTGATGACGATGGTGGTATATGGCAGCGGTGATGACGATGGTGGTATATGGCAGCGGTGACGATGATGGAGGTATATGGCAGCGGTGATGACGATGTGGTGGCGGCGTGACAACTTGTGAACAGAACTCGAAACACTAAAGGACTAGACACTAAGACCAGCAACTAGACATGACATGCAACCGTAAATTCAACAATGCAAAACACTAAAAAGATTATGCAAAGGCTCAGATTGGTTCGAATACGATGAACTAAACCTAATAATTTTTTTTGGCTTTTTCATGGACTATAGGTATGAAGAACAAACTTGATCTAAACTACGAAAAACTGTAAAATCTCACCGAGCAACCTGGAAATCTGATGCCACTTGATAGAGGCAAAGGTGTCCCATCTTTCGATGAGATGGTGGTATCGTTTTGGGTGGAGTAGACTTCGACGATCCGACTACGAACGTGTCAGGATGTCGCACCTTAGCAATCGCTAAACCAACTCCGAGAGGTTATTGACCATGCCGGAGCATGATCAACCTGACCACGAGGGTCTATTTCCTGCAAGCAAACGAAGAGCAAGCAAGAAACTGAGATTGCAATCTGGATATTCCAAATATAAGAGGAAAGCTTTATTGATTAACGTGGGGTTCTGTGAGGTCTTTGTCTGGTCGTTGAATAGAAACGAAGTACGCGAAGTTGCAGCTATGGCGAACTTTAATCTAAACAAAACCCAAAGTCTAAATGGTGCCCTAAGGGCTGTATATATGGAGGAAGAGGGGGGAAATTTTGTGGCCCTTGGGGAAGGGGTCCGAAACCAACCCTATCTCTTGTTTCTCCACACATACAGACTCTAAAAATAGCCTATACTTATGTATTTCGAAATTACATGGGCCTGACCCAATAATAAGGTGACACAGCACCTAGAATAGCCTCTGGACGAAATTTATGAAGTGACATCTTGTATATTTCGTCCAAGGCTTCATGCACTCATTATGGTGGCTTCAAATTCCTGAAATCATCACTTGTAACTCCCTTGTTGTTCCCCTTGCGCATGCTATCATCTCCATGCTTGGTCTTGCTCCAGTGTTCTTCCCTCTTATGCATGCTAGGCCCTTCATTTGTAAGCAAAACAAATGTATCCAATTTAGGCAGCATCGTATTCTCATGAACATTAGAATCATTACCGAGAAACGAAAGTACCTGATAATTTTGGCGTGCGCGAGCTCTAGTAATTGGTCCAGTATATGTAGCATTAGGAGCTGTGGGTGTAACAATGGTATTGATGTCCTCATCATGTCAAGAGTCCATTTGGCAAGTGACACGTGTGACATCTACTTCACACACGCAAAGATGAATCATCTCCTTTACACATGTTCACTTGACCCCTTCGTGGATAGTATACTACTTGGCACTCCTCTCGTGTGCATACATAGGCATTGTCGGAACACCATGGACGAGGAGGAGGAGTGCAAGTGCAAGTGTACAACTACACCATCCAGGAGAGAAGCATGGAAGAGAAGGAACAAGAGGAATCTCCCCGCGCAGAAGTACGGGTACAACCGCCCAACTACCGGTCGACCGGTACAACTGCCCAGCTACCGCCCAACTACTGGTCAACCTTCTGTAATCAGGCGGCACAAGACCGGTAGAGCCCCGGTTCTTCCGTCAGCTGTGACTAGACCGGTACTATCGGTCCTACCACCGGTACAACCGCCAAGCATCTCCAAGAACCCACACCTGAGCTCCAAGTCCAGTACTACCGCCCCCAACAAGCGGTACTACCACTCAACTTCATAAGCGGTACTACCGCCCGAGGGTCCGGTATTATCGCCCTGCCTGTGCGCAGCCGCAGGCCTTTGTCCTTGTATCCCTCTCCCACTAACCTCTTCATGGCTTAAACTGTAAATAGACCACCTCCACCTCCTTTCTAGGTTAAGATAGGTTTAGCTCATTTGAGATAGAGCTTTGCTCATCCATACGGATCTACTCCTCGTGAGAGACCGCGGCCTCTTTGGAGAAGATCCATCTTGGATTCAAGACCCCTCGCGGGAAGATCCGTCTAGGATACCATCAAGACCTCCTCTTGGAGATGAACCTTACCTTGTATCTTTCCCTTTGTTGTTCATGTACCATGTAGATCTTGTGTGTTTGGTTGTCTAGAGGATGTGTGATTGGACTTGTTCTTGAGTGTTTCCCCTTGTGATTTCTCTCATTCTTCTCTATGTTGTTCGTGTGCCTTGTAGGGATCCCCTCCAGTCATGAAAGATTGGGCATCTAGGATTCTACCCTACATCATCGTGGTATCATGAGCCACGTTTATCACGATTTTGGAGCCCCTACCCTCTTTTTCTAGCCTAATGCTATTGTGTTCTTCCCCAATTTCGAAAATCCCCACCAAAAATAACCCTATTTTTTGTGATTTGTTGGTTTGATGATGTGTTGTTGATTTTGATCCATGGGTTTGCTTGGTTTCGAGTGATCTAATATCCCCCCCCCCAAGTTTCAACTCTTTCCATCCACGAAATCCATCCAATTTTGCCCCCGAAACATCCATTTCCGCCCCAAATTCGCCCCGATCCCGATCTGCTAAATTTCCCAACACGAGCGGTACTACCACCCTTCCAATAGGTACTACCGCTGATCACCACAAGCGGTACTACCGCCCTCCCAAGCGGTACTACCGCCCCACCCCGATTCAGCCTTCCGAGTTTCACCGTTTTGACCATAACTTTTACATCCGGAGTCTGATTTTTGCATTCTTTAGCTCGTTGAGAAGCTATTGACATCCTCCATCCATGTAGATAGGTTTCACCACCATTTGACTCCATCAATTTTCCGAAATTTGGCAGGTTTGCCTAGGCCCGCCACCATATCATCCGCATAACCACCATAGCCTTCCGCAACCTAACCCATTTGATCCCCATAGCGTTGGTGGTTGCTTGAGTAGCGATTCGAGTCTCCTAAGGTGTTTAGGCTACTTAGGGACGGTTGCTTCTTCATCAACCACCACCACCACTTCCGCATAACCTTGCCCACCATACACTTCCGCCACCCCAATTTAACCCAAATTTGTTTGAGCTTGTTTGAGTTGTGGCTTGTGTCTCCTAAGGTGTTTTGGCTACTTAGGGTCGGCAACATCAACTCCGACACGTGTATAGCCAACCATTCCACTTCTGAATTGCCTAGTGCAACACCACCACCTCTTTTCGCTACCACCATTTGACATTTGAGATTTTGAGTTTGTGGTTTTTTCGTTTCCTAACGTGTTTCGGCTAACTAGGAACGGGTCGACATCGGCAACACCGCCTGTCATCATCGCCAAGGACGGTAACCTCGACGACACCATTGTATATTCCCCTAGAAATTGCATTGATAAACCCTAGCCCATTCTGCGTTACTTGCCTACCGAGACTAGCCATTGAGTATTGCCGGCAATGTTAGTTGTGCACATTAGTGATCTACACCTCCAATTGCATACATACCATATCTTTTTGGTTTCATATCATCTCTTATGTCACAAGTTTGTTCCCGCATATATACAATTGCTATCTTGGTTTGCGCATTGTGCAAAAGTGGCCACAAAAAAGAATAAGCTTTTAAGCAAAGAAAAAGATAGCAAAGAAGCTTGTAAGCAAGTGCCATAGTATTATACCACATTGCATATAAGATTGTCATATCCGATATCTTGGATCATCTTGTGAGAAACATCGGGAACCATGCATACATAGCATACTTGGGATAGAAAGTTGATACATTTTCATCTTATAGGTTGTGCACAAGTGTCATATCCGCCTATAAAGCAATCGTGCTAGCGTAATATGTCCAAGTCTCCACGATCAATAAGCATAAATGCAACTATTGGAGGCAAGTGACAATGAGCAAAATATATCATGTGAGAGGCATGAGCATATAGGTCATCAACCCAAGAAAGTGAGTAAGAGTGGAACATGGGTGATGCAACATAGCAAGAAATCATAGCGATCAAGTCAAGCAAGCTAGTAGTGCGAAGATGCAACATACTAGAGGGAATCATGGTAAGCATGTCATGTGAGCAAATAGTCTGCATGAATAATGCACATGACATAGCACAAGCATGAAGCAAGATATGAGGAAAGTATCATCATTGTATTAGCAAGAAGTTCTAGGTAAATAGCAATGGAACATCATGACTCTCCCAACACAACAATCAACAATAGCATGTGGCACATGGTAAACATGGCAATAGCAACAAGTATCTCCACCAAGCATGCAAATACACATAGAAGTAGCATAATGGTGAATCATGGGTAGATGCAAGCAAGGGTCACGATTGCATGGCAAAATCATGTAAAGAGGCATAACATGCAAAGTGAACACGATAGTATGGGCATAAGGTGACAAGTGGTAAATAGCCCATAGCCGTGTGAGAGACAAGTAAAAGAGATGTATGTAGTCGTTGCGCGAAGAGAACGGTGGTAAGGACAATTCACGTGATCCCAAAGCATTGTTGCTCTCAGGAGCTCGTTTCGACAACTCATGGGATTGTAAGGTTGACGAGTGGTCATAAGTACCTACACAAAACAAAGGCAAAGGAAAAATTGTGTGCGCATGGTATATGTACACATCATCCATCATGATGCGCACGTGCATGTGTTGGTTAGTACAAAATATCCAATGCTTAAATGAAATGAGATGCGTGATATAGAAACATGTCATCCATCATGAGAGGTTTGTTGTTATGCATGGCATAATGGAGACTCAAATTGTGTAATGCATCACGAGAAATATGTAGAACATAGTTATTCATGGAATGCATATGGTGCACACAATCACGGTAATCATGCAAGTTATGGAATGCATCAAGGATCTCCTAGTATGTATGAGGAAACTATGGGGGTCTTCTCATGAACATTAGTAGAATAATCACATGGAGAATATTGACAACATCGAAAATAAAGCATATTTGGTTCTCTGTGATCACGGCATGGCATAGTAGATGAACTGCGCAAATCATGTAAAGGAAGCATGGCAATATCATCACAAGAGAAGCAAAAGCCAATGACCATCATCTCGTCATCTATGCCATAAGTGCAAATGGGGTTTATTTTAATTGGGCATGCATAGTTACTATGTTGAGATTGAAATGATGCAATATGGGAGATCTCACTCATAGCATATGACAAGTTCAATGGATTGTCAAACATGATGTGACCAAAAGAATTTTCACATGATAGCCTATGGAGCATAGCATCACAACTGGGCAACTCAACATGCTCATCATCATATGCATCATAAATAGGTAAGTCATGACATGAAGTAGTTGCACTAGCATGAAGCATGGGGATAGGTGGGTCAACATCATGCAAACAATCAATGTCAAGAGAGTCCACTAGTGGGACAAGAGAAGCACCATCACCTATGTGACCTTTGGAGTGTCGCCCATGTGTTGTAGGTGAGGTGTCGAAGATCAAGTCGTGGTCAACTTCATCTTGATGGAACCATGTGGGGGTGCATCGTCGTCCACCATGGCCAGCGTCGTCTCCATTGGAGGTATAGACTCCTCGAGGATATGCATGTCCTTATGTAGGAGACCTAGCACCAAAGAAAATACACTAGGAGTAGAGGTTAAGTCACTAGAAATCATAGTGGCCTCACATGCCGTCTCAAGTACCTCACTCACTAAGTGTTGTCGCTCACTCACGCCCTCAAGGATGCTCTCACTCATATGGTTGGTGGAGTCACTCAAATGGCGCTCAACCTCACATAGGATGTGTGGCATGCTCTCATGTGTGGGGCTAGTGGTGGTCGCACTCATCCTCTCATAGGAAATGCTCTCAATGTCACATATGGTGGAGTAACTCATCTCACTCATGGGCTGGTGGCTCTCCTCACATGATAAATGGGGCATCTCGACATATGTGGGTGTCGGAGAGATGTAGGTGCAAATGTCTCCATGCTCAACTCCTATCGCCGTGGTCGAAGGGGATGGCCCTTGCTCGACCTTCTTGTCACCGTCTTGGTGTTGGAGGCCCATATGATGTGGCACCTCGTAGCTCGTCTCCATGACCGAAGGGAATTTCCCATGCTCGGCCATCTTCCTTGAGGGGCTTCCGAATATGGAAGTGTCGCCCTCAGTCGCAGGTGATCGCCTCGTTGTTGAAGATGGATGTAGGCAAACTCATGGGAAGTAGGCGAAGATGTCAAAAGTCCAAAGGCGAAGATGCCTTGATAGAACTTGGCGAAGATACCGAAGTGGTTGGTGTAGCCATAGCTCCGTCTTGGTGGTGCTCATCTCACGGTCTTCTCTTTTGATCATGAAGCTTCGAGTTGGCGTGAAGTAGACCTTGTTGGGACTTGTGCATTTGTGCTTGTGGAGCATCTTCATGATGATGATGCCATTGTCGTGCTTGAGCTTGTAGTAGATGTCGTTCGTCGTCGTCGTGCACATGTTGCTTGGAGGTGACTTTTCCTTCATGACGATGTGGATCACGAACGTGATGGTGGTCGCCATGTAGATGTGGACGTGGACGAATTGCGCTTGCATCGCTTGGGCGCTCCGAAGATGGTCGACTTGGTCACCGCTGCCTTGAAGATGACGAATGGGAACTAGACTTGATTAAGGCCTGAATCTCCTCCACCGTTGCATCTTGCTGCTCCTTTTGTGCGGAAAGCTTCTTGTCGATGTAGTCCCTTTTTCCTTGCTTCGGAGTGACGAATGTCGATGGAGATGTTCTCGATGCGCTCTCGCAATCTTGATTGTACGCCTTGCATTTGTCATTGTAGATTGAAGAGTGACGATTTGGTGATGTAGTTGTTCACGCCATCGTTGTTGTCGAAGACCGGAGATGAAATGCCTTGCCTATCCATCACAAGACACCAACAAATATGAGTGGAAGAAAGGAGAGAACTAAACCAAATGTACCTTGACCGATGTTGAAAGTGGATCAATGATCACTCAATGATGTAACAAGGAAATAGCACAATTGGTACCGATCTCATCAATTTCTCACACCTACACAAGTAAGGCTTATGGTGGAACTTGGTGAGGATAGTGGCATGAATTTTTTTTGATGCAAAATGTAAGCAAGAGTTAATAATGTTGAAAGAGATTCACAAATTCGCAAGTGAAACAAGTAGACCAATAGCATTGAATGGCACACGGAAACACACACACGGATAGATAAATGGGATCGTGGAACCAAGGAATGAGCACAAAATGTGGAGTCCATGGAAAACGCTCGTGTTGCACAACTCAAGAGAGACGCTAGCACGATTGCTCAATAGGCGGATACAACACTTGTGCACAACCTATAAGATGCAAAATGGATAAACTTTCTATCCCAAGTATGCTATGTATGTATGGTTCCCGGTGTTTCTCTCAAGATGATCCAAGATGATCGGATATGACAATCTTATATGCAATTTGGTATGATGCTATGGCACTTGCTTACAAGCTTCTTTGCTCTCTTTCTTTGAGATTATTCTTTTTTTGTATTGCCACTTTTGCACAATGCACAAACCAAGAAAGCAATTGTGTATCTGCAGGAACAAACTTGTGACACAAGATATGATGCCATGATATGCACCAAGATGATATGGTATGTATGCAATAGAAGGTGTAGACCAATGATCACTAATGTGCACAAGTAACATTGCCGGCAATACTCAAAGGCTAGTCTCGATAGGCAAGTGACGCAAAATGGGCTAGGGGTTAACAATGCAATGGCAAGGGGAATATACAATGGTGTCATTGAGGTTACCGTCCTTGGCGATGATGGGAGGCGGTGTTGCCGAAGTCGACCCATTCCTAGTTAGCCGAAACACCCTAGGAAACATAAAAATCGCAAACTCAAAATCTCAAAGGCAAATGTCAAATGGTGGTAGTGGAAAAGACGTGGTAATTTGCACTTGGCGATGCGGAAGTGGAATGATGGGCTATACACGTGTCGGAGTTGAAGTTGACGTCCCTAAGTAGCTGAAACACCCTAGGAGACACAAGCCACAACTCAAACAAGCTCAAAAAACATTGGGTTAAGTTGGGGTGTTGGAAGTGTATGGTGGGCAAGGTTATGCGGAAATGGTGGTGGTGGTTGATGAAGAAGCAACCGTCCCTAAGTAGCCGAAACACCATAGTGATGAGGACATCAATACCATTGTTACACCCACAGCCCCAGCTACTATACATACTAGACCAATTACCAGAGCTCGTGCATGAAAATTAAATTACCAGGTACTTTTGTTTCTTGGTAATGATTCTAATGTTCATGAGAATATGATGCTGCCTAAATTGGATACATTTGTTTTGCTTACAAATGAAGGGCCTAGCTTGGAGAAGGATGAATATTGGAGCAAGAACAAGCATGGAGATGATGTCATGTGCAAGGGGAACAAGAACGGAGTTACAAGTGATGATTTCAGGACGTGGAAGCCACCATAATCAGTGCATGAAGCCTTGGACGAAATATGCAAGATGCTACTTCATAATTTTCGTCCCGAGGCTATTCTAGGTACCGCGTCACCTTATTATGGGGCCAGGCCCATGTAATTTTGAAATACTTGATTATAGGCTTCTTTTAGAGTCCGTATGTGTGGGGAAACAAGAGTTAGGGTTGGTTTAGACTTTGGGATTTGTTTCGTTAAAAGTTAGCCATTGCAACTTTGTGTACTTCGTTTGTGTCCAACGACCAGACCAAGACTGCTTACGGATCCCCACCTTTATCAGTACTTCATATATACTCGCAATATCAGACTGCTTTATCATATTTTTGCTTGTTCTTCGATTGCTTGCAGGAATAGACCTTCGTGGTCAGGCTGATCGTGCTTCCAGCATCGTCTGTAACCTTAGGAGACTGGTTTAGCGATCGCTAAGGTGCAACTTCATGCATGTTTGTAGTCAAATCGTCAAAGTCGACTCCACCAAATCGATAGTTATCATCTCATTGAAAGATCGGGACACCCCGCCTCTAGCAAGTGGTATCAGATTTTCAGGTTGTTTGGTGAGATTTTTATAGTTTTTCATAGTTTAGATCGAGTCTGTTTCTTCATACCTATAGTCCACAGAAAAGCCAAAAACAATTAGGGTTAGTTCATCCTATCCGAACCAATCTGAGCCTTTGCATAATCTTTTCTGTATTTGCTTTGTTGAATTTGAAATTGCATCGTCATGTCAAGTTGCTGGTCTTAGCGTCTAGTCTTTTAGAGTTTCGAGTTCTAGTCATAAGTTGTCACGCCGCCGCCGCACTATCAATATCGCCCCTGCCGTCTACCACCACTGCTTATCCGCCACCGATCCGTATCCATATACCATCACCAATCCGTATCCATATACCACCACCAGTCCATATCCATATACCACCACTGCTGCCATATTTTTCCATCATATATTCGCCACCAGTCCGTGCTTCACTGCACATCATATACCATCATCACTAGTCCAAGTTCCACCAAATTCTTCTCTGCCACCAGTCCTAGTCCGAGTCCAGTATTTGTTCCTTTATTTTTGAGTTTCAGATCACGCGATACTATGAGACGTGACCAAGTCGGACTCCCCAACTTCTGTGCTACCCGCAGTAGAAAAATAGTTCCAGTTTAAAAAAAACTAAGTCTGGAAAATTCTGGCTAGGCAGTTTTTAGACCATTTGTAGAGTTATTGAAAAAAAAATTGTTGCGGTGCAAAAAAAAAGAGGAAAAGAAGTGCAAAAAAAGAGAATGTTTTTAGAGTGTGCTCCTCCCTTGATTACGTGCCGCACCGTGATTTTGTTAGTGCTCTAGGCTCGCGTGTCTAGCTCGGTCTAGCCTAGGACCAGCACAGTACCGTCGTTCAGTGTTTATTCATTAAACTTGTTATCGAGCTTTGTTTCTAACGTCTTCTCTATGCCATATATCTTCTCCATGGCCTCTTCAAATCTGTTTAGCACATCTTGCACCTGTCCCCTCATCATTTGCTGAAATTTATCATGTAGCTGTTTGTTCGTCATGGTCTCCCAATCAGTCTCATCTGCTTGTGATCCTGCCATGGTTAGCCACAATAGAAACACACAAGAAAATGATCCTACAGACTACTAGGAAGTGGTGGTGGTGTGTCACAAACCCGTCAAGCGAATCTCAAATTCTTACAAGTTCTTACCCAGCAGCAAGTGGTAATAGGCAACCATTGTAGTCAAAACTCTCAAAGCTTGGATAGAGCGATGGCAAGACGGTTACTCAAATTCTTTTGCCACAATCTGATTTTCACTTTTGTTCTTCTCCTATTTTGCTTTATTAGCTCTATTAATATCATCTTTCAAAATGGAATCAGAAGTCATGGGAAGCAAAGTAATATTGTTATCCTTATGAACTAGAGTATACTGATTGTTTGTACCATGGTGTACAAATTTTTTATGAAATTGCCATGGTCGACCAAGTAATAAGGAACATGCTTGCATAGGTACCACATCACAATCAACATAATCAGCATATGTAGAGCTACTAAAATGCACACGAACAGTACGTGTTACCTTAACCTTGCCATTGTTGTTGAACCATTGGATGTAGTAAGGATGTGGATGTGGTCTTGTGGTGAGAGATAGCTTCTCCACCATCTCCATGCTAGCCAAGTTGTTGCAGCTCCCTCCATCTATGATGACGCGCACAGAACGTTCCTTCACAACTCCCTTTGTATGGAACAAATTATGCCACTGATTTTGCTTAGCTTGTGTGATCTGCACACTCAAAACACGTTGAGCAACTAAACATTCATACCTGTCAGCGTCTTCAGGAGCCATTCATTCCGTCTCATGATCAAAATCATCTCCACCGTGTTCTTCACGTGTAATAAGAGCCAGAGTCTCCTCATCATAGTCCCTAGCGGACTCATACCCACCATCCTCGGTAGCAATCATCACACGCTGAGATTTGCATTCGCTCACATAATGACCTCTTCCCTTACAACGATGACAAATAATATCACTTGTGTGCCCAGTTGATGCCATGGAAAAAGAAGAGCTCTATGCAGGCCCGGCAGGTGTGCTCTTGGCAGATAGTGGTGGTTGTGCCTGCTTTCTTGTATCACGGCTGGAGGTGGCACCTAATGGAGGTGTTGGTGCAGTGGAAGTAGAAGATGCACGTGGTGTCCATGATGAAGGTCAACCAGCAGAAAAGTTAGTTCGCGCCAATGCTTGTCGATCTTGGACTTCACGTTCAGCTTTACAAGCAAGATGGAATAAACGAGTGATATTAGTATACTCCTTATACTCTAGAATGGTCTGAATCTCTTTATTTAATCCACCCATAAAACATGCAAGCATAGCTTCATTATCCTCAACAATACCACATCTCGTTTGTAATTCCTGATAATATTCTTCTACATAATTTTTTCCTTGTCTTAAATGCTGCAATTTTTGAAGCTATTCACGTTGATAATATGGTGGAACCCAACAAGTACGCATAGCAGTTTTTAAAGCAGCCCAAGTAACTGGAATAGGATATAATCTACAATGTTCAGACAACCATACACATGCAAAACTAGTGAAAGCACAAACAGCAACAGCAACCCGTCTCTCCTTGGGATATTGTAAACATGTAAAACGTTGTTCAGTTTCTAACTCCCAAGTAAGATATATATCAGGATTGTATCTACCCTCAAATAGTGGAATATTCAATTTCAGTTTAGAACATGGTCATGATCTCGTATCTGAGGTGTTGGTGCAGGCCTACCATTGCGAATATATACCAGAGGTCGACTTGCTGGTGGTGTGATACGTCTCCAACGTATCTATAATTTTTGATTGTTCCATGCTATTATATTACCCGTTTTGGATGTTTATGGGCTTTACTTTACACTTTTATATCATTTTTGGGACAAACCTACTAACTGGAGGCCCAGCCCGAATTGTTGTATTTTTGCTTATTTCAGTGTTTCGAAGAAAAGGAATATCAAACGAAGTCCAAACGGAATGAAAACCTTCAAGAGCGATCTTTTTGGAACAAACGCAATCCAGGAGACTTGGAGTGGACGTCAAGGAGCAGACGAGGAAGCCACGAGGCAGGAGGGTGCGCCCTAGGGGGGCGGGAGCGCCCCCCACCCTCGTGGGCCCTTCGTTGCTCAACCGACCTACTTCTTCCTCCTATATATATCCACGTACCCTGAAAACATCTAGGAGCACCACGAAAAACTATTTCCACCACCGCAACCTTCTGTATCCGCGAGATCCCATCTTGGAGCCTTCGTCGACGCTCCGCCGGAGGGGGAATCGACCATGGAGGGCCTCTACATCATCTCCAAGGCCTCTCCGATAAGTTGTGAGTAGTTTACCACAGACCTTCGGGTCCATAGTTATTAGCTAGATGGCTTCTTCTCTCTCTTTGAATCTCAATACAAAGTTCTCCTCGATCTTCTTGGTGATCTATTCGATGTAACTCTTTTTGCGGTGTTTTTGTCGAGATCCGATGAATTGTGGGTTTATGATCAAGTTTATCTATGAGAAATATTTGAATCTCCTCTGAATTCTTTTACGTATGATTGGTTATCTTTGCAAGTCTCTTCGAATTATCAGTTTGGTTTGGCCTACTAGATTGATCTTTCTTGCAATCGGAGAAGTGTTTAGCTTTGGGTTCAATCTTGCGGTGTCCTTTCCCAGTGACAGCAGGGGCAGCAAGGTGCGTGTTGTATTGTTGCCATCGAGGATAAAAAGATGGGGTTTATATCATATTGCTTGAGTTAATCCCTCTACATCATGTCATCTTTCTTAATGAGTTACTCTGTTCTTCATGAACTTAATACTCTAGATGCAGGCAAGAGTCGGTCGATGTGTGGAGTAATAGTAGTAGATGCAGAATCGTTTCGATCTACTTGTTGCGGACGTGATGCCTATATACATGATCATGCCTAGATATTCTCATAACGATGCACTTTTCTATCAATTGCTCGACAGTAATTTGTTCACCCACTGTCGTGGAATTAACACGTCGGATGTCCTAACAGAAGGACTTAGTCGTGGAGCCATCGCTACGATATTAGCAAAAAGGGTTAAACCGGACAAGGGACACGAGAGTTTTATACTAGTTCGGCCCCTTACGATGAAGGTAAAAGCCTACGTCTAGTTGTGATGGGATTATTGGGGTTTCGATGATCAGGGAGAAAATACGCTTGCCTGAGTCTCGAGTTGTTGTTTCTTATCCCTGAACCGCTGTCGGGTCGTCCCTTTATATACACAGGTTGACGCCCGGCCGGTTTACAGAGTCCAGAGGCCGGCTCATACAAGTGTCCGGCTCGGTCTCTTCCTTTCCCTGTCTTACAAGTTAGACAACTATGGCGGTTTACAACTATGGGCCCTAATCCGCCTTTGGCTGCTGGGCCTCTGAGCTTTAATAGTACAATGCCATCTTCTTTATCTTCATGGGCTTCAATATGGATGAGCATGAACTGGCCCCTCCTGGGTGGTTTACACTCAGTAGTTATATCCTCAACATTAGGCCCCAGATTGATTTGAACCTGATCATGTCAATCTTCAATACTTTAGAAAATTCCCTGAACATCTTCTTATGATTTTCGTAAACCGCCATGATATCTTCTCCCTGTAAGCTTTGGTGAACCGCCATGAGGTCTTCTTCTGAAATGGCAATAAACCGTCATGACGTCATCTCTGTATAAAAAGATTATAAACATTCCCTTCATTTAATTAACTTCCAAAGATCGAGGCGGCAACTGCGCCCCCTCTTGCCGCTTCGGGCTCCTGGATTCTCGCGCCTGCCGCTTATCCCTTGCCTTTATAAATAAGACCGGGGGGTCCTTCCATTTTCCCCCTTGCCTCTTCACATCTTCTTCCTCCTCGCCGCCGCCGTCGACCCTTGAACCTGCACCGACTAGGCCGCTGCATCAACCTGTTCGTACCAGAGATCTTGCAACACTCCTCTGCCGCCATGTGGCCCTGGTAAGTACTCCCTTCCTCAACTATCAAATATGCATTAGGATTCCGAAGTTCTTTGGTGTTCATCAGCATTCATCGGTGTTCATCTGCCTTCCCTTAGCATCTCATTTAATCTAGCTAGGCCTATCAGCTTCTTCTCGTGGCCGAAGCCATAGTTTTAATCTGTCCTGCCATAGCCTCTTGTTGTTCCTGGATAGATCTCATCTAGACTGTTATTGTTCTACCATCGCCATTTTTAGGGCTTAGAAAATTTTCTTTATTAGGCCGCGGTAGATCCGAAATTATAATACCATCTTGCGAAACCTGTTTTCTTCAGTACTTAGTAAATTTCAGATGTGCTTCTTCCACTTGTAGGCAGTTTAACCTTTAGAAAATCACAATCCGCCAGGTACCATTAGCCCTCACGTAAACCGCCATCTTATCTTGAGCATCAATATCCGGTTTATAGTGCATATATGTTTGAATTAATTTCCCCGGTTTAACACCGGTTTGTGCACATCAATTTTGAACCGTGAACCGGCTTTTGCACTTCCTTTACAGTTTGTCCTTCAAAATGGCCAAGCAATTCGCCTCTTGCAACTGGGTTCCTTCCCGATCACAAAGACTCAACTCAATGGGTATGTTTTAACTGGCGCTTTGGCCAAGAAGTTGAAGTGGTGGTATTTATGTAGTAGACTGGGGATTTAGCCCTCCCGGATCAAAGTTTTTCCGGGATGTGCTTGCCAACTTCCAACTCCATCCTCAAGACATTGGACCGAACTCTATGTCCAACATCTGTAATTACCAAGTGTTCTGTGAAGTTGACCTTCAAGAAGAACCGACTGTTGAGCTCTTTAGGGACTTCTTCCACTTAAACCGCCGAACTGAATTCTCTGACGACCCCAACACTGAACTTGGCGGACTGTCGATTCATAAAAGGAAAGAAGTTGATTTTCCTCATGCCAAACATCACAGCCACCCCAAAGACTAGAATCAAACATGGTTCTATTGTCAGAACACCGCTCCTGCTGATGAAAACCCTCTGCCGGGTTACCGTGCTCACCGGCTCAGCAACGGCCATCCACTGCCTCAATGGCTCACTGCAAAAGAACGACAAACTTATGCACCTCAACTTGCTAAGCTCCGGGCTTTCCTAGCAAACGGCTTAACCGGCATTGACCTTGTTCATTGCTGGGTTTCGTGGGGTATCCTGCCTTTAAGCCGCCGCACCAGGTTGATGCATGAATATACCGTGGACATCAAGGACCCTCAACAACACCATGAAATAGAGATAACTGATGATGAAGTCGCTGAGGCTGTCAAGAAGATATTGGATGAACCGATCGCTGAATGCAGCAAAACTGGATTGCGTCCCTTTTATGCCTCCAACAAACCGCCATGAGTAAAAAAAATTATCCTTCTGCTTTTTTGATCCGTCTCCGCTTTAACATTGTTCTGATAATCCTTTGTTTATTCTTACAGGACAAAGATCCTTTCTGGAAGAGGAAAACTCAGGACAAACCACCAAAAGCTCAAGACAAGCCGGCGAGGGCTGCTCGTGCCAAGAGCAAGGCCATCAAGAAGCCAGCCAAGAAGAAAACCGCCGAGTCCTCTGATACCCCCGAAGATGTTGATGATTCTGAACAAGAGGTAGAACTTGACTCAATTGGCTCATTTTTCATACATCTTATTGACAACGACCATTACCAGGATGATGCGGAAGCTAGCCGTGCTGACAATGTAGAGGTAATCTCCCTTTCCTCCAATTCCGATCTTGTGCCAGTAAGAAAAATCCGTCGCGCAGTCCAGAAAGTGAAGCGTTCACATCCTTTCACTCATTTGGATCCACAGCATCCTGAAGCTCGTCGCACAACCCGACATAGTGGCCAGCAAGTCCCTTCTTCCGGTTTACCAGATACTCCAATCCGGAAGTGTCATGCAGAGGTCTCTTGTAATTCTATCAAGTCTTATCCCTTGGCGGGTTACTTCCGATACCCTCTTAATCCATCTGACTCAAATTATCAGGTAACTTCCAATTCATCCTCTGGCGATTCATCAACCACGCAAATGCCTCCCCTCAAGACCGTCCCTGGGTAAGTACAATAAGTCTAGCTTTGCCTTCTTACGCCGGTTTACCATATTAATCCTCTATATGCCATTTTGCAGTGCCAAAGCCCGATTTAGCAAGAAGGCAAAAACCAATGCTCCCACTCATGAAATTGAACCAGATAGGACCTCAGAAGGTGCTGGCGGAGATGTTGATGTCGCCATGGATGACCCTGTGCCACAAGGCCATGCCACTGATGCTGATCCGCCCGAAGTTAACCCGGCGAGCCCTCATATCAATCCACCAAGTCCACAAGCCAATCCTCCAAGTTCAACTACTGATCCGCCAAGCCATGCCAAGGCCTCAGACAAACCGGCGAGCCCAAATGCAGCAACTGATGATGTTGTGATTACTGGGGTTGGCCACACTTCTCCTGGTAATCCTATCGCTTTGGCAAAGCACAGTGCCAAAATGGAATCTGCTGCTGAAGAGAAAGGCAAGTGGAAGGCTGATGTGTCGAGTTATGCTCATTTCCCGCTCAGGAACTTCATTCTGGATACCTAAACCGCCTATACACCAGTCATGACTATGAGGCCGGTTTGGTTAATTTGATGAAGGAGCGTTATGAGGTAACTTCCAAACACTTCATAAATTTTCTTTGCACTATATATCAACTCCATTGTAGCCCCCAAGGGCCGGTTTATCTCTTCAAGATGAACTGGGACTTTAAATAAAAAGACTTTCAACTGTGTAGCCCCCAAGGGCCGGTTTATCTCTTCAAGATGAACCAGGACTTTCTGTTTCAAACTTGTCCTTGTTGAATTTCTCCACCTTTGATTTTTCTGATCGATTATGCATTAGCCCCCAAGTGCCAAGATTAATACTTGTATTGAGCCTTGGGACTTTGAATGATAGTCAAAAATAAAAAGCAATCCGCATTAGCCCCCAAGTGCCAAGTATATAACTTGTTATGTGCTTGGGACTTTGAGAAAAAATCATAACCTCTTCATCATCTGTCTTTTGCAGGCTGACTTGAACAACAAGGATTCCCAGATTGCTGATCTTCAAGAAAACATTAAGTCCCAGCAAGCAGAAACCTCCAAAGCCAAAGATGAACTGAAGGGTGCTTTTACTGCCATGGAGCAATTGAAGGATGGTTTCAAAAGTGAGCGGGCGGATTGGGAAACATAGAAGGCTGCTCTTTTAAAGCGGGCTGAAGATGCCGAAGCAGCGCTTAAACCGGTGGCAGAGGAGCTAACTGGGCTGAAACATCAAATCAATGCCATGACTTCAGCAATATTTGGTAAATACTTTTTGTCAACACCTTCCTTGAACATTTTTGAAGTTTGCCGGTTTAACAGCAAATTCTTAAACCGCTTGCAGGTAGCCGTGTTGCTCATCT
The DNA here is from genome assembly GCA_021437245.1 of Aegilops speltoides. NCBI lineage: Eukaryota > Viridiplantae > Streptophyta > Magnoliopsida > Poales > Poaceae > Aegilops > Aegilops speltoides. Next base: position 207,560,175 of record CM038141.1, read on the forward strand.
GGGCTCGGATATGCGGATGAAGTTGAAGGCAGCCTATACGTTGATAGAACAATTGTATACTGGTGCTCTCATCTTCCTTCAACAAAACGGCAACAATATTGATCAAGGATACATTGGCCAAATTGTCTATGACCCCGGCCCAAATAGAACAGGTAAAGCGATCTGCTGCGAGAGCTGGCGCTTTACTAGCACTGACGTGGGCCAAAGCATGGATTGCTGATCTTGATCCGGCAGATATCGCAAAAGGCTATCCCGGTCAACAGGAAGATGGATCGGACTTTGATAATGAAGCTCTCAAAGTTTTGACAAAAGAGATGCGCTCACTGGGAAGCCAATTGGCTGAGGAGGTTGATTTGTTGTCTATCGGTCCAGCTATGACGCAGACAACAAAGGGGTTGACACAGCTGTGAAGGAAGCTCAAAATTTAGTCCCTCCAATCCGTAAGCACACCTATGCCCCTGACATTAACCTTCCAACCTTATAAGCAACGAAGCTGTCTTTCAAGCCTTAACTAGGATTGATTGGACCACCCTTGACTTCCAGCCACTGGGTGAGGAGGAGGAGGAGGTTGAACCGGCGCGAGATGATCCTTCAACTTCACATCAGCCTGGTGCTGAATCATAATTCGCCAGCCGGTTTGATTTTCATAGATAGCGTTGTGAGAAACAAACAATTATTCTTTTGGGCATCAAAGCGCCTTGTAATAGGCTAGTTGAAATACTTTAATCTTCTGCCATTGTGGACTGCTACCTGATACTATAATCCGGCATGATTGTTGCTATGCTTGCTTTATTTGCCTTGGTATTTCATATACAATCCTGCCTTCTGCGTTTGAAACACTTAAACATGTCCTGGCGGTTTACAGCCGGATGGGTTATCATACCCAATACAGAACCAGAAACCTCATAACCAAGGTTAAAAATATGAAATATATCATACCTGTGATATTAAATCACTTTTGTTGGTTTACCAACTTACTTAGTAAGGGTGATAACCCAAACCTTGAGTGTTTGAAAACGCCCACCGCATTGTGCTGGTACGTAATAAGTCATGCCGGGTTATGATAAACACCGGATGATCATCCTGGCGACTTATAGCCAATGCCAGACCGGATTAAAAGAGGCCGATTCATAATTGCTTATGTGCTAACAGATGAAAACTGTAAGCCACGCCGGGTTAAGGAACACCGGGTTGATATGAAGACATATAGTCTGGCCGGTTCAAGAGACGCCGGTTTACCTTAGAACTTTATCAATAGAGGTAAAACTTGCAAAAAACAAAATCAAATAAAACTTGTAGTCGAGGCTTTTCGAGAGCTGCCAGGCCCAAATTTGAGGCTTTTCGTGGGCTGCCAGGCCGATGAGTTAAACCATTTGACAAAGCCTTTTAAGATGGGCCTCCAACTAACCAATCGTCGATTTAACTTTGACAAGTTCAGGGTATGTATAAGAGTAACTTGTCAAACGTTTGGCGGGTCATGCCAGGATTACCTGGATAGGAGTGGCTTAGTTGATGAAGGCAGGTTAACCCGGGGTTTTAGGTGAATACACCAGGCTTCCAAGCCGTGGGTCGATACCCAATTACAACGGTCCTTTCAAACTCTTTGTTACTTTACAGAAAGAGCCCCCAAGTAACTTTGTGAGCTGTGCTCAATGGGTGCCTATGTTTGAGTTGTGCTGTTAGCAACAATACTCTCTTTGGCACCTTAGGTGTGAAGCTCCCAAGCTGTATTGTGGCATGATAGCCGGTTTAATGGACAAAACAGGACATCGCTTTGTAAGCAGAAGCCCCCTTGTAACCAAGAAATATTGGAAGAACGACAGAGACCCTGCTTGTAGCAAGGATGCTGGTTTATTATATTGATCATAATATTTACATTGTCAAAATATGTACATATTGAGAGCCTATGACGCAGGTTTAGTAAGGCCGTAGAAGAGCGATATTCCACGGCCGACGGGTCTCCTCCTCCGATTTGCTTGAGTATTTGTGCTCGCGAACGTCGATGAGGTAGTATGATCCGTTGTCTAGATTCTTGCTGACCACAAAGGGCCCTTCCCAAGGTGGGGATAACTTGTGCATATGTCTGATCCTGGATGAGCCGGAGCACTAAGTCGCCTTCTTGAAAGGTTCTTGTTCTAACCCGGTGGCTGTGATAACGCCGCAGGTCTTGCTGATAAACCGCCGAACAAGCCAATGTCATGTCCCGTTTTTCATCTAACAGGTCCAGTGCTTCTTGACGTGCTTGCTCGTTGTCCGCTTCAACATAATTGGCAACCCGGGGCGAGTCATGACGGATATCACTTGGGAGTACCGCTTCTGCCCCGTAAACCATGAAGAAAGGTGTGTAACCTGTAGATCGGTTTGGGTGGTGTTTATGCTCCATAACACAGATGGTAACTCTTCCACCCGACAACTCGGCGTCCTCTTCAATGGAACCATAAGCCGGGGCTTGATGCCCTTCAAGATCTCCTGATTGGCTCTCTCAGCTTGACCATTAGATTGCGGGTGAGCCATTGATGCCACATCAAGCCGGATGTGCTCTCGTTGACAAAAATCCTCCATCTCGCCTTTGGAGAGGTTCGTGCCATTATCTGTGATAATGCTGTGTGGAAAACCGAAACGGAAAATCACCTTTTTGATGAATTGAACCGTCATGGCTGCATCACACTTGCTTACTGGCTCCGCTTCAACCCATTTAGTAAATTTATCAACTGCCACCAACAGGTGGGTCTTCTTATCCTTGGATCGCTTGAAAGGCCCTACCATGTCAAGCCCCCAAGTAGCAAACGGCCAGGTGATGGGAATCATCCGTAGCTCCTGAGCTGGAACATGAGCTCGTCGTGAGAATTTCTGACAACCGTCGCACCGCCTTACCAAGTCCTCAGCATCAGCATGAGCCGTCAGCCAATAGAAGCCATGACGAAACGCTTTAGCAACCAAGGATTTTGAACCGGCGTGATGACCACAATCTCCTTCGTGGATCTCCCGTAGAATCTCACGGCCTTTTTCAGGAGAAACACAGCGTTGGAACGCACCAGAAACACTGCAACGGTGTAACTCACCGTTGTGAACTATCATGGACTTGGATCGCCAGACTATCTGTCTGGCCAAAACTGCATCTTCTGGTAACTCGCCCTGGTTCATGTATGCCAAGTACGGAACCGTCCAATCCGGAATGATGTGTAAAGCGGCCACCAACTGTGCCTCCAGATCAGGAATAGCGAGGTCCTCCTCTGTAGGCAACTGAACTGACGGGTTGTGGAAGACATCCAGGAAGGTATTGGGTGGCACCGGTTTACGCTGAGATCCTAGCCGGCTTAAAGCATCAGCTGCCTCATTTTTGCGCCGATCAATGTGCTCCACTTGATAACCCTTGAAGTGACAAGCAACAATGTCCACCTCTCGTCGGTAAGCCGCCATGAGTGGATCCTTGGAATCCCAAGTACCTGAAACTTGCTGGGCTACCAGATCCGAGTCTCCAAAGCATCGTACTCAGCTTAAGTTCATTTCATTAGCCACTCGAAGACCATGGAGTAAGGCTTCATACTCAGCTGCATTGTTAGTACAAGGGAACATTAAGCGAAGAACGTAATGAATTTTATCACCTCGAGGGGAAGTAAGGACAACTCCAGCCCCCGAGCCCTCCAATTGCCTGGACCCATCAAAGTGAATAGTCCAATATGTACTGTCCGGTTTGTCCTCCGGTATCTGCAACTCTGTCCAATCATTGATGAAATCCACAAGGGCCTGGGATTTGATAGTTGTTCGAGGCATATACTTCAAACCGTGTGGTCCAAGCTCAATAGCCCACTTAGCAACCCGGCCAGTTGCCTCCCTGTTCTGGATTATATCCCCCAAAGGAGCAGAACTGACCACTGTGATGGGATGACCTTGAAAATATTGCTTAAGCTTCCGACTTGCCATAAAAACCCCATATACCAGCTTCTGCCAATGCGGATATCTTTGCTTTGACTCACTGAGCACTTCGCTGATATAATAAACCGGCCTTTGAACCGGGTACTCCTTCCCAGCCTCCTTGCGCTCCACCACAATAGCTACGCTGACAGCCCGGGCATTAGAAGCCACGTATAACAACAGTGCCTCCTTATCAACTAGAGCAGCAAGAACCGGCGGTTCAACTAACTGCTTCTTCAAGTCCTCAAACGCCGATCGCAAAGATCGCTCCGCACAAAACTGTGTCTTCTTCAAATCGATATGAGAGGATCGCTTTTCTCCCAACCTGCTGATAAACCGGCTCAAAGCCGCGATACGACCCGCCAAACGTTGAACATCATTGATACATGTCCATTTAGCCAGGGATGTGATAGCCTTGATATTTTCCGGATTAGCCTCAATGCCCCGGTTGGACACCAGAAAACCCAAGAGTTTGCCAGCCGGTACACCAAAGACACGTTTAGCCGGATTGAGCATCATTTTATAAACTCTCAAGTTATCAAAGGTTTCTTGCAAATCAGCTATGAGTGTCTCAACTTTCCTGGACTTCACCATAATATCATCCACATAAGCATGAACATTGCACCCAATCTGAGTATGAAGACAATTCTGCACACAGCGCTGATAAGTTGCCTGGGCACTCTTGAGCCCAAAGGGCATAGACACATAACAGAAGGCTCCAAAGGGAGGGATGAAAGCTGTCTTCTCCTGGTCCTTAACTGCCATCTTGATCTGATGATAACCAGAATACGCATCCAAGAAACTCAAACACTCACAACCGACCGTAGCATCAATGATTTGATCAATACGAGGGAGGGCAAAGGGATCGGCTGGGCAAGCTTTGTTCAAATTTGTGTAGTGATGTAGGGTGGAACCCTAGGGGCCGATCTTTCACGTTTGGAGAGGATCCTACGGGGGAAACACGAAGAACACGCAGAAGAACACGAGGGAATCATGGGGATAAACAAGAGAATCACTAAACCGACAAGTAATCGATCACACAAGGGCTAGATCACCGAACACATAAGGTGGCACAAGATTCAAAATCAACAAAGGAAAGATACACGAGTAGCCATTCTTCTCCGTGAGGAGGTCTTGATGGTCTTCCCTTGAAGGGGTCTTGAATCTGCTTGGGGGATCTTCTCCGAAGAGGTCGTGAGCTCCGAGGAGAAGTAACCAAGTGGATGAGCAAGGCTCTCACACAAAATATGAGCTAAACCAATTCTAACCCTACAAATGGGGAGGAGGAGGTCTATTTATAGTGCTAAGCCACGAAGGGGTAAGTGAGGGGCGCAGGGGTACACGGGCTTCGGCCCAAGTCACGCACGCAGGCGGGGTCCGGATGATCCGGATGGTGGCCTAGATGATCCGGGTGTCGGGGGTCCGGATGATCCGGGTGACCGTCCGGATGATCCCGCTTCGTCGAGCAGCTTCGGGTGTCTTTGGGCATGTTAGCCAGATCGTCCGGGTGGTCGTCCGGATTGTCCGGGCTCGGTCCGGATCGTCCGGCTGGGGGTCCGGATGATCCGGGCAAGTCCTGTCTTGCTCCATTCTTCTTCTTCCTTCTCCTCTTCCATGCTTGGCCTTGGTCCTTGGATTCTCCATGGTCATCTCGGTTGTACCTGAGTATAGGCAAGGTCCATGCATGAGGTAGTAGCCATGTCTCACATGTGGAAAGTGACGGTTTGAAGAGGAGTGAATTCACCTTGTGTCCAATGGCGTATGTTCGAGGTCTCGTCATATGTCCTCTTGGGGCTTGGAGAGTAGTCGGAGTGTACATGGGTATGAACGTGGGATGCTCCGCATCATCTCCCCCCCCCCCTTGTGAAAGATGCGACCTCGGATCGTGATCCTCATCACCATGGAAACGGTTGCCGTAGACGGACTTGTAGTTGGACGAAATTGAAGACATGGCGCAATCAAAGTAGTCCAACATGTCGCCGGAGTGATAGACATGCAAAAAGAGCAAACACAAGCAACACTCGGAAATACAATGCTTAGCGCACACAAAGTGTCCATCATGTAAGAATGAGTCCGTGCGAAGGGATAGTGCGTGACAAAGCGCATGAAGCTTATCAAGATGATGTAGAATGACATGCAAAGCATTCATGGGATAATTAGCATGGTGCACAAAGTGACAAATTCTACCATTGTGCAAAATGATGTCATAGAGGGACGGTTCATCAATAGCATGAATATGGCAATGGATGCTCAATATGTGTATGGTATCATGCAATTGATGGTGGGCAATATGATCATGATGTATGAATATGCCATCAAGGTAGATCACAACAAATTTGCTAAGGAAATGCACAAGATCATATATCATGGATGACATGGAAATATATGCAACAAGACAAGCATAACGTGAGTCAATCCATGCATGGGTTCCAAACTTGTGGTGAGTATGATATGTCCATCGAGCATGACATGTATGAGCGCAATCAACAAATATGGAGGTGTTGGTGTACCAAAGCTCGATGTCGAGGCATGAGTGGAGTTCCGAAGGTGCATCCAATAATTGTGAGCGCTCCTCAATGTGAAGGTCCATGTAGCCAATCTCCAATGTTGCTCCTCTGTTCACGAGATGTATCATGTAGACAACAAGAAGGAAACAACAATGAAAGAGTGACTTATCCAATATGCGTATTTGAGGATGGCTCAAAGAGAAGGAGTTCACCTGATGAGGACATCAATACCATTGTTACACCCACAGCCCCTACTGTTACATATACGGGACCAATTACTAGAGCTCGCGCACGCCAATTAAATTACCAGGTACTTTCGTTTCTTGGTAATGATTTTAATGTTCATGAGAATATGATGCTGCCTAAATTGGATACATTTGTTTTGCTTACAAATGAAGGGCCTAGCTTGGAGAAGGATGAACATTGGAGCAAGAACACGCATGGAGTTGATGGCATGCGCAAGGGGATCAAGAACGGAGTTACAAGTGATGATTTCAGGACTTTGAAGCCACCATAAGGAGTGCATGAAGCCTTGGACGAAATATACAAGATGCCACTTCATAATATTCGTCCATAGGCTATTCTAGGTGCTGCGTCACCTTATTATTGGGCCAGCCCATGTAATTTCGAAATACTTAAGTATAGGCTATTTTAGAGTCCGTATGTGTGGGGAAACAAGAGATAGGGTTGGTTTGGACCCCACCCTCAAGGGCCACGAAATTCCTCCTCTTCCCCATATATACAGCCCTTAGGGCACCGTTTAGACTTTGGGTTTTGTTTAGATCAAAAGTTCGCCATAGCTGCAACTTCGCGTTTCGTTTGTGTTCAACGACTGCACAAAGGCGCCACAGAACCCCACCTTGATCAATAAAGCTTTCATCTTATATTCGCAATATCCAGATTGCAATCTCAGTTTCTTGCTTGTTCTTCGCTTTGCTCGCAGAAATGACCCTCGTGGTCGTTGATCGTGCTCGGCGTGGTCAATAACCTCTCGGAGTTGGTTTAGCGATTGCTAAGGCGCGACGCCCTCGCACGTCGTAGTCGGATCGTCAAAGTCGACTTCCACCAAAGCGAAATCCACCATCTCATCGAAGACGGGACACCTTTGCCTCTATCAAGTGGTATCGAGTTCCGGTTGCTCGGTGAGATTTTACGATTTTCGTAGTTTAGATCGAGTCTGTTCTTCATACCTACAGTCCACGAAAAAGCCAAAAAAAATTAGGGTTAGGTCATCATATCCGAACCAATCTGAGCCTTTGCATAATCTTTTCTGTATTTGCGTTGTTGAATTTGCGGTTGCATCGTCGTGTCTAGTTGCTGGTCTTAGAGTCTAGTCTTTTAGAGTTTCGAGTTCGGTCATAAGTTGTCACGCCGCCGCACCATCATCATCGCACCTGCCATCTACCACCACCGCTTATCCGCCACCGCTTGAATCCGTATCCATATACCACCACCACGACATATACCACCACCATATATCCACCACCAATCCGAAGTTCCTTGCATATTAGATTTGTTTTCGGATCCATCTAATTTCCGATTCGTGTTTCCTTGTCCGAGTAGGTTTGATTCCAGCAATCTTTTGCCGTCGTATGAAGAGGTTGGTTTCAAAAAAAAAAAAAAAAAAGAGTCCGAAACCACCCTCCGCTTAGGCCCAAAATTTTCCAAAACGCACGGGATAAAAAATTTTCTCGCTATCCTATTTTAGGTGTTTCTAAGCGTATTGAGCCATCGCCGTTATAGAAAGTTTTTTGACCCGTTTCAGCTTTTGGGTCCGGCAATCGAAAAAAAAAAAATTTTGGTCGAAAAATTTCGTGCCCATCCCGTCGATTTGACACAGGAAGAGTTTTGAGACACTCGCCATTATAGTGATTTTTCGCAAAAAAAAAAAAAAGCAAAAAAAAAAAAAAAAAAAAAAAAAAAAAAAGCGAAAAAAAAAAATTCAGAGTGTGCTTTTCCTTTGATTACGTGCAGCGCCGTGATTTTGTTAGTGTTCTAGGCTCGCGTCTCTAGCACGGTCTAGCCTAGGACCAAAGATAAGATCGTTGAACGCTTATTCAACTTTGCATCTCTGATTTGATTATTGTCACCCTTTTGCTACCATATTATAAGCCTTCCCAGCTCCACATACATCTACGTCGTGCGTTTGACTCTCCCCGCAATCGCTCTATCCAAGCTTTTGAGAGTTTTGATTACAACGGTTGCCGATCACCGCCTTCTTTGGTAAGAACTGGTAAGAATTTGAGATTTGCTTGACGGATTTGTGACACCCACCACCACCTCTTCTTAGTAGTCTGTAGGATCATATTCTTGTGTGTTTCTATTGCTGCTAACCATGGTAGGATCACAATCCGACGAGACCGACCGGGAGAACATGACGAACAAACAGCTACATGATAAATTTCAGCAAATGATGAGTGGACAGGTGCAAGATGTGGTAAACAGATTTGACGAGGCCATGGAGAAGATAGATGGCATTGAGAAGACGTTTGAAACAAAGCTTGATAGCAAGTTTGATGAATTGCTCGCGCGTTTTCCACAACCACCGCCGGCTGCACCTATCGCACCTCTGCAACGACAACAACTACGCCCCTTCCGAATCAAGATGGACGAGCTCAGCGTGTTCCTATTGAGACAGACAAAATTCTGGTGCCGCTGCTCTCGCTGTTGGTGCTTCTTTGGCTCCTGCTCATCGCTGCTGCTGGTACCGACGAGGATGATTATATGGGAGATTATGAGGATGAGGTTGATCAACATCGAACTACGTGCAACCACCAGCACCACAACCACCAGGTCGCCCACATGCAAATAATGGCAATGCTAGGGCTCCCCTCAGTACGAGATCATGACCATCTCCCTAAGCTGAAATTGAATATTCCACCATTTGAGGGTAGATATGTTCCGATATATATCTTACTTGGGAGTTAGAAACTGAACAACGATTTACATGTTTACAATATCCCGAGGAGAGACGTGTTCTGCTGCTGTTTGTGCTTTCACTAGCTTTGCATGTGTTTGGTGGTCGAACATTGTAGATTATATCCTGTTCCAGCTACTTGGGCTGCTTTGAAAACTGCTATGCGTGCTCGTTGGGTTCCACCATATTATCAACGTGAATTACTTCAAAATTGCAGCGCTTAAGACAAGGTAAAAATTCTGTAGAAGAATATTATCGGGAATTACAAACCGGCTTGATTAGATGTGGTATTGTTGAGGAGAATGAAGCTATGCTTGCACGTTTTACGGGTGGATTAAATAGAGAGATTCGACCATTCTAGACTATAAGGATTATAATAATATCACTCGCTTATTCCATCTTGCTTGTAAAGCTGAACGTGAAGTGCAGGATCGATGTGCATTGGCGCCGCACTAACTTTTCTCGCAGGTCGACCTTCATCATGGACACCACGTGCATCATCTACTTCCACACGTTCGCTACACCGCACCTCCGTCGGTGCCACCTCCAACCGTGATACACTAACGCAGGCACAACCACCACTATCGCCAAGAGCACACCGCGGACCTGCACAGAGCTCTTCTTCTTCCATGGCGTCAACAGGCACACAAGTGATATTATTTGTCGTCGTTGTAAGGGAAGAGGACATTTTATGAAAGAATGCAAATCTCAGCGTGTGATGATTGCTCACGAGGATGGTGGGTATGAGTCCGCTAGTGACTACGATGAGGAGACTTTGGCTCTTATTACACATGAGGAACACGGTGGAGATGATTCGATCATGAGACACAATACATGGCTGCTGAAGATGCTTGACAGTATGAATGTTTAGTTGCTCAACGTGTTTTGAGTGTGCAGGTTACACAAGCTGAGCAAAATCAGAGGCATAATTTGTTCCATACAAAGGAGTTGTGAAGGAACGTTCTATTCAAGCGCCATCATAGATGGAGGGAGCTGCAACAACTTGGCTAGCATGGAGATGGTGGAGAAGCTATCTCTCACCACAAGACCACATCCACATCCTTACTACATCCAATGGTTCAACAACAGTGGCAAGGTGAAGTTAACACGTACTGTTCGTGTGCATTTTACTATCTCTACATATGCTGATTATGTTGATTGTGATGTGGTACCTATGCAAGCATGTTCCTTGTTACTTGGTAGACCATGGCAATTTGATAAAAATTCTGTACACCATGGTAGAAACAATATACTCTTGTTCATAAGGATAAAAATATTACTTTGCTTCCTATGACTCCTGAGTCCATTTTGAAAGATGATATTAATAGAGCTAATAAAGCAAAACAGGAGAAAAATAAGAGTGAAAATCAGATTGTGGCAAAAGAATTTGAACAACACATGAAGCCTAATAATAAACCATCTATCGTTGCTTCTGAAATTAAATTGAAAAGTGCATGTTTACTTGCCACCAAATCTGATATTGATGAGCTAGATTTTGGCAAATCTATTTGCTATGCTTTTGTGTGCAAAGAGGCATTATTTTCATTCGAGGACGTGCCTTCCTCTTTGCCCCTCGCTGTCACTAACATTTTGCAGAGTTCGCCGACGTCTTTCCACAAGACGTGCCACCGGATTACCACCTATTCGAGGGATTGAGCATCAAATTGACTTAATTCCGGTGCATCATTACCCAACCGTGCACCATACCGCACCAATCCGGAGGAGACGAAGGAGATTATCGTCAAGTACAGGAGCTGCTCGACAAAGGTTATATACGCGAATCCCTTAGTCCTTGTGCTTGTTCCTATTATTCTAGTGCCGAAAAAGGATGGTACGTCACGTATGTGTGTTGATTGTAGAGGCATTAATAATATTACTATTCGTTATCGCCACCCTATTCCTAGGCTAGATGATATGCTTGATGAATTGAGTGGCTCTACAATATTCTCCAAAGTTGATTTGCGTAGTGGATACCATCAAATTTGTATGAAATTGGGAGATGAATGGAAAACAGCATTTAAAACTAAGTTTGGATTATATGAGTGGTTAGTCATGCCTTTTGGGTTAACTAATGCACCTAGTACTTTCATGAGATTAATGAACGAAGTTTTACGTGCTTTCATTGGACGATTTGTGGTAGTTTATTTTGATGATATACTGATTTATAGCAAATCTTTGGAAGAACATTTGGAACATTTACGTGCTGTTTTTAATGCTCTCGTGATGCACGCTTGTTTGGTAACCTTGGGAAGTGCACCTTTTGCACCGACCGAGTATCTTTTCTTGGCTATGTTGTTACTCCACAGGAATTGAAGTTGATAAAGCCAAGATTGAAGCTATTGAGAGTTGGCCGCAGCCCAAAACGGTCACACAAGTGAGGAGTTTCCTTGGCCTCGCTGGTTTCTATAGGCGTTTTGTGAGAGATTTCAGCACCATTGCTGCACCTCTCAATGAGCTTACAAAGAAGGATGTGCCTTTTGTTTGGGGTACCGCACAGGAAGAAGCCTTCACGGTATTGAAAGATAAGTTGACACATGCTCCTTTACTCCAACTTCCTGATTTTAATAAGACTTTTGAGCTTGAATGTGATGCTAGTGGAATTGGATTAGGAGGTGTGTTATTACAAGATGGCAAACCTGTTGCATACTTTTCTGAAAAACTGAGTGGGCCTAGTCTGAACTATTCTACTTATGATAAAGAATTATATGCTCTTGTTCGGACTTTAGAGACATGGCAACATTATTTATGGCCCAAAGAATTTGTTATACATTCTGATCATGAATCTTTGAAACATATTAAAAGTCAAGCTAAACTGAATCGTAGACATGCTAAATGGGTTGAATTCATTGAGACTTTCCCTTATGTCATTAAACACAAGAAGGGTAAAGAAAATGTTATTGCTGATGCATTGTCTCGTCGCTATACTATGCTTTCACAACTTGACTTCAAAATATTTGGTTTGGAGACCATCAAAGATCAATATGTGCATGATGCTGATTTTAAAGATGTATTGCAGAATTGTAAAGAAGGAAGAACATGGAACAAGTTTGTCGTTAATGATGGATTTGTGTTCCGTGCTAACAAGCTATGCATTCCAGCTAGCTCCGTTCGTCTTTTGTTGTTGCAGGAGGCGCATGGAGGAGGACTAATGGGACACTTTGGCGTGAAGAAGACGGAGGACGACTTGCTACACATTTCTTTTGGCCAAAGATGAGACGGGATGTTGAGCGTTTTATTGCTCACTGCACTACATGTCAAAAAGCTAAGTCACGACTCAATCCTCATGGTTTATATATGCCTTTGCCTGCACCTAGTGTTCCTTGGGAGGATATATCTATGGACTTTGTTTTAGGTTTACCTAGAACAAAGAAGGGAGGATAGCATATTTGTTGTCGTGGATAGATTCTCGAAAATGGCACACTTTATACCATGTCATAAAAGCGATGATGCCGTCAATGTTGCTGATTTGTTCTTTCGTGAAATTATTCGCTTGCATGGTGTGCCAAATACTATTGTTTCAGATCGTGATACTAAATTTCTTAGCCACTTTTGGAGATGTTTATGGGCTAAGTTGGGGACTAAACTGCTTTTAGTACTACTTGTCACCCCAAACCGATGGACAAACTGAAGTAGTCAATAGAACATTGTCTACTATGCTTAGGGCTGTTCTAAAGAATAATAAGAAAATGTGGGAGGAATGCTTGCCTCATATTGAATTTGCTTATAATCGTTCATTGCATTCTACTACTAAGATGTGCCCTTTTGAAATTGTGTATGGTTTCCTACCTCGTGCACCTATTGATTTGTTGCCTCTTCCATCTTCGGAGAAGGTTAATTTTGATGCTAAAGAACGTGCTGAATTGATTTTAAAAATGCATGAGTTAACTAAGGAAAACATTGAGCGTATGAATGCTAAATATAAACTTGCTGGAGATAAGGGTAGAAAACATGTTGTGTTTGCACCTGGAGATCTTGTTTGGTTACATTTGCGTAAGGATAGATTTCCTGATTTGCGCAAATCAAAGCTAATGCCACGTGTTGCTGGTCCTTTTAAGGTGTTAGAGAAAATAAATGATAATGCATATAAACTTGAGCTACCTGCAGATTTTGGGGTTAGTCCCACTTTTAACATTGCAGATTTGAAGCCTTATTTGGGTGAGGAAGATGAGCTTCCGTCGAGGACGACTTCATTTCAAGAAGGGGAGGATGATGAGGACATCAATACCATTGTTACACCCACAGCCCCTACTGTTACATATACGGGACCAATTACTAGAGCTCACAAGACGCCAATTAAATTACTGTGTACTTTCGTTTCTTGGTAATGATTTTAATGTTCATGAGAATATGATGCGCTTAAATTGGATACATTTGTTTTGCTTACAAATGAAGGGCCTAGCTTGGAGAAGGATGAACATTGGAGCAAGAACACGCATGGAGTTGATGGCATGCATAGGGGATCAAGAACGGAGTTACAAGTGATGATTTCAGACTTTGAAGCCACCATAAGGAGTGCATGAAGCCTTGGACGAAATATACAAGATGCCACTTCATAATATTCGTCCATAGGCTATTCTAGGTGCTTCGTCACCTTATTATTGGGCCAGGCCCATGTAATTTCGAAATACTTAAGTATAGGCTATTTTAGAGTCCGTATGTGTGGGGAAACAAGAGATAGGGTTGGTTTCGACCCCACCCTCAAGGGCCACGAAATTCCTCCTCTTCCCCATATATACAGCCCTTAGGGCACCGTTTAGACTTTGGGTTTTGTTTAGATCAAAAGTTCGCCATAGCTGCAACTTCGCAGTTTCGCTTGTGTTCAACGACCGCACAAAGGCGCCACAGAACCCCACCTTGATCAATAAAGCTTTCATCTTATATTCGCAATATCCAGATTGCAATCTCAGCTTTCTTGCTTGTTCTTCGTTTGCTCGCAGGAAATGACCCTCGTGGTCGGCTGATCGTGCTCGGCGTGGTCAATAACCTCTCGGAGTTGGTTTAGCGATTGCTAAGGCGCGACGTCCTCGCACGCTCGTAGTCGGATCGTCAAAGTCGACTTCCACCAAAGCGAAATCCACTATCTCATCGAAAGACGGGACACCTTTGCCTCTATCATCACCTCAAGAAAGTTCCCAAAGATGTTGGAGTCGTACATCATGTATGCCTTCACATAACCAATATGTCGCATAACGGCACCGCCTTGCGAATCCTCCAAAATGAAAGAACATGATAAACACTCGGAAAAACAAATGAGGTTAGCGGAAATGCAAAACCTATCATTCGTGTGCTAAGATACCCAACAAGTGTATGCATCAAGCTCATCATAAGAAGGTACAAGGGAGCATTTCATAGTATGGAGGCGTATGATGCAAGAACAACCAAATACAAGATGCTCAAGTAAATAAGCATGCATCACAAGTAAGGTGTCAAAGTCTCCATGATCAATAAGTGTAGCAAGTTGGCAATCAATACAAGGTGATATGAGAGATGCAACAAATGGAGACAAGAGACAATGATCATGACAAATCAAGTGAGAGGCATGAACATATATGTCATCAACCCAAGAAAGCGAGTAAGAGTGGAACATGGGTGATGCAACCAAGCAAGCAATCATAGCAATCAAGTCCAGCAAGCTAGTAGTGCGAAGATGCAACATACTAGGAGGAATCATGGCAAGCATGTCATGTGTGCAAATAGTGGGCATGAATAATGCACATGACATATCACAAGCATGAAAGCAAGATATGAGGAAAATAACATGAATGTATTGGCGAGAGGCCATATGTAAATAGCAATGGGACATCATGACTCTCCCAACACAACAAGCATCAATGGGGCACATGATAAACATGGCAAAAGCAACAAGGATCTCCACCAAGCATGCAAATACACATAGAAGTAGCATAATGGTGAATCATATGTAAGTGCAAGCAAGGGTCACAATTGCATGGCAAAGGCATAGAAAGAGGCATAACATGCAAAGTGAACACATTAGTATGGGCATAAGGTGACAAGTGGTAAATAGCCCATAGCCGTGTGAGAGCCAAGTAGAAGAGATGCGCGTAGTCCTTGCACGAAGGGAACGGTGGTAAGGATAGTCCACGGGATCCCAAGTCATCATTGCTCTCAAGAGCTCGTTTCGTCAACTCTTGGGATTGAGAGGTTGACGAGTATATGTGAGTACCTACACAAAACAAAGACAAATGAAAAATTGTGTGTGCGTGATATATGTACACATCATCCATCATGATGCGCACGTGCATGTGTCGGTGAGCACAAAATATCCAATGCTCAAATAAATAAGAAGCGCGATATAGAAACATGTCATCCATCATGAGAGGTTTGTCGTTATGCATGGCATAATGGAGACTCAACGGATGTAATGCATCATGAGAAATATCTAGAGCATTGTTATTCATGAAATGCTTATGGTGCACACAATTATGGGAATCATGCAAAGTATGGAATGCATCAAAATCTCCTAATATGTATGAGGAAACTATGGGTGTCTCCTCAAGAGCATTCATGGAAACATCACATGGACAACATCCAAAATAAAGCATATTTGGTTCTATGTGATCATGGCATGACATAGTAGATGAATTGCGCAAATCATGTAAAGGAAGCATGGCAATATCATCACATGAAAAACAAAAGCCAATGACCATCATCTCGTCATCTATACCATAAGTGCAAATGGGATTTATTTTAATGGGGCATGCATAGTTACTATGTTGAGATTGAAATGATGCAATATGGGAGATCTCACTCATAGCATATGACAAGTTCAAAGGTTTGTCCAACATGATGTGACCAAAAGAATTTTCACATGATATCCTGTGGAGCATAACATCACAACTAGGCAACTCAACATGCTCATCATCATATTCATCATAAATAGGTAAGTCAAGGCATGAAGAAGTCGCACTAGCATGGAGCATGGGAATAGGTGAATCAACATCATGGAAGCAATCAATGTCAAGAGAGTCCACTAGTGGGACAAGAGAAGCACCATCACCTATATTACCTTTGGAGCGTCGCTCATGTGTTGTAGGTGAGGTGTTGAAGATCCACTCATTGTCATCTTCATCTTGATGGAACCATGTGGGGGGTGCATCATCATCCACCATTGCCATCGGTATTCCCATTGGAGGTATGGACTCGTCGAGGGTAGGCATGTCGTCATGTAGGAGACCTAGCACCAAAGAAGAAAACACACTAGGAGTAGAGGTTAAGTCGTTAGAAATCAAAGTGGCCTCACATGCCGTGTCAACTACCTCACTCTCTAAGTGTTGTGGCTCACTCACTCCCTCAAGGATGCACTCACTCATATGGTTGGTGGAGTCACTCAAATGGCGCTAAGCCTCACATAGTATGTGTGGCATGCTCTCATGTGTGGTGCTAGTGGTGGTCACACTCATCCTCTCATAGGAAATGCTCTCAATGTCACATATGGTGCAATCACTCATGTCACTCATGTGGTGGTGGCTCTCCTCACATGAAAAATGGGGCATCTTGACATATGTGGGTGTCGGAGAGATGTTGGTGCAAATGTCTCCATGCTCAACTCCTATCGCCGTGGTCGAAGGGGATGTCCCTTGCTCGACCTTCTTGTCACCATCTTGGTGTGGGAGGCCCATATGATGTGGCACCTCGTAGCTCGTCTCCATGACCGGAGGGACTTTCCCATGCTTGGCCATCTTCCTTGGGGGGCTTCCGAAGATGGAAGTGTCGCCCTCGCTCGTAGGTAGTCGCCTTGAACTTGATGAAATCGATGTAGGCGTACACATGGGAAGTAGGCGAAGATGCCGTACGTCCAAAGACGAAGATGCCTTGATAGCACTTGGCGAAGATGCCAAAGTGGTTGTTGTAGCCGTAGCGCCGTCTTGGTGGTGGCCGTCTCGCGTTCTTCTCTTTTGCTCATGAAGCTTGGACTTGGCATGAAGTAGGGCTTGTTGGGACTTGTCCATTTGCGCTTGTGGAGCATCTTCATGATGATGATGTCGTTGTCGTGCTTGAGCTCGTAGAAGATGTCATTCGTTGTCGTCGTGCACATGATGCTTGGAGGTGACTTGGCCTTCATGACGATGTGGATCACGAACGTGATGATGGTCGCCATATAGATGTGGACGAGGACGATTTGCACTTGCATCGTTTCCGCGCTCCGAAGACTTGTTGATGCGGAGCATCCCACGTTCATCCCCATGTACACTCCGACTACTCTCCAAACCGCAAGAGGACTTATGACGAGACCTCAACTAGACACCATTGGACACAAGGTGAACTCGCTCCTTTCTGAACCTTCACTTTCTACATGTGAGACATGGCTACTACCTCCAACGTGTGTTCTATGCATGATCAGGTACTTGGAGGAAAGCCACGAAGCCACCACGTCCAATGGAAGAGCTAGCGAGGACGCCAAGTACAAGGACCAAGAGACGAAGCTGCCCGAAGCTACAGCCACCGGACGACCGGTCCAGCCCAGACGTCCGGCCCCTGAAGGTCATGCCAGCCCAAGGAAACCAGGCCAACGCACGCTACAGCGGCCGGACGTCCGACGACTCCCAGGGCCACGGACGACCGATGCCACCGGACGACTAAACGACCAGCACCCGAGCCGAAACTACGGAAGTCTAACATCTCCGGACGTCCGGACCATCGTGAAGCTCCGGACGGCCGACGTCCTCCGGACGTCCGACACCTGTGTGGCCGCAGCCACGGGCTTATGCCCTTGTACCCCTTCACTTTGACTCCCATTTGCACTACGACTATAAATAGGTCTTTCCCACCTCCTAGCTAGGTTTAGCGTTGATTTAGCTCATTTGTGAGATAGAGCCTCGCTCATCCATCGGATCTCCTCCTCGAGAGAGACCGCGACCTCTTCGGAGAAGATCCACTTGGATTCAAGACCCCTTTACGGGAAGATCTCCTCGTGGAATCAAGACCTCCTCTCGGAGAAGAACGGCTACCTTTGTATCTTTCCTTTGTTGATTTTGAATCTTGTGCTACCTCATGTGTTCGGTGATCTAGCCCTTGTGTGATTGATTACTTGTCGATTTAGTGAGTTTCTCTCGTGCCTCTCAGTGTTCTTCCTCGTGTTCTTCCGCTCGTTCGTCGTGTTCCCCGTAGGATCCACTCCAAACGTGAAAGATCGGCCCCATAGGGATCTGCCCTACATCATCTTGGTATCAGGAGCCATGTTGATCACATTTTTGGAGCCCCTACCCCTCTTTTTCTAGCTTGATTTTGTGTGTTCTTGTCTAAATCCGAAAATCCCCACCAAAATAGCCCCAAATTTTTTTGTGATTTGTTGGTTTGATGATGTTTTATTGATTTTGATCCATGGGTTTGCTTGGTTTCAAGTGGATCTAGCATTTCCCCAAGTTTCCCCATCTTTCATCCATGAAATCTCATCAATTTTGACCGCCAAAATCTCCATTTTCCGCCCAAAATCGCGTCCCGGATCTAAAATTTCGCGTTGACCCCGACCCACCGGACGACCGGCGTTTTACGGACGTCCGGACCCCTACGAAGCACCGGACGTCAGACCTTTCCCGGACGACCAGAACCCCTAACCCGAGCTGAATTTACGGATTTCCTACCTTACCGGATGTCCGACGACCGGACATCCAACCTTTCCCGGACGTCCGTAACTTGTAGGTTGCCACTTCGGCTGATTTTTGTTTTGTCCATAACTAATCATCCGAACTTCGATTTTGACGTTCTTTAGCTTGTTTTGAAGCTCTTGACATCCCCCTTTCCACAGAAATACAACCAACATCATTTGACTCCATCAAATTCTGTGAATTTTGGGATCTTTGCCTAGGGCTTACACCATATCGTCCGCCTAGCCACCACCGACTTCCGCAACCTAACCCATTTTGCTTGCCATAGCATTAGTGGTTGCTTGAGTAGTGATTCGAGTCTCCTAAGGTGTTTTGGCTACTTAGGGACAATTGCTTCTTCATCAACCACCACCACCACTTCTACATAGACGTGCCCACTATACATTTCCACCCCAACTTAACCCAATTTTGTTTGAGTTGCGAGTTCTGTCTCCTAAGGTGTTTCGGCTACTTAGGGACGGCAACTTCAACATTGACTCGCATAAGCCATCATCCCACTTCCGCATTACCTAGTGCAAAACCACCACTGCTTTCCGCTACCACCATTTGACATTTGTCATTTGATATTTTGAGTTCGTGGTTTTTTCGTTTCCTAAGGTGTTTCGGCTACTTAGGGACGAGTCTCCATCTTCTTGGTATCTACATCAAGAACACCGCCACTAATCATCGCAAAGGACGGTAACCTCGACGACACCATTGTATATTCCCCTTGCCATTGCATTGTTAACCCCTAGCCCATTTTACGTTACTTGCTTATCGAGACTAGCCATTTGTGTATTGCCGGCAACGTGACTTGTGCACATTAGTGATCATACTTCCCATAGCATACATACCATATCATCGTCGTGCATATATTGCTATCATATCTTGTGTCACAAGTTTGTTCCCGCATATACACAATTGCTATCTTGGTTTGTGCATTGTGCAAAAGTGGCTATAGAAAAAAAAAGCTTTTAAGCAAAAGAAAGAGAGCAAAGAACTTGTAAGCAAGTGCCATAGCATCATACCACATTGCATATAAGATTGTCATATCCGATCATCTTGCATCATCTTGAGAGAAACACCGGGAACCATACATACATAGCATAATTGGGATAGAAAGTTTATCCATTTTGCATCTTATAGGTTGTGCACAAGTGTCGTATCCGCCTATTGAGCAATCATGCTAGTGTCTCTCTTGAGTTGTGCAACACGAGCGTTTTCCGTGGACTCCACATTTTGTGCTCATTCCTTGGTTGCACGACCCCATTTATCTATCCGTGTGTGTGATTCTGTGTACCAATCTTTGCTATTGGTCCATTTGTTTCACTTGTGAATTTGTGAATCTCTTTCAACATTATTGACTCTTGCTAACATTTTGCATCAAAATTTTGTGCCACTATCCTCATCGAGCTCCACCATAAGTTTTTACTTGTGTAGGTTGGAGAACCGACAAGAATTGGTACCCATAGTGCTATTTCATTGTCCGCATTTGATGAGGACATCAATACCATTGTTACACCCACAACCCCTGCTGCTATACATACTGGACCAATTACTAGAGCTCGCGCACGCCAACTAAATTACCAGGTACTTTCGTTTCTTGGTAATGATTCTAATGTTCATGAGAATATGATGCTGCCTAAATTGGATACATTTGTTTTGCTTACAAATGAAGGGCCTAGCTTGGAGAAGGATGAACATTGGAGCAAGAACAAGCATGGAGATGATGGCATGCGCAAGGGGGACAAGAATGGAGTTGCAAGTGATGATTTCAGGACTTTGAAGCCACCATAATGAGTGCATGAAGCCTTGGACGAAATATACAAGATGCCACTTCATCAATTTCGTCCAGAGGCTATTCTAGGTGCTGCGTCACCTTATTATTGGGCCAGGCCCATGTAATTTCGAAATACATTAGTATAGGCTATTTTTAGAGTCCGTATGTGTGGGGAAACAAGAGGTAGGGTTAGTTTCGGACCCCTCCACCAAGGGCCACGAAATTCACCCCCTCTTCCTCCATATATACAGCCCTTAGGGCACCGTTTAGACTTTGGGTTTTGTTTAGATTAAAAGTTCGCCATGGCTGCAACTTCGCTGCCGTTTGTGTTCAACGACTGACAAAGGCCACGGAACCCCACCTTGATCAATAAAGCTTTCATCTTATATTCGCAATATCCAGATTGCAATCTCAGTTTCTTGCTTGTTCTTCGTTTGCTCGCAGGAAACAGACCTTCGTGGTCGTTGATCGTGCTCGGCGTGGTCAATAACCTCTCGGAGTTGGTTTAGCGATTGCTAAGGCGCGACGTCCTCGCACGTTCAGTAGTCGGATCGTCAAAGTCGACTTCCACCAAAGCGAAATCCACCATCTCATCGAAGACGGACACCTTTGCCTCTATCAAGTGGTATCAGATTTCCGTGTTCCTCGGTGAGATTTTACGCTTTTCGTAGTTTAGATCGAGTCTGTTCTTCATACCTATAGTCCACGAAAAAATCCAAAAAAAATTAGGGTTAGTTCATCCCGTCCAACCAATCGAGCCTTTGCATAATATTTTCAGTATTTGCTTTGTTGAATTTGCGGTTGCATCGTCGTGTCAATTTGCTGGTCTTAGCGTCTAGTCTTTTAGAGTTTCGAGTTACATTCACAAGTTGTCACGCCGCCACCGCCATATACCACCACCACATATTCACCGCTAATCCGAATCCATATACGCCACCAGATTCATCTCCGCCACCATCCGAAGTTCCACCAGATTCATCTCCGCCACCATCCGAAGTTCCACAGATTCATCTCCGCCACCAGTCCGAGTTCCACCAGATTCATCTCCGCCACCAGTCCTAGTCCGAGTCCAGTAATTGTTGCATTGTTCTCGAGTTCCAGATCACGCGATACTCCGAGTCGTGACAGCAGAGGACTCCCCAACTTCCAAGCCATTCGCAGAAGAAAAATAGTTCCAGTTTCAAAAAAAAAAAATTCTGGCTAGGCAGTTTTTAGACCATTTGTAGACTTTTCCGAAAAAAATTTGTTGCGGAGCAAAAAAAAAAAAAAAGAGGAAAAAGTGCAAAAAAAAAGGAAAAAAAAGAGAAAAAAAATTCAGAGTGTGCTCCTCCCTTGTTTACGTGCAGCGCCGTGATTTTGTTAGTGTTCTAGGCTCGCGTCTCTAGCACGGTCTAGCCTAGGACCAAAGACAAGACTCGTTGAGCGCTTATTCAACTTTGCATCTCTGATTTGATTATTGTCGACCCTTTTGCTACCATATTATAAGCCTTCCCAGCTCCACATACATCTACGTCGTGCGCTTGATTCTCCCCGTAATCGCTATAGCCAAGCTTTGAGAGTTTTGACTACAACGGTTGCCGATCACCACCGCTTCTTTGGTAAGAACTGGTAAGAATTTGAGATTTGCTTGACGGGTTTGTGATACACCACCACCACTTCTTAGTAGTTTGTAGGATCATATTCTTGTGTGTTTCTATTTGCTGCTAACCATGGTAGGATCACAAGCCGATGAGACTGATTGGGAGAACCTGACGAACAAACAGCTACATGATAAGTTTCAGAAATGATGATTGGACAGGTGCAAGATGTGGTAAACAGATTTGACGAGGCCATGGAGAAGATAGATGGCATAGAGAAGACGTTTGAAACAAAGCTTGATAGCAAGTTTGATGAATTGCTCGCTGCGTTTTCCACAACCACCGCCGGCTGCACCTATCGCACCTCTGCAGAACGACAACAACTACGCCCCTTCCGAATCAAGATGGACGAGCTCAGCGTGTTCCTACTTGAGCCAGGCAAAATTCTGTGCCATTGCCATCTGCTGTTGGTGCTTCTTTGGCTCCTCGCCATCGCTGCTGGTGGTACCGAGGAGGATGATGAGTATGTGGACGATTATGAGGATGAGGTTGATCAACATCGAACTACGTGCAACCACCAGCACCACAACCACCAGGTCGTCCACATGCAAATAATGGCAATATTAGGGCTCCCCTCAGTACGAGATCATGACCATCTCCCTAAACTGAAATTGAATATTCCACCATTTGAGGGTAGATATGTTCCTGATATATATCTTACTTGGGAGTTAGAAACTGAACAACGATTTACATGTTTACAATATCCCGAGGAGAGACGTGTTCTCGCTGCTTGTTTGTGCTTTCACTAGCTTTGCATGTGTTTGGTGGTCTCAACATTGTAGATTATATCCTGTTCCAGCTACTTGGGCTGCTTTGAAAACTGCTATGCGTACTCGTTGGGTTCCACCATATTATCAACGTGAATTACTTCAAAAATTGCAGCGTTTAAGACAAGGAAAAATTCTGTAGAAGAATATTATCGGGAATTACAAACCGGCTTGATTAGATGTGGTATTGTTGAGGAGAATGAAGCTATGCTTGCACGTTTTCGGGTGGATTAAATAGAGAGATTCAGACCATTCTAGACTATAAGGATTATAATAATATCACTCGTTTATTCCATCTTGCTTGTAAAGCTGAACGTGAAGTGCGTGATCGACAGCATTGGCGCCGCACTAACTTTTCTCGCAGTCGACCTTCATCGTGGACACCACGTGCATCATCTACTTCCACCGCACCATCACCTCCTTCAAAGCCACCTCAAACCGTGATACAAGAAAGCGAGCACAACCACCACTATCTGCCAAGAGCACACTGTCGGGCTCCGCACAGAGCTCTTCTTCTTCCATGGCGTCAACAGGCACACAAGTGATATTATTTGTCGTCGTTGTAAGGGAAGAGGACATTTTATGAGAGAATGCAAATCTCAGCGTGTGATGATTGCTCTTGAGGATGGTGGGTATGAGTCCGCTAGTGACTATGATGAGGAGACTTTGGCTCTTATTACACATGAGGAACACGGTGGAGATGATTCGATCATGAGACACAATACATGGCTGTCAAGATGCTTGACAGTATGAATGTTTAGTTGCTCAACGTGTTTTGAGTGTGCAGGTTACACAAGCTGAGCAAAATCAGAGGCATAATTTGTTCCATACAAAGGGAGTTGTGAAGGAACGTTCTATTCGCATCATCATAGATGGAGGGAGCTGCAACAACTTGGCTAGCATGGAGATGGTGGAGAAGCTATCTCTCACCACAAGACCACATCCACATCCTTACTACATCCAATGGTTCAACAACAGCGGCAAGGTTAAGGTAACACGTACTGTTCGTGTGCATTTTAGTATCTCTACATATGCTGATTATGTTGATTGTGATGTGGTACCTATGCAAGCATGTTCCTTATTACTTGGTCGACCATGGCAATTTGATAAAAATTCAGACACCATGGTAGAAACAATCAAGATACTCTTGTTCATAAGGATAAAATATTACTTTGCTTCCTATGACTCCTGAGTCCATTTTGAAAGATGATATTAATAGAGCTAATAAAGCAAAACAGAGAAAATAAGAGTGAAAATCAGATTGTGGCAAAAGAATTTGAGCAACATATGAAGCCTAATAGTAAACCATCTAGTGTTGTTTCGAAATTAAGTTGAAAAGTGCATGTTTACTTGCCACTAAATCTGATATTGATGAGCTAGATTTTAGCAAATCTGTTTGCTATGCTTTTGTGTGCAAAGAGGCATTATTTTCATTCGAGGACGTGCCTTCCTCTTTGCCCCTCTTGTCACTAACATTTTGCAGAGTTCACCGACGTCTTTCCACAAGACGTGCCACCGGATTACCACCTATTCGAGGGATTGAGCATCAAATTGACTTAATTCCGGTGCATCATTACCCAACCGTGCACCATACCGCACCAATCCAGAGGAGACGAAGGAGATTATCGTCAAGTACGTGAGCTGCTCGACAAAGGTTATATACGCGAATCCCTTAGTCCTTGTGCTGTTCCTATTATTCTAGTGCCGAAAAAGGATGGTACATCACGTATGTGTGTTGATTGTAGAGGCATTAATAATATTACTATTCGTTATCGTCACCCTATTCCTAGGCTAGATGATATGCTTGATGAATTGAGTGGTTCTACAATATTCTCCAAAGTTGATTTGCGTAGTGGATACCATCAAATTCGTATGAAATTGGGAGATGAATGGAAAACAGCATTTAAAACTAAGTTTGGATTATATGAGTGGTTAGTCATGCCTTTTGGGTTAACTAATGCACCTAGTACTTTCATGAGATTAATGAACGAAGTTTTACGTGCTTTCATTGGACGATTTTTGGTAGTCTATTTTGATGATATACTGATTTATAGCAAATCTTTGGAAGAACATTTGGAACATTTACGTGCTGTTTTTAATGCTCTACGTGATGCACGTTTGTTTGGTAACCTTGGGAAGTGCACCTTTTGCACCGACCGAGTATCTTTTCTTGGCTATGTTGTTACTCCACAGGGAATTGAAGTTGATAAAGCCAAGATTGAAGCTATTGAGAGTTGGCCGCAGCCCAAAACGGTCACACAAGTAAGGAGTTTCCTTGGCCTCGCTGGTTTCTATAGGCGTTTTGTGAGAGATTTCAGCACCATTGCTGCACCTCTCAATGAGCTTACAAAGAAGGATGTGCCTTTTGTTTGGGGTACCGCACAGGAAGAAGCCTTCACGGTATTGAAAGTTAAGTTGACACATGCTCCTTTACTCCAACTTCCTGATTTTAATAAGACTTTTGAGCTTGAATGTGATGCTAGTGGAATTGGATTAGGAGGTGTGTTATTACAAGATGGCAAACCTGTTTCATACTTTTCTCGAAAAATTGAGTGGGCCTAGTCTGAATTACTCTACTTATGATAAAGAATTATATGCTCTTGTTCGACTTTAGAAACATGGCAACATTATTTATGGCCCAAAGAATTTGTTATACATTCGATCATGAATCTTTGAAACATATTAAAAGTCAAGCTAAACTGAATCGTAGACATGCTAAATGGGTTGAATTCATTGAGACTTTCCCTTATGTCATTAAATACAAGAAGGGTAAAGAAAATGTTATTGCTGATGCATTGTCTCGTCGCCATACTATGCTTTCACAACTTGACTTCAAAATATTTGGTTTGGAGACCATCAAAGATCAATATGTGCATGATGCTGATTTTAAAGATGTATTGCAGAATTGTAAAGAAGGAAGAACATGGAACAAGTTTGTCGTTAATGATGGATTTGTGTTCCGTGCTAACAAGCTATGCATTCCAGCTAGCTCTGTTCGTCTTTTGTTGTTGCAGGAGGCGCATGGAGGAGGACTAATGGGACACTTTGGCGTGAAGAAGACGGAGGACGTACTTGCTACACATTTCTTTTGGCCAAAGATGAGACGGGATGTTGAGCGTTTTATTGCTCGTTGCACTACATGTCAAAAAGCTAAGTCACGACTCAATCCTCATGGTTTATATATGCCTTTGCCTGTACCTAGTGTTCCTTGGGAGGATATATCTATGGACTTTGTTTTAGGTTTACCTCGAACAAAGAAGGGGAGGGATAGCATATTTGTTGTCGTGGATAGATTCTCGAAAATGGCACACTTTATACCATGTCATAAAAGCGATGATGTTTGTTAATGTTGCTGATTTGTTCTTTCGTGAAATTATTCGCTTGCATGGTGTGCCAAATACTATTGTTTCAGATCGTGATACTAAATTTCTTAGCCACTTTTGGAGATGTTTATGGGCTAAGTTGGGGACTAAACTGCTTTTTAGTACTACTTGTCACCCCCAAACTGATGGACAAACTGAAGTAGTCAATAGAACATTGTCTACTATGCTTAGGGCTGTTTTGAAGAATAATAAGAAAATGTGGGAAGAATGCTTGCCTCATATTGAATTTGCTTATAATCGTTCATTGCATTCTACTACTAAGATGTGCCCTTTTGAAATTGTGTATGGTTTCCTACCTCGTGCACCTATTGATTTGTTGCCTCTTCCATCTTCGGAGAAGGTTAACTTTGATGCTAAAGAACGTGCTGAATTGATTTTAAAAATGCATGAGTTAACTAAGGAAAACATTGAGCGTATGAATGCTAAATATAAACTTGCTGGAGATAAGGGTAGAAAACATGTTGTGTTTGCACCTGGAGATCTTGTTTGGTTACATTTGCGTAAGGATAGATTTCTGATTTGCATAAATCAAAGCTAATGCCACGTCTGCTGGTCCCTTTAAGGTGTTGGAGAAAGTAAATGATAATGCATATAAACTTGAGCTGCTCGCAGATTTTGGGGTTAGTCCCACTTTTAACATTGCAGATTTGAAGCCATATTTGGGTGAGGAAGATGAACTTCCGTCGAGGACGACTTCATTTCAAGAAGGGAGGATGATGAGGACATCAATACCATTGTTACACCCACAACCCCGCTGCTATACATATTGGACCAATTACTAGAGCTCACAAGACGCCAACTAAATTACCGTACTTTCGTTTCTTGGTAATGATTCTAATGTTCATGAGAATATGATGTCTGCCTAAATTGGATACATTTGTTTTGCTTACAAATGAAGGGCCTAGCTTGGAGAAGGATGAACATTGGAGCAAGAACAAGCATGGAGATGATGGCATGCGCAAGGGGACAAGAATGGAGTTGCAAGTGATGATTTCAGGACTTTGAAGCCACCATAATGAGTGCATGAAGCCTTGGACGAAATATACAAGATGCCACTTCATCAATTTCGTCCAGAGGCTATTCTAGGTGCTGCGTCACCTTATTATTGGGCCAGGCCCATGTAATTTCGAAATACATTAGTATAGGCTATTTTTAGAGTCCGTATGTGTGGGGAAACAAGAGGTAGGGTTAGTTTCGGACCCCTCCACCAAGGGCCACGAAATTCACCCCCTCTTCCTCCATATATACAGCCCTTAGGGCACCGTTTAGACTTTGGGTTTTGTTTAGATTAAAAGTTCGCCATAGCTGCAACTTCGCGTGCCGTTTGTGTTCAACGACTGACAAAGCGCCACGGAACCCCACCTTGATCAATAAAGCTTTCATCTTATATTCGCAATATCCAGATTGCAATCTCAGTTTCTTGCTTGTTCTTCGTTTGCTCGCAGGAAGCAGACCTTCGTGGTCGTTGATCGTGCTCGGCGTGGTCAATAACCTCTCGGAGTTGGTTTAGCGATTGCTAAGGCGCGACGTCCTCGCACGTTCGTAGTCAGATCGTCAAAGTCGACTTCCACCAAAGCGAAATCCACCATCTCATCGAAAGACGGGACACCTTTGCCTCTATCAGCATTTGAGTGAACTTGATTCATTGTCAACCTCGGTCATGGTACATTGGTATAAGTTCTTCTCTTTCTCCAACTCATATTTGCTCAAGTCTTGTGATGGATAGGCAAGGCATTTCATCTCCGGTCTACGACAACAACGACGGCATGAACTACATCAACAAAGCGTCCATCTTCGATCTACAATGACAAATGCAAGGCGCACAATCAAGATTGCGGGAGCGCATCGAGAACATCTCCATCGACATTCGTCACTCCGAAGCAAGGAAAAGGGCATACATCGACAACAAGCTTGCCGCACAAAAGAAGGAGCAAGATGCGAGGATGGAAGTAACCAAGTGGATGAGCAAGGCTCTCACACAAAATATGAGCTAAACCAATGCTAACCCTCAAAATGGGGAGGAGGAGGTATATTTATAGTGCTAAGCCATGAAGGGGTAAGTGTGGGGCGAAGGGGTACATAGGCTTCGGCCCAAGTCACGCACGCAGGCAGGGTCCGGATGATCCGGATGGTGGCCTGGATGATCCGGGTGTCGGGGGTCTGGATGATCCGGGTGACCGTCCGGATGATCCGGCTTCGTCGAGCAGCTTCAGGTGTCTTCGGGCACGTTAGCAAGATCGTCCGGGTGGTCGTCCGGATTGTCCGAGCTCGGTCCGGATCGTCCGGTTGGGGGTCCGGATGATCTGGGCAAGTCCTGTCTTGCTCCATTCTTCTTCTTCCTTCTCCTCTTCCATGCTTGGCCTTGGTCCTTGGATTCTCATGGTCATCTCGGTTGTACCTGAGTATAGGCAAGGTCCATGCATGAGGTAGTAGCCATGTCTCACATGTGGAAAGTGACGGTTTGAAGAGGAGTGAATTCACCTTGTGTCCAATGGCGTATGTTCGAGGTCTCGTCATATGTCCTCTTGGGGCTTGGAGAGTAGTCGGAGTGTACATGGGGATGAACGTGGGATGATCCGCATCATGTAGTCCACACACATACGCCAAGTGTCGTTTTTCTTAAGCACTAGCACCGGATTAGCCAACCACTCTGGGTGAAACACGTCCACGATAAACCCTGCCGCCAATAGCCGGGCTACCTCTTCTCCAATGGCCTTGCGCTGCTCCTCATTAAAGCAGCAAAGAAACTGTTTGACCGGTTTGAACTTCGGATCAATATTAAGAGTCTGCTCAACGAGTTCCCTCGGTACACCTGGCATGTCAGAAGGTTTCCATGCAAAGATGTACCGGTTCTCACGGATGAACTCGATGAGCGCGCTTTCCTATTTTGGATCCAAGTTGACGTTGATGCTGAACTGCTTGGACGAATCGCCAGGAACAAAATCAACCAATTTAGTCTCATTAGCCGATTTAAACTTCAAAGCCGGATCATGCTCTGTAGTGGGCTTCTTTAGAGAAGTCATGTCTGCCAGATCAACATTGTCCTTATAAAACTTCAACTCCTCCGTTGCACAAACCGATTCAGCATATGCTGCATCACCTTCCTCGCATTCCAGTGCAATCTTACGGCTACCATGAACCGTGATGGTCCCTTTTTGACCCGGCATTTTGAGCTGTAGATAGACATAACACGGCCTTGCCATGAATTTAGCATAAACCGGCCGTCCAAACAAGGCATGGTACGGGCTTCTGATCTTGACCACTTCAAAGGTCACCATCTCAGATCTTGAATCATGATCATCTCCAAAGACCACCTCCAGAGCTATCTTACCAACTGGATAAGCCGATTTACCAGGCACCACTCCATGAAAGACGGTGTTGGACAGTCTAAGGTTCTTATCTGTCAACCCCATACACCGGAAGGTTTCGTAATACAAGATAATGATACTTCTTCCTCCGTCCATGAGTACCTTGGTGAACTTATAACCACCAACCTGCGGTGCAACCACCAAAGCTAGGTGGCCTAGATTGTCAACCCGGGGTGGATGATCCTCTCGACTCCACACAATAGGCTGCTCAGACCAGCGTAGATAACGGGGCACTACCGGTTCAACAGAGTTTACTGCCCTTTTATGGAGCTTCTGATCGCGCTTGCATAAACTAGTAGTGAAGACATGATACTGTCCACCGTTTAACTGTTTTGGGTTGCTCTGATAACCCACTCCTGCTGATTCCCCTGATTACTCTGCTGATTGTGACCACCTTGGTTGTTCAAATTGCCCTGATTATTCTGAAATCCTGAGTTTGAACCGCCACCACCGTAACCCAGCCCGTGAAACCCTGGACCGGAACCACCGGATGGACACTGATCATACCGGAAGAGATCAGAGTTTTTGAATTCCCTCATGATGTGACAATCCTTCCAGAGGTGTGTGGCCGGAACCTCCTTTGTCCCGTGCTTTGGGCAGGGCTGGTTTAACAAATGTTCCAGATTCATGCCTCCACTGCGCTGTGGTGGTTTACCCTTACCGCGCTGCATATTACCCTGCATACTGGTGTTAGCCACAAAATCTGAATTATCCGCTTTACGCTTACCATTGTTCCCGTGGCTCGCCTAGTTATGCTATCCTTTTGAACTGGTATTCTTCTTTCCTTTCTCCTGCTTTTCTTCGTCAGAATCGGGGTCCTTAGTATTATCAGAATCAGCATACTTAACCAGCGCCGCCATGAGCATTCCCATATCATTGCAGTGACGCTTGAGCCGTCCCAACTTCATGTTTAGTGACTTGAACCGGCAATTACCTTCCAAGGTCACAATTGCTGTGTCCGGATTGATGCGGCCTTTGTTAATGCAAAATTTCTGAAACCCGGCGCACCCAATGGGTTGTCGATTCATTCTCTCCTTGGACACAAGCCGCCAGATCCACAATGGACATGGGTTGCTTGCACGTATCCTTGAAGTTTGCTATAAACTTGGCCTTCAACTCATCCCATGAACTGATCGAGTTAACAGGCAGGCTCTTCAGCCATGTACGAGCCGTTCCTTCTAACATCATGTTGAAATGTTTTGCACATGCCGCTTCATCCACATTTAGCATCTCCATTGCCATCTCATAACTTTCAACCCACGCCTCAGGGGGCTGATCAGCGGTATAATTAGGTACTTTACGCGGGCCCTTGAAATCCTTGGGTAGCCGCACATTACGCAGAGCTGGGGTGAGGCACGGTCTCCCCAAGAGCTAAAAGCCAAACCACGTTCAACTGATGCCGCTGCCTGAACCGGAGTGGGTTGATTCTGGTATTGCGCCGCCAACTGCGCTGCTAACTCTGTCTCACGCCGCGCTCTGCCATTGTTCACCACATCTTGAGCATTCAAACCGCCGTTCGCCGGATTAGGCCCTCGAGGGGCATGACGACACCGCGCACTGCTTGACACGGCCGGTTCGTCCATGTGCCTGCTATAACTCTTGCTCGGACGAGGGGTTGAATGTATTCTGTCTCGGCTGTAGGAATAGGCCTACTGCTGCACAACAACGGTTTGAAGAAGATCCCTGGCCCGTCGCGTCTCAATCACCGCTAGTGAGTCACCCTCCATCGGAATAGCTGCCAAACGTGATGCTGCAGCGATCATATTATCCAAAGGGCTAGAGAAGTGACCCGGTGGCATTGTTACATATTGCAGCGGGTTGTCCATCCGCCGGGGCGGGTCCATCACCCGTGGCTGATCCAGCGCTGCCCCAGGTGCCTCGGCCCGGTTTACTTCTGCCGAATTACTGGGCCCAGCTCCTGGCGTGCTGAAGAGATTCATACCCTCGTAAATCTGCGGCAGACGAGACCGATACTTCCTTCTCATTACTTCGTTTGACGCATTCTGATCCAAAAGAAGCTGGTAATTCTGCGCCTGGATCTGTTGCGATTGGGCATCTAAAGCGGCCCGCTCTTCAGCCATCCTGGTCTCCTCAGCCGCCAAGTCCGCCCTGGCCTGAGTTATCTGATCCTTTAGCTTGGTAACATCCGCATTATGCCGAACTTGGGTCTCCGGGGTGACTGCTGTGGTCAACAATGCCGTCAAGGCATCCAATAGACCGGCAAGCACTTGAGCCGGCCGGCGCGCCGGGCCTCCTGCCGCGGCTGCCGATCTAGAGATCATTACTGCTGTGGATGAAGATTGCACGGTGGGCTGCGTACCGGCCATGAAAATTGCAACCCGGTTTGGCGGTTCAAGGGGGCCCGGAATACTGCCGCCATTGGAGCATCCCCCAATCCGGCCATCTTGCAACTGGTACAGTGACTCGGTTTCGCCAGTGGATGATTCACCATCTGAATAGATGGCTGTCTCGTTGTCAGATACCGGTTCCGATTCCGCACCATGGATGAACCCTACGAACGCATGCTTCATGGCAGGCTGAACCTGGGCAGGACTTGCACGCTGAGACGTTTCGACGAGGTCGGTGGAGATGTCCGGCTCAGGGCCCGGTTCACCGATCTTGCCGATGAAGACATGAATTCCGCCAAAGGGGACCCGGTACCCGTACTCGATTGAGCCGGCCTCGGGGCCCCAGCCTGCGTCATCAATGTAGAGCTTGCCACGATGACTCTTGGTCATCCGGCCAACCGCGTACCCATTCAGTCCTTCAAAGTTGCCCTTTAAGAACTCGAAACCATCGTGCGATAGCCCCATGGTGGGCACCAACTGTCGTGGAATTTACACGTCATATGTCCTGGCAGAAGGACTTAGTCATGGAGCCATTGCAACGAGATTAGCAAAAAGGGGTTAAACCGGACAAGGGACACAAGAGTTTTATACTAGTTCGGCCCCTTACCATGAAGGTAAAAGCCTATGTCTAGTTGTGATGGGATTATTGGGGTTTCGATGATCAGGGAGCAAATACACTTGCTTGAGTCTCGAGTTGTTGTTTCTTGTCCCTGAACCGCCGCCGGGTCGTCCCTTTATATACACAGGTTGACGCCTGGCCGGTTTACAAAGTCCCGAGGCCAGCTCATACAAGTGTCTGGCTCGGTCTCTTCCTTTCCCTGTCTTACAAGTTAGACAACTATGGCGGTTTACAACTATGGGCCCTAATCCGCCTTTGGCTTCTGGGCCTCTAAGCTTTAATAGTAAAGCGCCATCTTCTTTATCTTCATGGGCTTCAATATGGATGAGCGTGAACCGGCCCCTCCTGGGCGGTTTACACTCAGTAGTTATATCCTCAACACCCACCGCAATACTTATGCTATCTTGAGAGAAGCCACTAGTGAAACCTATGGCCCTCGGGTCTATTTTTTATCATATAAGTTTCCCATCTACTTTTATTTGCATCTTTACTTTCCAATCTATATCATAAAAATACCAACAATATTAATCTTATCTTATTATCTCTATCAGATCTCACTTTCGCAAGTTACCGTGAAGGGATTGACAACCCCTTTAGTGCGTTGGTTGCGAGGTTCTTGTTTGTTTGTGTAGGTACGAGGGACTTCTATGGAGCCTCCTACTGGATTGATACCTTGGTTCTCAAAATTAAGGGAAATACTTACGCTACTTTGCTGCATCACCCTTTCCTCTTCAAGGGAAAACCAACACAGTGCTCAAGAGGTAGCAAGAAGGATTTCTGGCGCCGTTGCCGGGGAGGTCTTCATTCAAGTCAAGACATACCAAGTACCCATCACAAACTCATCTCCCTCGCATTACATTATTTGCCATTTGCCGCTCGCTTTCCTCTCCCCCACTTCACCCTTGCCATTTTATTCGCCCTCTCTTTTCCATTCGCCTCTTTTTCTGCTTGCTCCTCGTATTTACTGCTGCTATGTCTGAAACCGGGGAGGTTATCATTGATAAGAACAATAGTAATAACATGGATGGTTTTGATGCTTTTGATGATCCTATTGAAGAACCACCCATCCTACATACTGAAAAGTTTCAAATCAGTAGTGGTAATATTATTGGAAAAGGGGTTATTCAAGATTTCTTTACTTGTGCCGGTGCTTTACTTCTATGGGTAGTTCTATTCTTCATAGAACTAGTAGTCTTGTGGATGCTATCACCATGCTTATAGTTGAACTTGAAAGACAATTTATGCACATGCATCCTTGCATACAAAGGATTTTCCTAGAATTTTCTAATATTGAGCATTCTTCTGTTAAGTGCGCAGCTAGTATCTTTTTGGCACATGAGTTTAGATTTATATTAAAAGAAGCCAAAGAAATTTTTGCGCACTATAGGGTGGATGCTGGACGTCCTCCCATAGAGGCGATCCTCTTCGATCAAGAGGAAATAATGTGTTTCCAATCTTTGGACTATGTTGCTTTTAGTGAAAACCTTAGAAACAAGGTTCCTACCACTATTCTAGTCGATAGAATTTCCGAACTTAATAATGATTTTGCTATTCGAAATAATGAGTTAGGATATTCTCTTGAGTATAGAATCATGAAGTTCTGTCAAAAGAATGCTTATAATGATGAATTGGTTGTGCAATATGAAGGGCCAAAGGAGGAACACATACCTCCCGAGATTGATCTTGGCGACTTTTGTCCCATTAAATTTAGCCCTTTTGATTACTTTTGCTTGCCACAAAGAAAACTCGTTGCTGAACGTAGAGAATATGAGATGAGTTTTCGTGATCTATCTTATCATTATGCCAATACGTAGATCTATCCTCGCTGTTATGCCTAGCTAGGGGCGTTAAACGATAGCGCTTGTTGGGAGGCAACCCAATTTTATTTTTGTTTCTTTCTTTTTGCTTCTGTTTACTAAAAAATAATTCATCTAGCCTTTGTGTAGATGTGGTTTTATGTTTTAATTAGTGTTTGTGCCAAGTAGGACCTATAGGATAACCTACAGTGATGGTTAATTTGATTCTGCTGAAAAACAGAAACTTTTGCACGCACGAGAATACTTTTACTAAATCACAGGAACGTTCTTTTGCATTGATTCTTTTTTCAGTAGATCAATAGACAGATTGCCCATGAATTCCTACTTTTTTTAGGATTTTTAGAGTTCCAGAAGTATTCGAAAGTTCCAGATTGCTACAGACTGTTCTGTTTTTGACAGATTCTGTTTTTCGTGTGTTGTTTGCTTATTTTGATGAATCTATGGCTAGTATTGGGGGGTATGAACCATAGAGAAGTTGGAATACAGTAGGTTTAACACCAATATAAATAAACAATGAGTTCATTACAGTACCTTATGTGATATTTTTTTCCTTCTTGCACTAACGGAGCTCATGAGATTTCCTGTTGAGTTTTGTGTTGTGAAGTTTCCAAGTTTTGGGTAAAGATTTGATGGACTATGGAATAAGGAGTGGCAAGAGCCTAAGCTTGGGGATGCCCATGTAACCCCAAGATAATCCAAGGACAACCAAAAGCCTAAGCTTGGGGATGCCCTGGAAGGCATCCCCTCTTTCGTCTTCGTCTATCGGTAACTTTACTTGGAGCTATATTTTTATTCACCACATGATATGTGTTTTGCTTGGAGCGTCTTGTATGATATGAGTCTTTGCTTTTCAGTTTACCACAATCATCCTTGCTGTACGCAACTTTTGAGAGAGAAACACATGATTTGGAATTTATTAGAATACTCTATGTGCTTCACTTATATCTTTTGAGCTAGATAGTTTTGCTCTAGTGCTTCACTTATACTTTTTAGAGCACAGCGGTGGCTTGATTTTGTAGAAATTGTTGATCACTCATGCTTCACTTATATTATTTTGAGAGTCTTTTAGAACGGGATGGTATTTGCTATGGTTATAAAAATTGGTCCTAGAATGATGGGCATCCAAGTTGGGTATAATAAAAACAATCATAGAAAGTGAATTGGATTCTATAATCAATTTGATGCTTGATAATTGTTTTGAGATATAGAGGTGGTGATATTAGAGTCATGCTAGTTGGGTAATTGTGAATTTAAAGAATACTTGTGTTGAAGTTGGCAAGTCCCGTAGCATGCACGTATGGTAAAAGTTGTGTAAATAATTTATTGCATAGGGTGCTCTTTTGATTGCCTTCCTTATGTGTGGAGGTCGGGGGCGCGCGATGGTTGACTCCTACCAACCTCCCCCTAGGAGCATGCATAGTAGTACTTTGCTTCGAGGGCTAATAAAACTTTTGCAATAAGTATATGAGTTCTTTATGACTAATGTGAGTCCATGGATTATATGCACTCTTACCTTTCAATCATTGCTAGCCTCTTCAGTACCGTGCATTGCCCTTTCTCACCTTGAGAGTTGGTGCAAACTTCTCCGGTGCATCCAAACCCCGTGATATGATACGCTCTATCACACATAAACCTCCTTATATCTTCCTCAAAACAGCCACCATACCTACCTATTATGGCATTTCCATAGCCATTCCAAGATATATTGCCATGCAACTTTCCACCGTTCCGTTTTTCATGACACGCATCATCATTGTCATATTGCCTTGCATGATCATGTAGTTGACATCGTATTTGTGGAAAAGCCATCATGCATAATTTTTCATAACTCTTGATTCATTGCCCATCCCGGTACACCGCTGGAGGCATTCATATAGATTCATATCTTGTTCTAGTTTTGAGTTGTAATTCATGAGTTGTAAATAAATAGAAGTGTGATGATCATCATTATTAGAGCATTGTACCTTATAAAAAAAAGAAAGGCCAAGAAAAAAAGAAAGGCCAAAGAAAAAAAGGGAAAAAAGAAAGGCCAAATGAAAAAAAGAAAGGCCCAAAAAAATAAAAAAGGGGGACAATGTTACTATCCTTTTCCACACTTGTGCTTCAAAGTAGCACCATGTTCTTCATATAGAGAGTCTCTTATGTTGTCACTTTCATATACTAGTGGGAATTTTTCATTATAGAACTTGGCTTGTATATTCCAATGATGGGCTTCCTCAAAATGCCCTAGGTCTTCGTGAGCAAGCAAGTTGGATGCACACCCACTTAGTTTCTTTTGTTGAGCTTTCATACATTTATAGCTCTAGTGCATCCGTTGCATGACAATTCCTACTCCTGATGGTGACATCAATTGATGGGCATCTCCATAGCCCGTTGATTAGCCTCGTCAATGTGAGACTTTCTCCTTTTTTTGTCTTCTCCACACAACCTCCATCATCATATTCTATTCCACCCATAGTGCTATATCCATGGCTCACGCTCATGTATAGCGTGAGAGTTGAAAAAAGTTGAAGCACGTTAAAAAGTATGAACCAATTGCTTGGCTGAAACTGGGGTTGTGCATGATGGGAGTATTTTGTGTGATGAAAATGAAGTATAGCCTAACTATATGATTTTGTAGGGATGAACTTTCTTTAGCCATGATATTTTGAGAAGACATGATTGCTTTGTTAGTATGCTTAAAGTATTACTATTTCTTATGTCAATATGAACTTTTATTTTGAATCATTTGGATCTGACCATTCATGCAACAATAAAGAAAATTAGATTAGGAATTATGTTAGGTAGCATTCCACATCAAAAATTCTGTTTTTATCATTTACCTACTCGAGGATGAGTAGGAATTAAGCTTGGGGATGCTTGATACGTCTCCAACGTATCTATAATTTTTTATTGTTCCATGCCATGAGACCAAAAAATTAAAAAATGATCAGAAAAACATGAAACGTTGCTTGATGTAATGTCATACCACCAAGATGATGTGGTACAAAAATTGGCTTGCTTGACGAAAGTTTGGACACACACCCCTCGCAAACCGGAGCAACTCACTAGAAGGCCCGTGGTTCCGAGAGGGAACAATGCATGTTTGATGACGAACGGCAGATAGCTTCCTCTTACGGCCTTCAAAATTTTTCTACTTGTAATGTGCACTGATACTAACTATCATGTGAAAATTTGGAAAATTTCAGGGGTCATTTGACCTTTTGAAGACATTTAAGTGATTTCCTAGCCATTTAATGACCGTAATTCAAATTTGAACTAGATGTACATGCAATGGCTAACCATAACGGTTTGAAAAATCATATTTGCGTACTTGTGTGCAAGTTAATTCCACGTGCAGTAAAGTAGAAGGAATTTTCTAACATATTGGTCTCACGGCATGGACACATGTACATGCATGGAGTGCCATGGCATTTTTATTCCAAAAAATAAAAAAAAGATCAGAAAAATATGAAACCTTGCTTGATGTAATGTCATGCCACCAAGATGATGTGGTACAAAAATTGGCTTGCTCGACGAAAGTTTGGACACACACCCCTCACAAACCGGACCAACTCACTAGAAGGCTCGTGGTTATGAGAGGGAACAATGCATGTTTGATGACGAACGGTAGATAGCTTCCTCTTACGGCCTTCAAATTTTTTTTACGTGTAATGTGCAATGATACTAACTATCATGTGAAAATTTGCAAAATTTCAGGGGTCATTTGACCTTTTGAAGATATTTAAGTGATTTCCTAACCATTTAATGACTGTAATTCAAATTTGAACTACATCAACATGCAACGGCTAACCATAACGGTTTGAAAAATCATATTTGTGTACTTGTGTGCGAGTTCAAAAATCATGAGACGATGTAAATATCTGGTGTTCAAAAAAGAAAATCTAAAATTTAGCAAGACAACCGGCCCACACGATTAGCACTCTATGTTGTGCCTCGAGTTTTGGAAGGTGGGTGGCGGGCTTTATTAATCAGACACGGTCTGCATTGGGAATCGTCAGCTATTATGTTCACACATGGATTTTGTTGCGAGAATTGTGTGTAATTCACACTACAGTACTCGTAAATTCCGATCGGCGCGTGTACTATTCCCGATGATCTAGATTCCGGCGGCCAATAAATACTACCTTGCTCACGTCATCCCGCCTGCATTCTCATCTAGATCCTCCCCTTGCTCGCTCTCTCTCTCTCTCTCTCTCTCTCTATCTATCTATCTATCTCAAATCTTTGCCATGGCGCTGCCGGTCTGCCCACGTGCCGACGAGGAGTCGCCACCCCCCGAGGAGGCTCACTCAAAGAGCAGCGATGAGGACACCTACACGCCGCCGGACGAGGTTGCACCGGACCCCCCAACTTTGGATTGGTTTTGGGGCCAGTACGATCTTTGTCTTTGGAAGTTGCTGTCGCCGGATGAGAAAGCCAGGCAAGTGGCTTTCAAGAAGGACATGGCGGAGGAGGATACCATGTACCAGGCGGCCTGTGAAGCCCGTGATGCCGCCTGGAAAAAGGAGGCGCCGGAGCTTTGGGGGCGGGCGCGTCGCCGTGCGGAGTAGGTGTACGAAGACGGGTACTTCGAGAGGAAGGCCAGAGGTACTAGGCGCCTCGTCACTGCATGGAGCTGGGCCGATAAGCTCCAACGTGGCACCGACGAGGAGCTCCGGTGGACGCCCAACAAAATGGCAAGATCGTTCGCGCGCTCCCGCCGACAAGAGGCAGATCGGCACATCAAGCACTGCGAGGCGGAGGAGGAGTACTGCCTCCGCTTTGGGAAGACGCCGCGCACCAGGGAGATGCTGGCGAGGGGCTGCCGGAATACGGGCCCCAGGAGGGATTATTAGTTTTAGTATTGTCTGTTTTCAATTTTATGCATTGTACCTAGTAGTTATGTATCATCACATATATGTGATGATATTATATATATTCTATGATGAACTAATGAACAATTATTATTATATATATTATGAATTCCATTTTCTATCTGTTTTTGTATACTAATTTGAATCTATCTGTTATCATCCACATATACAGAATGGAAAGCGTATAAACACACATTGAAATAGAACATATAAGAACGGAAAACAGAGTACACACATTGAAACAGAGCAATAGTATGATTGCTGTGAATACATAGCTATCCACGTCGAAACAACTCAAAAAAATATAATGTGTTCATGAGACCATGACCGGTAGCCGTTACCTACGGTAGCTCTTGGCTCTGCCTGAACTCGTGCAGGCGTTCGTCCAAGCGGTCGACATGCTCGCGGTACATCTGGAGCGCGATCTCGAGCTCCAAGTTAGCTATTTCATCGGAGATCGCCACCTCAAGGACGCAACGGCCATGTTCCTCTATTGCACCCAGGTGGACACCTGGGCCAAGGAGGCATTGAGCGGGCCGCAGACAAGGCGAACGATGCGACCCATGCGAACGGCGCGGCGGGCATCCGGTGCAAGTACGGCACGGCCGGCCTCTGGTGCAAGTACAGTGCAGAGGGCATGTGCCCACTCCT
Organism: Aegilops speltoides; assembly: GCA_021437245.1. Lineage (NCBI taxonomy): Eukaryota > Viridiplantae > Streptophyta > Magnoliopsida > Poales > Poaceae > Aegilops > Aegilops speltoides. Next base: position 207,600,345 of record CM038141.1, read on the forward strand.
GGCGAGGAATGGGGGTACTGACGGGACGTGTACCAAACTGCGACGCCCTGTCGACAACAGGCAAGCACCGATGGATCCGCTCTTGCTGTGCGATGCACCGATAGGCGAGCCGCAGCCTATCGGCGTGGACGTGCCTAACTTTCTCTGCGGCGCGCCATTGATCATGTTGTGCGGCGAGCTGCAGCCTCTCGGTGCTGATATGCCTATCTTGATCTGCGACGCTGAAGCGCCATGCACCAAAGGTCTGCTCAACCCTGGCAATGACGAACATCACAGCGTCGTCCATCGCGCTGCTGGGGAGCGATGCGGCCTCGACGGGCGATGGCGCCTTCTGGTTTTCCTCGTCGACGAGGTTGATAGCAGAGGCGGTGCTTTGGTGCGTTGGCATGCTTGGAAAAGGTGGATGTGCTACAGGCTATGCTTGTTGCCTCCGTGCGTCGCGCCGCGCCTAGGTTTATGTGCAATATCTCTGGGTGGTGGGAAACAGGTGATGAAATGGCGGGAAACGGTGGTGTGTTCATAGAACGCCATCAATTAATGGAAACTTCCAATATAAAGGAACATCGAGCTAGCACAAGAAGTAGATAATGATGAGATGAACACGAACCACACTATGGGAAACCTACCGGTGATGAATTCATCAATCGCAAATGGTTGTACACTAGCAAGCGTTTGCCCACAACACACACGGCTTATTCCATCACAAACAGGTCGGATGGATCAACTGTATGCCATGTATACACATTGTCAAAAAGTAATGCGGTAGACGTTCTTTAACATATGTTAAAAAAATAAAATAAAATAAAATAACAAGGACCTCGAGGTTAAATTAGCTGAGGGAATGGGTCATTTTGGCCATTTGACCAATATGACCGATCCTATCAGTTAATTTAACATCAACACAACTTCCCATCCAGTCACCCATCCCATGGCTGATCCAGCGTGAGCACACTTAACTTGAGAGTTCTCTTAGATGAGCTACTGGGTGAAACAGCTAGTACATGCTGATATAGGATGCCTCTTCGCATCCTTATGGCGTATCCGGATGACCGCCCATCCCCCAATGGCCAATACTTGTTGTGTAGACAGAGCATATCACATACGTCTTATTAGAAGCAATTGTTTGTGTTATTATCGGTCTTTGCACACATTTTTTATTACATACATGTTTGCCATGTATCACACACATCTTGTTATATTGAACCTTTTCTGTTCTCTTGTCTCAACACAAACAGTTCATCCGAGTGAACCGCATGCCGTATATCACACACACCTTGATCTGCCTGACCGTTTCTTTTGTGTTACCTAATCACAAACAGTTCATCCTAGTGATCTATATGATGTGTATCGCACACGCCTTCATCTGGCTGCCCGTTTCTTTTGTTCCACCTCATTGCAAACAGTTAGTTGAACTGAACCGTATGCCCTGCATCGCACATGCAACTAAAATCTGAACCATGTTTGATACATCCGTCATCGCAAAAGTTTTGGACATTTTTTACGGTTCTCTGACACCACCATTTGCGATTATTGCATCACACACAGTTTCTTGAAGGGTCTTCGATCGTAGTGTTGCATTAGCAGCATTCTCCAGTAGTGATAGAGGTAAAGGTGTCCCGTCTTTCGATGAGATGCTGGCTATCATTTTGGAGGAAGTCGACTTTGATGATACGACTACGAACGTGCGAGGACGTCACGCCTTAGCAATCGCTAAACCAACTCCGAGAGGTTATTGACCACGTCGGAGCACGATCAACCTGACCACGAAGATCTGTTTCCTGCAGGCAAACGAAGAACAAGCAAGAAACTAAGATTGCAATCTGGATATTGCGAATATAAGAGGAAAGCTTTATTGATCAAGGTGAGGTTCTGTGACGCCTTTGTCTGGTCGTTGAACACAAACGAAGTACGCGAAGTTGCAGCTGTGGCGAACTTTAATCTAAACAAAACCCAAAGTCTAAACGATGCCCTAAGGGCTGTATATATGGAGGAAGAGGGGGGAAATTTCGTGGCCCATGGTGGAGGGGTCCGAAATCAACCCTATCTCTTGTTTCCCCACACATATAGACTCTAAAAATAGCCTATACTTATGTAATTCGAAATTACATGGGCCTGGCCCAATAATAAGGTGACGTAGCACCTAGAATAGCCTCGGGACGAAACTTATGAAGTAGCAACTTGTATATTTCGTCCAAGGCTTCATGCACCCATTATGGTGGCTTCAAAGTCCTGAAATCATCACTTGTAACTCCATTCTTGTTCCCCTTGCGCATGCCATCATCTCCATGCTTGTTCTTGCTCCAATGTTCATCCTTCTCCAAGCTAGGCCCTTCATTTGTAAGCAAAACAAATGTATCCAATTTAGGCAGCATCATATTCTCATGAATATTAGAATCATTACCAAGAAACAGAAGTACCTGGTAATTTAGTTGGCGTGCGCGAGCTCTAGTAATTGGTCCAGTATGTATAGCAGTAGGGGATATGGGTGTAACAATGGTATTGATGTCCTCATCATCCTCCCCTTCTTGAAATGAAGTCGTCCACGACGGAAGTTCATCTTCCTCACCCAAATAAGGCTTCAAATCTGCAATGTTAAAAGTGGGACTAACCCCAAAATCTGCAGGCAGCTCAAGTTTATATGCATTATCATTTATTTTCTCCAACACCTTAAAGGGACCATCAGCACATGGCATTAGCTTTGATTTGCGCAAATCAGGAAATCTATCCTTACGCAAATGTAACCAAACAAGATCTCCAGGTGCAAACACAACATGTTTTCTACCCTTATCTCCAGCAAGTTTATATTTAGCATTCATACGCTCAATGTTTTCCTTAGTTAACTCATGCATTTTTAAAATCAATTCAGCACGTTGTTTAGCATCAAAACTAACCTTCTCCGAAGATGGAAGAGGCAACAAATCAATAGGTGCACGAGGTAGGAAACCATACACAACTTCAAAAGGGCACATCTTAATAGTAGAATGCAATGAATGATTATAAGCAAATTCAATATGAGGCAAGCATTCCTCCCACATTTTCTTATTACTCGTCAAAACAGCCCTAAGCATAGTAGACAATGTTCTATTGACTACTTCAGTTTGTCCATCACTTTGGGGGTGACAAGTAGTACTAAAAAGCAGTTTAGTCCCCAACTTAGCCCATAAACATCTCCAAAAGTGGCTAAGAAATTTAGTATAGCGATCTGAAACAATAGTATTTGGCACACCATGCAAGCGAATAATTTCACGAAAGAACAAATCAGCAACATTAACAACATCATCGCTTTTATGGCATGGTATAAAGTGTGCCATTTTCGAGAATCTATCCACGACAACAAATATGCTATCCCTCCCCTTCTTTGTTCTAGGTAAACCTCAAACAAAGTCCATAGATATATCCTCCCAAGGAATACTAGGTACAGGCAAAGGCATATATAAACCATGAGGATTGAGTCGTGACTTAGCTTTTTGACATGTAGTGCAGCGAGCAATAAAATGCTCAATATCCCGTCTCATCTTTGGCCAAAAGAAATGTGTAGCAAGTACGTCCTCCGTCTTCTTCACGCCGAAGTGTCCCATTAGTCCTCCTCCATGCGCCTCCTGCAACAACAAAAGACGAACGGAGCTAGCTGGAATGCATGGCTTGTTAGCACGGAACACAAATCCATCATTAACGACGAACTTGTTCCATGTTCTTCCTTCTTTACAATTCTGCAATACATCTTTAAAATCAGCATCATGCACATATTGATCTTTGATGGTCTCCAAACCAAATATTTTGAAGTCAAGTTGTGAAAGCATAGTATAGCGACGATACAATGCATCAGCAATAACATTTTCTTTACCCTTCTTGTGTTTAATGACATAAGGGAAAGTCTCAATGGATTCAACCCATTTAGCATGTCTACGATTCAGTTTAGCTTGACTTTTAATATGTTTCAAAGATTCATGATCAGAATGTATAAAAAATTCTTTGGGCCATAAATAATGTTGCCATGTTTCTAAAGTCCGAACAAGAGCATATAATTCTTTATCATAAGTAGAATAATTTAGACTAGGCCCACTCAATTTTACATAAAAGTATGCAATAGGTTTGCCATCTTGTAATAACACACCTCCTAATCCAATTCCACTAGCATCACATTCGAGCTCAAAAGTCTTATTAAAATCAGGAAGTTGGAGTAAAGGAGCATGTGTCAACTTATATTTCAATACCGCGAAGGCTTCTTCCTGTGCGGTACCCCAAACAAAAAGCACATCCTTCTTTGTAAGCTCGTTGAGAGGTGCAGCAATGGTGCTGAATCTCTCACAAAACGCCTATAGATTCCAGCGAGGCCAAGAAAACTCCTCACTTGTGTGACCGTTTTGGGCTGCGGCCAACTCTCAATAGCTTCAATCTTGGCTTTGTCAACTTCAATTCCCTGTGGAGTAACAACATAGCCAAGAAAAGATACTCAGTCGGTGCAAAAGGTGCACTTCCCAAGGTTACCAAACAAATGTGCATCACATAGAGCAATAAAAACAACACGTAAATGTTCCAAATGTTCTTCCAAAGATCTGCTATAAATCAATATGTCATCAAAGTAAACTACCACAAATCGTCCAATGAAAGCACGTAAAACTTCGTTCATTAATCTCATGAAAGTACTAGGTGCATTAGTTAACCCAAAAGGCATGACTAACCACTCATATAATCCAAACTTAGTTTTAAATGCTGTTTTCCATTCATGTCCCAATTTCATACGAATTTGATGGTATCCACTACGCAAATCAACTTTGGAGAATATTGTAGATCCACTCAATTCATCAAGCATATCATCTGGCCTAGGAATAGGATGACGATAACGAATAGTAATATTATTAATGCCTCTACAATCAACACACATACGTGATGTACCATCCTTTTTCGGCACTAGAATAATAGGAACAGCACAAGGACTAAGGGATTCGCATATATAACCTTTGTCGAGCAGCTCCTGTACTTGACGCATAATCTCCTTCGTCTCCTCTGGATTGGTACGGTATGGTGCATGGTTAGGTAATGATGCACCGGGAATTAAGTCAATCTGATGCTCAATCCCTCGAATGGGAGGTAATCCCGCTGGCACGTCTTGTGGAAAGACGTGAGCGAATTCCTGCAAAATGTTAGTGACAGCAGGAGGCAAAGAGGAAGGCACGTCCTCGAATTAAAATAATGCCTCTTTGCACACAAAAGCATAGCAAACAGATTTGCTGAAATCTAGCTCATCAATATCAGATTTAGTGGCAAGTAAACATGCACTTTTCAATTTAATTTCAGAAGCAACACTGGATGGTTTACTATTTGGCTTCATTTGTTGCTCAAATTCTTTTGCCACAATCTGATTTTCACTCTTATTTTTCTCCTGCTTTGCTTTATTAGCTCTATTAATATCATCTTTCAAAATGGAATGAGGAGTCATAGGAAGCAAAGTAATATTTTTATCCTTGTGAACAAGAGTATACTGATTGTTTCTACCATGGTGTACAGAATTTTTATCAAATTGCCATGGTCGACCAAGTAATAAGGAACATGCTTGCATAGGTACCACATCACAATCAACATAATCAGCATATGTAGAGATACTAAAATGCACATGAATAGTACGTGTTACCTTAACCTTGCCGCTGTTGTTGAACCATTGGATGTAGTAAGGATGCGGATGTGGTCTTGTGGTGAGAGATAGCTTCTTCACCATCTCCATGCTAGCCAAGTTGTTGCAGCTCCCTCCGTCTATGATGACACGCACAGAACATTCCTTCACAACTCCCTTTGTATGGAACAAATTGTGCCTCTGATTTTGCTCTGCTTGTGTGACCTACACACTCAAAACACGTTGAGCTACTAAACATTCATACCTGTCAGCGTCTTCAGGAGCCATGTATTGCGTCTCATGATCAGAATCATCTCCAACATGTTCTTCACGTGTAATCAGAGCCAAAGTCTCCTCGTCATAGTCACTAGCAGACTCATACCCACCATCCTCAGTAGCAATCATCACACGCTGAGATTTGCATTCTCTCCCATAATGACCTCTTCCCTTACAACAACGACAAATAATATCACTTGTGTGCCCTGTTGATGCCATGGAAGAAGAAGAACTCTGTGGAGGCCCGGTAGGTGCGCTCTTGGCGAGATAATGGTGGTTGCTTTGCTTTCTTATATCACGATCGGAGGTGGCACCGATGGAGGTGCTGGTGCGATTGAAGTAGAAGATGCACGCGGTGTCCATGATGAAGGTCGGCTGCGAGAAAAGTTAGTTCGCGCCAATGCTTGTCGATCCTGCACTTCACGTTCAGCTTTACAAGCAAGATGGAATAAACGAGTGATATTAGTATACTCCTTATACTCTAGAATGGTCTGAATCTCTCTATTTAATCCACCCATAAAACGTGCAAGCATAGCTTCATTCTCCTCAACAATACCACATCTAATCATGCCAGTTTGTAATTCCTGATAATGTTCTTCTACAGAATTTTTCCCTTGTCTTAAGCGCTGCAATTTTTGAAGCAATTCACGTTGATAATATGGTGGAACCCAACGAGTACGCATAGCAGTTTTCAAAGCATCCCAAGTAGATGGAATAGGATTAATCTACAATGTTCAGACCACCATACACATGCAAAACTAGTGAAAGCATAAACAGCAGCGGCAACCCATCTCTCCTCAGGATATTGTAAACATGTAAATCGTTGTTCAGTTTCTAACTCCCAAGTAAGATATATATCAGGAACATATCTACCCTCAAATGGTGGAATATTCAATTTCAGTTTAGGAAGATGGTCCTGATCTCGTACCTGAGGGAGAGCCCTACCATTGTGATTATTTGCATGTGGACGACCTGGTGGTTGTGGTGCAGGTGGTTGCACGTAGTTCTAATTTTGATCAACCTCATCCTCGTAATCTCCCACATAATCATCCTCCTCCGCATCAGTAGCAGGAGCCGTAGAAGTATCAATAGCAGCACCAATAGTTTGGCCAAACGCAAGAGGGACACGGCTCGCTCGGCGGAGGGCTGTTTCGCGACGTGGAGGTAGTCGTTGTTGTTGTTGTTGTAGAGGTGTGTTAGGTGCAGCGGGTGGTGGTGGTGGAAGACGCGCGAGCAATTCATTAAACCTGTTATCGAGCTTTGTTTCAAACGTCTTCTCCATGCCATCTATCTTCTCCATGGCCTCTTCAAATTTGTTTAGCACATCTTGCACCTGTCACTCATCATTTGCTGAAATTTATCATGCAACTCCTTATTCGTCATGTTCTCCCAGTCAGTCTCGTCGGTTGTGATCCTGGCATTGTTAGCAGCAATAGAAACACACAAGAATATGATCCTACAGACTACTAACAAGAGGTGGTGGTGGGTGTCACAAATCCGTCAAGCAAATCTCAAATTCTTACCAGTTCTTACCCAGCAGCAGGCGGTGATCGGCAATCGTTGTAGTCAAAACTCTCAAAGCTTGGATAGAGCGATTACCAGGGAGAGTCAAACGCACGACGTAGATGTATGTGGAGCTCGGAAGGCTTATAATATGGTAGCAAAAAGGGTCAGCAATAATCAATTCAGAGATGCAAAGTTGAATAAACGCTCAACGACGGTACTGTCCTGGTCCTAGGCTAGACTATGCTAGAGACGCAAGCCTAGAACACCAACAAAATCACGGCACGGCACGTAAACAAGGGAGGAGCACACTCTGAATTTTGTTTCTTTTTTTTCCTTTTTTTTGCACTTTTTTTCCTCTTCTTTTTTGCTCCGCGACAAATTTTTTTCGAAGAAGTCTACAAATTGTCTAAAAACTGCCTAGCCAGAATTTTCCAAACTTAGTTTTTTTTGAGTTTGGAACTATTTCTCTACTGCGGGTAGCACGGAAGTTGCGGAGTCCTTCTATGTCAAGACTCGGAGTATGGCGTAATATGGAAATCCAAAACAGAGTAACAAAATACTGGACTCGGAATAGGACTGGTGGCGGAGATGAAACTGGTGGAACTCGGACTGGTGGCGGAGATGAATCTGGTGGAACTCGGACTGGTGGCGGATATATGTTGCTGGTGGACTCAGATTGGCGTGATGGCGGCGGATATGTGGTGGCGTATATGGACTCGGATTGGCGGTGAATGTGTGGTGGTGGTATATGGCAGCAGCGACGATGATGATGTAGTGGTGATATATGGCAGCGGCGACGTGACAACCTGTGAAGAGAACTCGAAACTCTAAAGGACTAGACGCTAAGACCAGCAACTTGACACGATGATGCAATAGCAAATTCAACAAATCAAATACAGAAAAGATTATGCAAAGGCTCAGATTGGTTCGGATGGGATGAACTAACCCTAACTTTTTTTTGGCTTTTTCGTGGACTATAGGTATGAAGAACAGACTCGATCTAAACTACAAAAAATAGTAAAATCACACCGAGCAACCTAGAAATCTGATACCACTTGATAGAGGCAAAGGTGTCCTGTCTTTCGATGAGATGGTGGCTATCGTTTTGGAGGAAGTCGACTTTGACGATCCGACTACGAACGTGCGAGGACGTCGCGCCTTAGCAATCGCTAAACCAACTCCGAGAGGTTATTGACCACGCCGGAGCACGATCAACCTGACCATGAAGGTCTGTTTCCTGCAGGCAAACGAAGAACAAGCAAGAAACTAAGATTGCAATCTGGATATTGCGAATATAAGAGGAAAGCTTTATTGATCAAAGTGGGGTTCTGTGACGCCTTTGTCTGGTCGTTGAACACAAACGAAGTACGCGAAGTTGCAGCTGTGGCGAACTTTAATATAAACAAAACCCAAAGTCTAAACGATGTCCTAAGGGTTGTATATATGGAGAAAGAGGGGGGAAATTTCGTGGCCCTTGGCGGAGGGGTCTGAAATCAACCCTATCTCTTGTTTCCCCACACATACGGACTCTAAAAATAGCCTATACTTATGTATTTCGAAATTACATGGGCCTGGCCCTATAATAAGGTGATGCAGCACCCAGATTAGCCTCGGGACGAAATTTATGAAGTGGCATCTAGTATATTTCGTCCAAGGCTTCATGCACCCATTATGGTGGCTTCAAAGTCCTGAAATCATCACTTGTAACTCCGTTCTTGTTCCCCTTGCACATGCCATCATCTCCATGCTTGTTCTTGCTCCAATGTTCATCCTTCTCCAAGCTAGGCCCTTCATTTGTAAGCAAAACAAAAGTATCCAATTTAGGCAGCATCATATTCTCATGAACATTAGAATCATTACCAAGAAACGTAAGTACCTGGTAATTTAGTTGGCGTGCGCGAGCTCTAGTAATTGGTCCAGTATGTATAGCAGCAAGGGCTGTGGGTATAACAATGGTATTGATGTCCTCATCAAGTAGTGTGTCTAGAAGTGTTGATAGAATTTCTCATGATGTAGAAACTCTCAAGATGAAAAATTTTGTGCCTAAAGTTGAAGAATCAATTAAAGCTCTTTATGTTTCTATGGATGGAAGTAAGAAAAGAACCGCTATGCTTAGAGCTAAAAGAGAATTTTTAGAAAAAGCATTTTCTAGTGATAACTATCATAAAAGTGATGAAGATGTTAAAGTGATTGTTGTTTCTTCTATTGATTCTTTGTTTAGTAAATTTAAGATTGATGAAAAAGGGACTGGATAAGAGTCAACTTTAGTTAGAAGGCGTCCCTATGATTCAGAGGGTGAAAATCTTGTTGAAAAAATTGATAAAAGTGGGTTCGAATAGGTCTAGACTTTAACTAGTGATGTGCCCACTATTTTGGATTACAGAGACTTTAATTATGATAGTTTCTCTTTGATTGATTGTATTTCTTTGTTGCAATCCATGATAAATTCACCCCATGCTTATAAACAAAATAAAGCTTTCACTAAACATATTGTTGATGCTATGATGAAAGCTTTTGAAGAAAAATTGGAATTAGAAGTTTCAATTACTATAAAATTGCATGATGAATGGAAACCTACTATCAAAGTCAAGATTAAAAATTATGAGTGTTTTGCTTTATGTGACATGGGTGCTAGTATTTCTACAATTCTGAAATCTTTATGTGATGTGCTTGGTCTTACCGAGATTGAAGAATTGATGCGGAGCATCCCTCGTCCATCCACATGGACTTGCCATCACCATCGCCAGCACCGAGAGGACCGGTGACAAGAGCACGTGCACGCAACATCGACAACGAGGTCACTTCTTTCCTCTTCGAGTCTCGTTCGGAATCGCATATGAATCGCGTCCTACCTCAAACGGAGATGTTATGCTTTCTTAGGTACTTGGGAGATGACCGTGTGGAGGCAAGGATGAAGACCCGGACACACAAGAAGAAGGAGAAGGAGAGAATCGTGAAGAATGAAGAAGTGGAGCACCTGGACACTCCGGGTGCCCGGCCACTTTGGGCCCGGGTGCCCGGCCTCAACCTAGGCGTGGCCCCTGCCAGCCTCGGGTGCCCGACCATATGGGCCCGGGTGCCCGGCCCCCCTGGGCGCTGCCCCAGCCGGCCCCGGGTGCCCGGCCATGGAGCCCCGGGTGCCCGGCCCTCTCGCCCAGTGCCGCCTGCCACCTCCCCCAGGTGCCCGGGCCACCACCCCCCGGGTGCCCGGCCTCTTCAGCGCCAAGGTCGTGGCCCCCTGGTTGGTTCGGGTGCCCGGCCCCTTGCACCCCGGGTGCCTGGCCCCACCCCCGGTGCCTCCCTCTGACCGGACCGGGTGCCCGGTCCCTCGCACTCCGAGTGCCCGGACCCGTCTGCATGCTTGGGTGCACTTTTTGGGTTTTGACCCTTGTATCTCCCTCTCCCTCATAATTCGTCCCTAGACTATAAGTACCCCCCGACCTAGCTCATTAGAGGGGATGGCTAAGAATAGACACAAATCATAGAGCTTAGCTAATGTACCTCCCCTTGTGGGATTCCACTTGAGAGAGGACTCCATTGGAGTACAATACCTCCATTGGAGAAGATTCCTAGGGATTCAAGCCCCCCTTGAGGGAAGGATCTACCTAGATCATCAAGCCCTCATCTCCTTCATAGGATTTGGGATGAACTCTACCATGTATCTTGTTTCCCTTTGATTGTTCGTGTACCTTGTGGATCTTGTGTGTTTGTTGGTCTAGTGGATGTGTGATTGGACTTGTTCTTGAGTGTTCCTCTTGTTTTCTCTCTTGTGTTCATCTTGTTCTTGGGGATTCCCCCTCCAATTCGTGAAAGATCTTCACTTAGGGTTCACCCTACAACATCTTGGTATCATGAGCCACGTTTATCGGGTTCCACCCTACAACATCTTGGTATCATGAGCCACGTTTATCACGAAATTGGAGCCTCCCCTCTTTGTTTTCTAGCCTAATTTTGTGTGTTCTTCCCCAATTTCGAAAATTCCCCACCAAAAATAGCCCCCAATTTTTTCGTGATTTGATGAGATTTTGTTGGATTTGTTCCATGGATTTGCTTGGTTTCAAGTGGATCTAGCATTCCCCCATCTATCGCCACCTTTCCCTCCACGAAATCCACCAATTTCTCCCTTTTTCCCACGAATTTCCGCCCAAATCCGCAACCCCCGGGCACCCGGACCTCGAACCCCGGGCACCCGGACCCCCCCCCCCCCCCGTGCAACCTCGCTGACCCTCCCGAGTGCCCGCACCCCAAGCCCCGGGAACCCGCACCCCCAGGTTGTTTGCCCCTGACCACCCCGGGTGCCCGCACCCGCAAACCCCGGGTGCCCGCACCCCCCGAATCAGCCCACTTTCACCCACCGTTTCGGCCATAAATTTCGCTCCCGGAGTCCGATTTTGATGTTCTTTAGCTCGTTGAGTAGCTATTAACATCCCCCATCCATCTAGATAGGTTCCAACATCATTTGACTCCATCAAAAATTTGACATTTTGGCATCTTTGCATAGGCCATCCACCATATCATTCGCAAAACCACCATAGCTTTCCGCAACCTAACCCATTTTCGAGCCATGTAGCATTTGTGGTTGTTTGAGTGGTGACTTGAGTCTCCTAAGGTGTTTCGGCTACTTAGGGATGGTTGCTTCATCATCAACCACCAACACCACTTTCGCATTGCTAACTCCGCAACCACCAATGCATTTCGCTACCACCATTTGACATTTTCCTTGAGATTTTGAGTTCACGGTTTTTTACCGTTTCCTAAGGTGTTCCAGCTACTTAGGGACAGGTCTACATCATCTTGGTATCTACATCAAGAACACCGCCACTCATCATCGCCACGAGGTCGTCATCCACATCGACCACTTCACCATTTTGACAACCTAACCATAAGCAAGAACGGTAACCTCCATATCACTTTGGTATCGTGGTATCCCATCTTTGTACATTCTTGCCATTACATTGTTAACCCCTTAGCCCATTTTGCTTCACTTTCCTATTGAGACTAGCCTTTGAGTATTGCCGGCAATGTTACTTGTGCACATTAGTGATCTACGCCTTCCATTACATACATACCATATCATATTGGTATCATCTTGGTATCGTCATATCATCCCTTGTGTCACAAGATTGTTCCCGCATATACAAATTGCTATCTTGGTTTGTGCATTTCGCATAGTGGCCATATCAAAAAAAAAGAATAAGCTTTTAAGCAAAAGGAGAGCAAAGAGCTTGTGAGCAAGAGCCATAGCATCATACCACATTGCACATAAGATTGTCATATCCGATCATCTTGGATCATCTTGAGAGGAACATCGGGAACATCATACACATAGCATACTTTGGATCGAAGGCTCATACATTTTGCATCTTATAGGTTGTGCACAAGTGTCGTATCCGCCTTTTGAGCAATCGTGCTAGCGTCTCTCTTGAGTTGTGCAACACGAGCGTTTTCCGTGGATTCCACATTTTGTGCTCATTCCTTGGTTGCACGACCCCATTTATCTATCCGTGTGTGTGTTTCCGTGTGCCACATATTGCTATTGGTCTACTTGTTTTGCTTGCGAATTTGTGAATCTTTTCCAACATTATTGAATCTTGCTAACATTTTGCATCAAATTTTTGTGCCACTATCCTCACCGAGCTCCACCATAAGCTTTACTTGATAGGTGTGAGTGAACAAGTCCGGTACCAATTCCACTATTCTTTCATCTCACATTGAGTGAAACGGGATACATCCTCAACTTTGGGAAAAGGTAACTTGGTATTGTTTATCTCATTTCCTACTCACCTCTACTCGAGTCTTGTGATGGATAGGCAAGGCATTTCATCTCCGGTCTTCCACGACAACGACAACGCGAACAACTACATCACCAAAACGCCCATCTTCGGACTACAACGAGCAATGCAAGGCATTGAGCGACTCACCATTGACATTCACCAAAACGAAGCAAGGATGAGGGACTACCTTGACACCAAGTTGGCCGAACAAAGGGATCAAGTACGAGACATGATGGCCAACTACAAGTCTTCTTCCCCTTTGTCATCTTCAAGGCGGCGACGCTCAAGTGGCCAATCTTCGGAACGTCATCGAGCTCAAGCACTACAACACCATCAAGGTGAAGATGCTCGCGATGCGTACACCTACATGTCCCAAAAAGCTCTACATCAAGCTACGGCCAAACTTCATGAGCACAAGACAAGACCGCGAGACAAGCACCACCAAGACGGAGCTACGACTACCACCACCACTTCGGCATCTTCACCAAGTGTTCTCAAGGCATCTTTGCCTTTGGATGTTGTGCCATCTTCGGACTTCATCCACGACGAGAGCGATGATGTGCCCTCTTCGGCCTTCATCCACAGCGACGACTACGAGATGGTTCAGCATGGGATTTTCCCTTCGACCACGGCGACGTATGATAACTTGAGTGACTTGTGCCACAATATTGAGAGTGAGAGTGACTTCACCACTACCCCCATATATGATGAGTTGCCACAATTTCCATGTGAGGAGAGCCACCACCACCATAACTTGAGTGATTTGAGTGACTCCACCATATGTGACATTGAGTGCACTTACCTTGAGGGAGTGAGTGAGCCACCACCACATAGAGAGAGTGAGGTAGTTGATAGGGCATGCGAGGGCATTTCGGTTTCTAACAACTTAACCTCTACCTCTATTGTGCCTTCTCATTTGGTGATAGGTCCCATATATGATGACATGCCGATCCTCGACGACTTCGTCCTTCCTATGGACAAGACGATGGCCATGGTGGAATATGATGCACCCCCACATGGTTCCATCAACATGAAGATGATGACCACCATTTGGTCTTTGCCACCTCGCCTACACCACTTGAGTGGAATGAACAAGGTAACATAGGTGAAGGTGATGCTCTTGTCCCACTAGTGGACATTCTTGACATTGATTGCTTGCATGATGTTGATCCACCTATTACCATGCTTCATGCTAGTATGATTTCCCCATGCGATGATTTTCCAATTTATGATGAGTACGATGATTCTCATGTAGAGTCTATTAGTTGTGATGCCAAGTTACATAGGATTTCTTGTGACAATTCTTTAGGTCACATCATGTTTGATAATCCGCTTGACTTGTCATATGCTATGCATGAGATCCATCATATGTCATATTTGCAATATCATCATAGTGACTATGCATATGTCATTAAAATTAATCCAGTTTGCACATATGGCATAGATGACAAGCCAATGGTTATTGGCATTTGTTTTTCTTGTGATGATATTGATATGCTTCCTTTGCATCATTTATCTCATATGCCATGCCATGACCACCTAGTTTTGGATATGCATTGTTTTGGATGTTCTCCATTTTCTCCATATGATGTTTCCACTATTGCTCATGAGGACACCCCCATAGTTTCCTCCTACATTTTAGGAGATTTTGATTCATCCTATCCACTGCATGATCCCAATACTTGTGTGCACAATATGCTTCCCATGAATAAACATGCTATTGATGTGCCATATACTTCTATGCTAAATTTGCATCCCCATCGTGTCATACACAATAACTATTCTTTCATGATGGATGACATGTTCTTATACCATGCATCAAATTTCTTTGAGCGATGCTTATCTTGTGCTAACTCACATGTGCACATACACATCATGATGGATGATGTGTACATTTACCACGCGCACACTTTCTTTGGTTTGTGTTTCTTTTGTGTAGGTACCCATGAATACTTGTCAACCTCACAATCCCACGAGTTGACAAAACGAGCTCTAGAGAGCAACGATGGCTTGGTATCCCTTGGAGTGTCTTTCCCACCGCTCTCTTCACGCAAAGACTTCGCGCATTTCTTCTACATGGCTCTCACATGGTTATGGGTTATTTACCACCTCTCACTTTATGCCCATATTGCCATGTTCACTTTGCATGATATGCTCATTCCTATGCCTTTGCCATGCATTTGTGACCCATGCTTTGCATTACACATGATGATTGATTCTACCACTTGTATGTGTATTTGCAAGCTTGGTGGAGATATTTCCATGTTATACCCATGACCCATGCCTATGATGATACTATGATCTTGCTTTGTGTTCGTGCTTGTGATATGTCATGTGCATTGTCTACGCTTATTATTTGCTCAAATGACATGATTGCCATGATTTCCTCTAGTGTGTTGCATCTTCGCTCCACTAGTTTGCACGACTTGATTTCTATTCTTTCTCTTGTTGCATCCACCTCTTGGATTACTTGCTCCTATCACATGTTTGGTTGCAACAATGTCATTCATTCACATATGCCATGTCCCATTGATTGCTACATGCTTGCCTTGATTGCCTCACACATGATGAACAATTCCTATTTCTATTGTGTTGAGTGCCACTCGATTTTCACTACACCCTATGCACATTATGCTTGGATTGTCTTGCACTTGCATGTGTTTAGTCATATCATCTTCTTGGGTGTTGTGAATGACTCTTATGCTTACCATAGACCATTCATTGAGAGTGTTATGCATGCTTGCTATGACATTGAGGTAGATGCTTGTTCACTTGTCCCACATATTAGCACCTTTACCTCACCCTTGCATGATTGTTTCCATGATGCTTCTCCATGTGCTCAATTTATGTGCTTACATGCCATGCCACACCCCCTTGTCACACCATATGCTATGCTTGATGACGACACTTGTTTGGTGAATCACCTCTCGAATGCTTGGTTTTGCTCTAATGCTAAACACATTTGTTTTTCCAAGTGTTTGTTGTACTTTCTAATTTTGAAGGAATCACAAGATGGTGCGACATCGGAGAGTGACCATTTCAAGCTTGATGATGATGAGTGCTTGGTGGTTATCCACTCCTACACGGCGATGCCATCTCTTTCCCATGGTGATGAAGATCACGATCCGTGGACAGATCTCTCCCAGGGGGGGGGAGATGATGCGGAGCATCCCTAGTCCATCCACATGGACACGCCATCACCATTGCAAGCATCGAGAGGACCGGTGACAAGAGCACGTGCATGCAACATCGACAACGAGGTCACTTCTTTCCTCTACGAGTCTCGTTCGGAATCGCATATGAATCGGGTCCTACCTCAAACGAAGATGTTATGCTTTCTTAGGTACTTGGGAGATGACCGTGTGGAGGCGAGGACGAACACCCAGACACACAAGAAGAAGGAGAAGGAGAGAATCGTGAAGAATGAAGAAGTGGAGCACCTGGACAATCCGGGTGCCCGGCCACTTTGGGCCCAGGTGCCCGGTCTCAACCTGGCGCGACATCGCCAGCCACAGGTGCCCGGCCATATGGGCCGGGTGCCTGGACCCCCTGGGCGCTGCCCCAGCCGGCCCCGGGTGCCCGGCCATGGAGCCCGGGTGCCCAGCCCTCTCGCCCAGTGCCGCTGCCACCTCCCGGGTGCCCGGGCAACCACCCCCGGGTGCCCGGGCCACTTCAGCGCCAAGGGCGCGGCTCCCTGGTTGGTCCGGGTGCCCGACCCCTCGCACCCCGGGTGCCCGGCCCCGCCCCCGGTGCCTCCCTCTGACCGGACCGGGTGCCCGGTTCCTCGCACTCCGGGTGCCCCGACCCCTCCGCGTGCCTGCGTGCACTTTTTGGGTTTTGACCCTTGTATCTCCCTCTCCCTCATAATTCGTCCCTAGACTATAAGTACCCCCCACCTAGCTCATTAGAGGGGATAGCTAAGAATAGACACAAATCATAGAGCTTAGCTCATGTACCTCCCCTTGTGGGATTCCTCTTCAGAGAGAAGACTCCATTGGAGTACAAGACCTCCACTGGAGAATATCCCTAGGGATTCAAGCGCCCCTTGAGGGAAGGATCTACCTAGATCATCAAGCCCTCATCTCCTTCATAGGATTTGGGATGAACTCTACCATGTATCTTGTTTCCCTTTGATTATTCATGTACCTTGTGGATCTTGTGTGATTGTTGGTCTAGTGGATGTGTGATTGGACTTGTTCTTGAGTGTCCCTCTTGTTTCCTCTCTTGTGTTCATCTTGTTCTTGGGGATTCCCCCTCCAATTCGTGAAAGATCTTCACTTAGGGTTCCACCCTACAACAAGAATGCTCTTTAAATTTGCACTTAGCGGATTCTACTATTAAAAGCCTATGGGAATAATTAATGATGTTCTTATACTTGCAAATAGGAATTATGTACCCATAGATTTTATTGTTCTTGATATTGATTGCAATCCATCTTGTCCAATTATTCTTGGTAGACCGTTTTTGCGTACTATTGGTGCCGTGATTGATTTGAAAGAAGGCAATATAAAATTTCAATTTCCACTAAGGAAGGGAATTGAACACTTCCCTAGAACAAGAATTAGGCCACCATATGAATCAATCATGAGGGCATCTTATGGATCTACACCCAAAGATGATAAAACTTAGATCCTACGTGTTATGCCTAGCTAGGGGCGTAAAACGATAGCGCTTGTTGCGAGGTAAACCAATGAATAAAATTTATTTTTGCTTTTTGCTTTCTGTTATTTAGTGTTAGAACCATTATTCTACTGTTATGATTGTGTTTTTTGTGTTTTAATTAGTGCTTGTGCCAAGCAAGACCTTTGGGAAGACTTGGGTGAAAGTTTATTTGATCTTGCTGAAACACAGAAACTTTTGTACTCACGAGATTCGTTGTCATTTTTTACAGAAGAGTGATTTTAAGTTGATTCTTTTTGCATAGGATTAATAGACAAATTCCTCACGTCACCAATTTATTTCAAAATTTTTTAAGTTAGGTAAGTATTCGAAATTTCTAGATTGCTACAGATTGTTCTGTTTTTGACAGATTCTGTTTTCTTTGCGTTGTGTGCTTGTTTTGATGATTCTATGGTTTTCTTTGATGAGTTTTGCCATAGAAAAGTTGGAATACAGTAGATATAATGCTAAAACAAAATAATAATAATAGGTTTGCTACATTACTTATAGTAGTGGTTTGGTTTCTTATACTAACGGATCTCACGAAGGTTTTGTTTGAGTTTTGTGTGATTGAAGTTTTCAAGTTTTGGGTTATCTGACGATGGATGAAGGAATAAGGATAAGCAAAAGGCTAAGCTTGGGGATGCCTGAGGCACCCCAAGATAATATTGAAAGAAATACAAGCAACTAAGCTTGGGGATGCCCCCGAGTGGCATCCCCGCTTTCTTCTAACAACCATCGGTATTTTACTTGAAACTATATTTTTATTCATCACATGATATAAGTTTTGCTTGGAGTGTCTTGTATGATATGAGTATTTGCTTGTTTTGTTTTGTGTTTTAAGTGTTGAATCCTTGCTGGACACACCCTTTTAAGATAGCCAAAAATTATGCTATGCTTGCTCCTATGCTTCACTTAAATTCTTAGAGCCATGGACTTGCTCTTATACTTCCTCTCTCTCTTGATTATCAATACAATGGTATCTTGGAGATCCATATGATGTAAGTCTTTTGGCGGTGTGTTTGTTGGGATCCGATGAACTTTGAGTGTATGATCAGGTCTATGTTTCTATCCATGAAAGTTATTTGAGTCTTCTTTGATCTCTTATATGTATGATTGCTTATAGCCTCATATTTCTTCTCTGATATTTGGGTTTTGTTTGGCCAACTTGATCTATTTATCTTGCAATGGGAAGAGGTGCTTTGTAGTGGGTTCGATCTTATAGTGCTCGATCCCAGTGACAGAAGGGGAACCGACACGTATGTATCGTTGCTACTAAGGATAACAAGATGAGATCTATATCTGCCGCAATAGATAAATGGATCTCGTCTACATCATGTCATCGTTCTTATTGCATTACTCCGTTTTATCATGAACTTAGTACACTAGATGCATGCTGGATAGCGGTCGATGCGTGGAGTAATAGTAGTAGAAGCAGGCAGGAGTCGGTCTACTAATCTTGGACGTGATGCCTATATAATGATCATTGCCTGGATATCATCACGATTATTTGAGGTTCTATCAATTGCCCAACAGTAATTGTTTTCCCACCGTTTGCTACTTTTCTCGAGAGAAGCCACTAGTGAAACCTATGGCACTCGGGTCTCTTTTCATCATATTTGCGATCTATTTTATCTTGCATTTATTTTCAGATCTATTAAACCAAAAATACAAAATACCTTGCTGCAATTTATTTGTTCCGCGATCTATTCATCCTATCTACCACTTTTACCTCATGCTATTTGCCTATCTTGAGGCGCTGTACTTGAAAGGGATTGACAACCCCTTTAACACGTCGGGTTGCGAGTATTTGTTATTTGTGTGCAGGTGTTGTTTACGTGGTGTGAGGAGATTCTCCTACCGGTTCGATAACCTTGGTCTCATCACTGAGGGAAATACCTACCATCGCTATACTGCATCATCCCTTCCTCTTTGGGGAATTACAGACTTAGTTCTAGCAGACATCACCGTGGCATCAATAATCTGGTCGGTACGAGGAAGAGCAAATGGGTCAGCTGGACGAGCTTTGTTAAGGTCTGTGTAATCACACACATACGCCAGGTGCCATTCTTATTGAGTACAAGCATCGGGTTAGCCAACCACTCAGGGTGAAAAACTTCAACGATGAACCCAACCGCTAAGAGCCGGGCCACCTCTTCTCCAATAGCTTTTCGTCGCTCTTCATTGAAACGATGAAGGAATCTTTTAACCGGCTTAAACTTAGGATCCACATTAAGAGTGTGCTCAGCAAATTCTCTCGGTACACCCGACATGGCAGAAGGTTTCCATGCAAAGATGTCCCGATTCTCATGGATGAACTCGATGAGCGTGATTTCCTATTTAGTATCCATATTAGCCCCCACTATGAACTGATGAGATGAGTCGCTAGGGACAAAATCAACCTGCTTGGTGTCATCAGCTTGAAATTTCAAAAGAGGGTCATGCTCAGTGGTGGGCTTCTTCAGAGGAGTCATATCAGCCGGGTCAACACGGTCCTTATAAAACTTGAGCTCTTCTGAGGTGCCGGTCGACTCAGCATAAGCAGCGTCTCCTTCTTCACACTCCAAAGCAATTTTTCGATCACCATGGACTGTAATTGTACCTTTCTGCCCTGGCATCTTAAGCTATAAGTAAACATAACAAGGACGAGCCATGAAGTTAGCATAAGCCGTCCGTCCAAGTAGAGCATGATACAGACTCTTGATTTTGACCACCTCAAACCATAGTGTCTCTACTCTGTAGTCATAGTCATTACCAAAGGCCACTTTCAAGGAAATTTTCCCCACAGGATACGCCAACTTACCAGGTACCACACCATGGAAGACTGTGGAAGATGACTTAACATCCTTGTTAGTGAAATTCATTCTGCGAAAGGTGTCATAATACAGGATGTTGATGCTGCTGCCACCATCCAGCAGTACTTCAGTAAATTTATAACCTCCAACCTAAGGGGCTACCACCAAAGCCAGATGAACCGGATTTTCAACCCGGGGCGGGTGATCCTCCTGACTCCATGTGATTGGATATACTAACCATCGCAAGTGCTGAGGCAGTGCCGGCTCAACAGTTGACTGCACGCTTAGGAACCTTCTGATCACATTTGTAGAGACTTGTGGTGAAAACATTATACTGGCCACTGTTGAGCTGCTTTGGATTACTATGATATCCTCACTGATGCTGCTTGTTACCCAGACCATATTGTTGATTATAACCACCATGATTGTGCAGTCCTTGATAACCAGAATTTGAACCGCCACCACCAAAGCCAGGCCCCTGTGACCGGGATGCTGGCCCGCCTAGCGGGCCATTATTGTTACCATGATTCTGACTGAAATTGGAATTCCTATACTCTCGCATGATAAAACAGTCTCTCCAAGCATGAGTCGCCGACTTATTAGGCAGGTTGTGTTTTGGGCAAGGCTCATTCATCATCGCCTCAACATTAAAGTTCTTCTTTCCAAAGGACGGCTTACCATTACCATTACAGCACTGGTTTTTATATCCAGTGTTGGTGTTAGCTACAAGATCTGACCCACCATCGGGTCATCTGCGCTTACCACCATTGCCCTGGTTGTTGTCTTTATGTCCTGTCACAATTCTGTTGCTGGCCTTTACCATTGTCACTCTTCTTTCCCTTGTTGGAATTTTCATCATCAGATCCAGGGTCTTTGGTGGTATCAGAATCTGAATATTTGATGGGAGCCAACATGAGCTCACCCATGTCATTATAATGACTAGCTGCCCAAGCTACTACGTAAGGGGGGTAAATGACAGTTCTTCTCCAAAACTAGAACCACCTGACCCGTCGCAAGACTGTCCGGTGAATGAATAATAGCAGAGACCCACCGGACCCAATGATGGGCCGACTCATCCTCATCCTCATCCTCATTCTTTAACTTAACAGGTACCACACCATTGATAATCGTTAGAGGCTGCTTGCATGTTCCTTTAAAGTTTTGAATGAATTGTGCTTTCAACTCTACCCATGAACTCATGAATTAGCACGCAATCCTTTTAACCAGGTCTGAGCTGGACCATCCAACATCATAGTAAAATATTTAGAACATACAGCATCATTGACATCCAACATCTCCATGGCTAACTCATAACTCTCAATCCAGGCCTCAGGAGGGAGATCAGCTGTATAGATAGCCACCTTGCAAGGACACTTGAAATCCTTAGGCAGACGCTCATTTCATAATGCTGGTCCTAAACAAAGCACTCCAACAGACATGGAAATTACACCAGCTCCTACTGAAGCTACTGATAAGCCCCTAGTTGAGCCGCCGCTACAACCTCTTACTCTCAGCGGGCTCTGGCATCGACCACAATCGCCTGAGCAAGAGTAAGGGGTAGCTTATTCCCATGGGGCGGGTCATCTTGATTCACTCGGCGATGTCGCTTGCTACTGCAAACTGTCAGCGACTCAACGCGTCGGTTATAGCTGCGGCTTGGAAGGGGGGTCGAGTGCACCCTCTCACGACTATGTGGATATTTCTCCTGTTGTGTGACTACTGTCTGTAAGAGCTCAGTTGCGTCTTGCGCCTCAGCTGCAAAAGGCGTCTCATCCATAATGGGGATTGCATTGAGCCGGTTGGCCGCTGCTATCATGTTATCCATCGGGTTAGAATAATGGCCCAATGGCGTTGAAAAATGCCGGGGCGGGGTAAGATCCCTATGGGGCGGGTCTAGTAATCGGGGCTAAGCCACCGCCCCACTCCCTGGGATTTTAGCTGCCCGGGCTATGTCTGGCGGTTACTTGGCCCCGCACCAGGCAGGTTAAAAAGGTTCTGCGCCTTGTATTGTAAAGGCAAACGGGTTTGATACCTCCTTTGAAGAACAACATTAGAGACGTTTTGAAACTTAAGCGAAAAGCCTCCACCCTAATATGCTATGACTCAGCATCCAGCTGAGCTCGTTCCTCTACCATCCCGATGTTCTCTGCATTAAGATCCTCCTAGGATTTGGCCACCTCATCTCACACCTTTGCAACTTTTGCATTATGCTGTGCTTGATTCGCTGTAGTAACCTATATGGCTAACAGACCCGTCAAAGTGCCCAAGAGTTCAGACAAAACCTGAGCCAGCGGTCCCACCTGTCGTAGCGGCAGTCGATCCAGACGTCGTAGCTACCACAGTTGATTAGTCAAGAGCCGGCCCAGTGCAAGCCATGAAAATCGCAGCCCTGGAAGGCAGCTCATAGGGGTCTGGAATATTGTTGCCACCAGAGTAGCCCCCAAGCCCGCAAGCTCCATGCCTTGCGTGAGACAAACGAAAACGTGCTTTGGTCCGGGTTGAACCCTAGCGGGTCATGCACGCCGAGCCGGCTCGACGATGTCGGTGCAGATGTCTAGCTCAGGCTTTGACTCGACGATCTTGCCAATGAAGACGTGAATTCCGCCAAAGGGGACCCGGTATCCGCACTCGATCGAGTCAGCCTCAGGGCCCCAGCCAGCATCGTCAATGTAGAGCTTGCCACGGCGAATCTTAGTCATCCGGCCCATGGTGTATCCCTCGATCCCTGGGAGAGATCCCTTCAAGAACTTGAAACCACTGTGCACTAGCCCCAGGGTGGGCGCCAACTGTCGTGGTTTTGTCACGGCAGATGCCCTTGTGAAATGACTTAGGTGTGGAGCCATCGCAACATATGTTAGCTTGAAGGGGTTGAGCGGAACGAAAGACACAAGGTTTACCCAGGTTCGGCCCCTCACAACGAGCTAAAAGCCTACGTCCTGCTTCGAGTTGTATTGGTTGGATATAGATTACAAGGGAGCGGAATCTCTTGATCTAGCTATCGATTGGTTGTTTTCCTAAGTTAACCCGCCGCAGGGTCTCGCCTATATATACACAGGCCGAGGCCCTGGGCTTACAAGAGTCCAAGTCGGATCACATAACGTGACCAACTCGGTTTCTAAGTCACCCTGCCTTGTTAGGCAAGTCGCCATCGTGGCAGCTCACACCTTCCGGGTCATGACTCTACCGTCAGGTTTTGGGCCTTCAGCAGGCCCACCTTGTAAGCCACCACCAGTCTTCATATTTCATCTTCTATTGGACCTACTTGGGCTTTCCTGTATTAAGTCGCCAACAGTATAACCCGGCCTCTCTTGGGCGGGTCATACCTCGGGGTTATATCCCCAACAGCAACTCAGCCCTCGCCATTGCTTCCGCCACCGACCCTGGCATGGCGTGGAAGCAGAGCGCGACGCTGCTCGACTCATGGATGAGCCAGAAGGAGCGTCATTGCGCTCTCGCCGCCTTGGACCAATCACGAGAGCGGTCTGACATGGATGGGGCTATACTTCGTGGCCAAGCTCCTGGTCAGCTGGGCCTTTCCCATGCGGACGCGGTCATTGTGGATCGACAGTGCCACTCGGGGTCTTGCCGTGCTCGCCCTGTGTGGGACGAAGCACATGTCTTGACTTCCCCCCCTCCGGTCGGCGCGGCCAGAGGATCTTGGCTTGCGCCGGAGCGGACGTCACCACTGCACTAATTGCGCTCACTGGTGCGGTGGGGAGGCGGAAGCTACGCGTCCCCTTGACCCGCACCGGCGTGAGCATGCTCACCAGAAGGTTGAGGGAGCGGGTTGCCCCAGCAGTGCCAGTCCCTATTCCAACTGCAGTGGGGGCGACGGTTGCACTGCCCACGGTGATCACGGTGATCACGGTGCCCACTCCGCTAGTTGTGGCTGTAGCGCCCGTGGCGCCTACAAACGCAGGTAAAGGAGCCTTCGAAGCGAAAGGGTGCGCCACCGCACTGCTCTTCTTCTTGGGAGCCATTGGCGATGTAGCAGACGAGGAAGATCGACGCTCTAGTTGTTGCTTCATATTCACACAAGCGAGTGCCCCTACCTGGCATGCCAAAGATGTCGTGGAGGAGCACGATCACCTATGGGGCAGGGCTGCCCCTTTGTGGTTCGGCGAGGGGCGATCACATTGCACAAAGAGTAGAGGCAGCAGGGCGGCGCGACGAGGGACAACTCTCTTTTACCCAGGTTTGGGCCGCTTGGCAGCATAAAACTCTACTCTTGCTTTTGGTGGACTGATACGGAGGAAAACGAAGACGCGGAGTGCTCAAGCCCGGCAAGGATACCTCGGGGAGAGTAGCTACATGCGTACAAGTATTGAGGGATCAAAAGTTCACATCCCTTGCTAGGTTGCCTTGGGCCTCCTTTTATAGCTTAAGGGGAGACCCCAGTGGCAAAACAGTCAATAAAGTATGATTAGATAGCTAACATTGCTATCATACCTAACTCTGGCAGGTAAGACAAAGTGCATTAAATGCACTGCTAGGTGTCATATGGAGAGGTAGCCCCAGCAAGGTTTCTCCACCGCTTGCCTAACTACCTCTTATTTGCATGACACGCCTCTGGGACGGGTCTCATTAAAGGTAATCTCTTCTCTGGCACACGCCTCTGGGACGAGCTTGACACCACACTGAATAGTGATTGGTGTGTGATGAGGTGGAGCAGTGGCGTTCGGGCAAAGGCCTGCCGGCATGGAGCCTACCGGGCTCTTGTCTTGTAGTCTTGCTTTGGTCTTGGCGGCCCCGGAGACACTGTCGGGGTGTCTTGGCCTTGGCCCAAGGCGCGGTCTCGACCCCGCCGACCCAGTTAGCCTGGCAACGGAGGCTTTTCTGGGAATCTTCCGGTTGGTTTGATCTTCTTAATGCGCTCCTTTATCTCACGAAGAGCGGTTTCTTTGGCTTATCCTGCGTCAAGCATTGATACTTGAGGTGTGATCCGCCGCACGCCTGTGCACAAGTCCTGGCAGCAAACACAAATGTTTGTTGCACCGACATGTACTTTACAAGAATAAACTATGAATGAGTTTATAACAGTACCTAAAGTTTATGATTTGTCTATTATACTAATGGATCTCATGAGGTTTCTATTGAGTTTTTTGTGCTAAAGTTTTCAAGTTTGGGGTGAGATCACGATGGAGGAAGGAATAAGGAGCAACATGACCCTAAGCATGGGGATGCACAAGGCACACCAAGGTAATATTCAAGGAATTCCCAAGTGTCTAAGCTTGGGGATATCCCAAATAGCATCCCCTCTTTCGTCTACAATCTATCAGTATGTTACTTGGAGCTACATTTTTATTCATCACATGATATGAGTTTTGCATGGAGCGTCTTGTGCCATAATATTGCTTTGTTATATTTTTAGTTTACCACAATCATTATTTGTTGGACACACCTTTTGAGAGGGACACACTTTTATCATGGTTTGTTAGAATACTCTTTGTGCTTCACTTATATCTTTTGAGCTAGGCAGCTGCTATAGTGCTTAACTTATATCTTTTAGAGCATGACAGTGGTTATATTTTCTAGAAATGATTGCACTCTCATGCTTCACTTAAATCTTTTTTAGAGTCTATAAATATTAAGTGTAATGAATATGTGTTATAAGACTAGTCCAAGAAGGATAGGTATTCAGGGGGGATATAATAAAAAAATTCATGTAGATCACAAAATATGAAACATATGGTTTAATGATCTTGATGTTGTAATATGAAAGGATATTGGTTCATGTTCATTGGCTAGCAGAATATCGGTATTAAAGATTGTTCTTAACTTCACATCTAAGTGTTGGTCATGGCATGGTGGAAATGTTTGAGCATTTGTATTTTTGTCTGAAATCCTTGGGTGCTGTTATAATCGGATGTGCGCGGTGGTTAATTCCTACTAACCGATTCCCTAGGAGCATGCAAGTATTACT
The DNA here is from genome assembly GCA_021437245.1 of Aegilops speltoides. Classification (NCBI taxonomy): domain Eukaryota; kingdom Viridiplantae; phylum Streptophyta; class Magnoliopsida; order Poales; family Poaceae; genus Aegilops; species Aegilops speltoides. The sequence goes on from CM038141.1 coordinate 207,626,889, forward strand.
TTTCTTCAAGGGCTAATAAACTTTCACAATAACTATACGAGTTCTTTATGACTAATGTAAGTGCATGGATTATACACACTCCTACCTTTTCGCGTTTGCTAGCCTCTTCGGTACCATGCATTGCCCTTTCTCATGTCAAGAGTTGGTGCAAACTTCGCCGGTGCATCCAAACCCCGTGGTATGATATGCTCTATCACACATAAGCCTCCTTATATCATAGCCACTATACCTACATATTATGTCATTTCCATAGCCATTCCGAGATATATTGCCATGCAACTTCCACTGTTCTGTGTCATGACTTGTGTGTTCATTGTCACATTGCTTTGAATGATCATAAAGAGTTGACCTGATATTTGTGGCACAGCCACCGTTCATCATTATAATACATGTTACGCTAGATCATTGCACATCCTAATACACTACTAGAGACATTCATATAGTCATACTGTTTCAGTCATCGAGTTGTAAGTAAATAAAAGTGTGATGATCATCATTATTAGAGCATTGTCCTAGTGAGGAGAAGATGATGGAGACTATGATTCCCCCACAAGCCGAATGAGACTCCAAACAAAAAAAAGAGAAAAAAGGAGAAACATTAGAAATGAGAGAAAAGAGAGAAGAGGTAATGTTATTATCCTTTGTCCACACTTGTGCTTTAGAGTGGCACCATGTTCTTCATATAGAGAGTCTACTGAGTTAGCACTTCCATATACTAGTGGGAATTTTTCATTATGGAAGTTGGCTTGTATATTCTGATGATGGGCTTCCTAAAATGCCCGAGGTCTTCATGAGCAAGCAAGTTGGATGCATACCCACTTAGTTTCCGTTGACCTTTCATACATTTATAGCTCTCAATGCATCCGTTGCATGGAAATCCCTAATCCTCGTATTGACATCGATTGATGGGCCTCGGGATGGGCCAGCGTGGGTTGGATCCGACATGGCGGATGCGCCCACGCACGTTCGAGCCTCCCCATATCCGTCTCAAGCGTGGGTTGAGGATGCTTGTCAACCCGGTCGTATAGGGCCGGTATGACGGGTGTGGCCGAGTCGAGATTTTGTGACCGCTCACTGACTAGGCCGTTTGCCCGGACGTATAGATGTACCGTGATATAGGCGAAGGTGTCCCGACGATCCGACTACGAACGTGCGAGACGTCGCGCCTTAGCAATCGCTAAACCAACTTTCGAGGGGTTATTGACCACGCCGGAGCACGATAAACCTGACCACGAGGGTCTGTTGTCCTGCAAGCAAACGAAGAACTAGCAAGAAACTGAGATTGCAATCTGGATATTGCGAATATAACAGGAAAGATTTATTAATGAAGGTGGGGTTCTGTGACGCCTTTGTCTGGTCGCTGAACACAAATGAAGTATGCGAAGTTGCAACTATAGCAAACTTTTAATCTAAACAAAACCCAAAGTCTAAACTGTGCCCTAAGGGCTGTATATATGGAGGAAGAGGGAGGAATTTCCTGGCCCTTGAAGGACGGGTCTGAAACCAACCCTATCTCTTGTTTCCCCACACATACAGACTCTAAAAACAGCCTATACTCAAGTATCTCGAAATTACATGGGCCTGGCCCAACGATAAAGTGACGTAGCACCTATAATAGCCTCTGGACGAAATTTATGAAGTGGCATCTTGTATATTTCGTCCAAGGTTTCATGCACTCATTATGGTGGCTTCAAAGTCCTGAAATCATCACTTGTAACTCGTATCTTGTTCCCCTTGGGCATGCCATCATCTCCATGATTGATCTTGCTCAAATGTTCATCCTTCTTGTCCAAGTTAAGCCATTATTTTGTAAGCAAGACAAATGTATCCAATTTAGGCAGCATCATATTCTCATGAACATTAGAATCATTACCAAGAAACGGAAGTACCAAATAACTTAACTGGCGTGCGTGAGCTCTAGTAATTGGTCCAGTATGTATACACCCAGGGGTTGTGGGTGTAACAATGGTATTGCTGTCCTCATCATACTCCCGTTCTTGAAATGAAGTCGTCCTCGACGGAAGCTCATCTTCCTCACCCAAATAAGGCTTCAAATCTGCAATGTTAAGACTAACCCCAAAATCAGCAGGCAGCTCAAGTTTATATGCATTGTCATTTATTTTTCTCTAACACCTTAAAAGGACCATCGGCACATGGCATTAGCTTTGATTTGCGCAAATCGAGAAATCTATCCTTATGAAAATGTAACCAAACAAGATCTCCAGGTGCAAACACAACATGTTTTCTACCCTTATCTCTAGCAAGTTATATTTAGCATTCATAAGCTCAATGTTTTCCTTAGTTAACTCATGCATTTTTAAGATTAATTTAGCATGTTGTTTAGCATCAAAATTAACCTTCTCCGGAGATGGAAGAGGCAACAAATAAATAGGTGCACGAGGTAGGAAACCACACACAATTTGAAAAGGGTACATCTTAGCAGTAGATTGCAGCGAACGATTATAAGCAAATTCAATATGAGGCAAGCATTCTTCCAACATTTTCTTGTTATTCTTCAAAACAGCCCTAAGCATAGTAGACAATGTTCTATATACTACTTCAGTTTGTCCATCAGTTTGGGGATGACAAGTAGTACTAAAAAGTAGTTTAGTCCCCAACATAGCCCATAAACATCTCCAAAACTGGCTAAGAAATTTAGTATCATGATCTGCAACAATAGTATTTGGTACACCATGCAAGCGAATAATTTCACGAAAGAACAAATCAACAATATTAGTAACATCATCGCTTTTATGACATATTATGAAGTGTGCCATTGCCGGGAATCTATCCACGACAACAAATATTCTATCCCTCCCCTTCTTTGTTCGTGGTAAACCTAAAACAAGGTCCATAGATATATCCTCCCAGGGAACACTAGGTATAGGCAAAACCATATATAAACCATGAGGATTGAGTCGTGACTTAGCTTTTTGACATGTAGTGCAAAGAGAAACAAAACGCTCAACATCCCATCTCATCTTTCACCAAAAGAAATGTGTAGCAAATACGTCCTCCGTCTTCTTCATGCCAAAGTGTCCCATTAATCCTCCTCCATGCGCCTCCTGCAACAACAAAAGACGAATGGAGCTAGCCGGAATGCATAGCTTCTTACCATGAAACACAAATCCATCATTAAGGATGAGCTTGTTCCATGTTCTTCCTTCTTTACAATTCTGCAATACATCTTTAAAATCAGCATCATGCACATATTGATCTTTGATGGTCTCCAAACCAAATATTTTGAACTCAAATTGTGAAAGCATAGTATAGCGACGAGACAATGTGTTGTAGGGTGAAACCCTAAGATGGATCTTTTCACACTTGGAGGGGAAAAGAGGAAGAACACCAGGAACACAAATAGGAAATCACTCCAACAATACCAAATTGCACATCCACTAGAATAGCAACACAAGATCCACAAGTTCACAAACACAATCAAAGGAAAGATACAATGGTAGAGTTCTTCCCACTCCTAGGAGATGAGGTCTTGATGATGGTAGTCTCCTCCAAGTTGGAGGTCTTGAAATCCACAAGTGGATCCTCTCCAAAGAGGCCTTGATCTCCAATGGAGGTGGTAGAAGGAACAAAGCTCACAAATATCTCATCTAATACTTTGCTAACCCTAAACATAACCCTAGGTACAGAATATATAGGCTTGCGGTCGAAGTGTATGAAGAGGGGCACAAACAGGAGATCACAACCGTCCATCCTAGAGAGCCTATGCGCACAGGGTCAGTTTGGCCCGTGCGCACGGGGGTCCCATGCGCACGGTACACGCCCGTGTGCATGGGGTGCCACAGCGCCAACTCTTTGAGTAGCCCGTGGGCACGGGGTCTCAGGGCCCGTGCGCACGGGGTCGCTTGGGACTTCCAGTGTTACTGCTGCTGGGTTCCGTCTTGTTCCTCGCGGTTATGGGGTGGTCCTCCTACTCCTTGGTGATGCTCCTGAGCTCCTTGGTGATGTTCCACTTCGTACCTAACGAGGCATAGAGTATTTTGGTTAGGTAGCAACCAAGTTCCACTTGTATCCATATGCATGTCAACTAGGAAGGAGTTCGCCTTGGTTTCCATTGCACATGCTCTAGCTCTTGTCACGGGTCCACGTGGTGCTTGACGTGCTAGTGTAGAGTCCATGGGGATGATGGAAGGATGCTCCGCATCATTTGCCCCCCCCCCCTTGGAAGAAATCCGTCAACGGATCGTGGTCTTCATCACCATGGTACTTGGCCAAATCTTGGACGTTGAAGATGTCGCTTACGTTGTACTTGTCGCGTGGGATGTCAATCTTGTAAGTGTTGTCGTTGTAGCGTGCTAGCACATTGAAAGGTCCGTCGGCTCGTGGACGTAGCTTTGACTTGCGCTCGTTGGGGAAGCGCTCCTTTTGAAGATGAAGCCATACAAGATCTCCCAGTTTGAATACCATTGGTATGTTGTTGACATTGAGCTTGTTGGAGAGGCTTTAAACTTGACGCTCGATTGTTGCCCTTGTATCTTCATGCATCTTCTTGAGGAAACTTGCCCTTGCACTTGCATCCATGCTTGCACGTTATTGGAGCAGAAGAGGTAGAATGTCTAATGGGTACAATGGGTTGAAGCCGTAGACAACCTCGAAAGGGGACTTGTCGATAGTGGTGTGTCGAGCTCGATTGTAGGCGTACTCGGTAATGGGTAAGCACTCTTCCCACTCCTTTATGTTATTCTTTATCAACACACGAAGTAGAGTGGAGAGCGTCCGGTTGGTGACTTCGGTTTGTGGATGATATGCCGTGGAGAATAGAAACTTGATGCCGAGCTTGGCGCAAATTGTCTTCCAAAAGTAGCTTAAGAACTTGACGTCGTGGTCCGACACTATGGTCCTTGGCACTCCATGCAACCTCAAGATTTCCCTACAAAAAAGATTTGCAACATGTGAAGCATCGTCTATCTTATTGCATGGGATCAAATGTGCCATTTTTTAGAATCGGTCCATAATGACAAAGACGGAATCCTTTCCATTTTGAGTTCTAGGCAAACCAAGCACGAAATCCATACTAATATCCTCCCATGGTTGATATGGTATTGGAAGTGGCAGATGTAAACCATGAGATTGGGCTTTGGACTTAGGTTTGCGACATGTAGAGCGTTTGTTGGTGAAGCGTGCCATGTCGCGGAACATCTTTGGCCAAAAGTACTTGAAGGAAAGTGTGGCGAAGGTCTTGTCATGACATAAATGTCCCATGAGTCCACCTTCGTGAGCCTCTTGCAAAAGCAACAAACGAAGAGAAGACTCGGGTATGCAAAGTTTGTTAGCACGCATAAGGTAGCCATCCTTGAGATAAAATTTCTCCCAACAAGTGTGAGTAATACATTTTGCATAAGGTAGTGCAAAGGAAGGATCATTTGCATAAAGATCTTTAATATGCTCAAAGCCAATAACATTTAACTCAAGTTGAGTAACAAGCATGCATATGCGGAAAAGAGCATCCTCCACTACATTTTATTTGCCCTTAATGTACTTGATCACATAAGGGAAAGACTCAATAAATTCACTCCATCTAGCATGCCGTTTATTCAACTGGGTTTGACCTTTAAGGTACTTTAGTGTCTCATGATCGGTATGTATGACAAATTCATGTGGGCGAAGATAATGTTCCCAAACATGTAATACTCACACTAATGCATACAACTCTTTGTCATATATAGGATAATTAAGTTGAACACCGGAGAGTTTTTCACTAAAGTATGCAATGGGTCTCTTTTCTTGCATTAATACGCCACCAATTCCATGACCGCTAGCATCACAATGAACCTCAAAAGTTTTGATGAAATCGGGTAATGCAAGAATTGGGGCATGTGTAAGCAAAGATTTTGAGCTCATCAAATGCGGTAGATTGGGATGGTCCCCAAACAAAAGGTGCATTTTTTTCTTACTCAAAGCATGCAACGGTGCAGCAATAGTGCTGAAGTCTTTCACAAAACAGCGATAGAAACCAACTCGACCAAGGAAACTACGCACTTGTTGCAAATTAGTGGGTTGGGGCCAAGTTTTAATTGCTTTGATTTTAGACTCATATACATGAACTCCCTTGGAAGACACAACAAAGCCCAAGAAAACTATCTTGTCAACACCAAAAGTGCATTTCTCCATATTTGCATAGAGACGCTCAGTGTTTGCAAACGACCCTAATATGATTCACATGCTCTTGGAGGGATTTGCTAAACACGAGAATGTTGTCAAAGTAGACTACAATGAACACACCAATGTAAGGACGAAGCACATAATGCATAAGGAGCATGAAAGTACCATGTGCTTCCTATAAGCCCATAGGCATGAACAACCACTCATACAAACCAAACTTTGTTTTGAAAGCGGTTTTCCATTCATCACCCTCTTAGCGGGTGCTTGGTAGTAACCACTTTTAAGATCGATTTTTGAGAAAATAGTGGCACCGCTAAGCTCATCTAACATATCATCGAGGCGTGGAATGGGATGCCTATAGCGAACGGTGATAGCATTGATAGGTCTACAATCGGAACACATGTGAAAGCTACCGTCTCTTTTTGGCACAAGAATGACCGGAACGGCACAAGGACTCAAACTTTCACGCACATTTTCATGACTGGAGGGGATCCTATGAAGAACACGAAGAACATGAGGGGATAAACGAGGGGAACACGAGGGGAAACACAAGAGAAATCACTCAACCAACAAGATCCGATCACACATATGCTAGATCCTCGAGCACAAAGAGTGATACATGATTCAAGGTTAACAAAGGATGATACAAAAGGTCTTCTCCATGAAGAGGTCTTGAAGGGTCTTCCCGTGATGGGGTCTTGAATCCGCTTGGGGGGATCTTCTCCGAAGAGCTCATGAGCTCAGAGGAGAGCAAAGCTCTATCTCAAATATGAGCTATCACAAGGCTGCCCCTAGAAAGAGGGAGGAGGAGGTCTATTTATAGTCTTAGTGGACGAAAGGGTAAGTGGGCTTCAGCCCACCACACGGGCGGACATACAGGCGTCGAACATCCGACGGTCACCGGTCGTCCGAAGGCTAGCGGGGGTCTGAGCGTCTGATGTTTTGCCTCTGGTCAGGACTTGTCGATCGTCTGGTCGAGGTCGGTCGTTAGGTCTATCAGTCGTCTGGAGGTCTCCATTCTTCTGATGTTTTGGCTCGGGTGTGGTGGTGCCAGTCGTCCGGTAGGACTCGATCGTCCGAACGCTGGGAGGTGTCTGACATCCGGTCGGCATCAGCCTTCCGGCTGCTGGAGCGTGCGCGGGCTGGGACTTGGCTGGTCGGTTGGAGCCTCTAGGCGTCAAACGTCTGAGAGGCGTCCTAATGTAGGGCGTAACCCTAGGGGCCGATCTTTCCCGTTTGGAGTGGATCCTACAGGGAAACACGAAGAACGCACAGAAATCACAAGGCAAAACACAGGGAGAAATGAGAGAATCACTCAACCGACAATGAATCGATCACACAAGGGCTAGATCACAGAAAGCATAAGGTAACACATGAACCAAAATCAACAAGGGGAGGATACAAAGGGAACCGTTCTTCTTCGAGAGGAGGTCTTGATTGTCTTCTTCGGATGGAGAACTTGAATCCGAATGGATATTCTTCGAAGAGGCACGATCCCTCATGTGGAGTAGATCCGGTACGGATGAGCAGAGCTCTATCTCTAAATGAGCTATCACAATGCTAACCCTAAAACGTAGGTGGGGGTGGAGTATATATAGTCTAGGGGCGAAGGGGTACATGGGCTCAGCCCAACACGCACGCGTAGGCGCTGGGAAGGCCGGACGTCCGGGCGTCGGGCCGGATGTCCGGGCTGAGGGGCCGGATGTCTGGGTTGGCGTAGATGGCTGTTCTACTCTCTGGATGGGCAACACCGAATGTCCGCCCGGAGGGGCCGGATGTCCGCTGTTTCGGGAGGCGCCGGATGTCTGGGGCGGTCGCCGGATGTCCGGGATGACGGCGCAAGCTTCTGTGTCCCTGGACGCCGGTGCCGGATGTCCGGGATTTCAGCCGGATTTCCGGTGGGGGCCGGATGTCCGGGCTGGACACCGGATGTCCGGTCACTGTAGTTTCTTCTGCAGGGGGCTGGCCGTGTAGATCCCCATGGGCCGGATGTCCGAGGTCCTGGCCGGATGTCCGGTGCCTGGAGGTTGTTCTTGCCTTCTTCCATTTGTTCTCTACTTCCATGGACTTGGGGTCTTGACCGTCTTCATGTGCATCCTCGGGAGGGTCCTCTTGGTACCTACTCATGCACAACATTCCGTATTGAGGTAGTAGCCATGTCTCGAGAGGATTATATAAGATATCACTGAGGAGAGAAGTCACCTCGGTCTCGAGAGCTCTAGCTCGTGCTCTAGTCATGGGTCCTCTTGGTGCTTGGTGAGGCGATGGATGGTCCATGGGGATGACCGAAGGATGCTCCGCATCATCCCCCCCCCTTGGGAAATATCCGACCTCGGATCGAAATCCTCATCACCATGGTACGGGGAGAGATCGGAGACGTTGAAGACGTTGCTCACGTTGTACTTGTCGCGTGGGAGATCGATCTTATAAGCATTGTTGTTGTAGCGTGCTAGCACCTTGAAGGGTCCATCGGCTCGAGGGAGAAGCTTGGACTTGCGTTTGTTGGGGAAGCGGTCCTTGTGAAGGTGTAGCCACACGAGGTCTCCAATGTTGAATATCAAGGGATGCTTGTTGACGTTGAGCTTGGTCGCGAGTCGTTGTACTTGGCGCTCGATGGTGTGCCTTGTATCTTCATGCATCTTCTTAATGTAGCTTGTACGGGCACTTGCGTCGAGGTTTGTGCGCTCTTGTAGAGGAAGAGGTAGAATGTCCAATGGGGACAACAGGTTGAAGCCGTAGACGACCTCGAAGGGGGACTTGCCGGCCGTCGAATGTCTTGCACGGTTGTAGGCGTGCTCTGCGATGGGTAGACACTCCTCCCACTGCTTGATGTTCTTCTTGATCAACACGCGAAGTAGAGTGGAGAGTGTATGGTTCGTCACCTCCGTTTGGCCGTCGGTTTGAGGATGGTATGCGGATGAGAACAAGAGCTTGATTCTGAGCTTGGAGCATTGGGTCTTCCAAAAGTAACTCAAGAACTTGACATCGCGGTCGGAGACGATTGTCTTTGGTACTCCATGGAGACGCAAGATTTCCCTACAAAAGAGATTTGCAATATGTGAAGCATCGTCTATCTGGTTGCAAGGAATGAAATATGCCATCTTAGAAAATCGTTCCACAACAACAAAGACGGAATCCTTGCCATTTTGAGTCCTAGGCAAACCAAGTACAAAATCCATGCTAATGTCTTCCCAAGTTTGATAAGGAATAGGAAGAGGCATGTAAAGACCATGGGATTGAGCTTTAGACTTAGCTTTGCGACATGTAGAGCATCGGGTGGTCAAGCGTGAGACGTCGCGGAACATCTTGGGCCAAAAGTAGTTCTTGGAGAGCGTGGCGAATGTCTTATCTCGTCCAAAATGTCCCATGAGTCCGCCTCCATGAGCCTCTTGCAAAAGGAGCAAACGAAGAAAAGACTCGGGAATGCATAGTTTGTTAGCTCTCATAAGATAACCATCCTTGATGTAATATTGTTCCCAAGATGTATGCGTCAAACATTTAGCATAAGGAGTCGCAAAAGATGGATCATTAGCATACAAGTCTTTTATGTGCTCAAAGCCAATAACATTCAACTCAAGTTTAGTGACAAGCGTGCATATGCGTGAAAGTGCATCCGCAACTACATTTTCCTTACCCTTAATGTACTTGATCACATAGGGAAAAGATTCAATAAATTCACTCCATTTGGCATGACGCTTGTTTAGCTTAGTTTGACCTTTTAAGTACTTTAGCGTTTCATGATCGGTATGCATGACAAACTCATGAGGTCTAAGATAATGTTCCCAAACATGTAGCACAGGCACTAAAGCATACAATTCTTTGTCATAGATGGGATAGTTAAGTTGGGCACCAGAGAGTTTTTCACTAAAATATGCAATGGCTCATTTTTCTTGCATCAAAACTCCACCAATTCCGGTACCACTTGCATCACAATGAACCTCAAAAGTTTTGTCAAAGTTGGGTAAAGCAAGAATCGGAGCATGAGTAAGCAAGGACTTGAGCTCATCAAAAGCGGTGATTGCAAAGATCCCCGAACTAAAGGAGCATTCTTCTTACTCAAAGCATACAAAGGAGCGGCAATAGTGCTAAAGCCTTTCACAAAGCGACGATAAAAACTTGCTAGACCAAGAAAACTACGCACTTGTTGCAAATTGGTGGGTTGGGGCCAAGTTTCAATTGCTTCAATTTTAGATTCATCAACATGGACACCCTTGGAAGATACAACAAAACCCAAGAAAACCACTTTATCAACACCAAATGTGCATTTTTTTCAAGTTGGCACAAAGACGTTCCTTGCGAAGGGTTTGCAAAACAGCCCTAACATGATTAAGATGCTCTTTCATGGTTTTGCTAAACACAAGAATATCATCGAAGTAAACCACAACAAAGACTCCAGTATAAGGGCGAAGCACATAATGCATGATACGAACGAAAGTACCGGGGGCCTCTGATAAACCCATAGGCATGACTAACCACTCATATAAGCCAAATTTGGTTTTGAAAGAAGTTTTCCATTCATCACCCTCTTGAATGCGGATTTGGTAATAGCCACTTTTAAGATCAATTTTTGAGAATAGTTGGCTCCACTAAGTTCATCAAGCATATCATCTAATCGAGGAATGGGATGCCTATAGCGAACGGTAATAGCATTTATAGGTCTACAATCGGAACACAAGCGGAAAATTCCATCGGGCTTAGGCACAAGTATAACCGGAACAACACAAGGGCTTAGGCTTTCACATACATGACCGTTGTTGATTAGTTGTTGTACTTGCCGTTGGATCTCCTTAGTTTCTTCCGGGTTGATGCGGTATGGAGCTTTGTTTGGTAGGGGCGCTCCGGGGATGAGGTCGATTCGATGCTCAATGCCTCAAAGAGGAGGTAGAACCGGAGGTAGCTCATCGGGGAAAACATCTTGGAATTCCTGCAAAAGAGATTGAAACACTAAAGGTAGCTCGTGAGAGGTGTTAGTTTTTGGTTCCCCATCCTTGCACACAAGGACAAAGTGCATAACACTCGATGGGTTCTCACACACTTCTCTCATCTCACTTTTTGTGGCAAATAGGACTAAGTTTTTCTCTCTAGGCGAAGAGGCGCTCAAGTTTGGCTTGTGGCTCTCACTCACTTTTGGGTGGATCACTTTCTCACTCTTCTCTCCACGATTGGTGGCTTGCTTGTTAGCTATCACTTGACTAGGAGACATAGGTCGTAGTACATATTCCTTCCCTTTCATCTTGAAGCTATAGTGATTGGTGCGCCCGTTGTGGATGACACCACGGTCGAATTGCCATGGCCTACTGAGGGAGTCCTGGACTAGGGGGTGTCCGGATAGCCGGACTATCAATATCCGCCGGACTCCCAGACTACAAAGATAGAAGATTGAAGACTCCGGCTCGTGTCCGGAAGGTACTTTACTTGGCGTGGAAGGCAAGCTTGGCAATACGGATATGTAGATCTCCTACCATTGTAACCGACTCTGTGTAACCCTAGCCTCTCCGGTGTCTATATAAACCGGAGGGCTTTAGTCCGTAGGACACAACATTACATCTCAACAATCATACCATAGGCTAGCTTCTAGGGTTTAGCCTCCTTGATCTCGTGGTAGATCTACTCTTGTACTACCCATATCATCAATATTAATCAAGCGGGGCGTAGGGTATTACCTCCATCGAGAGGGCTGAACACAGGTAAAACATTGTGTCCCTCGTTTCCTGTTACCATCCGCCTAGACGCACAGCTCGGGACCCCCTACCCGAGATCCGCCGGTTTTGACACCGACATTGGTGCTTTCATTGAGAGTTCCTCCATGTCGTCACCGATAGGCTCGATGGCTTCTTCAACCTTCAACGCTGTCCAGGGTGAGACTTTTCTCCCCGGACAGATCTTCGTATTCGGCGGCTTTGCACTACGGGCCAACTCCCTTGGCCATCCGAGCAGATTAAAGCTACGCCCGGCGTCAGTCGATTTGAAGCCTAAACTTCACGGCCGATGATCTGCGGAGACTTGATCTTGACGGACTCGAGCCATAGCTAGCGCGCCACCGACCGCGACGATGGGCATGATCTAGGTCTACCGCCGGACAAGTACTTTGGTGGCGGCGCTCGAATCCGCCCGCCTACTTGCGGGCCGATTGCCCATGACGAGGGTCGGTGGATAGACGCCGCCCGGGCTTCAACATCTGGCGATGGAGCGAATACCGACCTTGTCCTGGCGAAACTTCGTGATCCCGAGGCGCCGGACTCTCGCCGGACTCCGAGCCTCCCGCGCTCCTCGCCAATTAAACTGATCGGGCGCGGTTATGGAATTCACCGCCATGACATCTTTCAAGACTCGCCTTTTGGCGATATCTTGAATTCCTCAAGCATCTCTCGCTATCAGAGAATCTGGCGGATTATGGCGGGGCGGTTGGAGTACTGGACGATGAAGAAATTGAGCCCACCCACCACCCACTTTGTAGCCACTGTCGAAGATCTAACCGACATGCTAGACTACGACTCCGATGACAGGACCCAGCGCCCACGGGGCACTGGAAGGCCACCTCGTTGTACGACGTCTACATGGTGGATACCCCAAAAGAAGGGATGGCGAGAAAGCGGCGGAGGAAGATTCTCTAAAGAAGCAACCCAAGCGCCGGCGTCGTGGCGCCGCCTAAATCTCGCCACAACAAGAATGGAGAATCCGCACGGAGATAATAACACCCGGAGAGTGCGAAGACAAACCCTCCAAAGAAGACTCAGCAAAGGAGGATGTAGAAGCAAGCCCTCACGAAAGGGCGGCAGAAGAAAAGGTTGAGGATCAAAACTATGTACCTCCCTCCGAAGACGAAACAAGCCCTAATGGCGACGAACTCGAGGAGCCCGTCGAACAAGATCTTTGTAAACGCAGCTCATCGCTACAGCAAGAAGCTCAAGAAGGAAAACGGAAGCTCAACACAGCGGAAGACGCGCTCCGGATAAGATGGAGCAAAGTACTCAAAACCGCAGACAAACACGGCAACAGCCACCAATCGAAGAGCTACCCGAAGCGCAAGCTGCTCCCAGAATTCGACGAAGAGGCCATAAAGCCCCCACCATCAAATGGCCCAGCCAGGTCCATCTACGGACCCAAAAGGAAAGCCCCAATAAGCAAAGGAACACGTCAAGTGTCCGACGATAGCGGCACGTACAAGTACAGGGGCGCCGCACACCCACTATGCTTCACAGACGAGGTGTTGGAACATGAATTCCCAGCAGGGTTTAAACCCATAAATATACAAGCCTACGATGGAACAACAGACTCAGAGTGCGGATAGAAGACTATATCTGCATATACATATGGCGGAGGAGACGATCTCCACGCCATAAAATATCTACCCTCAAGCTCCAAGGGCCAGCCGTCATTGGCTCAAAAGCCTCCCGAAAAAACATGTTGGAAGTTGGGAAGAGCTCGAGGAAGCGTTTAGAGCAAATTTTCAAGGGACTTATGTCCGCCTCCGGATGCAGATGACCTAAGTCACATAACTCAACAGCCCGGAGAGTCGGTGGCGAAATTCAGAACAGGTTCCTTACCAAAAGAACCAAATAGTCGATCGTCCGGACGCCGAAGCCTTAGCAGCTTTTAAGCACAATGTCCGAGACAAATGGCTCGCCAGACACCTCGGTCAAGAGAAACCGAGGACAATGACCGCATTAACAAGCATCATGACCCGCTTTTGCGTAGGAGAGGACAGCTGGTTGGCAAGAAGCAGCACCAGCGACCCAAGTACATCCGAGATAAGAGATGGAAATGGAAAATCACGGCGCAGAAAAGAACAACGCCGGAATAAAGAGAAAAGCCCAAAGAGCACGGCAGTCAATGCCGGATTTAAAAGCTCACGGCCGAACAATAAAGCTCAACCCATCAAGGACGACAATGACGAACCGCTAACCTACACAAAATTCGGGTCGGATATGTCAAATCCACAGTACCCCCGGAAGGCCTGCAAATCACACCCACAGGGATTGTTGGGTTTTCAAACAGTCCGGCCGACTAAATGCCGAACGCAAGGGGCTCGACGTGTCAAGCGAAGAAGATAAACCCCGCCAGCAGGGCACCGGAAAACAAAAGACTTTCCCACAAGGGGTCAAAGAAGTAAACTCACTTCATGTGAGGACACGGAAAAACAGTGCGGCACTTTCTAAAAAGAGCTTCGCACGGTCCAGCCCAGCAAACCATAGAGATTGGATATCAAAACCAATCACTTTCGACCACCGGGATTATTCCAAAAGTGTTCGAACATGGGGCGGACTCCCAGTATTGAATCCGATAATAGACGGACTACAATTCACAAACGTCCTAATGGACGGAGGCAGTGATTTAAACCTGCTATATTCAAACACAATCCGTCGGATGGGGATAGACCCTACCAAAATTCGACACAGCCGCACTTCCTTTAAAGGAGTTACGCCAGGCCCTTACGCAAAGTGCACAGGCTCGATATTACTCGAAGTCGTGTTCGGATCACCGAACAATTTTCGACGAGAAAAGTTAATTTTCCATATCATCCCATTTAAAAGTGAACAACAAGCACTATTGGGACGAAAGGCTTTTGTCCGCTTCAACGCCATACCGCATTACGCGTCTCTTACACTTAAGATGCCGGTCCACATGGCACCATTTCAGTCGAGGGTCACTTAAAGACCCCGGTTTGGATAGACAATTCGACTCAGCAGGCTAGGGCTCCCTAGCCGCATACCCTTTCATAAGGGCTGCGCGACAACTAACCGCGGTTTCATATAAACCTAGCTTTAATTATTTGCACTTATTCTTTTGCATTATTTTCGCATCTAACTGTTTCTAAAACTAAAATGTTCCTCTTTTCTCTGAGATGAACAAACGTGCGTACCGTCCGTGATAACGGCGAACGGAGACACAAAGCGCAGACGTGCGAGGGACCCGTCGCAAGGATTCTTTTCAGATTAAGACCCTCGTAGACCTTTTTATTCTGTCTCTTGTTGTTAATCTCCTTGGCTTCCTCCTATAGCCAAAGCGGAGCCCGACGGTTTGGCATTGGCCGTCGGAAGACAATGCCCGCACAGAAACAAGGGGTTTAGGGCATAATTCTGCCCGTTATCATAAAGTCCGAACACCTTCGGAGTGTTCGGCGTCTCAAGTTGGGCATTATATGCATCAGCTCAATCATGTCTTTGGTCAAATGTTGGGTTTGCGGCTCCTGTGTTTTGCTGCCTTACGTTCAGATCACCCGCTAACGCGGCACCGGAGAACTATCGCGATTGTGCCCCGATTAATTTGGGCGAGCACCTCGAGAGAAAGCCGAAACCGATCATGATATAGCGAGAGTCTGTCACCACTTGATCGACTACCGAATGTTTAGAATTCCCCGCTCTGACGAAGGGCCGCTTCCCGGTCAGTCACATACACACCCCGAATTCGGAGATGTGTGGTGTCATCAGGGGCTATATCGTAGCCCCACCCTCGAGCTCCATAGGTTAAGTGAAAGAGATAAAGCACTATAGTCCGGATTGCCTCGTTAAACGCTACCACCTCCTTATAACAGACCGAGACGCCGGATTAAGTGTGAAAAGCGCTATTTTGCGAACACCCCAAAGACCTTGTGCAAGGGGCTGAAGTCAAGATCGCATCTTTCAAAGTTATACACAAGTATACGCAAACGGCCGACAGAGAAGTTTTACTACTTGGAAGCACAAGTATAAAAAGCATTCATACTATAATCATAGATATACAAGTTAATGCGCTCAATTGAACGTTACATTCTTTGAGCATCGCGACTCTATTATCTGAAGCGCCGCACATAACTTCCCGAAATAATGCTCGGCAGAAGCTGGTTCCCATCCAACCTGGCAGCAACAGCGGTGGCATCCATCTCCGGACATCGCGCCTTTACACGGCGAGCCATCCGCTACGCCCTCGATGCAGCCGACTGCTTCATCTCCTTGATATGCGGCACCGCCCAAGGAACTACTGCGAGGGGCGAAATAGCTCGTCGCTTAGACCTCTCTGCCACACATGGGCCACGATGTCATTCATAGCCAACCCGACAGTCTGTTCAATTCGGCCCATTCGCCAACTCTGTCCGACAATGAAGAGGGCGATCCGGACTGTGGAATTGAGTCCAATATAACTCTTCCACCTCGTGATCCCCGGCTCGGAAGTGCTTAACGTCGTCGGCGCTTTTCGCAGCCAAGTCCATATAAGGATCCTCCGAACTCCACTACCGCTCAAATTTAGCGTACTTGGCATCCATAAACCGGCGACGCATAAGAAACGGCTTGCCAGCCGTGATTTCTCCGGCTTGACGCAGCTCCTCTTTCATAGCCCGCATTGCAGAACGGGCCTCCTTGGCTTCGGCGGTGGCCCTCTTCAGGTCTTCCCGCTCCGATAGGCGCTCCTTTTCAAGAGCCTCGCTACGGTCGGTAGAATCCTTTAAGTTCTTGGCCAATTAGGCCACCTCCGCCCTGCTTAGGCAGTGCGCAGCCTTTTCGGCCTTCAACTCCTCGGCCGCCCTCGCGGCAGCTGCATCACTCCTTCGGGCTTGCTCCTTAGCTTGTGCAAGCTCGACCAAGTCTCTCCACAAAGAGCAAGATTGCTCGCATAAACAGCATATAACTTATCGAGGAGGGCTTTAACCCACTCAATAAAGCGGCTGCGGAGAATTTATTTACCTTGCGACTCATCAAGTCGTTGATTGACAAGTCGATGTCGGATCCGCCATGTCCAAATTGCCGACTTCGATTAAGAACCGATCGATCCGGCTGGCCCCGGACTATCCGCCACCGCATCAAGACGGCGGTATTCACTACCCGAGATGTTTGATTTTCGATCCTCGACGCGCTGTCGCCTTCGACAACCTACCGAGTCTCGGGGCTACTATCTATACAGCGCATTTTATATGCGAACTGTTAAAAGACAAAGGGTGCATCATTTTCACATACCTCAAATCCCGCCAAGAAGCTTCGAGGCGGCATTATGCGATCGCTTTCGCCAATGACGAAATCCTTCCAACCACCGTGACGCGTAACGCGGTGATCTTCTGAAATGGACGCCTCTCAAGCAAACTCTTGATTCCCGGCGGACTCGTGGGTGTTGAACTCTTTGGCCCCTCGGACTCGGGGACGCCCTCCGTGGCGACACTTGGGCTCGCCGCCTCATCTGGCGGCGCGGCAGACGGAGGCGACGCTCTCCATCATCTCTGGAAGAAGATCCCGAGGACGAACTCATCAGGAGACGGCCGCAGATCCGAATGCGATATAAATATTTCGTTACCTCTGAAGCATAAACGAAGGTACTTCCTCATTAAACTTTCTCTTTCATACTCACGGCTCGTTGGAGGGCTGGTCCTTGGCGATGATTGCGGCGGATTCTCTCGGGACGCCGACCCCGGTGGGATTTCTTCCCACGCTTAGGGGCTGGGACCTCCGGATCTTCTGGGCGGTCCTCTTCTCCTTATGACGGAGGGATCCTTGGTTCCTCCTCTTGATCGCCTTTGGACGGCGATTACCTCCTTTATCTCCCCATCGCCTCCCCCTCGGGCGCAACCTCCAACATTCGACCAGCCACGGCTCCAAGTCTGCGGTCTCTGGGGGGGGCGGACACCTTATCAGCCTTGATCGCGCCACCCATTCCTATAGAGAATAAAAAGGGTCAGAGATGATCTTTTGAAAGGCATACAGATAGAACGTCCGAGCTTTGAGCTACTTACCGAGTATCCGGCGATCGCGGCTTAAGCTGCGTCCTCGGCGAATCCGGACACGCTACTGCGGTCCAAGAACAGCTTGTACGTCTCCATGGGTGTCGCGCCCATGAAATGCCGGAGAATACGAGGTCCCTCCGATTGAACTCCCATAGCCGGAGAGGACGACGTTTGCGAGGTAGGAGGTGCCCGACTAGCATGACTTGCATCACCTTGACCAGGCCGATCTCCCTTGTTTGGAGGTCTCGAATCCGCCTCGCAAGGCGGGCACGTCCTCGGACGGCCCCAGTTGAGCCCTTGGTTGACCCACGACATCGATTCTTTGTGGAGGTCCCGGCGGAAGGAGGGCGGCGGCTTCGCTTGCGCCCCTTGGAGCGGTGATGTAGAACCACTCCTGCTGCCACAATCCTGTTCCTCTTGGAAGGAACCTTGAGCCACGGGCATCGACCTTCTTGCTTATGGTCGCCCGCCACACTCCGCTTGATGCCCCCGATCATCTTCGGCTCCACTTTGAATGTTTTCAGCCACAGGCCGAAGTGGGGGATGACGCTGAGGAAGGCTTCGCAGACGATGATAAATGCGGAGATATGGAGGATGGACTCCGAAGCCAAGTCATGGAAGTCCAGCCCGTAGAAGAACAGAGCCCCTCACGAAAGGATCCGTCGGAAGCCCAATCCCGACGGAGGTGAGATGCTTGGCAACGACGATTCGCCGGGCTCGAGGCTTGGCACGGCCTGCCCAGGCAGCAACCTGTCTGAAACTTGGGCCGTGCTTGGCCTCACGCAACTTCAATATGTCCTCCTCCGTGGCGGAGGAGGGCACCCACCGCCCCGGAGGTCGGAGCCGGACATTGCTGTAGATCCGCGCCGAGTCTGAAGCTCTTGGTGTTGGAACCGGGAGCAGAGGAAAGATTCGATCGAGGTTGAAAGACAAGGACAGGCCTTGGTCCTCTTATAAAGGGAAATAATACCAAGGGCCGTCTCGTGATCGCTTGAGATTCCCTTCGATAGAGGAGTGCGGCACGGAACGGTTGGGTTACCCACGCACGTATTGATGAGGATCCCGAATAAAAGGGAACACGATCTCGCTTGACGGGGCGTGCCAAAAACCGCTTAGCTAAGCGTCTTTGGCGGAATAATAAAAATGATTCAAACGAGGGCTTGGCTGCGGTGTGATATCACGCTGCGTAATACGCCGGCAGATTGAACTAAGTGTGTATTTTATTCTCTCGTTGGAATGTGGAAATTATTTTGCGAGCGGACACTATCCTCGGTGTTCATTATCTTCTCCGGATTATTCAAGGAGGAACCCGCCTTGCAATGCCGAACATTATGCACGCCGGACTTATCGTCATTGAAGACTGGTTCAGAGCTACCGAGGAGTCTGGACTAGGGTTGTCCGGATAGCCGGACTATCAATATCCGCGGACTCCCGGACTACGAAGATAGAAGATTGAAGACTCGGCTCGTGTCCGGAAGGTACTTTACTTGGCGTGGAAGGCAAGCTTGGCAATACGGATATGTAGATCTCCTACCATTGTAACCGACTACTGTGTAACCCTAGCCTCTCCGGTGTCTATATAAACCGGAGGGCTTTAGTCCGTAGGACACAACATTACATCTCAACAATCATACCATAGGCTAGCTTCTAGGTTTAGCCTCCTTGATCTCGTGGTAGATCTACTCTTGTACTACCCATATCATCAATATTAATCAAGCAGGACGTAGGGTATTACCTCCATCGAGAGGGCCTGAACCTGGGTAAAAACATTGTGTCCCTCGTTTCCTGTTACCATCCGCCTAGACGCACAGTTCGGGACCCCCTACCCGAGATCCGCCGATTTTGACACCGACACCTACCAAGAAGGAGGTGGCAAACGGTCATGGGGACCACATCACACTCCAAAGTGTCTTCATATGTACCAATTTTGAAGGGGACTTGGACCGTATGCCCAACTCGTATAGTGCCGGAGTCACTTAGCCATTGAACCTTGTAGGGGTGTGGGTGCTTCCTCTTGACCAATTGAAGCTTGGAGCATAGTTCTTCACTTGCCAAGTTGTGACAACTACCTCCGTCGATGATGACCTTGACGGACCTTCCATTGATGCCAGCCTTAGTGTGGAAGATGTGGCATCTTAGGTCTTCTTCTTGTTGATGTTGCAGAGTCAAGACCTTGGAGACAACAAGAGCGGGGCTCGAATCCTCATCACAAAAGACTTGATCATCTTCATCTTCGTTCACTCGCTGGTGCATGGCCACTTGCTCAAGAGCTTCCATCTCATCATCACACATGGAGTTGTAGGTGCCATCGTCGTTGAGGATCATGGTGCGCTTGTTTGTGCATTCATAGGACTTGTGGCCATGGCCGCCGCAAGTGAAACACTTCAAGGAGCTTGTCTTGACGGTCTCATCGGTCGGAGTAGATGAAGAAGCACGCGGCTTGAAGTTGCTTGTAGTAGGAGGAAGACGACTTGAACTTGCCGAAGTTTTCTTGTAACTTGACTTGTCGTCGTTGCTTGGAGAAGGTTTGGTTGATGTAGATGTTGGAGGAGCTGTTGAACCTTGGATGTTGGAGAGGCCGTAGGTCTTGGATGAGTACTTGGCGTACTTGAAGTCATCTTGCACTTGACGTTCCGCCTTGGTCGCTTGATGCACGAGCTCAATGAGGTTGGAGTAGGGTTGGAAGTCGGCGATCTTGTTGATGGGATGATTGAGTCCATTCAAGAATCGTGCCATTGTTTGTTCATCATCTTCCGTGACATTGGCTCGAATCATGGCTATCTCCATTTACTTGTAGTATTCTTCAACACTCTTTGTTCCTTGCTTGAGGAGTTGTAGCTTCTTGAAGAGATCGTGGTTGTAGTAGGTTGGCACAAAACATGCTCGCATGGCATCCTTCATTTGAGCCCAAGTGGTGATTGGAGGTTCACCTCTTGCTTGTCGACGCTCAAGGACTTGTTCCCACCATATGAGCACATAGTCTTGGAACTCTAGTGATGCCATAGCGATCTTCTTCTCTTCCTCATAGTTGTGCAAACGAAAGATTTTGTCGACCTTCAATGCCCATGAGAGGTACTCTTTCGGATCATTGCTTCCATTGAACTTGGGCATTGTGAATTTGAGCTTGCCATAGCATTGCTCTTCATTGTGTTGTTGGCGATGGTGATGATGACGCCCCTGACGGTGAGGGTAATCATCCTCATGTTGCTCTTGGCGTGGAGGAAGTCCATGATCAACTTGCGCTTGTTGAACTTGAGGTTGAGGAGGAGCTTGACGAGCTTGTGGAGGAGCTTGTGGAGCTTGACGAGCTTGTGGAGGAGCTTGTCGAAGTAGTCTCTTGTACGTTGTTCGGAGAGTCACAAGTCGGTGGTGAGATTGTCGATGCGGTCGTTCATTGCTTGTTCTCTTGATACAACGCTCGTTGTGCACCGAAGAGGTGGCTCTTGGTGACGTATGATGACATGTCGTCGTCTTGCTCGATGAAGAGTGGGTTGGTAGAAGTACTTGGCCTATCCATCATTCTAAGCAAAATGTGAGTGGTAGAAGGAGAAGAACTTATACCAATGTACCTTGACCGATGTTGATGATGAATCAAGTTCACTCAAATGCGGACAATGAAATAGCACTATTGGTACCAATTCTTGTCGGTTCTCACACCTACACAAGTAAAAGCTTATGGTGGAGCTTGGTTAGGATGGTGGCACAAAATTTGTTGCAATTGAAAGTGAGATTCAATAATGTTGGAAAAGATTCACAAATTTGCAAATGCAACAAGTAGACCAAGCAAGTAGTGGTACACGGAAACACACACGCAAATAGATAAATGGGATTGTGCAAACCCAAAGTGAGCCAAAATGTGGAATCCACGAAAATGCTCTTGTTGCACAATACTAGAGAGACGCTAGCACGATTGCACAAAAGGCAGATATGGAGCTTGTGCACAACCTACTAGGCAAAAATGCAACTATCTCTATCCCAAGTATGCTATATGTAGGGTATTTCGGTGCTATGATCCAAGATGATCTTATATGACAATTTTAATGTAGTATGATGCTATGGTTCTTGCTTATAATCTCTCTGCTTATCTTTCCTTTTTGTTTAAAAGCTTTGGTGGCTCTTTCACTTTTGAGCTCTTTTCTCATGCAAAACTTCACGAACCAAGATAGCAATTGTGTATGCTATGACAACTTTGTGACACACAAGTTGATGCCAAGATATGCACCACGGTGGTACGGTATGTATGCTATGGAGTATGATCACTAATGTGCACAAGTCACGTTGCCGGCAGTACTCAATGGCTAGTCTCGATGGGTAAGCTACGCAAAAGTAAGGCCATGTGGGGTATCAATGCAATTGCAAGGTAGGACAAAGATGTCGTCGAGGTTACCGTCCTTGGCGATGATGAGTAGTCGATGGAGATGAGCAGTGGTGCTGGTGATGTCGAACCGTACCTATATAGCCGAAACACAATAGGACACGGGAACCACAACCCAAAATCTCAGAGACCAAAACGTGTCAAAATCGACATAGGAGGTAGCGGTGAGCGGTGGTGGTGTTTGTGGAAAGCGTTGGGGGTATGCAGAAGTAAGCGTGGGCACTAGGGTAAAATTGGGCGGAAGTATGCGGAAATGGGCGCGGGGGATGGAGTTGCTGCTGCCAGGGGCCGGATGTCCGGGCCAGCTGCAGGATGTCCGGGGCGCCGGATGTTCGGTGGACACGGGGCAGATGTCCGGGCTCTGGATCGGGGACGAACACGATGAACTCCACGGGAAAAATTGCAACTCCAGGGCAAAATTCGGATGAATTGGTGGATGGAAATCGCGGGAGAGATGGGGAAAAGCTAGATCAACTTGATGCAAAGCAGATCCATGGATCAAATCCAACAAAACTTCATCACACCAACAAATCACAAAAAAAATTGGGGCTATTTTTGGTGGGGATTTTCGGATTTAGGACGAAAACAATAAAATCAAGCTAGAAAACACGGCGTAGGGGCTCCAAAAACGTGATCAATGTGGCTCATGATACCAACATGATGTAGGGAGGAACCCTAGGGGCCCATATTTCACGTTTGGAGTGGATCCTACGGGGAAACACGAAGAACGCGCGGAAATCACAAGGGAAAACATGGGAGAAAGGAGAGAATCACTCAACCGACAAGTAATCGATCACACAAGGGCTAGATCACCGAAAGCATAAGGTAACACATGATCCAAAATCAACAAGGGGAGGTTACAAAGGGAACCGTTCTTCTCCGAGAGGAGGTCTTGATTGTCTTCTCTGGATGGAGGCCTTTTATCCGAATGGATCTTCTCCGAAGAGGCATGATCCCTCACGTGGAGTGGATCCGGTACGGATGAGCAGAGCTCTATCTCTAAATGAGCTATCACAATGCTAACCCTAAAACGTAGGTGGGGATGGTGTATATATAGTCTAGGGGCGAATGGGTACATGGACTCAGCCCAACACGCGCGCGCAGGCGCTGGGAAGGCCGAACGTCCGGGCGTCGGGCTGGATGTCTGTTGGCTCGCGAGGGGCCGGATGTCCGGGCTGAGGGGCCGGATGTCCGGGTTGGCGCAGATGGCTGTTCTGCTCTCTGGATGGGCAACACCGTATGTCCGCTCGGAGGGGCCGGATGTCCGCTGCTTCGGGAGGCGCCGGATGTCCGGGGCGATCACCGGATGTCCGGGCTAATGGGGCAAGCTTCTGTGCTTCTGGACGCCGGTGCCGGATGTCCGGGATTTCGGCCGGATTTCCGGTGGGGGCTGGATGTCCAGGCTAGATGCCGGATGTCCGGTCGCTGTAGTTTCTGCTGCAGGGCGCTGGCCGTGTAGATCCTCAAGGGCCGGATGTCCGGCGTCCTGGCCGGATGTCCGGTGCCTGGAGGCTGTTCTTGCCTTCTTCCATTTGTTCTCTTCTTCCATGGACTTGGGGTCTTGACCATCTTCATGTGCATCCTTGGAAGGGTCCTCTTGGTACCTAATCATGCACAACATTCCGGATTGAGGTAGTAGCCATGTCTCGAGAGGATCATATGAGATATCACTAAGGAGAGAAGTCACCTCGGTCTCGAGAGCTCTATCTCGTGCTCTAGTCATGGGTCCTCTTGGTGCTTGGTGAGGCGATGGAAGGTCCATGGGGATGACTGAAGGATGATCCGCATCACGTCCGTTGTCCAATGACTGGGAGTTTCGAGCGGGCCTTCTTCTTGTTCATTGAACTTTGTGTCCTCGCCATCTTGTCCATTGGGTGCAGCTGATCTGTGGCTTCCCTCAAAATACCTAATCACACAAAGGGTCTCCGCATGAGGTAGTAGCCATGTCTCATAAGTAGAAAGTGGAAGTTCGGAGAGGAGCGAGTTCACCTTATCTTCGATAGCCTTTGCTCGAGCTCTCGTCATTGGTCCAACTGGTGTCGTGGGAGATGTAGATATGTCCATGGGGATGATCGTGGGATGCTCCGCATCATCTACCCCCTCCTTGGTAAAGATCCGACCTCGAATCGAAAGCTTCATCACCATGGCATGGCGAGAGGTCTTTGACATTGAAGATGTCGCTCACGTTGTAATTTTCACTTGGGAGGTCGGTCTTGTAAGCGGCACTGTTGTAGCGTGCTAGCACCTTGAAGGGTCCATCGGCTCATGGTAGAAGTTTGGACTTGCGTTCGTTGGGGAAGCGTTCCTTGTGAAGCTGTAGCCACACAAGATCTCCGATGTTGAATATCATGGGTTGCTTGTTGATGTTGAGCTAGGTCGGGAGTCGTTGTACTTGGCGCTCGATGGTGTGCCTTGTATCTTCATGCATCTTCTTGAGATAGCTTGCTTGTGCACTCGCGTCCATGTTGGTGCGCTCTTGTAGTGGAAGAGGAAGAATGTCTAATGGGGACAACAGGTTGAAACCGTAGACGACCTCGAAGGGGGACTTGCCGGCAGTCGAATCTCTTGCGCGGTTGTAGGCATACTCGGCGATGGGTAGGCACTCCTGCCACTCCTTGAAGTTCCTTTTGATCAACACACGTAGTAGAGTGGAGAGTGTTTGGTTCGTCACCTCCGTCTGGCCGTCGATTTGAGGATGGTATGCCGAAGAGAACAACAGCTTGATTCCGAGCTTGGCGCGTAGAGTCTTCCAAAAGTAACTCAAGAACTTGACGTCACGGTCCGAAACAATTGATGAGGACATCAATACCATTGTTACACCCACAGCCCCTGCTGCTATACATACTGGATCAATTACTGGAGCTCGCGCACGCCAATTAAATTACCAGGTACTTTCGTTTCTTGGTAATGATTCTAATGTTCATGAGAATATGATGCTGCCTAAATTGGATACATTTGTTTTGATTACAAATGAAGTGCCTAGCTTAGAGAAGGATCAACATTGGAGCAAGAACAAGCATGGAGATGATGGCATGCACAAGGGAAACAAGAATGGAGTTACAAGTGATGATATCAGGATGTTGAAGCTACCATAATGAGTGCATGAAGCCTTGGACGAAATATACAAGATGTTGCTTCATAACTTTCGTCGAGAGGCTATTCTAGGTGCTGCATCACCTTATTATTGGGCCAGGCCCATATAATTTCGAAATACTTAAGTATAGGTTGTTTTTAGAGTCCGTATGTGTGGGGAAACAAGCAATAGGGTTGGATTCGGAGCACTTCCCCAAGGGCCATGAAATTCCCCCCTCTTCCTCCATATATATAGCCCTTAGGGTGTCATTTAGACTTTGGGTTTTGTATAGATTAAAAGTTCGCCATATTTGATACTTTGCGTACTTCGTTTGTGTTCAACGACCAGACCAAGACGTCACAGAACCCCATCTTGATCAATAAAGATTTCATCTTATATTCGCGATATCCAGATTGCAATCTCAGTTTCTTGCTTGTTCTTCGTTTGCTTGCAGGAAATAGACCCTCGTGGTCACGTTGATCGTGCTCCGGCATGGTCAATAACCTCTCGGAGTTGGTTGAGTGATTGCTAAGGTGCGACGTACTCGCACATACGTAGTCGGATCGTCAAAGTCTACTCCTCCGAAACAATAATCACCATCTCATCGAAAGATGGGACACCTTTGCCTCTATCAAGTGGTATCAGATTTTCAGGTTGCTCGGTGAGATTTACAATTTTTCGTAGTTTAGATTGAGTCTGTTCTTCATACCTACAGTCCACCACAAAGCCAAAACAATTAGGGTTAGTTCATCATATCTGAACCAATCTGAGTCTTTGCATAATCTTTTTAGTGTTTTGCATTGTTGAGTTTGCGGTTGCATCGTCATGTCTAGTTGCTGGTCTTAGTGTCTAGTCCTTTAGAGTTTTGAGTTCTGTTGACAAGTTGTCACGCCGCCGCCGCATCACCGTCATCTCCACTGCCATATACCACCATCATCGTCACCGCTGCCATATACCACCATCGTCATCACCGCTGCCATATACCACCATCGTCATCACCACTGCCATATACCACATATTCACCACCATCACGATAATCCGAGTCCACCTCCATCAGAGATTCGCCACCAGTCCGTGTTCCACCGCCCTACATATATCCGCCACAAGTCCCAGTTTCCACCAGATTCATCTCCGCCACCAGTCCTAGTTCGAGACCAGTTTTTGTTACTCTTTTTTAGATTTCTAGATCACGCCATACTCCGAGTCGTGACAGAGTTGAACTCCCGAACTTCCGTGCTACCCGCAGTAAAAAATAGTTCCAGTTTTAAAAAAACTAAGTCTGGAAAATTTTGGCTAGGCAGTTTTTAGACCATTTGTAGACTTTTCGAAAAAAAATTTGTTGCGGAGCAAAAGAAAAAAGTGCGAAAAAAGTGAAACAAAAAGAGAAAAAAATTTAGAGTGTGCCTCCTCCCTTGATTATGTGTCGCTCTGTGATTTTGTTCGTGTTCTAGGCTCGCGTCTCTAGCACGGTCTAGCCTAGGACTAGCACAGTACCGTCGTTGAGCGTTTATTCAACTTTGCATCTCTGAATTGATTATTGTTAACCTTTTTGCTAGCATATTATAAGCCTTCCCAGCTCCACATACATCTACATCATGCGTTTGACTCTCCCTGGTAATCGCTCTATCCAAGCTTTGAGAGCTTTGACTACAACGGTTGCCAATCACCACCTGCTGCTGGGTAAGAACTGGTAAGAATTTGAGATTTGCTTGACGGATTTGTGACACCCCACCACCACCATTTTCCAGTAGTCTGTAGGATCATATTCTTGTCTGTTTCTATTGCTGCTAACTATGGCAGGACCACAAGCCGACGAGATTGACCGGGAGAACATGACGAACAAGGAGCCTCACGATAAGTTTCATCAAATGTTGGGTCAACACGTGGAAGACGTGATGGCCAACTTTAGAAAGGCAATGGAGAACATGGATAACATTGAGAAGACAATTGACACCAAGTTGGACGCCAAGTTCGATGAATTACTCAAACGACTCCCACCACTAGCTTCACGCCGCGATACAGTAGGGCAAGCACAACGTATTCCTCTTGAGCAAGGACAAAATTCTGGTGCCGCTGCTACTGCTGTTGATGCTTCTGTAGCTCCTGCTGCTACTGCAGAGGTGGAGGACAATTACGAGGATGAGGTTGATCAAAATCAGAACTAAGTGAAGCCACCAGCACCATCACTAGCAGGTCGACCTCAGGTATATATTCGCAATGGTAGGCCTGCACCAGCACCTCAGGTACGAGATCATGACCATGTTCCTAAACTGAAATTGAATATTCCATCATTTGAGGGTAGATACATTCCTGATGTATATCTTACTTGGAAGTGAGAAACTGAACAACGTTTCACATGTTTACAATATCCCAATGAGAGACGGGTTGCTGCTGCTGTTTGTGCTTTCACTAGTTTTGCATGTGTATGGTGGTCTGAACATTGTAGAATATATCCTATTCCAGCTATTTGGGCTGCTTTGAAAATTGCTGTGCGTACTCGTTGGGTTCCGCCATATTATCAACGTGAATTCCTTCAAAAACTGCAGCGTTTGAGACAAGGGAAATTTTTTGCAGAAGAATATTATCAGGAATTACAAACTAGCATGATTAGATGTGGTATTGTTGAGGAGAATGAAGCTATGCTTGCACGTTTTATGGGTGGATTAAATAGAGAGATTCAGACCATTCTAGAGTATAAGGACTATACTAATATCACTCGTTTATTCCATCTTGCTTGTAAAGCTGAACGTGAAGTGCAGGATCGACAAGCATTGGCACGAACTAACTTTTCTGCAGGTCGACCTTCATCATGGACACGGCGTGCATCTTCTACTTCCACTGCACCAGCACCTCCATCAGGTGCCACCTCCAGCCGTGATACAAGAAAGCAGGCACAACCACCACTATCTGCCAAGAGCGCACCTCTCGGGCCTGCACAAAGCTCTTCTTCTTCCATGGCAACAACTGGGCACACAAGTGATATTATTTGTCGTTGTTGTAAGGGTAGAGATCATTATGCGAGAGAATGCAAATCTCAGCGTGTGATGATTGCAACTGAGGATGGTGGGTATGAGTCCGCTAGTGACTATGACGAGGAGACTTTAGCTCTTATTACACGTGCAGAACACGGTGGAGATGATTCTGATCATGAGATGCAATACATGGCTCCTGAAGACGCTGACAGGTATGCATGTTTAGGTGCTCAACGTGTTTTGAGTGTGCAGGTCACACAAGTTGCAACAACTTGGCTAGCATGGAGATGGTGGAGAAGCTATCTCTCACCGCAAGACCACATCCACATCCTTACTACATCCAATGGTTCAACAACAGCGGCAAGGTTAAGGTAACACGTACTGTTCGTGTGCATTTTAGTATCTGCATATGTTGATTATGTTGATTGTGATGTGGTACATATGCAAGCATGTTCCTTATTACTTGGTTGATCATGGCAATTTGATAAAAATTCTATACATCATGGTAGAAGCAATCAATATACTCTTGTTCATAAGGATGAAAATATTACTTTGCTTCCTATGACTCCTAATTCCATTTTGACAGATGATATTAATAGAGCTAATAAAGCAAAACAGGAGAAGAATAAGAGTGAAAATTAGATTGTGGCAAAAGAATTTGAGCAACAAATGAAGCCTAATAATAAACCATCTAGTGTTGCATCTGAAATTAAATTGAAAAGTGCATGTTTATTTGCCACCAAATCTGATATTGATGATCTAGATTTCAGCAAATCTGTTTGGTATGCTTTTGTGTGCAAAGAGGCATTATTTTCATTCGAGGACGTGCCTTCCTCTTCGCCTCCTGCTGTCACTAACATTTTGCAAGACGTGCCACCGGGATTACCGCCTACTCCAGGGATTGAGCATCAGATTGACTTAATTCCCGGTGCATCATTACCCAACCGTGCACCATACCGTACCAATCCAGAGGAGACGAAGGAGATTATGCGTCAAGTACAGGAGCTGCTCGACAAAGGTTATATACGCGAATCTCTTAGTCCTTGTGCTGTTCCTATTATTCTAGGGTCGAAAAAGGATGGTACATCGCGTATGTGTGTTGATTGTAGAGGCATTAATAATATTACTATTCGTTATCGTCATCCTATTCCTAGGCTAGATGATATGCTTGATGAAATGAGTGGCTCTAGAATATTCTCCAAAGTTGATTTGCGTAGTGGATACCATCAAATTCGTATGAAATTGCGGCATGAATGGAAAACAACATTTAAAAATAAGTTTGGATTATATGAGTGGTTAGTCATGCCTTGTGGGTTAACTAATGCACCTAGTACTTTCATGCGAATAATGAACGAAGTTTTACATGCTTTCATTGGACAATTTGTGGTACTTTACTTTGATGACATATTGATTTATAGCAGATCTTTGGCGGAACATTTGGAACATTTACGTGCTATTTTTATTGCTCTATGGGATGCACGTTTGTTTGGTAACCTTGGGAAGTGCACCTTTTGCACCGACCGAGTGTCTTTTCTTGGCTATGTTGTTACTCCACAGGGAATTGAAGTTGATAAAGCCAAGATTGAAGTTATTAAAAGTTGGCCGTATCCCAAAACGGTCACACAAGTGAGGAGTTTTCTTGGCCTCGATGGATTCTATAGGCGTTTTGTGAGATATTTTAGCACCATTGCTGCACCTCTCAATGAGCTTACAAAGAAGGATGTGCCTTTTGTGTGGGGTACCCCCACAGGAAGAAGCTTCACGGTGTTGAAAGATAAGTTGACACATGCTCCTTTACTCCAACTTCCTGATTTTAATAAGACATTTGAGCTTGAATGTGATGCTAGTGGAATTGGATTAGGAGGTGTGTTATTACAAGATGGCAAACCTATTGCATACTTTTCTGAAAAAACGAGTGGGCCTAGTCTGAATTATTCTACTTATGTCGGAGTAATGGGCCACGGGTAGGCCAACCCGGGTCCCAGAACCTTTCAAAACATCAGGGCTGGCTGCGCCCCGCGAATCCAGAGGCAACTCCATGATGAGCCGAGTCCCCAGAGGTGACTCCCAGTCAAGCCGAGTCCCAGAGGCGACTCCCAGTTAAGCCAAGTCCCAGAGGCGACTCCCAGTTAAGCCGAGTCCCAGAGGAGACTCCAAGGAAGCCGACTATGGGGAGTCGGCCCGCGACTCCAACCACCCCGATAATTAAAGGCAGGCATGGCCACAGTGCGCCATACCTTCGGAGATCTCCGCACGGCGCGGCACTGTTGCCATGCCAGCCCTGACATCAGCCCTTGGGCGGACCTCAGACCCACGACGGCTCGTCTCAGACGGCCTGGAGACGGCGGGCCTACCAATCGTGAGTATCAAGACGGCGAGAACGCAGACGAGTCGGACCTGCTGGGAGTCAGCCTCAGAGTCGGCCGCCCTCCATGGGCCCCACACGCCATTAACCAGACGTGACGGGGAATGGCAACAAGGATCGCCTCGTCAGCGGCGGCATCTGCTGCTATGACCCCATGACCAAGCCCGCTATTAGAAGCACGGCTATAGTAATCTGCACTGCCAGCCCACCATGGCATGGACACGGCCGCCGCCTCGTACCAGGCCAGTCGGCGGGACCCACCAGTTGGCGGGCCCAAGGAGTCAGCGGAGAAGACGGCGGCCTGAGAGACCGACGGCTGGGGCCCGCACCCAGGCGGTTTTACCATTGTACCCCTGGGGGATAGGCCCATATAAACCCCCCAGGGCACCCATGCAAAGGGTTCGAATCCATTAGCACTAGACAGACCACACAGGGAGGAGAGAGCTAGCCTTGCCTTCCCCTTCCTCCAGAAACAGCTCTAGGAGCAACCTTGTATTCACTTTGCCTTAGTGACCATGCGGAGACCCCGCAGAGCAGCAGTAGGGGTGTTATCTCCTCGGAGAGCCCTAAAGCTGGGTAAGATCCGCCACGCGTGCATGTTCGCCTCATCCTGCTTCTGTGCACCGTGACGCTTCTACTCGCCCCCACCATGATAAGCCATCCTTTGGCATATGTCGCACCCAACCCCCGACATTTGGCGCCCACCGTGGGGCGACGTGCACCGTCGTCCGGAGATCTGTTCTAGACTGGAACCTTCTCCCTCCCTAGCGAGCGCAGCCAGCCAGGCTCGCCAGACGGAGTCAGATTGACGGGCTTGCAAGGCGCCGAGGTCACTCAGGCAGCGAAGTTGCTCGCTGAACTTGTCGGCGAGGTTCGCCTCTCCGACGAGCCTGCATCCCACGCTGGCATGAGTGGCCCCGAGAGCCTCCTCGCAGGCCTCCTCGACCAACTCCACGTCACCGGCGAGCCTGCCGTGGACTTGGAGTCCGTAGGCTCCACCGACCCGATGCTGGTCGACTCCGACGCCGTGTCTCTTGACACTTTCCCCACGAGGAGAGCGGCTGAAGCGCCGTCACGGAGGTGCTCGTCATCAGTCACGATGAGCGTTCCGGTGAGGGAGCTCATGACCCGCTCGACGCGGCTCTGCAAGACCTGACTGCGCCTATTCCAGAAGACGCAGATGCCGAGACGCTGGAGACACGCCGCCTTCAGATCATCAAAGGCACCAAGAAGCTGGAGAGCATGAGACGCTTGTCAGAAGCCTACCAGCGCGATATGGATCGTGCTGTGGGCGGCTCACCGGCTCCGACTGGGCCTAGCCGCCTAGGAGCGGTCCGGCAACGCGGCGCGACCATCGCCGACTTGTTCGGGGCCAATCGCCCCATGTACGCCAACGCAGGCCAGTCGAGAATTGATCAGGTGATAGACTCCACAGCCGGATGCGAGCTGTTGAGTTTCTTGGATGCATACTCGGGGTATCACCAGATCAAGTTGAGCCCGGCAGACAGACTGAAGACCGCCTTCATCACGCCGTTCAGAGCCTTCTGCTAC
This sequence comes from Aegilops speltoides, assembly GCA_021437245.1. Classification (NCBI taxonomy): domain Eukaryota; kingdom Viridiplantae; phylum Streptophyta; class Magnoliopsida; order Poales; family Poaceae; genus Aegilops; species Aegilops speltoides. The sequence continues at coordinate 207,659,034 of CM038141.1, forward strand.
CTGACCATGACGTTCGGCTTGAGGAATGCCGGTGCCACCTTTCAGCGTTGCATGCAGAAGTGCCTCCTCAAGCAACTCGGCAGAAACGCCCATGTCTACGTGGATGATGTAGTGGTGAAGACGGAGAAGCATGGGACACTGATGGAAGACCTCAAAGAAACCTTTGAAAACCTACGCCGATTCCAGATCAAGCTCAACCCTGAAAAGTGCGTCTTTGGAGTACCAGCCGGCCAGCTCCTTGGCTTCCTTGTCTTTGAACGCGGCATAGAGTGCAACCCTGTGAAGATCAAGGCCATCGAGAGGATGGAGGTACCCAGCCGACTGTTAGATGTGCAGGTTCACCGCCGCTTGGCATCCATCACCGATTCATCACCGGTCGGGCGAGAAGGCTCTCCTTTGTACCAACTGATGAACAAGACCACCTTTTTGAGTGGAACCACAAGGCGGATGAAGCATTTCTCCAAATGAAGAAGATGTTGACTACTCCCCATCAGGCCGGCAGCTCGACTCCTAAAGAGACCATGCTCCTATACATCGTCGCCACCACCGAGTAGTCAAGATACCATTGTAGTCGAACGAAAAGAGGAAGGCAAGGCGCCCCGTCCGTGAGACCGTATATTACCTGAGCGAGATACTGTCAAACTCCAAGCAGAACTACCCTCACTACCAGAAGATGTGCTACGGCGTGCATTTTGCTGCAAAGAAGCTGAAGCCTTATTTTCAAGAGCATCCAATCACTTTGGTTTGCTCAGCCCCGTTGGCCGAGATCATCGAGAGCCGAGACACTTCTGGCCGAGTAGCCAAATGGGCCATCGAGTTGGCTCCCTACACCATCTACTACCAGCCCCGCACCGCCATCAAGTCGCAAGCACCGCCGATTTCCTCGCCGACCGGCCGAGACCCAAGACTCACCGCCAAATACCGACTCCACCCATTGGCAGATGCATTTCGACGGCTCCAAAATGCGCACCGCTTGGGAGTCAAGGCCGTCCTCACCTCCCTAAAGGTGACAAGCTCATGTATGCGCCGCAGATCCACTTCGCCGCCCAATAACGTCGCCAATACGAGGCGCCATTCACAGCTCCACTTGCCAAAGAACTCTCAGATTCACCGGATCCTCGTGCTACAGCCGACCGATTTGGTGGTCCAGCAATATCCGCGACTAGGACGCCAAAGATGCAAACATGGCGAGCTACCGCTTCGGTGCAGCAACTCAGCGGATACTTCGAGGGGTGTGAGTTCCTTCACGTACAAGAAATGACAACGACTGCAGACGCTTTGGCACGAAGTCGGCTCCACTCGCCAAGCGATACCGCCCGGCCGCTTCTTCAGCCTCCTTGCCGCCTATCAAGCCTTCACCAGAATCGACTTATCTTTGTGCCGCTCCCCAAAGAAGTCGGATCCGACTCAAGAGCCCCAAGAGACGCCCCAAGAAAATCACAATCGGCTGCCCGGGACTTCGTAACCTGCTCGAGGATCGCGCCATCGGCTCGGGATCGCGCCACGTCGTCTGGGACTTCGTCAATCCAAAGAAGCGTCATGACTCCAGCCCGCCGCCTCCCAGCCCAGCCGCCTTTGTCCAAGTCGCAGAGTGGCGGTTGAAGAAATAGCAGCACTCTCATGGGCGCAGCCCATCCTCAAGTTTCTTGTGAACAGAGAGCTGCCAACTAATGAAATCTTGGCTCGGCAAGTGCAACGCCGAGCGGCAGCCTACACCATAATCAACAGAGAGCTGGTCAGCACACACATCGGTGTCTACCAACGCTGCATGGAGCCGAGCAAGGCCAAGCAATTCTCGAGACATCCATCGTATGCGAATCGCCCACCATGCGGCTTCAAGATCACTGTCGCCAAAGCCTTTCGACGGTTTCTTCTCGCCAACTGCCTAGAAGAGGCTAAAGAATTAGTCCAAAATGCAAGGTGCCGGTTCCGCTCCAAGCCGCTTCCACCAAGCTTCCGCTTAAAGACAATCCCCATCGCCTGGCCCTTTGCAGTTTGGGGCCTGGACATGGTGGGACCGTTTAAGATGACCCGAGGCGGCCTGACTCACTTACTCGTCGCAGTCGATAAGTTCACCAAATGGATAGAAGCAAAGCCCATCAAGAAGTTGAACAGTCCGACTGCAGTGACTTTCATCGCCGATATCACGGTGCGGTACGGCATACCGCACACTATCATCACCGACAATGGCACAAATTTTGCCAAAGGCGCCTTGGCCCGTTTCTGCGCGAGGCAGGGCATCTGACTAGACTTAGCGTCCGTTGCCCATCCGCAGTCAAACGGCCAGGTGGAGCGAGCAAACGGCCTCATCCTCGTCCGCATCAAGCTCGACCGTCGAACCACTTGAGCGCTCGCTGGCTGTTGGCTTGAGGAGCTGCTACCGCCCTCTCGAGTCTCGCGACGACTCCAAACAAGTCAACCGGCTTCACGCCTTCTTCCTCGCTTCACGGTGCCGGGCCGCCATCCCGACGACATAGAGTTCGACTCTCCACGAGTCACCATGTACACTGAAGAGGAAGCAGAAGAAGCACGTAAAGACGGCGTCGACCTGCTGGAAGAGGGTCGGCTGTTGGCACTCAGACGGTCCAGCATTTACCAGCAGAGTCTGCGCCGATACTACAACCGGAAGGTCAGGCCGAGATCTTTCCAAGAGGGCGACCTTGTGCTCCGGCTGATTCAGCGAACAGCCGGCCAGCACAAGTTGTCGGCGCCTTGGGAAGGCCCCTTCATCGTCAGCAAAGTGCTGGCCAACGACTCCTATTACCTAATCGATGCCCAGAAGCCCCGAGCGCGCAAGAGGGACGACTCCGGCAAAGAGTCGGAACGACCATGGAACGCAAATCTTCTCCGAAGATTTTACAGTTGATGCAGTATGTACCACGCTATCCTTTGTATTAAAGTATCGAGACTTTGGGCCCCCCGAGATGAGCTCGGGACTGCCCTTTTGTTATCTCAGATGATAAGAATTATGCCTCCGAGTATGCTACTTTTGTTATGCCGCTGGCACCGGTTCGACTAGTCGTCCGTGGACTCGCTGCCTTGCGCTATGAAATGCTTCCCGCAATGGACAACTAGTGTGCGGGCGCTTAAGCCGCCTCTCGCCGAAGCTCAGTAAAGGCGACTATTGGTAGGCAGAGAGTAAGCAAGAACGAGCGCACACACGAAAAAATGGCTAAGGACTCAAAGCATAAGCATAGCCCAAGCCGGCTTCCAGCCCCTTTCCGCAGAGCCGACCCCTGAATAGTCGGCTTCCCGCCTTCTATCCAACTTGTTCAAAAACTCTAAAACAGGCTAAGTACTTGCCCTCCCTAAGGAAGCCAAGCATTTGACCCAGCGGCAGTCCGCAGAGCGGTTGTCCGTCTGGCAAAGCGGCGACTGTGGGAAGGCGGCAAAGGAAAAAGCCAAAAAAGAGCAACTAACAAGGAAAGATAGAAGTCAGATAGATATTTACATAACATAGACCTCCGGCCAAGTTCAAAATACACCCCGCAGGTGGAATTGTGCGAATTGACAAGTTCTTTCAAAGACTACTAAGGCAGGAAAAATAAAGGCAAGACGGGAGCCTAAGAAGCGGCAGACGGGTTCGGAGGGTCGGTGGAGAAGGCGGTGTCAGGCGCCGGAGCGGTCGGTCAAGGCGCCTCGCTTGATCATCTCCGCGCAGCCGCCCGGCCGGACGCGCTCGCTGCCGGAGGCGCGGTCGAGCCGAGGCTGGTCGCTCGCCTCCGCCTCTCGGCGCCTGCCTCGCTCTCCGCCTCCGCCTCGCCTTCCTCTGCTAGAGCCGATCACCGCCGAGTCCTCGTCAGAAGTCCAGTTCATCCCGAACCATTCCGCATCACCTTTTCGCCGTCATGCCCGCCAGAACGAAGACGTTGGTATCGGTGTAGTCGGCAATCGCCGCCGCACGCTCGACGAGGGCGCCTTCCACGGCCACCAGCTCCGCCTGGGCCTCTGACTGGAACACGGTCAATCGGTCCAGATCCAGCCTTGGATACCAAGCCTTGACGAATTCGAAGGCCCGGCGCGCTCCAGCCCGGGCCGGGGAACCCTTCCAAGCCTCAAGACGGCCAGCCACGACCTCCAGCCAGTCCGCAGTCCGACTGGGAGTATGCAGAACCAGCATGCCTGGCCATAGGGCGGCAATCGCCTGAGCACCAGCGCGTTGAAGCCGGCGAAGCAGCTGGTAGGCCGGCCGCAGATGAGTCTCGATGCTCAGGAGCTGCTCGCCGACGGTCGGGGCGCGGCGGCGATCTCTTGCCATTCGCCTCCAAGACTCGCGATCAGCCTCAATGGCTCGGCCGATCACCATGAGTGGCCAGGAAGAAGTCTGCCCAAACAGAAGAAGCAAAAGAAAGAATCAGAGTCGGCTTGACTTGGCAATGGCGGCTCAAGAAAGAAAGCAAAGAAACTCACCGTCGACAATGTCTTCGATCTCGTGGAAGCCGGAAGTCAGCACGCCTCCTTGTCACCCAGAGGAGCGCCGCTCGAACTCGCCAGAGAGCGGTCTTTCTTCTCCGCTTCGCCCCGAAGCGGTTCTCTTCGCCCGCCAATCGCTGCCAAGAAGTCGCGCCTCGGAGAGCTTGCCGACTCCTCCTCCTGGCACGAGGGCAGTGCCGACTCGCCCAACCGTTTCAAGAGCGCATTGGCCTCTCAAGAACAAAGAGAAAGGACGCAAGTCGCCAACAAGGAAGGTCGCCGAAGATCCGCCCGATCGCCGCCAGCCGGGCCAATCTCGGGACTACAGTTCATGGAAGCGCCATACGCTTCGCAAAAAGAAGAAGAACTTATCTCGCTCGACAAGTCGGCAGAAGCTTCCCCAGCTGCTCAACGCTAGGTTGAAGGCGTGACGCGGAGGTTGTGATACTCCCGTGATAAACAATTGGACAAAGACAAAATGAGGAACTGCCAGATGAGTTCCGCCAGCCGCCAACAGCCACCAAACCCGGGATTACACTCAGCAGGGGCCGCCGCCTCACGAGAAGAACGAGAAAAGACAAAGTCAAAAAGCATACCCGATAGACGCCGCGACGCCAGATGCGCTTTGGTGCAGCTCGATGGCTTCGCCTCACCACGCCAGCTCGCATGTCGAGGAGCGCCGGTTTAGCGGACCGTCGCCGCGATCTCGCACTCCACCTGGGGCGCTGTGTTTGTCGCCGCATCCGGATGGCCGAAGCGGGCGCGCCGCCTCCAAGGGTCGCGGGCGCCAAACCGCTTTTCGAGGCAGCGCCACCGGTGAGGCGACTTGAAGGAGCAGCCTCGCCACCGCCTTTGTCTTCGGGCCGCAGCATTGGGCCTGCCGGCTGCTTGCCGCGGCGCCCTCGACGGGCGGTGACGGCGGGTTGCGTTCGACGCTGGAGGCCTCGCGACCATCCTTCTCCACGACGGAGTGCTCTCCGCCGATTTCTCCATGCCCCCCTGAACTTCGGGCGGCGCGCTGGAGTTCAGCGGACGACAAGCAATGCCGATTGGCGGCGCGCGTCTCTCTCGCCCGCTGTCTTGCTGCGGCGGCGGCTTCGCTTCCTCCAGCTTTTCTGGCGAGGCCGCCGCTTGGCCTCCACCTTCTCCAGACGGTTGGCCTCTCCACGCCACGCATCTCCCAAGACAGGCCCGCCGCTTCCCGGAGGTCGGCGGCGGGTCAATCCGCCGAGTATTGGCGACGCCTCGACCGACCCCATGACAGAGGAGACGGCGACCTCTCAAGAGAAAGAGGGCCCAAGCAAAAGACGGAATGAAAAGACTCGGAAAAGATTCACCAAAGAAAACAAGGCAATGCGTAGCGCTACGCAGAGATTAGCGATGGCTTCTTCACTTCGCTACGGAAGCGTTGGTTTTCGCGACCGCCTCGCCGCTTGGTCGCGCGGTCACTTTGAACTTCTTCAAGGCTGACTTGACCGCTGTCGCCGAGGAACTCGCTACCGATGGCCGGATCTCGCTTGGCAGCGCTGACGATTTCCTTCGGCGCCGCTTTCAGCCGCCGGCGAAGGTCGCTGAGGGCCGAAGCCGCCTTCGCCTTCCGCCTTTCGCCGCCCTCATCGCCGCCGCTCAAGTCGGGTCATCGACATCGCTTCGCCGATCTGGAGCGAACTCGGGATGTCCTGTATACCGCAGAAGGCTGGATGAGGGGTTCGACTCGAAAACCAAGAAGATCAAGTCGAATTCGCTACAAAGAAAAACAAGAGCAAAATGTACGACTTACCACAGCGGAGGGTTAGCACGCGAGTACGGCTCCTGTCGAATCGCCAATCTTCCATGAGCTCGCAGTCATGATGTGATTCACCATGTTCGCCACCTCCGCGGGCATTTCCTGTGCACATCCGACTGGTCTGGCGGTCGCTCATCCGACAAATCGATGAGGACGGCCTTGGAGAGGGAGGACTCGCGCGCCACGGCGCGGCAGCAAGTCGGCCCGACCAGGCCTTCCGACCACGCTATCACTTGAGTCGCGCGACGGGCGGCAAGACTCGCGGAGTCAGCGCCTTTGGCTCGATGGGACCAGCTGGGAAGCCTCCCGGCCGGCGTGTCGGCCTCGTAGGGCGGCAGCTTGCCCCAGTCACCTTCCGTGGCGACGTTCTTCACATAGAAGTACGACCGCTGCCACATCTTCACTGACTTGATTAGCGCGATGGAGGGGAACGGGTCGGCGGTCGACCCACGACGCGATGAAGGCGCCAAGATCGAGCCAAAGACGCCAAAGAACATGCGTGCTTAGCTTGATTGAAAGAACTCTCCCATAGTTCGATGGTGGGGAGAACGCCAAGGAAACCTCGCATGTGGTGGCGATATGCCAGAACACCACCGTGTTCAGAGTGAGGTGAAAGCGGCCGAGTCCGCTGAACTCCAAGAAGGAGCGGAGGAAGCCGCCACGGCAGTGCCTAGGCCGCGCATGAGGTGTGAGTGAATATGACCCGCCGCCTCCTTCGGCGCTGCCTTATTTCTCCGCCCTGCACGCACGGTCAAGATTGTTCACGCCGGGAGCCGGGCCTTGTGGAGGTGCTCAATGATGTCGTTGCCCACCAGAGAGCCGCCCCACACGCCGGAGCGCACGGCAGGAGCCGTGGCGGCGAAGGAGGAGCTCATCGCTGTGGGTGCGGCGAGGCTTGGTGCGGCAAGGGCAAGAAAAAGCAGAGGCAGGAGGAAGCGGGGGAGCAGGGAGGAATGAGCGCTGTGCCGCCGCCCCGCCCCCACCTACTTATAAGCCCGGCTGAGAAGCCGGCGGGGTGGCGGATTAATCGCGCGAGACCCCACGCCCCCCATGATTTACCCCACGAAGTTACTGCGCGCAGTAGCGACATGGGGAACCCAACCGTCCGCACGGCCGCAACGGATTCGTTCGCGTGCCAAGACGCGATAGTGGCGGGCCTCGCCGACGGCTTGCCTGTGCTGCTGCTGTAGGCAGATCGCTTCGCCATATGGCGCCACATGACGGGCTATGGCGGGCGATCGCTGGAAGCGACGTATGCCGCCGTCCGCTGCGGCTTTCAAACTTCTTTGGAGGCAAGACGGCCCTCAGTGAATCCGACTTCGGCTAGTCGGCTCGGAGCAAGACGGCCCTCAGTGAATCCGACTCCAGCTAGTCGGTTCGAAGCAAGACAACCCTTAGTAAATCCGACTACAGCTAGTCCGCTCGAAGCAAGACGGCCCACTGTGGATCCGACTCCTGCCAGTTGGCTTGAATGAAGACATCCAGCAAGGCTTGAATTCCCCCACCAGAAGAATGAAACTGCCAGGCCCGCGACGTATCACCCTCGGAGCCTCACCAGCTACTGTCGGAGTAATGGGACACGGGTAGGCCAACCCGGGTCCCAGAACCTTTCAAGACATCGGGGCAGGCTGCGCCCCGCGAATCCAGAGGCAACTCCAAGATGAGTCGAGTCCCCAGAGGTGACTCCCAGTCAAGCCGAGTCCCAAAGGCGACTCCCAGTTAAGCCGAGTCCCAGAGGCGACTCCCAGTTAAGCCGAGTCCCAGAGGCGACTCCAAGGAAGCCGACTATGGGGAGTCGCCCACACTCCAACCACCCCGACATTAAAGGTAGGCATGGCCACAAGGCGCCATACCTTCGGGCGATTCACCGGCCGCCGCATCATAGCATGCCAGCCCTCGACATCAGCCTTGGGGCGGGCCTCAGACTCCACAACGGCTCGCTCAGACGTTCTTGAGACGGGCGGGCCTACCAAAGGAGCGGAGTATCAAGACGGCGAGAGCGCCACGAGTCGGACCCATTGGGAGTCGGCCCCAAGGAGTCGGCCGGCCCCTCCCACGGGCCCCACACGCCATTAACTAGACGCGACGGGAATGGCAATGTTGATCGCCTCAGCGGCGTGCACTGCTGCTATGACCCCATGACCAAGCCCGCTATTAGAAGCACGGCTATAGTAATCAGCAGCCGGCAAGGCTTCCGCCACAAGCGACGCTGGCCGACGCCTCAGATCGGGTTACTGGCGGGACCCACCAATGATGGGCCCTGTGAGTCGGCGGAGAAGACGGCGGCTCGAGACCGACTACTGGGGCTCGCACCACTGGTTTACCATTGTACTCGGGGTAGGCCTATATAAACCCCCCTGGCACCCATGCCAAGGGTTCAATCCATTAGCACTAGATGACCACACAGGAGGAGAGAGCTAGCCTTGCCTTCCCTTCCTCCGTAAACAGCTCTAGGAGCAACCTTGTATTCACTTTGCCTTAGTGACCATGCGGAGACCCCGCAGAGCAGCAAGAGGGGTGTTATCTCCTCGAGAGCCATGAAGCCGGTAAGATCCGGCATGCATGTTTTCGCTCATCCTGCTTTCTGTGCACCGCGACGTTTCTACTCGCCCCCACCATGATAAGCCATCCTTGGCATATGTCGCACCCAACCCCCGACAACACACACATATCCATTCGGCCAAGCACACCCTTGTGCTCATATGCATATACAAAGTCAGATGCCTATGGCACTGACCAATGATACAGCTCCAGGAGCACTCTGTACTAAGCTATGCCACATACACTGCATATGCAAAGAAGAGGAGTATTATCTCCTGAGAGCTCCGGTTGGTAAACCATCACAGCTTACTCGTGATACCCGCCTCCCGCCTATCGCCAGCAGCCTTGTTCACACGGCCACCTTGTGGCATATGTCGCCTTGCACCCCCGTGAGAATACCACGACATTTAGCTCACACCGTGGGCGGCATTATGCTACCGCTGCTGCTGCTGGTTTCGCTGTCCCAAGGGACCTTTTTTTCATTGCATTCCGCCAAGGGCCGCTTGCCTCTTCGTAGCGCCAGGCTCGACATCGACCCGCCACCGAGCGCCGCGAGGGTGGCACGCCCTCGCCGCCGGCCTCGCCACCTTCGCTATCACCACCGAAGCGGCGCCGCTATCCGATCAAGGCCACGCTGGGCCTCGCTTTCGCCGACCGGGCTATCCACACGCCGCTATGCTTGCTTTCCTCCGTGTTGCGCTTTGCTTTGTCCGACACACGAGCGCCGCCTCCATATACTATCTATGCAAGCTAGCTAGATGCAAGTCAACAATGGTCAAACCATTAGCCAAATACACTAGCAAATACTACCCAGACTACCCACATACACCCATGCATAGTCGAGATGCAAGTCGACACTAGATTGATAGTCCAACATTGGTCACACGATAGTCGACGACAGACAATGTTCAGATAATGGTCATGCATCGTCAGCAAAGGTCGGACAATGGCCGGGCTCGCCCGCGCCCAGCCCCTGCGGTTGCTGCAAGCGGCAGCTGCTCCACCGCACAGCCGCTGTCGTGCTCCCCGCTGGCACTGCCACTGCTTCGGCCCGCCAAGACTTACCTCGCTGCTGGCTTCGCCTGCGCTCAAGACTGAGCGCCTGAAGGCTGGCTCAAGGCTGCCCGCCGCCTCCAACAGCACCACGGCGCTGCCCTGCCCTCCGCCTGCCTTCCGCCTGCCCGACTCTCCTCATGGTGCCTGTGGAGCTCGAGCTCTCCCCATCTCCGCCCCGCCCGCCCTCTCGACGACCTCAGCAGCCCGGCCCGCCACGCTAAGGTTTTCGCGCTGACGGCCGACGCCACTTAGCTCGGCTCTCCGGGCCGGACGCAAGGCTGCCCGCCTCACCATCTGCTTGGCGCCTGCCTCCCGTCCTCTCAAGATCCCGGCTCGCCGGCTCAAGCTTCGGTTCGCCTCCTAGCTGACCATGACGGGCTGGCTGCTCAAGGCTTCCCACGACGGGTTGCCTTCGCTTGCGCCTCGATCACACCTCAAGGCTGCCGAAGTCCTCGACGCTGCCGGGCTCGCTTGCCCGAGGTCAGCCGCCATCCTGCTGGCCGCCTCCTCCTCCAAGGCCAGCAAAGACTAGCTCCCGATCGCTGCCGACTCTCACCGGACTCGCCCGAGTCCCTAGCCGCCTGGGCCTTCCTGCCGCTTCCACCAGCTCGGCCTGCCGCCTCGGGCTCTGCAGGTTGGCCGGCTGCTCCTCACCGCCGGCCGGCTTCGCCACCCGGCGGCGCCCCACGGCCGCCGCTTTCCACCGCCGACCGACTGGCCGGTTGCTGCGCCATGACTTCCTTATCCGGCTAGAAGAGGCCGACTATTCGGCTGAAAAAAAAGAAGAAGGGGCCCGGTGAGAGAGAGAAGCGGGGGCCGGCTGCTCGCATAGAGCCGGCAGGAAAAATCAGAGGCCGGCTTCAAAAAAAGGGAGAGAAAAGAGGAGGCCGACTGCCAGCTGAAAAAGTCAAAGGTCGGATGCTTGAGGCCGGCTGGAGTGTGTCCGACTACACACAGCCGACTGGAAAAAAAAGAGCATCGCGTCCGGCTGAGAAAGTGGCAAGGTGCTGAGAAAAAAGAAATGTGCCCGTCCGGCTACCTGAAAAGGACTAAGGATATGTTTCTCGTATATGGAGGTGACAAAGAGCTCATCGTAAACGGTTACGTTGATGCAAGCTTTGACACTGATCCGGACGATTCTAAATCGCAGACCGGATACGATTTACACTAAACGGAGGAGCTGTCATTGGTGCGCTTCTAAACAAAGCGTCAGAAGGGATCTACATGTGAAGCGGAGTACATAGCAGCTTCGAAGCAGCTAATGAAGGAGTCTGATGAAGGAGTTCATATCCCATCTAGGTGTCATACCTAGTGCATCGGGTCCAATGAAAATCTTCTCGTGACAATACCGAGCAATTGCCTTAGCGGCGAATCCAGATTTCACAAGAGGACCAAGCACATCAAGAGACGCCTAATTCCATCCGGACTTAGTCCAGTGGGAGACATAGAGATTTGCAAGATACATACGGATCTCGAATGTTACTGCATCTGCTGACTAAGCCTCTTCCACGAAAGCAAAACATGATCAGCACCAAGACTCCATGGGTGTTAGAATCATTACTATGTAATCTAGATTATTGACTCTAGTGCAAGTGGGAGATCAAGGAAATATGCCCTAGAGGCAATAATAAAGTTATTATTTATTTCCTTATTTCATGATAAATGTTTATCATTCATGCTAGAATTGTATTAACCGGAAACATGATACATGTGTGAATGCATAGACAAAACAATATGTCACTAGTATGCCTCTATTAGACTAGCTTGTTAATCAAAGATGGTTATGTTTCCTAACCATGAACAAAGAGTTGTTATTTGATTAACAAGGTCACATCATTAGTAGAATGATCTGATTGACATGACCCATTCCCTTAGCTTAGCACACGATCGCTTAGTATGTTGCTACCGCTTTTATCCATGACTTATACATGTTCCTCGTAACTATGAGATTATGCAACTCCTGCTTGTCGGAGGAACACTTTGGTGCTACCAAACGCCACAACGAATCGGGTGATTATAAAGGAGTACTACAGTGTCTCCAAAGGCGATGTTGGGTTGGCGATTTCGAGATTAGGTTTTGTCACTCCGATTGCTCTGAGAGGTATCTCTCGGCCCTCTCGGTAATGCACATCATCAAGCCTTTGCAAGCACTACAACTAATGAGTTAGTTGTGAGATGATGTATTACGGAACGAGTAAAGAGACTTGCCGGTAACGAGATTGAACTAGGTATTGAATACCGACGATCGAATCTCGCAAGTAACATACCGATGACAAAGGAACAATGTATGTTGTTATGCGGTCCGACCGATAAAGATCTTCGAGAATATGTAGGAACCAATATGGGCATCCAGGTCCCGCTATTGGTTATTGACCGTGAATAGTTCTAGGTCATGTCTACATTGTTCTCGAACCGTAGGGTCCGCACGCTAAAGTTTCATGATGCTTATTATGAGTTTATGTATTTTGATGTACCAAGAAGTTCGAGTCCCTGATGTGATCACGACATGACGAGGAGTCTCAAATGGTCGAGACATAAAGATTGATATATTGACGGCTATATTCGACACCGAAAGGTTCCGAAGTTTCCGGAGAAAACGAGTGCCGAGGGGTTACCGAACCCCGGGGAATATGGGCCTTAGGGGCCAAGAGGGAGAGAGAGGGCCGCACCAGAGGTGGCGCCCCCTCAGAGAGTCCGAATAGGACAAGGAGGGGGCGCCCCTTCCCTCTCCTCTCTCCTCTTCCTTCCCCTTCTTCCTTCCTAGTTGACTAGGAAAGGGGAGTCCTACTCCAACTAGGAGGAGGACTCCTCCTTGGCGCGCTTATAAGGGCCGGCCGCCTCCCTCCCTCCATTATATACGGGCAGGGGGCACCCTAGAACACACAAGTTTGATCTTTAGATCGCTCTCAGCCGCAGCGCCCCTCCACCATATTCCACCTCGGTCATACCGACGCTGCTTAGGCGGCCTCGCGCCGTGAAACATCAAGATCGCCACCGCCGTCAGGTCGACGGAACTCTCCTCGACACTCGGCCGGATCGAGTACGAGGGACGCCATCGAGCTGTACGTGTGTCAAGAACTCGGGGCGCCGGAGTAACGCGCCGGATCGGTCGGATCGCGAGGAGAACGTGACGACTACTTCCTCTACGCCAGATCGCTCGCTTCGGTCTACGAGGGTACGAGACAACACTCTCCTCTCGCTATGCATCACCATGATCTTGCATGTGCGAGAAAAATTTTGAAATTACTATGTTCCCAACAAAGGGCATCCGAGCCTAGGTTTTTATGGTTTGATGTTTTGCACGAGTAGAACACAAGTGAGTTGTGGGCGATACAAGTCATACTTCCTACCAGCATGTCATACTTTGGTTCAGCGGTATTGTGAGATGAAGCGCCTGCATCGACATTACGCCAGACGCTTACGCGAGACTGGTTTCACCGCCACGAGCACTCGCTGCTTAAAGGTGACCGTGGGTGCCTGCTCTCTCACTTTAGTTGAACTGAAAAGGCTACGCCGTCCTTGAGAAGGTTAAACGGAGTCTATTTGACGAAATATCGCTGTGGTTTTGATGCGAGGTGAGACCGGTTCTTGCTTAAGCCCGTAGCAGCCACGTAAAATTTGCAACAACAAAGTAGAGGACGCCTAACTTGTTTTTGCAGGCATGTTGTGATGTGATATGGTCAAGACGTGATGCTATATTTTATTGTATGAGATGATCATGTTTTGTAACCGGTTATCGCAATCGCAGGAGCCATATGGTTGTCGCTTATTGTATGCAATGCATCGCTTCGTAATGCTTTACTTTATCACTAAGCGGTAGCGATAGTCGAGAAGCATAAGTTTGGCGAGACGACAACGATGCTACGATGGAGATCAAGGTGTCGCGACGGTGATGATGGTGATCATGGTGGTGCCGCAAGATGGAGATCATGAAGCACAAGATGATGATGACCATATCATATCACTTATATTGATTTGCATGTGATGTTTATCTTTTATGCATCTTATCTTGCTTTGATTGACGGTAGCATTATAAGATGATCTCTCACTAAATTATCAAGATGTGTTCTCCCGAGTATGCACTGCTGCAAAGTTCGTCGTGCCTGCACACCACGTGATGATCGGGTGATAAGCTCACGTCCATCTACAACGGTGCAAGCCAGTTTTGCACACGCAGAATACTCGGTTATACTTGACGAGCCTAGCATATGCAGATATGGCCTCGAACACGGAGACCGAAAGGTCGAGCATGAATCATATAGTAGATATGATCAACATAAGATGTTCACCATTGAAAACTACTCCATTTCACGTGATGATCGGTTATGGTTTAGTTGATTTGGATCACGTGATCACTTAGATGACTAGAGAGATGTTTTTCTAAGTGGGAGTTCTTTAGTAATATGATTAATCGAACTTAAATTTATCATGAACTTAGTACCGATAGTATCTTGCTTGTTTATGTTTGATTGTAGATAGATGGCTCGTGTTGTTGTTCCGTTGAATTTTAATGCTCCTTGAGAAAGCAAAGTTGAAAGATGATGGTAGCAATCACACGGATCGGGTCCGAATTTGAGGATTATCCTCATTGTCTGCATGTAAGAGTTACGCCCCGATGCACCGCTAGGTGCCAGCTCGCCGCCGATGTAACCGACGACGCTAAGAACGCCCCGCAGAGCAAAGCCGATGACTACTTATAGTTCAAGGTGCCATGCTTTACGGCTTAGAACCGGACTTCAACGACGTTTTGAACGCCATGGAGCATATGAGATGTTCCAGAGTTGAAGTTAATATTCCAAATGTAATGCCCGAATTGAGAGATATGAAGTCTCCAATAAGTTCTATAGCTGCAAGATGGAGGAGAATAGTTCTGTTAGTGAGCACATACTCGTAATGTCCGGGTACTACAATCACTTGACACAATTGGGAGTTAATCTTCCGGATGATTGTGTCATTGATGTAATTCTTCAATCACCGCCACCAAGCTACAAAGGCTTCGTGGATGAACTATAATATGCAAGGGTTAGTAAAGACTATACCGAGCTCTTCGCAATGCTAAAAGCTCATGAGGTAGAAATCAAGAAGGAGCATCAAGTGTTGATGGTCAATAAGACCACTAGTTTCAAGAAGAAAGGCAAAGGGAAGAAGAAGGAACTTCAAGAAGAACAGCAAGCAAGTTGTCGTCAGAGAAGAAACCCAAGTCTCGCCCTAAACCTGAAACTGAGTGCTTCTACCGCAAGCGATCGGTCACCGGAAGCGGAACTGCCCCAAGTATTTGGCGGATAAGAAGGATGGCAAGGTGAACAAAGGTATATGTGATATACATGTTATTGATGTGTACCTTACTAGAGCTCGAGTAGCACTGGTATTTGATATCGGTTCTGCTAATATTTGCAACTCAAACAGGACTACAGATTGCTTAACTCGCAAAGGACGAGGTGACGATGCGCTGGGAAATGGTTCCAAAGTCGATGTGATCGCGGTCGGCACGCTACCTCTACATCTACCTTCGGATTAGTTTTAGACCTTAATAATTGTTATTTGGTGCCTCGCTGAGCATGAACATTATATCTGGATCTTGTTTGATGCGAGACGGTTATTCATTTAAATCGAGAATAATGGTTGTTCTATTTATATGAGTAATATCTTTTATGGTCATGCACCCTTGAGGAGTGGTCTATTTTGATGAATCTCGATAGTAGTGATACACATATTTATAATGTTGAAACCAAAAGATGCAGAGTTGATAATGATAGTGCAACTTATTTGTGGCAATCGCCGCTTAGGTCATATCGGTGTAAAGCGATGAAGAAACTCCATATCGATGGACTTTTGGAGTCACTTGATTATGAATCACTTGGCACTTATGTAACCGTGCCTCATGGGCAAGATGACTAGAACACCGCTTCTCCGTACTATGGAGAGAGCAACAGATTTGTTGGAAATCATACATACGTATGTATGTGGTCCAATGAATGTTGAGGCTCGTATGGATATCGTTATTTTCTCACCTTCACAGATGACTTAAGCAGTATATGGGTATATCTACTTAATGAAACATAAGTCCTAAACGCTTGAAAAGTTCAAAGAATTTCAGAGTGAAGTTGAAAATCATCGTAACAAGAAAATTAAGTTTCTACGATCCGATCGTGGAGGTGAATATTTGAGTTACGAGTTTGGTCTACATTTGAAACAATGCGAATAGTTTCAAGAACTCACGCCACCCGAACACCACAAATAAATGGTGTGTCCGAACGTCAGAATCGTATTTTACTAGATATGGTACGATCTATGATGTCTCTTACAGATTTACCGCTATCGCTTTGGGGTTATGCTCTAGAGACGCCGATTCACACTGAATAGAACACCGCCCAAACTGCTGAGACGACACCTTATGAACTATGGTTTGGCAAGAAACCAAAGTTGTCGCTTAAAGTTTGGGGATGCGATGCTTATGTGAAAAAGCTTCAACCCGATAAGCTCGAACCCAAATCGGAGAAATGTGTCTTCATAGGATACCCAAAGGAGACAGTTGGGTACACCTTCTATCACAGATCCGAAGGCAAGACATTCGTTGTTAAGAATGGATCCTTTCTAGAGAAGGAGTTTCTCTCAAAGAAGTGAGGGAGGAAAGTGGAACTTGATGAGGTATTAGTACCTTCTCCTTACTTGAAAGTAGTTCGTCGCAGTAAACCGGTTTCGAGACACCTACACCAAGTAGTGAGGAAGTTGATGATGTTGATCATGAAACTTCAGATCAAGTTACCGCAGAACCTCGAGATCAACCAGAGTAAGATCCGCACTGAGTGGTACGTAATCCTGTTCGGAAATCATGCTACTAGATCATGATGAACCTACGAACTATGAAGAAGCGATGGTGAGCCCAGATTCCGCAAAATGGCTTGAGGCCATGAAATCTGAGATGGGATCCATGTATGAAAACAAAGTATGGATTTTGGTCGACTTGCCCGAGGGTAGGCAAGCAATAGAAAACAAGTGGATCTTCAAGAAGAAGACCGACGCCGACGGTAATGTTATCGTTTATAAAGCTCGACTTGTCGCAAAGGGTTTTCGACAAGTTCAAGGGATTGACTACGATGAGACCTTTCTCACCAGAAGCGATGCTTAAGTCCGTCTCAATCATGTTAGCAATTGCCGATTTTATGATTATGAAATTTGGCAAATGGATGTAAAGACTGCATTCCTGAATGGATTTCGAAGAAGAGTTGTATATGATGCAACCGTAAGGTTTTATCGATCCAAAGGAGCTAACAAAGTGTGCAAGCTCCAATGATCCATCTATGGACTGCAAGCATCTCGAGTTAGAATAAACGCTTGATAGTGTGATCAAAGATTTGGGTTTGTACAGCACTTTGGAGAAGCCTCGATTTACAAGAAAGTGAGTGGAGCTCAGAGCATTTCTCGATATTATATGTAGATGACATATTGCTGATCGGAAATGATATAGAATTTCGGATAGCATAAAGGATACTTGAATAAGAGTTTTTCAATGAAAGACCTCGTGAAGCTGCTTACATATTAGGCATTAAGATCTATAGAGATAGATCAAGACGCTTAATTGACTTTCACAAAGCACATACCTTGACAAAATTTTGAAGAAGTTCAAATGGATCAAGCAAAGAAAGGGTTCTTGCCTGTGTTACAAGGTGTGAAGTTGAGTAAGACTCAATGCCCCACCACCGCAGAAGATAGAGAGAAAATGAAAGATGTTCCCTATGCTTCAGCCATAGGCTCTATCATGTATGCAATGTGTACCTGCACTGATGTGTGCCTTGCTATAAGCCTAGCAGGAGGTACCAAAGTAATCCAGAGTGGATCACTAGACAGCGGTCAAGAACATCCCGAAATACCGAAAAGGACTAAGGATATGTTTTCAGATATGGAGGTGACAAAGAGCTCATCGTAAACGGTTACGCTTGATGCAAGTTTTGACACCGATCCGGACGATTCTAAATCGCAGACCGGATACGATTTACACTAAACGGAGGAGCCGCATTGGTGCAGTTCTAAACAAAGCGTCAGAAGGGATCTACATGTGAAGCGGAGTACATAGCAGCTTCGAAGCAGCTAATGAAGGAGTCTCGATGAAGGAGTTCATATCCCATCTAGGTGTCATACCTAGTGCATCGGGTCCAATGAAAATCTTCTCGTGACAATATCGAGCAATTGCCTTAGCGAAGGAATCCAGATTTCACAAGAGGACCAAGCACATCAAGAGACGCTCAATTCCATCCGGACTTAGTCCGTGGGAGACATAGAGATTTGTAAGATACATACGGATCTCGAATGTTACGCACCCGCTGACTAAGCCTCTTCCACGAGCAAAACATGATCAGCACCAAGACTCCATGGGTGTTAGAATCATTACTATGTAATCTAGATTATTGACTCTAGTGCAAGTGGGAGATCAAGGAAATATGCCCTAGAGGCAATAATAAAGTTATTATTTATTTCCTTATTTCATGATAAATGTTTATCATTCATGCTAGAATTGTATTAACCGGAAACATGATACATGTGTGAATGCATAGACAAAACAATATGTCACTAGTATGCCTCTATTAGACTAGCTTGTTAATCAAAGATGGTTATGTTTCCTAACCATGAACAAAGAGTTGTTATTTGATTAACAAGGTCACATCATTAGTAGAATGATCTGATTGACATGACCCATTCCCTTAGCTTAGCACACGATCGCTTAGTATGTTGCTACCGCTTTTATCCATGACTTATACATGTTCCTCGTAACTATGAGATTATGCAACTCCTGCTTGCCGGAGGAACACTTTGGTGCTACCAAACGTCACAACGAATCGGGTGATTATAAAGGAGTACTACAGTGTCTCCAAAGGCGATGTTGGGTTGGCGATTTCGAGATTAGGTTTTGTCATCCGATTGTCGAGAGGTATCTCTCGCCCTCTCGTAATGCACATCATCAAGCCTTTGTAAGCACTACAACTAATGAGTTAGTTGTGAGATGATGTATTACGAACGAGTAAAGAGACTTGCCGTAAACGAGATTGAACTAGGTATTGATACCGACGATCAATCTCTGCAAGTAACATACCGATGACAAAGGAACAATGTATGTTGTTATGCGGTCTCGACCGATAAAGATCTTCAGAGAATATGTAGGAACCAATATGGGCATCCAGTCCCGCTATTGGTTATTGACCGTGAATAGTTCTAGGTCATGTCTACATTGTTCTCGAACCGTAGGGTCCGCACGCTTAAAGTTTCGGCGACGGCTATTATGAGTTTATGTATTTTGATGTACCAAGAAGTTTGGAGTCCCGGATGTGATCACGACATGACGAGGAGTCTCAAATGGTCGAGACATAAAGATTGATATATTGACGGCTATATTCGACACCGAAAGGTTCCGAAGTTTCCGGAGAAAACCGGAGTGCCGGAGGGGTTACCGAACCCCGGGGAATATGGGCCTTAGTGGGCCAAGAGGGGAGAGAGGGGCCGACCAGAGGTGGCGCGCCCCCTGTGAGAGTCCGAATAGGACAAGGAGGGGGCGCGCCCTTCCCTCTCCTCTCCTCTCTTCCTTCCCTTCTTCCTTCCTAGTTGGACTAGGAAAGGGAGTCCTACTCCAACCAGGAGGAGGACTCCTCCTTGGCGCGCCTATAAGGGCCGGGCCGCCTCCCTCCCTCCTTTATATACGGGGCAGGGGGGCACCCTAGAACACACAAGTTTGATCTTTAGATCGCTTAGCCGTGTGCGGTGCCCCTCCACCATATTCCACCTCGGTCATACCGACGCTGCTTAGGCGGCCTCGCGCCGTGAAACATCAAGATCGCCACCGCCGTCAGGTCGACGGAACTCTCCTCGACACTCGGCTGGATCGAGTACGAGGGACGCCATCGAGCTGTACGTGTGTCAAGAACTCGGGCGCCGAGTAACGGCGCCGGATCGGTCGGATCGCGAGGAGAACGACGACTACTTCCTCTACGCCAGATCGCTCGCTCGGTCTACGAGGGTACGAGACAACACTCTCCCCTCTCGTTGCTATGCATCACCATGATCTTGCGTGTGCGTAGAAATTTTTTTGAAATTACTACGTTCCCCAACATATACAAAGTCAGATGCCTATGGCATTGACCAATGATACAGCTCCAGGAGCACTCTGTACTAAGATATGCCACATACACTGAGACATGCAGCAGTAGGAGTATTATCTCTCCAGAGAGCTCCAAAGCTGGGTAAACCACTGCGTGCTACTCGCATACCCGCTCCCGGGCCTATCAGCAGCAGTCTTGCCCTCACACGAAGCCACCCTGTGGCATATGTCGTCTTGCACCCCCCCGTGAGAATACCACGACAACTTATCATAAAGAATTATATGCTCTTGTTCGGACTTTAGAAACATGGCAACATTATTTATGGTCCAAAGAATTTGTTATACATTCTGATCATGAATCTTTGAAACATATTAAAAGTCAAACTAAACTGAATCGTGGAGATGCTAAATGGGTTGAATTCATTGAGACTTTCCCTTATGTCATCAAACACAAGAAAGGTAAAGAAAATGTTATTGCTGATGCATTGTCTCGTCGTTATACTATGCTTTCACAACTTGACTTCAAAATATTTGGTTTGGAGACCATCAAAGATTAATATGTGCATGATGCTAATTTTAAAGATGTATTGCAGAATTGTAAAGAAGCAAGAACATGGAACAAGTTCGTCTTTAATGATGGATTTGTGTTCCGTGCTAACAAGCTATGCATTCCAGCTAGCTCTGTTCGTCTTTTGTTGTTGCAGGAGGCGCATCAAGGAGGATTAATGGGACACTTTGGCGTGAAGAAGACGGAGGACGTACTTGCTACACATTTATTTTGGCCAAAGATGAGACGGGATATTGAGTGCTTTGTTGCTCGCTGCATTACATGTCGAAAAGCTAAGTCACGACTCAATCCTCATGGTTTATATATGCCTTTGCATGTACCTAGTGTTCCTTGGGAGGATATATCTATGAACTTTGTTTTAGGTTTACCTCGAACAAAGAAGGGGAGGGATAGCATATTTGTTGTCGTGGATAGATTCTCAAAAATGGCACACTTTATACCACGTCATAAAAGCGATGATGCTGTTAATATTGCTGATTTGTTCTTTCGTGAAATTATTCCCTTGCATGGTGTGCCAAATACTGTTGTTTCAGATCGTGGTACTAAATTTCTTAACCACTTTTGGAGATGTTTATGGGCTAAGTTGGGGACTAAACTGCTGTTTAGTACTACTTGTCACCCCCAAACTGATGGACAAAGTGAAGTAGTCAATAGAACATTGTCTACTATGCTTAGGGCTGTTTTGAAGAATAATAAGAAAATGTGGGAAGAATGCTTGCCTCATATTGTATTTGCTTATAATCATTCATTGCATTCAACTACTAAGATGTGCCCTTTTGAAATTGTGTATGGTTTCCTACTTCGTGCACCTATTGCTTTGTTGCCTCTTCCATCTTCGGAGAAGGTTAATTGTGATGCTAACAACATACTGAATTGATTTTAAAAATGCATGAGTTAACTAAGGAAAACGTTGAGCTTATGAATATTAAATATAAACTTGCTGGAGATAAGGTGATGCGGAGCATCATTCGGTCATCCCCATGGACCTTCCATCGCCTCACAAAGCACTAAGAGGACCCATGACTAGAGCACGAGCTCCTCTGACTTCGTGATATCTCATATGATCCTCTCGAGACATGGCTACTACCTCAATCCGGAATGTTGTGCATGATTAGGTACCAAGAGGACCCTCCCGAGGATGCACATGAAGATGGTCAAGACCCCAAGTTCCTGGAAGAAGGCAAGAATAGCCTCCAGGCACCGGACATCTGGCCAGGACCCCGGACATCCGGCCCATGGAGATCTACACGGCCAGCCCTCTCCAGAAGAAACTACATCCATCGGACATCCGGCATCCAGCCCGGACATCCGGCCCCCAATGGAAATCCGAACGAAATCCCGAACATCCGGCACCGGTGTCCAGGGAGCACAGAAGCTTGCCCCGTCAGCCCGGACATCCGGCGATCGCCCCGGACATCCGGCGCCTCCCGAAGCCGCTGACATCCGGCCACTCTGAGCGGACATCCAGCGTCGCCCATCCAGAGAGCAGAACAGCCATCTGCGCCAGCCTAGACATCTGGCACCTCAGCCCGGACATCCGACCCCTTGCGAGCCACCGGACATCCGGCCAGACGCCCGGACATCCGGCCTTCCCAGCGCCTGTGCGCGCGTGTTGGGCTGAGCCCACGTACCCCCTCGCCCCCTAGCCTATATATAGGACTCCTCCTCCTCACTTTGATACTTAGCATTGTGATAGCTCATTTAGAGATAGAGCTCTGCTCATCCGTACCGGATCTACTCCACGTGAGAGATCATGCCTCTTCGGAGAAGATCCATTCGGATTCAAGGCCTCCATCCGGAGAAGACAATCAGGACCTCCTCACGGAGTAGAACAGTTTCCTTTGCATCCTCCCGTTGTTGATTTTGGATCATGTGTTATCTTATGCTTTCGGTGATCTAGCCCTTGTGTGATCGATTACTTGTCGGTTGAGTGATTCTCTCCTTTCTCCCCGTGTTTTCCCTTGTGATTTCCATGCGTTCTTCGTGTTTCCCCGTAGGATCCACTCCAAACGTGAAAGATTGGCCCCTAGGGTTCCGCCCTACATCATCTTGGTATCATGAGCCACGTTGATCACGTTTTTGGAGCCCCTACCCCGTGTTTGCTAGCTTGATTTTGTTGTTTTTGTCCTAAATCAGAAATTCCCACAAAAAATAGCCCCAAATTTGTTTTGTGATTTGTTGGCGTGATGAAGTTTTGTTGGATTGGATCCATGGATCTGCTTTGCATCGAGTTGATCTAGCTTTTCCCCATCTCTCCCACGATTTCCATCCACCAATTCGTTCGAATTTTGCCCAGGAGTTGTAATTTTTCCTGTGGAGTTCATCGCGTTCGTCCCCGATCCAGGAGCTCGGACATCCGCCCCGTGTCCACCGAACATCCGGCGTCCCGGACATCCGGCAGCTGGCCCAGACATCCGGCGTCCCGGACATCCGGCAGCTCGCCCGGACATCCGGACCCTCGGAGCACCAACTCCATTCCCCCGCGCCCATTTCCGCATACTTTCGCCCAATTTTGCCCTGGTGCCCATGCTTACTTCCGCATACCCCCAACGCTTTCCACAAACACCACCACCGCTCACCACTACCTCCTATGTCGATTTTGACGAGTTTTGGTCTTTGAGATTTTGGGTTGTGGTTCCCGTGTCCTATTGTGTTTCGGCTACATAGGCACGGCTTGAGTCACCATCACCACCGCTCATCTCCATTGACTACTCATCATCGCCAAGGACGGTAACCTCGATGACAATCTTTGTCATACCTTGCAATTATATTGATACCCCACATGTCCTTACTTTTGCATAGCTTACCCATCGAGACTAGCCATTGAGTATTGCCAGCAACGTGACTTGTGCACATTAGTGATCATACTCCATAGCATACATACCATACCACCGTGGTGCATATCTTGGCATCAACTTGTGTGTCACAAAGTTGTCATCGCATACACAATTGCTATCTTGGTTCGTGAAGTTTTGCATGAGAAAAGAGCTCAAAAGTGAAAGAGCCACCCAAGCTTTTAAGCAAAGAGGAAAGATAAGCAAAGAGCTTATAAGCAAGAACCATAGCATCATACTACATTAAGATTGTCATATAAGATCATCTTGGATCATAGCACCGAAATACCATACATATAGCATACTTGGGATAGAGATCGTTGCATTTTTGCCTAGTAGGTTGTGCACAAGCTCCGTATCCGCCTATTGTGCAATCGTGCTAGTGTCTCTCTTGTATAGTGCAACAAGAGCATTTTCGTGGATTCCACATTTTAGCTCACTTTTGGTTTGCACAATCCCATTTATCTATTTGCGTGTATGTTTCCGTGTACCCCTACTTTCTTGGTCTACTTGTTGCATTTGCAAATTTGTGAATCTTTTCCAACATTATTGAATCTCACTTTCAATTGCATCAAGTTTTGTGCCACCATCCTAACCAAGCTCCACCATAAGCTTTTACTTGCGTAGGTGTGAGAACCGACAAGAATTGGTACCAATAGTGCTCTTTCATTGTCTGCATTTGAGTGAACTTGATTCATCATCAACATCGGTCAAGGTACATTGGTATAAGTTCTTCTCCTTCTACCACTCACATTTTGCTTGGAATGATGGATAAGCCGAGTACTTCTACCAACCCACTCTTCATCGAGCAAGACGACGACATGTCATCATACGTCACCAAGAGCCACCTCTTCGGTGCACAACGAGCGTTGCATCAAGAGCAACAAGCAATGAATGACCGCATCGACAATCTCGCCACCGACCTGCGACTCTCCGAACAACGTACAAGAGACTACTTCAACAACAAGCTTGATGTGCACAAGCAAGAGAATGATGCAAGAATGGACGAGATCCACGCTTTGTTGGTGAACCGTCCTCCTTCTACATCCTCATACTCAAGACGGAGCCACTCAAGTTGACACTCTGATGACTCCTTCTCCGGCTCAAGTACACCGTCATCGAACACTCTTCAACGAGCCACGCGTCAAGACCGTCATGCATCTCGCAACCCACTACACGTCAAGCACTCACAAGAGCAAGTCGATGAGCAAGTCCCTCGTCCTCACTCAAACCAAGACGCTTTTGCTCAAGCTCAAGAACGACAACGTCTTCGTCGCCAAGAAGAAGAAGAACAAGCGCGTCTACACCAAGAGCAACAAGACGCCGAGGCTCAATGTCTTCAACAACAACTACGTGAAGCGCAAGCTCTTGAGGCGCAACATGCCCTTGAAGAATCAAGTCGAGCTATCGCCAACCGTAATCGCGAACGGCGCAATCAAGAGGAAGCCCTTCGAGAAGAAATCCAAGAGAGGAACTATCAACCACATGTGCAACGTCAAGCTCCACAAGCTCCTCCACAAGCTCGTCAAGCTCCTCCTCAACCTCAAGTTCAACAAGCGCAAGTTGATCATGTACTTCCTCCATGCCAAGCAACATGAGGATGATTACCCTCACCGTCAGGGGTGTCATCATCACCATCGCCAACAACACAATGAAGAGCAACGCTATGGCAAGCTCAAATTCACAATGCCCAAGTTCAATGGAAGCAATGATCCGGAAGAGTACCTCTCATGGGCATTGAAGGTCGACAAAATCTTTCGTTTGCACAACTATGAGGAAGACAAGAAGATCGCTATGGCATCACTAGAGTTCCAAGACTATGTGCTCATATGGTGGGAACAAGTCCTTGAGCGCTGACAAGCAAGAGGTGAACCTCCAATCACCACTTGGGCTCAAATGAAGGATGTCATGCGAGCACGTTTTGTGCCAACCTACTACAACTGCGATCTCTTCAAGAAGCTACAACTCCTCAAGCAAGGAACAAAGAGTGTTGAAGAATACTACAAGGAAATGGAGATAGCCATGGTTCGAGCCAATGTCTTGGAAGATGATGAGCAAACAATGGCATGATTCTTAAATGGACTCAATCATCCCATCAAGAAGATCGCCGACTTCCAACCCTACTCCAACCTCATTGAACTCGTGCATCAAGCGACCAAGGCGGAACGTCAAGTGCAAGATGACTTCAAGTACGCCAAGTACTCATCCAAGACCTACAGCTTCTCCAACAATCAAGCTTCAACAACTCCTACAACATCTACATCAACCAAGCCTTCTCCAAGCAATGACGACAAGTCAAGTTACAAGAAAACTTTGGCAAGTTCAAGTCGTCTTCCTCCTACTACAAGCAACTTCAAGCCGCGTGCTTCTTCATCTACTCCAACCGATGAGACCGTCAAGACAAGCTCCTTCAAGTGTTTCACTTGCGGCGGCCGGGGCCACAAGTCTTATGAATGCACAAACAAGCGAACCATGATCATCAACGATGATGGCACCTATGACACCATGAGTGATGAGGAGATGGAGGCTCTTGAGCAAGTGGGCATGCACCGGCACGTGAAAGAGGATGAAGATGAGCAAGTCTTTTGTGATGAGGATTCGATCCCCGCTCTCGTCGTTTCCAAGGTCTTGACGCTTCAACATCAACAAGAAGAAGACCAATGATGCCACATCTTCCACACAAAGGTCGGCATCAATGGAAGGTCCGTCAAGGTCATCATCGACGGAGGTAGTTTCCACAACTTGGCAAGTGAAGAACTATGCTCCAAGCATCAATTGGTCAAGAGGAAGCATCCGCACCCCTACAAGGTTCAATGGCTAAGTGACTCCGGCACTATACGAGTTGAGCATACGGTCCAAGTCTCCTTCAAAATTGGTGCATATGAAGACACTTTGGAGTGTGATGTGGTCCCCATGACCGTTTGCCACCTAGTTCTTGGTAGGCCATGGCAATTCGACCGTGGTGTCATCCACAACGGGCGCACCAATCACTACAGCTTCAAGATGAAAGGGAAGGAATATGTACTATGACCTATGTCTCCTAGTCAAGTGATAGCCGACAAGCTAGCCACCAATCGTGGAGAGAAGAGTGAGAAAGTGATCCACCCAAAAGTGAGTGAGAGCCACAAGCCAAACTTGAGCGCATCTTCGCCTAGAGAGAAAAACCTAGTCCTATTTGCCACAAAAAGTGAGATGAGAGAAGTGTGTGAGAACCCATCGAGTGTTATGCACTTTGTCCTTGTGTGCAAAGATGGAGAACCAAAAACTAACACCTCTCACGAGATACCTTTAGTGTTTCAATCTCTTTTGCAGGAATTCCAAGATGTTTTCCCCGATGAGCTACCTCCGGGTCTACATCCTCTTCGAGGCATTGAGCATCGAATCTACCTCATCCCCGGATGCCACTTCCAGACAAAGCTCCGTACCGCGTCAACCCCGAAGAAACAAAGGAGATCCAACGGCAAGTACAATAACTAATCGACAACGATCATGTATGTGAAAGCTTAATCCCTTGTGTCGTTCCCGTTATACTTGTGCCTAAGCCCGATGGAAGTTTCCGCTTGTGTTCTGATTGTAGACCTATAAATGCTATTATAGTTCGCTATAGGCATCCCATTCCTCGCTAAGATGATATGCTTGATGAACTTAGTGGAGCCAACTTTTTCTCAAAAATTGATCTTAAAAGTGGCTATTATCAAATCTGCATACAAGAGGGTGATGAATGGAAAACTGCTTTCAAAACAAAATTTGGCCTATATGAATGGTTAGTCATGCCGATGGGTTTATCGGAGGCTCCTGGTACTTTGGTGCGTCTTATGCATTATGTGCTTCGCCCTTATATTGGAGTCTTTGTTGTGGTTTACTTCGATGATATTCTTGTGTTTAGCAAAACCATGAAAGAGCATCTTAATCATGTTAGGGCTATTTTGCAAACCCTTCGCAAGGAACGTCTTTATGCCAACATGAAAAAGTGCATATTTGGTGTTGACAAAGTGGTTTGCCTGGGTTTTGTTGTATCTTCAAAGGGTGTCCATGTTGATGAATCTAAAATTGAAGCAATTAAAACTTGGCCCCAATCCACCAATTTGCAACAAGTGTGTAGTTTTCTTGGTCTTGCGGGTTTTTATCGTCGCGTTGTGAAAGACTTTAACACTATTGCCGCTCCTTTGCATGCTTTGAGTAAGAAGAATGCTCCTTTCGTTTGGGGATCTTTGCAATCCACCGCTTTTGACGAGCTCAAGTCCTTGCTTACTCATGCTCCGATTCTTGCTTTACCCAACTTTGACAAAACTTTTGAGGTTCATTGTGATGCAAGTGGTACCGGAATTGGTGGAGTTTTGATGCAAGAAAAACGAGTCATAGCATATTTTAGTGAAAAACTCTCCGGTGCTCAACTTAACTATCCCATCTATGACAAAGAATTGTATGCTTTAGTGCGTGTGCTACATGTTTGGTAACATTATCTTAGACCTCATGAGTTTGTCATCCATACTGATCATGAAACACTTAAGTACTTAAAAGGTCAAACTAAGTTGAACAAGCGTCATGCCAAATGGAGTGAATTTATTGAATCTTTCCCCTATGTGATCAAATACATTAAGGGTAAGGTAAATGTAGTTGCGGGTGCACTTTCACGCATATGCACGCTTGTCACTAAACTTGAGTTGAATGTTATTGGCTTTGAGCACATAAAAGACTTGTATGCTAATGATCCATCTTTTGCAACTCCTTATGCTAAATGTTTGACGCATACATCTTGGGAACAATATTACATCAAGGATGGTTATCTTATGAAAGCTAACAAACTATGCATTCCCGAGTCTTCTCTTCATTTGCTCCTTTTGCAAGAGGCTCATGGAGGCGGACTCATGGGACATTTTGGACGCGACAAGACATTCGCCACGCTCTCCAAGAACTACTTTTGGCCCAAGATGTTCCGGGACGTCTCACGCTTCACCACCCAATGCTCTACATGTCGCAAAGCTAAGTCTAAAGCTCAATCCCATGGTCTTTACATGCCTCTTCCTATTCCTTATCAACCTTGGGAAGACATTAGCATGGATTTTATACTCGGTTTGCCTAGGACTCAAAATGGCAAGGATTCCGTGTTTGTTGTTGTGGACCGATTTTCTAAGATGGCACATTTCATCTGTTGCAACAAGATAGACAATGCTTCACACATTGCAAATCTCTTTTGTAGGGAAATCTTGCGCCTCCATGGAGTACCAAAGACAATTGCCTCCTACCGCGACGTCAAGTTCTTGAGTTACTTTTGGAAGATGCTATGCGCCAAGCTCGAAATCAAGCTCTTGTTCTCATCCGCATACTATCCTCAAACCGACGGCCAAACGGAGGTGACGAACCATATGCTCTCCACTCTACTTCGCGTGTTGATCAAGCAGAACATCAAGGAGTGGGAGGAGTGTCTACCCATCACTGAGTACGCCTACAACCATGCAAGACATTCGACGATCGGCAAGTCCCCCTTTGAGGTAGTCTACGGCTTCAACCCGTTGTCCCCATTGGACATTCTACCTCTTCCTCTACAAGAGCGCACCAACCTCGACACAAGTACCCGTGCAAGCTACATCAAGAAAATGCATGAAGATACAAGGCACACCCTCGAACGCCAAATACAACGACTCGCGACCAAGCTCAATGTCAACAAGCATCCCATGATATTCAACATTGGAGACCTCGTGTGGCTACACCTTTGCAAGACCGCTTCCCCAACGAACGCAAGTCCAAGCTTCTCCCTTGAGCCGATGGACCCTTCAAGGTGCTAGCACACTACAACAACAACACTTACAAAATCGATCTCCCATGGGACAAGTACAACGTGAGCGACATCCTCAACGTCTCCGATCTCTCCCCGTACCATGGTGATGATAATTTCGATCCGAGGTCGGAGCTTTCCCAAGGGGGGGAGATGATGTGGAGCATCCTTCGGTCATCCCCATCGACCTTCCATCGCCTCACCAAGCACCAAGAGGACCCATCACTAGAGCACGAGCTAGAGCTCTCGAGACCGAGGTGACTTCTCTCCTTAGTGATATCTCATATGATCCTCTCGAGACATGGCTACTACCTCAATCCGGAATGTTGTGCATGATTAGGTACCAAGAGGACCCTCCCGAGGATGCACATGAAGATGGTCAAGACCCCAAGTCCCTTGAAGAAGAGAACCAATGGAAGAAGGCAAGAACATTCTCCAGGCACCGGACATCCGGCCAGGACCCCGGACATCCGGCCCCTGGAGATCTACACGGCCAGCCCTCTGTAGAAGAAACTACAACGACCGGACATCTGGCGTCCAGCCCGGACATCTGGCCCCCACCGGAAATCCGGCCAAAATCCCGGACATGTGGCACAGTTGTCAAGGGAGCATAGAAGCTTGCCCCGTCAGCCCGGACATCCGGCGATTACCCCGGACATCCGGCGCCTCCCGAAGCCGCGGACATCCGGCCCCTCCGAGCGGACATCCGGCGTCGCCCATCCGGAGAGCAGAACAACCATCTGCGCCAGCCCGGACATCCGGCCCCTCAGCCCGGACATCCGGCCCCTCGCGAGCCACCGGACATCCGGCCCGACGCCCGGACGTCCGGCCTTCCCTGCGCCTGCACGCGTGTGTTGGGTTGAGCCCATGTACCCCTTCGCCCCCTAGCCTATATATAGGACTCCTCCTCCTCACTTTGAGGCTTAGCATTGTGATAGCTCATTTAGAGATAGAGCTCTCCTCATCCGTACCGGATCTACTCCACGTGATGAGGACATCAATACCATTGTTACACCCACAGCCCCTACTGTTACATATACGGGACCAATTACTAGAGCTCGCGCACGCCAATTAAATTACCAGGTACTTTCGTTTCTTAGTAATGATTCTAATGTTCATGAGAATATGATGCTGCCTAAATTGGATACATTTGTTTTGCTTACAAATGAAGGGCCTAGCTTGGAGAAGGATGAACATTGGAGCAAGAACACACATGGAGTTGATGGCATGCTAAGGGGATCAAGAACGGAGTTACAAGTGATGATTTCAGGACTTTGAAGCCACCATAAGGAGTGCATGAAGCCTTGGACGAAATATACAAGATGCCACTTCATAATATTCGTCCATAGGCTATTCTAGGTGCTGCGTCACCTTATTATTGGGCCAGGCCCATGTAATTTCGAAATACTTAAGTATAGGCTATTTTAGAGTCCGTATGTGTGGGGAAACAAGAGATAGGGTTGGTTTCGACCCCATCCTCAAGGGCCACGAAATTCCTTCTTTTCCCCATATATACAGCCCTTAGGCGCTGCTTAGACTTTGAGTTTTGTTTAGATTAAAAGTTCGCCATAGCTGCAACTTCGCAGCATTTCGCTTTGTGTTCAACGACTGCACAAAGGCGCCACGTAACCCCACCTTGATCAATAAAGCTTTCATCTTATATTCGCAATATCCAGATTGCAATCTCAGTTTCTTGCTTGTTCTTCGTTTGCACGCAGGAAACAGACCCTCGTGGTCGTTGATCGTGTTCGGCGTGGTCAATAACCTCTCGGAGTTGGTTTAGCGATTGCTAAGGCGCGACGTCCTCGCACGCTCGTAGTCGGATCGTCAAAGTCGACTTCCACCAAAGCGAAATCCACCATCTCATCGAAAGACGGGACACCTTTTCCTCTATCAAGAATCATCTTTGGCACTCCATGGAGGCGCAAGATTTCCCTACAAAAAAGATTTGCAATCTGTGAAGTATCATCTATCTTGTTGCAAGGGATAAAATGAGCCATTTTAGAGAATCGGTCCACAACAACAAACATGGAATCCTTTCCATTTTGAGTTCTAGGCAAACCAATTACAAAGTCCATGCTAATGTCTTCCCAAGGTTGATAAGGAATAAGAAGGAGCATGTAAAGACCATGGGATTGAGCTTTTGACTTAGCTTTGCGACATGTAGAGCATCGGTTGGTGAAGCGTGAGACGTCGCGAAACATCTTTGGCCAAAAATAGTTCTTGGAGAGCGTAGAGAATGTCTTGTCACATCCAAAGGGTCCCATTAGTCCGCCTCCATGAGCCTCTTGCAAAAGGAGCAAACGAAGAGAAGACTCAGGAATGCAAAGTTTGTTAGCTCTCATAAGGTAATCATCCTTGACGTGATAGCATTCCCAAGATGTATGCGTCAAACACTTGGCATAAGGAATTGCAAAAGTAGGATCATGGGCATACAAGTCTTTTATGTGCTCAAAGCCAATGGCACTCAATTCAAGTTTAGTGACAAGCATGCATATGCGGGAAAGAGCATCCGCCACAACATTTTCCTTACCTTTGATGTACTTGATGACATAAGGAAAAGACTCAATGAATTCCCTCCACTTATCATGACGTTTGTTCAACTTAGTTTGACCCTTTAGGTACTTGAGCGTTTCAGGATCGGTATGGATGATAAATTCATGAGGGCGAAGATATTCCCATTCACGCAAAACTCGGACTAAAGCATAAAGCTCTTTGTCATAGATGGGATAATTGAGTTGCACTCCGGAATGTTTCTCACTAAAGTATGCTATGGGGTGCTTCTCTTGTGTTAAAACAGCGCCTATGCCATTACCAATATCATTGCAATGAATTTCAAAAGGTTTGTCAAACTTGGGTAATGCAAGCACGGGAGCATGAGTAAGAAAATTCTTAAGCTCATTAAATGCGGTATCTTGGGATGGTCCCCAAACAAAAGGCGCATTTTTCTTACTCAAAGAATGTAAAGGTGAAGCAATGGTGTTAAAATCCTTCACAAATCTACGATAGAAACCGGCTAAACCAAGAAAACTACGCATTTGTTGCAAGTTGGTTGGTTGGGGCCAAGTTTTAATAGCATTGATCTTAGATTGCCTACATGAACACCCTTAGAAGACACAACGAAACCCAAGAAAACAAGCTTATCAACACCAAAAAGGCATTTGTTCATATTAGCATAAAGGCGCTCTTTCCTAAGGGTTTGTGACATGGTTCTAAGATGGGTTACATGATCTTTGAGGGATTTTCTAAAGACAAGGATATCATCAAATAGACCACAACAAGTACGCCAATATAAGGACGAAGAAAAGTGCATGACTCGCATGAAAGTACCAGGTGCTTCGGACAAACCCATTGGCATAACTAGCGGTTCATATAAGCCAAATTTGGTCTTAAATGCGGTTTTCCATTCATCACCTTCTTGGATGCGTATTTGATAGTAGCCACTCTTAAGATCAATCTTAGAGAAAATGGTGGCTCCACTAAGCTCATCTAGCATATCATCTAAGCATGGGATAGGGTAACGATATCGCACGATAATAGCATTGATAGGACGACAATCGGAACACATGTGAAAAGTACTGTCTTTCTTTGGAACAAGGATTACCGGAATGGCACAAGGGCTCAAGCTTTCACGTACTTGACCGTTGTCGATGAGTTATTGTACTTGCCGTTGGATCTCCTTAGTTTCCTCGGGGTTGGCGCGGTAGGGAGCTTTGTTAGGTAGAGGTGCTCCGGGGATGAGGTTGATTCGGTGTTCAATGCCTCGTAGTGGATGTAGACCGGAAGGTAGCTCGTCGGGGAAAACATCTTGGAATTCCTGCAAAAGAGAAGACAACACTAAAGGTAGATCATGAGAGGTGTTAGTTTTTGGTGACTCATCCTTGCACAAAAGGACATAGTGCATCACACTTGATGGGTTCTCACACACTTCTCCATCTCACGTTTGGTGGCAAATATGATTAAGTTTTTCTTGTCGCTCATCATGGAGGCACTCGATTTGGGCTTGTGGCGATCACTCTCTTTTGGTTGGGTCGCTCTCTCACTCTTTTCTCCATGATATGTGGCTTGCTTGTTGGCGATCACTTGACTTGGATACATAGGTCATATCACGTATTCCTTTCCTTTCATCTTGAAGCTATAGTGATTGGTACGCCCACTGTGGATGACGCCGCGGTCCAATTGCCATGGTCGACCAAGAAGGAGGTGGCAAACGGACATCGGGATGACATCACACTCCAAAGTATCTTCATATGCTCCTATCTTGAAAGAAACTTGCACCGTATGCTCGACTTGGATAGTGTCGGAATCACTTAGCCATTGGACCTTGTAGGGGTGCGGGTGCTCCATCTTGACCAATTGTAGCTTGGAGCATAGTTCTTTACTTGCCAAGTTGTGACAACTCCCTCCATCGATAATGACCTTGACGGACCTTCCATTGATGTCGGCCTTGCTGTGGAAGATGTGGCATCTTTGGTCTGCATCTTGTTGATGTTGAAGAGTCAAGACTTTGGAGACAACGAGAGCAGGGCTCGAATCCTCATCACAAAAGACTTGATCATCTTCATCTTCGTTCACGCGCTGGTGCATGGCCAATTGCTCAAGGGCTTCCATCTCCTCTTCACTCATGGAGTCATATGTTCCGTCGTCGTTGAGGATCATGGTGCGCTTGTTGGTACACTCAAAGGACTTGTGGCCTCGGCCGCAGCATGTGAAACACTTGATGGAACTTGTCTTGACGGTCTCATCGGTTGGAGTAGATGATGAAACTCGTGGCTTGAAGTGGCTTGTAGTAGGAGGACGACTTGAGGTTGTCGAACTTTTCTTGTAACTCAACTTTTGTCGTTGCTTGTAGATTGCGTGGGTGAGATAGAAGTTGGTGTAGTCGTTGAAGCTTGGTTGTTGGAGAAGCCGTGGCTCTTGGAAGAGTACTTGGCGTACTTGAAGTCATCTTGCACTTGACGTTCTGCTTTGGTAGCTTGATGCACGAGCTCAATGAGGTTGGAGTAGGGTTGGAAGTCGGCAATCTTCTTGATGGGATGATTGAGTTCATTCAAGAAACGGACGATAGTTTGCTCATCATCATCCATGACATTGGCTCTTATCATGGAAATCTCCATTTCCTTGTAGTATTTTTCAACGCTCTTTGTTCCTTGCTTAAGGAGTTGGAGTTTCTTAAATAGGTCACGGTTGTAGTATGTTGGTAAAAACTGTGCTCGCATGACATCCTTCATTTGATCTTAAGTGGTGATGGGTGGTTCACCTCTTGCTTCTCGGCGCTCAAGGACTTGTTCCCACCATATGAGCACATAGTCTTGAAACTCAAGGGATGCCATAGCTGATGAGGACATGACTACCTTGGATACGACCAAAAATATTTCATACATGTATATTTGTGAGGTGATTTCTAATGCAAACTATGCAATAATTTATTTATGTCATCCAGGACAAAAAATACTTCACAAACTTTTGTGCCATGTCTAATTGCAGCTGTATGGGACATTTGTACAATCCACATATGAAGATAAGGGAGAAAGAGGAATTTACTTGTTGTTCAAAAAGTTCTCTCGCGTCACTTTTGGCCCAAGAGAAGATAGAGTCCAAGTCTCTCACGTTCTGGACTCAGATTCGGACTACACAGACATACCTGACTCAAAACGTCAATAACTTTTTCATCCGGACTCCAAATTGGGAGATTCTTTTTTTGTTGGAAAACATATTTCGTGCACTTTCCAACCCAATTGGATTCACCTTCAAATTCATCCGGAGCATTGAGTTATGGACGAAACAATCTGATGCTGCAGCAGAATCCGAGTCAAACTACAAGTCCAAAGGTGTTACGTCACCTCCACTTGGGCCCATTGACCTTGTACGACCTAGGGTTAGTTTTAGGCTTCCTTGGGACGTCCTCCCACCTCCTTGGCCGCCACCCCTTGCTCCTATATAAGTAGATCCATCTAGTAGCTTTTCCCTTGGGATTTGTTTAGTTAAAAGTTAGCGATTGCAACTTCGTGTACTTCGTTTGTGTCGAACGACTAGACCAAGACCGCTTACGGATCCCCACTTTTATCATTACTTCATCCATACTCGCAATATTCAGAATGCTTTATCATATTCTTGCTTGTTCTTCGATTGCTTGCAGGAATAAACCTTCGCGGTCAGGTTGATCGTGATTCTAGCATCGTCAATAACCTCTCGAAGTTGGTTTAGCGACTGCTAAGGCACAACATCGTGCACGTTTGTAGTTGGATCGTCAAAGTCATCTTCACCAAATCGATAGTTATCATCTCATCGAAAGATCGAGACACCCCGCCTCTATCAAGTGGTATCAGTTTTCAGGTTGCTGGATGAGATTTTCCAGTTATCCCTAGATTCGATTTATTTTATTACCTATTGTCCAAGAAAAAGCCACAAAAAAAGTTAGATCTATTCATCGTTTGTCCTAGCCAGTCCAAGCCTTTGCAATTTTCTTTTCATTGTTTGCATTATTGAATTATCGGTTGCATCGTCGTGTTGAGTTGCTGGTCTTAGTGTCTAGTTCCTTTAGAGTTTCGAGTTCTGTTCACATTAGTCACGCGCCGCTGCATCATTATCCCTTCCACTGTCCACCATCCCATCCATCAATTTCCACCACGTACACGACTTGCTCATTGTCATAATCATAGTTGAGGTCATTCACATCTTCGCCTGATCCAATCTGCATCTTATCTAGTTTGTCTTGGAAAGAGGGAGAAAAAAGATAGCGAAAAAAAGGAAAAAAAAGAAAGAAGAAAAAGAAAAAAGAGAAGAAAAAGAAAAAAAGTGTGAGAAAAAAAGAGAGAAGAAAAAAATTCAGATCTATCTAGAATCAATCTCGTACCTGAATTCGGATTGGAATTTGTTTTGCGCACTGTTTAGTAAAACAGGTGTATCTTCCTCCAACGAAGTCCGTTTTGCCTCCATGAGTACTCAAATTAAAGCTAGCGACAAGTCCCATCTAAATAGTTGAAGAAGCTAGTTCAATATTTGACACCTCAATATCGGCTTCTAAATAGGTCTTTTTGCCCTTCGAAGTTCGTGAACACACCTTGTTCCAATTTTTCAGGCCAGTTTTAGAATTCTTTGACTCCTCATATCAAGTCAGAATTGAGTGATTCTTTTTGCATTGGAAAGCTTGAGTTAGTAGCATTCTTTGAAAATTTATCAGAAAATTGGCTCAAACTTTTCAAGAGGAAAGTTGGAGAGAGTTGTTGTATATCCTGCTTGGTAGTTGTTTTTCATCATTATCTTCACTGCCGTTGTGATCTTCACTTATATCTTGCTGTCCAGAGCTACTTAGTATCCTTCATTGATGCTAGTTGTGCTACGCCATAACCTCATTAGTGTTCTAGCCTCGCGTCAATAGTCCGGTCTAGCCTAGGACCAGCACAGTACCGTCGTTGAGCGTTTATTCAACATTGCATCTTTGAATTGATTATTACTAATTTTTTTACTACCATATATAGCCAACCCAGCTCCACATATTTCTACACCGTGTATACATACGTTCCCCTGGCAATCGCTTTACAAAATCTTCAGAGTTACTTGACACCGCTGGTTGCCTGTCACCACCTGCCGCATGGTAGGAACTTGTCAGATATTCATATTTGCTTTACTGTGAGCACTTCACAACCACATCCTAGTAGTTCATAGGAACATTATTCTCGAACTTTGTTTCTTGTTTCTACTAATCATGATAGGTTCCGGAGATAGATGTTCTTGGACGATGGACACATCTTCACCATCACGAGAGTTGGGACAACACACACAAGCACATGGTCAGGTTATCTCTTTACCGTCATTTGAGGGTAGATTTAATCCTACTATTTATCTCGCTTGGGTGCTTTTTTTTTGCGAAAAATCTCGCTTGGGTGCTTGGTATTGTTGCCTTGTTTTTAGTCACCATGACTTTTCTGAAATTGAGCGAGTACGAGCTGCCACTAGAGCATTTACTGGTTTTGCTTCTGTTTTGTGGAGTGTGCATTGTAAGAAAAACATTGATAACCAACCCACAACTTGGAAAGATTTGAAAGATGTAATGAGACAACAATTTTTCCCTCCTTACTATCGTCGTGAATTGCTTCGCAAATTTAAACAATTTAAACAAGGCAACAATACTGTTAATGCTTACTACCAAGAGTTCAAATCTTATATGCATCATTGTGACATAGAAGAATCTGAGGATGATACAATGAATAGATTTTTTGGTGGTTTGAACCATGATATTCAGGCAAGATTTCAGTATATTCCTCGTTGCATTACTGGTATGTATGTTTGTGCTTGTACCTTTGAGAGACAGTTACAGGAGGATGCATTGGGTGACTACAAGAACTACTATTCCAATTCATGCTCACTACCATCGGTTGATTCCTCCACTGTTGCACCTACTAGCGCAGCCACACCTCAGATTGTGAGTGCGACATCATCTCAAGTGTATGGCACATTGTCATTGTCCATACCTACATCAGCTACGTCTTTGCGACAAGGTAACAGTAAAGGTATTGAAGATATAACTTCACATGAGAATGATGCATGCCTAATTAACTTATATACATCATGTGTTGAGTTACCTGTTGATTTGAGCACGCCACCTATTTTAGAGAATCTTGATACAGTTGTGAATGCGCTATGTGATCAAACAACTGAAATACCAACAATTTTGTGTGCACCCATTGAATTAA
This sequence comes from Aegilops speltoides, assembly GCA_021437245.1. Taxonomy (NCBI): domain Eukaryota; kingdom Viridiplantae; phylum Streptophyta; class Magnoliopsida; order Poales; family Poaceae; genus Aegilops; species Aegilops speltoides. Next base: position 207,696,791 of record CM038141.1, read on the forward strand.
CTGTTGATGCAAAAGAATCAATGTTTAATCATTTTGATATGACCTCTAATCTTGGTGATGATTCTGTGTCAATGACTTATTGCATGTTTGCTTATTTAAGTATGTTGTAGCATGTAAATTTTATGCAAGTAAGGTTTATTCACCAATGTTGGGATGGTTTAATGATGAACATTGTCAATCTTTTGAAATGAATAAGTGCTTCACTTACATGTGCAAACTGAGTTGCAATATTTTCATGCCTTCTACTTCTTGTGATAATGTTTTGGCTCTAGATTTTATGAACTATGCAAGTTACTCATCTATTCATGTGTCATATATGCAAAAATCAAGGGAAGTAAAAATGGATGACATATACATATACAACATGTACACCTTGTCTCTTTTGTTAGCCACATTTCAGATTAAGCAACGCCGAGCACGGCTTTGTTTTCAAGAAGGGGAGGATGATGAGGACATGACTACCTTGGATACGACCAAAAATATTGCATACATGAATATTTGTGAGGTGATTTCTAATGCAAACTATGCAATAATTTATTTATGTCATCCAGGACAAATATACTTCACAAACTTTTGTGCCATGTCTAATTGCAGGTGTATGGGACATTTGTACAATCCACATATGAAGATAAGGGAGGAATTTACTTGTTGTTCAAAAAGTTCTCTCACGTTAGTTTTGGCCCAAGAGAAGATAGAGTCCAAGTCTCTCACGTTCCGGACTCAGATTCGGACTGCACAGACATACCTGACTCAAAACGTTAATAACTTTTTCATACGGACTCCAAATTGGGTGATTCTTTTTTTGTTGGAAAATAGATTTCGTGCACTTTCCAACCCAATTGGATTCACCTTCAAACTCATCCGGAGCGGTGAGTTATGGACGAAACAATCTGATGTTGTAGCAGAATTTGAGTCAAACTACAAGTCCAAAGGTGTTACGTCACCTCCACTTGGGCCCATTGGCCTTGTACGACCTAGGGTTAGTTTTAGGCTGCCTTGGGACGTCCTCCCACCTCCTTGGCCGCCACCCCTTGCTCCTATATAAGTAGATCAATATAGTAGCTTTCCCCTTGGGATTTGTTTAGTTAAAAGTTAGCGATTGCAACTTCATGTACTTCGTTTGTGTCCAACGACCAGACCAAGACCGCTTACGGATCCCCACTTTTACCATTACTTCATCCATACTCGCAATATTCATATTGCTTTATAATATTTTTGCTTGTTCTTCGATTGCTTGCAGGAATAGACCTTCGTGGTCAGGTTGATCGCGCTTCTAGCATCGTCAATAACCTCTCGAAGTTCGTTCAGCGATTGATAAGGCGCAATGCCGTGCACGTTTGTAGTCGGATCATCAAAGTCATCTTCACCAAACCGATAGTTATCATCTCATCGAAAGATCGGGACACCTCGCCTCTATCAATAGCGATCTTCTTCTCTTCCTCATAGTTGTGCGAACGAAAGATCTTGTCGACCTTCAATGCCCATGAAAGGTACTCTTCGGGGTCATTGCTTCCATTGAACTTGGGCATGGTGAACTTGAGCTTGCCATAGCATTGCTCTTCATTGTGTTGGGTTCGAGGGTGATGATGACACCCTTGACGTGGAGGATTGTCAGCATCATATTGCTCTTGGCATGGAGGATTTCCATAGTCATCATGCTCTTGATGAACTTGAGGTTGTGGAGGAGCTTGTCGAGCTTGTGGAGGAGCTTGAGGAACTTGACAATGCACTCTTGCTTGGTAGTTTTGCTCATGAATTTCTTCGCGTAGTGCTTCCTCTTGATTGCGCCTATCTCGGTTGTGGTTGGCGATGGCTCGACTTGATTCTTGAAGGGCATGTTGCGCCTCAAGAGCTTGTGCTTCACGTTTTTGTTGTTGAAGACGTTGAGCCTCGGCATCTTGTTCGTCTTGGTGTTGGCGCGCTAGCTCTTCCTCTTGGTGACGTTGACATTGCCTTTCTTGTGCTTGTGCAAGAGTAGCTTGGTTTTGGCGATGACGATGTGCTTGCTCGTTCAATTTCTCTTGTGGATGATTGCCGTGTAGAGGATTGTGAGTTGCTTGACGGTCTTCGCGCGCGGCTCGACGTAGAGTGTTTGATGTCAGTTTACTTGAGCCGGAGAAAGTGTCATTGGAGTGTCGACTCGAGCGGCTCCGTCTTGAGTAGGACGAAGTGGTAGAATTGCGGTTCACCAAGGTACAAATCTCATCCATTCTTGCATCATTCTCTTGTTTGTGTGCGTCGAGCTTGTTATCGAAGTAGTCTCTTGTTCATTGCTCAGAGAGTCGCAAGTCAGTGGCGAGATTGTCGATGTGATCGCTCATTGCTTGTTGTTCTTGATGTAAAGCTCTTTGTGCACTAAAGAGGTGGCTCTTGGTCTCATAGGATGACATGTCGTCGTCTAGCTCGATAAGGAGTGGGTTCGTAGAAGAACTTGGCCTACCCATCATTCCAAGCAAATATGTGAGTGGGAGAAAGAGAAGAACTTATACCAAATGTACCTTGACCGATGTTGAAGATGGATCAATGATCACTCAAATGTGGGACAAGGAAATAGCACAATCGGTACCAATTCTTGTCAGTTCTCACACCTACAAAAGTAAAAGCTTATGGTGTAGCTCGGTTAGGATGGTGGCACAAAATTTGATGCAATTGTTAGTGAGTCTCAATAATGTTGGAAAAGATTCACAAATTTGCAAATGCAACAAGTAGACCAACAGCAAGATATGGTACACGGAAACACACACACAAATAGATAAGTGGGGTCATGCAACCAAGGAATGAGCCAAAATGTGGAATCCACGAAAATGCTCTTGTTGCACAACACTAGAGAGACGCTAGCACGATTGCACAAAAGGCGGATACGAACTTGTGCACAACCTACTAGTCACAAATGCAACGACTTCTATCCCAAGTATGCTATATGTATGGTATTTCGGTGATATGATCCAAGATGATTGAGTATGACAATCTTAATGTAGTATGATACTATGGTTCTTGCTTATAGCCTTCCCAGCTCCACATACATCTACGTCGTGCGTTTGACTCTCCCTGGTAATCGCTCTATCCAAGCTTTGAGAGTTTTGACAACAGTGGTTGCCGATCACCGCCTGCTGCTGGGTAAGAACTAGTAAGAATTTGAGATTTGCTTGACGGATTTGTGACACTCACCACCACCTCTTGTTAGTAGTCTGTAGGATCATATTCTTGTGTGTTTCTATTGCTGCTAACCATGCTAGGATCACAAGCCGACGAGACTGACTGGGAGAACATGACAAATAAGGATTTTCATGATAAATTTCAGCAAATGATGAGTGGACAGGTGCAAGATGTGCTAAACAGATTTGAAGAGGCCATGGAGAATATAGATGGCATGGAGAAGAAGTTCGAAACAAAGCTCGATAACAATTTTAATTAATTGCTCACACATCTTCCACCACCACCACCCGCTGCACCTAATGCACCTCTCCAACTACAACAACAACGACTACCTCCACGTCGCAAAACAACCCTCCGCCGAGCGAGCCGTGTCCCTCTTGCGTTTGGCCAAACTGTTGGTGCTGCTGTCGATACTTCTGTGGCTCCTGATGCTGATGCGGAGGAGGATGATTATGTGGGAGATTACGAGGATGAGGTTGATCAAAATCAGAACTACGTGCAACCACCTGCACCACAATCACCAGGTCGTCCACATGCAAATAATCATGATGGTAGGGGTCTCCCTCAGGTACGAGATCATGACCATCTTCCTAAACTGAAATTGAATATTCCACCATTTGAGGGTAGATATGTTCCTGATATATATCTTACTTGGGAGTTAGAAACTAAACAAAGATTTACATGTTTACAATATCCCGAGGAGAGACGGTTTGCCGCTGCTGTTTGTGCTTTCACTAGTTTTGCATGTGTATGGTGGTCTGAACATTGTAGATTATATCCTATTCCAACTACTTGGGCTGCTTTGAAAACTGCTATGCGTACTTGTTGGGTTCCACCGTATTATCAACGTGAATTGCTTCGAAAATTGCAGCGCTTAAGACAAGGGAAAAATACTGTAGAAGAATATTATCAGGAATTACAAACTGGCATGATTAGATGTGGTATTGTTGAGGAGAATGAAGCTATGCTTGCACGTTTTTTGGGTGGATTAAATAGAGAGATTCAGACCATTCTAGACTATAAGGAGTATACTAATATCGCTCATTTATTCCATCTTGCTTGTAAAGCTGAACGTGAAGTGCAGGATCTACAAGCACTGGCGCGAACTAACTTTTCTGCAGGCCGACCTTCATCATGGACACCGCGTGCATCTTCTACTTCAACTGCACCAGCACCTCAATCAGGTGCCACCACCAGCCGTGATACAAGAAAACAGGCACAACCACCATTATCTGCCAAGAGCGCACCTGCCGGGCCTGCACAGAGTTCTTCTTCTACCATGGCATCAACAGGGCACACAAGTGATATTATTTGTCGTCGTTGTAAGGGAAGAGGTCATTATGCGAGAGAATGCAAATCTCAGCGTGTGATGATTGCTACTGAGCATGGTGGGTATGAGGCCGCTAGTGACTATGATGAGGAGACTTTGGCTCTTGTTACACGTGAAGAACATGGTGGGGATGATTCTAATCATGAGACACAATACATGGCTCCTGAAGACGCTGACAGGTATGAATGTTTAGTTGCTCAACGTGTTTTGAGTGTGCAGGTCACAGAAGGTGAGCAAAATCAGAGGCACAATTTGTTCCATACCATGGGAGTTGTGAAGGAACGTTCTCTGCGCGTCATCATAGACGGAGGGAGCTGCAACAACTTGGCTAGCATGGAGATGGTGGAGAAGCTTTGTCTCACCACAAGACCACATCCACATCCTTACTACATCCAATGGTTCAACAACAGCGGCAAGGTTAAGGTAACACGTACTGTTCGTGTGCATTTTAGTATCTCTACATATGCTGATTATGTTGATTGTGATGTGGTACATATGCAAGCATGTTCCTTATTACTTGGTCGACCATGGCAATTTGGTAAAAAATCTGTACACCATGGTAGAAACAATCAGTATACTCTTGTTCATAAGGATAAAAATATTACTTTGCTTCCTATCACTCCTGAGTCCATTTTGAAAGATGATATTAATAGAGCTAATAAAACAAAACAGGAGAAAAATAAGAGTGAAAATCAGATTGTGGCAAAAGAATTTGAGCAACAAATGAAGCCTAATAGTAAACAATCTAGTGTTGCTTCTGAAATTAAATTGAAAAGTGCATGTTTACTTGCCACTAAATCTGATATTCATGAGCTAGATTTTAGCAAACCTGTTTGCTATGCTTTTGTGTGCAAAGAGGCATTATTTTCATTCGAGGACGTGCCTTCCTCTTTGCCTCCTCCTGTCATTAACATTTTCCAGGAGTTCGCTGACGTCATTCCACAAGACGTGCCACCGGGGTTACCGCCTATTCGAGGGATTGAGCATCAGATTGACTTAATTCCCGGTGCTTCACTGCCAAACCGTGTGCCATACCCTACCAATCCAGAGGAGACGAAGGAGATTATGCGTCAAGTACAAGAGCTTCTCGACAAAGGTTATATACGCGAATCCCTTAGTCCTTGTGTTGTTCCTATTATTCTAGTGCCGAAAAAGGATGGTACATCGCGTATGTGTGTTTATTGTAGAGGCATTAATAATTTTATTATTCGTTATCATCATCCTATTCCTAGGCTAGATGATATGCTTGATGAATTGAGTGGCTCTACAATATTCTCCAAAGTTGTTTTGCGTAGTGGCTACCATCAAATTCGTATGAAATTGGGGGACGAATGGAAAACAACATTTAAAACTAAGTTTGGATTATATGAGTGGTTAGTCATGCTTTTTGGGTTAACTAACACACCTAGTACTTTCATGAGATTAATGAACGAAGTTTTACGTGCTTTCATTGGACGATTTGTGGTAGTTTACTTTGATGACATATTAATTTATAGCAGATCTTTGGAGGAACATTTGGAACATTTACGTGCTGTTTTTATTGCTCTACGTGATGCGCGTTTGTTTGGTAACCTTGGGAAGTGCCCCTTTTGCACCGACCGAGTGTCTTTTCTTTGCTATGTTGTTACTCCACAGGGAATTGAAGTTGATAAAGCCAAGATTGAAGCTATTGAGAGTTGGCCGCAGCCCAAAACGGTCCCACAAGTGAGGAGTTTCCTTGGCCTCGCTGGATTCTTTAGGCGTTTTGTGAGTGATTTCAGCACCATTGCTGCACCTCTCAATGAGCTTACAAAGAAGGATGTGCCTTTTGTTTGGGGTACCGCACAGGAAGAAGCCTTCACAGTGTTGAAAGATAAGTTGACACATGCTCCTTTACTCCAACTTCCTGATTTTAATAAGACTTTTGAGCTTGAATGTGATGCTAGGTGTGTTATTACAAGATGGCAAACCTGTTGCATACTTTCTGAAAAATTGAGTGGGCCTAGTCTGAATTATTCTACTTATGATAAAGAATTATATGCTCTTGTTCGGACTTTAGAAACATGGCAACATTATTTATGGCCCAAAGAATTTGTTATACACTCTGATCATGAATCTTTGAAACATATTAAAAGTCAAGCTAAACTAAATCGTAGACATGCTAAGTGGGTAGAATTCATTGAGACTTTCCCTTATGTCATTAAACACAAGAAGGGTAAAGAAAATGTTATTGCTGATGCATTGTCTCGTCGCTATACTATGCTTTCACAACTTGACTTCAAAATATTTGGTTTGGATACCATCAAATATCAATATGTGCATGATGCTGATTTTAAAGATGTATTGCAGAATTGTCATGAAGGTAGAACATGGAACAAGTTCGTCGTTAATGATGGCTTTGTGTTCCGTGCTAACAAGCTATGCACTCCAGCTAGCTCCATTCAACTTTTGTTGTTGCAGGAGGCGCATGGAGGAGGACTAATGGGACACTTTGGCGTGAAGAAGACAGAGGACATACTTGCTACACATTTCTTTTGGCCAAAGATGAGACGGGATGTTGAGCGCATTGTTGCTCGCTGCACTACATGTCAAAAAGCTAAGTCACGACTCAATCCTCATGGTTTATATATGCCTTTGCCTGTACCTAGTGTTCCTTGGGAGGATATATCTATGGACTTTGTTTTAGGTTTACCTCAAACAAAGAAGGGGAGGGATAGCATATTTGTTGTCGTGGATAGATTCTCGAAAATGGCACACTTAATACCATGTCATAAAAGCGATAATGCTGTTAATGTTGCTGATTTGTTCTTTCGTGAAATTATTCGCTTGCATGGTGGGCCCAATACTATTGTTTCAGATCGTGATACTAAATTTCTTAGCCACTTTTGGAGATGTTTATGGGCTAAGTTGGGGACTAAACTGCTTTTTAGTACTACTTGTCACCCCCAAACTGATGGACAAACTGAAGTAGTCAATAGAACTTTGTTTACTATGCTTAGGGCTGTTTTGAAGAATAATAAGAAAATGTGGGAAGAATGCTTGCCTCATATTGAATTTGCTTATAATCGTTCATTGCATTCTACTACTAAGATGTGCCCTTTTGAAGTTGTGTATGGTTTCCTACCTCGTGCACCTATTGATTTGTTGCCTCTTCCATCTTCGGAGAAGGTTAATTTTGATGCTAAACAACGTGCTGAATTGATTTTCAAAATGCATGAGTTAACTAAGGAAAACATTGAGCGTATGAATGCTAAATATAAACTTGCTGGAGATAAGGGTAGAAAACATGTTCTGTTTGCACCTGGAGATCTTGTTTGGTTACATATGCGTCAGGATAGATTTCCTGATTTGCGCAAATCAAAGCTAATGCCACGTGCTGACGGACCTTTTAAGGTGTTAGAGAAAATAAATGATAATGCATATAAACTTGAGCTGCCTGTAGATTTTGGGGTTAGTCCCACTTTTAACATTGCAGATTTGAAGCCTTATTTGGGTGAGTAAGATGAGCTTCCGTCGAGGACGGCTTCATTTCAAGAAGGGGAGGATGATGAGGACATCAATACAATTGTTACACCCACAGCCCCTACTGCTACATATACTGGACCAATTACTAGAGCACGCGCCCGCCAATTAAATTATCAGGTACTTTCATTTCTTGGTAATGATTCTAATGTTCATGAGAATATGATGCTGCCTAAATTGGATACATTTGTTTTGCTTACAAATGAAGGGCCTAGCTTGGAGAAGGATGGACATTGGAGCACGAACAAGCATGGAGATGATAGCATGCGCAAGGGGAATAAGAACGGAGTTACAAGTGATGATTTCAGGACTTTGAAGCCACCATAATGGGTGCATGAAGCCTTGGACGAAATATAGAAGATGCCACTTCATAAATTTCGTCCCGAGGCTATTCTAGGTGCTGCATCACCTTATTATTGGGCCAGGCCCATGTAATTTCGAAATACATAAGTATAGGCTATTTTTAGAGTCCGTATGTGCGGGGAAATAAGAGATAGGGTTGATTTCGGACCCCTCCACCAAGGGCCACGAAAATCCCCCCCCCCTTTTCCTCCATATATACAGCCCTTAGGGCACCGTTTAGACTTTGGGTTTTGTTTAGATTAAAAGTTCGCCATAGCTGCAACTTCGCGTACTTCGTTTGTGTTCAACGACCAGACAAAGGCGTCGCAGAACCCCACCTTGATCAATAAAGCTTTCATCTTATATTCGCAATATCCAGATTACAATCTCAGTTTCTTGCTTGTTCTTCGTTTGCTCGTAGGAAACAGACCCTCGTGGTCAGCTTGATCGTGCTCTGGCGTGGTTAATAACCTCTCGGAGTTGGTTTAGCGACGGATCGTCAAAGTCGATTTCCACCAAAGCGATATCCATCATCTCATCGAAAGACGGGACACATTTGCCTCTATCACTAGCACCTTGAAGGGTCCATCGGCTCGTGGTAGAAGTTTGGACTTGCATTCGTTGGGGAAGCGTTCCTTGTGAAGGTGTAGCCACACAAGATCTCCGATGTTGAATATCATGGGTTGCTTGTTGATGTTGAGCTTGGTCACGAGTCATTGTACTTGGCGCTCGATGGTGGGCCTTGTATCTTCATGCATCTTCTCGAGGTAGCTTGCTCATGCACTCGCGTCCATGTTGGTGCACTCTTGTAGTGGAAGAGGAAGAATGTCCAATGGGGACAACGGGTTGAAAAGGTAGACGACCTCGAAGGGGGACTTGCCGGTAGTCGAATGTTGCACGGTTGTAGGCGTACTCGACGATGGGTAGGCACTACTCCCACTCCTTGATGTTCCTCTTGATCAACACACGTAGTAGAGTGGAGAGTGTTCGGTTCGTCACCTCCGTTTGGCCATCGGTTTGAGGATGGTATGCCGAAGCTATAGTGGTGGGTGGATGCTTGCTTGCCGGTGATCACTTGGCTTGGAGACATAGGTTGTAGCACATATTCCATTCCCTTCATCTTGAAACTATAGTGGTTTGTTCTCCCGTTGTGGATGACGCCGCGGTCGAATTGCCAAGGTCTTCCCAAAAGGAGATGGCACACGAACATGGGAACCACGTCACACTCAATGGTGTCCTTGTAGGCGCCAATCTTGAAAGAAACATGCATGGTGTGCCCCACTTGAATTGTGCCGAAGTCGCTAAGCCATTGGACCTTGTAGGGGCGACAATGCTTCTTCTTGACCAATTGCAGATTGCAACATAGCTCTTCACTTGCCAAGTTGTGGCAACTTTCTCCATTGATGATGACTTTCACGGAGCGCCCATTGATGTCGGCCTTGGTGTGGAAGATGTGACACCTTTGATCCTCATCTTGTTGGTGTTGAAGCATCAAGACTTTGAAGACCAAGAGAGCAGGACTTGAATCATTGTCACAATATACTTGAGCATCTTCTTCGTTGTTCACTTGACGGTGCATGGCGACATGCTCGATAGCTTCCATCTCATCTTCACTCATGGAGTCGTACGTAACATCATCATTGGCGATCATGGTTCGCTTTTTGATGCATTGGAAAGACTTGTGTCCATGGCTACAACATGCGAAACACTTGATAGAACTTGTCTTGACGGGATCGTCCGGTGGTGTCGAAGAAGAAGTCTTGTTATCGTAGGTGCTTGTTGGAGGATAAGTCGAGGAAGGTGTCGCTTGTTTGAAATATGACTTGTCGCCGGTACTTGGAGATGCTCTCGTCGAAGTAGGAGGTGTCGAAGTCGTAGTAGGGATAGCTTGAGTGTATGAGCCATAATTCTTGGATGAGTACTTGGGTACTTGAAGTCTTCTTGTACTTGACGTTCCCCCTTGGTCGCTTGGTGAACTAGCTCGAGGAGGTTGGAGTAGGGTTGGAAATCGGCAATCTTCCATATTGTGTGGTTGAGGCCGTTAAAAAAGCGTGCCATTGTTTGCTCATCATCTTCTTTGACATTGGCTCGTATCATGGCAAACTCCATTTCTTGATAGTGTTCTTCCATCGTCTTTGTGCCTTGCTTGAGGAGTTGCAACTTCTTGATGAGATCTCGAGTGTAGTACGTAGGCACCAAGCGAGCTCTCGTGACATCCTTCATCTGTGTCCAAGTTGCGATGGGTGGCTCGTCCTTCTCGCGACAGTGCTCGATCACTTGTTCCCACCAGATTAGGACATAGTCTTGAAACTTGAGGGATGCCATGACGATCTTCTTTTCCTCGTCGTAGTTGCGTAGAAGGAATATCTTGTCAACTTCAATGCCCATGATAGGTATTCATCGGGGTCGTTGCTTCCGGAGAACTTGGGCATGGTGAACTTGAGCTTGCCGTAGCGGAGTTCTTCGTCATAGTGACAATGTTAATATCGGTCTTGTCAAGGAGGAGGATCTTCAAGCATTTGATCTGCTTGATGTCGCTCTTGGTGAGGAGGAGAGTCATGGATCACTCGATTCGGTTGCCGAGGAGGAGGTCAAGGCATATGTTCCCAGTGTCGCATTTCTTGTTGTTCTTCACGTCGAGCGGCTTCTTCTTGTATTTCCCGCCGAAGATATTCCTCTTGCCCACGTACTTGACGACTTCATTGGGCGACGGCTCGAGTGGACTCTCGGAGTGCATCTTGAGCTGCTTGAGCTTGAGCTTCATGGTTTTGTTGCTCTTGTCGGGTTGCCTCGTCGTCTTGAGATTCTTGACGTGGATGATGTGGCGGTGGTGGTTGTTCTTGATCCATGACGTCTCGTTCATGGTGTCGCGCCTGCTCACATGCTCGAACTTAGTCTTGTAGGCCATTGCCATGGAACGGATTTTCTTGCGCTTGGCGGTCTTGAGTGTTGTCGCGTCAAAGAGGACTCGCATCGGAAGATGGGTATGACGACGAATGGCGACTTGAGTAACGCCGTCTTGGTGAAGAAGTTGAGGAAGATGCTCAGCTCACAATCATGTTGCGGAATTCAACCATTTGTTTGGGGAGTTTGGCGTCCAAATAGTCCCATTGTCGTGCTTTCGATTGTCGTAGGTCGGTGGTGAGTTGTTCGATGCGATCACCCAAAGCTTCACTCTCTTGATGTAAAGCTCGTTGCACGATGAAGAAGTGATTCTTGGTGACATAGTCGCGTTCACCATCTTGCTCCTCAAAGAGAGGGTTCGCCGAAGAAGAAGGCCTATCCATCATGTGGAAGTGGAGGTGAGTAGGAAAATGAGAGAATATAACCAAAGTTTCCTTGTCTGAAGATTGTGGATGTAACAAGTACGCTCCCACGTGATGGTATAATAGGAGAATTGGTACTTGGTATTGTGTCTCACACCTACAAGTAAAAGGCTTATGGAGGAGCTCCGTTAGGAAGTGGCACAAATAACTCAAGCAAATTTTAGTCAAGATGTTGGAAAAGTTGAGAAGATTCACAAATGGCAAGTAAGACAAATTGATCAAACCCAATTATATCACTAGAAACACACACACGGAAGATAAATGGGATCCGCACAACCAAGGAGTGAGATCGAAGATGGGTAACCATGGCAATGCTCTTGTTGTACGGATGCTAGAGAGACGCTAGCTCGATTGCTCTAATGGGCTAGATACGCGAGTGCGCCAACCTAGAAGAGAAAACGAGTCGTCTTACTATCCCAAGTATGCTTATGTATGTAGTGACCAATATGATTTAGCTATGCTATTAGGCTCGATGCTATTGCTTATAAGCTCTTTGCTTCTCTTCTCTTTTGCTTAAAAGCTTTTTTTACTATGCCAGAATACTTGATATGTGAGCCACAACACGAGGTAACAAATAGTATATGCACGGGAGAGATGTAACACTAATGGTGCACTATCGGTGTGGCCCAGAATACTCGACAAGCTAGTCTCGATGGATAAGCTACACAAAAGAGGCTCGAAGCTATGAAAGTAATGGCAAGGGTAATACAATGGTGTCGACGAGGTTACCATCAATGGTTTGTCGAGTGTGAGCAAGGACGGATGATGATGTCGAGAACAAAGTGGAGTCCGAGTCAATGATGATCGGCAGTGATGAAGACATCAACTCGCTCCTAAGTAGCCAAAACACCTTAGGACACGAGAGAAACCGCAACCCAAAACTCAAACAACCACAAGAAATATTGCGGAAGAACACAAGTGGTGGTGGGGTGTCAAAATGAAGGAAAACAAAACTGGCCGAAAGTCTCTGGATAGGCCGTGCGCATGGGGTAAGTGAGGCCCATGTGCACGGGGTCCCGTGTGCAAGGGGTCCCGATGGCCCGTGTGCATGGGGTCCTCAGCGAGCGGGTGAACTGCTCCGGATCCGTGGGGATTTTCAAACTTGAGGCCAAATTTGATGGTTGGGACGGTGGGGAAGATGGTAGCGGGGTAGATCCACTTGCCAAACACCAAATTCGTGGATCAAATCAACCAAATGTCACAAGATCAACAAATTGCAAAAAAAACATTTGGGGGCTATTTTTGGTGGGGATTTTTGAATTAGGACGAAAAACAACAAAATCAAGCTAGAATGTGGAGGGTAGGGACTCCAAGATGTGAATCAACCTTGTTCATGATACCAATATGTTGTAGGGTGAAACCCTATGATGGATCTTTTCACACTTGGCGGGGAAAACAGGAAGAACACCAAGAACACAAAGAGGAAATCACTCGAATAATACCAAATTACACATCCACTAGAATAGCAACACAAGATCCACAAGTTCACAAACACAATCAAAGGAAAGTTACAATGGTAGAGTTCTTCCCACTCCTAGGAGATGAGGTCTTGATGATGGTAGTCTTCTCCAAGTTGGAGGCTTGAAATCCACAAGTGGATCCTCTCCAAAGAGGCCTTGATCTCCAATGGAGGTGGTAGAAGGAGCAAAGATCACAAATATCTCATCTAATACTTTGTTAACCCTAAACGTAACCCTAGGTATAGAATATATAGGCTTGGGTCGAAGTGGATGAAGAGGGGCTCAAACAGGAGATCATAGCCGTCCATCCCGGAGAGCCCGTATGCACGGGGTTAGTTGGGCCCGTGCGCATGGGGTGCCATAGTGCCAACTCTCTGAGTAGTCCGTGGGGACGGGGTCTCAGGGGGCCGTGCGCACGGGGTCGCCTGGGACTTCCAGTGTTGCTGCTGCTGGGCTTCGTCTTGTTCCTCGCGGCCATGGGGTGGTCCTCCTACTCCTTGCTAATGCTCGTGAGCTACTTGGTGGTGTTCCTCTTTGTACCTAATTAGGCATAGAGTATTTTGGTGAGGTAGCAACCAAGTTCCACTTGTATCCATATGCATGTCAACTAGGAAGGAGTTCACCTCGGTTTCCATTGCACGTGCTCTAGCTCTTGTCACGGGTCCATGTGGTGCTTGACGTGTTGGTGTACAGTCCATGGGGATGATGGAAGGATGCTCCACATCACAATGCATTAGCAATAACATGTTCTTTACCCTTCTTGTGTTTAATGACATAAGGGAAAGTCTCAATGAATTCAACCCATTTATCATGTCTACAATTCAGTTTAGCTTGACTTTTAATATGTTTCAAAGATTCATGATCAGAATGTATAACAAATTCTTTGGTCCATAAATAATGTTGCCATGTTTCTGAAGTCCGAACAAGAGCATATAATTATTTATCATAAGTAGAATAACTCAGACTAGGCCCACTCAATTTTTTAGAAAAATATGCAACAGGTTTGCCATCTTGTAATAACACACCTCCTAATCCAATTCCACTAGCATCACATTCAAGCTCAAAAGTTTCGTAGTAAAATCAGGAAGTTGGGGTAAAGGAGCATGTGTCAACTTATCTTTCAATACCTTGAAGGCTTCTTCCTATGCAGTGCCCCAAACAAATAGCAGATCCTTCTTTGTAATCTCATTGAGAGGTGCAGCAATGGTGCTGAATCTCTCACAAAACGCCTATAGAATCTAGCAAGGCCAAGGAAACTCCTCACTTGTGTGACCGTTTTGGACTGCAGGCAACTCTCAATAGCTTCAATCCTGGCTTTATCAACTTCAATTCCCTGTGGAGTAACAACATAGCCAAGGTGCAAAAGGTGCACTTCCCAAGGTTACAACAAATGTGCATCACGTAGAGCAATAAAATAGCTCGTAAGTGTTCCAAATGTTCCTCCAAAGATTTGCTATAAACCAGTATATCATCAAAATAGACTACCATAAATCGTCCAATGAAAGCACGTAAAACTTCATTCATTAAACTCGTGAAAGTACTAGGTGTATTAATTAACCCAAAAGGCATGACTAATGCTACGTCTTGAGCTTGCGTTGGTTTTCCTTGAAGAGAAAAGGGTGATGTGGCAATAGTAGCATAAGTATTTATTTCCCTCAGTTTTTGAGAACCAAGGTATCAATCCAGTAGGAGGCTCCTCAAAAGTCCCACGCACCTACACAAACAAACAAAGAACTCGCAACCAACGCAATAAAGGGGTCATCAAACCCTTCATGGCCACTTGCGAAAGTGAGGTCTAATAGAGATAGTATGATAAGATAAATATATTTTTGGTATTTCATAATATAGATGCAAAAAGTAAAGATGCAAATAAAAGTATATTGGAAGCAAATATGATAAGAGATAGACCCGGGGGCCATAGGTTTCGCTACTGGATTCTCTCAAGATAGCATAAGTATTACGGTGGGTGAACAAATTACTGTCGAGCAATTGATAGAAAAGTGAATAATTATGAGATTATCTAGGCATGATCATGTATATAGGCATAACGTCCGCAACAAGTAGACCGACTCCTGCCTGCATCTACTACTATTACTCCACACATCGACCGACTCACTCTGCATCTAGAGTATTAAGTTCATAAGAACATAGTAACGCCTTAAGCAAGATGACATGATGTAGAGGGATAAACTCATGCAATATGATATAAACCCCATCTTTTTATCCTCGATGGCAATAATACAATACGTGCCTTGCAACCCTTTCTGTCACTGGGTAAGGATACCGCAAGATTGAACCCAAAGCTAAGCACTTCTCCCATGGCAAGAAAGATCAATCTAATAGGCCAAACCAAACTGATAATTCGAAGAGACTAGCAAAGATAACTCAATCATACATAAAAGAATTCAGAGGAGATTCAAATATTTCTCATAGATAAACTTGATCATAAACCCACAATTCATCGGATCTCGACAAACACACCGCAAAAAGAGTTTACAGCGAATAGATCTCCACAAGAGAGAGGGAGAACATTGTATTGAGATCCAAAAAGACGGAAGAAGCCATCTAGCTAATAACTATGGACCTGAAGGTCTGTGGTCAACTACTCACAACTCATCGGAGGGGCTATGGTGTTGATGTAGAAGCCCTCCATGGTCGATTCCCCCTCCGGCGGAGCGCCGGCGAAGGATCCAACATGGGATCGCGGATACAGAAGGTTACGGCGGTGGAAATTGTGTTTCGTTTGCTCCCTGGATGTTTTCGGGATACGTAGGCTTATATAGGAAGAAGAAGTACGTCGGTGGCCGCCCGTGGGGCCCACGAGACAAGGGGCGCGCCCTACCCTCTCGTGGCCGCCTCGGCTGCTTCTTGACTTGCACTCCAAGTCCTCCGGATCACGTTCGTTCCAAAAATCACGCTCCCGAAGGTTTCATTCCGTTTGGACTCCGTTTGATTTTCCTTTTCTTCGAAATACTGAAATAGGCAAAAAAACAGCAATACGGGCTGGGCCTCCGGTTAGTAGGTTAGTCCCAAAAATGATATAAATGTGTAAAATAAAGCCCATAAACATCCAAAAGGGTTAATATAATAGCATGGAACAATCAAAAATTATAGATACGTTGGAGACGTATCAAGCATCCCCAAGCTTAATTCCTGCTCGTCCTCGAGTAGGTAAATGATAAAAATAGAATTTTTGATGTGGAATGCTACCTAGCATAATTCTCAATGTAATTTTCTTTATTGTGGCATGAATGTTCATATCCAAATCATTCAAAATAAAAGTTCATATTGACATGAAAATAGTGATACTTCAAGCATACTAGTCAAAGTAATCATGTCTTCTCAAAATAACATGGCCAAAGAAAGTTATCCCTACAAAATCATATAGTCTGGCTATTGCGCTATCTTCATCACACAAAGTATTTAATCATGCACAACCCCGATGACAAGCCAAGCAATTGTTTCATACTTTAATAATCTCAAACCTTTTCAACTTTCACGCAATACATGAGCGTAAGCCATGGACATAGCACTATATGTGGAATAGAATGGTGGTTGTGGAGAAGATAAAAAAGGAGAAGATAGTCTCACATCAACTAGCGCATCAACAGGCTATGGAGATGCCCATTAATATATATCAATGTGAGTGAGTAGGGATTGCCATGCAACGGATGCACTAGAGCTATAAATATATGAAAGCTCAACAGAAGAAACTAAGTGGGTGTGCATCCAACTCGCTTGCTCACGAAGACCTAGGGCATTTCGAGGAATCCCATCATTGGAATATACAAGCCAAGTTCTATAATGAAAATGTCCAACTAGTATAAGTGACAACATATGAGACTCTCTATCATGAAGATCATGGTGCTACTTTGAAGCACAAGTGTGGAAAAGGAGATAGTAGCATTGTCCTTTCTCTCTTTTTCTCTCATTTTATTTTTTTCCTTTTTCTTTTTCTCTTTTTTTCTTTTCTCTTTTTTTTCTTTGGCCTTTTGTTTTTTGGCCTTTCTGTTTTTCTTCTTTTTTTGGCCTTTCTTTTTTTTCTTTTTTTTCTTTTTGTAAAGTCTGAAGTCTCATCCCGACTTGTGGGGGAATCATAGTCTTCATCATCCTTTCCTCACTAGGACAATGCTCTAATAATGAAGATCATCACACTTTTATGGATTTACAACTCAAGAATTACAACTCAAAGCTAGAACAAGATATGACTCTATATGAATGCCTTCGGCGGTGTACCGGGATATGCAATGAATCAAGAGCGACATGTATGAAAATTATGAAGGTGGCCTTGCCACAAATACGATGTCAACAACATGATCATGCAAAGAGCAATATGACAAAAGTAATGCATGTCATATGAACGGAACGGTGGAAAGTTGCATGGAAATATATCTCGGAATGGCTATGGAAATGCCATAATAGGTAGGTATGGTGGCTGTTTTGAGGAAGGTAATTGTGGGTGTATGGTACCGGCGAAAGTTGCACGGCGCAGGAGAGGCTAGCAATGGTGGAAGGGTGAGGTGTGTATAATCCATGGACTCAACATTAGTCAAAAGAACTCATGTACTTATTGCAAAAATCTAGAAGTCCTCAACAACAAAAGCACTACGCGCATGCTCCTAGGGGGATAGATTGGTAGGAAAAGACCATCGCTCGTCCCCGACCGCCACTCATAAGGAACACAATCAATAAATAAAATTGTGCTCCAACTTCATCACAAAGCTGTTCACCATACGTGCATGCTACGGGAATCACAAACCTCAACACAAGTATTTTTCATAATCACCTCAACTAGCATGACTTTAATATCACTACCTCCATATCTCAAAACAATTATCAAGCATCAAATTGAACATAGCATCCAGTTCACTTTCTATGATAGTTTTTATTATACCCAACTTGGATGCTCATCATTCTAGGACCAAATTTGTAACCATAGCAAATACCATGCTGTTCTAAAAGACTCTGAAAAAGATATAAGTGAAGCATGAGAAACTAGCAATTTCTTCAAAATTAAGTCACCACCGTGCTCTAAAAATATAAGTGAAGCACTAGAGCAAAAACTATCAAGCTCAAAAGATATAAGTGAAGCACGTAGAGTATTCTAGCAAATTCTAATCAAGTAGGCTTCTCCCAAAAGGTGTGTACAGCAAGGATGATTGTGGTAAACTAAAAAGCCAAGACTAATATAATACACGACGCTCCAAGCAAAACACATATCATGTGGCGAATAAAAATATAGCACCAAATAAAGTTACCAATGAACGAAGACGAAAGAGGGGATGCCTTCCCGGGGCATCTCCAAGCTTAGGCTTTTGGCTATCCTTGAATATCTTGGGGTGCCATGGGCACCCCCAAGCTTAGGCTCTTGCCACTCCTTATTCCATAGTCCATAAAAGCTTTACCCAAAACTTGAAAACTTCACAACACAAAACTCAACAGGAAATCTTATAAGCTCCGTTAGTGAAAGAAAACAAAACCACCACATAAGGTACTATAATGAACTTATTCTTTATTTATTTTGGTGTTAAACCTACTGTATTCCAACTTCTCTATGGTTTATAAACTATTTTACTAGCCATAGATGCATCAAAATAAGCAAACAACACACGAAAAACAGAATTTGTTAAAAACAGAACAGTCTGTAGCAATCTGTAACTAACGCAAACTTCTGGAACTCTAAAAATCCTACCAAAATAGGAATTACTGGACAATTTGTCTACTGATTAGCAGCAAAACGAATCAACACAAAATCACATTTCTGTGATTTAAAAAAACTAAATTCGCGCGTGCAAAGTTTCTGTTTTTTAGCAGAATCAAATCAACTATCATCATAGGTTATCCTATAGGTTCTACTTGGCACAAAAACTAATTAAAAGATTAAAACACATCTAAACAGAAGGTAGATACAAGATTTATTACTAAACAGGAACAAAAACAAAAAACACAAAGAAAATTGGGTTGCCTCCCAACTAGCGCTATCGTTTAACGCCCCTAGCTAGGCATAAAAGCGAAGATAGATCTAAGTAGTGCCATCTTTGGCACTAAATCCATAAGTAGCTCGCATGATAGATTAATAAGGTAATTTCACTTTCTTTCTTGGAAAGTGCTCCATGCCTTTCTTTAATGGAAATTGGAATCTAATATTCCCTTCCTTCATATCAATAATCGCACCAATCGTTCTAAGGAAAGGTCTACCAAGAATAATGGGGCAAGAAAGGTTGCAATCTATATCAAGAACGATAAAATCTACGGGCACCAAATTTCTATTTGCAACAAAGAGAACATCATTGATCCTTACCATTGGCTTTTTAATGGTGGAATCTGCAAGGTGCAAATTTAAAGAGCAATCATCAAGATCATGGAAACCAAGAATATCACATAAAGTTTTCGGAATCGTGGAAACACTAGCACCCAAATCACACAAAGCAAAACACTCATGATCTTTAATTCTAATCTTTATAGTAGGTTCCCACTCATCATTAAGTTTTCTAGGTATAGAAACTTCCAAATTAAGTTTTTCATCATAATATTGCATCAAGGCATCAACGATATGTTTGGTAAAAGCTTTATTTTGACTATAAGCATGAGGAGAATTAACAACGAATTGCAACAAGGAAATACAATATTCTAAAGAACAATTATCATAATCAAATTCCTTGAAATCCGAGATAGTGGGTTCAATGCTATTTAAAGTCGTGACCTCCTCAGTCCCACTTTTACCAAATTTAGCATCAAGATCTAAAAACTCCGAATTTTTGGGACGCCTTCTAGGTAAAGTTAACTCATCTTTAGTCCCATAATTATCTAGATTCATATTGCAAAACAAAGATCTAATAGGAGACGCATCAATAACTTTAAGATCTTCATCATTATTTTCATGGAAACTAGAAGAACACGCCTTTATAAAGCAATCTTTCTTAGCACGCAATCTAGCGGTTCTTTCCTTGCACTCATCAATGGAAATTCTCATTGCTTTGAGAGACTCATTGATATCATGCTTAGGAGAAGAAGATCTAAGTTTAAGAGAATCAACATCAAGCAAAAGTCTATTAACGTTCCTAGCCAAATCATCAACTTTGAGCAATTTTTCTTCAAGCAAAGCATTAAAATTCTTTTGAGAAATCATAAATTCTTTCACACTATTCTCAAAATCAGAGGGCATCTTATTAAAATTACCATAAGAATTATTGTTGGAATTTTCATAATTATTAGAGGAATTACTAGGGAACGGTCTAGCATTAAATTTCCTCTATAAGCATTGTTTCCAAAACTATTCCTACCAACAAAATTCACATACATAGATTCATTATTATTCTCAATCAAAGTAGACAAAGGCATATCATTGGGATCAAGAGGAGTATTCTTAGTAGCAAACAATTTCATAAGTTCATTCATCTTTCCAGTCAAAACATTGATTTCTTCTATAGCATGCACTTTTTTACTAGAAGATCTTTCGGTGTGCCATTGAGAATAATTAGTCATAATATTATCAAGAAGTTTTGTAGCATCTCCTAACGTGATTTCCATAAACATGCCTCCCGCGGCCAAATCTAAGAGATTTCTAGAAGCAAAGTTCAAACCGGCATAAATTTTTTGAATGATCATCCATAAATTCAACCCATGAGTAGGGCAATTGTGAAACATCAATTTCGTTCTTTCCCAAGATTGGGCAACATGCTCATGATCAAGTTGTTTAAAGTTCATAATATCGTTCCTAAGAGTGATAATCTTAGTGGGAGGAAAATACTTAGAGATAAAAGCATCTTTGCACTTGTTCCAAGAATCAATACTATTTTTAGGCAAAGACGAAAACCAAACTTTACCATGATCTCTAAGTGAAAACGGAAATAACTTCAATTTAACAATATCATTATCCATATATTTCTTCTTTTGCATATCACACAAATCAACAAAGTTGTTTAGATGAGTAGCGGCATCTTCACTAGGAAGGCCGGTGAATTGATCTTTCATAACAAGATTCAACAAAGCAGTATTGATTTCACAAGACTCAACATCATTAAGAGGAGCAATCAGAGTACTAAGGAAATCATTATTATTGGTATTCAAGAAATCACACAATTTGGTATTATCTTGCGCATTGGCAACAAGTAATCCAACACACAAGCAAATAGAAAAAGGCAAGCGAAAGAGAGAGGACGAGATTAGGAAAAAGAGGGCGAATAAAACGGCAAGGGTGAAGTGGGGGAGAGGAAAACTAGAGGCAAATGGCAAATAATGTAAATGCGAGGGAGATGAGTTTGTGATGGGTACTTGGTATGTGTTGACTTGAGCGAAGACCTCCCCGGCAACGGCGCCAGAAATCCTTCTTGCTACGTCTTGAGCTTGCGTTGGTTTTCCTTGAAGAGGAAAGGGTGATGCAGCAATAGTAGCGTAAGTATTTCCCTCAGTTTTTGAGAACCAAGGTATCAATCCAGTAGGAGGCTCCTTAAAAGTCCCATGCACCTACACAAACAAACAAAGAACTCGACACCAACGCAATAAAGGGGTCGTCAATCCCTTCACGGCCACTTGCAAAAGTGAGATCTAATAGAGATAGTATGATAAGATAAATATATTTTTGGTATATTCTAATATAGATGCAAAAAGTAAAGATGCAAATAAGAGTAGATTGGAAGCAAATATGATAAGAGATAGACCCGGGGGCCATAGGTTTCACTAGTGGCTTCTCTCAAGATAGCATAAGTATTACGGTGGGTGAACAAATTACAGTCGAGCAATTGATAGAAAAGCGAATAATTATGAGATTATCTAGGCATGATCATGTATATAGGCATCACGTCCGCAACAAGTAGACCGACTCCTGCCTGCATCTACTACTATTACTCCACACATCGACCGACTCCTGCCTGCATCTAGAGTATTAAGTTCATAAGAACAAAGTAATGCCTTAAGCAAGATGACATGATGTAGAGGGATAAACTCATGCAATATGATATAAACCCCATCTTTTTATCCTCGATGGTAACAATACAATACGTGCCTTGCAACCCTTTCTGTCACTGGGTAAGGACACCGCAAGATTGAACCCAAAGCTAAGCGCTTCTCCCATGACAAGAAAGATCAATTAGTACGCCAAACGAAACTGATAATTCGAAGAGACTTGCAAAGATAACTCAATCACACATAAAAGAATTCAGAGGAGATTCAAATATTTCTCATAGATAAACTTGATCATAAACCCACAATTCATCGGATCTCGACAAACACACTGCAAAAAGAGTTTACATCGAATAGATCTCCACAAGAGAGGGGGAGAACATTGTATTGAGATCCAAAAAGAGAGAAGGAGCCATCTAGCTAATAACTATGGACCTGAAGGTCTGGGGTAAACTACTCACAACTCATCAGAGGGGCTATGGTGTTGATGTAGAAGCCCACCGTGGTGATTCCCCCTCCAGCGGAGCGCCGGCGAAGGCTCCAAGATGGGATCTCGCGGATACAAAAGGTTACGACGGTGGAAATTGTGTTTCATTGGCTCCCTGGATGTTTTCGGGGTACGTAGGCTTATATAGGAAGAAGAAGTACGTCGGTGGCCGCCCGTGGGGACCATGCTACAGGGGGCGCGCCCTATAGGGGGGCACGGCCCTACCCTCTCTTGGCCGCCTCGGCTACTTCCTGACTTGCACTCCAAGTCCTCTGGATCACGTTCTTTACAAAAATCACGCTCCCGAAGGTTTCATTCCGTTTGGACTCCGTTTGATATTCCTTTTCTTCGAAATACTAAAATAGGCAAAAAAAAAACAATACGGGCTGGGCCTCCGGTTAGTAGGTTAGTCCCAAAAATAATATAAATGTGTAAAATAAAGCCCATAAACATCCAAAAGGGGTAATATAATAGCATGGAACAATCAAAAATTATAGATACGTTGGAGACGTATCAACTAACCACTCATATAAACCAAACTTAGTTTTAAATGTTGTTTTCCATTCGTCTCCCAATTTCACACGAATTTGATGGTATCCACTATGCAAATCAACTTTGGAGAATATTGTAGAGCCACTCAGTTCATCAAGAATATCATCTAGCCTAGGAATAGGATGATGATAATGAATAGTAATATTATTAATGCCTCTACAATCAACACACATACACGACGTACCATCCTTTTTTGGCACTAGTATAATAGGAACAACACAAGGACTAAGAGATTCGCGTATATAACCTTTGTCGAGAAGCTCCTGTACTTGTCGCATAATCTCCTTCGTCTCCTTTGGATTGTCATGGTATGGCGCACGATTCGGCAGCGAAGCACTGGGAATTAAGTCAATCTGATTCTCAATCCCACGAATAGGCGGTAATCCCGGTGGCACGTCTTGTGGAAAGATGTCAGCGAACTCCTACAAAATGTTAGTGACAGTAGGAGGCAAAGAGGAAGGCACTTCCTCGAATGAAAATAATGCCTCTTTGCACACAAAAGCATAGCAAATAGATTTGTTGAAATCTAGCTGATCAATATCAGATTTGGTGGCAAGTAAACATGCACTTTTTAATTTAATTTCAGAAGCAACACTAGATGGTTTATTATTAGGCTTCATTTGTTGCTCAAATTCTTTTGCCACAATCTGTTCACTCTTATTTTTCTCCTGTTTTGCTTTATTAGCTCTATTAATGTAATCTTTCAAAATGGAATCAAGAGACATAGGAAGCAAAGTAATATGTTTATCCTTATGAACAAGAGTGATACGGGGTTAACCCGGTGTAGGCCGATCTTTCACGTTTGGAGTGGGATCCCTCGAAGAACACGATGAACACGGGGAAGAATGGAGAGAAATCACAAGGGGAAACACTCAAGAACAAGTTCGATCACACATCCACTAGACAATCAAACACACAAGATCCACAAGGTACATGAACAACAAAGAGAAAGATACAAGGTAGAGTTCATCCCAAGTCCAAAGGAGTTGGGGGCTTGAATCCTAGAAGGATCTTCCCATGAAGGGGTCTTGATGATATCCCGCAGGATCTTCTCCTAGATGGAGGTCTTGGCCTCCAATGGAGTGGTGGTCTCTCTCTCTCAAGAGTAGAGATAGGTAGGAGCAAAGCTCACATACAAATGAGTTATCACTTTGCTAACCCTAACTAGGAGGAGGGGGAGGAGTATATATAGTCTTAGCCACGAAGGGGTAAGTGGGGAAGGGATACATGGGCCTTTGGCCCGACTCTGCGCGCACGCAGGTGCTGGATGTCCGGGCTGGGGGCCGGATGTCTGGGCGTTCGTGGGAGGCCGGATGTCCGGGGCATGGGCCGGATGTCCGGGCTGGTGAGGTCGGCCTCGGTGCTCTCTGGATAGGGGCGCCGGATTTCCGGGGGAGAGCGCCGGATGTCCGATGGTTGTCGAGACACCGGATGTCCGGGCACACAGGCTGGATGTCCGGCCACTGATGCTTTGGCCTTCTATTGGTGCAGTTCGTGGGCGACTGCACAGGCGCCGGATGTCTGGCCTCTGGCCCAGATGTCCGGCTGCTGTAGCTTCAGCAGCTCCGTCTTCTTCCGTCGTCGCTTCCAGGCTTCCCTCACGGATGGTGTAGTTGTTCCTTGGCGCTTGCACTCCTCCTCGACATCCGTGAAGCTCTGACAAAACCTATGCATGCACACGGGAGAAGTGTCAAGTAATATACCATCCTCGAAGGGGTAAAGTGAGCACCGTAAAGGAGAAGATTCACCTTTATGTATGAGAAGTAGAGGTCGCACGTGTCACTTGCCAAACGGACTCTTGACATGGTGATGACCGTAGGATGCTCCGCATCATCCCCTCCCCCTTGGAAAAGATCCGACCTCGGATCGAAAACCAAATCACCATGGGAAAGAGATGGCGGTGTGATGCGGAGCATCCCACGTTCATCCCCATGTACACTCTGACTACTCCCCAAGCCCCAAGGATACATAAGATGAGACCTCGACTATGCGCCATTGGACACAAGGTGAACCCGTTCCTAAATGCTCCCCCTTTCCATTCGCGTGAGACATGGTTGCTACTTCAAGTGCGGACCTTGTGCATACTCAGGTACACCTGAGGAGACCATGGAGAACCCAAGGACCAAGGCCAAGCATGCGCGGAAGCGAAGGAAGGAGAAGGAAGAAGAGTCTGCTGCTACAGCAACCGGAAATCCGGCCATGTCCCGGACGCCAGGCCCAGACATCCGGCCCAACGCCTGGAAATCCGGCTCCCTTCTATCCAGAGAGCACCAGAGTCGGCCAAGTCAGCCCGGACATCCGGCCCCCAGGCTCGGACATTCGGCCCGTCGCGAGCCGCCGGACATCCGCCCAGGCCTTAAATCCGGCGCCCATCACGTAAGCCGGACCACCAGCCGGACATCCGCCCGGCGCCGGACATCCGACGTCTCATGAAGGCCCGGACATCCACTACTAGGGAAAAGCCTATACACAGAATCTTACTAGTAGCGAGGGTTAAAAACACTCGCTACTTCTACTTACTAGTAGCGCAGGTTTTTAAACCTCGCTACTACTATTTTTAAGTTGATAGCAGTAGCGCGGGCTTTTAACCCTCGCTACTACTAAGCGGTCCCTACCGTGTCCCCCGGGACATGCCATAGTAGTAGCGCGGGTTTTTAACCCTCGCTACTACTAAGTTGATAGCAGTAGCGCTGGTTTTTAGCCCTCGCTACTACTAATTCGATAGCAGTAGCGCTGCTTTTTAGCCATAGTAGTAGCGAGGGGTAAAAACCCGCGCTACTACTAAAGGTCCCATTTTCAAACTCTACCCCCCCTGTGGATCGCCTTTTCAGTTTAAAAAAAATAAAAGAAAATGATGAAAATGTCAAAAAAATAAAATAAAATAAGTTTCCCATGTGATATGTGGTCTAGTTGTTGGGAAAATTTGCAAATATGAATTTCGACTTTATTTGCAAAATCTCTCGTGAATTTGTAAAAATGGGCATAACTTTTGCATACTAACGCGGATGAAAAAGTTTTTTATATGAAAAATCATCTACTCGAAAAGTTACATCCGAATTTAACCGGGGAGAACCCCGTTAAACATTTTCAAAATCCTCAAAAACCTAACAGAAAAAAGTTACGGGGCTTTGAAGATCTAGAGGAAAAAAATTCATCAAATTTCAGTTTTTTTTGTTAAATCTGGTAAACTATGGTCAAACTAATTATTCAAGAATATTAGTGTTACTAAATAATTATTTTAGTTTTTTGAATTTTGGTCAAATCTGGTCAAACTATGGTCAAACTGTGGTCAAATCTGGTCAAACTATGGTCAAGCTGTGGTCAAACTAATTATTCAAGAAATATTAGTGTTACTAATTTTTTAGAACAATAGTTTCAAACGCAAACAGTGAAATGTGTGACTTCATGCTCAAGCTAAATTCCTGAGGTTAATAGGATTGACATGTTACTATTGTCACGAAAACAACAAGTGCAGACTTGGAAACGAGGGAGAATAGAACCCGGAAGTTAAGCATGCTCAGGCTGGAGTAGTGAGAGGATGGGTGACCGTCCGGGAAGTTAGATGATTTGGAATGATGAGGGGTGATTAGAGATTAAATTGAGCAGCGATGAGGGGTGATTAGAGATTTGAGGTTAAAATAATTCAGAAATTTGAAAACTCGAAAAAAAAATATCAGAGATTACAGATTAGTAGTAGCGCAGGTTTTTACCCACGCTACTGCTATACGTTAGCTGTAGCGCCTTATTAGTAGCGCCGGCCCCCGCGCTACTAATAGGCCCAAAACCCGCGCTGCTGCTAGGCTTTTCCCTAGTAGTGATCCGGCCCCTCTGCCTGCGTGCAGCTCATCTGGGCCGAGTCCCATGTACCCCTTCGTCCCTTAGACTATACATACTCCCCCACCTCCTCCTAGTTAGGGTTAGCGTTGATTTAGCTCATTTGTGAGATAGAGCCTTGCTCATCCACTTGGATACTTCTCCTCGGAGTTCACGACCTCTTCGAGAAGATCCCCCAAGCGGATTCAAGACCCCTTTCTAGGGAAGACCATCAAGACCTCCTCACGGAAACAAAATTAGAGATTACAGATTAGTAGTAGTGCAGGTTTTTACCCACGCTACTGCTATACGTTAGCTGTAGCGCCTTATTAGTAGCGCCGGCCCCCGCGCTATTAATAGGCCCAAAACCCGCGATGCTGCTAGGCTTTTGCCTAGTAGTGATCCGCCCCCCTGCCTGCGTGCAGCTCATCTGGGCCGAGTCCCATGTACCCCTTCGTCCCTTAGACTATATATACTCCCCCACCTCCTCCTAGTTAGGGTTAGCGTTGATTTAGCTCATTTGTGAGATAGAGCCTTGCTCATCCACTTGGATACTTCTCCTCGGAGTTCATGACCTCTTCGAGAAGATCCCCCAAGCGGATTCAAGACCCCTTTCTAGGGAAGACCATCAAGACCTCCTCACGGAGAAGAACGGTTCCTTTGTATCCTTACCTTTGTTGATTGTGGATCATGAGTTACTCTTTGTTTTCGGTGATCTAGCACTTGTGTGATTGATTCCTTGTCGGTTTAAAGATTCTCTCTCGTTTTCCCCGTGTTTCCCCTTTGTGCTTACGCGTGTTCTTCGTGATTCCCCGTAGGATCCACTCCAAATGTGAAAGATCGTCCACCTAGGGTTTCGCCCTACATCACGGTGCCATGTCGAAGTGGTCGATCACCAAGCACTCATCATCTAGAAGCTCGAAATGGGCACTCTCCAATGTCGCACCGTCTAGTGATTCCTTCAAAATGGTCAAAGACAACAAACACTTGGAAAAACAAATGTGGTTGACGTTAGTGCAAAACCAAGCATTCAAGAGGTGATTCACCAAACAAGTGTTGTCATCAAGCATAGCATAGGGTGTGACAAAGGATTGTGACATCTCATGTAAGCACATAAATTGAGCACAAGCAAGTATATCGTGGGACAAGTATGCAAATGTGAGGTAGTGATGCAAATATGTTTAACAAGAGAATAAGCATCTACCTCGAGGTCATAGCAAGCATTCACGAATTGCTCATTGAAAGGTGATGAGGACATGGCCACCCCAGTTACATCCATATCCCCTGCTGTTTTACCTCTTAGAACAGTTGCTAGAGCTCAGATATACCAATTAAATTATCAGGTACTTTCATTTCTTGGTAATGTTTCTAGTGTTCATGAGAATATGACGCCGCCTAACTTAGATACATTTGTGTTGTTTGCAATTGAAGGGCC
Organism: Aegilops speltoides; assembly: GCA_021437245.1. Lineage (NCBI taxonomy): Eukaryota > Viridiplantae > Streptophyta > Magnoliopsida > Poales > Poaceae > Aegilops > Aegilops speltoides. The sequence goes on from CM038141.1 coordinate 207,725,094, forward strand.
TAGCACGGAGAAGAAGGTTGAACATTGGAGCATGGTCAAGCATGGAGATGAAAGTGCGTGCGAGGAGAACAAGAACGGAGGTTCAAGTGGAGATTTCCGGACTTTGAAGCCACCATGATGACATACAAGAAGATGGACGAAATATACAGGATGGCCTTTCATAAATTTCGTGCATAGCTTATTATTGGTGTGTCGTGACCTTATTTTGGGCCAGGCCCATGTAATCTATTTTTAGAGTCCATATTGTAGGTTAAACGACTTAGGAGGTGTTTTAGTCCCACCTTGCCAAGGGTGGACAAAATCCCCTCTCTTTTCCCTATTAATGTAGCCCTTAAGGTATCATTTAGACTGGGGTTTTATTTAGTTAAAAGTTAGCCATCGCTGCAACTTCGTGTACTTTGTTTGTGTCCAACGACTAGACCAAGACCGCTTATGAAACCCCACTTTTACCAATACTTCATCCATATTCGCAATATTCAGATTGCTTAATCATATTCTTGCTTGTTCTTTGATTGCTTGCAGGAATAGACCTTCGTGGTCAGGTTGATCGTGCTCCGGTGTGGTCAATAACCTCTCGGAGTTGGTTTAGCGATTGCTAAGCGCAACGTCGTGCACGTTTGTAGTCGGATCGTCAAAGTCGGCTCCACCAAATCGATAGTTATCATCTCATCGGAAGATCGGGACACCCTCACCTCTATCAAGTGGTATCAGTTTTCAAGTTGTTTGGTGAGATTTTCCAAGTTTTCATAGTTTAGATCGCATTTATTCTTCATACCCAGAGTCCAAGAAAAAAGCCACAAAAAAAATTAGATTAGTTCATCCGTGTCCAAGACTGTCTGAGACTTTTCGCTATTATCACTTAGTTTTTGCATTGTTGAATTTTTGGTTGCATCGTGTGTCGAGCTGCTGGTTTTAGTATCTAGTCTTTTAGAGTTTCGAGTTCTGGTCACGTTTTTGTCACGCGCTTTCACATACAACATCATCCACTTCTTTATCGTTTTCCACTGCCATTCATTTTCTTCGCCGCCGCTATCGCCATCATCACCATCCATCAGTTGTTTCGTCGCCGTCATCCATCAGTTGTTTTGCCATCATCACATCTTCCTCACATAGCAGAATACAAAGGAACAGAAATTAGACTAGTTGTTCTTGGGGACGTGTGGCACGTTTGGTGTTTGGAGAGGAAAAAAACCAAGCAAGATTCGTTTTGGTTTCCAAGAACAACAATACATGGAGTTTGGTTTGTTCTTTTCTTTTTGAGATAAAGAGGACGTGTGGATCAGCAAAAGTAAAAAAAAAAAAGAATTCTTCTCCTAGGCGCACAAGGAAAGACATCCACGTTCTGCCAACTTGCACGTCTGCTGTTACCTGAAAAAAAAGAGCAGGCCGTTCTTTACACGTGGGGCTGATCCGAATAGAAAAGAAAGGAAACATATTTGATTGGAGTACTAGTACTTGGTTTGGAAGGCAAAACGAATTGATTTGATTGGAAGATTCTGCCAATAAAGTTGCTCCGATTGTTGTGCTGTTTGTTTGGAAAGTGTACTAGTGAGCCACGTTTTTGCATTTAGCAAGAAATAAAAGAGAGAGAAAAAAGGCAAGTGCTGGCATGTTGCTCTCTTTGATAAATCCCTGTGTTTGTGGAAATCAAGAAGGAAGGAAACAATTGACATTACAAGGAAAGCCACCAGCGCATCTTTTTATGATTGGCAGGTTTGGATCGGCTTATACAAAAAAATAGGGAGTGAGATCTGATCGGTGCACTTGTGCTGATCCGAACTAAAATAAAAAATACTGCTGATATTGGGAATGATAGATTCGTGGGTATCCTATAGATAGTGTCCACGTTTTGAGTTTGGAAAGTCATAAAAGGAGAGGATACGTGAAGGGATACTAGTGCTATATTGGGCAGATTTGGATCGGCCAGATTGAAAAAAAAACTGTTGTTTGTGTCTCTCCACGCAAAGAGAATAAGGAAAGGAAACGACCGAAAAAAAAAAGAAAAAAAAGGACAAATTAAAGGCTTCAGCCGCATCTTTTGGAAGGGTTGTTGTTATTGTTTTCCTTGGAAAAGGCAAGTAAGATCAGCCATAAAGAAAAAAAACGTGAATAGTTCCTAGAATTGAGGTTGCTCACGTGATATTTGGAAGGGTTATTTCGGTTTGATTGGCAAGTTTAGTTTCCAACGAAAAAAAATCATTATCTGTTGGAAATTTTTAAACAGAAAGAGCATTAAAGTGTGGATCTGTTTCTTTGGGAACCAAGAGAAAATAAAACAGAGGTACTTCGGCTGATTTGTTGGAGAACGAGAAGGAGCTTCAAAAAAAAGAAGGAGAGAATCACGTGCCAAATTTTTTCATTGCCACGTGGGGCTGAGGTAAGAAAAAAAATAGTGTTCCTTGTGATATAGACTACTAGTACGTTGTAGTACTTTGGCTGTAGTAAAAAAAAAAGGTTGCCCCACTCGGTTGGATTTCTTTGAAGAAAATGTGAAAGGAGGCTTGTACCACGTGTTTTCTTGCTGTAAAAAATATTGTGGTTAGAAGAACAATACGGGCTGGTGTTCGCGGCATATCGTGAATTCGTCTGTGTCTTAGGCTCGCGTCTCTAGTATAGTCTAGCCTACGACCAGCACTCGACCACTTTGAACGGATTTTCAGCTTGCATTAATTCTTGTGGTTGTAGCATTTTTTCCACATACATAAAGCTAACCTAGCTCCACATATTTCTACAACGTGCATACATCCGTTCACCTGGCAATCGCTTTATCAACTTTGAGAGTTATTTCACCATGCTGGTTACCGGTCACCACCTGCTGCATGGTAAGAACTTGTAAGACTTTGATGTTTGCTATACTGTGAGCATTTTACCACCACATACTAGTAGTTCAGAGGAACATTATTTTTGGATTTTGTTTCTTCTTTCTACTAATCATGACAGGATCCAGGAGTCAATTCATGGGCTTTGTCGATCACAGGAGACATGCCACCACCTATGCAAATTCCACAACCGTCACGAGAGGTTCACAAACATCCAAATGCACATGATCAGGTTAATGTTTCTATACCACCATTTAATGGCCATTTTAGACCTGCTTTATATATTGAATGGCAATTTGACATAAATAATATATTTGCTTCCCATAATTTTGATGAACCTAAAAAAGTTAATGTTGCCGTTGGTTCTTTCACTGGTTATGCTTTAGTTTGGTGGAGTGAATATTGTCGGTTACACCCTGATTATATACCTACTACTTGGGATGATTTGAAACTTGTCATGCGACATACATTTGTCCCCGCTTATTATACTCATGACATGATGAAAAAGTTGCAACATTTAAATCAAGGTAGTGACACCGTAACGGAATATTATGATGATTTACAAACTACCTTGTTGCAAATACTCTTTAGAAGAAAGTGAAGAAGATTTTATGGATAGATTTTCGGGCGGATTAAACCGTGACATTCAGGATATACTAGTTCATGAAACATGTTATCCTATGGACCGTTTGTTTCGTCTTGCTTGCAAAGCTGAACAGGAGATAACAAGACGTGCTGCCCACAAGACAAACAAGTGGAATGTGCAAATCCAAAGAGTTGCGACGATTGTTCCTTCAAGCACTGTGTCTCCTATGAAAACAACATCCATTGTTGAGAGCACTACATCACCTCCACCATGTGCCGTGCCGCCACCTAGAGTGCCTACATCATCTTTGTTGATCATAAGAGGCAATGCCAAAGGTACCGATCTTCCACCTCCACATGAGTATGATGAATGCCTTGTTAATTTAAATGAACCATGCGATGAGCTACCCACTACTTTGATCACACCAGCTATTTTAGAGGACTATGTTCATGATTTGACTTTGCCATGTGATCAAACAATTTTGAGTGAACCCATTGAATTAACTATTGACGCAAAAGAATCATGTGAATCAGGGAATAAATCATATTTGGATCAAATACGTTTGAAAATAATTGTGCCAATGTTTAATCATTTTGATATGACCTCTAATCTTGGTGATGATTCATCAATGTTAGGATGGTTTAATGATAAGAATTGTCAATCTTTTGGTATGAATAAGAGCTTATCTTATATGTGCAAACTAAGTTGCAATATTTTCATGTCTTTGAATTCTTGTGATAATATATTGGCTTTATATTTCATGACTTTTGAAGGGTGCTCTTGTATAACTATGTCACATGTGCCCCAATTGAGATCATTAAAAATGGATGACATATACATATACAATGTGTACACCTTATCTCTTTTGTTAGCTAGATTTCAGAATAAGCAACGCCGAGGACGGCTTTGCTTTCAAGAAGGGAAGGATGATGAGGACATGGCCACCCCAGTTACACCCATATCCCCTGCTGTTTTACCTCTTAGAACAGTTGCTAGAGCTCAGATATGCCAATTAAATTATTAGGTACTTTCGTTTCTTGTTATGTTTCTAGTGTTCATGAGAATATGATGCTGCCTAACTTAGATACATTTGTGTTGTTTGCAATTGAAGGGCCTAGCACGGACAAGAAGGTTGAACATTGGAGCATGGTCAAGCATGGAGATGAAAGTGCGTGCGAGGAGAACAAGAACAGAGGTTCAAGTGGAGATTTCCGGACTTTGAAGCCACCATGATGACATACAAGAAGATGGACGAAAAAACAGGATGGCCTTTCATAAATTTCGTCCATAGCATATTATTGGTGTGCCGCGACCTTATTTTGGGCCAGGCCCATGTAATCTATTTTAGAGTCCATTTTGTAGGGGAAATGATTTAGGAGGTGTTTTAGTCCCACCTTGCCAAGGGTGGACAAAATCCCCTCTCTTTTCCCTATAAATATAGCCCTTAAGGCATCATTTAGACTCGGGTTTTATTTAGTTAAAAGTTAGCCATCGATGCACCTTCGTGTACTTTGTTTGTGTCCAACGACCAGACCAAGACCGCTTATGAAACCCCACTTTTACCAATACTTCATCCATATTCACAATATTCAGATTGCTTAATCATATTCTTGCTTATTCTTGGATTGCTTGCAGGAATAGACCTTCGTGGTCAGGTTGATCGTGCTCCGGCGTGGTCAATAACCTCTCGGAGTTGGTTTAGCGATTGCTAAGGCGCAACGTCGTGCACGTTTATAGTCAGATCGTCAAAGTCGGCTCCACCAAATCGACAGTTATCATCTCATCGAAAGATCGGGACACCCTCACCTCTTACGGTAGCTCTGATACCACTTACGTACCATCGAAGCTCTGATACCGATGATGAGGACATGGCTACCACAGTTACACCCATATTCCCTCCTGTTTTACCTCTTGGAACAATTGCTAGAGCTCAGATACGCCAATTAAATTATCAGGTACTTTCGTTTCTTGGTAATGTTTCTTGTGTTCATGAGAATATGATGCTGCCTAACTTAGATACATTTGTGTTGCTTGCAATTGAAGGGCCTAGCATGGACAAGAAGGTTGAACATTGGAGCATGGTCAAGCACGGAGATGAAGGTGCGTGCGAAGAGAACAAGAACGGAGGTTCAAGTGGAGATTTCCAGACTCTGAAGCCACCATGATGACATACAAGAAGATGGACCAAATATACAAGATGGCCTTTCATAAATTTCGTCCATAGCTTATTTATTGGTATTGCGCCACCTTATTTTGGGCTAGGCCCATGTAATCTATTTTTAGAGTCCATATTGTAGGGGAAACAACTTAGGAGGTGTTTTAGTCCCACCTTGCCAAGGGTGGACAAAATCCCCTCTCTTTTCCCTATAAATATAGCCCTTAAGGCATCGTTTAGACTTGGGTTTTATTTAGTTAAAAGTTAGCCATCGCTGCAAGTTCGTGTACTTCGTTTGTGTCCAACGACCAGACCAAGACAGCTTACGGATCACCACCATTATCAATACTTCATCCATATTTGCAATATTCAGATTGCTTTATCATATTCTTGCTTGTTCTTCGATTGCTTGCAGGAATAGACCTTCGTGGTTAGGCTGATCGTGCTTCCGGCATCGTCAGTAACCTCAGGAGATTGGTTTAGTGATTGCTAAGGCGCAACGTCGTACACGTTTGTAGTCGGATCGTCAAAGTCGACTCCACCATATTGATAGTTATCATCTCATTGAAAGAGCGGGACCCTCGCCTCTATTCAGTGGTATCAGTTTTCAGGTTGCTCGATGAGATTTTACAGTTTTTCATAGCTTAGATCGCATCTGTCATTCATACCTACAGTCCACGAAAAGCCAAAAAAATGTTAGATTAATTCATCCGTGTCCCAAACAGTCTGAGCCTTTCGCTATTATCACTTAGTTTTTGCATTGTTGAACTTTCGGTTGCATCGTGTGTCGAGTTGCTGGGTTTTAGTGTCTAAACTTTTAGAGTTTCGAGTTCTAGTCACGTTTTGTTCACGCCGCATCCGCTCGAACTATCATTCACTTTATTGACATGTTCCGCTGCCACGCCGCTGTTGTTACCATCACATCCATCCGTCTGTTATTATCATTCATCGCCATTGTTTATTCTCCACTGCCGCCGCCGCTGCCATCCATTAGTTTTTTCGCTATTCCGCTTTGCATGTGTCACGTAGAAGAAGAAAAATTTAGAAGAGTTTGGTTGATTCTGTTTGGACGATTTTGCTGAGAAAAGGAGAGATCAGCGCAAATCGAGGTAATGTTGGGACTTGTTCTCCATGAACGTGGCTCTCGTTGTTGCTGAAAAGGAGAAGAAACGGTTGAAAGTAACTTGCACGTCAATCAAAGGATTTTTCACGTTTGGGGAAGTTTGCTGATCCGTTTCTTTTCCTTGGACTAGGTCCTTTTTGTGATAAACAAGGAGGGACAGAAGAAACGAAGGAAGAGAGAGAAAAAGGAAGGTCTGTTCGGTTAAAAAAACTGCCGATATTTTGGAAAGTTAGGATTCGGCCACGCATAGTTGTTGGGACCGGTTTCCCTAAGAAGGCATCAAATTTCATGGTAGGTGCAGATTGGAAGGTTTTAACCGCAAAAAAAAGTGCAGATTTGGACCCTGATTGCCAACGTGGTTATTTCCTTTTGCAAATCATGAATCAGATCACGTGGCACTTATTTTGAGGAAGGGGAGATCTTCGGTTTCCTTGTTTGCTTTCTACGGGAGATTTTATTTTTGGAAAGTTTGAGGGTTCTTTCATTCGGATTCACAAGGCAACTTTGGATCAGCCAAATAAAATAAAAGGGCAGGCGTCGATCTCAGTTTTCTTTGGAAAGTTTGGTAGGTCCATATATGGCTGATACGTGGAGATGGATAATATTTGAAAGGAAAGAGATCACATGATTAGAAGGGAAGGAAGTATAAAATACAAATTTGTTTGATTCGGTTGTGTTCTACCAAAAAAACAAAGAGTAGATTTCTAACGGAAGAAGTGGAGGTCGCAGCAACGAAAAAAAAGTATAGAAAAAGAAGGGAAGTGTTGATCCGAATCTGGAAGGAAATTACATGAGTTGTTAAAGGAGAAAAAACTAAACGAGGAAGTGTCCAGATTCGTTGCCCGACTTAAAAAAAATCAAGACCCGGTTGGAGGTTTCCCACTTCTGGACGTGTCCTTGAAAAAAAATATCAATTCCATACGTGTAGGGATTTTCCGTTGGAAAGAGAGAGAGAGAGTTGAAAAAAAATCAATCACGTTTACACTTGGAAAGTGTTGATCGGGCAAGAAAAAAAAGGATCCAATCGTTCGTTCCTTCCTTTAGAGGCTCACCCGTGAGTGGTTTTGTTAATTATGTACCTGTACATTTAAAAAGCAAAGAGAGCAAGCACGTACCAAATATTTGATACGGTGTCTGAATAAAAAAAGGGATTATCCGGTGGTTGAAGAGAAGAGACATACTAGTGCTAGTACTAGTTTTTGAGTTGTTGCGTCACGTATATACTTGTTGCCACCGCGTGTGAATTCCTCTTGTGTCTTAGGCTTGCGTCTCTAGCACGTTTTAGCCTAGGACCAGCACTCGACTACTTTGAACGAATTTTCAGCTTGCATTAATTATTGTGGTTGTAGCATTTTCCCCACACATATAAAGCCAACCCAGCTCCACATATTTCTACACTGTGTATACGTTCGTTCACCTGGCAATCGTTTTATCAACTTTTGGAGTTATTTGACGCCGCTGGTTGCCGGTCACCACATGCTGCATGGTAAGAACTGGTAAGACTTTGATTTGCTATACTGTGAGCATTTTACGATCACTTCCCACTAGTTCATAGGAACATTATTTTTGGATTTTGTTTCTTGTTTCTACTAATCATGACAGGATCTAGAGTCAATTCATGGGGTTTGTCGATCATGGGAGACGTGCCATCACCTATGCAAATACAACAACTGTCACGAGAGGTGCACAAACATCCAAATGCACATGATCAAGTTAATGTTTCTATACCACCATTTCATAGCCATTTTAGACCTGCTTTATATATTGAATGGGAGTTTGACATAAATAATATATTTGCTTCCAATAATTTTGATGAATGTAAAAAAGTTAAGGTTGCGGTTTGTTCTTTCACTGGTTATGCTGTAGTTTGGTGGAGTGAATATTGTCGGTTACACCCTAATGATATACCTACTACTTGGGATGATTTGAAACTTGCCATGCGACATAGATTCGTTCCCGCTTATTATACTCGTGACATGATTAAAAAGTTGCAACATTTAAAACAAGGTAGTGACACCGTAACGAAATATTATGATACTTTACAAACTACTTTGTTGCACTCCTCTTTAGAAGAAAGTGAAGAAGATTTTACGGATAGATTTTGGGGAGGAATAAATTGTGACATTCAGGAGATACTAATTCATGAAGAGTGTTATCCTGTGGACCATTTGTTTCATCTTGCTTGCAAAGCTGAACAGGAAATAAAACGACGTGTTGCCCACAAGGAGAACAAGTGCGAGATGCACATTCCAAGAGTTGATACGGTTGTCCCTTCAACTACTAGGCTGATGAGGACATCAATACCATTGTTACACCCACAGCCCCTGCTGCTATACATACTGGACCAATTATTAGAGCTCGCGCACGCCAACTAAATTACCAGGTACTTTCGTTTCTTGGTAATGATTCTAATGTTCATGAGAATATGACGCTGCCTAAATTGGATACATTTGTTTTGCTTACAAATGTAGGGCCTAGCTTGGAGAAGGATGAACATTGGAGCAAGAACCAGCATGGAGATGATGGCATGCGCAAGGGGGACAAGAATGGAGTTACAAGTGATGATTTCAGGACTTTGAAGCCACCATAATGAGTGCATGAAGCCTTGGACGAAATATACAAGATGCCACTTCATAATATTCGTCCATAGGCTATTCTAGGTGCTGCGTCACCTTATTATTGGGCCAGGCCCATGTAATTTCGAAATACATTAGTATAGGCTATTTTAGAGTCCGTATGTGTGGGGAAACAAGAGATAGGGTTAGTTTGGACCCCTCCACCAAGGGCCACGAAATTCACCCCTCTTCCTCCATATATACAGCCCTTAGGGCACCGCTTAGACTTGGGTTTTGTTTAGATCAAAAGTTCGCCATAGCTGCAACTTCGCGTTTCGCTTGTGTTCAACGACTGCATAAAGGCGCCACAGTAACCCCACCTTGATCAATAAAGCTTTCATCTTATATTCGCAATATCCAGATTGCAATCTCAGTTTCTTGCTTGTTCTTCGTTTGCTCGCAGGAAATAGACCCTCGTGGTCAGGTTGATCGTGCTCCGGCGTGGTCAATAACCTCTCGGAGTTGGTTTAGCAATTGCTAAGGCGCGACGTCCTCGCACGTTCGTAGTCGGATCGTCAAAGTCGACTTCCACCAAAGCGAAATCCACCATCTCATCGAAAGACGGGACACCTCTGCCTCTATCAAGTGGTATCAGATTTCCAGGTTGCTCGGTGAGATTTTACGATTTTCGTAGTTTAGATCGAGTCTGTTCTTCATACCTACAGTCCACGAAAAAGCCAAAAAATTAGGGTTAGGTCATCATATCCGAACCAATCGAGCCTTTGCATAATCTTTTACAGATTTGCGTTGTTGAATTTGCGGTTGCATCGCCGTGTCTAGTTGCTGGTCTTAGAGTCTAGTCTTTTAGAGTTTCGAGTTACGGTCATAAGTTGTCTCGCCGCCGCCGCACCATCATCATCGCCCGCCATCTACCACCACCGCTTATCCGCCACCGCTTGAATCCGTATCCATATACCACCACCGCCGACATATACCACCACCATATATCCACCACCAATCCGAGTTCCTTGCATATTAGATTTGTTTTGGGATCCATCTAATTTCGATTCGTGTTTCCTTGTCCGAGTAGGTTTGATTCCAGCAATCTTTTGTCGTGCGTAGAAGAGGTTGGTTTCAAAAAAAAAAAAAAAGAGTCCGAAACCACCCTCCGCTTAGGCCCAAAATTTTCCAAAACGCACGGGATAAAAATTTTCGGCTATCCTATTTTAGGTGTTTCTAAGCGTATTGAGCGATCGCCGTTATAGAAAGTTTTTTGACCCGTTTCAGTTTTTGGGTCCGGCAATCGAAAAAAAAAATTGGTCGAAAAATTTCGTGCCCATCCTGTCGATTTGACACAGGAAGAGTTTTGAGACACTCGCCATTATAGTGATTTTTCGCAAAAAAAAAAAAAAAAAAAAAGCGCAAAAAAAAAAACAGCGCAAAAAAAAAGAGCGAAAAAAAAATTCAGAGTGTGCTTTTCCTTTGTTTACGTGCAGCGCCGTGATTTTGTTAGTGTTCTAGGCTCGCGTCTCTAGCACGGTCTAGCCTAGGACCAAGACAAGATCGTCGTTGAGCGTTTATTCAACTTTGCATCTCGATTTGATTATTGTTGACCCTTTTGCTACCATATTATAAGCCGTCCCAGCTCCACATACATCTACGTCGTATGCTTGACTCTCCCCGCAATCGCTCTATCCAAGCTTTTGAGAGTTTTGATTACAACGGTTGCCGATCACCGCTTCTTCTGGGTAAGAACTGGTAAGAATTTGAGATTTGCTTGACGGATTTGTGACACCCACCACCACCTCTTGTTAGTAGTCCAGAGGATCATATTCTTGTGTGTTTCTATTGTGCTAACCATGGCAGGATCACAATCCGACGAGACCGACCGGGAGAACATGACGAACAAACAGCTACATGATAAATTTCAGCAAATGATGAGTGGACAGTGCAAGATGTGGTAAACAGATTTGACGAGGCCATGGAGAAGATAGATGGCATTGAGAAGACGTTTGAAACAAAGCTTGATAGCAGGTTTGATGAATTGCTCGCGCGTTTTCCACAACCACCGCCGGCTGCACCTATCGCACCTCTCAAGAACGACAACAACTACGCCCCTTCCGAATCAAGTATGGACGAGCTCAGCGTGTTCCTATTGAGACAGACAAAATTCTGGTGCCGCTGCTATCGCTGTTGGTGCTTCTTTGGCTCCTCGCTCTCTGCTGCTGCTGGTACCGACGAGGATGATTATATGGGAGATTATGAGGATGAGGTTGATCAACATCGAACTACGTGCAACCACCAGCACCACAACCACCGTGTCGTCCACATGCAAATAATGGCAATGCTAGGGCTCCCCTCAGTACGAGATCATGACCATCTCCCTAAACTGAAATTGAATATTCCACCATTTGAGGGTAGATATGTTCCTGATATATATCTTACTTGGGAGTTAGAAACCGAACAACGATTTACATGTTTACAATATCCCGAGGAGAGACGTGTTCTGCTGCTGTGTTTGTGCTTTCACTAGCTTTGCATGTGTTTGGTGGTCTGAACATTGTAGATTATATCCTGCTCCAGCTACTTGGGCTGCTTTGAAAACTGCTATGCGTACTCGTTGGGTTCCACCATATTATCAACGTGAATTACTTCAAAATTGCAGCGTTTAAGACAAGGAAAAATTCTGAGAAGAATATTATCGAATTACAAACCGGCTTGATTAGATGTGGTATTGTTGAGGAGAATGAAGCTATGCTTGCACGTTTTCGGGTGGATTAAATAGAGAGATTCGCACCATTCTAGACTATAAGGATTATAATAATATCACTCGCTTATTCCATCTTGCTTGTAAAGCTGAACGTGAAGTGCAGGATCGACAGGCATTGGCGCCGCACTAACTTTTCTGCAGTCGACCTTCATCATGGACACCACGTGCATCATCTACTTCCACCGCACCATCACCTCCTTTAGGTTCCACCTCCAACCGTGATACAAGAAAGCGTGCACAACCACCACTATCCGCCAAGAGCACATCTGCTTGGGCCTGCAGAGCTCTTCTTCCATGGCGTCAACAGGCACACAAGTGATATTATTTGTCGTCGTTGTAAGGGAAGAGGACATTTTATGAAGGAATGCAAATCTCAGCGTGTGATGATTGCTACGAGGATGGTGGGTATGAGTCCGCTAGTGACTACGATGAGGAGACTTTGGCTCTTATTACACATGAGGAACACGGTGGAGATGATTACGATCATGAGACACAATACATGGCTCTTGATTTATGCCGACAGTATGAATGTTTAGTTGCTCAACGTGTTTTGAGTGTGCAGGTTACACAAGCTGAGCAAAATCAGAGGCATAATTTGTTCCATACAAAGGAGTTGTGAAGGAACGTTCTATTCAAGGTCATCATAGATGGAGGAGCTGCAACAACTTGGCTAGCATGGAGATGGTGGAGAAGCTATCTCTCACCACAAGACCACATCCACATCCTTACTACATCCAATGGTTCAACAACAGCGGCAAGGTGAAGGTAACACGTCTTGCTAGTGTGCATTTTAGTATCTCTACATATGCTGATTATGTTGATTGTGATGTGGTACCTATGCAAGCATGTTCCTTGTTACTTGGTAGACCATGGCAATTTGATAAAAATTCAGTACACCATGGTAGAAACAATCAAGATACTCTTGTTCATAAGGATAAAATATTACTTTGCTTCCTATGACTCTGAGTCCATTTTGAAAGATGATATTAATAGAGCTAATAAAGCAAAACAGGAGAAAATAAGAGTGAAAATCAGATTGTGGCAAAAGAATTTGAGCAACACATGAAGACTAATAATAAACCATCTACTGTTGTTTCGAAATTAAATTGAAAAGTGCATGTTTACTTGCCACCAAATCTGATATTGATGAGCTAGATTTTGGCAAATCTATTTGCTATGCTTTTGTGTGCAAAGAGGCATTATTTTCATTCGAGGACGTGCCTTCCTCTTTGCCCCTGCTGTCACTAACATTTTGCAGAGTTCGCGACGCCTTTCCACAAGACGTGCCACCGGATTACCACCTATTCGAGGGATTGAGCATCAAATTGACTTAATTCCGGTGCATCATTACCCAACCGTGCACCATACCGTACCAATCCAGAGGAGACGAAGGAGATTATGCGTCAAGTACAGGAGCTGCTCGACAAAGGTTATATACGCGAATCCCTTAGTCCTTGTGCTGTTCCTATTATTCTAGTGCCAAAAAAGGATGGTACGTCACGTATGTGTGTTGATTGTAGAGGCATCAATAATATTACTATTCGTTATCGTCACCCTATTCCTAGGCTAGATGATATGCTTGATGAATTGAGTGGCTCTACAATATTCTCCAAAGTTGATTTGCGTAGTGGATACCATCAAATTCGTATGAAATTGGGAGATGAATGGAAAACAGCATTTAAAACTAAGTTTGGATTATATGAGTGGTTAGTCATGCCTTTTGGGTTAACTAATGCACCTAGTACTTTCATGAGATTAATGAACGAAGTTTTACGTGCTTTCATTGGACGATTTGTGGTAGTTTATTTTGATGATATACTGATTTATAGCAAATCTTTGGAAGAACATTTGGAACATTTACGTGCTGTTTTTAATGCTCTACGTGATGCACGCTTGTTTGGTAACCTTGGGAAGTGCACCTTTTGCACCGACCGAGTATCTTTTCTTGGCTATGTTGTTACTCCACAGGAATTGAAGTTGATAAAGCCAAGATTGAAGCTATTGAGAGTTGGCCGCAGCCCAAAACGGTCACACAAGTGAGGAGTTTCCTTGGCCTCGCTGGTTTCTATAGGCGTTTTGTGAGAGATTTCAGCACCATTGCTGCACCTCTCAATGAGCTTACAAAGAAGGATGTGCCTTTTGTTTGGGGTACCGCACAGAAGAAGCCTTCACGGTGTTGAAAGATAAGTTGACACATGCCCTTTACTCCAACTTCCTGATTTTACTAAGACTTTTGAGCTTGAATGTGATGCTAGTGGAATTGGATTAGGAGGTGTGTTATTACAAGATGGCAAACCTGTTGCGTACTTTTACGAAAAATTGAGTGGGCCTAGTCTGAATTATTCTACTTATGATAAAGAATTATATGCTCTTGTTCGGACTTTAGAAACATGGCAACATTATTTATGGCCCAAAGAATTTGTTATACATTCGATCATGAATCTTTGAAACATATTAAAAGTCAAGCTAAACTGAATCGTAGACATGCTAAATGGGTTGAATTCATTGAGACTTTTCCTTATGTCATTAAACACAAGAAGGGTAAAGAAAATGTTATTGCTGATGCATTGTCTCGTCGCTATACTATGCTTTCACAACTTGACTTCAAAATATTTGGTTTGGAGACCATCAAAGATCAATATGTGCATGATGCTGATTTTAAAGATGTATTGCAGAATTGTAAAGAAGGAAGAACATGGAACAAGTTTGTCGTTAATGATGGGTTTGTGTTCCGTGCTAACAAGCTATGCATTCCAGCTAGCTCCGTTCGTCTTTTGTTGTTGCAGGAGGCGCATGGAGGAGGACTAATGGGACACTTTGGCGTGAAGAAGACGGAGGACGACTTGCTACACATTTCTTTTGGCCAAAGATGAGACGGATGTTGAGCGTTTTATTGCTCATTGCACTACATGTCAAAAAGCTAAGTCACGACTCAATCCTCATGGTTTATATATGCCTTTGCCTGTACCTAGTGTTCCTTGGGAGGATATATCGATGGACTTTGTTTTAGGTTTACCTAGAACAAAGAAGGGGAGGGATAGCATATTTGTTGTCGTGGATAGATTCTCGAAAATGGCACACTTTATACCATGTCATAAAAGCGATGATGCTGTCAATGTTGCTGATTTGTTCTTTCGTGAAATTATTCGCTTGCATGGTGTGCCAAATACTATTGTTTCAGATCGTGATACTAAATTTCTTAGCCACTTTTGGAGATGTTTATGGGCTAAGTTGGGGACTAAACTGCTTTTAGTACTACTTGTCACCCACAAACTGATGGACAAACTGAAGTAGTCAATAGAACATTGTCTACTATGCTTAGGGCTGTTCTAAAGAAAAATAAGAAAATGTGGGAGGAATGCTTGCCTCATATTGAATTTGCTTATAATCGTTCGTTGCATTCTACTACTAAGATGTGCCCTTTTGAAGTTGTGTATGGTTTCCTACCTCGTGCACCTATTGATTTGTTGCCTCTTCCATCTTCGGAGAAGGTTAATTTTGATGCTAAAGAACGTGCTGAATTGATTTTAAAAATGCATGAGTTAACTAAGGAAAACATTGAGCGATGAATGCTAAATATAAACTTGCTGGAGATAAGGGTAGAAAACATGTTGTGTTTGCACCGGAGATCTTGTTTGGTTACATTTGCGTGTAGGATAGATTTCTGATTTGCATAAATCAAAGCTAATGCCACGTGCTGCTGGTCCCTTTAAGGTGTTGGAGAAAGTAAATGATAATGCATATAAACTTGAGCTGCTGCAGATTTTGGGGTTAGTCCCACTTTTAACATTGCAGATTTGAAGCCATATTTGGGTGAGGAAGATGAACTTCCGTCGAGGACGACTTCATTTCAAGAAGGGGAGGATGATGAGGACATCAATACCATTGTTACACCCACAGCCCCTGCTGCTATACATACTGGACCAATTACTAGAGCTCACAAGACGCCAACTAAATTACTGGTACTTTCGTTTCTTGGTAATGATTCTAATGTTCATGAGAATATGACGCTGCCTAAATTGGATACATTTGTTTTGCTTACAAATGTAGGGCCTAGCTTGGAGAAGGATGAACATTGGAGCAAGAACCAGCATGGAGATGATGGCATGCAAAGGGGACAAGAATGGAGTTACAAGTGATGATTTCAGGACTTTGAAGCCACCATAATGAGTGCATGAAGCCTTGGACGAAATATACAAGATGCCACTTCATAATATTCGTCCATAGGCTATTCTAGGTGCTCGTCACCTTATTATTGGGCCAGGCCCATGTAATTTCGAAATACATTAGTATAGGCTATTTTAGAGTCCGTATGTGTGGGGAAACAAGAGATAGGGTTAGTTTGGACCCTCCACCAAGGGCCACGAAATTCACCCCTCTTCCTCCATATATACAGCCCTTAGGGCACCGTTTAGACTTGGGTTTTGTTTAGATCAAAAGTTCGCCATAGCTGCAACTTCGCGTGCCGTTTGTGTTCAACGACTGCACAAAGGCGTCACAGAACCCCACCTTGATCAATAAAGCTTTCATCTTATATTCGCAATATCCAGATTGCAATCTCAGTTTCTTGCTTGTTCTTCGTTTGCTCGCAGGAAATAGACCCTCGTGGTCAGGTTGATCGTGCTCCGGCATGGTCAATAACCTCTCGGAGTTGGTTTAGCGATTGCTAAGGCGCGACGTCCTCGCATGTTCGTAGTCGGATCGTCAAAGTCGACTTCCACCAAAGCGAAATCCACCATCTCATCGAAAGACGGGACACCTCTGCCTCTATCATAGGCATACTATGACAACCACATCCGTTGTTGTGAGGACTACATCACCTCCATCATGTGACACATCATCACCGAGAGTGACTACATCATCTGAGTTGATCATAAGAGGTAATGACAAAGGTACTAATCTTCCACCTCCAAATGAGTATGATGAATGTCTTGTCAATTTAAATGCACCATTCAGTGAGCTACCCACTACTTTGATCACACAAGCTATTTTAGAGGACTATGTTGATGATTTGACTTTGCCATGTGATCAAATAATTTTGAATGAACCCATTGAATTAACTATCGATGCAAAAGAATCATGTGAATTAGGGTATAAATAAGATTTGGATCAAATATGTTTGAAAATAATTATGCCAATGTTTAATTATTTTGATATGACCTCTAACCTTGGTGATGGTTCATCAATGTTGGGATGGTTTAATGATAAGCATTGTCAATCTTTTGATATGAAAAAGAGCTTCACTTATATGTGCAAACTGAGTTGCAATATTTTCATGCCTTTGACTTCTTGTGATAATATATTGGCTTTATATTTCACGACTTTTGAAGGGTGCTCTTGTATAACTGTGTCACATGTGCCCCAAATGAGATTAGTAAAAACGGATGACATATACATATACAACGTGTACACCTTGTCTCTTTTGTTAGCCAGATTTCAGATTAAGCAACGCCGAGGACGGCTTTGTTTTCAAGAAGGGAAGGATGATGAGGACATGGCTACCACAGTTACACCCATATCCCCTGCTGTTTTACCTCTTGGAACAGTTGCTAGAGCTCAGATACGCCAATTAAATTATCAGGTACTTTCGGTTCTTGGTAATGTTTCTAGTGTTCATGAGAATATGATGCTGCCTAACTTAGATACATTTGTGTTGCTTGCAATTGAAGGGCCTAGCATGGACAAGAAGGTTGAACATTGGAGCATGGTCAAGCATGGAGATGAAGGTGCGTGCGAAGAGAACAAGAACGGAGGTTCTAGTGGAGATTTCCAGACTTTGAAGCCACAATGATGACATACAAGAAGATGGACGAAATATACAGGATGGTCTTTCATAAATTTCGTCCATAGCTTATTATTGGTGTGCCGCGACCTTATTTTGGGCCAGGCCCATGTAATCTATTTTTAGAGTCCATATTGTAGGGGAAACGACTTAGGAGGTGTTTTAGTCCCACCTTGCCAAGGGTGGACAAAATCCCCTCTCTTTTCCCTATAAATATAGCCCTTAAGGCATCGTTTAGACTTGGGTTTTATTTATTTAAAAATTAGCCATCGCCGCAACTTCGTGTACTTCGTTTGTGTCCAACGACCAGACCAAGACCGCTTACGGATCCCCACCATTATCAATACTTCATCCATATTTGCAATATTCAGATTGCTTTATCATATTCTTCCTTGTTCCTCGATTGCTTGCAGGAATAGACCTTCGTGGTCAGGCTGATCGTGCTTCCGGCATCGTCAGTAACCTCAGGAGATTGGTTTAGCGATTGCTAAGGCGCAACATCATGCACGTTTGTAGTCGGATCGTCAAAGTCGACTCCACCATATCGATAGTTATCATGATGAGGACATGACTACCTTGGATAAGACCAAAAATATTGCATACATGCATATTTGTCAGGTGATTTCTAGTGCAAACTATTCAATAATATATTTATGTTATACAGAACAAAAATACTTCACATACTTTTGTGTTTTGTCTAATTGCAGGTGTATGGGACATTTGTACAATCCACATATGAAGATAAGGGAAAAGGAGAAGTTTAGGTGCTGTTCAAAAAGTCTTCTCACGTCACTTTTGGGCCAAGAGAAGATAGAGTCCAAGTCTCTCACGTTCTGGATTCAGATTCGGACTGCACAGACATACCTGACTCAAAACGTCAACAACTTTTTCATACGGACTCCGAATTGGGTGATTCTTTTTTTCTTGGAAAGTAGATTTCATGCTCTTTCCAGCACAGTTGGAACCACCTTAAAAGCCGTCCGGAGCGTTCAGTTATGGACGAAACAATCTGATGCTGCACCAGAATCCGAGTCAAACTACAAGTCCAAAGGTGTTACGTCACCTCCACTTGGGCCCATTGGCTTTGTACGACCTAGGGTTAGTTTTAGGCTGCCTTGGGACGTTCTCCCACCTCCTTGGCCGTCACCCCTTGCTCCTATATAAGTAGATCCATCTAGTAGCTTTTTGCTTGGGATTTGTTTAGTTAAAAGTTAGCCATTGCAACTTCGTGTACTTCGTTTGTGTCCAACGACCAGACCAAGACCGCTTACGGATCCCCACCTTTATCAATACTTCATATATACTCGCAATATTCAGATTGCCTTAATCATATTCTTGCTTGTTCTTCGATTGCTTGCAGGAATAGACCTTCGTGGTCAGGTTGATTGTGCTCCGGCGTGGTCAATAACCTCTCGGAGTTGGTTTAGCGATTGCTAAGGCGCAACGTCGTGCATGTTTGTAGTCGGATCGTCAAAGTCATCTTCACCAAATCGATAGTTATCATCTCATCGAAAGATCGGGACACCCCCGCCTCTATCAAGTGGTATCAGTTTTCAGGTTGCTCGGTGAGCTTTTAGAGTTTTCATAGTTTAGATCGCATCTGTCATTCATACCTATAGTCCATGAAAAAGCCACAAAAAAAGTTAGATCTGTTCATCCTTTATCCAAGCCAGTCTGAGCCTTTGCAATTTTCTATTCGTTGCTTGCATAGTTGAATTATCGGTTGCATCGTCGTGTCAGTTGCTGGTCTTAGTTTCTAGTTCCTTTAGAGTTTCGAGTTCTGTTCACATTAGTCACGCCGCCGCTGCATCATTATCCCTTCCGTTGTCCACCATCCCATCTATTAATTTCCACCACGTGCTACGCGCTCTTCATTGTCATAATCATAGTTGAGGTCATTCACATCTTCGCCTGATCCAATCTGCATCTTATCTAGTTTGTCTTGGAAAGAGGGAGAAAAAAAAGAGAGAAAAAAAGAGAGAAAAAAAGGAAAGAAAAAAAAGAAAAAGAGAGAGAAGAAAAATAAAGAAAAAGCGTGAGGAAAAAAAGAGAGAAGAAAAAAAAACGGATATATCTAGAATCAATCTCGTACCTGAATTCGGATTGGAATCTGTTTTGCGCACTGTTCAGTAAAACGGGTGTATCTTCCTCATACGAAGTCCGTTTTGGCTCCGTGAGTACTCAAATTGAAGCTAGCAACGAGCCGCATCTAAATAGTTGCAGAAGCTAGTTCATTATTTGGCACCTCAAAATTGGCTTCTAAATAGGTCTTTTTGCCCTCTGAAGTTCGTGAACACAGCTTGTTCCAATTTTTCAGGCCAGTTTTAGAATTCTTTGAATCCTCATATCAACTCGGAATTGAGTGATTCTTTTTGCATTGGAAAGCTTGAGTTAGTGGCATTCTTTGAAAGAATTTATCAGAAAATTGGCTCAAACTTTTCAAGAGGAAAGTTGGAGAGAGAGTTGTTGTATGTCCTGCTTGGTAGTTGTTTTTCATCATTATCTTCACTACCATTGTGATCTTCACTTATATCTTACTATCAAGAGCTACTTAGTATCCTTCATTGATGCTAGTTGTGCTACGCCGTGACCTCATTAGTGTTCTAGGCTCGCGTCTCTAGTCCGGTCTAGCCTAGGACCAGCACAGTACCGTCGTTGAGCGTTTATTCAACATTGCATCTTTGAATTGATTATTGCTAAATTTTTGCTACCCTATATAGCCAACCCAGCTCCACATATTTCTACACCGTGTATACGTACGCTCCCCTGGCAATCGCTTTACTCAATATTCGAAGTTACTTGACACCGCTGGTTGCCGATCACCGCCTGCCGCATGGTAAGAACTTGTAAGATATTGCTATTTGCTTTACTGTGAGCACTTTACAACCACATCCTAGTAGTTCATAGGAACATTATTCTCGAATTTTGTTTCTTGTTTCTACTAATCATGACAGGTTTCGGAGATAGAAGTTCTTGGACGACGAACACATCTTCACCATCACGAGAGTTGGGACAACACACACAACCACATGGTCAGGTTATCTCTTTACCGTCATTTGAGGGTAGATTTAATCCTGCTATTTATCTCGCTTGGGAGTTTGAAGTAGAACAAGTTTTTAGTAACCATGACTTTTCTGAATTTGAGCGAGTACGAGCTGCCACTAGAGCATTTACTGGTTTTGCTTCAGTTTGGTGGAGTGTGCATTGTAAGAAAAATATTGATAACCAACCCACAACTTGGAAATATTTGAAAGATGTAATGAGACAACATTTTTTCCCTCCTTACTATCGTCGTGAATTGCTTCGCAAATTCGAACAATTTAAACAAGGCAACAACACTGTCCATGCTTACTACAAAGAGTTCAAATCTTATATGCATCATTGTGACATAGAAGAATCTAAGGATGATACAATGAATAGATTTTTTGGTGGTTTGAACCATGATATTCAGGCAAGATTTCAGTATATTCCTCGTTGCATTACTGGTATGTATGTTCGTGCTTGTACCTTTGAGAGACAGTTAGAGGACGATGCATTGGGTGACTACAACAACTACTATTCCAGTTCATGCTCACCACCGCCGGTTGGTTCCTCCACCGTTGCACCTACTAGAGCAGCCCCACCTCGGATTGTGAGCGCGGCATCATCTCAAGAGCATGGTGCATTGTCTACGTGTGTACCTACATCAGCTACGTCTTTGCGACAAGGTAACAGTAAAGGTATTGATGATATAACTTCACATGAGAATGATGCATCCCTAGTTAACTTGAATGCCTCATGTGTTGAGTTACCTGGTGATTTGAGCACAACACCTATTTTAGAGAATCTTGATACTGTCATGAATGCGTCATGTGATCAAACAACTGAAATACCAACAATTTTGAGTGCACCCATTGAATTAACTGTTGATGCAAAAGAATCAATGTTTAATCATTTTGATATGACCTCTAATCTTGGTGATGATTCTGTGTCGAATGACTCATTGCATGTTTGCTTATCTAAGCATGTTGTAGCATGTAAATTTGATTCAAATAAGGTTTATTCACCAATGTTGGGATGGTTTAATGATGAACATTGTCAAACTTTTGAAATAAATAAGAGCTTCACTTATATGTGCAAACTGAGTTGCAATATTTTCATGCCTTCTAGTTCTTGTGCTAATTTGTTGGCTTTAGATTTTATGAACTATGCAAGTTACTCATCTATTCATGTGTCATATATGCAAAAATCAAGGGAAGTAAAATGGATGACGATACATATACAACATGTACACCTTGTCTCTTTTGTTAGCCACATTTCAGATTAAGCAACGCCGAGGACGGCTTTGTTTTCAAGAAGGGAGGATGATGAGGACATGACTACCTTGGATAAGACCAAAAATATTGCATACATGCATATTTGTCAGGTGATTTCTAGTGCAAACTATTCAATAATATATTTATGTTATCCAACAAAAATACTTCACATACTTTTGTGTTTTGTCTAATTGCAGGTGTATGGGACATTTGTACAATCCACATATGAAGATAAGGGAAAAGGAGAAGTTTAGGTGCTGTTCAAAAAGTCTTCTCACGTCACTTTTGGGCCAAGAGAAGATAGAGTCCAAGTCTCTCACGTTCTGGATTCAGATTCGGACTGCACAGACATACCTGACTCAAAACGTCAACAACTTTTTCATACGGACTCCGAATTGGGTGATTCTTTTTTTTTGGAAAGTAGATTTCATGCTCTTTCCAGCACAGTTGGAATCACCTTAAAAGCCGTCCGGAGCGTTGAGTTATGGACGAAACAATCTGATGCTGCACCAGAATCCGAGTCAAACTACAAGTTCAAAGGTGTTACGTCACCTCCACTTGGGCCCATTGGCCTTGTACGACCTAGGGTTAGTTTTAGGCTGACTTGGGACGTTCTCCCACCTCCTTGGCCGTCACCCCTTGCTCCTATATAAGTAGATCCATCTAGTAGCTTTTTGCTTGGGATTTGTTTAGTTAAAAGTTAGCCATTGCAACTTCGTGTACTTTGTTTGTGTCCAACGACCAGACCAAGACCGCTTACGGATCCCCACCTTTATCAATACTTCATATATACTCGCAATATTCAAATTGCCTTAATCATATTCTTGCTTGTTCTTCGATTGCTTGCAGGAATAGACCTTCGTGGTCAGGTTGATTGTGCTCCGGCGTGGTCAATAACCTCTCGGAGTTGGTTTAGCGATTGCTAAGGCGCAACGTCGTGCATGTTTGTAGTCGGATCGTCAAAGTCATCTTCACCAAATCGATAGTTATCATCTCATCGAAAGATCGGGACACCCTCGCCTCTATCATATCATCTCATCGAAAGAGCGGGACCCTCGCCTCTAGCAAGCACTTGATAGAGCCACAGGTGTCCCGTCTTTCGATGAGATGATGGATATCGCTTTAGTGGAAGTCGACTTTGACGATCCGACTACGAACGTGCGAGGACGTCGCGCCTTAGCAATTGCTAAACCAACTCCGAGTTGTTATTGACCACGCCGGAGCACGATCAACCTGACCACGAAGGTCTGTTTCCTGCAGGCAAACGAAGAACAAGCAAGAAACTAAGATTGCAATTTGGATATTGTGAATATAATAGGAAAGCTTTATTGATCAAGGTGGGGTTCTGTGACGCCTTTGTCTGGTCGTTGAACACAAACGAAGTACGCGAAGTTGCAGCTATGGCGAACTTTTAATCTAAACGAAACCCAAAGTCTAAACGACGCCCTAAGGGCTGTATATATGAAGGAAGAGGGGGGAATTTCGTGGCCCTTGGAGGAGGGGTCCGAAACCAACCCTAACTCTTGTTTCCCCACACATACAGACTCTAAAAACAGCCTATACTTAAGTATTTCGAAAATACATGGGCCTGGCCCAATATTAAGGTGACGCAGCACCTAGAATAGCCTCTAGACGAAATTTATGAAGTTGAATCTTGTATATTTCGTCCAAGGCTTCATGCACTCCTTATGGTGGCTTCAAAATCCTGAAATCATCACTTGTAACTCCGTTCTTGATCCCTTGCGCATGCCATCAACTCCATGCGTGTTCTTGCTCCAATGTTCATCCTTCTCCAAGCTAGGACCTTCATTTGTAAGCAAAACAAATGTATCCAATTTAGGCAGCATCATATTCTCATGAATATTAGAATCATTACCAAGAAACAAAAGTACCTGGTAATTTAATTGGCGCGCGCGAGCTCTAGTAATTGGTCCAGTATATGTAACAGTAGGGGTTGTGGGTGTAACAATGGTATTGATGTCCTCATCATCCTCCCCTTCTTGAAATGAAGTCGTCCTCGACGGAAGCTCATCTTCCTCACCCAAATAAGGCTTCAAATCTGCAATGTTAAAAGTGGGACTAACCCCAAAATCTGGAGGTAGCTCAAGTTTATATGCATTATCATTTATGTTCTCTAACACCTTAAAAGGACCATCAGCACGGGGCATTATCTTTGATTTGCGCAAATTACGAAATCTATCCTTACGCAAATGTAACCAAACAAGATCTCCAGGTGCAAACACAACATGTTTTCTACACTTATCTCCAGCAAGTTTATATTTAGCATTCATACGCTCAATGTTTTCCTTAGTTAACTCATGCATTTTTAAAATCAATTCAGCACGTTCTTTAGCATCAAAATTAACCTTCTTCCAAGATGGAAGAGGCAACAAATCAATAGGTGCACGAGGTAGGAAACCATACACAATTTCAAAAGGGCACATCTTAGTAGTAGAATGCAATGAACGATTATAAGGAAATTCAATATGAGGCAAGCATTCTTCCCACATTTTCTTATTATTCTTCAAAACAGCCCTAAGCATAGTAGACAATGTTCTATTGACTACCTCAGTTTGTCCATCAGTTTGGGGGTGACAAGTAGTACTAAAAAGCAGTTTAGTCCCCAACTTAGCCCATAAACATCTCCAAAATGGCTAAGGAATTTAGTATCACGATCTGAAACAATAGTATTTGGCACACCATGCAAGCGAATAATTTCCCGAAAGAACAAATCAGCAACATTAAAAGCATCATCGCTTTTATGACATGGTAAAGTGTGCCATTTTCGAAAATCTATCCACGACAACAAATATGCTATCCCTCCCCTTCTATGTTCGAGGTAAACCTAAAACAAAGTCCATAGATATATCCTCCCAAGTAACACTGGGTACAGGCAAAGGCAAATAACTATGAGGATTGAGTCGTGACTTAGCTTTTTGACATGTAGTGCAGCGAGCAACAAAACGCTCAACATCCCGTCTCATCTTTGGCCAAAAGAAATGTGTAGCAAGTACGTCCTCCGTCTTCTTCACGCCAAAGTGTCCCATTAATCCTCCTCCATGCGCCTCCTGCAACAACAAAAGACGAATAGAGCTAGCAGGAATGCATAGCTTGTTAGCACGGAACACAAAGCCATCATTAATAACGAACTTGTTCCATGTTCTTCCTTCTTTACAATTCTGCATTACATCTTTAAAATCAGCATCATGCACGTATTGATCTTTGATGGTCTCCAAACCAAATATTTTGAAGTCAAGTTGTGAAAGCATAGTATAGCGACGAGACAAAGCATCAGCAATAACATTGTTACACCCACAGCCCCTACTGTTACATATATTGGACCAATTACTAGAGCTCGCGCGCGCAAATTAAATTACCAGGTACTTTCGTTTCTTGGTAATGATTCTAATGTTCATGAGAATATGATGCTGCCTAAATTGGATACATTTGTTTTGCTTACAAATGAAGGGCCTAGCTTGGAGAAGGATGAACACTGGAGCAAGAACACGCATGGAGTTGATGGCATGCGGAAGGGGATCAAGAACGGAGTTACAAGTGATGATTTTAGGACTTTGAAGCCACCATAAGGAGTGCATGAAGCCTTGGACGAAATATACAAGATGCCACTTCATAAATTTCGTTAAGAGGCTATTCTAGGTGATGCGTCACCTTAATATTGGGCCAGGCCCATGTATTTTCGAAATACTTAAGTATAGGCTGTTTTTAGAGTTCGTATGTGTGGGAAAACAAGAGTTAGGGTTGGTTTCGGACCCCTCCTCCAAGGGCCATGAAATTCCCCCCCCCCTCGTCCTCCATATATACAGCCCTTAGGGCGTGGTTTAGACTTAGGGTTTTGTTTAGATTAAAAGTTCGCCATAGCTGCAACTTCGCGTACTTCGTTTGTGTTCAACGACCAGACAAAGGCGTCACAGAACCCCACCTTGATCAATAAAGCTTTCCTCTTATATTCACAATATCCAGATTGCAATCTTAGTTTCTTGCTTATTCTTCGTTTGCCTGCAGGAAATAGACCTTCGTGGTCAGGTTGATCGTGCTCCGGCGTGGTCAATAACCTCTCGGAGTTGGTTTAGCGATCGCTAAGGCGCGACGTCCTCGCACGTTCATAGTCGGATCGTCAAAGTCGACTTTCACCAAAGCTATATCCATCATCTCATCGAAAGACGGGACACCTTTGCCTCTATCAAGTGGTATTATATTTCCAGGTTGCTTGGTGAGATTTTACAGTTTTTCATAGTTTAGATCGAGTCTGTTCTTCATACCTATAGTCCACGAAAAAGCCAAAAAAAATTTAGGGTTAGTTCATCCTATCCGAACCAGTCTGAGCCTTTGCATAGTCTTTTCAGTATTTTGCTTTGTTGAATTTGCGGTTGCATCGTCGCGTCACGTTGCTGGTCTTAGCGTCTAGTCTTTTAGAGTTTCGAGTTCTGGTCATAAGTTGTCACGCCGCCGCCGCACCATCATCATCGCCCCTGCCACCTACCACCACCGCTCCGAATCTGTATCCATATACCACATCCAGTCCGTATCCATATACCACCACCGATCCATATCCATATACTACCACCGCTGCCACATACCACCACCGCTGCCATATACCACTACCATATATCCACCACCAATCCGAGTTCCTTGCATATTAGGTTGGTTTTCGAGATCCATCTAATTTCCGATTCGTGTTTCCTTGCCTGAGTAGGTTTCGAAAAAAAAAGAGTCTGGAGACCCCCGGGTAGTTTTTAGGCCAAAATTTCGGCGACCGAAAATATTTTTTCCCTATCCTATTTTTAGGTCTGAGGGAGTGTTTTGAGACACTCGCCATCATAGTGATTTTTTGCCGCACTTTTTCGTTGTCGCTGCCCTGATTTTCGAAAAAAAAATTGTCAAAAAAATTTCGTGCCCATCCTGTCAGTTTGACCTGGGAAGAGTTTTGAGACAATCGCCATTATAGTGATTTTTCGCAAAAAATAGAGGAGCGCAAAAAAAAAACAGAGCGAAAAAAATTCTAGAGTGCGCTTCTCCCTTGTTTACGTGCAGCGCCGTGTTTTTGTTAGTGTTCTAGGCTCGCGTCTCTAGCACGGTCTAGCCTAGGACTAGCCCAGTATCGTTGTTGAGCGTTTATTCAACTTTGCATCTCTGAATTGATTATTGCTGATCCTTTTTGCTACCATATTATAAGCCTTCCCAGCTCCACATACATCTACGTCGTGTGTTTGACTCTCCCTGGTAATCGCTCTATCCATGCTTTGAGAGTTTTGACTACAACGGTTGCCGATCACCGCCTGCTGCTGGGTAAGAACTGGTAAGAATTTGAGTTTTGCTTGACGGATTTGTGACACCCACCACCACCACCACTTGTTAGTAGTCTGTAGGATCATATTCTTGGCATAAGAATCATTCACAACACCAAATAAAATGAAGTGTCTAAACACATGGGACAAGTGCAAGACAATCCAAGCATAACGTGCATATGGTGTAGCGAATATAGTGTGGCACTCAACACAATAGAAAGAGCACTTGTTCATCATGTGTGAGGCAATCAAGTCAAGCATGTGACAAGCAATGGGACATGGCATTTGTGAGGAAATGATATTGGTGCAACCAACCATATGATAGTAGCAAGTAGACCAAGAATTGGATGCAACACACAAGGTATATATATGATGAAGTATGGAAATGTGGCAATCATAGGCGAAAGCAATATCTCGGTCATGCGTGCAAATGGTGCAAGCAACAAATGAAGTATGATCCACAATATCCAAGCTCAAGAAGGATGTCACCTTGAAAGCATTTCCTTGTGCATTCTTCACAATGCCGAAGTGGAAGCAAATACGGTGTAGAAGCGAGTCGTGGTAGAATGTATGAGGCTCGCTCTCAAGAGCTCGAATGGTCAACTGATGTAGGGTGGAACCCTATGGCGACGATCTTTCACGTTTGGAGTGGATCCTATGGGGAATCATGAAGAACACGCGGAAGCACAAAGGGAAACACGGGGAAAACGAGAGAGAATCGCTAAACCGACAAGGAATCAATCACACAAGTGCTACATCACCGAATACATAAGGTAGCACAAGATTCAAGATCAACAAAGGTAAGGATACAAAGGAACCGTTCTTCTCCGCAAGGAGGCCTTGATGTTCTTCCCTAGAAAGGGGTCTTGAATCCGCTTGGGGGATCTTCTCCGAAGAGGTCGTGAACTCCAAGGAGAAGTATCCAAGTGGACGAGCAAAGGCTCTCACACAAACATGAGCTAATCCAATGCTAACCCTAGCTAGGAGGTGGGAGAGGCCTATTTATAGTCTTAGTGCAAAAAGGGGGCAAAGTGGAGCGGTACATGGGCTTCGGCCCGAAACTGTGCGCAGACAGGTACCGGACGTCCGCTGGGGACCGATCGTCCGGTGGCTCATGGGGGACCGGTCGTTCGGTGTCGTCGGACGTCCGCTGGAAGCATTCTGTGAAGGATGCACCGGACGTCCGGAATCTTCATACTTCCGTTAATATTGTCGGACGTCCGGGGTGGGGTCGGGCGTCTGCTCGCTGGGAGGTGTGTAGCTGGCGCAGGCGGGTCTTCAGGCGCCGGTCGTCCGCCAAGGGCCGGACGTCCGCTCGCTGTGAGAGGCCGGTCGTCCGGTGTCGTCCGGACGTCCGCTCGCTAGAGCTTCTTCGGCAGCTCCTTCTCTTGGTCCTTGTACTTGGCGTCCTCGCTAGCTCGTCCATGGTCTTCCTCCTTGTTCCTGGTCATGCATAGCACACATATTTGTGGTAGTAACCATGTCTCACATGTGGGAAGTGAAGGTTTGGAGAGGAGCGAGTTCACCTTATGTCCAATGGTGTATCTTCGAGGCCTCGTCATATGTCCTCTTGGGGTTTGGAGAGTAGTCGGAGTGTACATGTGGATGAACGTGGGATGCTCCGCATCATCTCCCCCCCCCCTTGGGAAAGATCCGACCTCGGATCGTGATCCTCATCACCATGGAAACGGTTGTCGTAGACGGACTTCTAGTCGGACGAAGTTGAAGACATGGCGCAATCCAAGTAGTCCAACGTGTCGCCGGAGTGATAGACATGCAAAAAGAGCAAACACAAGCAACACTCGGAAATACAATGGTTAGCGCACACAAAGTGTCCATCATGTAAGAATGAGTCCGTGCGGCAAGATTGGTCGTGACAAAACACATGAAGCTTATCAAGATGATCTAGAATGAGATGCAAAGCATTCATGGGAGGAATTGCAATCATTGTGCACACAAATGTGTTGTAAATATGATCAATGCAACCACGGTGCAAAATGATGTCATAGTGAGATGGTTTATCAATAGCATGAATATGGCAATGGATGCTCAACATGCGTATGTTATCATGCAATTGATGGAAGGCAATGTGATCATTATGTATGAATATGCCATCAAGGAAGATCACAACAAATTTTCTAAGGAAGCGGACAAGCTCATATATCATGGATGACATGGAAATAGATGCAACAAGATAAGCATAATGTGAGTCAATCCATGCATGGGGTGCAAACTTGTGGTGAGTATGATATGTCCATCGAGCATGACATGTATGAGCACAATCAACAAATATGGAGGTGTTGGTGTACCAAAGCTCGATATCGAGGCATGAGTGGAGTTCCGAAGGTGCATCCAATAAGTGCGAGCGCTCCTCAATGTGAAGGTCCATGTAGCCAATCTCCAATGTCGCTCCTCCGTTCACGAGATGTATCATGTAGACAACAAGAAGGAAACAACAATGAAAGAGTGACCCATCCAATATGCGTATTTGAGGATGGCTCAAAGAGAAGGAGGTCACCTTTAGGAGTTTCTCAAGGATGATGGAGTCGCGCATCTTGTATGCCTTCACATACCCAATATGTCTCATGACGGTATCGCCTTGTGACTCCTTCAAAATGAACGAACATGACAAACACTCGGAAAAACAAATGAGGTTAGCATAAATGCAAAACCTAACATTCGTGTGGTAAGATAACCAACAAGTGTATGCATCATGCACATCATAAGAAAGTACAAGGGAGCATTTCATAGTATGGCGGCATATGATGCAAGAACAACCAAATACAAGAGGCTCAGTCAAACAAGCATGCATCACAAGTAAAGTGTCCGAGTCTCCAAGATCAATAAGCAGAGCAAGTTGCACTCAATACAAGGTGATATGTGAGGTGCAACTAATGGAGACAAGAGACAATGATCATGGCAAATCAAGTGAGAGGCATGAGCATATATGTCATCAACCCAAGAAAGCGAGTAATAGTGGAACATGGGTGATGCAACATAGCAAGCAATCATAGCGATCAAGTCAAGCAAGCTAGTAGTGTGAAGATGCAACGTACTATAAGGAATCATGGCAAGCATGTCATGCGTGCAAATAGTGGGCATGAATAATTCACATGTCATAGCACAAGCATGAAAGCAAGATATGAGTAAAATGTCATCAATGTATTGGCGAGAGACCATATGTAAATAGCAATGGGGCATCATGACTCTCCCAACACAAGAATCAACAATAGCATGGGGCACATGATAAACATGGCAAAAGCAACAAAGATCTCCACCAAGCATGCAAATACACATAGGAGTATCATAATGTTGAATCATGGGTAGATGCAAGCAAGGGTCACAATTGCATGGCAAAGGCATAGGAGCAAAAATAACATGCAAAGTGAACACGATAGTATGGGCATAAGGTGACAAGTGGTAAATAGCCCATAGCGGTGTAAGAGACAAGTAAAAGAGATGCGCGTAGTCGATGCGTGAAGAGAACGGTGGTAAGGCTAGTCCACGGGATCCCAAAGCATCGTTGCTCTCAAGAGCTCGTTTCGTCAACTCTTGGGATTGAGAGGTTGACGAGTATACGTGAGTACCTACACAAAACAAAGACAAAGGGAAATTTGTGTGTGCGTGGTAGATGTACACACCATCCATCATGATGCGCACGTGCATGTGTTTGTTAGCACAAAATATCCAACGCTCAAATAAATGAGATGTGTGATATAGAAACATGTCATCCATCATGAGAGGTTTGTTATGATGTATAGCATAATGGAGACTCAAATTGTGTAATGCATCACGAGCAATATCTAGAGCATTGTTATTCATGGAATGCATATGGTGTACACTATCATGGGAATCATGCAAAGTATGAAATGCATCAAGATCTCCTAATATGTATGAGGAAACTATGGGGGTCTCCTCATGAGCAAGAGTAGAAACATCACGTGGAGAATATTGACAACATCCAAAACAAAGCATATTTGGAACAATGTGATCATGGCATGGTATAGGAGATGAATTGCGCAAATCATGTTTAGGAAGCATGGCAATATCATCACATGAAAAACAAAAGCCAATGACCATCATCTCGTCATCTATTCCATAAGTGCAAATGGGATTGATTTTAATGGGGCATGCATAGCTACTATGTTGAGATTGTAAAGATGCAATATGGGAGATCTCACTCATAGCATATGACAAGTTCAATGGGTTGTCAAACATGATGTGACCAAAAGAATTTTCACATGATATCCTATGGAGCATAGCATCACAACTAGGCAACTCAACATGCTCATCATCATATTCATCATAAATAGGTAAGTCAAGGCATGAAGAAGTCTCACTAGCATGAAGCATGGGAATAGGTGGGTCAACATCATGGGAGCAATCGATGTCAAGAGAGTCCACCAGTGGGACAAGAGAAGCACCATCACCTATGTTACCTTTGGAGTGTCGCTCATGTGTTGTAGGTGAGGTGTTGAAGATCGTCTCGTTGTCATCTTCATTTTGATGGAACCATGTGGGGGGGTGCATCATCGTCAACCATGGCCATCGGTTTCTCCATTGGAGGGATGGACTCGTCGAGGATAGGCATGTCGTCATGTAGGAGACCTAGCACCAAAGAAGAAAACACACTAGGAGTAGAGGTTAAGTCGTTAGAAATCATAGTGGCCTCACATGCCGTCTCAACTACCTCACTCACTATGTGTTGTGGCTCACTCACTCCCTCAAGGATGCTCTCACTCATATGGTTGGTGTAGTCACTCAAATGGCGCTCAACCTCACATAGGATGTGTGGCATGCTCTCATGTGTGGGGCTAGTGGTGGTCACACTCATCCTCTCATAGGAAATGCTCTCTATGTCACGTATGGTGGAGTCACTCATGTCACTCATGTGGTGGTGGCTCTCCTCACATGGCACTTGGGGCATCTCGACATATGTGGGTGTCAGAGAGATGTAGGTACAAATGTCTCCATGCTCAACTCCTATCGCCGTGGTCGAAGGGGATGGCCCTTTCTTGACCTTCTTGTCGCCGCCTTGTTGTGGGAAGCCCATATGATTTGGCACCTGATAGCTCGTCTCCATGACCGAAGGGAGTTTCCCATGCTCGGCCATCTTCCTTGAGGGGCTTCCGAAGATGTAAGTGTCGCCCTCGCTTGTAGGTGGTCGCCTTGGACTTGATGAAGTCGTTGTAGGCGTACTCGTGGGAAGTAGGCAAAGATGCCATACGTCCAAAGGCGAAGATGCCTTGAGAACACTTGGCGAAGATGCCGAAGTGGTTGATGTAGCCATAGCACCGTCTTGGTAGTGGTCGTCTCGCGGTCTTCTTTTGTGCTCTTGAAGCTTGTACTTGGCGTGAAGTAGGGCTTGTTGGTACTTGTGCACTTGCACTTGTCGAGCATCTTCATGATGATGATGTCATTGTCGTGCTTGAGCTCGTAGTAGATGTCGTTCACCGTCGTCGTGCACATGATCCTTGGAGGTGACTTGCCCTTCATGATGATGTGGATCACGAACGTGAAGGTGGTCGCCATGTAGATGTGGACGAGGACGATTTGTACTTGCATCTTTTTCGCGCTCCGAAGACTTGTGTCTTGAATGTCGCCGCCTTGAGGATGACGAAGGGGAAGAAGACTTGATCAAGGCTCTAATCTCCTCCATCCTTGCATCTTGCTCCTCTTTATGTGCGGAAAGCTTCTTGTCGATGTAGTCCCTTTTCCTTGCTTCGGAGTGGAAAATGTCGATGGAGATGTTCTCGATGCGCTCTTGCAATCTTGATTGTGCGCCTTTCATTTGTCGTTGGAGATCGATGATAGACGCTTTGGAGATGTAGTTGTTCATGCCGTCGTTGTTGTCGTAGACCGGAGAGGAAATGCCTTGCCTATCCATCACAAGACTCGAGCAAATATGAGTGGGAGAAAGAGAAGAACTTATACCAATGTACCTTGACCGATTTTGACAATGAATTAAGTTCACTCAAATGCAGACAATGAAATAGCACTATTGGTACCAATCCTTGTCAGGTCTCACACCTACACAAGTAAAGCTTATAGTGGAGCTCAGTGAGGATAGTGGCACAAAAATTTAATGCAAAATGTTAGCAAGAGTCAATAATGTTGAAAGAGATTCACAAATTCGCAAGTGAAACAAATGGACCAATAGCAAAGAATGGCACATGGAAACACACACACGGATAGATAAATGGGGTCGTGCAACCAAGGGATGAGCACAAAATGTGGAATCCACGGAAAACGCTCGTGTTACACAACTCAAGAGAGACACTAGCACGATTGCTTTATAGGCGGATACGACACTTGTGCACAACCTATAAGATGCAAAATGGATAAACTTT
Organism: Aegilops speltoides; assembly: GCA_021437245.1. NCBI lineage: Eukaryota > Viridiplantae > Streptophyta > Magnoliopsida > Poales > Poaceae > Aegilops > Aegilops speltoides. The sequence continues at coordinate 207,758,835 of CM038141.1, forward strand.
CTATCCCAAGTATGCTATGTATGTATGGTTCCCGGTGTTTCTCTCAAGATGATCCAAGATGATCGGGTATGACAATCTTATGTGCAATATGGTATGATGCTATGGCACTTGGTTACAAGCTTCTTTGCTCTTTCTCTTTTGCTTGAAAGCTTTATTTCTTTTTTTCTATGGCCACTTTTGCACAATGCACAAACCAAGATAGCAATTGTGTATATGCGGGAACAAACTTGTGACACAAGATATGATACCAATATGATATGGTATGTATGCAATGGATGGTGTAGATCACTAATGTGCACAAGTAACGTGGCCCCGCAATACTCAAATGGCTAGTCTCGATAGGCAAGTGACGCAAAATGGGCTAGGGGTTAACAATGCAATGGCAAGGGGAATATACAATGGTGTCGTCGAGGTTACCGTCCTGTGCGATGATGAGTGGCGGTGTTCTTGATGTTGATACCAAGATGATGTAGACTCGTCCCTAAGTAGCCGAAACACCTTAGAAAACGGAAAAACTGCGAACTCAAAATCTTAAGGACAAAAGTCAAATGATGGTAGCGGAAAGCAGTGGTGGGTTTGCACTAGGCAAATGCGGAAGTAGAATGATGGATATACACGTGTCCGAGTTGAAGTTGCCGTCCCTAAGTAGCCGAAACACCTTAGGAGACACAAGCCACAACTCAAACAAAATTGGGTTAAGTTGGGGTGGAAGTGTATGGTGGGTAAGTCTATGCGGAAGTGGTGGTGGTTGATGAAGAAGTAATTGTCCCTAAGTAGCCGAAACACCTTAGGAGACTCAAATCACTACTCAAGAAACCACTAATGCTATGGGGATCAAAATTGGTTAGGTTGCGGAAGTCGGTGGTGGCTATGCAGATGATATGGTGGTAGCCCTAGGCAAAGATGCCAAAATTCACAAAATTTGATGGAGTCAAATGATGATGGTGGTATTTTTGTGGGATGGGGGATGTCAAGAGCTTCAAAACGAGCTAAAGAACGTCAAAATCAGAGTTCGGATGAATTAGTTATGGATGAAACAAGAATCAGCCGAAGTTGATATGTACAGGTAGCGGACGTCCGGAAATGGACGGATGTCCGGTGGCCGGACGTCCGGTGAGCTCGGAAATCCGCTCATTTCGTTCTGGAATGGGATGCCGGACGTACGGTAAGTAGCATATGTCCGGTCGTTCCTGGGGCTCCGGACGTCTGGTAAAGTGGCGGTCGTCCGGTGGGTCGGGATCAACGCGAGATTTCAGATCCGGGACGCGATTTTGGGCGGAAAATGGAGATTTCAGGGTCAAAATTCGCGGGATTTCGTGGATGAAAGATGGGGAAACTTGGGGAAATGCTAGATCCACTTGAAACCAAGCAAATCCATGGATCAAAATCAACAAAACATCATCAAACCAACAAATCACAAAAAAAATTGGGGCTATTTTTGGTGGGGATTTTCGGATTTTGGGAAGAACACAACAAAATCAAGCTAGAAAAACAGGGGTAGGGGCTCCAAAAACGTGATCAACGTGGCTCATGATACCAAGATGATGTAGGGTGGAACCCTATGGCGACGATCTTTCACGTTTGGAGTGGATCCTACGGGGAATCACGAAGAACACGCGGAAGCACAAAGGGAAACACGGGAAAAACGAGAGAGAAACACTAAACCGACAAGGAATCAATCACACAAGTGCTAGATCACCGAACACATAAGGTAGCACAAGATTCAAGATCAACAAAGGTAAGGATACAAAGGAACCGTTCTTCTCCGCAAGGAGGCCTTGATGTTCTTCCCTAGAAAGGGGTCTTGAATCCGCTTGGGGGATCTTCTCCGAAGAGGTCGTGAACTCCGAGGAGAAGTATCCAAGTGGATGAGCAAAGGCTCTCACACAAACATGAGCTAATCCAATGCTAACCCTAGCTAGGATGTGGGAGAGGCCTATTTATAGTCTTAGTGCAAAAAGGGGGCGAAGTGGAGGGGTACATGGGCTTCGCCCGGCTATCTTGCAGACAGTGCACGGACGTCCGCTGGGGACCGGTCGTCCGGTGGCTCATGGGGGACCGGTCGTCCGGTGTCCTCGGACGTCTGCTGGAAGCGTTCTGTGAAGGATGCGCCGGACGTCCGGAATCTTCATACTTCCATTAATATTGTCGGACGTCCGGTATGGGGTCGGGCGTCCGCTCGCTGGGAGGTGTGTAGCTGGCGCAGGCGGGTCTTCGGGCGCTGGTTGTCCGCCAAGGGCCGGACGTCCGCTCGTTGTGAGAGGCCGGTCGTCCGGTGTCGTCTGGACGTCCGCTCGCTGGAGCTTCTTCGGCAGCTCCTTCTCTTGGTCCTTTTACTTGGCGTCCTCGCTAGCTCGTCATGGTCTTTGTAAGTGCATCTAGTGCCACCCCTAGTTGGTTTTGGAGTATTGACGACAAAGTTGGTTGAGGGACTAATGCGTTTGTGAGAATTGCAGGATAACGCAGGTAGTGACCCTCATCGATTCGGTTTACCTACCGGAGATGACCCCTAAAAATGTATGAAGACATTGAAGACAATGGTGGTATGAGAAGATATTCATATTGAAGACTATGACATGAGAAGACAAAGCGTGAAGACTATGGAGCGAAGACCGTGTGGTTTCAGAGTTTCCTTTTCTTCTTTGTTGAGTCATAGGAACCACCGTCTCGTTAAGTGGGGTCCAAGTGAACTAAGTCGAGTGATCAAGTGATGCTCAACTCAAATCCTATGTCTTCGAGCGAAGACAATGAGAGCAAACCTTATCCAGAGCTGGATGAGTCAGCTTTGCTTGTAGCCCAAGTAAAGTTGCCGCGTGTGCACGGCTTTTGTCGCTTGAGAGCAACCCACCTCAAGCATTTGAGAGAGAGAAACTTGCGAGGACAAAGCCCAAACACCCAGAGCCAAAGAGTGTTAGGCATCATCAAGTCTTTCAGATGTGTGACTCAAGACTTATTACACTTGAGGACTGTGAATCCTCCAAATGGTTAGGCGCCACGCTCGAGCATCCAAGAGTCATTGTGGATTGCCAGGAACGAAGTCTGTGAAGGTTTGGAAGTCTCCTTGAAGACTTACAGAGTGATTGGGCGAGGACTGGGTGTCCTTAGCCCAAGGGAATAAGGTGAAGACACGGTCTTCGAGTTAAATCTCAGCCTCCCTAACCAGACGATAGTTGTCACAATGAATCGAACCGGTCTAACAAACTCGTGTCTTCAACAAGCAACTGGTTCTATCCTTCCCAACCTTACTTAAGTTTGTCTTCGTGAAGTCATTGTCTATCTGTGTATCTGTTTGACTTCATTGCTTGACTACTACTGTTGATTGGCTTCATACTATCTTCTATCCTGATCCTTACTACCTAGCTGCTATTAGTCCTATACTTTCACATCATTGCATACTTGACTATGGCTTGCTTAGGGTAGTTTATCTTCCGCTGCATAACAATTAGGTCATTTCTGTTGTTTGTCTTTGAAACTTCCAAGTTTTGAAGACTTTCATAAAAATCGCCTATTCACCCCCCCTCTAGTCGATACTAGCACTTTCAATTGGTATCAGAGCGAGGTACTCCCTTGTTCTGTGTGATTCGGTTTAACCACCTGGAGTTTTAGCTATGTCGACTGTAGGATTGAGGAACATATCTTGTCCCACCTTTGACGGTCATGAGTATCCCCGATGGAAGGCCATGATGAAGAAGCGACTCATGTCCATGGATAGCGAACTGTGGACCGTCACTAAGATTGTACTCACTGAGCTATGCAAGATGGCAGAGGCTGATGACATTCGCAAGTATACTCTATTGAACCTTATAGCGAAGGATGTCATCTGCTCTCATTTGTCCCGAAATCAGTTCAGGAATGTTATGCACCTCAATCACGCCGGGTTAATCTGCGATGATCGCTTTCGAGGTATATGAAGGTCATCGACTCGTCATGATCCGTGGTTTGAGGACTACAAGGAGTCTCTCAAGGAGATGACCTTTGCACCTGAATCATCATCATCCTCATGGTGCCACATGGCAAGGGGTGATAAGGTAACTGAATGCTATCTCGTCTCAATCTAGCGATGATGAATCGTGATGAATTTGGCCCCGCTTATGACAAGCTTGCTTCCCTTGCCACTAAACAACAAAGAATCTTGGAAAAGGTTCAAGACATGCTTAGTAAGAGCGATGATATGTTGGGTAAAGAAATGGATCACCAAAAGCTTTGGCCGATAGTCTTCAGAGACTTCATGTTAAGTTTGACGCCTTCAAGATCAACATAATGCTCTCTTGTCTCGACATGAGAAGCTTTCTTCCAATGTCTTCAAAGAAAGCTAGACCTTGAAAAGATAAGAGTGGATTATGAAGATCTTCAGAAGGAGCGTGATTCATTACTTGCTCAACAGATCAGTCCCGCTCAGGAAGGATTTGAACCACCATGTCTAAAATGCATTGAGCGTGATAACGCTACATCTGTTGCTGAATGTTCCACTGCTGCTACTATTTCATTGTCTTCACCTACTGATGTGGTTACTGTCGTGGTTCTAAGTCTGACAGTAGAAGTAGGGGTAGGTAAGGGAGAGGCGATGTCCTAGCTATGGAGCAGTTGTGAAGACAAGAGATGTACGAAGTTCAGCCCTTCTCGGAAGAAGTAACAGCCCCACGCCTCGAGCCCCGAGGCGGTCGAGTGGATTATCAAGATGAGTATTACAAGAATCTGAACCCTTCTATCTGTGGAGGGGGTGGCTTATATAGAGTCGCCAGACCCCAGCCAGCCCACATAATGGAGGGATTAAAGTACATTAAGCTAGGGGGTTACCGTAACGCCTCATAAAGAGCCTTAACTATCATTAAGCCTATTCAATAGCAAGCCGTTCTACTGCGAATACCTTCGACCTTCCGGTGGTCGAGTGATCTTCATGGTCGAGTGAGTCTTCCATGGTCGAGTCCTTCCACCGGGTCGAGTGGATTCTCTTTGGTCGATCGAAGATGATCTCTTCTACGAGTGCCCTTGGGTAGGACGCTTAGGTCAGGCCTATGACCCTACCCTAGGTACATGAATCCATCATTAGCCCCGAATGGATTGAGGCTTGAGTGAAGGGGGAGTTGACGTTGTTTCCGACTGCCTTTTGCATACTGGCTACGTGTTGTTTTGGATCAAGATCTTCTTTGTTGATAAAAAGAAACTTTCCTTCAGTCGACTTGATCCATTCTTGTTCTTTAGTCGAGTGACTTCCTTTATTATTCCGAGCAACGGATCGCAGGAAATCTCGCGCTTGACAGACCGATCTGTCGCTCGCGGATCTCGCGGATACGAATTTGGGGAAGCGCGAAACGGAACGGATCGCGGCGCTTGGATGGGATGTAACAGGCGCTCGATTTCGCGCCGCCTCCGCCACGTGTCGCGCAAAGGCGGCTGCTCGATATGATTGGATTGTTTGGGTCCACCACATCCACTCGAAGGGATGCTATAAATGTAACTCCGGAGGCTTATGCACGAGACTTTGTTCTTCCTCCTTAGTTCTCTCGTCTCCGCTCTCCATCACCGCTGCCGCTTCTTGCCATCTCCCCCTTGCGCATTCTCGCCGGGCGCCATGGGAAAAGAGAAGACGACGATGTTGGAGCGCGCAAAGAAGGCGCCGCGGCGGAGAAGGCGCCGGCGTCGAGAAGGCCAAGGGAGATCTACCGTCGCGGTGGTTCCTCGTCGAGATCCAAATCGCCGAAAGGCTGGGTCCAGGAGATCGATCCATCCGACCATCGAGGAGAAGGATCTCTCGATATGGCGAAGACGGATTGATTCCCCACGGCGCCGCGAGACTTCCTGCCGAGAGTGGCAGCCTCAACCAGAAGAGGGTGAGTGCGTGCTTTTGGCCACCCATGTCGACCGAGGTTTTTCGTTGCCGCCGAGTGTCTTCTTTCGGGGTTTTCTGAATTTCTTCGGAGCCCAGCTCCACCATTTTACTCCCAACTCCATCGCATACCTTGCCGCGCTTTGTGTCTATGTGCGAAAACTTCCGGCTGTCGACCGACCGGGCTTGTTCAAGTACATCTTCACATGTCGCCTCAGACCGTGAAGAAGGCAAGCCCCGTGACGAGAAGACCCAAGTAGTCCAGATGTGTGGTGGTTTAGGGTCCAGCTTGAGGAACAAAAGCACCTTCCCAGCTATGTCTTTTCCCGAGTCGGTCGGGGCTGGCGGCAATGACCTGGTTCTATTGCGGAATGAGACGACGCCGGGCGATCGACCGCCTTCCTGCATTCACCATGAGTCGAGTGAATAGACCCTCCTCCTCAAGGTTGTTCCAAGAGAGGGCTGAAGTGAAGATGCTGATGGACCGCGTGGTGCAGCTGGTTAGGGACGGAGGATCGGCATGGACCTCCTGGAGGTTTTTCTTCGAGGCTAATCCAGCCCCTTCAGCCCGGAGTCATCAGATGTGGCTATATCGCGGCACCAAGACGAGACTCGCGGCCCACCCGAGGCAGCCGACGATCATGTAGTGGAAAGATGGATGGCTGCGATCATCGAACAAAGACAATCCTCGCGATCTCGGAGGATTTCTCCACTTGATCGTGATGAAGTTCCGATAAGGTACATTTGCTCGCTTTTCCGCTGTATATCCGCCGAGTGTGTTTACAGAATTTGGTCGATCAACTCGCTTGATACTTCCGTGCCCTCACCGAGCTATACTCAATGCCCAATGGCGCCCAGATTCTGACTGAAGAAGGTGAAGCCAGTGGAGGTGAGAGCCAGGAAGAATGGGATTCAAACGCTGCAGAAGACGACGACGACGACGATGATGATGATGACGAGGATGATGATGACGAGGATGAAGAGGAGGAAGCTGCTCCACCGCGCTTGGAAAGGCGGTCAAAACTTGTGCACGACCCATCGGTTGAACGCGGTAAGGGAGTTGCGACTGTCTCTCAGTCGACCAAACGCCCTCGGACCGCTTCTCCGTGCCGACCGAGAAGGTGCCAAACAGCCAAGGTAGTTCCGCCGAGGACAACCAAGCCTCTGCCAAAAATGAAGGTGTCCATCCCCACCATCTCGTGGTAAACATATTGCTTAAATCTTCTTGTTCTATATAAATTTTATCTCCGGTTGATACTTGAATCGGTCGATCGATTCTTTGGATTTTCAGCGCATGACTTCAAACCTCGGCTAAGGTGAAGACCATGAGATGGAGGACGCCGCCACCTCAAATCCTGGTACTATATCCTTAATCTTTGCTCTTAGTCGACTGACTCAAGATTTCTGACTTTAACTCTTTTCTGAAGCTCCAACCAATGACATCATCACTCTTCCTGATGACGATGATGAGGATGAGGAGCCATTGAAGACTAGGAGAAGCAGGAAGGCATCTACTGGCAAGGAAGCACAAGGTGTGATTTGGCGCCGAGACCGCTAGACGGAAGGAGAGGTCGGCACTGACATAACGTGTCCTTCGCGGTGCCGACGAAAGTGCTCGCCCACTTCGCCGAAAGTGCTGACAACCTTCGATTTTCACCACGCACCACGCCCCGGAGGACCGGCCGATGCTGCTAAGGAGGCAATCCGTCAAGCGAGGATCATGATGGAGCAGTGAAGATCGCTCGATGCGAGCCAAGCAGCTTACGATGCCAGCTCGCCCTCGTGAGCAATGTTCAGTCACCAACCACCACCTGCTCATAGGGATATGCTATCAAAAACTTTTCTTTCTAGAATTCATAGCAGTCACCCACTAGGTGTGTTGGTAAAAAACTCCGTGTTGGCGGGGGCACGCTGAGTGCACCCGCTGGGTGTAGTCCCCAAGGCTAAGGTCGACTGCTGGCAGTCGGTCTTAGGGTTACTAAGTAGATGTCGAATATTATCCGAATGGAACAAATGGGTTTCTGAGACCAGTGGGGGCACGCTGAGTGCACCCACTGGGTGTAGTCCCCGAGACTGTGGTCGACTGCTGAGGAAGTTTTGGTCGACTGATCGACTTTTTTTTTTTGGGTCGACTGGTCGACTTTGTCTTGAATAAGACCAGTGGGGGCACGCTGAGTGCACCCACTGGGTGTAGTCCCCGAGACTACGGTCGAATGCTTGCATTCGACTGTAGTCTTAGAAACGCACAATTCTTCTTTATTCACTCGGAAGTGAATTATCTCTAATATTTTTGCAACTGACTCTTCGCAGAAATCTTGTGATCTTGCAGCACGCTATACTGAACTGGAGCAGAAGCATATTCAGCTCGAGTTGGACTTGAAGCTAGTGCAGGAGAATCTGACGAAGGCAAAGGAGGAGACCAAAGGTATGTTTGGTGAGATTTCGACGACTCTTTTCTCCCCTCATTTGCTTCAAGCTTGACTTTGCTGCGATTCACAGGCAAGGTGAAGGAGGCCCAAAGGAAGAAGGAGCTTGAGCTGTCTGAGAAGATCAAGCTTGCTGATGAAAAACTGGCCTCAGTCGCCAAGCTCGAACAGGATAACACCGATCTGAAGGCTGCTCTGGCCCTTGCCAGCAAGGATGTTGAACGAATGAAGGCTGACAAGAAGAATCTGACTGAGAAGGTCCTCCAAATGGCTGGGAAAAAGAACGAGCTAGAAAGCTTCTTGAGTGGTCTTGCTAAGAAATTGTTCCTTAAGCTCGAAGGTAATTTTCTTCACTCGACCAATTCTTCCAACTGTTATGTTCCCATTCGACTATTTTCCTGATTCAGGGTTTTGTCTTTGCAGAGTTCTGCCGCAACTTCGAAGAAGAAACCAGCCAACTGGAGACGAACCTTGACCCTGTCAATTCTCCGGTGAATGATGAAACTGCAATGAACATCTTCCGACTGGAGTCCCGTGTGGCTGCTGTCGTGGATTATCTCGCAAGATTGAAGGTTGCTACGTCCCGCATCGACTCGACGCTCTGGCCCGGTGAGACACTCCAAAATGACCTCGAGTCGTTGATGGCTCGACTAAACGCCGTCCCTGACCGAGTGCAAGAGTGGAAGAAGTCTTCGGCTCGGTGCGGTGCAGACGTCGCTCTGTGTCTGGCGCGAGTCCATTGCAAGGATGCTCGAGAAGATAAGCTGGCGGCTCTCCGAGTGGCCAACACCAAAAAGCACGACTTCAGGGCCTTCATGGAGACTTTCATTGCTGCTGCCACGCGGATTGCCGACGGGATTGACCTTGACGAGTTCGTCGCTCCATCCAGCCCTCCACAGGAGGGGTAAAAAACTTTCCATGACCTTAAATTTGCCTCGGTATGCCGAGTGGAGTTGTAACCGATAAAACTTTAACAGGCTTAGCGCCTGAGCACTCTCGGTTACTTTAGGTGTCGACCTAAATTTAGATTGGATGTTTGGTAATGATTGCTCTCGGCTTGAATTGTTCTTTGCAGGTTAACAGCGAGATGCTTACTGCAGTTGGCTTATTCCTTAGGCGAGCACTGAGCTGCAGCTAAGCCCCCGAGTGAGAGGTTTGCTCTTCACTCGGTAGGATTCCCTTTACCTTAGGCGAGCACTGGGCTGCAGCTAAGCCCCCGAGTGGGAGGTTTGCTCTTCACTCGGTAGGATTTCTTATATCTTAGGCGAGCACTGGACTGCAGCTAAGCCCCGAGTGGGAGGTTTGCTCTCCACTCAGTGGGATTTCTTATATCTTAGGCAAGCACTGGCTGCAGCTAAGCCCCGAGTGGGAGGTTTGCTCTCCACTCGGTGGGATTTATTTTATCTTAGGCAAGCAGGGCTGCAGCTAAGCCCCCGAGTGGGAGGTTTGCTCTCCACTCGGTGGGATTTCCTATATCTTAGGCGCAGCACTGGCTGCAGCTAAGCCCCGAGTGGGAGGTTTGCTCTCCACTCGGTAGGATTTCTTATATCTTAGGCGAGCACCGGTGCGGCTAAGCCCCCGAGTGGGAGGTTTGCTCTCCACTCGGTAGGATTTCTTTTATCTTAGGCGAGCACTGGTTGCAGCTAAGCCCCAGTGGGGGTTTGCTCTCCACTCGTAGGATTTCCGTTGTATTTGTGTCGAAGCTCGGAGAAGTGGGTCGCAATGACCTGCACTTCCGCCTTCCTTGCAATCGCACATCATACTTACGGTGTAGCTCGGAGGAGAGGGTCGCAATGACCTGCGCCTCGCTTTCTTTGCTAGCATACTTTATACTTAGGCGAGTCCTTGGACTGCAGCTAAGCCTCCGAGTGGAAGTCTGCTTACCACTCGGTAGGGATTTTAATAACTTAGGCGAGCAATCGAGCTGCGGCTAAGCCCCGAGTGGAAGTCCGGCTTACCACTCGGTAGGATTTTAATAACTTAGGCGAGCAGAGTCATAGCTAAGCCCCCGAGTGGAAGTCCTGCTTACCACTCGGTGGGATTTTAATAACTTAGGCGAGCACCGAGTCAAGTAAGCCTCCGAGTGGAAGTCCGCTTACCACTCGGTAGGATTTTAATAACTTAGGCGAGCACTGAGCCGCAGCTAAGTCTCCGAGTGGAAGTCTGGCTTACCACTCGGTAGGATTTGCAAAAAACTTAGGCGAAACGGATTCGCGACTAAGCCACCCACTGGGGGAAAATTTACTCGACGGAATATAAAGAGTGACAAAAATTATATAGGAATTACGACACTATTACTTCAAAGCTCGTGAGCTACAGGAGTATTTTATTACAACTCTTCCGAATGAAAAACCTTAAGTGTAAAACGGGCGGAGCAGATCCGCATTCCAAGCTCGGGGCTCATCGATATTGTGTTCGACATTGTAGAGACGATATGCCCCATTGTGGAGAACCTTTGTGACGATGAAGGGACCTTCCCAGGAGGGAGCAAGCTTATGTTGCTTCTGCTGATCCACCCGAAGGACCAAATCTCCTTCCTGGAAGGCTCGACCTCTCACATTTCTGGCATACAGGCGGCGCAAGTCTTGCTGGTAAATGGTCGAGCGGATCAGAGCCATTTCCCTTTCCTCTTCCAGGAGGTCGACTGCATCTTGACGCGCTTGTTCAGCTTCTGCTTCATTATAAAGTTCAATTCGTGGAGCGTTGTGAAGGAGATCACTTGGTAAAACTGCTTCTGCCCCATAGACCAGGAAGAAAGGGGTTCTGCCAGTCGACCGATTAGGCGTGGTCCGCAAACCCCAAAGCACTGAAGGAAGTTCGTCGACCCAAGCTCCAGCCGCATGCTTGAGATCTCGCATCAATCGGGGCTTCAGACCCTTGAGGATTAAGCCATTGGCTCGTTCTGCCTGTCCGTTTGACTGTGGATGGGCGACTGAAGCGTAGTCGACTCGTGTGCCTTGGGAGTTGCAGAAATCCTTGAATTCTTCCGAGTCAAAATTCGACCCATTGTCCGTGATAATACTGTGCGGGACTCCATACCTGAACGTCAACCCTCTGACGAAGGAAACAGCAGTACCAGCATCAAGTTTTTTGATTGGCTTGGCCTCAATCCACTTGGTGAACTTGTCGACTGCCACCAGTACATGCGTGAAACCGCTCCGACCTGTTCGCAAGGGACCGATCATGTCCAACCCCCACACTGCGAAGGGCCAGACGAGTGGAATAGTCTTCAAGGCTGACGCAGGCTTGTGTGACATATTGGAGTAGAATTGGCATCCTTCGCACTTGTCCACTATTCCTTCGCCATCTCATTTGCTCTTGGCCAGTAAAATCCAGCTCGGTATGCTTTGGCTACAATGGTCCGAGAGGATGCATGGTGACCACAGGTCCCCGAGTGGATATCATTGAGTATGACTCGACCTTCTTCTGGCGTTATGCATTTTTGTCCGACTCCCGTCGGGCTTTCTCTATATAACTGCCCATTGATAACGGTAAAGGCTTTGGATCGACGGACGATCTGCCGAGCCTCTTCCTCATCCTCTGGGAGTTCCTTCCTCAGAATATATGTGATGTATGGAATCGTCCAATCGGGAGTCTCCACTAAAACCTCCATAACCAAGTCGACCACTGCCGGTACTTCGACCTCAGTCGGATCTGCGGCACTCTTGGGTTGTGGAGCTTCCTCTGTGAAGGGATCTTCTTTAACTGACGGAGTGTGTATATGTTCCAAAAACACGCCACTCGGAATGGCTTCTCTCTTGGATCCTATCTTCGCCAGATCATCTGCTGCTTGATTTTTCAGTCGGGGGATGTGATGGAGTTCCAACCCCTCGAACTTCTTTTTCCAATTTCCTCATCGCATTGCAAGATCCAAATATAGCTGGGCTTCACGCCCCACTCCTTCATCACTTGATTGACCACTAAATCTGAATCGCCATAGACCATCGAGCTGACGACGCCGAGTGAGATGGCCATGCGCAATCCATATAAGAGGGCCTCATACTACGCCTCATTGTTGGAGGAATCAAAGTGAATCTGAGCACATACCTAAGCTTATCTCCTCCGGGGAAACCGAGAACAACCCCAAAGACTGTAACCATTCAAAGATCTTGGAGCCGCATAGAACATGGTCCAATGCTCCGAGTGAACTTCACCGGTTGTTGTTGTTCAATCCACTCGGCGAGGAAATCCGCTATAGCCTGGGACTTAATGGCTTTTGCCTCGAACTTGATATCAAGGGAAGAAGTTCAATCGCCCATTTCGCCACTCGACCGGTTGCGCTCATGTTGTGCAAGATCTCGATAAAGGAGCGTCACGACGATCGTGATAGAATGATCGAGAAATAATGAGCAACCTTCTTTGTGGTCATGTATATACCATACACAAGCTTCGATAATGAGGATATCTCTCGCTGGATGGAGTCAATACTTCAGACAAATAATACACCGGGCGCTGAACTTTGAAGGCCTTTCCTTCCTCTTCCCACTCGACCGTAAGCACAGAACTGACAACTTGTCCAGTGGCTGCAATGTAAAGCAACAGAGGCTCTTTGCTGATTGGAGCAGCAAGCACCGGTGGGTGGAGAGCGAGCTTTTAGCTCGGCAAACGCTGCATCGACTTCCGAGTCCACTCAACTTGTCGCCCTTCTTCATCGACCGGTAAAGAGGTAATGCCTTTTCACCGAGTCGTGAGATGAATCGACTTAAAGCGCCAAGCATCCAAAGAAGCTTCGACGCCGTGCACTCGCACAGTATGCTTTCATCCGGAGAATAGTGCCTATCTTCTCTGGGTTAGCGTCGATCCCTCATTCGGAAACGAGAAAACCGAGTAACTTTCCACCAGGAACTCCGAATGTGCATTTTGACGGATTGAGCTTGATATCGAACCTTCTGAGGTTGGCAAATGTTTCGGCGAGGTCAGCAAGCAGGTCGGAACCTTTTCGTGACTTAACGACGATATCATCCATATACGCTTCCACATTCCGACTGATTTGAGGAGAAGACACTTCAATCATTCGCATAAATGTGGCTCCGTATTCTTGAGGCCGAATGGCATGGTGATATAGCGTAAGCACCGAATGGAGTGATGAAAGCTGTTTTATTTCATCAGGTCCATACAGACGGATCTGATGATACCCGGAATATGCGTCTAAAAAAGACAATCTCTCACAGCCCGCGGTCGAGTCAACAATTTGATCGATGCGGGGGAGAGGAAAATGATCCTTCGGGCAGGCCCGATTAATGTGCTTAAAATCAATGCACATGCGGAGTGAGTTATCCTTCTTGGGGACCATGACAACATTAGCTAACCACTCGGAGTGGTAAATCTCTTGATAAATCCTGCCGTCAACAATGAGCCACTTCTTCACCAATAGCTTTTCTCTTCCGGGCGGCGGACCGCCAAGATGCTCTTTGACTGGTTTCGCTGTCTTGTCGACTCGAGGCGATGCTCACCAGCCTCGAACACCGCATGTCACCGGCTTCCATGCAAAATATCCCGCTCTCACGGAGGAACCGGATGAGCGCTTCTTCCTATTTCGAGTCGAGTGTTGTGGATATGTGGGTCGGGCTGCATCGATCACGGATGAATATGAACTGGCTTTGTCTCACCGGACGATTTGAATGCGCACTCGTGGCTGGCCTCTTAGATCGTAGCAAATCACTCGGATCTGCATTTTGCATGTACTGCCGAATTCGACCGCTGTCACTTGGGAGTCGGCAATCTTCGAGCCCTTCGAAAGCACTCTTCCGCCTTCTTCCGATCGCCGGTGATGGTGATCACTCCCTTGGGTCCTGGCATTTTCAGTTTGAGGTACACGAGCATGGTCGAGCCATGAATCGTGCGTAGGCGGCCTCCCAAAATGGCGTGGTATGCACTCAAAATCCACAACCTCAAAGGTCAACTTTTCTTTGCGGAAGTGCTTGGAATCACCAAAACCACGCCCGTGGCTATTTGGCCGAGTGAGTTGGCCTTCTTCCCGGTATGACTCGCGGAAACTCATATTGTCAAGCGCCAATCGACATCGGAATGCCCATCCCTTTCAATGTGTCCGCATATAACAAATTCAGCCCGCTACCACCATCCATCAGCACTTTTGTCGGTCGAGTGCCTTCGACAATCGGATCGACCACTAACGCTTGCCGCCAGGTGGCAATGTGAGTCGGGTGATCAGATTGGTCGAATGTGATGGGTGTCTGGGACCACTTCACATAACTTGGCTTAACTGGGCAACCATATTCACCTCCCGTTGATGACTTTCAACGACTTTTGCTTTCCACATCCGCGAAGATCATCGAGTGGAGTTGACATGCGGTATTCCTCCTCACCGCCCTCTTTATCTCCGCCTTGTCCGCTCCTTCTCCTTGTCCTTAGACTGCTTTTCCCTAAACCGCTGGATCAGAGTCGACACTGGTGAGTGGTGTGCTTCGGGTAAATAATGTTGCCCTCTTCATCCTTCTTCGTGTGAATATGGCATGGCATATCCATCACGCCATTTCCTTCTTTATCTTTTACTTTCTTCGATTCCGTGATCCTTTGGGCTTCCTTTGAACTTTCCTCGAGTCACGCCGTGGCTTCTCCAGAGCTGCTGGGCTCGGCTTTGGCGCTCGCTCCGATCGAATTGCCCTTCTCCGACTGACTTGGCTTGTACTTGCCGCTTCGGAGTCGGTCTTCTTCCTCGCCATTGGCGTATTTGCTAGCAATCTCCATCATTCGACTCAGGGTCATGTCCCCGGTTCGACCAAACTTCAGACTTAATTCTCTGTTTTTAACGCCATCTTTGAAGGCGCAAACCGCTTGATGGTCGGACACATTTTCCACAGTATTGTGCAAGGTAATCTATCTCTGAATGTACTCTCGAGAGTTTCATTGGTCTTCGCACACAAACTTGCAGCTCACAAACCAGCCGGTCGCTTGCAAGTCCCTTCAAAAGTCCCGACGAACACTGGACAAATCTTCCCAAGTATATATGCTGTGTGTGAGGTAATTGACTCAGCCATGCCCCGCGTAACCTTCCAACATGAGGGCAAATGCTTCATGGCCACCTCATCATTCCCACCACCAATCTGAACAGCCACTCGGTAATCCTCGAGCCAAGTTTCGTGCTTAGATTCCCAAAGAACTTGTCGACTCGCTTGCCAATCTGAAATTGGGGGATCATCGGCTCGATAGCCCTCGCTAAAACACTCCGACCGAGACATGCACTCGATCGCTAGTGGGTGCATCCTCTCGGTCCGCCTCGATGGGCTCTCTGTTCGGCCGACCAAGCCTTGCACGATAATGGATCGCGATCAAAGCCTCGGTTCCCTCGGGGTCAATCGAACCCTTCGCCTATCAATCGTTGCTCGCTCATCTTGCCGCCGAGGAGCGCATTTACCCTTCCTCGAGGGGAAAGGGCATTCGACGCCTTTGCCATCTCGGTCGAATCGGTCTCCGAGCTGCTCTCGCCGGTTGTCGCGCTTCTTCCGCCGCGGAGGCGATCTGGGCTGTGAGCCGATCGATAAGTGTTCGCAGCGACGGATCGATCGTGAATCTGCTGCGCGATCGCGACACGGCTGAGTTCTCACTGCCGCCGGAGTAAATCTCGATTCGCTTTGCAAGCCTCTTCCAGCTTCCGACCGACGGCTGGATGGACTCGCTATCACGAGTTGCAGCTGCTAAATTCTGAATTGGCGTCGGTATACCTGAGTCGGCGGAAGAGCCGACGCCGACCGCTTCAGGAGTCGCTGCTGCTGCCGTCGAGTGCTCGCTGAAGATTCTCCAGGCGAGCGCGTTCAGCCACATTGGCCAAACGTGCCTCCTCCAAGGCACGAGCCTCAGGGGTCTCTCCGGCGATAGGAGTATGTAGTGCATCCATGTTCTGCGCGACGAAGCTCTTCTCTCTGCGCAGAGTCGAGTGTCTCGGCTGGTACTCTTCATGCTCTTGCACGGGTCTCCTCCTCCGGCGCCCCACCGCCGCGGGCTAAACCGAGGATCGCGAGGGCCGTCGACCATGAGGATCTCCGCCGCCGGATCACTGCTATCACATTCGATGCGCTTCTCTGAGCCGCCGACAGATCGAACAGGCCGAGGGATTCGCCGGGCTCGATAACCGCGACCGAGGGTAGCTGTCCGGCGAGCCATCGCGGCTTCACCCACCGCTGAAGTCTCGACCACCAGAGCGCTTTGCGCTGGTGGGAGACCGGCGGCGGTTGATGAAAGAGTCGACCGATGCGGGTCGACGGTTGCCGCAGCAGAACGCCGCGAACACATGCACGAAAGTCGCCGCCCATGGACGGGAGCGCCTCGATGTCAAGAGGGGCCTCCACGGAGCTATGCGGAGTCGTCGGCGACAAAAGTGAGAGCACCGAGACGGATCTCGTGCCCCTCACCAAAAACTCCAGCAGTCATCATGATGAAGGTACTCGGAAGTACTGCAACTCCTCCACAAATCGCTAAAACACCTGCCCCACGGTGGGCGCCAACTGTCGTGGTTCTAAGTCTGACAGTAGAAGTAGGGGTAGGTAAGGGAGAGGCGATGTCCTAGCTATGGAGCAGTTGTGAAGACAAGAGATGTACGAGTTCAGGCCCTTCTCGGAAGAAGTAACAGCCCTACGTCTCGGAGCCCTGAGGCGGTCGAGTGGATTATCAGTATGAGTATTACAAGAATCTGAACCCTTCTATCTGTGGAGGGGGGTGGCTTATATAGAGTGCACCAGGACCCCAGCCAGCCCACATAATGGAGGGATTAAAGTACATTAAGCTAGGGGGAATACTGGTAACGCCCCTCATAAAGAGCCTTAACTATCATTAAGCCTATTCAATAGCAAGCCGTTGCGCTGCAGAATACCTTCTGACCTTCTGGTGGTCGAGTGATCTTCATGGTCGAGTGAGTCTTCCATGGTCGAGTCCTTCCAGTCTGGTCGAGTGGATTCCTCTTTGGTCGACTGGAAGATGATCTCTTCTACGAGTGCCCTTGGGTAGGACGTTTAGGTCAGGCCTATGACCCTACCCTAGGTACATGAATCCATCAGTTACTAACCCCTCTGCGGAGGATACCATTGTTGTTGCTGATCAAAATGCTATGTTGAAGACATTGCTTGAAACAGGGATGTACAAAAGTTTGAAGGGACATCAGACTCTCTGCGATGTCCTCAAAAAGCAGATTCTGAACCAAAACCCTAGGAAAGAGGGTGTTGGGTTCGAAAGGAAAATGAATGTTGATGGCTCGTACTAGAAGCCTGAGCAGTACGCCAAAACCACATGGGTTGCTGCAAAGGAACCTTCAAGAGATCCATCCACCTTATCCGGCTTTACCTGTGCCAATCCTATTATCATTGATGAATCCTTTGATGCAAACTATAAGCTGTTCAAAAATCCGAATGGTGAAGTGTTTGCTGTACATTGGTACTAATCGCAGGAATGGACCACCTATGAAGAAGATCTGGGTACCTAAGCGACATTGAGAATCTTCCGTGAATGTCGTTGTCGGTGTCAAACCGCGGATCTTGGGTAGGGGTCCCGAATCAAGGCGTCTAGGCGGATGGTAACGGAGACAAGGGACACGATGTTTTACCTGTGTTCGGGCCCTCTCGATGGAGGTAAAACCCTACTCCTGCTTGATTGATATTGATGATATGGGTAGTACAAGAGTGGATCTACCACGAGATCAAGGAGGCTAAACCCTGGTATGATTGTTGTAATGGTTGTTGTCCTACGGACTAAAACCATCCGGTTTATATAGACACCGGAGAGGGCTAGGGTTACACAGAGTCGGTTACAATGGTAGGAGATCTACATATCCGTATTGCCAAGCTTGCCTTCCACGCCAAGGAAAGTCCCATCCGGACACGGGACGAAGTCTTCAATCTTGTATCTTCATAGTCTTGGAGTCCGGCTGACGATGATAGTCCGGCTGTCCGGACACCCCCTAGTCCAGGACTCCCTCAGTAGCCCCTGAACCAGGCTTCAATGACGATGAGTCCGACGCGCATAATGTTTGGCATTGCAAGGCGGGTTCCTCCTCCGAATAATTCATAGAAGATTGTGAACACCAGGATAGTGTCCGGCTCTGCAAAATAAATTCCACATTCCACCGTAGAGAGAATAATATGTACACAAGATCAATCTGCTGACGTATTTCGTGGCATGACGTCAAGCCACTACCAAGCCTTTACTTGAATCGTTTTTTATTGCACCACCTCAGCGCGTTTAGCGAAGCGGTTTCCTTGGCACGTCTTGTCGATGCAGAGATCGTGTTCCCCTTATTCCGGGATTCCCATCAATACGGACGTGGGTAACCCAACCGCGCCATTGATGGTGGCGCTTGGGAGATAAGCGAGTTTTACCAGGCCGGTGGGGACGCATAGTTTTCGTCCGCCTATATATAAGGGGATAAGGATCCACCTTTTTACCTATGCCTTCTTCCTCCTTTTCTTATCCATCTCCGCGCACCCGAGCTCCAGCGCCCAAGTCCGCACATCTCGTCTCGACCTTCTCCGACCATGTCCGGAGCGGGAGGCAAATGGTTGGCCTCCTCCGTTACGGAGGAGCACATCGCAAAGCTGCGCAGCGCCGGATACCTTTCCGGCGATATCGCGCACCGGCTGCCCGACAAGGGACAGCTCATCCCCACCCCCAGGCCCCATGAGAGGGTCGTATTCCTTCCCCACTTCCTCCGCGGACTGGGCTTCCCTTTGCATCCCTTTGTCCGAGGGCTCATGTACTATTACGGCCTGGATTTCCACGATCTGGCGCCAAACTTCATCCTCAACATCCCGGCGTTTATCGTCGTGTGCGAGGCCTTCCTCTGCATCCAGCCCCACTTCGGCTTGTGGCTCAAGACCTTCAACGTCAAGCCGAAGGTAGTGAAGGGCAAAAGAAAACGGAGTGCGGAGGCGCCATGTTGGGCAAGATGCCCAACGTCATCTGGCTCGAAGGGGCCTTCGTGGAGTCCGTCAAGGGGTGGCAATCGGGGTGGTTCTACATCACCGAGCCGCGCGACCCAAAATGGGCGGCAGCCCCAGTTTAGATATGGTATCCCGATGCAGCTCACCTCCGGAAAGAGAAGGGCTTGCTATGGGGCAGTTCGAGGAGCCGACAGACTCCATCCTGTCTCCAGACCTTGGTGAACAAGAAGCTTCGGCTTGTCAATGTGATCCAGGTCATGCTCGTCCGCCGGATTCTCCCCTGCCAACAACGGGCTTTTAATTTGTGGGAGTTCGATCCGACACAGCACCAGGCCTTGAGCGGGCTCTTCAACACGACGTACGAAGCCGCCTGGAGGGTGCTGTTCAAGGGCGGAGAAGCCCCCGCATCCGCGACGGAAGACCGCGGATTCAGCACCAAGCGCCCGGCCGGCGAGGTAAGCTTTGTTATCCTCTATGGGACATTTATTTTCTTTCATAGTTTGACTCTATGTGGGATCTAAAACTCCCAATGCCTCTGACAGGACTGGCAGAGGACGTCCGGATAGGTAGACTATCCGGCTCCCCTTCCCGAAGACCCAGCGGACGCCCGCTTAACGGGGCTGCTGGTCCCGACACTCTATGTGGTGCCGGAGAAGAAGGCCAAGAAGAAGGCCACGGGAACCCAAAGAAGTTCCCGGCGCCAGGTGATATCGGATTCATTGTCCGATGGCTCCGAGGCGGACTCCTCCCTCGAAGACGAGGAGGAGAAAGAGGACTCTCTCCCAGAGGAGGGAGAGAGAAGAGGAAGGCCTCCCAACGGGAGGCCAAGGGTCCAAGAGGGAAGGACTATTCCCTCGGACAGCTCCGCCAACGCCAATGTTGGCGACGAAGAGTGGCCCTCAAGGGCCAGGCCTCCGGCTAGATCGTAAGTATCCGGATTCCTGAATGATTTATAATTTCTCTTTTGTGTCACATAGAGTCCTTCTAATGCCGCACACTACCTGTAGTCCGGCCGATGATGATCTCCCCGCTTCATCGAGCGGGTCGTTGGCTCCGTCGGATGTGGATTCCATCCCGACTGCCTCCACCCCTTGCGACGCTGAGGATGCCGAGGTGGGATCCCAGGAAGGGACCCATCAGGAGGAGGCTCCGGAGGCGCCACAAGGCAGCCTCCCGGACTTTGCGCCAAACTCCGTGCCGGAACCCGCAGTGGTTCCAGAGTCCGGCAGGCGGCCCCTTCGCAAGAAGGGCAAGACCGTGACGCCGGCGGCCTCCGTCCAACCGGAGGTGCCGGACAACTTGTTGGAGGCGCTCAAAGGCGCTTCCATTGAGGAAGAACACCGCACTATCATGAGTGCGGTGATTCAGAAGGTTCACTTCGCCAAGAGCGGGCTGACCAAGCTCGCAGAGCCTTCTAACGTGCTTTGAGGTAAGAAGTTTAAAATATGTTATGTAATACCGCATAGACAGTAGCCCCTGATGCTCGGTTCGGTGTTCGGAAAGAAAAACCGGATTGAGGATCTAAAAAAGATATACGCAGGAGTGCTAAGAATTATGTCAATTAGGGTTTGCAGGCTGCGCTGCTGACCTCTACCGCACTGACTGCGGAGGTCGGTGCTTTAAAGCAGGACCTCGAGCGGTCCGAGCAAGAGCTCGGCCTTGCCAAGAAGCAGCTCGAGGATAAAGAAGGTGAGTAACACCACTTTAAAATTTGTACCTTACAGAAAAGGATTTTGGTTGCAATAGAAATAACGAGGATAACGTGGTACTGCAGGGCCACGAACGAGGTGGCGACCTGAAGGAGGCCGTGTCCGCGTCAACGCAATGCGCCATGAACGAGCGGAGCGAGAGAAGCAGGAGGCGCGGGTGGCGGAGGTGCGGCAAGAGCTCCAGGCTCTTATGGAAAAGCATGAGAGTTTGGAGCGTGACTCGAAGACTCGAGAGTCCGAGCTTGCCTCGGCTCTTGAAAGTGCCAAAGCCGCTAAGGCCGAGGCCCGTAAGGCCCTCCAGGAGGTTGAGGATGTGAAGAAAATAGCGGCGGGTAAGGCATTTTTCATGCAAAGCAAGCATGTTAATGTAAATTACCTATTACTTACCCGAATTCGGAGCTCTCCAGGGGCGTTTGCAGATCTGCCTCGCAGCGTGTCTGATGCCGCCGCATTCTACCGTGGCGAGGAGGGGAGCTCAACGGAGAAGGTCTTCTGGTCTCAGTACGCTGAGGCCGGACATCCGGTGCCCCCTAGCGACCAGCTGAAGCAGCTGGTCGAGCTCCACAAGGTAGCCGAGCAGGCCATGAAGGGTCTCATAGCTCGGTGTGGCTCGAGAGGCCATGCCCGGAGCTACTTGCCTCGTCTGGGCTGGTGGATGTGTGCCCCTGGGTGGAGGTCATCAAGCGCTCCGCCTATATTGTAGGTGCTCGTCGGGCCCTTGCCCGCGCAAAGGTGCATTGGGGCAGGCTGGATGCGGAGAGGCTTATCACTGACGCGCCGCCAGCGGGCAAGGAGTATCGTATGCCCGAGATGTACTATAAGACTGTCCTGAAGGGTGCCCGCAAGATTGCGGATGAGTGCCCTAGAGATGTAATTATTGAGTAAACTCGCAATGGGTTATCCTGTGCGCTGAAAACTTTGTTCATATGCGCTAAGCAACTCTTATTGATTTAAAATATTACCTTCTGTGCGGCTGTTTATAAAATCTGAGAGATGGCAAGTCGTCGGCTTCAGCCCCCATGCCACGAGTGCTGGGGTGTTCGCGATAAACTTGAGCACTCTTGTTCCCATTTTTGGGTCCATCTAGGAGGCGCCAACACAACGTAACAAGGCAACCGGACTTATAATGCTTGAACACTCTCACTTAGCCATAGAATTCTATAATTTTAAATTTCGGCGATGCCCCTAGTATTCGAAGACCGAGTTCGGGTGCTATCCACGCCTTGGCGGACATTATCCGGTTCTTCGCTCAAGCGCATAAGTCTTTAGGGACTCGAAAATACCTCTCGAACAGCGACCAGTCTCGCCTTATCATGACAAATGGGTTTAGCTTTCTCCATCGAGGCGCCGCCACTCAACCGGGCGCAATCGCAGTGGTTCTCCCAAAGCTAGCTTAGCCGACAGAACGGAACGTAAGGTACCAAAACATGGGAGCCGGGCAAACCCAACTATTGACCCAAGACATGATTCGGAGCCGATTCATATAATGCTATAAGTTCGGGGTGCCGCACTTGGGAAAGTGTTCGGACTTATCACACCATAATGCGGGGAACATAAGCCCCTAGCGTATTCGGCCGTACCAAAATATACGGGTGCGAGATGTCATTAATGAACATATATGTAAAGTAATGCAATTATAGGCAAAAGGTGTTGCATTGTTTATTCAAGGAATTCTGCCATGAGTGCAGGATGATACAAATAGTGCGGTAAGCAAGGGATTGGACTAATTAAACAGGTCCCCTCCAGGGGTGGGCTGTGGACTGGTGTATTTAACAAATTTAATGCTCGTAATGGAGACCACCTGAGTGTTCGTCGCATCCTTTTTCCCTCCCTAGCTGTTGCATCGTGAGTTCGGCAGGTTCGCCGCCGGACAGGGCCTCTGGTGAACGGAGTCCTGTGTATAAAAAGAAGGAAAAATAAAAATGAAAAGAGCGACACACTAGGGAGCCCCTGGTGTGGTTGAGCCGCACTTTGGGCCTGCTGTGGTCGTGCCCCTCCCCCTATGCCCATGGTATCTCCAGAGCGTAATGATGTACACGGAGAGCTGGTCTTGCAATCATGCGAGGGCTAGGGTTGGGGCCGCATTGCTACGCGTGCTCGGAACGTGCCAGGTGGTCTTGATTGATGTTGCTCCGGGCGTGATGACTCCACAAGGGCCTGGCATCTTGAGCTTAAGGTATGCATAATGCGGCACCGCGTTGAACTTTGCAAACGCGGTTCATCCGAGCAGAGCGTGATAGCCGCTGCGGAACGGGACTATGTCGAAGATTAACTCTCGCTCGAAATTATCCGGGATCCGAAGACCACTTGCGTGTTGACCGAGCCTATACAATTGGCCTCAACACCGGTATGACGCCTTTAAAGGTCGCTTTTGTAGGTTTAATCCTTGAGGGTATATGCCCATCTTGCGACCGTGTATCCCGATAAAGCAGTGTTCAGCTCGCCGCCGCCCATCGTAACTCTCGTGAGGTGAAATCCATCGACGATTGGGTCTAAAACCACGCGCGAATCCGCCATGGCGGATATCGGTCGTGTGGTCTCTTCGATCGAAAGTGATCGGGCAAGAGGACCATGGACTGAACTTCGGGCGATCGCTCCATCGCATATACGCCCCGAGTGCACGCTCCGCTCCCGCTTGGGTATATGGGTTGCGATATCATGTTTACCGTCCGCACTTGTGGGGAAGCCCTTCATCCTCTCTACTGCTCGGGCGGCCGGTTTCTTCCTCGTCATCGCCAGGCAGCCCTTGTCATTGTTTTCGCAATTAACTTGCTCGCCGCTTGAATACCCAACAATCTCTGCTGGTGTGATTAGCTGGCTTTTCGGGTGCCATGTATCCGCAAGAGCGGTCGAGTATTCGGTCCAAATTGGACGAACCCGGCGGTTCTTTGAATGGCTTCTTCCACGACCGGTTTAGAGCCTCGGAATCCGGCGTTGACCGCCAGATCCTCATTGTTATCGCCGCACGCGGCGCTTGTTTTTTTTTTCGACGCAACCTGCCGTTGTGGTCCTTAGTATCCGGACTGCCAGCATTTTTACTGAGGTTGTTGCTGCGAGCTAGCCAGCTATCTTCTCCCGCACAAAAGCGGGTCATGAGTGATGTGAGGGCTGCCATGGATTTTGGCTTTTCCTGTCTTAGGTGCCGGGCCAGCCACTCGTCTCGGATGTTATGTTTGAAGGCTGCGAGGGCCTCTGCATCCGGACAGTCGACGATTTGATTTTTCTTTGTTAAGAACCGTGTCCAGAATTGCCTGGCCGATTCGTCTGGCTGCTGGATTATGTGGCTTAGGTCATCGGCGTCTGGTGGTCGCACATATGTGCCCCGAAGTTGTCGAGAATGCGGCTTCCGTGTCCTCCCAACACCCAATTGACTCAGGGCAAGCTGTTGAGCCAATGCCGAGCTGGGCCATTAAGCTTGAGTGGGAGATACTTGATGGCGTGGAGATTGCCGCGGGGGCCATATGGATATGAAGGAGATAATCTTAGATCCAAACCGCGGGTCTGTTGTGCCATCGAGGATTCAATGCTCACGGGTTTAAACCCTTCAGGATTTGATGATCCATTACTCGCGGTGAAGCATAGTGGGTGTCGGCGCCTATATTGAGCAATATCACGACGTAGCTCAAGAGAGCGTTGTCTGCTGTGTTCGCCCGGCGGAGTTGTCAGATCCGCGCGACGGTACTGCCGTGGGTCGTGGGGCGCCCACGTGATCCGTAAATAGATCTAGATTGTCTTGCCTTGTCCTCCAATATATCCCGCAAGTCCGGCGCGTTCCCTCGTGGCTTCATACTTTTTGAGCGGTGCCGGGGTACGGTCTTGATGGAGGGCCTAGATGCCTTTTTATCGCGACCACGGGTGGTCGGTCTGCGCCAGACAGCGCCGGTGATGAAGGTATGTATGCTTCCTCCTCTAGTCGGGGGAGCAACATGCGTTTTGGGTAGCTCTTGGAGGGGCGTTCGAGTTCATACTCTTCGGCCGTGAGGACCTCGGTCCATTTGTCGGCCAGCAGGTCTTGATCAGCTTGAAGTTTTTGCTGCTTTTTCTTTAGGCAATTTGCCGTGGCGATAAGCCTGCGTTTAAAATGCTCTTGTTCGATGGGATCCTCCGGCACGATGAATCCGTCGTCGTTGAGGCTTGCCTCGTCTCCGGAGGGAGGCGTGTAGTTGTCATCCTCCTCGTCTGCCGCTCTCTCGTGAGGGCTGGCTTCTGCGTCCTCCTGCGCTGAATCTTGCTGGAGGGGATTGTCTTCGGCGCTTTCTGGGGTGTTATTCTCTCCTGTGCCGGAATCTCCATTCTTGTTGTGGCGGCATTTAGAGCGGCGCCGCTGACGTCGGCGCTTGGGCTGTTTCTTTAGGGAATCTGCCTCCGCTGCTTCTTCGCCGTCCCCATCCTTTTGGGGTGTCCACCACACTCCTCGTTGTCCGTGAAGCTCTAGGAATACCTATGCATGCACACGAGTGGAGTGTCAAGTAGTATACCATCCTCGAAGGGGTCAAGTGAACACGTGTAAATGAGAAGATTCACCTTTATGTATGAGAAGTAGAGGTCGCACGTGCCACTTGCCAAATAGACTCTTGACATGGTGATGCCCATAGGATGCTCCACATCATCCCCTCCCCCTTGGAAAAGATCCAACCTCGGATCAAAAACCAAATCACCATGGGAAAAGGATGGTGGTGTCGTGTCGAAGTGGTCGATCACCAAGAACTTATCATGTTGAAGTTTAAAATGGGCACTCTCCAATGTCGCACCGTCTAGTGATTCCTTCAAAAGGAGCAAGTACAACAAACACTTGGAAAAACAAATGTGGTTAGCGTTAGTGCAAACCCAAGCATTCAAGAGGTGATCCACCAAACAAGTGTCATCATCAAGCATAGCATATGGTGTGACAAAGGATTGTGACATGGCATGTAAGCATATCAATTGAGCAAAATCAAGGTCATCATGGAAACAATCATGTAAATGTGAGGTAGAGATGCAAATATGTGTGACAAGAGAATAAGCATCTACCTCAAGTTCATAGCAGTCATGCTTAATGTGCTCAATGAAAGGTCTATGGTAGGGGCATAGGAAGGATTCACAACACCAAATAAAATGAAGTGTCTAAACACATGGGTCAAGTGCAAGACAATCCAAGCATAACATGTATAGGGTGTAGTGAATATAGTGTGGCACTCAACACAATAGAAAGAGCAATTGTTCATCATGTGTGAGGCAATCAAGTCAAGCATGTGACAAGCAATGGGACATGGCATATGTGAAGAAATGATATTGGTGCAACCAACCATATGATAATAACAAGTAGTCCAAGAATTGGATGCAACACACAAGGTATATATGTCATGAGGCATGGAAATGTGGCAATCTTAGGTGAAAGAAATATCCCGAACGTGCATGCAAATGGTGCAAGCACCACATGAAGTATGATCCACAATATCCAAGCTCAACAAGGATGTCACCTTCAAATTGTGTCCTTGTGCATTATTCACAATGACGAAGTGGTAGGAAATGTGGTGTAGAAGTGAGTCGTGGTAGAGTGTATGAGGCTCGCTCTCAAGAGCTCAAATGGTCAAGTCACGTGAAGTGGAAGTTGACACGAAGTCCAAGTATCCTACACATGCACACAACAAAACAAATAACGTATGTGCATGGTAGATAAACACATCATCCATCATGATGGTTCTCTTCTCTTGCACATAACCATTAGAAGCGCAAGTGCATGAATAATATGATCCAACAATGGGGAGATTCATGGCACTAGGTATATGGTGCAAAGAGGTAAGACAAGCATGCTTCACAAGAAATATGTCAAAATCTCCAAATATATGTGAGAATGCTATGGGGGAATCTCATGAGCAAGACTAATAGCATTGTTTCACTCAATACATGGCAAATCTAGCATGAGAGAGGCAACATATGGAGATATGTGACAAGAAGCAATAGCAATCATGTGCAAAGCATGGAAATGGTTGTCATCAACTACATGAAATGAGCAAGTATGAATCACTAGTGATGCAACATAAGCAAGCATAGTAATCAAGTCGTGCAAACTAGTGGAGCGAAGATGCAACACACTAGAGGGAATCATGGCAATCATGTCATGTGAGCAATTAATAGGCATAGGTAATGCACATGACATATCGCAAGCATGAACACAAAGCAAGATCAAGGTATGATCATATGCATGGTATAGAAAGCAAACATGGCAATAGCAAATGATATCTCCACCAAGCTTGCAAATACACATACAAGTACTAGAGTCAATCATCATGTGTAATGCAAAGCATGGGTCACAAGTGTATGGCAAAGGCATAGTAATGAGCATATCATGCAAAGTGAACATGGCAAGATGGGCATGTAATATGTAATGGACCATAACCCATAGCCAAGTGAGGGCCATGTAGAAGAAATGTGTGAAGTCTTTGCGCGAAGAGAGTTGTGGGAAAGACAATCCATGGGATCCCAAGTCATCATTGCTCTCTAGAGCTCGTTTTGTCAACTCATGGGATTGTGAGGTTGACAAGTATTCATGGGTACCTACACAAAAGAGACACAAACCAAAGAAATTGTGTGCGTGGTAAATGTACACATCATCCATCATGATGTGTATGTGCACATTAGAGTTAGCACAAGATAGGCATCGCTCAAAGAAATTTGATGCATGGTATAAGAACATGTCATCCATCATGAAAGAATAGTTATTGTGTATAACACGATGGGGACACAAATTGAGAATGCAAGTATATGGCACATCGATAGCATGCTTATTCATGGGGAGCATATGGTGCACGCAAGTAGTGGGATCATGCAATGGATAGGATGAATCAAAATCTCCTAACATGTATGAGGAAACTATGGGGGTCTCCTCATGAGCAATATTGGAAATATCATACGAAGAATATGGACAACATCCAAAACAATGCATATTCGAAGCTAGGTGGTCATGGCATGGCATATGAGATAAATGATGCAAAGGGAGCATATCAATATCGTCACAAGAAAAACAAATGTCAATAACCATGGGCTTGTCATCTATGCCATAAGTGCAAATTGGGTTTGTTTTAATGGCATATGCATAATCACTATGAAGAGATTGCAAATAAGACACATGGTTGATCTCAAGCATAGCATATGACAAGTCAAACGGATCATAAAACATGATGTGACCTAAAGAATTGTCACAAGAAATCCTATGTAACATGGCATCACAACTAATAGACTCCACATGAGAATCATCATACTCATCATAAATGGGCAAATCATCGCATGGGGAAATCTACTAGCATGAAGTATGCTACTAGGTTGATCAACATCATGCAAGAAATCAATGTCAAGAATGTCCACTAGTGGGACTAGAGCATCACCATCACCTTTGTTACCTTCGTCATTCCACTCAAGTGGTGTAGGTGAGGTAGGAAAGACCAAATGGTGGTCATCTTCATCTTGATGGAACCATGTGGGGGGTGCATCATATTCCACCATGGCCATCTTCTTGTCCAAAGGAAGGACAAAGTCATCACAAATCGGCGTGTCGTCGTATATGGGTCCTAGCACCAAATGAGAAGACACAATAGAGGTAGAGGTCAAGTTGTTAGAAATGCAAGTGGCCTCACGAGACCTATCAACTATCACACTCTCTCTATGTGGTGGTTCACTCACTCCCTCAAAATAGGTGCACTCAAAGTCACATATGGTGGAGTCACTCATCTCAATCAAGTGGTGGAGGTTGTGGCTCTCCTCACATGGAAAGTGGGGCAACTCGTCATATATGGAGCTAGTGGTGAAGTCACTCTCACTCTCAATATGGTGGCAAAAGTCACTCAAGTCATCATATGTCGCCGTGGTCGAAGGAAAAATCCCCTGCTCAACCATCTCATCGCCGTCGCCGTGGATGAAGGCCGAAGATGGCACATCATCACTCTCCTCCATGACCGAAGGAAAAATCCCATGCTCGATCATCTCGTCATCGTCGCCGTGGATGAAGACCGAAGATGGCACATCATCACTCTCGCCTCCAAAGATGGAAGCATCATCCTTGCTTGCCACCTTGTCGCTCGCCTCCAAAGCTTGGTCCTTGAGGGTCTCCGTAGTCGTACTCGTTGCCGTTCCGTCTTGAAAAAGAGTAGTCGTAGACTCGGCATCATCAATGCCACAAAGAGGGATGGTGGTGAAGTCAAACTTGGGAGCATCGTCTTGGAGCTCATCGGGCTTGGACATCTTGGTGGTACTATCCTCATGCTCGTTCTCATGGAGCTTGGTCTTCGAGAAGTGTGCTTGGGTGGAGATGCCTTGGCCTTCATGAGTTCTTGTTCCGCCTTGAGAGCACCAATGTAGTTGTCGTCGAGGGACTTGTAGTTCTCGAGGAAGATAGTCTTGGAGATTTCATTGTGCAATCCCATCATGAAGTAGAACTTCATCGAAATGGGGTCGTCCACGCCGACTCGTCGCAAGGCATTCTTCATCTCCTTGAAGTACGCGTCGATGGACTTGGATCCTTGGATGGTGTTCTCCAATTGGCGTAGAAGTTGTTCCGTGTAGGTTGGAGGCACGAACTCTCGCTGCATAGCTCTCTTCGTCTTGGGCTAACTCATGTCGTAGCTCTCCGAAGGTGTGTGAGGCCACCATGTGTACGCGTAGTCGTGGAAGTTCCTTGTGGCGCACTTCACTTGATCTTCAAGACGAACTTGATGTAGCTTGAGGTAGTCGTCCATCGGGCGCTCCCACTCGAGATACTCATTGGGTTCTTGAGTACCATAGAAAGGAATCACGAGGTTGATGTCGAGGTCATAGTATCTCGTGGAAGTTGCGGACTAGAGCTTGGGTAGCTTATCTTGAGCGTAGTCTTGGGGTGCTTGTTGGCGAAGATGTCGAATGTCTGTAGGCGAAGATGCCTTGAAGTCGCTTGGCGAAGATGCCAAGGGAGATGGTGAAGTCATTGAGTGGTTGTTGGTGTTGAGCTCTTGACCTTCACGCTCTTGTTGGTGATGGTGTCGATGCCGATGTGATCTTGCCAGAAATGGTAGCTCAGAAGCATGTGCTCTTGAGCGTCTTCTTGAAGATGAGGAAGACCGCTTGTAGGCCTTGATGAGGGCTTTGAGCTCCTCCATTTGAGCTTGCATCTTGGCGTCAAAGTTGTTTTTTGTGGCATCAAACTCATCGTTGTTGTTGTAGACCAAAGGTGAAATTGCTTGCCTATCCATCCCAAGACTCGAGCAAAGGTGAGTAGGAAAATGAGATAAACAATACCAAGTTACCTTTTCCCAAAGTTGAGGATGTATCTCGTATCACTCAATGTGTAATGAAAGAATAGGGGAATTGGTACCAGACTTGTTCACTCACACCTATCAAGTAAAGCTTATGGTGGAGCTCGGTGAGGATAGTGGCACAAATATTTGATGAAAAATGTTAGCAAGAGTCAATAATGTTGAAAGAGATTCACAAATTTGCAAATGAAACAAGTAGACCAATAGCAATGAATGGCACACGAAAACACACACACGGATAGATAAATGGGGTCGTGCAACCAAGGAATGAGCACAAAATGTGGAATCCACAAAAAACGCTCGTTTTGCACAACTCAAGAGAGACGCTAGCACGATTGCTCAAAAGGCGGATACGACACTTTGCACAACCTATAAGATGCAAAATGGATAAAATTTCTATCCCAAGTATGCTATGTATGTATGTTCCAGTGCTTTTGCACAAGATGATCCAAGATGATCGAGTATGATACCATATGATATATTGTGATGCTATGGCTATTGCTTACAAGCTCTTTGTTCACTTTTTTTCTTTGCTTAAAAGCTTATTCTCTTTTTTTTGATATGGACACAATACGAAATGCACAAACCAAGATAGCAATTGTGTATATGCGGGAACAATCTTGTGACACCAGGGGTGATATGATGATACCAAGATGATATGGTAAATATGCAATGGAAGGTATGGATCACTAATGTGCACAAGTAACGTTGCCGGCAATACTCAATGGCTAGTCTCGATAGGCAAGTGACACAAAATGGGCTAGGGGTTAATAATGCAATGGCAAGGAGAATGTACAATTATCTCGTCGAGGTTACCGTCTGTGTCGATGATGAGAGGTGGTGTTGTTGATGTCGACCCGTTCCTAGTTAGCCAAAACACCCTAGGAAACGTAAATCGCAAACTCAAAATCTCCAAAGGCAAATGTCAAATGGTGGTAGCGGAAAGCGGTGGTGGTTTGCACTCGCCAATGCGGAAATGGTGGTGGTGGTTGATGAAGAAGTAACCATCCCTAAGTAGCCGAAACACCTTAGTAGACTTGAATCACTACTCCAGCAACGACTAATGCTATGGGGAACAAAATGGGTTAGGTTGCGGAAGGCTTTGGTGGTTATGCGGATGATATGGTGGAGGGCCTAGGCAAACTTGCCAAATTTCAGAAAATTTGATGGAGCCAAATGGTGTTGGTGGTATTTTTGTGGGATGGAGGATGTCAATAGCTTCAAATCGATCTAAAGAACGTCAAAATCGGAGTTCGGATGAATTATTTATGGGCAAAACAAAAATTAGCCGAAGTCTGAGACTACAGGTGTCGGACGTCCGGAAATGGACGGATGTCCGATCGTTGGACATCCGGTCGGGCTCAGAAATTTGTTGTTCCAGCTTGGGTTTGGGGTTCCGGTCGTCTGGTAAAGGTCGGACGTTCGGTGGGTCGAGGTCAACACGTGATTTGAGCTCCGGGACGCGATTTTGGGCAGAATTTGGGGATTTGGGGGTCAAAATTGACGAGATTTCGTGGATGAAAGATGGGGAAACTTGGGGAAATGCAAGATCCACTCGAAACCAAGTAAATCCATGGATCAAAATCAACAATACATAATCAAACCAACAAATCACAAAAAATATTGGGGCTATTTTTGGTGGGGATTTTCAAAATTGGGGACAAAATCAAGCAAAAGAAGGCTAGAAAATGGTGGGAGGGACTCCAAATTCATGATCAACGTGGCTCATGATACCATATGATAAGGGGCTAACCCGGTGTAGTCCGATCTTTCACGATTGGAGTGGTTTCCCTCTAAGAACATGATGAACACAGGGAAGAATAGAGAGAAATCACACGGGGAAACACTCAAGAACAAGTCCAATCACACATCCACTAGACAATCAAACACACAAGATCCACAAGATACATGAACAACAAAAGGAAAGAAACAAGGTAGAGTTCATCTCCAAGAGGAGGTCTTGAGGGGGGGTCCTCCCATGAGGGGGTCTTGATGATATCCCGTAGGATCTTCTCCTAGATGGAGGTCTTGGCCTTCAATGGAGTAGTGGTCTTTCTCTCTCTCTCAAGAGGAGGAGTGGCAGGAGCGAATCTCACATACAAATGGGCTATCAATTTGCTAACCCTAGAAAGGAGGTGGAGGTGGTCTATTTATAGTCTAAGCCATGAAGGGGTAAGTTGATGCGGAGCATCCCATGATCATTCCCATGGACGTATCTACATCTCCCACGACACCACTTGGACCTATGACAAGAGCTCAAGCAAAGGCTATCAAAGATAAGGTGAACTCGCTCCTCTCCGAACTACCCCTTTCTACACATGAGACATGGCTACTACCTCAAGTGGAAACACTATGTGTGATCAGGTACTTAGAAGGAGGCCACGGAACAGCTACGTCCAATGGCAAAGACAGCGAGGACACCAAGTACGAGAGACAAGAAGAAGAGCTACCATTGAAGCTACAGCCACCGGACGACCGGTCGGGACCGGACGTCCGACGGCTGAAGCGTAGGCTGCCCAAGTCCCAACCAACGCATGCTACAGCGAGCGGACGTCCGGCCAAGACCGGACGACCAGCCATACCTCCCAGCGAGCGGACGTCCGGCCTACACCGGACAACCGGCACCATCACCACCGAAGGGAAATTAGCGGAAGTCCGAAGTGACCGGACGTCCAGCACAAACATCACAGAATGGAAACAGCGGAAGTCCGACGACTACCGAACATCCGAACGCCCATGAGCCACCGGACGACCGGTCCCCAGCGGACATCCGTTGCCTATGTGCACGCAGCTTCAGGCTAAAGCCCATGTACCCCTTCACTTCGGCCTCAATTTTTACTACGACTATGAATAGACCTCTCCCACCTCCTAGCTAAGGTTAGCATCGTGATAGATCATTTCTGAGATAGAGCCTCGCTCATCCATCCGGATCTGCTCCTCCAAGAGAGATCGTGCCTCTACGGAGAAGATCCACTTGGATTCAGGACCCCTAACGGGAAGAACTCAACACCTCCTCCTGGAGAAGAACCGGTTACCATATGTATCGTCCCTTGTTGGATTCGGATCGTGTATCTCTTTGTGTTTCGAGGATCTAGCACATGTGAGACCATACCTTGTTGGTTGAGTGATTTCTCTTGTGTTTCCCATCATTTCCCCCTCGCGTTCTTCGTGTTCTTGGTAGGATCCCCTCCAAACGTGAAAGATTGGGCATCTAGGGTTCTACCCTACATCATCTTGGTATCATGAGCCAAGTTGATCACGTTTTTGGAGCCCTTACCCTTTGTTTTCTAGCTTGATTTTGTTGTTTTTCATCCTAATCCGAAAATCCCCCACCAAAAATAGCCCCAATTTTTTTTGTGATTTGTTGGTGTGATGAAGTTTTGTTGGATTTGATCCATGGATTTGCTTTGCCACATGTGGATCTAGCTTTCCCCCATCTTCTCCACCATTTCCATCCACAAAATCGCTCGGATTTGACCTCTCCACCTTCCTCCTCCATGAACCCGAGTGTTCATCCCGTGCCCGAGTTCACCCAGGCACCGGACGACCGCTGACCACCGGACATCCGGCGACCAGACGACCGCTCTCCACCAGACGTCCGCTGAACCCTGACAAAACTGAAACATTTCAGTTTGGCCACCACCACCTCTCCACCTTCCACCACCTTTTGCGAACGCCAACACCACCACCGCTTTCCGCAAGCACCACCATCGCTCACCGCTACCACCTATGATGATTTTGACCCGTTTTGGTCTTTGAGAATTTGAGTTGTGGTTCCCGTGTCCTATTGTGTTTTGGCTATATAGGTACGGTTCGTCATCAACATCACCACCGCTCAGATTCGCCAAGGACTCGTCATCGCCAACAACCGTCTGTGCTTACAAACGATTACCGCGGCGGTAACCTTGATGACATCTTTGTCTATTCCATGCCATTTGCATTGATAACCACATAGCCTTACTTTTTGCGTTGCTTACCCATCGAGACTAGCCTTTGAGTACTGCCGGCAACGTGACTTGTGCACATTAGTGATCATACTCCACATAGCATACATACCATATCATAGTGGTGCATATCTTGGTATCATATTTTGTCTCACAAAGTTGTCATCGCATACACAATTGCTATCTTGGTTTGTGAAGTTTTGCATGAGAAAAGAGCTCGAAAGTGAAAGAGCCAAACAAGCTTTTAAGGAAGAAGGAAAGATAAGCAAAGAGCTTATAAGCAAAAACCATAGCATCATACTACATTAAGATTGTCATATCCGATCATCTTGGATCATACCATTGGAATACCATACATATAACATACTTGGGATAGAAGTCGTTGCATTTTTTTTCCTAGTAGGTTGTGCACAAGTTCCGTATCCGCCTATTGTGCAATCGTGCTAGCGTCTCTCTAGTGTTGTGCAACAAGAGCATTTTCGTGGATTCCACATTTTGGCTCATTCCTTGGTTGCCCGACCCCACTTATCTATCCTCGTGTGTGTTTCCATGTACCACATCTTGCTATTGGTCTGCTTGTTGCATTTGCAAATTTGTGCATCTTTTCCAACGTTATTGAAGCTCACTAACAATTGCATCAAATTTCGTGCACCATCCTAACCGAGCTCCACCATAAGCTTTTACTTGTGTAGGTGTGAGAACCGACAAGAATTGGTACCAATTGTGCTATTTCGTTGTCCACATTTGAGTGATCATTGATCCATCTTCAACATCGGTCAAGGTACATTTGGTATAAGTTCTTCTCTTTCTCCCACTCACATATTTGCTTGGAATGATGGATAGGCCAAGTTCTTCTACCAACCCACTCTTCATCGAGCAAGACGACGACATGTCATCCTACATCACCAAGAGCCACCTCTTCAGTGCACAACGAGCGTTGCATCAAGAGCAACAAGCAATGAGCGACCGCATCGACAATCTCGCCACCGACTTGCGACTCTTCGAACAACGAACAAGAGACTACTTCGACAACAAGCTCAATGCTCACAAACAAGAGAATGATGCAAGAATGGACGAGATTTGTGCCTTGTTGGTGAACTGCCATTCTTCCACTTCTTCATCCTCAAGACAAAGCCGCTCGAGTCGACACACCGATGACACCTTCTCCGGCTCAAGTACACCGACATCAAATACTCTACGTCAAGCCGCGCGTCAAGACCGTCAAGAATCTCGCAATCCTCTACACGGCAATCATACACAAGAGCAATTCAATGAGCAAGCACATCGTCATCAACAAAACCAAGTCCATATCACACAAGCACAAGAAAGGCAACGTCAATGTCTCCAAGAGGAAGAACGAGCACGACAACATCAAGATGAACAAGACGCCAAGGCTGAACGTCAAGAACAACGACTACGTGAAGCACAAGCTCTTGAGGCGCAACGTGCCCTTCAAGAATCAAGTCGAGCCATTGCCAACCACAACTGAGATAGGCGCAATCACGAGGAAGCACTTCGCGAGGAAATTCAAGAGCGACGCTACCAAGGAAGAGTGCATCGATAAGTTCCTCAAGCTCCTCCACAAGCTCGACAAGCTCCTCCACAACCTCAAGTTCATCAAGAGCAAGAAGAAAATGGACATCCTCCACGCCAAGAGAAACATGAGGTTTATAATCCTCCACGTCAAGGGCATCATCATCACCCTCAACCCCAACACAACGAAGAGCAACGCTATGGCAATCTCAAGTTCACCATGCCCAAGTTCAATGGAAGCAATGATCTCAAAGAGTACCTATCATGGGCATTGAATGTCGACAAACTATTTTGCTTGCACAACTATGAGGAAGAAAAGAAGATTGCTATGGCATCCCTTGAGTTCCAAGACTATGTGCTCATATGGTGGGAACAAGTCCTTGAGCGCCGAGAAGCAAGAGGTGAACCACCATCACCACATGGGAGGAAATGGAAGATGTCATGCGTGCACACTTTGTGCCAACCTACTACAACCGCGATCTCTTCAAGAAGCTCCAACTGCTCAAGCAAGGAATACTACAAGGAAATGGAGATTGCCATGATAAGAGCCAATGTCATGGAAGATGATGAGCAAACTATGGCCCGCTTCTTGAATGGCCTCAATCATCCCATCAAGAAGATTGTAGACTTCCATCCCTACTCCAACCTCATTGAGCTCGTGCGTCAAGTGCAAGATGACTTCAAGTATGCCAAGTACTTGTACATAGCTACGGCTTCTCCAACACCCAAGCTTCAACGACTCCAACAACTTCTACCTCAACCAAGCCATCTACAACCAACGGCGACAAGTCAAGTTACAAGAAAAAATTTGACAACCTCAAGTCGTCCTCCTTCTACTACAAGCAACTTCAAGCCACGCGCTTCATCATCTACTCCAACCGATGAGACAATCAAGACAAGCTCCATCAAGTGTTTCACTTGCGGCGGCCGAGGCCACAAGTCCTTTGAGTGTACCAACAAGCGCACCATGATCCTCAACGACGACGAAACCTATGGCTCCATGAGTGAAGAGGAGATGGAGCCCCTTGAGCAAGTGGCCATGCACTGGCACGTGAACGAGGATGAAGATAATCAAGTCTTTTGTGATGAGGATTCGAGCCCCGCTCTTGTTGTCTCCAAAGTCTTGACTCTCCAACATCAATAAGACGAAGACCAAAGATGCCACATCTTCCACACAAAGGCCGGCATCAATGGAAGGTCCGTCAAGGTCATCACCGATGGAGGTAGTTGTCACAACTTGGCAAGTGAAGAACTATGCTCCAAGCTCCAATTGGTCAAGATGAGCACCCGCACCCATACAAGGTCCAATGGCTAAGCGATTCCGGCACTATATCGAGCATGCGGTCAAAGTCTCCTTCAATATTGGAGCATATGAAGACACTTTGGAGTATGATGTCGTCTCGATGTCCGTTTGCCACCTCCTTCTTGGTCGACCATGGCAATTTGGCCATGGCGTCATCCACAACGGGCATACCAATCATTATAGCTTCAAGATGAAAGGAAAGGAATATGTGCTACGACCTATTTCTCCAAGTCAAGTGATCGCCAACAAGCAAGCCACCCATCATGGAGAAAAGAGTGAGAGAGTGATCCACACAAAAGAAACTGAGTGCCACAAGCCAAAATCGAGTGCCTCCATGATGAGCGACAAGAAAAACTTAGTTCTATTTGCCACCAAGAGTGAGATGAGATAAGTGTGTGAAAACCCGTCAAGTGTTATGCACTATGTCCTTGTGTGCGAGGACGAAGCACCAAAAACTAACACCTCTCACAATCTACCTTTAGTGTTGTCTTCTCTTTTGCAGGAATTCCAAGATGTTTTCCCCGATGAGCTACCTCTGGGTCTACCTCCACTACAAGGCATTGAGCACCGAATTGACCTCATCCCTGGAGCACCTCTTCCTAACAAGGCTCCCTACCGCGTCAACCCAGAGGAAACTAAGGAGATCCAACGGTAAGTACAACAACTCATCGACAATGGTCAAGTAGATGAAAGCTTGAGCTCTTGTGTCGTTCCGGTCATACTTGTCCCAAAGAAAGATGGTACTTATCGCATGGTTTCTGATTGTCGTCCCATCAATGCTATCACCGTTAGATATCCCTACCCTATTCCACGCTTAGATGATATGCTTGATGAGCTTAGCGGAGCCACAATTTTCTCTAAGATTGATCTTAAGAGTGGCTACTATAAAATACGCATCCAAGAAGGTGATGACTGGAAAAACCACATTTAAGACCAAATTTGGCTTATATGAATGGCTAGTTATGCCAATGGGTTTATCCGAAGCACCCGGTACTTTCATGCGAGTCATGCACTTTGTTCTTCGTCCCTATATTGGTGTATTTGTTGTGGTCTATTTTGATGATATTCTTGTCTTTAGCAAATCTCTCAAAGATCATGTCACCCATCTTAGAACCATGTTGCAAACCCTTAGGAAAGAGCGCCTTTATGCTAATGTGGACAAATGCCTTTTTGGTGTTGATAAGCTTGTGTTCTTGGGTTTTGTTGTGTCTTCTAAGGGTGTTCATGTAGATGAACCTAAGATCAATGCTATTAAAACTTGGCCCTAACCAACCAACTTGCAACAAGTGCGTAGTTTTCTTGTCTAGCCGGTTTCTATCGTTGCTTTGTGAAGGATTTTAGCACCATTACTTCACCTTTACATTCCTTGAGTAAGAAAAATGTGCCATTTATTTGGGGACCATCCCAAGATACCGCATTTAATGAGCTTAAGAATTTTCTTACTCATGCTCCCGTTCTTGCATTACCCAACTTTGACAAACCTTTTGAGATTCACTGTGATGCTAGTGGTAATGGCATAGGAGGTGTGTTAACGCAAGAGAAGCGCCCCATAGCATAATTTAGTGAGAAAGTTTCCGGCATGCAAGTCAATTATCCCATCTATGACAATGAGCTATATGCTTTAGTGCGAGTTTTGTGTGAATGGGAACATTATCTTCGTCCTCATGAATTTATCATTCATACTGATCATGAAACGCTTAAGTACTTAAAAGGAAAAACTAAGCTGAACAAGCGTCATGCAAAATGGAGTGAATTTATAGAGTCTTTTCCTTATGTCATCAAGTACATCGAGGGTAAGGAAAACATAGTGGCGGATGCCCTTCCCCGCATATGCACGCTTTTCACTAAACTTGAGTTGAATGTCATTGGCTTTGAGCACATAAAAGACATGTACGCGCATGATCCTACTTTTGCTATTCCTTATGCCAAGTGTTTGACGTATACTTCTTGGGAATGATATTACATCAAGGATGATTATCTTATGAGAGCTAACAAACTTTGCATTCCCGAGTCTACTCTTTGTTTGCTCCTTCTGCAAGAGGCTCATGAAGGCGGACTCATGGGACACTTTGGACGCAACAAGACATTCGCCACGCTCTCCAAGAACTACTTTTGGCTTAAGATGTTCCGCGAGGTCTCACGCTTCAACAACCAATGCTCTACATGTCGCAAAGCTAAGTCAAAAGCTCAATCCCATGGTCTTTACATGCCTCTTCCTATTCCTTATCAACCTTGGGAAGACATTAGCATGGATTTTGTACTTGGTTTTCCTAGAACTCAAAATGGAAAGGATTCCGTGTTTGTTGTTGTGGACCGATTCTCTAAGATGGCACATTTCATTCCATGCAACAAGATAGACGATGCTTCACATATTGCCAATCTTTTTTGTAGGGAAATCTTGCGCCTCCATGGAGTACCAAAGACAATTGTCTCGGACCGCGACGTCAAGTTCTTGAGTTACTTTTGGAAGACTCTATGGGCCAAGCTCGAAATCAAGCTCTTGTTCTCTTCAGCATACCATCCTCAACCGACGGCCAAACGGGGGCGACGAACCAGACACTCTCCACTCTACTTTGCGTGTTGATCAAGAGGAACATCAAGGAGTGGGAGGTGTGCCTACCCATCGCCGAGTACGCCTACAACCGCGCAAGACATTCGACTACCGGCAAGTCCCCCTTTGAGGTCGTCTACGGTTTCAACTTGTTGTCCCCATTGGACATTCTACCTCTTCCACTACAAGATTGCACCAACATGGACACGAGTGCACGAGCAAGCTACCTCAAGAAGTTGCATGAAGATACAAGGCACACCATCGAGCGCCAAGTACAACGACTTGCGACCAAGCTCAACACCAACAAGCAACCCATGATATTCAACATTGGAGATCTCGTGTGGCTACACCTTCGCAAGGACAGCTTCCCCAACGAACGCAAGTCCAAACATCTACCTCGAGCTGATGGACCCTTCAAGGTGCTAGCACGCTACAACAACAATGCTTACAAGATCGACCTCCCAAGAGACAAGTACAACATGAGCGACATCTTCAATGTCAAGGACCTCTCGCCATACCATGGTGATCAAGCTTTCGATCCGGGGTCGGATCTTTCCCAAGGGAGGGGAGATAATGCGGAGTATCCCACGATCATCCCCATGGACTTACCTACATCTCCCACGACACCACTTGGACCTATCACAAGAGCTCGAGCAAAGGGTATCGAAGATAAGGTGAACTCGCTCCTCTCCGAACTACCCCTTTCTACACATGAGACATGGCTACTACCTCACGCGGAAACACTATGTGTGATCAGGTACTTAGAAGGAGGCCACGGAACAGCTACATCCAATGGCCAAGACGGCGAGGACACCAAGTACGAGAGACAAGAATAAGAGCTGCCATTGAAGCTACAGCCACTGGACGACCGGTCGGGACTGGACGTCCGGCACCTGAAGCCCAGCCTGCCCAAGTCCTAGCCAATGCATGCTACAGCGAGCGGACGACCGGCCACACCACCCAACGAGTGGACGTCCGGCCTACACCGGACGACCAGCACCATCACCACCGAAGGGTAATTAGCGAAAGTCCGAAGTGACCCGACGTTCGGCACCACCATCACAGAACGGAAACAGCAGAAGTCCGACGACTACAGGACGTCCGGACGCCCATGAGCCGCCGGACGACCAGTCCCCAGCAGACGTCCATTGCCTGTGTGCATGCAGCTTTGGGCTAAAGCCCATGTACCCCTTCACTTCGGCCTCCATTTGTACTACAACTATAAATAGACCTCTCCCACCTCCTAGATAAGGTTAGCGTTGCGATAGCTCATTTGTGAGACAGAGCCTCGCTCATCCATCCGGATCTGCTCCTCCAAGAGAGACTGTGCCTCTACGTAGAAGATCCACTTGGATTCAAGACCCCTAACGGGAAGAACTCAAGACCTCCTCATGGAGAAGAACCGGTTACCCTATGTATCATCCCTTGTTGCAATTGGATCATGTATCTCTTTGTGTTTTGAGGATCTAGCACATGTGTGACCCTACCTTGTTTGTTGAGTGATTTCTCTTGTGTTTCCCCTCGTTTTCCCCTCCTATTCTTCGTGTTCTTAGTAGGATCCCCTCCAAACATGAAATATCGGGCATCTAGGGTTCTACCCTACATCATAAGTGGGAGAGGGATACAAGGCCAAAGGCTCGCGGCTGCGCACAGGCAGGTACCGGACGACCGGTGGGGGTCGAACGTCCGGTGGCTCGGGACGGTCCGGACGTCTGACGCGTGTCAGAAGTCCGCCGATTCTTCTCGGGTGTAGAGGCACCGGATTTCCAAAGATTAACGGATGTTCGACGGCTTCTGAGGGACCGGACGTCCGGCGGGTGTCGGAAGTCCATCGTTTTGCTTTGGGATCGGTGGCACCAGATTTCCGGTAAGCGTCGGGCGTCCGGTGCCTGGTACTCGTCGGACATCCGGTGGGTGTCGGTCGTCCGGCCGCTGTAGCATGCATCAGTTGTTGTTCTTCTGGCCATCTGGGATGCATCAGGTACCGGATGTTTGGTGGCGTTCGGACGTCCGGTGGCTGTAGCATGTAGCAGCTCTATTTCTTCTGTCTTCTCTTCCACGCTTCCCTCGCGGATGGTGTAGTTGTTCCGTTGCGCTCGCACTCCTCCTCGTCATCCGTGAAGCTCTGGCAATACCTATGCATGCACCCGAGTGGCGTGTCAAGTAGTATACCATCCTCGAAGGGGTCAAATGAACACGTGTAAAGGAGAAGATTCACCTTTATGTATGATAAGTAGAGGTCGCACGTGTCACTTGCCAAACGGACTCTTGACATGGTGATGCCCGTAGGATGCTCTGCATCACAGGAGCTGCTCGACAAAGGTTATATACGCAAATCTCTTAGTCCTTATGTTGTTCCTATTATACTAGTGCCAAAAAAGGATGGTAGTTATTGTCATCCTATTCCTAGGCTAGATTATATGCTTGATGAATTGAGTGGCTCTACAATATTCTCCAAAGTTGATTTGCGTAGTGGATACTATCAAATTCGTATAGGCGCTTTGTGAGAGATTTTAGCACCATTGCTGCATCTCTCATTGAGCTTACAAAGAAGGATTTGCCTTTTGTTTGGGGGTACCGCACAGGAAGAATGATAGAGGCGAAGTTGTCCCATCATTCGATGAGATGGTGGCTATCATTTATGGTGGAGTAGGCTTTGACAATCCGACTACGAACATGCGAGGACATCGCGCCTTAGCGATCGCTAAACCAACTTCGAGAGGTTATTGACCACGCCGGAGCACGATCAACCTGACCATGAGGGTCTATTTCCTGCAAGCAATCGAAGAACAAGCAAGAAATTAAAATTGCAATCTGGATATTGCAAATAAAAGAGGAAAGCTTTATTGATCAAGTGGGGTTCTATGACGCCTTGGTCTGGTCGTTGAACACAAACGAAGTAAGCAAAGTTGCAGCTATGGCGAACTTTTAATCTAAATAAAACCCAAAGTCTAAATGACGTTGTAAGGCATGTATATATGGAGGAAGAGGGGGGGATTTCGTTTCCCTTGGGGAAGGGGTCTGAAACCAACCCTATCTCTTATTTCCCCACACATACGGACTCTAAAAACAGCCTATACTTATGTATTTCGAAATTACATGGGCCTGGCCCAAAAATATTGCGACGCGACACGTATAATAGCCTTTGGACGAAATTTTTGAAGTGGCATTTTGTATAGTTCGTCCAAGCCTTCAATCACTCATTATGGTGGCTTCAAAGTCCTGAAATCATCACTTGAAACTCCGTTCTTGTTTCCCTTGCGCATGCCATCATCTCCATGCTTGTCCTTGCTCCAATGTTCATCCTTCTCCCAGCTAGGCCCTTCATTTGTAAGCAAAACAAATGTATCCAATTTAGGCAGCATCGTATTCTCATGAACATTAGAATCATTCCCAAGAAACAAAAGTACCTGGTAATTTAATTGGCGTGTGCGAGCTCTAGTAATTGGTCCAGTATGTGTAGTAGCAGGGGATGTAGTTGTAACAATGGTATTGATGTCCTCAGCATCCTCCCCTTCTTGAAATGAAGTCATCCTCGACGGAAGCTCGTCTTCCTCATCCAAATAAGGCTTCAAATCTGCAATGTTAAAAGTGGGAGTAACCGCAAAATCTGCAGGCGGCTCAATTTTATATGCATTATCATTTATTTTCTCTAACTCCTTAAAAGGACCATCGGTACGTGGCATTAGCTTTGATTTGCGCAAATCAGAAAATCTATCCTTACGCAAATGGAACAAAACAAGATCTCCACGTGCAAACACAACATGATCTCCAGCAAGTTTATAATTAGCATTTGTATGCTCAATGTTTTCCTTAGTTAATCATCCATTTTGAAAATCAATTCAGCACGTT
The DNA here is from genome assembly GCA_021437245.1 of Aegilops speltoides. Classification (NCBI taxonomy): domain Eukaryota; kingdom Viridiplantae; phylum Streptophyta; class Magnoliopsida; order Poales; family Poaceae; genus Aegilops; species Aegilops speltoides. The sequence goes on from CM038141.1 coordinate 207,802,129, forward strand.
GTTTAGCATCAAAATTAACCTTCTCCGAAGATGGAAGATGCGACAAATCAATAGGTGCACGAGGTAGGAAACCATACACAATTTCAAAAGGGCACATCTTAGTAGTAGAATGCAATGAACGATTATAAGCAAATTCAATATGAGGCAAGCATTCTTCCCACATTTTCTTATTATTCTTCAAAACAGCCCTAAGCATACTAGACAATGTCCTATTGACTACTTCAGTTTGTCCATCAGTTTGGGTGACATGTAGTACTAAAAAGCAGTTTAGTCCCCAACTTAGCCCATAAACATCTCCAAAAGTGGCTAAGAAATTTAGTATCACGATCTAAAACAATAGTATTTGGCACACCATGCAAGCGAGTAATTTCATAAAAGAATAAATCAACAACATTAGCAGCATCATCGCTTTTATGACATGGTATGAAGTGTGCCATTTTTGAAAATCTATCGACGACAACAAATATGCTATACCTCCCCTTCATTGTTCGAGGTAATACTAAAACAAAATCCATAGATATATTCTCCCAAGGAACACTAGGTATAGGCAAAGACATATATAAACCATGAGGATTGAGTCGTGATTGAGCTTTTTGACATGTAGTGCAGTGAACAACAAAACTCTCAACATCTCGTCTCATCTTTGGCCAAAAGAAAAGTGTAGCAAGTACGTCCTCTATCTTCTTCACGCCAAAGTATCCCATTAATGCTCCTCCATGCGCCTCCTGCAACAACAAAAGATGAACGGAGCTAGCTAGAATGCATAGCTTGTTAGCATGGAACAAATTTCCATCATTAACGACGAACTTGTTCCATGTTCTTCCTTCTTTACAATTCTGCAATACATCTTTAAAATCAGCATCATGCACATATTGATCTTTAATGGTCTCCAAGCCAAATATTTTGAAGTCAAGTTGTGAAAGCATAGTATACCGACGAGACAATGCATCAGCAATAACATTTTCTTTACCCTTCTAGGGTTTAATGACATAAGTGGAAGTCTCAATGAATTCAACCCATTTAGCATGTCTACGATTTAGTTTAGCTTGACTTTTAATATGTTTCAAAGATTCATGATCAGAATGTATAACAAATTCTTTGGGCCATAAATAATGTTGCCATGTTTCTAAAGTCCGAACAAGAGCATATAATTCTTTATCATAAGTAGAATAATTCAGACTAGGCCCACTCAATTTTTTAGAAAAGTATGCAACAGGTTTGCCATCTTGTAATAACGCACCTCCTAATCCAATTCCACTAGCATCACATTCAAGCTCAAAAGTCTTATTAAAATCAGGAAATTGGAGTAATGGAGCATGTGTGAACTTATCTTTCAATACCGTGAAGGCTTCTTCCTGTGCGGTACCCCAAACAAAAGGCACATCTTTCTCTGTAAGCTCATTGAGAGGTGCAGCAATGGTGCTGAAATCTCTCACAAAACGCCTATAGAATCCAGCGAGGCCAAGAAAACTCCTCACTTGTGTGACCGTTTTGGGCTGCGGCCAACTCTCAATAGCTTCAATCTTGGCTTTATCAACTTTGATTCCCTGTGGAGTAACAACATATCCAAGAAAAGATACTCGGTCGGTGCAAAATGTGCACTTCCCAAGGTTAACAAACAAACATGCATCATGTAGAGCAATAAAAACAGTACGTAAATGTTCCAAATGTTCCTCCAAAGATCTGCTATAAATCAGTATATCATCAAAATAGACTACCACAAATCTTCCAACGAAAGCACGTAAAACTTCGTTCATTAATCTCATGAAAGTACTAGGTGCATTAGTTAACCCAAAAGGCATGACTAACCACTCATATAATTCAAAGTTAGTTTTAAATGATGTTTTCCATTCATCCCCCAATTTCATACGAATTTGATGGTATCCACTACGCAAATCAACTTTGGAGAATATTGTAGAGCCACTCAATTCATCAAGCATGTCATCTAGCCTAGGAATAGGATGACGATGACGAATAGTAATATTATTAATGCCTCTACAATCAACACACATACACGACGTACCATCCTGTTTTGGCACTAGTATAATAGGAACAGTACAAGGACCAAGAGATTCGCGTATATAACCTTTGTCGAGCAGCTCCTGTACTTGACGCATAATCTCCTTCATCTCCTCTAGATTGGTACGGTATGGCGCACGGTTTGGCAGTGAAGCACCGAAAAATAAGTCAATCTAATGGTCAAACCCTCGAATGGGTGGTAATATTGGTGGCACGTCTTGTGTAAAGACGTCAGCGAACTCCTGCAAAATGTTAGTAACAGCAGGAGGCAAAGAGGAAGGTACATCCTTGAAAGAAAATAATGCCTCTTTGCACACAAAAGCATAGCAAACCGATTTGCTGAAATCTGGATCATCAATATCAGATTTGGTGGAAAGTAAACATGCACTTTTCAATTTAATTTCAGAAGCAACACTTTTGCCACAATCTGATTTTCACTCTTATTTTTCTCCTGTTTTGCTTTATTAGCTCTATTAATATCATCTTTCAAAATGGAATCAGGAGTCATAGGAAGCAAAGTAATACTTTTATCCTTATGAACAAGAGTATACTGATTGTTTCTACCATGGTGTACAGAATTTTTATCAAACTGCCATGGTCTACCAAGTAATACGGAACATGCTTGCATAGGTACCACATCACAATCAACATAATCGGCATATGTAGAGATACTAAAATGCACACAAACAGTACGTGTTACCTTAACCTTGCCACTATTGTTGAACCATTGGATGTAGTAAGGATGTGGATGTGGTCTTGTGGTGAGAGATAGCTTCTCCACCATCTCCATGCTAGCCAAGTTGTTGCAGCTCCCTCCATCTATGATGACGCAAACAGAACGTTCCTTCACAACTCCCTTTGTATGGAACAAATTATGCCTCTGATTTTGCTCAGCTTGTGTGACCTGCACACTCAAAACACGTTGAGCAACTAAACACTCATACCTGCCAGCGTTTTCAGGATCCATGTATTGCGTATCATGATCAGAATCATCTCCATCGTGTTCTTCACTTGTAATAAGAGCCAAAGTCTTCTCATCATAGTCACTAGCGGACTCATACCCACCATCCTTAGTAGCAATCATCACACGCTTAGATGGGCATTCTCTTAAAACGATAAAAAATAATATCATGTGTTTGCCCAATTGATGCCATGGATGAAGAAGAGCTCTGTGCGGAACCAGAAGGTGTACTCCTGGCAGATGGTGGTGATGGTGCCTGCTTTCTTGTATCTCGGTTGGAATTGGCGGCTGAAGTCAGTGGTGCTACAGTAGGACGTGTGGGAGTAGAGGATGTACGCGGTGTCCATGATGAAGGTCGACCTGCAGAAAAGTTAGTTCGTGCCAATGCATGTCGATCCTGCACTTCACGTTCAGCTTTGCAAGCAAGATGGAATAAACGAGTGATATTATTATACTCCTTATACTCTAGAATGGTCTGAATCTCTTTATTTAATCCACCCATAAAATGTGCAAGCATAGCTTCATTGTCCTCAACAATACCACATCTAATCATTCCAGTTTGTAATTCATGATAATATTCTTCTATGGAATTTTTTCCTTGTCTTAAACGCTACAATTTTTGAAGTAATTCACGTTGATAATATGGTGGAACCCTACGAGTATGCATAGCAGTTTTCAAAGCAGCCCAAGTAGTTGGAATATTATTCGGATATAATCTACAATGTTCAGACCACCACACACACCAGCAAAACTAGTGAAAGCACAAAGAGCAGCAGCAACACATCTCCCCTCGGGGTATTGTAAACATGTAAAACGTTGTTCAGTTTCTAACTCCCAAGCAAGATATATATCAAGAACATATCTACCCTCAGTTGGTGGAATATTCAATTTTAGTTTAGGAAGATGGTCATGATCTCGTACCTGAGCTGTTTGTGCAGCCATACCATTGCGATTATATGCCTGTGGACGACCTGGTACTGGTGGTTGCACGTAGTTCTGATTTCTCGTAATTGCCCCATAATCGTCATCCTCCTCAGCACCAGCAGTAGCAGCAGGACGAGCCACAAAAGCATCAGCAGTAGTTGCAGCGGCACCAGAATTTTGACCAGGCTCAATTGGAACGCACAGTGCTCGTCCCACTTTATTTGGAAAGCGACGTTGTTGTTGTTGTTGTTGTTGTTGTTGTAGTAGTAGTAGAGGTGCGATAGGCGCAGCCCACGGTGGTTGTGGAAGACGTGAGCAATTCACTAAACTAGTTCTCGAGCTTTGTTTCGACTCAATGACATCTATCTTCTCCAGGGCCTCTTCAAATCTTTTTAGCACATCTTGCACCTGTCCACTCATCATTTGCTGAAATTTATCATGTAGCTGTTTGTTCATCATGTTCTCCCAATCAGTCTCATCATCTTGTGATCCTGCCATGGTTAGCAGCAATAGGAACACACAAGAATATGATCCTACAGACTACTAGAAAGTGGTGGTGGTGGTGGTGGTGTGTCACAAATCCGTCAAGCAAATCTCAACTTCTTACCAGTTCTTACCCAGCAGCAGGTGGTGATCGGCAACCGTTGTATTCAAAACTCTCAAAGCTTGGATAGAGCGATGGCAAGGGAGAGTCAAATGCACGATGTAGATATATGCGGAGCTGGGAAGGCTTATGATATGGTAGCAAAAAGGGTCAGCAATAATAAATTCAAAGATACAAAGTTGAATAAACGCTCAACGACGGTACTGTGCTGGTCCTAGGCTAGACCGTACTAGAGACGGGATCCTAGAACACTAACAAAATCACGGCGCTGCACATAAACAAGGGAGGAGCACTCTCTGAATTTTTTCCATTTTTTGACTTTTTTCCTCTTTTTTTATTTGCTCCGCAACAAAAAAAATCGAAAAAGTCTACAAATGGTCTAAAAAACTGCCTAGCCAGAATTTTCCAGACTTAGTTTTTTTTAAACTGGAACTATTATTCTACTGCAGGTAGCACTGAAGTTGGGGAGTCCGACTTGGTCACGACTCGGAGTATGGCATGATCTGGAAATCGAAAACAAAGGAACAAATACTGGACTCGGACTAGGACTGGTGGCGGAGATGAATCTGGTGGAAACTCGGACTGGTGGCCAATCTGTGATGGAGGTGAACTCGGATTATCGTGATGAAAGTGAATATGTGGTATATGGCAGCGGTGGTGACGATGGTGGTATATGGCAGCGGTGATGACGATGGTGGTATATGGCAGCGGTGACGACAATGGTGGTATATGGCAGCGGTGGTAATGGTGGTGGTATATGGCAGCGGTGATGAGAATGGTGCGGCGGCGGCATGACAACTTGTGAACAGAACTCGAAACTCTAAAGGACTAGACACTAAGACTAGCAACTAGACACGACGATGTAACCGCAAATTCAACAATGGAAAACCCAAAAAAGATTATGCAAAGGCTCAGATTGGTTCGGATATGATGAACTAACCCTATTTTTTGGCTTTTTCGTGGAGTGTAGGTATGAAGAACAGACTCGATCTAAACTATGAAAAACTATAAAATCTCATCGAGCAACCTGGAAATCTGATACCACTTGATAGTGGCGAAGGTGTCCCGATGTTTCGATGAGATAGCTTTCGTTTTCTGTGGGAGTCGACTTTGACGATCCGACTATGATCGTGCAAAGACGTCGCGCCATAGCAATCGCTAAACCAACTTCCGAGGGGTTATTGACCACGCCGGAGCATGATCAACCTGACCACGAGGGTCTATTTCCTGCGAGCAAATGAAGAACAAGCAAGAAACTAATATTGCAATCTGGATATAACGAATATAAGATGAAAGCTTTATTGATCAAGATGGGGTTCTGTGACGTCTTGGTCTGGTCGTTGAACACAAACGAAGTACGCGAAGTTGCAGCTATGGCAAACTTTTAATCTAAACAAAACCCAAAGTCTAAACGATGCCCTAAGGCTGTATATATGGAGGAAGAGGGGGGAATTTTGTGGCCCTTGAAGGAGGGGTCCGAAACCAACCCTATCTCTTGTTTCCCTACACATATGGACTCTAAAAACAGCCTATACTCAAGTATTTCGAAATTACATGGGGGCCTGGCCCAAAAATAAGACGACGCAGCACCTATAATAGCGTCTGGACGAAATTTGTGAAGTGGTATCTTGTATATTTCGTCCAAGCCTTCTGTTGACGCTCGAAAATGGCATGATCGCAAAAAGTAACTTGAGGATATAATGAGATGAGGTTAATATATGAGCCCATGTCACCAGTTGGTGGCTCTCTTCAAGATGATCGAAATAGATATGGAGATGGTCCAGAACGGAGCTTAGATGCGAAAGTTATGACAATCTTAGAGATGCCCGTATTGACATCAGATTAAAGAATGGCATGAAAATTAATTTAGATAACCTTGGATGAAAAAACTTTAAAATGCAAAGTTCTTCGTCTCGTCGAAACGGACGATTTTGATATAAAAATCGTCGCCATCCGAGGTCGTATGCAAAAGTTACAGGTAAAACCAAGTGCTGCAACAATGTTTGGTCGGATCATCCGGGAAATTGAAGCACCAAGACAAAAGAAGGTTTGTGATGAAGCCGGATGATCTGGGTTCAGTCCCGGATGATCCGGATGGAGGCCGGACAGTCCGGGTAAAAGTCCGGACGTTCGGGCAATTTTTTCTGCTACACATGTTAGAGAACAGCCCGAAACTCCCCCAAGATGACCTCAGATCGAAAAGTGCTCAACAAAAAAGTTGTGCATCTCGGCGGGACAGTTGATTTTGATACAAAAATCGTCCAAATCCGATGTCATATGTGGATTCTAGAGCCAAAATAGTGAGCTGATGTGAGAAAACTGGGCTAGGCCGGATCATCCGGGTTTAGAGCCGGACATCCGGGCCGGAGGTCGTGAGAAGTCCGAGTTTGGTTAGATTTTGATGATTTGAACGGCAAGGAAAGTATTTTTCTTGTACGGGAACTCCATACACCTCTTATATAGGCGAGAGGTGACGGCCGATTGAACAACACACAACCGATCAATCCATCTACCACTTTTTACCTTTACCTTTATCTCTCTCCCTTGTTCTTCTTCTTCCTCGTTCTTCGTTCGTTATTCTTTTGCAGGGCGGCAAATCTCGAGGCCCTAGGGGCGGTCAGGCCAACCTAGGGCAGCCCATAGCCGCCGCGCGCCCTGACGGGGTCCCTCCCGGGCATGTGGGGTTTTGGGTCCTCAAAAGCGCCCGCCGGATTGCTTGCATGCCGCGCTTCCGGACGGGTCTCCTTTGACGTGAGCTACGGTGCATCATCCTCATTGTCGAGGGTACACGGTGACGTGTCCATGTGTGAAGACAATTTTTGGCGACTCCGCTGGGAATCGAAGCTTCGAACGGTCTCCGACCCATTCTTGCTACCAAGAGATCGTCATCAAGAAGTTGTGATCTACAAAGGTAATATAAATACCCAATTCTCCTTTGTAGGTGCAAATAATTCATATGTTGTTGCTAGATCGCTTAATGAGCATAATGTATCGGGTAGCCCTAATTCATCAATCATGTGCCTAATTATGTGCAAGAGCCGATGCAACAAAATCTCCATGCTTCTACCTCATATAATTTTATCAACATGCAACATATGTATTCCAACTCCCATGCATCGGCAACCCCACAAATTCATATGCCGATGAACAACATGATGGGTTTGGTTAATCAAGTTGAAACACCTCGTGTAGAAACTTCCAATAGCATGCGACAAAGTGTTTCACCTTTTTATTCATCGGCAACTAAATTGCAATATACTGATACTTCTCCATCGTATCTATAATTTTTATTGTTCCATGCCAATATTATTCAACTTTTATATACTTTTGGCAACTTTTTATACTATTTTTTGGGACTAACATATTGATCCAGTGCCCAGTGCCAGTTCCTGTTTGTTGCATGTTTTATGTTTCGCAGAAACCTAATATCAAACGGAGTCCAAACGGGATAAAAACGGACGGAGAATTATTTTGGAATATTTGTGATTTTTGGGAGGAAGAATCAATGCGAGACGGTGCCCGAGGTGGCTACGAGGGTGGCCCACGCCACCACTCCAGGTGGGCGCACCCCCCACCCTCATGGGCTCCTCGTAAGGCGGTTGATGTTCTACTTTGGCCGCAAGAAAGCTAATTTTTGGAAAAATATCTGGGCGAAGGTTTCAATCCAATCGGAGTTACGGATCTCTGGATATAAAAGAAACGGTGAAAGGGCAGAATGGGGGAGCGCAGAAACAGAGAGAGACAGATCCAATCTTGGAGGGGCTTTCGCCCCTCCCACGCCATGGAAGCCAAGGACCAGAGGGGAAACCCTTCTCCCATCTAGGGAGAAGGTCAAGGAAGAAGAAGAAGAAGAAGAAGAAGAGGGGGGGCTCTCTCCCCCTTGCTTCCGGTGGCGCCGGAACAACGCCGGGGGCCATCATCATCACCGCGATCTACACCAACACCTCCACCATCTTCACCAACATCTCCATCACCTTCCCCCATCTATATTCAGCATTCCACTCTCCCGCAACCCGTTGTACCCTCTACTTGAACATGGTGCTTTATGCTTCATATTATTATCCAATGATGTGTTGCCATCCTATGATGTCTGAGTAGATTTTTGTTGTCCTACCGGTGATTGATGAATTGCTATGATTGGTTTGAATTGCATGTTTTATTATTGGTGCTGTACTAGTGTGCCCTCCGTTTCGTGCAAGCATGAGGGATTCATGCTGTAGGGTTTGCAATATGTTCATGATTTGCTTATGGTGGGTGGCGTGAGTGACAGAAGCACAGACCCGAGTAAGTAGGTTGTTTGCGTATGGGATAAAGGGGACTTGATACTTTAATGTTATGGTTGGGTTTTACCTTAATGATCTTTAGTAGTTGCGGATGCTTGCTAGAGTTCCAATCATAAGTGCATATGATCCAAGAAGAGAAAGTATGTTAGCTTATGCCTCTCCCTCAAATAGAATTGCAATAGTGATTACCGGTCTAGTAACGTAGTCAATTGCTTAGGGACAATTTCACAACTCCTACCACCACTTTTCCACACTCGCTATATTTACTTTATTGCTTCTTTATCTAAACAGCCCCTAGTTTATATTTACGTGCTTTTATTATCTTGCAAACCTATCCAACAACACCTACAAAGTACTTCTAGTTTCATACTTGTTCTAGGTAAGGCGAACACTAAGCGTGCATAGAGTCGTATCAGTGGCAGATAGGACTTGAGAGAATATTTGTTCTACCTTTAGCTCCCCGTTGGGTTCGATACTCTTACTTATCGAAAGAGGCTACAATTATCCCCTACACTTGTGGGTTATCAAGACCTTTTTCTGGCGCCGTTGCCGGCGAGTCATAGCGTGGGGTGAATATTCTTGTGTGTGCTTGTTTGCTTTACCACTAACTAATTTTTATTTGTTGTTCTTAGTTGTTTTCTATCTTTAGTTATGGGTAGGAAACGCAAAATACCAACAAAAATAGTTGTACCTACCACACCAATGGTTGAAGAACCACTCAAAATCTATCACACTCCTGAAGCTTTTTACTTGGATCATCTTCGATCCCTTTGTGCTCGTGCTGAAACCCCAACTAGCTTAGTTGAGGGCAAATCTTTAGATGAGCATGCTTGTTATGTGTGACACCGTATATTTGAAAAAGGGAAACTTTTACTGGATTAAACTCATCGTTTGCAATGCTATGCTTGGAATTTATGTGAAATATATGATGTTACTTGTTGTTCTGAAAACCCTAAGAAACACCTTCCCTACCAATGTGAGTTTAGTGATAATGGAATCGTATCTTTGTATGCTAAGGATGTTTATAATTACTATGATGTCCAACAAATTGAAGAATTTGTTGCTTTTAAGGGTGCTTATGAAATTGCTTCTTTGATTGAAAAGTATGATGCTACTCTCTACAAATCTGAAAATTTTGCCATACTTGAATATTGTTATGATAATTATGCTTCTAATGTCTATGTTAAACCATATATGGAGAAAGTCTCCGCTGTCCAAGAAGAGATTAATATTTTACAGGAAGCTATGGAAGAAGAAATTGGTGAAACTGTGAGCTCATTGAATGAAAAAGATTATGAGGAGAGCGAAGAACAAAAGGAGGAAGAGCGGATTAGCTACCCGTGCCCACCTTCTAATGAGAGTAACTCTTCGACTCATACATTGTTTAATTTCCCTTCGTGCTTATCGAAGGATGATTGCTATGATGATTGTTATGATCCCGTTGATTCTCTTGAAATACCCCTTTTTGATGATGCTTGCTATGCTTGTGGCCAAGATGCCAATATGAATTATGCTTATGGAGATGAACATGTTATAGTTCCTTATGTTAAACATGAAATTGTAGCTATTGCACCCACGCATGATAGTCCTATTATCTTTTTGAATTCTCCAAACTACATTATATCAGAGAAGTTTGTGCTTATTAGGTATTATATTGATGGGTTGCGTTTTACTACTACACATGGTGATTTTAATAGATATAATATGCATGTGCTTGCTGCTCCTACTTGCAATTATTATGAGAGAGGAACAATATCTCCACCTCTCTATGTTTCCAATATGATAAAATTGCAAGAAACTGCTTATACTATGCATTGGCCTTTCCTTGGTGTGCATGAATTATTCTTTTATGACATGCCGATGCATAGGAAGAGAGTTAGACTTCATTGTTGCATGATATATGTTACTTTGTGCTCACTACTAAATTACAGATCATTGTTAATTAAAATTGGCTTTGATATACCTTGGGATCTGGGTGTATTCATTACTTGAGCACTATATGCCTAGCTTAATGGCTTTAAAGAAAGCGCTGCCAGGGAGACAACTCGGACGTTTTAGAGAGTCATTTATTTCTTTTGAGTGCTTTTATATAGTTTAAAAATAAAAAATAAAAATAAAGATGGGAACCTAAAACTTTTCAAAAAGGAAAGTGAAAGTGAGAGAGACAAGCATTGTTGAAATGGGAGAGCTCCTTGAACTTTGTTCATGCTCACGGAAACTTTGTGAATCTTAATTACAGAAACTTTTCATAAAAAATAATTATCCCCTTGTACAATTCCATTGTATTATAAAAATAATGTGCTAAGGTTTGCCTTTAGGATGTTCACAGTGCTTGTTGGTTTGTACGGTGCAGGACAGAAATTGTGGCTGTAGTGCGCGATTTTACATTTTTAACGGGAAAGTCAAACGGTTCTGATTCTTTTTGCACTGTCTTGATATACAAATTGTTTATGTTTCATAATTTTGTTAGAATTTTTGGGGTACCATAAGTATGGTGAATGTTCAGATTTCTACAGACTGTTCTGTTTTTGACAGATTCTGTTTTTGATGCATAGTTTGCTTGTCTTGATGAAACTATCAATTTCTATCAGTGGATTAAGCCATAGAAAAGTTATATTACAGTAGACACAATGCAAAAACAAAATATGAATTTGTTTGCAACAGTACTTAGAGTAGTGATTTGCTTTATTATACTAACGGATCTTACCGAGTTTTCTGTTGAAGTTTTGTGTGGATGAAGGTTTTGATCGAGGAGGTCTCGATATGAGGAAAAGGAAGAGAGGCAAGAGCTCAAGCTTGGGGATTCCCAAGGCACCCCAAGTAAATATTCAAGGATACTCAAGCATCTAAGCTTGGGGATGCCCTGGAAGGCATCCCCTCTTTCTTCAACAAGTATCGGTATGTTTTCGTATTCATTTTGTTCATGCAATATGTGCAAGTTTTGGAGCGTCTTTTGCATTTAGTTTTTACTTTTATTTTATGCACCATGCTGGTATGAGATAGTCCTTGGTTGATTTGTAGAATGCTCATTGCACTTCACTTAAATCTTTTGAGTATGGCTTTATAGAATGCTTCATGTGCTTCACTTATATCATTTGAAGTTTGGATTGCTTGTTTCTCTTCACATAGAAAACCGTCATTTGTAGAATTCTCTTTTGCTTCACTTATATTTGTTAAGAGCGTGGGCATATCTTTTGTAGAAAGAATTAAACTCTCGTGCTTCACTTATATCTATTTAGAGAGATGACAGGAATTGGTCATTCACATGGTTACTCATAAAATCCTACATAAACTTGTAGATCGCTGAATATGATATGTTTGATTCCTTGCAATAGTTTTGTGATATAAAGGTGGTAATATTAGAGTCATGCTAGTGGGTGATTGTGGATTAGTAGAAATACTTGTGTTGAGGTTTGTGATTCCCGAAGCATGCACGTATGGTGAACCGCTTTGTGATGAAGTTGGAGCACAGTTTTATTTATTGATTGTCTTCCTTATGAGTGGCGGTCGGGGACGAGCGATGGTCTTTTCCTACCAATCTATCCCCCTAGGAGCATGCGTGTAGTAATTTGTTTTCAATGGCTTGTAGATTTTTGCAATAAGTATATGAGTTCTTTATGACTAATGTTGAGTCCATGGATTATACGCACTCTCACCCTTCCATTATTGCTAGCCACTTCGGTACCGTGCATTGCCCTTTCTCACCTCGAGAGTTGGTGCAAACTTCGCCGATGCATCCAAACCCCGTCTTACGATACGCTCTATCACACATAAGCCTCCTTATATCTTCCTCAAAACAGCCACCATACCTACCTATCATGGCATTTCCATAGTGTAACACCCTCAGTGTCATGCTACAGTAACCCCCTGTGATTAAGCTAGTCATTTTTCCAAACAGTGCTTAATCACCTTGTTTAATATCCCATTTGAAATTCCAGTCAATTCAAATTCAAGTGAAGTTTGGAGTTGCTCAAAAGTTGCTGGAAAAATGTTCATCATTTGTTAAAAATTCCATAACAATTATTTGTTAAGGAACACAACATCAATTTTGTGCAAAGATGAGCATTAGCAATTATAACAGCACCAATTCAGCATTTTGAAATGCTATCCTATTTATGAAAAATACCAAATGAATTCTTCTGGTCTCCAAAATATTTGTGGCACTGTCTAATATCACCAGGGACTAATAGGGGCACTTCCCATATTTTTTCCAAAGAAAATAGCATGCCCAATATTTTCTAAACCATCTCTATTTATTAAAAAAACAGAAAAGCAAAGCTGTTTAAATAAAAGAGAAAACCTCCCCTGTATCCCCCTGCCCTACTGGGCTTTAGCCCATCTCGGCCCAGCCAGCCCACTTCCCCGGGTCGCCTTCTCCTGTTCCCCGACCGAGTCGCTACAGGCGCGGCTCCGCTGGGCCACCTCACCGGCTCCGCCGAGGACATAAGGCCGATCTCATCGGCCTCGTCAGCTCCCTCCCCCGCCCGCGCAGATATTTTTGCCTCGCCCCTACTCTCCCATGCTCTCTCCCTCTCCCTCTCTGCTTCGGCCAAGCGCCACCGTGGCCTCGCCGCCGAGCTGACCACGGCCGCCTGCCGCCCCTTGCCACGTCGTCGTACCCAGGAGCTTCGCTGAGCACCGCTACATCGTCTGCGCCCTCGGCTTCGAGCTCGGAGCCACCGGAGCGCCCGCCTCATCTTCTTCTTCTTCCTCGGCCTCAACACGCTCCGCCGCCGATTCCGTAGCCGTCGACCCTCCCCCGAGCCCACTGCCTTCCACTACCAACCCGCAGTGAGCACCGCCATGTTCCCCTCTTGTTTCCCCCTGCTGCCTTGCCCGTAGCCATGCTCGCCGCCATGGGTCGAGCTCGGCTCCGCCGTGCAGCTCGCTGCCGTCGTCGTCGTCGTTCTCGTGGCCGTTCGACCACGTCAGTGTGCTCGGGGCACCTCTACGGTGCGGCCGGAGTCCTCCCTTTCTCCGCTAGGGCTGCGTTGATAGAGGCGGGGGTGTCCCGATCTTTCGATGAGATGATAGCTATCGATTTGGTGGAGACGACTTTGACGATCCGACTACAAACGTGCACGACGTTGTGCCTTAGCAATCGCTAAACCAACTCCGAGAGGTTATTGACCAGGCCGGAGCACAATCAACCTGACCACGAAGGTGTATTCCTGCAAGCAATCGAAGAACAAGCAAGAATATGATAAAAGCAATCTGAATATTGCGAGTATATATGAAGTATTGATAAAGGTGGGGATCCGTAAGCGGTCTTGGTCTGGTCGTTGGACACAAACGGCAGTACGGTTGCAATGGCTAACTTTAACTAAACAAATCCCAAGGAAAAAGCTACTAGATGGATCTACTTATATAGGAGCAAGGGGTGGCGGCCAAGGAGGTGGGAGAACGTCCCAAGGCAGCCTAAAACTAACCCTAGGTCGTACAAGGCTCATGGGCCCAAGTGGAGGTGACGTAACACCTTTGGACTTGTAGTTTGACTCGGATTCTGCTGCAGCGTCAGATTGTTTCGTCCATAACTCAACGCTCCGGACGGATTTTAAGGTGATTCCAATTGTGCTGGAAAGAGCATGAAATCTACTTTCCAACAAAAAAAGAATCACCCAATTCGGAGTCCGTATGAAAAGGTTGTTGACGTTTTGAGTCAGGTATGTCTGTGCAGTCCGAATCTGAATCCAGAACGTGAGAGACTTGGACTCTATCTTCTCTTGGCCCAAAAGTGACGTGAGAAGACTTTTTGAACAGCACCTAAACTTCTCCTTTTCCCTTATCTTCATATGTGGATTGTACAAATGTCCCACACACCTGCAATTAGACAAAACACAAAAGTATGTGAAGTATTTTTGTTCTGGATAACATAAATATATTATTGAATAGTTTGCACTAGAAATCACCTGACAAATATGCATGTATGCAATATTTTTGGTCTTATCCAAGGTAGTCATGTCCTCGTCATCCTCCCCTTCTTGAAAACAAAGCCGTCCTCGGCGTTGCTTAATCTGAAATGTGGCTAACAAAAGAGACAAGGTGTACATGTTGTATATGTATACGTCATCCATTTTTACTTCCCTTGATTTTTGCATATATGACACATGAATAGATGAGTAACTTGCATAGTTCATAAAATATAATGCCAAGAAATTAGCACAAGAAGTAGAAGGCATGAAAATATTGCAACTCAGTTTGCACATATAAGTGAAGCTCTTATTCATTTGAAAAGATTGACAATGTTCATCATTAAACCATCCCAACGTTGGTGAATAAACCTTACTTGCATCAAGTTTACATGCTACAACATGCTTAGATAAGCAAACATGCAATGAGTCATTCGACACAGAATCATCACCAAGATTAGAGGTCATATCAAAATGATTAAACATTGATTGTTTTGCATCAACAGTTAATTCAATGGGTGCACTCAAAATTGGTGGTATTTCAGTTGTTTGATCACATGACGCATTCATGACAGTTTCAAGATTCTCTAAAATAGGTGATGTGCTCAAATCACCAGGTAACTCAACACATGATGCATTCAAGTTAACTAGGGATGCATCATTCTCATGTGAAGTTAAATCATCATTACCTTTACTGTTACCTTGTCGCAAAGACGTAGCTGATGTAGGTACAGACGTAGACAATGCACCATACTCTTGAGATGATGTCGCGCTCACAATCCGAGGTGGGGCTGCTCTAGTAGGTGCAACGGTGGAGGAACCAACCGGCGGTGGTGAGCATGAACTGGAATAGTTGTTGTTGTAGTCACCCAATGCATCCTCCTGTAACTGTCTCTCAAAGGTACAAGCACGAACATACATACCAGTAATGCAACGAGGAATATACTGAAATCTTGCCTGAATATCATGGTTCAAACCACCAAAAAATCTATTCATTGTATCATCCTCAGATTCTTCTATGTCACAATGATATATATAAGATTTGAACTCTTGGTAGTAAGCATGAACAGTGTTATTGCCTTGTTTAAATTGTTCAAATTTGCGAAGCAATTCACGACGATAGTAAGGAGGGAAAAATTGTTTTCTCATTACATCTTTCAAATCTTTCCAAGTTGTGGGTTGGTTATCAATGTTTTTCTTACAATGCACACTCCACCAAAAAGAAGCAAAACCAGTAAATGCTCTATTTGCAGCTCGTACTCGCTCAAGTTCAGAAAAGCCATGGTGACTAAAAACTTGTTCTACTTCAAGCTCCCAAGCTAGAAAAATAGCAGGATTAAATCTACCCTCAAATGACGGTAAAGAGCTAACCTGGCCATGTGCTTGTGTGTGTTGTCCCAACTCTCGTGATGGTGAAGATGTGTCCGTCGTCCAAGAACTACTATCTCCGGAACCTGTCATGATTAGTAGAAACAAGAAACAAAATTCTAGAATAATGTTCCTATGAACTACTAGGCTGTGGTTGTAAAGTGCTCACAGTAAAGCAAATATCAATATCTTACAAGTTCTTACCATGTGGCGGGTGGTGACAGGCAACCAGCGATGTCAAATAACTCCGAGGATTGTGTAAAGCGATTGCCAGGGGAACGTACGTATACACGGTGTAGAAATATGTGGAGCTGGGTTGGCTATATATGGTAGCAAAAGATTAGCAATAATCAATTCAGAGATGCAATGTTGAATAAACGCTCAACGACGGTACTGTGCTGGTCCTAGGCTAGACCGGACTAGAGACGCGAGCCTAGAACACTAATGAGGTCACGGCGTAGCACAACTAGCATCAATGAAGGTTACTAAGTAGCTCTTGACAGCAAGATATAAGTGAAGATCACAACGGTAGTGAAGATAATGATGAAAAACAACTACCAAGCAGGACATACAACAACTCTCTCTCCAACTTTCCTCTTGAAAAGTTTGAGCCAATTTTCTAATAAATTCTTTCAAAGAATGCTACTAACTCAAGCTTTCCAATGCAAAAAGAATCACTCAATTCCGAGTTGATATGAGGAGTCAAAGAATTCTAAAACTGACCTGAAAAATTGGAACAAGCTGTGTTCACGAACTTCAGAGGGCAAAAAGACCTATTTAGAAGCCGATATTGAGGTGTCAAATATTGAACTAGCTTCTGCAACTATTTAGATGCGGCTCGTCGCTAGCTTCAATTTGAGTACTCACGGAGCCAAAACGGACTTCGTATGAGGAAGATACACCTGTTTTACTGAACAGTCATAAAAAACAGATTCCAATCCGAATTCAGGTACGAGATTGATTCTAGATAGATCCTTTTTTATTCTCTTTTTTCCTCACACTTTTTTTCTTTTCTTCTCTCTTTTCTTTTTTTCTTTCCTTTTTTCTCTCTTTTTTTTTCTCTCTTTTTTTTTCTCCCTCTTTCCAAGACAAACAAGATAAGATGCAGATTGGATCAGGCAAAGATGTGAATGACCTCACCTATGATTATGACAATGAACAGCGCGTAGCACGTGGTGGAAATTAAAAGATGGGATGGTGGACAACGGAAGGCATAATGATGCAGCGGCGGCGTGACTAATGTGAACAGAACTCGAAACTCTAAAGGAACTAGACACTAAGACCAGCAACTCAACACGACGATGCAACCGATAATTCAATAATGCAACCAATGAAAAGAAAATTGCAAAGGCTCAGAGTGGCTTGGACAAAGGGTGAATAGATCTAACTATTTTTTGTGGCTTTTTCTTGGACAATAGGTAAGAAAATAAATCTAATCTAGGAAAACTGGAAATTCTCACCCAAAGAACCTGAAAACTGATACCACTTGATAGAGGCGGGGGTGTCCCGATCTTTCGATGAGATGATAGCTATCGATTTGGTGGAGACGACTTTGACGATCCGACTACAAACGTGCACGACGTTGCGCCTTAGCAATCGCTAAACCAACTCCGAGAGGTTATTGACCAGGCCGGAGCACAATCAACCTGACCACAAAGGTCTATTCCTGCAAGCAATCGAAGAACAAGCAAGAATATGATAAAAGCAATCTGAATATTGCGAGTATATATGAAGTATTGATAAAGGTGGGGATCCGTAAGCGGTCTTGGTCTGGTTGTTGGACACAAACGAAGTACACGAAGTTGCAATGGCTAACTTTTAACTAAACAAATCCCAAGGAAAAAGCTACTAGATGGATCTACTTATATAGGAGCAAGGGGTGGCGGCCAAGGAGGTGGGAGAACGTCCCAAGGCAGCCTAAAACCAACCCTAGGTCGTACAAGGCTCATGGGCCCAAGTGGAGGTGACGTAACACCTTTGGACTTGTAGTTTGACTCGGATTCTGCTGCAGCGTCAGATTGTTTCGTCCATAACTCAACGCTCCGGACGGATTTTAAGGTGATTCCAATTGTGCTGGAAAGAGCATAAAATCTACTTTCCAACAAAAAACGAATCACCCAATTCGGAGTCCGTATGAAAAAGTTGTTGACGTTTTGAGTCAGGTATGTCTGTGCAGTCCGAATCTGAATCCAGAACGTGAGAGACTTGGACTCTATCTTCTCTTGGCCCAAAAGTGACGTGAGAAGACTTTTTGAACAGCACCTAAACTTCTCCTTTTCCCTTATCTTCATATGTGGACTGTACAAATGTCCCACACACCTGCAATTAGACAAAACACAAAAGTATGTGAAGTATTTTTGTTCTGGATAACATAATTATATTATTGAATAGTTTGCACTAGAAATCACCTGACAAATATGCATGTATGCAATATTTTTGGTCTTATCCAAGGTAGTCATGTCCTCATCATGCGTGCCGTCGTCCCCGTAGCACACCCGAATCCGATGCCGCCGCGGCTCCTACCTCCCGCTGCTGCAACTGATGGTCGCGCCCGCCTTCGTCGGTAGCCGCTGGCCCGCCACGCCGACCGCCCCTCGCTGGCTCTGCCTATGTGGCCCCCACCGCTGCTGCGCTTCACCGCATGATAGTCACGCCCAGCCTCCCCACTGCGTCGCCTCGCCGTGGCCATATGCCGCCCGACGCGTGCACCAGCCCCATCGCCTCCACTCACGCGGACCACTTCCCGCCCGCTCACAAGAGCTCGTCGCCGCCGTCGACCACGGGCCCGGCCAGCGCCGAGGCTCCGTCACTCGCTGGCTACGCCCGATAGGCAACCCGCGCCAGCCCCGTTAACCACCCGCTCTAGTGGCCAGATGGGCTACTGCCAGCGGGGCCCCACGCCCCCTTAAAAAAGGTTTTCAAAATTAATTAATTATTTAATTAATTAACTTAACTAATTATGTTTAATTAACCTAATCAATTAACTAATCTAATTAACCCTATTTAGTTAGCCTTAGTCTATGACAGGTGGGTCCCGCTGGACTCACAGGCCAGGTATGACTCTGGTTAGCTGGGTTTGACCTGCTGACGTCATGGTGATGTCATGCTGACATCACCTTTCACTGTTCTGGATAATGTTCAATTTAAGTAATTAAATAAATTTCAGAAATCTTTAAAATTTTGATAAATCATATAAAATAAACCGTAACTCGGATGAAAATATTTTCTACATGAAAGTTGCTCGGAAAAACGAGACGAATCCGAATACGTGGTCCGTTCATCTATCACATGCCCCTAGTGGGCTGAACATGGAACATTCCCCCTCTCGTCATCATCGTTCGACATTGGAACCGAATACATTCCTGCTGAATTCCCTTCACCTATATCGTGTAGACATACGTTAGGTCACATCTGGCACAACTTATTGCCACGTTATGCTTTGTGATGCTATGTTTGCTTTATATTTACTATTTCTTCCCCCTCTTCTCTTCGGTAGACCCCGAGACCGATGTTGTCCCTGTGATCGACTACGTCGATGACGACCCCTCCTTGCCATAGCAACCAGGCAAGCCCCCCCTTTGATCATCCCGATATCGCCCATTATATTCTCGCATGCTTGCATTAGATTTTGCTATTGTTATTGTTTGCTCCTATTCTGATGCATAGCCTGCTTTTGTAACCTGCTTATTGTTACCTTACCTGCTTATCCTAAATTGCTTAGTATAGGTTGGTTAGTGATCCATCAGTGACCCCCACCTTGTCCTTGTTGCCCCTGCTTCATCATCGAAGACCCGATCAACAGGACCGAAGACCAGGCCCCGGTACCGCACATCACTTTCCCCTTAGTTGCTCGACACTGCTAGGTCACTATCGAGTGCCGAGGGTGAGACCTCTATAGCACTTCTGATGTTAACCCTGTAGTGTAGCTATTTGGTCGTGGTCATCGAGGGTGATTCCGCCTTAACCACTTCTGATACGACTTTGTCGTGCAACCCCTCAAGTGTGAACCTCGGGGGTGATTCCTCTTACGTTCACCTTGATGATTACATCGAGTGGAATTCATCGGGGGTGATTCCTCGGGGTTTCCCCTTAATGTTTAGACACACAGTTACAATGACTACTATGACTTTACACTGAACCATGTTACTAAAGATGGGTCGACCCTGAGGGGTACCCGCGCAAGCATAATTGCGAGTGATGTGGAGTCGGGTTGACCTGGAAGGTGCCCGCGAGATAATTACGAGGCGTGGCCGGGCATTCTTAGCCCTTGCCGCAAGTCCTCGAGCCGGGGTAACGGGGTCACATCTTTCGTGAGTCTCTGATTGTTACCGCGTGTTCCTAATCCACTATGATTTGGATATTTGATCCGAGGGGCCTCTGGCCTGATAGCATTAACCATCACGTGGGCATAGTATGGGCGTTCTGCGTCGTATACATCAGCTGAAGCTTAATAGACGTTAGTGACTGAGTGGCACGCGCCGGGTTGGACTGGTAAGCACCTGCCTTTTTAGGAGGTAGCTAGGTCTGCTCACCGGCCGCGTTTGCAACGTGCAGGAGTTCTCGGGGAGATGGCCCATGACCCCTGGGGGCATAGGTTTAGTCCGGCGTGCTGACCTCTCTATTAAGCCTAGGTCGTGTTGCGGCGTATTGTTTGGCCGAGGCCAGGCATGACCCAGGAAAGTGTGTCCGGCCGGAGTTAATCGAGCGTGGTGGGTAAGTTGGTGCACCCCTGCAGGGAAGAAAACATCTATTATAGCCTGTCCTACGGTAACGGACACTTGGAGTTGTATCCCGATCGATACAACTAGAACTGGATACTTGTGATGAGAATTGGATTGTGATGAGAAATGGATAGTATGGCTCTGGGATTGCTTTCTCGCAGGGAGTCGAGAAAGGATCTCTGGCCGAGGTTGATAACACTACTACTACTTTACTTTATGCTACTCTACTCCCTCCTGTTTGCTGCAAGATGGTGGTTTCCAGAAGATGCTAGTCTTCGATAGGACTAGGCCTTCTCTCTATTCTGACATTTCTGCAGCCCAATCCACATATACAGCCTTCCTTTGATAATGTTGCATATGTAGTGTAGATCCTTGCTTGCGAGCACTTTGGATGAGTACTCACGGTGCTTTGCTCCCCCTTTTCCCCCTTTCTTTTTCTTTCCGGTTGACGCAACCAGATGTCGGAGCCCAGGAGCCAGATGCTACCACCGGTGCCTACTACTACGTGGAGACCGCTGATGACCAGGAGTAGTTAGGAGGTTCCTAGGTAGGAGGCCTTGCCTTTTTGATCGTAGATGCTTTTGTGTTGGCCTTCTTAAGGCAAACTTGTCTAACTCATGTCTGTACTCAGATATTGTTGCTTCCGCTTGTGTATTCGAGCTTATGTATTCGAGCCCTCGAGGCCCCTGGCTTGTAATATAAAGCTTGTATTATTTTAATTTGTGTCTAGAGTTGTGTTGTGATATCTTCCCGTGAGTCCCTGATCTTGATCGTACACATTTGCGTGTATGATTAGTGTACGATTGAATTGGGGGCATCACACATAGCCATTCCGAGATATATTGCCATGCAACTTTCATCATCATCATATACATGACTTGAGCATTCATTGTCATATTGCCTTGCATGATCGTAAGATAGCTAGCATGATGTTCTCATGGCTTGTCCATTTTTTGATGTCATTGCTACGCTAGATCATTGCACATCCCGGTACACCGCCGGAGGCATTCATATAGAGTCATATCTTTGGTCTAGTATCGAGTTGTAATATTGAGTTGTAAGTAAATAAAAGTGTGATCATCATCATTATTAGAGCATTACCCCAGTGAGGAAAGGATGATGGAGACTATGATTCCCCCACAAGCCGGGATGAGACTCCGGACTTAATTAAAAAAAGAGGCCAACGAAGCCTAAATAAAAAAAGGGAGGCCAAAGAAGCCTATTCAAAAAAAAGAGAAAATAAAAAATGAGAGAAAAAGAGAGAAGGGGCAATGTTACTATCCTTTTACCACACTTGTGCTTCAGAGTAGCACCATGTCTTCATAGAGAGAGTCTCCTATGCTTTCTCTTTCATATACTAGTGGGAATTTCATTATAGAACTTGTCTTGTTTATTTCGATGATGGGCTTCCTCAAATGCCCGAGGTCTTCATGAGCAAGCAAGTTGGATGCACACCCACTTAGTTTTTAGTTTGAGCTTTCATACACTTACAATCCCTACTCACTCACATTGATATCTATTGATGGCCATCTCCATAGCCCGCTGATATGCCTAGTTGATGTGAGACTTTCTTCTCCCTTTTTGTCTTCTCCACAACCACCATTCTATTCCACTTATAGTGCTATATCCATGGCTCACGCTCATGTATTGCGTGAAAGTTGAAAAAGTTTGAGATTACTAAAGTATGAACAATTTCTTGGCTTGTCATCGGGGTTGTGCATGATTAAATACTTTGTGTGATGAAGATAGAGCAACAGCCAGACTATATGATTTTGTAGGGATAACTTTCTTTGGCCATGTTGTTTTGAAAAGACATGATTGCTTTATTAGTACGCTCCAAGTACTATCGTTTTTATGTCAAATGATAGACTATTGCTTTGAATCTATCGTGTCTTAATATTCATGCCATGATTAGACATATGATCAAGATTATGCTAGGTAGCATTCCACATCAAAAATTATCTTTTTATCATTAACCTACTCGAGGACGAGCGGGAATTAAGCTTTGGGATGCTGATCGTCTCCGTCAGATCTATAATTTTGATTGTTCCATGCCAATATTATTCAACTTTTATATACATTTGGCAACTTTTATACTATTTTTGGGACTAACATATTGATCCAATTGCCAAGTGCCGTTCTGCTTGTTGCATGTTTTATGTTTTGCAGAAACCCAATATCAAACGGAGTCCAAACGGGATAAAAACGGACGGAGAATTATTTTGGAATATTTGTGATTTTTGGGAGCAAGAATCAATGCGAGACGGTGCCCGAGGTGGCCACGAGGGTGGCCCACGCCACCACTCCAGGTGGGTGCGCCCTCACTGTCACGCCCAAGATGCGACCCTATCCTAAAGGAACTCGAAGGTCCCACCAAGGATAGAAGCGCATCTTGAAGACGCTTTTGCAAGGTGGATATCATTACATCAACATTACATAATATATGGGGATACATACAAAAGGCATACAATTCCACACGATTACAACATCATCTTACATAAGAGCAACATCCGACTACGGATGAAACACAAACAGAAACTCAAACGACATCCACCCTGCTAGCCCAGGCTGCCGACCTGGAACCTATCCCCTGATCGAAGAAGAAGCAGAAGAAGAACTCCAAAACAAGCAAACATCGCTCTCACGTCATGATCATCACATAACCTGTACTTGCAACTGTTGTTGTAGTAATCTGTGAGCCACGAGGACTCAACAATCCCATTACCATGGGTATCAAGACTAGCAAAGCTTAATGGCAAAGGAAGGGGTAAAGTGGTGAGGTTGCAGCAACGACTAAGCATATATGGTGGCTAACATACGCAAAAGAGAGCGAGAAGAGAGCAAACGGAATGGTCGTGAAGCTAGCAATGATCAAGAGGTGATCCTGAACTCCTACTTACGTCAAACATAACCCAAAACCGTGTTCACTTCCCGGACTCCGCCGAAAAGAGACCATCACGGCTACACACGCGGTTGATGCGTTTTAAATAGGATCTGGTGTCAAGTTATCTACAACCGAACATTAACAAATTCCCATCTGCCACATAACCGCGGGCACGGCTCTCGAAAGTTTATACCCTGCAGGGGTGTCCCAGCTTAGCCCATGATAAGCTCGCGATCAACGAAGGATATTCCTTCTCCCAGAAGACCCGATCGGTCTCGAATCCGGTTTACAAGACATTTCGACAATGGTAAAACAAGACCAGAAGACCGCCCGATGTGCCGATAATCCCGATAGGAGCTGCACATATCTCGTTCTCGTGGCAACACCGGATGAGACAGAGCTACGAGTAAAACTAGACCTCGAAGTTTCCACGAGGGGCTCATGAAGGCTCGATTCGGACCAGCACTTAGACAAGCACCGCCCGGGGCTAAAATAAAGATGACCCTCGGGTTGGCCGACCCAAGGGAAGGGTATAGGTGGTGGTGAGGCAAATGGTAAAACCAAGGTTGGGCCTTGCTGGAGGAGTTTTATTCAAAGCGAACTGTCAAGGGGGTCCCATAAATCACCCAACCGCGTAAGGAACGCAAAATCCGGGAACATAACACCGGTATGACGGAAACTAGGGCGGCAAGAGTGGAACAAAACACCAGGCATAAGGCCGAGCCTTCCACCCTTTACTAAGTATATAGATGCATTAATAATATAAGAGATATTGTGATATCCCAACATAATCCTGTCCACCATGGAGCAATCTTCAACTTCACCTGCAACTAGCAACGCTATAAGAGGGGCTGAGCAAAGCGGTAACATAGCCAAACAACAGTTTGCTAGGAAGGGTGTCAAAGGTTAGAGGTTCATGGCATTTTGGGAGGCTTGATAGAACAAGGGATAGGTAGCGCAGCAAAGCGATAGAATGAAGCAACTAGCATAGCAATGATAGTAGTGAGATCCAGGGTAGCGGTCATCTTGCCTGAAATCCCTCTAGGAAGAATAACGAGTCCATGAAGAAGATGAACGGGCGTAGTCGAACGAATCCTCACAATCGCAACACTACCGAAACTAAGAAGCAACACCGGAAAGAAACAAACAACATGGTAAACACACAAGCATAATCATGGAATGATGCATAATCAAGTATGATGCATATCCAGTTTAATGAGGCATGGCATGGCAAAGTGCAACAAACAATACTACAAGTTAAGTGGAGCTCAAGATGCAACGAGTTGCATATTGACGAAACACCACATCCGAGTTATTTAGTTCGCTCTCGTTTAGGTACACAACAATGTTAAATGTTGTTAAACATGGCAAGGGGTGTAACAAAAGTAAACTAACTATTTAGGCAAGTTTAAATGAGGCCGGAACAACAAACAACAATTCCGAAAAATCCTCATGTTATTTAGCAATTTAAAGCAACAACAATTTTAAACATTTTAAATATTGTTATCATGATGCGGATGACATGCACAAGTTTTAAGCAATTTTATGGAAACATTGACATGAGCATGTTATGAAGCATTTATCACCGTGGCGGAACGAAAGGGGTGCCACGTGTTGGGGAACGTTGCAGAAAATTAAAATTTTTCCTACGGTTTCACCAAGATCCATCTATGAGTTCATCTAAGCAATGAGTCTAGGGAGAGAGATTGCATCTACATGCCACTTGTAGATCGCGTGCGGAAGCTTGCCAGGTGATGATGGAGTCGTACTCGAACGTGATTCAGATCACCGATGTCCAGTGCTGAACGGACAGCACCTCCGCGTTCAACACACGTACGGGACGAGTGACGTCTCCTCCGTCTTGATCCAGCAAGGAGGAAGGAGAGGTTGAGGAAGACAGCTCCACCGGCAAAGACGACGGCGTGGTGATGGTGGAGAAGCAAGATCTCGGCGAGGGCTTCACGAGCGCCACGGAGGACGAGAGGTGTTGGGAGGGAGGGCTGCGCCTTGGAGATGGGTACAGCAGCCCCTCCTCCCCCCTTTATATAGGCCCCTGGGAGGCTGCCCCGAGATCCAATCTCCGGGGGCGGCGGCAAGGGGGTGGAGTGCCCCAAGCCAAGTGGGCGCCCCACCCCTAGGGTTTCAACCCTAGGCGCAGGGGGTGGGCCTAGGGAGGCGCACCAGCCCACTATGGGCTGGTTCCCCTCCCACTTCAGCCCATGGGGCCCTCCGGGATAGGTGGCCCCACCCGGTGGACCCCCGGGACCCTTCCGGTGGTCCCGGTACATTACCGGGAGACCCGAAACTTTCCCGATGGCCGAAATACCACTTCCTATATATTATTCTTTACCTCCGGACCATTCCGAAACTCCTCGTGACGTCCGGGATCTCATCCGGGACTCCGAACAACATTCGGTAGTCACATACTTGACTTCCTACTAACCCTAGCGTCACCGAACCTTAAGTGTGTAGACCCTATGGGTTCGGGAGACACGCAGACATGACCGAGACGACTCTCGGGCAATAACCAACAGCGGGGTCTGGATACCCATGTTGGCTCCCACATGCTCCTCGATGATTTCATCGGTTGAACCACGATGTCGAGGATTCGATCAAACCCTGTATGCAATTCCTTTGTCAATCGGTACGTTACTTGCCCGAGACTCGATCGCCGGTATCCCAATACCTTGTTCAGCCTCGCACCGCAAGTCACTTTACTCGCATCGTAATGCATGATCCCGTACAACACCTTGGTCAACTTGAGCTCATTATGATGATGCATTACCAAGTGGGCCCAGAGATACCTCTCCGTCATACGGAGTGACAAATCCCGCCTCGATCCGTGTCAACCCAACAGATACTTTCGGAGATACCGTAATGCACCTTTATAGTCACCCGATTACGCCAGACGCTTGATACACCCAAGGCACTTCTACGGTAACCGGAGTTACACGATCTCATGGTCGAAGGAAGAGATACTTGACATTTGGCAAAGCTCTAGCAAACGAACTACACGATCTTTTATGCTATGCTTAGGATTGGGTCTTGTCCATCACATCATTCTCCTAATGATGTGATCCCGTTATCAACGACATCCAATGTCCATAGTCAGGAAACCATGACTATCTGTTGATCACAACGAGCTAGTCTACTAGAGGCTCACTAGGGACATTTGTGGTCTAAGTGTTCACACGTGTATTACGATTTCCGGATAATACAGTTATAGCATGAACAAAAGACAATTATCATGAACATTGAAATATAATAATACTTTTATTATTGCCTCTAGGGCATATTTCCAACACCACGGCAACTACAATGGAAATGGTGCCACGGCAACATTCCGATGATCCGACAACTCATTGAGATACCGGTGCAAAAGAGAAAGTGTGCGGATGTGCGGAACATGCAAAGGATGGTGGGGTGATCCTGGTTATCGGGTTCCCACGGGTCGACGAAATGGCAAACAAGGAGGAACATGCAAGGACCAACTTGGACACGGTTTGAACATGAGCATCTCATACAACATGCATTCGTACACGGGCGGTCATCTCGGGGTTATACCTTCGAAGCGTGCGTTTCAAAGCGGGTCGAGTTCAACGAAGGAAGTAGTGGTACACGGGCCGTAGTGGAAGTAGTCATTCTCGCGGCGGTAGTGGAAGTAGTGGTTCACAGACGTCATGGAAGTAGTCATTCACAGTGACAGTAGAGGTACTCGCGATCTTGGCGACGGTAGTTGTTCACGGGTCGTAGACGTTCGGGCAGAGGTACTTGGCGCATCATCGGGGTACTTGGCAAAATCTTGGAGAAGATGCTTGACGGTCCGGGTACGGGTCTTGGCGGTCTTGGCGACTCCAAGTGGCACCAGGCACACGACCACGGTCAACCCCAATGAGTGTACAAAGCAAAACTTGGTGGTGCTGCACATACGCGGTTGCTAGAAGATGGATGACGCCGGGTCGAGGTTGCGTCTTTGGCGGTTCAACGAGGGTCAAATAGGAGCAGGGTGGAGCTCGTGATGGACGGGGAGCACAGCCTGGAGGCAGCAGCAGCGGTTGGTAGCGTGTACGGGCGGCGTGTGGAGGCGGAGCAGGGAACTTGGCGCAGCCGTGGCTTCACCTTGCAGAGGAGGTCGAGGCAGAGGAGGGGCACGGGCGCAGGCGACGGAGGGCTGCCGGAGTTGGCCGACGGGCACCGACTCAGGGAGCTCCTGCTCAAGCCCGACCGCGGAGGGAGGCGCGGAGCTGCAGGCTCGCGAAGACCATGGCGGCGCCGTTGCCGGCGGTGTCCTTGGCGCGAAGCAGGGGAGGCCGAGCTGAGGAGGGGGCGGAATAGAGGTAGGTCGCGGTGTCGATGCGGGAAGGCGGTGGCGCGCGCGAAGACGACATGGAGGCGCAGCGACGACGCGCTCGGGCTCGGGATCGAGGAGGAGGGAGGCTGAGGCCGGGCTGGAGGGAGAAATGGATCAAGGGGAGAGGGAGATCGAGCGTGGGTGAGGGGATCGGGCGCTGGTGGCGCAGGAGGAGAACGAAGGGGGAGAGGATCGATGGGTGGATCAGGGAAGGTGGTTGGCTCGATGGGAAAAACAAGGAAGGAGGAGGCGGCTTTGGTTAGTGGAATTGGATCGGGAGGGATCCTGATGAGGAGGGGAGTGGATGACGGGCGGCGGCACGATGGGACAAGGGGCTAGATTTTAGGGTTGCTGCCTAGGGGATTGGTCTATATATATAGCACAAGATTTTGGTTTGGGGCTATTTCGTCCCTCCGATCGAAATCAAACGGTCGGGAAAAATAGGTTAGGGAGTTCAATAAATAAAACGAAGGTGTTTTATAGATGTTTGGGGATGATCCGGACTCATCGGTCACGACAGCCCGGTTCGGGTTCGGGTAAATTTCGGACACGCACACGAGGGGTCTGAGAGAGGTCAATGAGGATAAGGGCCTGACAAAAAACAACGGAGGTAAAGAGAGAAAGGGCAACTGCAAACGGTTACAAGTTTTATGAAAACATGCAGATGCAATGCGCATGATGCTATGAGATGAGATGCATGACATGAACACAATGCAAAACAAAAGACAAAACCCAACCACAGAGGAAATATCATATCGCATCTCCGGAAAAGGCAAGAGTTGGAGTTACGAATATGGAAAGTTGTATCCGGGCTGTTACAACACTCCACCACTACAAGAGGATCTCATCCCGAGATCTAGGATGGCACCGGAGGGAAAAGGAAGAGGAAGATAAGAGGTAAACTAAGTTGCTTCTTCGACAACCGAGTGAAACCATGAACCTTGAGAGGTTGAGCAAAATGAAAGAAAGAAAACAACGAAGATGAACAAAGTTGAAAACACTCCGTTAGAAAAGAGGAACAAGGGATACGACGAGAACCAAGAGATTTAGTGATAAGATAGATATTGAAACCACTCCGGTTAAAACTAGATAGAGAAGGAATAATATTGATATAATTTTGACAGCACTCGACTGTAAATGGAAGGAATTGAACATGAACTTGACAAGATGGGATGATACTTGATGAAAACAACAACACACTGCCTCCAGAACTATTGAAAGAATGGCACAATGGGTAAGAAGGAATTCAGACAGCACTCGGGTTGAAAAGAGAGGCAAAACTTGATAACATGAAAGAACTTGAATGAGAACACAACACTCCGGTTAAACGGATAAGTAAGGAAGAACATGATCTTGACAAAACGAGGTGATGGGTGAAAAGAGCAACATCACAATGCTTTCGGAAGAAATAATAGAAGATAGACCATTGGAATAAAAGAATGGAGAAGAAAATGCCAATTTCTACCACAATGAACTTGGAAAGCACCCTTCCAAGAAGGTTAAAACGGAGTTGTTAGAAAACCAACAATGAAAAGAATAAACTTGTAGTGGGCTTATGGAAAACATCTCAAGACTATGAGGTGACAACCGGCCACAAATGGAAACCATTGATTTGATTGAGAGCACCAAAAAGATGACATTCTTCACCGAGATGAGAAGGAGAAAATTGGATCATAGATACGCACCACAAATAGCAACATTCCTTAGGGAAGGCTTTAGGTGAAAACTATACCAACATAACTCCAAAGAAGAGATTGATGGATTTAAAATACCTCATTCTTGACAACATATGAATCATGAAACATGAAGGAAATTGTCAAGAGTGACATAACACCATCTCAAAAAGATAGGGTAGAAGGAATTGCACTTCGGATGCAAGATGAAGAATGCTTGAACTCCACAAAACAAAACATGTGTTGAGCACCATGTTTAATTTTGAGTATAGCTTGGTGGGTCATAACTTCAAGAGAAATCTTGAAGAAAAATTGAAGAATGAAAAGAATTCTTGACAAACCACCATGTAGAGCCTCCATGAAGAACTCCGGTAATAAAAGGATGATAAAAGGAAACAGAGGTTGAAAACACAAGGTGAAGCCTTGCGATGATTTAGATGGAGCTTCGCGACGAGATAATGCGGAAAACTTGGAACTCCAGAAAAGAAAAGATGACGCATCTCGAACCGAGAAAAATGACATGATGAACAACTCTGGAAAGAAGAAACTAGATCACTTGGATGAAACAATAATAAGAATTATGTTATGCGTATCCTTCACCAATTTAAATTGATGACAAGCAACGGATTTGGCATACTACTTATTCTCGTAGAAAGGATTAAGAGGGATATAGCGTAAACTTGAGAAGGTATTGATGGAACCACCAATGGGATTTGGAAACCACGAATGAATTGATATGATAACAAAGGAAGTGAAATCTTGAACGAACCACCATAAAAATTGGAAAAGAGAGTAGCAAGGGCACAATTCACCGGGAAGAATTGGAAGACGAATGAAGATACTTGAGGGGATTTAGATACATGAGAACGAAGAGATCATGAACTGATTAGAGGGTATTTGAATGATGCACCGGTAAGATTTGGAGAATGATAGCTACACGCTGAGAATGAAGAATTATGACATGATGGCCTTCGGAGGAAAGAAATGGAAAACAACTCATGAAATGCTCCGGATGGTAAGAAAAGAATTGTCACAATCAAAACAATTATGAGGATAGCATGAAGCTAGAACCATGAATATTCAAGAGAATGGACCAAGATTTAAGAGAAATCCTTCTTCGGTCTTCAAATGTTGAGGATGATGATGAGAACCACCAAGAATTGTTGAGATACTCCGGGAGAATTAAAAGAGGAAAGGTTGAGCCAAACATGAAAAGAATTTGAAAACGACCTTGGAGAAGGCATGTGACTGATGAAAATTCATTCTTACGTCAAACTTGGAAATGAATTTGAGAATCGCTCCTGATAATTCGAAGAGTCAAGTAGATCCTAGGAAAAGACCTGTGGGTTAGGGCCCACTCAAAAGAAAACACCGTTGAAAATGATTTTAAAGAGAGATTGCACCGGTTGAATTAAATGGCTTGAATGAGATAACAATCTCCAAATAGCTTGAACGGATTAAGAATGGAAACACAAATCTTCTGAGATATCTTCAACACTCTGGAACAAATGAATAGCAAGAGGTGAGTGAATGAGAGGTGCACCGACATGAGAAAGCATTTGACACGAGGAAAGGAATATGATCAACACTGAAAGCTTGAATTGGATCCACGAGAGAAGAAAAAGAGATGAAGAATGATGAACTCAAAGCTCCGTTAGTATCTTCACGAGGGATCATCGGATCAGAACATTGATTGAAAAGAGTGAAGTGACTTCACATGAATAAATGGATACTTGATTAAAATAAATGAGTCCTTGAAGAAAAGGGTGGGAGGGTGGGGAAAAACAAAGACAACTTGGGATGAACGAAACAAACACCGTTGAGAAAACTTAGAATTGATCTTGCAGATGGGGAGAATGATGGGATCATCTCGAAGAGAAGCGCACCGGTTGGAAAAGAATTAACATGACAACCTCAATGATCAAAAGGATTAGTACTCCCATAGAAATATGAGAACATCGCTTAGAAAAGGTATGGAATCAACACTTGACATTGAAGCAACTCAGATACCACAACTCAAAACAAAACAAAGGATTGGCTTGCAGAAATAAGCCGGAACAAATACATATGATAGAGATTTACCCAATCCCATATCAGGCATATGTCGGAAAGATATTCTAGGAGCTACTTGAATTCCCACCTATAAAACTCCTGAAACTTTCTGGTTATGCAATCTGGTGTTGGGGATACAGGGGAAGCAATATATCTCACCCAAACTAACAATCCCTACATCCAAATGTATCCATCCACAACACATAACCAAGAAAACTCCGAAATCGTGTACCTCAACCTTCAAAAGCATCCGTTATACGAGCTATGGCAATACTCCCGAACTCCCCAATCTTGGGTGGCGCCGAGGTTATCTCACCAACAACTGCATAAAAGAGATTTTCGATGTCGGCAAAACTCGTATTCCGAATCGCAACGATAAAATTATGACGACAACACCTCGGAGCTCAACTCCCCCGGACACTGCCACAACCCCTAAATGTCAGGAGGCACCAAGAACAATGTTCTCGTCACAAGACCATCGGAACGATTCCAAGATACCTGCGTGATCCTAAAAACAATTAGTGGAATTTGAGGAGAGGAAAGACAAAACATCTACGTCAGGAGGCCTCACCAGAGCGACGAAGGGGGCTGAGGAGTAAAAAGAATCCTACTCTCCGATATATATAATCCTAAGACTCAAAATATTTTGATTCTAGACTCAACAACGGCCAACAATCAAGGGGGCTCCTATGGTCGGTCGAGGCTCTGATACCAACTTGTCACGCCCAAGATGCGACCCTATCCTAAAGGAACTCGAAGGTCCCACCAAGGATAGAAGCGCATCTTGAAGACGCTTTTGCAAGGGGGATATCATTACATCAACATTACATAATATATGGGGATACATACAAAAGGCATACAATGCCACACGATTACAATATCATCTTACATAAGAGCAACATCCGACTACGGATGAAACACAAACAGAAACTCAAACGACATCCACCTCGCTAGCCAGTGCTGCCGACCGAACCTATCCTTGATCGAAGAAGAAGCAGAAGAAGAACTCCAAAACAAGCAAACATCGCTCTCACGTCATGATCATCACATAACCTGTACCTGCAACTGTTGTTGTAGTAATCTGTGAGCCACGAGGACTCAACAATCCCATTACCATGGGTATCAAGACTAGCAAAGCTTAATGGGAAAGGAAGGGGTAAAGTGGTGAGGTTGCAGCAACGACTAAGCATATATGGTGGCTAACATATGCAAAAGAGAGCGAGAAGAGAGCAAACGGAATGGTCGTGAAGCTAGCAATGATCAAGAGGTGATCCTGAACTCCTACTTACGTCAAACATAACCCAAAACCGTGTTCACTTCCCGGACTTCGCCGAAAAGAGACCATCACGGCTGCACACGTGGTTGATGCGTTTTAAATCGGATCTGGTGTCAAGTTATCTACAACCGAACATTAACAAATTCCCATCTGCCACATAACCGCGGGCACGGCTCTCGAAAGTTTATACCCTGCAGGGGTGTCCTAGCTTAGCCCATGATAAGCTCTCGCGATCAACGAAGGATATTCCTTCTCCCAGGAAGACCCGATCAGTCTCGGAATCCCGGTTTACAAGACATTTCGACAATGGTAAAACAAGACCAGCAAGACCGCCCGATGTGCCGACAATCCCGATAGGAGCTGCACATATCTCGTTCTCAGGGCAATACCGGATGAGACAGGCTACGAGTAAAACCAGACCTCGAGTTTCCCCGAGGGGGCCCCGCAGGCGGCTCGGTTCGGACCAGCACTTAGACAAGCACTGGCCCGGGGGGGCTAAAATAAAGATGACCCTCGGGTTGGCCGACCCAAGGGAAGGGTATAGGTGGTGGTGAGGCAAATGGTAAAACCAAGGTTGGGCCTTGCTGGAGGAGTTTTATTCAAAGCGAACTGTCAAGGGGGTCCCATAAATCACCCAACCGTGTAAGGAACGCAAAATCCGGGAACATAACACCGGTATGACGGAAACTAGGGCGGCAAGAGTGGAACAAAACACCAGGCATAAGGCCGAGCCTTCCACCCTTTACCAAGTATATAGATGCATTAATAATATAAGAGATATTGTGATATACCAACATAATCCTATCCATGGAGCAATCTTCAACTTCACCTGCAACTAGCAACGCTATAAGAGGGGTTGAGCAAAGCGGTAACATAGCCAAACAACAGTTTGCTAGGAAGGGTGTCAAAGGTTAGAGGTTCATGGCATTTTGGGAGGCTTGATAGAACAAGGGATAGGTAGGGCAGCAAAGCAATAGAACGAAGCAACTAGCATAGCAATGATAGCAGTGAGATCCAGGGTAGCGGTCATCTTGCCTGAAATCCCGCTAGGAAGAAGAACGAGTCCATGAAGAAGATGAACAGGCGTAGTCGAACGAATCCTCACAATCGCAACATTACCGGAACTAAGAAGCAACACCGGAAAGAAACAAACAACATGGTAAACACACAAGCATAATCATGGAATGATGCACAATCAAGTATGATGCATGTCCAGTTTAATGAGGCATGGCATGGCAAAGTGCAACAAACAATACTACAACTTAAGTGGAGCTTAATATGCAACGAGTTGCATATTGACGAAACACCACATCCGAGTTATTTAGTTCGCTCTCGTTTAGGTACACAACAATGTTAAATGTTGTTAAACATGGCAAGGGGTGTAACAAAAGTAAACTAACTATTTAGGCAAGTTTAAATGAGGCCGGAACAACAAACAACAATTCTGGAAAATCCTCATGTTATTTAGCAATTTAAAGCAACAACAATTTTAAACATTTTAAATATTGTTACCATGATGCGCATGACAATCACAAGTTTTAAGCAATTTTATGGAAACGTTGACTTGAGCATGTTATGAAGCATTTATCACCGTGGCGGAATGAAAGGGGTGCCATGGCAACTACAACGGAAATGGTGCCACGACAACATTCCGATGATCCGACAACTCATTGAGATACCGGTGCAAAAGAGCAAGTGTGCGGATGTGCGAAACATCCAAAGGAAGGTGGGGTGATCCCGGTTACCGGGTTCCCACGGGTCGACAAAACGGCAAACGAGGAGGAACGTGCAAGGACCAGCTTGGACACGGTTTGAACATGAGCATCTCATACAACATGCATTCGTACATGGGCGGTCATCTCGGGGTTATACCTTCGAAGCGTGCATTTCAAAGCGGGTCGAGTTCAACGAAGGAAGTAGTGGTACACGGGCCGTAGTGGAAGTAGTCGTTCTCGCGGCGGTAGTGGAAGTAGTGGTTCACAGACATCATGGAAGTAGTCATTCACGGCGACGGTAGAGGTACTCGCGATCTTGGCGATGGTAGTTGTTCACGGGTCGTAGACGTTCGGGCAGAGGTACTTGGCGGATCGTCGGGGTGCTTGGCAAAATCTTGGAGAAGATGCTTGAAGGTCCGGGTACAGGTCTTGGCGGTCTTGGCGACTCCAAGTGGCACCAGGCACACGACCACGGTCAACCCCATTGAGTGTACAGAGGCAAAACTTGGTGGTGCTGCACATACGCGGTTGCTAGAAGATGGATGACGCCGGGTTGAGGTTGCTTCTTGGCGGTTCAACGAGGGTCAAATAGGAGCAGGGCGGAGCTCGTGATGGACGGGGAGCACACCCTGGAGGCAGCAGCAGCGGTTGGTAGCGTGTGCGGGCGGCGTGTGGAGGCGGAGCAGGGAACTTGGCGCGGCCGTGGCTTCACCTTGCCAAGGAGGTCGAGGCAGAGGAGGGGCACGGGCGCAGGCGACCGAGAGGCCGCGGGAGTTGGCCGACGGGCACCGACTCGAGGAGCTCCTGCTCAAGCCCGACCACAGAGGGAGGCGCGGAGCTGCAGGCTCGCGAAGACCATGGCGGCGCCGTTGCCGGCGGTGTCCTTGGCGCGAAGCAAGGGAGGCGGAGCTAAGGAGGGGGCGGAATAGAGGTAGGTCGCGGCGTCGATGCGGGAAGGCGGTGGCGCGCGCGAAGACGACGTGGAGGCGCAGCGACGACGCGCTCGGACTCGGGATTGAGGAGGAGGGAGGCTGATGCCGGGCTGGAGGGAGAGATGGATCAAGGGGAGAGGGAGATCGAGCGTAGGCGAGGGGATCGGGCGCTGGCGGCGCAGGAGGAGAACAAAGGGAGAGAGGATCGATGGGTGGATCAAGGAAGGTGGTTGGCTCGATGGGAAAAACAAGGAAGGAGGAGGCGGCTTCGGTTGGTGGAATTGGATCGGGAGGGATCCCGATGAGGAGGGGAGTGGATGACGGGCGGTGGC
Organism: Aegilops speltoides; assembly: GCA_021437245.1. Lineage (NCBI taxonomy): Eukaryota > Viridiplantae > Streptophyta > Magnoliopsida > Poales > Poaceae > Aegilops > Aegilops speltoides. Next base: position 207,838,133 of record CM038141.1, read on the forward strand.
GTGATGGGACAAGGGGCTAGATTTTAGGGTTGTTGCCTAGGGGATTGGTCTATATATATAGCACAGGATTTTGGTCTGGGGCTATTTTGTCCCTCCGATTGAAATCGGACGGTCGGCAAAAATAGGTTAGGGAGTCCAATAAATAAAACAAAGATGTTTTATAGATGTTTGGGGATGATCCGGACTCATCGGTCACGACAGCCCGGTTCGGGTTCGGGTAAGTTTCGGACACGCACACGAGGGGTCTGAGAGAGGTCAATGAGGATAAGGGCCTGACAAAAAAACAACGGAGGCAAAGAGAGAAAGGGCAACTGCGGCTACGAGTTTTATGAAAACATGCAGATGCAATGCGCATGATGCTATGATATGAGATGCATGACATGAACACAATGCAAACCAAAAGACAAAACCCAACCACGGAGGAAATATCATATCGCATCTCCGGAAAAGGCAAGAGTTGGAGTTACGAATATGGAAAGTTGTATCCGGGGTGTTACACCCACCCTTGTGGGTTCCTCGTAAGGCGGTTGATGCTCTACTATGGCCGCAAGAAAACTAATTTTTGGAAAAATATCTGGGCGAAGGTTTCAATCCAATCGGAGTTACGGATCTCCGGATATAAAAGAAACGGTGAAAGGGCAGAATGAGGGAACGCAGAAACAGAGAGAGACAGATCCAATCTCGGAGGGGCTCTCGCACCTCCCACGCCATGGGAGACAAGGACCAGAGGACAACCCTTCTCCCATCTAGGGAGAAGGTCAAGGAAGAAGAAGAAGAAGGGAGGGTCTCTCTCCCCCTTGCTTCCGGTGGCGCCGGAACACCGCCGGGGGCCATCATCCTCACCACGATCTATACCAACACCTCCGCCATCTTCACCAACATCTCCATCACCTTCCCCCATCTATATTCAGCGGTCCACTCTCCCGCAACCCACTGTACCCTCTACTTGAACATGGTGCTTTATGCTTCATATTATTATCCAATGATGTGTTGCCATCCTATGATGTCTGGGTAGATTTTCGTTGTCCTACCGGTGATTGATGAATTGCTATGATTGGTTTGAATTACATGTTTTATTATTGGTGTTGTCCTATCGTGCCCTCCGTGTCGTGCAAGCATGAGGGATTCCTGCTGTATGGTTTGCAATATGTTCATGATTTGCTTATGGTGGGTGGCGTGAGTGACAGAAGCACAGACCCGAGTAAGTAGGTTGTTTGCGTATGGGATAAAGGGGACTTGATACTTTAATGCTATGGTTGGGTTTTACCTTAATGATCTTTAGTAGTTGCGGATGCTTGCTAGAGTTCCAATCATAAGTGTATATGATCCAAGAAGAGAAAGTATGTTAGCTTATGCCTCTCCCTCAAATAGAATTGCAATAGTGATTACCAGTCTAGTAACATAGTCAATTGCTTAGGGACAATCTCACAACTAATACCACCACTTTTCCACACTCGCTATATTTACTTTATTGCTTCTTTATCTAAACATCCCCTAGTTTATATTTATGTGCTCTTTATTATCTTGCAAACCTATCCAACAACACCTACAAAGTACTTCTAGTTTCATACTTGTTCTAGGTAAGGCGAACACTAAGCGTGCGTAGAGTCGTATCAGTGGCAGATAGGACTTGAGAGAATATTTGTTCTACCTTTAGCTCCTCGTTGGGTTCAACACTCTTACTTATCGAAAGAGGCTACAATTATCCCCTACACTTGTGGGTTATCAAGACCTTTTTCTGGCGCCGTTGCCGGGGAGTCATAGCGTCGGATGAATATTCTCATGTGTGCTTGTTTGCTTTATCACTAAGTAATTTTTATTTGTTATTCTTAGTTGTTTTCTATCTTTAGTTATGGGTAGGAAACGCAAAATACCAAAAAAATAGTTGTACCTACCACACCAATGGTTGAAGAACCACTCAAAATCTATCACACTCCTGAAGCTTTTTACTTGGATCATCTTCGATCCCTTTGTGCTCGTGCTGAAACCCCAACTAGCTTAGTTGAGGGCAAATCTTTAGATGACCATGCTTGTTATGTGCGACACCGTATATCTGAAAAAGGGAAACTTTTACTGGATCAAATTCATCGTTTGCAATGCTATGCTTGGAATTTATGTGAAATATATGATGTTACTTGTTGTTCTGAAAACCCTAAGAAACACCTTCCCTACCAATGTGAGTTTAGTGATTATGGAATCGTCTCTTCGTATGCTAAGGGTGTTTATAATTACTATGATGTTCAACAAATTGAAGAATTTGTTGCTTTTAAGGGTGCTTATGAAATTGCTTCTTTGATTGAAAAGTATGATGCTACTCTCTACAAATCTAAAAAAATCCACAATTGAATATTGTTATGATAATTATGCTTCTAATGCCTATGTTAAACCATATATTGAGAAGTCTCCGCTGTCCAAGAAGAGATTAATATTTTGCAGGAAGCTATGGAAGAAGAAATTGATGAAACTGTGAGCTCATTGGATGAAAAAGATGATGAGGAGAGCGAAGAACAAAAGGAGGAAGAGCGGATTAGCTACCCGTGCCCACCTTCTAATGAGAGTAACTCTTCAACTCATACATTGTTTAATTTCCCTTCGTGCTTACCGAAGGATGATTGCTATGATGATTGTTATGATCTCGTTGATTCTCTTGAATACCCCTTTTTGATGATGCTTGCTATGCTTGTGGCCAATATGCCAATATGAATTATGCTTATGGAGATGAACTTGCTATAGTTCCTTATGTTAAACATGAAATTGTTGCTATTGCACCCACGCATGATAGTCCTATTATCTTTTTGAATTCTCCAAACTACACTATATCAGAGAAGTTTGTGCTTATTAGGGATTATATTAATGGGTCGCGTTTTACTACTACACATAATGATTTTGATAGATATAATTTTTCGGCACCCTATACAACTATAGATGTTCATAATTCGGTTTCGCACCTTCATGATCATAGCTGAATAAGTGAAAATTTTCCAGGAGTGCACATGCCATCATCTAATATTGTAGCATATATTGCAGCCTCTACGCAATTGCATAATTTCTGCCACCTCATTGCCGAAAGAATCTAAAAATATTGTGGAGCAATCCCTTACAGAATAGGAAGTGGCTACGTTTAAAAGGGATATGGCCCGAAATAACAAGATTAGTGCTCTTTGCCTTGAAGAACTTGATAAGGGGCTAGTTCCTGATTATAATGCAATAAGAGCTAGAGTTCTGCAAGAAGATGAATCTTTGCCGATTGATAGAATTGGCAAGCAAAAATATGATTCTAGACCAATGCATACGCCTTCACCTAGTACTATATCATATTATACACCCCCTACACAATTGCATAGTTTTGGCAACACCCATGTGTCATTGCTGAAAGAATTTAAAAGGATTGGGGGCAATCATATCCGGAGTGGGCTGAAATTGAGAAAAAACTTAAAGCCAATTTTGCCGCTCGCCGCCAAAAACAAAAGGAATTGGTTCAAGTAAAGGAAGCATTGCCAATTGGTAGAATCAATGAAAAGATTGATGGTTCGGAACATGAAAGTGCTTCGGTTGAAAAAGCCGAATCAAGTAGTATATATTCTAAGCCCATCAAATCCAAAGAGGCAAGCATTATTGAGAAAGGGCATGGCAAGCATAGCAAAACGACCATGCTTGATTTTTCTGAAGTTAAGGGAGCCTACTTCCTGCCCTATGAGTTCCGTGCCATAGAAATTGATGAACTTTAAGGACAAGAACAAGTAGCCGGACAAAGTTCGGCTAACAAAAATCTTCAATGTAAGGATGCATGGAATCAAGAAAAATATGATGAAAAGACGTTGGGGAGCCATCCAAAGGCGGAGCAAGATATTGTTCAAGTCACACCACCATCATGCTATCCCAAGATATTTGAAGAGGTATGTTTGACAAGTAATTTACCTATTTTCAAATGTGGTCAGAACTTTATTGTTGATGCATCTATTAGAAAAATCCTCGTAAGTAATTTTGAAAGACAAATGAAGAAGGGTAATTTACCTGTAGGCAATAAAATTGTTATAGGACATATCAGTCAACCCATTGCACCATTTATAGAGACCGATAATGACTTATTGTTGCAACCAAAGCTTTCCCCATTGCTTTATCTAAAGTTCATATCTAATTGGGTAGCTTTGCTTATTTCGTATTTGGCTTGCACTTTGTCTCAATTGAGACATGTATCTTCTAACTATTTTCATTTTAAATTTAAAGCCAAGGTTAAATTCTATTGAGAAAACCGATGCTAGTATAATATCTTACCCAAAGACGTTGGAGATAGAGTGCAAAACACAATGCATAGCCGAATGGTGTAATGCAAAATCTGAACCATTCATTTGCTTAACTCCAAAGCCGTTCACACAGCAAGATCGGCTAGAAAATAAAAGGTTTACCTTCAATTCAAGCATGTGTGATCTAATATTTGATTTGTTGCTGAAAAATAATTACACAAGAATTCTTGATCACCATGTCAAGCCATCAATTCAAGGACGAATGTATTGTAGGTTGCATCATTTGTTCAAACACAATTTTGAGGATTGCAATATGTTTCGTCAAATAGTTAAATCGGTCATTCATAAAGGTCGATTGAGATTTGTTGAAACACCAAAGGATGACCAGTCTATTCTGATTGGTCCTGATGGCAAAAAGTTTTTGCATCGGCTTCTTCAAGCTGATTCATTAAATGATGAGAAGGTAAAAATAGTGGATGATGGGATCAAGTTTTCAAGTAAAGAAGTTGTTAAAGAGTGCAATGAAGGTATTCTTGAAGGCGGGAATCCCCTCAAGGTTGCACAGAAGACGCCAAGTGCTGGGGGCAGCAAGCGAGTCCAATGATCAATGAAAGCGAACCGAAAGAGAACAAAGTCCGAAATAGGCGCAAGTGTAAGAGATCAAAAATCACCTTCGCTGAACTATTGGATAAATATCAAAAGAAGAGTGAAGATAAGAATGCTTATCGGCTGAATCATGCAAAGAAACCAAGATCACCCGCAAGGCGCAAATATGAGGATCGGTATTGGCAAAGTGAGAATTTTTATGCAACATATTCATATCCCTATTTTGGGCCGCCAATCCAATGTCATGGATGCCTCCCTATGCTCATGTAGATCCATATCCATCATGGGACAGGTATGATACAAGGGCACATTCTCCATCTTATGTTAGTCTATCTCACCAATATTATGCAGCTCCGAGAAAAACAACATTAGAACAATCACATGTTAAAGACCATTTCAATCATAGGGAATCGGTTCGGAGCTCGAGGAAGAAGAAAGAGGTAGTCAAGCAAGTTTACCGCGTTAAAAGAGATGGTCGTAAGAGTGCTACTTCAAATTTGATCACAAATGAAAAAGAGCCAATGAAAGTGTTGACATTGGCTACTACAGGCAATGAGATGAAGCAATCAATTGTTGAGAGTCAAAGTACCAAATCTGAAGAACAGAAGTTGAGAGTGCACAAGGCCAAAAAAGAATTGGCATTGGTCAAAACAGAATCACAACCGAGATGCCCACTCGGCTTATCATATTGGCAAAAGAAGGAATTACAAAATCTTAGTGCACAAAAGCTAAGAAAGAAGAACATGGCATGGGTTCCCAAGAGGATCAATCAAAACAAAAATGATGTGCATGCTTCTATTGCAACAAGTACAATAAAAGTGAAGAAAGAGAAGGATGGAAGCAACAAACAATTAAGCCGAAGGTGTGCATCACAACATCAAAAAATTTGGTTAGCACATCATCCATTTTCTTCAACCATGCCATTGATGCCTTTGCCATGGAATTCATCCCTAAGTATGATTAATTACCCTCCATGGATTTATTTTGATCCATGGATGCAACATAATTTTCTATATCATGCAGGGGTGTTACCAAATCACTATACATTTGGTTAGTTACACTTTTGTTGCTAATACAAAGGGGCCGAAATATTTTATTGCTATTTTATTTGTTTATTTCAGCTATACATACTTTAGTGGGTGAATTCTACATGGCCCTCATGGTAATGGCCGATATTTATCTATCGCCCTAAGAATATGTCAAAGCATGGCTGGTGTAGTATCCTAACATCATCCTTAGTTCAATAGGAGACTAAAACAAGCCTCATGCCACTTAAAATATTTTTGCACAATAATCAAAGCCGAATATGAAATTTTATTCGGTTTGGAGCTTTTGGTTGCCATAGGTGCTATACATATTGAGGCTTTCGGTGATTCGTTATGAGTAGTACAACAAATATCCAAGGGTTATCAATGTTACTTACCTTGGGTTTCTTTAAAATTGTTCATATATCTAGACATGATAATTCCAAAGGGTTGTTATAGCAAACATACGGCTATCATATTGGTCATGGTGTATTGCACGTCTATCGATAGTCGATGCTTGTTTTTGCCTACATAGGTAAGGCTGAGTTGGAGCTCACCACCTCGGCCACTAACAAAAAAATTATGCAGGCAAAAGAAAGGATTTGAGAAAGATCATTGTTGATTATCTGCAAGATACTAGCACAAGGGTGGACAATATGGTTCGATGGATGGTTTTGACATGCATATCTATGGAACTTTATAATCGGAATAACGAAGTTGAGAAAGTCTCACCCAAGTTTGCATCAAGGATTCAAACAAATGATGGACGACATATATTTATCGCCCTAAGCACATGCAAAGTGGTCGATGGAGTGTTGACATCGTCCTTAGAACCAACACGGTACAAGTTATTTTTGGCACGCTAGCATTGTCGAAAAACAGGGGGCATGTGTTGACGCTCGAAAATGGCATGATCGCAAAAAGTAACTTCAGGCTATAATGAGATGAGGTTAAAATTATGAGTTCATGTCACCATTTGATGGCTCTCTTCAATATGATCAAAATAGATATGAAGATGGCCTAAAACGGAGCTCAGATGCGAAAGTTATGACAATCTTAGAGATGCTTGTATTGACACTAGATTAAAGAATGGCATGAAACCTAATTTAGATGACCTTTGAGGAAAAAACTTTGAACTAAAAAGTTCTTCGTCTCATCGAAACAGACGATTTTGATATAAAAGTCATCCCTATCCGAGGTCGTATGCAAAAGTTATAGGCACCGTGCGTTGCAGTAATGTTTGGTCGGATCATCCGGGGCGGGGTCCGGATCATCCGGGAAATTGAAGCACCAAGACAACAGAAGGTTTGTGATGAAGCCTGATGATCTGGGCCCAGTCTCAAATGACCCGGATGGAGGCCGGACAGTCCGGGTAGAAGTCCGGACGTCCAGACAGTTTTTTCTGCTGTAGATGTTAGAAAACAGCCCGAAACTCCCTCAATATGACCTCAGATCGAAAAGTGTTCAACATGAAAGTTGACCGTCTCGTCGGAGTGGTTGATTTTGATACACACACCGTCCAAATCCGAGGTCATATGTGGATTTTAGAGTGAAAACAGTGAGCTACTGTCAGAAAACTGGGCTAGGCCGGATCATCCGGGCCTAGAGCCGGACATCCGGGGCGGAGGTCGTGAGAAGTCCAAATTTGGTTAGATTTTGATGATTTGGACGGCAAGGCAAGTCCTTTTCTTGTACAGGAAGTCCATCCGCCTCTTATATAGGCAAGAGGTGACGGTCGATTGAACAACACACAATCGATCAATCCATCTACAACTTTTTTACCTTTACCTTTATCTCTCTCCCTTGTTCTTCTTCTTTCTCGTTCTTTGTTCGTTCTTCTTTTGCAGGGCGGTGAACCTCGAGTTATGAGGACATCAATACCATTGTTACGCCCATAGCCCCGACTACTACATATACTGGACCAGTAACTAGAGCTCGCGCATGCCAATTAAATTATCAGGTACTTCCGTTTCTTGGTAATGATTCTAATGTTCATGAGAACATGATGCTGCCTAAATTGGATACATTTGTTTTGCTTACAAATGAAGGGCCTCGCGTGGATAAGAGGGATGAACACTGGAGCAAGACCAATCATGGAGATGATGGCATGTGCAAGGGGAACAAGAACGGAGTTACAAGTGATGATTTCGGGACTTTGAAGCGACCATAATGAGTGCATGAAGCCTTGGACGAAATATACAAGATGTCACTTCATAAATTTTGTCCAAGGCTATTCTAGGTGCTGCGTCACCTTTTTATTGGGCCAGGCCCATGTAATTTCGAAATACATAAGTATAGGCTATTTTTAGAGTCCGTATGTGTGGGGAAACAAGAGATAGGGTTGGTTTCGGACCCCTCCACCAAGGGCCATGAAATCCCCCCCCCCTCTTCCTCCATATATACAGCCCTTAGGGCACCGTTTAGACTTTGGGTTTTGTTTAGATTAAAAGTTCACCATAGCTGCAACTTCGCATACTTTGTTTGTGTTCAATGACTAGACCAAGACGTCACAGAACCCCATCTTGATCAATAAAGCTTTCATCTTATATTCGCAATATCCAGATTGCAATCTCTGTTTCTTGCTTGTTCTTCGTTCGCTCGCAGGAAATGGACCCTCGTGGTCAGGTTGATCATGCTCCGGTGTGGTCAATAACCTCTCGGAGTTGGTTTAGGATTGCTAAGGCACGATGTCCTCGCACGTACATAGTCGGATCATCAAAGTCTACTCCTCCGAAACGATAATCACCATCTCATCGAAAGACGTGACACCTTTGCCTCTATCAAAGTGGTGTCAGATTTCCAGGTTGCTCGGTGAGATTTTACAGTTTTTCGTAGTTTAGATCGAGTCTGTTCTTCATACCTACAGTCTATGAAAAAGCTAAAAAAATATTTTAGGGTTAGTTCATCATATCTGAACCAATCTGAGCCTTTGCATAATCTTTTTAGTGTTTTGCATTGTTGAATTTGCGGTTGCATCGTCATGTCTAGTTGCTGGTCTTAGTGTCTAGTCGGTTAGAGTTTCCTGTTCTGTTCACAAGTTGTCACGCCGCCGCTGCATCACCGTCATCACCACTGCCATATACCACCATCATCGTCACCGCTGCCATATACCACCATCGTCATCACCGCTGCCATATACCACCATTGTCATCACCGCTGCCATATACCACCATCGTCATCACTGTTGCCATATACCACCATCGTCATCACCGCGCCATATACCACATTCACCACCATCATGATAATCCGAGTCCACCTCCATCAAAGATTCGCCACCAGTCCGTGGTCCAACGCCCTACATATATCCTACACAAGTCTGAGTTTCCACCAGATTCATCTCCGCCACCAGTCCTAGTCTGAGTCCAGTATTTGTTCCTTTGTTTCCGATTTCCAGATCACGCGATACTGCGAGTCGTGACCAAGTCGAACTCCCCAACTTCTGTGCCACCCGTAGTAGAAAAATAGTTCCAAACTCAAAAAAAAACTAAGTCTGGAAAATTCTGGCTAGGCAATTTTTAGACCATTTGTAGACTTTTTCGAAAAAAAATTCTTGCGGAGAAAAAAAAAGAGGAAAAAAAGTGCAAAAAAAAGTGTAAAAAGATAAAAAAAATTCAGAGTGTGCTCCTCCCTTGATTACGTGCCGCACCGTGATTTTGTTAGTGTTCTAGGCTCGTGTCTCTAGCACGGTCTAGCCTAGGACCAGCACAGTACCGTCGTTGAGCGTTTATTCAACTTTGCATCTCTGAATTGATTATTGCTGACCCTTTTTGCTACCATATTATAAGACTTCCCAGCTCCACATACATCTACGTTGTGTGTTTGACTCTCCCAAGTAATCGCTTTATCCAAGCTTTGAGAGTTTTGACTACAAGTTGCCGATCACCACCTGCTGCTGGGTAAGAACTGGTAAGAATTTGAGATTTGCTTGAAGGATTTGTGACATACCACCACCACCACCGCTTCCTAGTAGTCTGTAGGATCATATTCTTTTGTGTTTCTATTGCTACTAACCATGGCAGGATCACAAGCCGATGAGACTAGAGAACATGACGAACAAACAGCTACATGATAAATTTCAGCAAATGATGAGTGGACAGGTGCAAGATGTGCTAAACAGATTTGAAGAGGCCATGGAGAAGATAGATGGTATTGAGAAGACGTTCGAAACAAAGCTCAATAACAAGTTTAATGAATTGCTCGCGCGTCTTCCACAACCACCGCCGGCTGCACCTGTCGCACCTCTACAAGAACAACACCAACATCAACTACAACATTGCCTTCCAAATCAAGTGGGACGAGCACAACGCGTTCCCCTTGAGCTTGGTCAAAATTCTGGTGCTGCTGCACATACTGTTGATGCTTCTGTGGCTCCTGCTACTGCTGCTGCTGGTACCGAGGAGGATGAAGATTATGTGGGCGATTATGAGGATGAGGTTGATCAAAATCAAAACTACGTGCAACCACCAGCACTAGCACCAGGTCGTCCACATGCAAATAATCGCAATGGTAGGCCTGCACCACCACCTGAGGTACGAGATCATGACCATGTTCCTAAACTGAAATTGAATATTCCACCATTTGAGGGTAGATATATTCCTAATATATATCTTACTTGGGAGTTAGAAACTGAACAACGTTTTACATGTTTACAATATCCCGAGGAGAGACAGGTTGTTGCTGTTGTTTGTGCTTTCACTAGTTTTGCATATGTATGGTGGTCTGAACATTGTAGATGATATCCTATTCCAACTACTTGGGCTGCTTTGAAAACTGCTATGCGTACTCATTGGGTTCCACCATATTATCAACGTGAATTGCTTCAAAAATTGCAGCGTTTAAGACAAGGAAAAAATTATGTAGAAGAATATTATCAGGAATTACAAACTGGCATGATTAGATATGGTATTGTTGAGGAGAATGAAGCTATGCTTGCACGTTTTATGGGTGGATTAAATAGAGAGATTCAGACCATTCTAGAGTATAAGGAGTATACTAATATCACTCGTTTATTCCATCTTGCTTGTAAAGCTGAACGTGAAGTGCAGGATCGACAAGCATTGGCGCGAACTAACTTTTCTGCAGGCCGACCTTCATCATGGACACCGCGTGCATCTTCTACTTCCACTGCACCAGCACCTCCATCAAGTGCCACCTCCAGCCGTGATACAAGAAAGCAGGCACAACCACCACTATCTGCCAGGAGCGCACCTGCCCGGCCTGCACAGAGCTCTTCTTCTTCCATGGCATCAATAGGGCACACAAGTGGTATTATTTGTCGTCATTGTAAGGGAAGAGGTCATTATGCGAGAGAATGCAAATCTCAGCGTGTGATGATTGCTACTAAGGATGGTGGGTATGAGTCCGCTAGTGACTATGATGAGGAGACTTTGGCTCTTATTACACGTGAAGAACATGGTGGAGATGATTCTGATCATGAGACGCAATACATGGCCCTGAAGACGCTAACAGGTATGAATGTTTAGTTGCTCAACGTGTTTTGAGTGTGCAGGTCACACAAGCTGAGCAAAATCAGAGGCATAATTTGTTCCATACAAAGGGAGTTGTGAAGGAACGTTTTGTGCGTGTCATCATAGACGGAGGGAGCTGCAACAACTTGGCTAGCATTGAGATGGTGGAGAAGCTATCTCTCACCACAAGACCACATCCACATCCTTACTACAACCAATGGTTCAACAACAGCGGCAGGGTTAAGGTAACACGTACTGTTCGTGTGCATTTTAGTATCTCTACATATGTTGATTATGTTGATTGTGATGTGGTACCTATGCAAGCATGTTCCTTATTGCTTGGTCAACCATGGCAATTTGATAAAAATTCTGCACACCGTGGTAGAAAGAATCAATATACTCTTGTCATAAGGATAAAAATATTACTTTGCTTCCTATGACTCCTGATTCCATTTTGAAAGATGATATTAATAGAGCTAATAAAGCAAAACGGGAGAAGAATAAGAGTGAAAATCAGATTGTGGCAAAAGAATTTGAGCAACAAATGAAGCCTAATAATAAACCATCTAGTGTTTGCTTCTGAAATTAAATTGAAAAGTGCATGTTCATTTGCCACAAAATCTGATATTGATGAGCTAGATTTCAGCAAATCAGTTTGCTATGCTTTTGTGTGCAAAGAGGCATTATTTTCATTCAAGGACGTGCCTTCCTCTTTGCCTCATGTTGTCACTAACATTTTGCAGGAGTTCGCTGACGTCTTTCCACAAGACGTGCTACCGGGATTACTGCCTATTCGAGGGATTGAGCATCAGATTGACTTGATTCCTGGTGCTTCACTGCCAAACCATGCGCCATACGGTACCAATCGAGAGGAGACGAAGGAGATTATGTGTCAAGTACAGGAGCTTCTCGACAAAGGTTATATACGCGAATCCCTTAGTCCTTGTGATGTTCCTATTATTCTAGTGCCGAAAAAGGATGGTACATCGCGTATGTGTGTTGATTGTAGAGGCATTAATAATATTACTATTCGTTATCGTCATCCTATTCCTAGGCTAGATGATATGCTTGATGAATTGAGTGGCTCTACAATATTCTCCAAAGTTGATTTGCGTAGTGGATACCATCAAATTCGTATGAAATTGGGGGATGAATAGAAAAGAACATTTAAAACTAACTTTGGATTATATGAGTGGTTAGTCATGCCTTTTGGGTTAACTAATGCACCTAGTACTTTCATGAGATTAATGAATGAAGTTTTATGTGCCTTCATTGGACGATTTGTGGTATTCTATTTTGATGATATACTGATTTATAGCAGATCTTTGGAGGAACATTTGGAACATTTACGTGCTGTTTTTATTGCTCTACGTGATGCACATTTGTTTGGTAACCTTGGGAAGTGCACCTTTTGCACCGACCGAGTATCTTTTCTTGGCTATGTTGTTATTCCACAGGGAATTGAATTTGATAAAGCCAAGATGAAGCTATTGAGAGTTGGCCACAGCCCAAAACGGTCACACAAGTTAGGAGTTTTCTTGGCCTTGCTGGATTCTATAGGCGTTTTGTGAGAGATTTCAGCACCATTACTGCACCTGTCAATGAGCTTACAAAGAAAGATTTGCCTTTTGTTTGGGGTACCGCACAGGAAGAAGCCTCCACGGTATTGAAAGATAAGTTCACACATGCTCCTTTACTCCAACTTCCTGATTTTAATAAGACTTTTGAGCTTGAATGTGATGCTAGTGGAATTGGATTAGGAGGTGTGTTATTACAAGATGGCAAACTTGCTGCATAATTTTCTAAAAAATTGAGTGGGCCTAGTCTGAATTATTTTACTTATGATAAAGAATTATATGCTCTTGTTCGGACTTTAGAAACATGGCAACATTATTTATGGCCCAAAGAATTTGTTATACATTCTGATCATGAATCTCTGAAACATATTAAAAGTCAAGCCAAACTGAATCATAGACATGCTAAATGGGTTGAATTCATTGAGACTTTCCCTTATGTCATTAAACACAAGAAGGGTAAAGAAAATGTTATTGCTGATGCTTTGTCTCGTCGCTATACTATGCTTTCACAACTTGACTTCAAGATATTTGGTTTGGAGGCCATCAAAGATCAATATGTGCATGATGCTGATTTTAAAGATGTATTGCAGAATTGTAAAGAAGGGAGAACATGGAACAAGTTTGTCGTTAACAATGGATTTGTGTTTCATGCTAATAAGCTATGCATTCCAGCTAGCTCTGTTCGTCTTTTGTTGTTGCAGGAGGCGCATGGAGGAGGATTAATGGAACACTTTGGCATGAAGAATATGGAGGATATACTTGCTACACATTTCTTTTGGCCAAAGATGAGACGGGATGTTGAGCGTTTTGTTGCTCGCTGCATTACATGTCAAAAGGCTAAGTCACGACTCAATCCTCATGGTTTGTATATGCCTTTGCCTGTACCTAGTGCTCCTTGGGAGGATATATCTATGGACTTTGTTTTAGGTTTACCTCGAACAAGGAAGGGGAGGGGTAGCATATTTGTTTTTGTGGATAGATTCTCGAAAATGGCACACTTTATACCATGTCATAAAAGCAATGATGCTGTTAATGTTGCTAATTTGTTCTTTCGTGAAATTATTCGCTTGCATGGTGTGCCAAATACTATTGTTTCAGATCGTGATACTAAATTTCTTAGCCACTTTTGGAGATGTTTATGGGCTAAGTTGGCGACTAAACTGCTATTTAGTACTACTTGTCACCCCCAAACTGATGGACAAACTGAAGTAGTCAATAGAACATTGTCTACTATGCTTAGGGTTGTTTTGAAGAATAATAAGAAAATGTGGGAAGAATGCTTGCCTCATATTGAATTTCCTTATAATCGTTCATTGCATTCTACTACTAAGATGTGCCCTTTTGAAATTGTGTATGGTTTTCTACCGCTTGCACCTATTGATTTGTTGCCTTTTCCATCTTTGGAGAAGGTTATTTTTGATGCTAAACAACATGCTGAATTGATCTTAAAAATGCATGAGTTAACTAAGGAAAATATAGGGCGTATGAATGCTAAATATAAACTTGTTGGAGATAAGGGTAGAAAACATGTTGTCTTTGCACCTGGAGATCTTGTTTGGTTACATTTGCGTAAGGATAGGTTTTCTAATTTGCGCAAATCAAAGCTAATGCCACGTGTTGATTGTCCTTTTAAGGTGTTAGAGAAAATAAATGATAATGCATATAAACTTGAGTTGCCTGCAGATTTTGGGGTTAGTCCAACTTTTAACATTGCAGATTTGAAGCCTTAGTTGGGTGAGGAAGATGAGCTTCCGTCGAGGACGACTTCATTTCAAGAAGGGGAGGATGATGAGGACATCAATACCATTGTTACACCCACAACCCCTACTGCTACATATACTGGACCAATTACTAGAGCTCGCGCATGCCAATTAAACTATCAGGTACTTTTGTTTCTTGGTAATGATTCTAATGCTCATGAGAATATGATGCTGCCTAAATTGGATACATTTGTTTTGCTTACAAATGAAGGGCCTGGCATGGATAAGAGGGATGAACACTGGAGCAAGACCAAGCATGGAGATGATGGCATGCACAAGGGGAACAAGAACGGAGTTACAAGTGATGATTTCAGGACTTTGAAGCCACCATAATGAGTCCATGAAGCCTTGGACAAAATATACAAGATGCCACTTCATAAATTTTGTCCAGAGGCTATTCTAGGTGTTGCGTCACCTTTTTATTGGGCCATGCCCATGTAATTTCGAAATACATAAGTATAGGCTATTTTTAGAGTCCATATGTGTGGGGAAACAAGCGATAGGGTTGGTTTCGGACCCCTCCACCAAGGGCCACGAAATCCCCCCTCTTCCTCCATATATACAGCCCTTAGGGCACCGTTTAGACTTTGGGTTTTGTTTAGATTAAAAGTTTGCCATAGCTGCAACTTCGCGTACTTCGTTTGTGTTCAAGGACGAGACCAAGACGTCACAGAACCCCATCTTCATCAATAAAGCTTTTATCTTATATTCGTAATATCCAGATTGCAATCTCAGTTTCTTGCTTGTTCTTCGTTTGCTCGCAGGAAATAGACCCTTGTGGTCAGGTTGATCGTGCTCCGGCGTGGTCAATAACCTCTCGGAGTTGGATTAGCGATTGCTAAGGCGCGACATCCTCGCACGTACGTAGTCGGATCGTCAAAGTCTACTCCTCTGAAATGATAATCACCATCTTATCGAAAGATGGGACACCTTTGCCTCTATCATCGAGGCCCTAGGGGCGGTCAGGCCAACCTAGGGCAGCCCATAGCCATCGCGCGCCTTGACGGGGTCCCTCCCAGTCGTGTGGGGTTTCGGGTCCTCAAAAGAGCCCACTGGATTGCTTGCGTACCGCGCTTCCGGATGACTCTCCTTCGACGTGAGTTGCGGTGCATCACCCTAGGCATCGAGGGTACGCGGTGACGTGTTCATGTGCGAACACCTTCATGCACTCATTACGGTGGCTTCAAAGTCCTGAAATCATCACTTGAAACTCCGTTCTTGTTTCCCTTGCGCATGCCATCATCTCCATGCTTGTTCTTGCTCCAATGTTCATCCTTCTCCAAGCTAGGCCCTTTATTTGTAAGCAAAACAAATGTATCCAATTTATGCAACATCATATTCTCATGAACATTAGAATCATTCCCAAGAAATGAAAGTACCTGGTAATTTAAATGGCGTGTGCGAGCTCTAGTAATTGGTCCAGTATGTATAGTAGGAGGGGCTGTGTGTGTAACAATGGTATTGATGTCCTCATCAATTGGCGATCCTCCGACACCAGTTCTCCAAGATGAGTTCTAGGATGAGACGCACCCAAACTCTCCAGTATATGAAGTCGTTCCCCGCACTCCTCCAACTCAAGTCACTACACCTGTGCTTGAGTCACCCAAGTCACCATTGGAGAGCATGGAGGTTGATGCACGATCACCACATGTGTCGCCCTCTTTTCAAAGGCTTCGCAAAGGCCCAAGGCCCTCCTCCTCCATAACAAGCATCCCTGAAGATGCAGTTCAAGATGACACCTCTGTTTCTCAAGAGGTCACGCATGAAGCCACTCCTACTAGCACCACAGTGGATGATGTTTCATAAGGTGAAGCCAATGAGGAAGTCAATGTGACTGACGCCAACGCTACTAAAGAATCATCTCAATCTGAGGTCAATCTTGAACGCGCTCTGGTTGTCACCACTGAAGCCAATCAGCCTCCTGCAACTAAAGCCAATGTTGTTGCAAGGACACCATCACAACCAAACCTTTATCTGCCAACCTCTTTTTTGGGTCCTGATCCTTTCTATACAACTTTTCTGCCCTACATGGTCCTCGTTGATTTTTGTAGGATTTTTGTGGCTTCTTTTGGCATTTTTTTATCCACACCCATTCATTGCTGCCAAGCTTCTTTCGCTGCCTATTTTCTTGGGCTATGATTTTGTGTGAAATGCTTCATTCTCTTGGTGTGCCAACTTGTTTTGACAAACATCTTCTCTTGATATTTGTCCTGTTTCTTCTACTGATGCGATGTCTTCCTCTGATGTCATCTTCTTCATTATCCCCTTTGGCTTGACTCTACAGGTTTTGAAGACTCTTCATGCTATGATAACACTCTCAAGACACTGATTTTGAATTATCTTTTTTTCTAGTAGTACACTTCTTCAAATGTGAATGTTATTGCATGCGCTCTGCATTTGAGGCACGGGGTGTTAAGGAGTATCAGTATTTGTCTAGAAGTAGTTATTATGCTAAATTTCCTTTCTTATGCCTCAAGTTTTTTGTACTATACGTTTGCTTTTTTTGCGAAAATATATATTTGCCCCATGGGCCTTGCAATACATCAAATTACATCCACAACAGTGACACACTCAGGACAAGGTGACATAAGATTAATTAGCTTATCTTTACAAATACTAAGCTCCCAAGAAAGGGAGCCTTGTGGTGAGCCTTGAGCATTATGTAAGATGTACACGTGTGGACCTACGGTGTACGCTAGTTGGGCCCTGAAAGCACAAGTGCTCCCTAGGTGATTTTGGTAATTAGTGTCAACATATCTCTTGTTGGACTAATACTTTTATCTAGTATATTTCAGATAAGTTCAACAATGGCGTGGTAAGGACAAGAGGATGTGGAACCCCTTCAAAATGCTAAGGACAAAGATTGGCAAAAGCTCAAGACTCTTCATTTTCATTTTAGTGATCCAAGATCACATTGAGTCTATAGGAAAGCCAATACTATTAAAAGGGGATGAGGTCTTGCTTAATGGTCTACTTGCTCAAAATGCTTAGTGATATTGCTCCAAAACCCTCAACCACTTTCTCATTTCCACATATGTCCAAAACCCAAAGTCAAACTCAGCCCCACCGATTTGATCTATCCGGCGCCACCAAGTTCTTTTGACATAGCCACTGCCAGAAAACCCTAGACAACTCGGTCACATCGAGATGGCCTTGCAAACTCTCTGTTGCATGTTGTAATTATTTCGGTCTCACCAAAATGTGCAATCGGTCCCACCGAGTTTGCTTGACTAACTCTCGGTTTGCTCTTTGCTGAAATCAGTCTCATCGAGTTCAGGCAATCGGTCTCACCGAGATGAGGTTTTGCCCTAGCCCTAGCACATCGGTCCCACCGAGTTGATCCAGTCGGTCCCACCGAGATGCCTGATGTTCACATTTTGAACTAAATCAGTCTCACTGAGTTCTTCTATTCGGTCTGACCAAGTTGGGTCAAATGTGTGTAACGGTTCGATTTTGTGTGGAGGCTATATATATACCCCTCCACCCCCCTTCTCCATTTGAGAGAGCCATCAGAACGTGCCTACACTTCCACTACTCATTTTCTGAGAGAGAACCACCTACTCGTGTGTCGAGACCAAGACATTTCAATCCAACCACAAGAATCTTGATCTCTGGCCTTCCGCACGTTGCTTTCCACTCAAATCATCTTTCCACCATAGCCAAATCTGTGAGAGAGAGTTGAGTGTTGGGTAGACTATCATTTGAAGCACAAGAGCAACGAGTTCATCATCATCACACCATCTATTACCTTTTGGACAGTGGTGTCTCCTAGATTGGTTAGGTGTCACTTGGGAGCCTCCGACAAGATTGTGAAGTTGAACCAAGGAGTTTGTAAAGGCAAGGAGATCGCCTACTTTGTGAAGATCTACCCGAGTGAGGCAAGTCCTTCGTGGGTGATGGCCATGGTGGGATAGACAAGGTTGCTTCTTCATGGACACTTTATGGGTGGAGCCCTCCATGGACTTGCGCAACAGTTACTCTTCGTGGGTTGAAGTCTCCATCAACAGGATGTACGATAGCACCACCTATTGGAACCACACCAAAAATCTCGGTGTCTTCATTGCGTTTGCATACTCCAATCCCACCCCTTTACTTTCTTGCAATTAGCATGCTTTACTCTTTCCGCTGCTCATATTTTTGCAATGCTTGCTTGAAATATATTGTGAATGCTTAAACTAGTACTAAAACTCCACCTCAAATTGAAGAATTTAATGACTACCACTTTTGCTTGTTGAGGGTCTAATCACCCCACCCCACCCCACCCCACCCCACCCCCTCTAGACACCTCTTCTCGATCCTTTCAGGCCCACAGGTATGTGTGACGTGTGTATAAAGCCTGGTGTATCAACTGTCACACTACTGGGATCTAGGTCGCATGGGGTGCAGGTAAGTAACTGTCCATGTGGTTGGCTCCTATCTAGAGTTGGTGGCGTTGCTACATGCTACTCTTTGCTAGATATGTGGTTGTGCCTAAGGAATTTAGAGTTCGTTGAAGATAGCACACATTCCATTCTAGACTTTGATGCTGCCTCTCCTCTCTTCCGCTCGGGAGAGCATTCGTTCGTCTACTAGCTGTGTCCCGGGCTTATTGGTCTACTAGCTGTGTCCCGGGCTGATCGTGTTCTGACCTTCGATTTGACAAATGCAGAAAAGGCACCCCTCTAGTAAAAACAGCGAAGAGAAGCTTGCGTGTGAGTTATTAGCTTTAACATAATAACAAAAATGTGTGTATCACACAGTCATCCATGCCACTGATCATGAAATTCCCTAACCCCAAACCTACACAAATACCTGGAATTTACACCACACCACCATCACCACAGGTATGTGTGACGTGTGTATAAAGCCTGGTGTATCAAGTGTCACACTAATGGGATCTAGGTTGCATGGGGTGTAGGTAAGTAACTGTCCATGTGGTTGGCTCCTATCTAGAGTTGGTGGCGTTGCTACATGCTACCGTTTGCTAGATATGTGGTTGTGCCTAAGGAATTTAGAGTTCGTTGAAGGTAGCACATATTCCAGTCTAGACTTTGACGCTGCCTCTCCTCTCCCGCTCGAGAGAGCATTCGTTCATCTACTAGCTGTGTCTTTGGTCTACTAGTTGTGTCCCGGGCTGATCGTGTTCTGTCCTTAGATTTGACAAATGCAGAAAAAGCACCCCTATAGTAAAAAAACAGCGGAGAGAAGCTTGCTTGTGAGTTATTAGCTTTAACATAATAACAAAAATGTTTGTATCAGACAGTCATCCATGCCACTGATCATGAAATTCCCTAACCCCCAAACCTACACAAATACCTGGAATTTACACCACACCACCATCAATACAATTCCACAGCAATTAGACGCACAGTCTTAGCTTGTACGAATAAATACGAGTCCACAACAAACAAAAAATCGCTAACAAAATAAAAATGGCAAGCTGAGAAAAAAAAAGACCTTGAAAAATCTAGCCATGGGTGTCAGTATCTATTATCGATATTTCTCTCAAAAGGATTTCCCTTCTATATAAAGTATAATATTACAAAGGGGCAGCTTAAATATCATGGAGTTGAAATGTAAAAAGGGTAATAATCAACACTACATCAGCCTCCCTTTTCCCAAGGTTGTTTCCTAAGACTGATTGACTGCTTCCCCGGCGATATGATCGCGTCTGCCCCTCCTCAACTTCCACCTTCCACAATGGAAGTTAAACCTCCAACATGGACGCTGATGTGACCATCTGTATGCGACCTAGAGAAAGTCAGTTAGCTTGACCGTTGAATCAAGATAGAGCGCAATAGTGCCCATATGTCATAATTCACACTTTCACAGGCAAAGAAGTTTATGCTCCCAACAAGATCCAAAAGAACCAATCTGCCATAAGGAATGTACAACAATAATGATGCCTCGTGTCTACTTTCAGATAAATTACGGTGCACTGAAACAGTATTGTAACGTTTGTTTCACTTATGATCACAAAAATGCAAAGGCTTTGCACAAATGGCGACTTAACCACCAATGGAAGTACTAGAACAAAAAATGCAGCTGCCAGTCTTGTAAGCTCCATGCTGTTTGTGCTAAAAACAACAGTGCTACTGAAATGCAATTAGAGAGCTGTGATGTCCTTGTAGTTGATACATACCTAAGGCATCATCGTCTGATTCTAGGCTTGCAACGGAATTCTGCTAAGAGTGCTATGTGATCTGATGACCATTCAGGTGAAGGGAGAGCAGTGTCTTTTCTTAAGTTCTCCTCATCCAGAAGCTCCAATAAAGACTCCACTGACAATGAATCCGCTGAAATAAGAAAGGAAACATGGCAACTGACAATCATCAAACATATCACGGTACTAAATGCTTATTCCAGAATAATGGAGATATCAAAAATGCAAACATAGCATACAAATACAATGCATCAGGCACCTACCTGTGTAAAATATGTAATCAACAGTACCAGTGAAATCTCTTGTGCAATTTGTGAAAAGTGGTTCATTTGTTGCTGAGTCCATCCTCCTCCGCTGGTGATCCAAATCATAACCGACACCTACCATCCTTGCAAATGAAGAATATGCACTAACCTATAAACAAGTAAAACCTTTGGTCAGAACAGTTGAAAAGGAGAAAAGATAAACAAGCCATGGTAGTTTTACTGTACCAGAGGAAGCTGATGTGTCAGCTTGCTCACAGGGCGTAAAATTCCAAGGGGGTCAATGGCCAGATCTGGATGCAATTGATCAACTTTGCCTATCGCAAGAAGCCCGTGTGGAGTACTGAAAGGCAAAAGGAAGCACAAAGGGATTAAGAGTTGGAGAAAACAAATAAGTATGAAAAATATTGCTCCGATGGGATCTTGATACGCACCTCCCAGGGATTGAATTGAAATCCCCACAGACCAACATTGGAATGTCCGCACTGTTAGCTATCTTTTCCAATCCTTTCAAAAGTGTTTGAACCTGCAAAACCATACTTGCTGTTAATCTGAATATTTCAGATGTTGCCGAGTGCTAGCCTACAAAGAATGTGATGATACAGACCTCCCATAGCTTGACATCTTTGAGATCTTGGTGGACATTTACATGTGTATTGGCCTGCAAAATGGAAACATTTGAAAAGAACAAAAAATTGAGATACCCATAACATCAAAAGGCTTTCAAGCCTGGACCACTACGAATAATCACAGAGGTCAAGGACTAACATCATAAACTCAGCGCTATAAGGGGGAACTTGCAGTAAGATGCGCCTTTTACCAAGCACCCATCATTGACATACAGATGTTTCCATGCATCTCAACTTAGAGCATCTCCACTCATTCAGCCCCCCAGCGCACTGGCCAGCGCTTTTCTGGCCCTTCGGCCAGTGCTTTTTTGGCCCTGGGGGTGATCTAGTTCCCAGCCACGCCCCCAGGTTTCGGCCCCAAGACGCGTAAAATTCAAACTTGACATTTCCCGCTACCCAAAAACGCCACAAGTTCGGCGATCAACGGCTGCCACATAGTTCGGCGATCACCATGCCACAGTTCGGCGATCAATCATACTCGAAAGTTCGGCGTTCAAAAGGAAGGACGCGTAGGCAATGCATCAAATGGCGGCGTTGTCCTTCGGCGTCGGACTGGCGGGAGTCGGCGTGCGCGGGTTGGTCGGCGTCGGCACGGCTTCTGTGCTGGGCGTCGTGGAGGCATCATCGCTCGGGCTTGGCGGCGGCGTTGGAGTCACCGTGGGAGTTGGCGCGGTTGTCGACGACATCTGGTTCAAGATGAGGCCGCGCTCCGCCAGGTACCACGCCTTGACCTGCTCGTCCATCGTCGACATGTCCGCCCCCATCAGGAATGTCAGGTCGGTGTTCCTCTTCTTCGCGGCGACGTTGGTCCGGAGTAGGTCGAGCTTGACGGCGCTGTTCGTCATTAAGGCCGACCACCGCGCCTCGGATTTCTCTTCCCTCTGGGCGGCGTGGTTCTTGGCGCCGGCGATGCACTGCTCGATGGACGAGTGCAGCCGCTCGGTAGCCGGTGCGGCGACCTTCGCCGTCTTGGCTCGTTTGTTGCCGTCAGGGCGCCCATCTGCCGCCCCCCGGCGTGGATGCGTCCGGCTTGTACGTCTCCTTGACCTTGGCGAGGGTGCGCCGGACATCCGCCCACTTCTCGCACTTCTCGATCCAGGAGAACACGTGGAGGTCAGGTTGGTGGTGAAAGCCTCCCGGCGTTGAACCTCCGCCTTCCAGTCGGCGCTCAACATGCCCGGTGGTTTTGCCGGCGGCGCCCTCGATTTCCTCTGCTTCGGCTGGGTGGCATCAGCAAAGGCAGCGGCACGAGGGGCCGTATACTTCTTCGGCGGCATGGCGGGATGGCGGCCGGATGGCGGGAAGAGGGAGGAGAATGGCGGGAGAAGAGGGGCAGAAGGGGGGAAATGGTGGGGAAAAGCGGGGGATCAGCGGGAAAAGGGTTGTCTCTCGCCAACAGAGCGGACCCATGCGCCTTTTTGCTTCGGCCGGCGGCCCCAGGCCACCCCCGGGGGCTTGGGTTCGGCTCGGGTTCGCCGGCTGTTATTTCGGCCCAAACATGCGATAAACAAAGAGCCCTGTGGGGCAGGGGAGGGGGGGGGGGCACTTATTTTGGGACGGAGGGAGTAGTATATATACTACTTTATCCGTGCATATATAAAACTTCTAATTCCTAAATGTGGTGACTAAACAAGAAAAATAATGCCACGTGCTATTTTGCATTATACTGCTAGCAGTTCAACAGCTAAATATCTATATCTATACCAATATATAAAGACCCAAAGGGGCAGATCCAATTAGTCTCGGCCGTCAAACCATGTCAATCCAATGACCTAGATTGCTCCAATGGTGAGCACTCAACATGTCTAGCGTGCAATTAATATCATACTCATATTTCTTTACAGAGTACCAAATATCATCACATAGTTAACGGGTAACTGATATCCTACCTAATATAAACGTGCAATTAATTTCCTCCCTAATATCAACGTGTATCGCACGTACACATTTATAGGAAAAGGTCCACTTTTGATCCGTTAACTATTGTCTTGGTTTAACACTTTAACATACAACCTGAACTTCAAAACTGTCTATTTTACACATCAACTATCTAAATGTTCAAATTCCGTCCTAAAGCAGTATTTGTGGGCGGTTTTGTGTGGCCTGGGATAAATGTCAACACGTTTTGCCACCTAATTCTCTACTGGGCACTTCCTTGGCCACTCTATGGCCTCCGCTATAGCTTCCGCTGCTCACAACTCTTTCATCACACCTCTTCTGTTTCAGGGACAGTGCTTTGACATGTGGGGAGCAGGCGAAGAGAGGATGGCCAAGGAGGAATAAGTGTTAGTGTTACGAGCTAGGAAGGAGGAAAAGGAACAGAGAGCGCAGACAAGGATAGGGTAGAGAGAAAAGGGCGCTTCCCAAATAATGACTCTGACATGTGGGGCTACTGCTAAGTAAAGAATGAAGTGCCAAAGTTGATGATAAAGCGGCCTCCTCACCAGGCCCGTTGACAAGGGTGGCCAAAATTGGCCGATCGCACAGGGCCCCCAAACTTTTGGGGCCCCCCAGTCCAGCAGGCAATAGGTATAAGGTCAGGCCCAGCACACGGTCCACTTCAAGGCCTGGGATCATGTGCTGTTTATTTCTCAGTGCTGAAAGAAAGACCCAACACACGATACTCCTGATTGGCCCATCAATTCAATCACTCTGGATCGATTAGCGACCGATCAACCTATGCATATGCACGCACAAAATCAGCGCGCTAGTTTCCTGAATCACAACTGACTAGATCCATTAGCGATCTTATATTGCAGGGATTTGCTCGGCATCGGTGATTCGCGATTTGAGGACTCGGGCAGGGATGCAGGAGACTGCACGACAGCGGCAGGTGCAGGCGGCCATGCCCCACGGCACTCACTGACATGTACAGTTGCACGGTAGCGCTGTCCGACGCTGAGCGGAACGGAATTAGCCAGCTCAAGCCCTTTCGTGCTTTTTCACATAATATGAAGCCTTACTAATGTAGGCTACTTCATTGTTGAATATATTTTTTAATAAGTATTAGAGCACTTTTTCCATCAGTTCATCTTATATTGTTTATGTTAATTTGGTTATTTCCATCTTTTGTGTACATGTGCAGTATTTTTCATCTTCTGCTTTGCAGTCAAATTGTTTGGGTTAGATAGTCAAGCTATCATGCATCCAAGATTTGCGAAGTAGTTGCTTCAAAATGAGGTTAGTTTATTAGTTTAGCACAAACTTTACTCTTTTAGCATTACTATTTGATATATTTATAATTATTGTAGTAAATAACATATATTTGAACTTATACAAATCGAATCTCAATTAAGAACCAATTCAAATTCATATAATAAAAGAATGTACTTTAGTTCTTCAGTTATATGATTTTTCTCAAAAATTTAGGGCTCTGTTTTACTTTTTGCTCCAAGCCCCCAAATATCTGGAGACAGCTCTGCTCTTCTCCAAACACCACTCGAGAACCCAGCTCCCAAACAGTCCTGAGAGTCTAGGGTGTAAATTGAACGGTAATGAAGTTGATAGACCAAAAGTAGACCTTTACCAATCATGCATATAAAAATGCCATATCTAGTAAGTGCATAGCTACTTTATACACATCTGAAGAAAGAAGGGTGATTGACGTACCACACAAAGGAGCTGTCTTTTACCAGGGTTTTCAGTTCCTTGGTTGCCAAATTTGGCTTCTAAGACCGCAATCAGTGCAATGTTATCCTTCAAACAGAATGTGTGATAATAAAAAGTCGGTACAGAATCCAATAGCATATAATCTCTTCTAAAACTAATCTTACTTTAATCAATCGATTTAAAGCCACCCTCTTTTGTGCAGGTGGAATAATCGCATCTGTTAAAGACTGTGCAGCCTTATTGAACTCGACCTACACACAAGCAAGTACAAGAAGTATCAGATAGCTGCAAATCAGCAGGTAGCTGCAACGTACAGTGGAGGTACCTCATATTTCTTTACGTGTGAAAATCTGTCTCTACGGAAGAAAGTAGCACAGCCATCAATGGCATGAGGAACTCCAGCATACACCTGTGACAACAATGAAGTAGAATCAAATAAGACAACGAAAGGTATCTAACCAATTTGTGACGATAAATTGCAACTCAAAGGTACCTCTGTTGTCCTTTTCTTGTAAAGCGCCTGATATCCATGTTTATCAAACTCAGGTGCAAAAAAATCCTCGAAGTGGTTCAATTGTACCTGAAATCAGTGGCATTTTGCTTAATTGTCACCTTTTATAATCTTAAGGCACTTCTCATTTTTAGCATTTTTAATATGCAAATTAGTTCAAATAAAGAAATCAATCATGCAAAGAAGAGAAAATAATCATAAGCACCTTCAAGAAAGAAGAAACTGTTCATAATGATCATGCCGAGATATTTTTGAAAGCTTAAATAACGGGCAAACTATAATAAATTCAAATCCAACGTCCCTATAAACAATGAAAACAAGTCACGACCCAAATGAAAAATGAAACAGGCTAACAAGAGTATATAAGAGACATTGTAGGTTGTCGAACAGAGTCGTCACGCGTAAGTGCACCGGGATGCAATATTTTTATTATGCAAACAATTGAGACTTTCTCAGTTCATTAAATCAAATATATGATGCAACTAAAGGCGAAACATAGGTCACACAAAAATTAAATTGACAACAAAGGTTATCACATCATACCTCCTGAAGACATATGATGTCAGCATGATAACCAATAATTTCACGCATCAAATTTTGTCTCCGATAAGTCCATGAAAGAGCCCATGTTGGGCAGTAGCTATATGCATCGCTTGTAGCATATGCATCTGCAAGAATATTATAAGACAGCACTGTGAATGTTCCGAAAGAAGAACTCTGGCTGTCCATATCCAAGTGACCCAAAACATCTCCATTCACTTGGATAAGGCGGCGTGGAGTAGGGGTTGGTGCTGGAATCACACGTGACGTCATAATTGAAGTTGGAGGTCCTCCTGGTACTTTCTTTTCTGTATCCACCGCTGCACATTCAAATCTCAGAACATGGCCAATATCATCTGCAGTTGGTGTATATGTCTGTGAGCGTCCCACTTCGAACCAAGTTTCACCCGAGCTTTTGTCAGAGCCCGAGGGATACAAAGGAACAGGTCCATTATTAACACCAGGGCTCTGTCCAAGATTTGACATTGAGCCAGACCCAGAACTGAGAATCCCTGAACTACCACTGCCAAATCTACCAAATAGCTCCTCCTCTTCAGCTCCATTTTCATTTAAAGCACTACTAGCTCGCTCATGCAAAACCTTGTGGTGCTGCCACGCATCAGAGAAGCACTTAGCAGAACAATGGTAGCTCTTAGCAGCAGGTATTTTTGACTTGAGACAACCTAGACACTGGATTGTCGCTTGCTCCATTGGATGTACACTGCAGATAGCAACTTTCCGATCGCTTTGTATGCGGTACCTTCAAGAGAAGAGTCAAATCAGTATAACTATGTGTTGTAAGATACACAAAAGCTGTAAGATACCATGAAGAGAGAACAAGACTGGAAAAGTAAAGACACGAAAGAACACCTAAAGAGCTCATTTAAGTTGTATCAGCTCGTAGTAACTTGCTAACAGCACCTTGGATGTCAGTTTGTTAGGGCACTTTGGGAAAATACATTTTCTTCTCTATTCCTATAAAAGACTCGGTGATGATGGTGTGTCTGCCATCCGTCATTTCTGACCATTAGATCTGCATCTTACGGTTCTGATGTAAGTTGTGGCCTTTTTGCAACAATATCCCACTTCTCTGCTCCAATTTCTCTACTACTCCTATAAAAGACTCAGTTGGTGATGATGGTATGTCTGCCATCCGTCATTTCTGACCACTAGATCTGCATCTAACGACTGTGATGTAAGTTGTGCCTTTTTGCAACAATATCCCACTTCTCTGCTCCAATTTACAGAAAACCCCTTAGTATCTTGAAACCAACCACATTCCTCCCTTACCTCGTCAAAACAGCCCAAGAAATATATTTTGAGTGAAACATAATATATTTTTAGTGAAATATGTATATCAAAACTAGACTGTTTTCTTTCAAATTTGTGAATATGTATTATTCTATTTTGGATCCGTTGAAACGCATGGGCACATTGCTAGTTTTTTATAAATAATGAGGCGAGATGAAGAAAATTGGCAATACATCAAGGGGAAATTTGAAGTTTTCTTGTGCATGTGTTTTTTCTATAAAGGGCACGTTTATTAACTCAAAATGTAGCATAAAGCGGATACAAAGCATGATGAGCAACTTCTCAAAAAAGATCATAAATGTACACTGTTGTAACATAGACAACAGCAAAAAAAGATCATTCAACAATATGATCAAATAAACCCTGCGTAAAAAACACAACAGATAAATTGATTTCTTTTATAATACAACTACAACCACTTGTAATTTGCGCACAGGACAGATTTTTTATCATATTTTTGCACGATTTTTTGATGATGCACAATTGTATATATTACATGTGGTTCTGTCAAACTAGCCACTGAAAAGCAAACAAAATGAAAGCATACAAAAAAAGATTTGGTGGGCAATACTAATATTTTACTCCCTCCGTCCCAAATTACTTGTCGCAAAAATGGATGCATCTAGACATATTTTTAGTTCTAGATACATCCGTTTCTGCGACAATTTTTGCACAATTTTTTGATGGTGCACAATTGTACATATTGCATGTGGTTCTGTCAAACTAGCGACTGAAAAGCAAACAAAATGAAAGCATACAAAAAAAGATTTGGTGGGCAATACTAATATTTTACTCCCTCCGTCCCGAATTACTTGTCGCAAAAATGGATGCATCTAGACATATTTTTAGTTCTAGATACATCCATTTCTGCGACAAGTAATTCGAGGCGGAGGGAGTATTTGTGTACAAAAAAAGATTTGGTTTGTGTTGTAGCAAAATAATATTTTATTTATCTTAAAACACTTATAACATATATCTTAGCATGTAACATAGTGACTAGTGAGTTTATTGTAAGTAAATTTGAAGAACTGACATAATGTGTCAGTGTTCTAAAAAATTGTCTATAGGCAGTGTACGAGGAAGCGGCTAATAAAAAGCAAACGAATGAAACTACATGTGTTAACGGACTAGCTCCGCTATCTTCATAAGTCTGCAATACTAAATTCTCAACATACAGCATCCAATTGATGCAATTTAGCATTGTTTATAAGGCGAGCACCATCCGCCCTGATGCCTAAGCGCCTAAGGTGGACGCCTAAACGCCTAAAGCGGGCACACTTGCAAGGCACTGGGCGCCTTGCTGCCTAAGCGTCGGCTAAGCGTCAAAGGTGGGACGCCTTATAAACAATGCAATTTAGACCTACTTGACATGACAAACAATGGACATGATGAAATGAATTAACCATCCAAGCAAGAGTGTAATGAGTAATGCACAGCAATATTATATACATTCAATAACAGGTAATCGTCCGGACACCCAGCTGGCAGTGATTGTATTGCCAATTGTATATGTGGCATACGCACAGCTTGTAAGCAACAGGTAGGGCACCGCATCCTCGTACACTGCCTATAGATCATTTTTTAGAACACTCAAGCATTATGTCAGTTCTTTAAATTTACTTACAATACATTCGCTATGATACACTGCTAAGATATATGTTATAAGTGTTTTTACATAAATAAAATATTAACTAGGACAGTGCCTACGCGTTGCAACAGTAAATATTCTAGTACGTTAGCTTGTGATTTACCTGCCCATATTAATGTGATGGTGTAAATAAATATTCATCAAATCCTGCCATGATTTACCTTATAGTTTGATGAGAAGTTTGGTAAGTAAACTGAAGTGGAATTGGTTCATAAGGTAAGTAAATTGAGATGATTGATTGTCATATGGGGAGGGTTGGACGGAGGGGTGGTGGGAAGAGAAGTGATGAAAGATGGAACCTTACATTCTTTTTAAGTAGTAGGGGTAGAGATTTGTTACAACAAAGGGTGTGGGAGTAACAAGGCCAGTAAGAGATCAAACAAAAGAGGACACGTGTAGTCAACAAAACAAAAATAATGGAATGTGTGTTCAATCTCTCACTAACCGTAAGCAAGTAAAGTAACTTGCAGCTGAACCTAATATGCTACCAATTTTAATATGCAGTACTTCAAAAGAAGTACATATAATAATCCTTTTTGAGCTCCAGAGGCGTCAAAATTCAGTGTACAATCAAGCAGCCTCTTTGTTCAACAAGTGCTGTTCAGCTCAAGGATTGTATCACAGTCTAAGAATCATGTGACCCCAAGTGAACAAACTGATAGCACTTGTGGAATAGCTATCTCTACAAAATTATTCATATGATCCAGTGCAATCCCAAAATTTTACAATGCTCCCATTCCACCCAAGATGGATAGGACCATTATTGCCCAATGATTGATAGCATTCTACAAGTCAAGCAGGCTTCATCTCCATTACGACTCTTACGATCCTATCTAACTGTCCAGAGCTGTAAGCACAACCAAAATCAGACCGCATATTGACTTGCTCGATGAATTACTCAGGTATTCTTATAACCATTCTGCGTTATCCCATGTGGTGGTTTAATATATCATAGACTCAATAGTTTTATCTGTAAGTGAATCAAGATACAACTTCTGAGTCCTGAAAACTGTACTACGTCTCCAACTCAACAATCAAGTTATGTCTCAAAGGCAACCATTGGCATTTAATATTCTCTGTGTTTCCATTCATTTACAAAAAACACAAAATTGGCTTGTTAGAGCAATCGATGCTCCGAATTGTCCAGAGCTCTAAGTGCAACCAAAGTCAGACAGCATATTGACTTGCTCGATGAATTACTCAGTTATTCTTATAACCATTCTGGGTTATCCCATGTGGTGGCTTAACATATCATAGACTCAATAGTTTTATCTGTAAGTGAATCAAGATACAACTTCTGAGTCCTGAAAACTGTTCTACGTCTCAAACTCAACAATCTAGTTACGTCTCAAAGGCAACCATTGGCATTTAATATTCTCTGTTTCCATTCATTTACAAAAACACGAAATTGGCTTGTTAGAGCAATCGATGCTCCGAATTGACACGGTTGTGCTTCATATATTCAGGAACTAAGAACAGAACTTTCCTGAGTTTAGCAAGTAGTTAAGCATATAGCAATCTGATCAATACTGAAAGACCCTTCTTTTAACAGAATTAACTAGTACTAACGCACAAGCAGAACTAATCATTCCACAATGCATATCCTATTGAACCAAAAGTCAGAGTCACGAGCTGCTCGCTCACCATCTGTATCGCATGAAGTGACCATCAACAGCTGCGGTCTCAGGTACGTCTTCGGTGGAGATGGCCCCATTGGGCAGACGCAGCAGCACATAAGGGGTGATCTCACACCCCACAATCGGGATCTCCGACGGCAGGTGCACCCGTACCACGCTCAGCATCCTCCACCCCTGCTCCTCCTCTGCTGCGCTCTTCTCCACAGCCCCAGCACTAGCACCAGCACCAGCACCAGCACCAGCTCCAGCTCCTCACAGGGGCGGGCTTAACACGGGGCATGGGGGTTCAGTTGAACCCCCTTTTTTTCTGAAAATAAACTGTTATTAGTAGTATAATTCGGGATCTCGAAAATTGTAGTCCTGGTTCCGCGAAATGGAGACCAAAATACATGGGTGGGCGGATGCGCCCGCCGCGCCTTCATAGTCCACCCTACCGATGGGATGGAACGGGGTTAACTGAGACAAATCTCGAATAAAGGGATCTGGCTGGATTCGATTGCTCGCGTCCAAGAGGAGACCGGAGAAGAAGAAAAAACAAAGAGCAGTCCCAGCAAAGCTAGGGCTTCCTTACCAACAAAATGAATCGCGTCGAGCCACGCCACACCAGCAGCTGCAGAAGGGATCGGAGGAGGAAGATCAGGAGAGAACCGCGCGAGCTCCTCCGCTTCGAGATGGCAGGCGCGCTTCGGTAGGAGGGGGACGGAAGGGGTTTCGGCGGCGAGGGACTCCGGGATGGTGCGGTGGATTTGGGAGCAGAAGCATACACATTTTTCTTAGGACATGCTTCATCACTCCTTCTCTCCTTGGGCCGAGCCCATTCTCCATTCTCGCTTCTCAATTTCTTTCATGCAGCCACATGTTCCGCCCTAATGGCCCATCGTCACTGCCTTGTTTTTCTTTTCACGGGATTGTGACTGCCTTGCTTTTTTTTTCTCTTTGACTATAAATTGCCGTCGTTGCAACGGGAGTATAAACATTCTAGTAGATTAGCTCATGATTGCAGGTCTATTATTACATTGATGCACTAAAATCTTAGAAATTTTTTCTATGCAATTGCCAGGATTTATTCATCATCTTATAGCTAAGCACTTATTTGGCAAGAATTTACTGACTTATCAAAAAAATAGTATTTCTACTACTTGAAAGAGAGATGGAGGAAAATGTCGTCCTATTATGAAGCACTTATTTGGTAAGAATTTACTAACTTACCAAAGAATATATATTGATTGATTGATATATTGATGGGGGCGAAGGTGTCCCGTCTTTCGATGAGATGGTAACTATCATTTTTGGTGGAAGCCGACTTTGAGGATCCGACTACGAACGTGTGAAGATGTCGCGCCTTAGCAATTGCTAAACCAACTCCGAGTTATTGACCACGCCGGAGCACGATCAACCTGACCATGAGGGTCTGTTTACTGCAGGCAAACGAAAAATAAGTAAGAAACTGAGATTACAATCTGGATATTGCGAATTTAAGAGGAAATCTTTATTGATTAAGGTGGGGTTCTAAAACGTCTTGTCCTGGTCGTTAGACACAAACAATGTGCGTGCGTTGCACTATGGCGAACTTTAATCTAAACAAAACAAAGTCTAAAACGACTTCCCAAGGGCTGTATTTATAGGGGAGACAAAGGGGAATTTCGTCCACCCTTAACAAGATGGGACTAAATTTTGTCCTAAGTCGTTTTCCCTATTACTACAGACTTTAAAAACAACCTATTAAGTGTATTTTAAAATTACACGGGCCTGGCCTAAAAATTAGGTGGTGCGGCACCTATATTAAGTTATGGACGAAATTTATGAAAGGTTATCTTGTATATTTCATCCATGTCTTGGTATGCCATCATGGTGGCTTCAAAGTGTTGAAAACTCCACCATAAACTCCGCTCTTGTTCTCCTTACGCGCGCATCATCTCCATTCTTAATCATGCTCCAATGTTTATCCTTCTTGATAGATACTAAGGTGCCCCGTCTTTCGATGAGATGGTGGCTATCGTTTTTAGTGGAGTAGACTTTTATGATCCGACTATGAATGTGTGAGGACGTCGCGCCTTAGCAATCACTAAACCAACTCCAAGAGGTTATTGACCACGCCGGAGCACGATCAACCTGACCATGACCACGAACGTCTATTTCCGGCACATAAACAAACAACAAGCAAGAAATTGAAATTGCAATCTAAATATTGCGAATATAAGAGGAAAGCTTTATTAATGAAAGTGGGGTTCTATGACGTTTTGGTCTTGTCGTTGAACACAAACAAAGGACGCGAGTTGCAGCTATGGAGAACTCTAATCTAAACAAACCCAAGTCTAAATGGTGCCTTAAGGGTTGTATTTGTATGAGGGGAGAGGGGATTTCGTCCACCCTTGGCAAGGTGGGACTAAAACACCTCCTGAGTCGTTTCCCCTACAATACGGGCTCTAAAACCAGTCTATGAAGTAGTATTTCGAAATTACATGGGCCTGGCCCAAAACTAAGGTGATGCGGCACCTAATATAAGCTATGAACGAAATTTGTGATAGGGAATCTTGTATATTTCTTCCATATACTTGTATGTCATCATGGAGGCTTCAAAGTGCTGAAAACTCCATTAGAAACGTTGTTCTGATTCCCTTCGTGTGCGCCTTCATCTCCATGCTTGATACTGCTCCAGTGTCCATCCCTCTTGTCCATGTTAGGCCCTTCATTAGTAATCAACACAAACGTATCTATTTTAGGTAGCATCATATTCTCATGAATATTAGAATTATTCCCAAGAAACGAAAGTACCTGATAATTTAACTGGCGTGCGCGAGCTCTAATAATTGGTCTAGTATGTGTAGTGACAGGGGCTATGGGTGTAACTATGGTATTGATGTCCTCGTCATCCTCCCCTTCTTGAAATGAAGTCGTCCTCGGCGGAATCTCATCTTGCTCACCCAAATATGGCTTCAAATCTACAATGTTAAAAGTGGGACTAACCCCAAAATCTACAAGCAACTCAAGTTTATATGCATTGTCATTTTTTTTCTCTAACACCTTAAAAGGATCATCAGCATGTGGCATTAACTTTGACTTGCGCAAATCAGGAAACCTATCCTTGCGCAAATGTAACCAAACAAGTTCTCTAGGTGCAAAGACAACATGTTTTCTACCCTTATCTCTAGCAAGTTTGTACTTAGCATTCATACGCTCAATGTTTTCCTTAGTTAACTCATGCATTTTGAATATCAATTCATCATGTCGTTTAGCATCAAAATTAACCTTCTCTGAAGATGGAAGAGGCAACAAATTAATGGGTGCACGAGGTAGAAAACCATACACAATTTCAAAAGGGCACATCTTAGTAGTAGAATGCAGCAAACAATTATAAGAAAATTCAATATGAGGCAAGAATTATTCCCACATTTTAAGGCTATTCTTCAAAATAACCCTAAGAATAGTAGACAAAGTTTTATTGGCTACTTCAGTTTGTCCATCAGTTTGGGGGTGACATGTAGTAGTGAAAAACAATTTTCTCCCCAACTTAGCCTATAAACATCTCCAAAAGTGGCTAAAAAATTTAGTATCACGATATGAAACAATAGTATTTGTCACACCATGCAAGCGAATAATTTAATGAAAAAACAAATGAGCAACATTAGTAGCATCATCACTTTTATGACATGGTATAAAGTCTGCCATTTTCAAAAGTCTATCCACGACAACAAATATGATATCCCTCCCCTTCTTTGTCCGAGATAAACCTAAAACAAAGTCCATAGATATATCCTCCCAAGCAACACTAGGTACAGGCAAAGGCAAATGTAACCCATAAGGATTGAGTCGTGACTTAGCTTTTTGACATGTATTGCAGCGAGCAACAAAATGCTTAACATCCCGTCTCATCTTTGGCCAAAAGAGATGTGTAGCAAGTACATCATGCGTCTTCTTCACATCAAAGTGTCCCACTAATCCTCCTCCATGTGCCTACTACAACAACAAAAGATGAACGGAGCTAGCTGTAATGCATAGCTTGTTACCATGGAACACAAATCCATCATTAACGACGAACTTGTTCCATGTTCTCTCTTCTTTACAATTCTGAATTATATTTTTAAATTTAGCATCATGCACAAATTGATCTTTAATGGTCTACAAACCAAATATTTAAAAATCAAGTTGTGAAAGCATAGTATAGCAATGAGACAATGCATTAGCAGTAACCACTCCAAGAAAAAGACACATCTGTGACATTTTGGGCCGAACGAATTTTTTTCTGTCATACTTATGACACTTCTATGAAGATAATTATGACAAAACCCGGTATCATCATAGATGTGGTGGGCTCCTACTTCTATGACAAAAAATCATGACGGAAAATGGGCTTTTCATCCTGGGCGGGCCTGAGAGGCACCTGCATGACATTCTTTGGGCTGTCCATGACGGAAAAAATCGTGGTAGAAGCGAGGGCGAGGAAAATTTTGGGGAGTTCCCGATTACGGTGGGTGGTCGGGGCCGAGCAATGCATGGAGGTTTGCGCGTTTCTCTCGTACACGTAAGCGCGTGTGTGCGAGGCCTTGCGCTCTAACTGAACCCGAGCAGGCGTTGGGCTCTAACTGAATCCGAGCGATTGCACTAGCTACGTTACTGAACCCCGATCGATCCCTTGCTGTTAACTGAACCCGAGTGATTCTACTGCGGCTAACTGAAGCCGATCGAACTTGCTGCCTCTTGATGAACAGTAAATGTGGGGGTTGGTTGAACAGTCGAGACATACGTGGTTGGGGTTGCATGAACAGTTCCCGGTGGGGGTTGGATGAACAGGTTCCCTTGGTAGTAGAGGTCGTTGCCACTGGATGAACAGGACCCTGATCGAGGAGGTGGGAGTGGATGAACAGTAGCCGGTGGAGGGAGCCCATGGAGGGCTGGTTGAATAGGACCCCATGGAGGGGCTGGTTGAACAGGACCCCGTGGAGGGCTGGTTGAACAGTAGCCGGTGGAGGCTGGATGAATAGGACCCCGTGGATGGCTGGATGAACAGTAGCCGGTGGAGGCTGGAGGAAGTCGACGTTGGATGAACAATAGCAGGTGGAGGCTGAAGGAAGTCGACGGTGGATGAACAATAGCCCGTGGAGTCTCATTTGTGGTACGCCACACCCCTCCTGATCAACAGGACCCCCGTTTCGACCATTGGAGGTCGAAGAGAAGTCTGTTTCCTCCGTTTTGCGGTACGCCACACCCCTCCCAATCAACAGGACCCCGTTTCGACCGTAGGAGCTCGAACAGAAGTCTGTTCCCACCATTTTGCAGTACACCAGACCCTTCCCGATGAACAGGAAACCGTTTCGACCGTACGCGATCGAACAAAAGGCCCATTTCCTCTGTTCTGCAGTATGCCGGGCCTCGTTTCGACTATTCTGTCCAAACTGGTTGGCTCCTGATGAACACGACGCGTTCCGACCCAGTGGCTTCGCTCCCGATGAATAGGACACATTCCGCCCCAGTCACTTGTGATGCAGAGCATCCCATGTTCATCCCCATGTACACTCCGACTACTCTCCGAGCCCCAAGAGGACATATGGCGAGATCTCGAACATACGCCATTGGACACAAGGTGAACTCGCTCCTCTCTAAACCTTCACTTTCCACACGCGAGATATGGATGCTACCTCAAGCGCGAATCTTGTGCATACTCAGGTACACCCGAGAAGACCGTGGAGAGCCTAAGGACCAAGGCCAAGTGTGTGCGGGAGTGAAGGAAGAAGAGCCAACTGCTACAACGGTCGGACATCCAGCCCCAGCCCGGACATCCGGCCCGACCCCCGGAAATCCGGCCTCCATCACGGAATGCATCCGGAAGCGACCCCGACATCCCGGACATCCGGCTCTTCCCGACGCCCCGGACATCCGCCTCCCGCCGGACACCCCCGCCTAACCAGAGCACAGAAGCAGGCAAGTCCAAATGGACATCGACAGAGGCGGACATCCGCTCCTCATGAGCCGCTGGACATCCAACCCCTAGCCCGGACATCCTGTGCCTGTCTGCGCACAGTGAACGGGCCAAGGGCCCATGTACCTCTTTCCCACTTACCCCTTCGTGGCTTAGACTATAAATAGACCACCCCCTCCTCCTAGTTAGGGTTAGCATTGTGATAGCTCATACTTTGACATAGAGCTTTGCTCATCCATCCGGATCTACTCCACCGCGAGGGACCGACACCTCTTCGAAGAAGATCCACTTGGATTCAAGACCTCCTCTCGAAGAAGACCCTCTTCCAGACCTCCTCACGGAGAAGAACCGGTTACCCTATGTATCGTCCCTTGTTGGATTCGGATCTTGTACCCTTTTGTGTTTCGAGGATCTAGTACATGTGTGACTATATTCTTGTTGGTTGAGTGTTTTCTCTTGTGTTTCCCTTGTGTTCCCATCATTTCCCCTCTCGCGTTCTTCGTGTTCTTGGTAGGATTCCCTCCAAACGTGAAATATCGGGCGTTTAGGGTTCTACCCTACATCATCTTGGTATCATGATCCACGTTGATCACGTTTTTGGAGCCCCTACCCTTTGTTTTCTAGCTTGATTTTGTTGATTTTGTCCTAAATCCAAAAATCCCACCAAAAATAGCCCCAATTTTTTTTTGTGATTTGTTGGTGAGATGAAGTTTTGTTGATTTTGATCCGTGGATTCGTTGTGTTACTAGTGGATCTATCTTCCCCCCAAGTTTCCCCACTTTTCATCCACGAAATCTCCGCAATTTTGCCCCCGAAATCATCAATTTACGCCCCAAATCGCGTTTCGAAGTACAAATCCCGATCTGGAATCGTCGGGTCGGACATCTAGGCCACAGGCCGGACATCCGGGCCATCGGGCCGGACATCCGGGCCCCAAGCCGGACATCCAGCTCCTGGAGCGCATTTTCGCGTAAGGTTCTGGACATCAGGTCCCAGAAATTCGGCCCCACCCTCGGATGTCCGACCCCTGGCATTTCAGCCTCCCGTGTTACACCGCTTTGCCCATAACTTTCACATCCGGGGTCCGATTTTCGCGTTCTTTAGCTCGTTGAGTAGCTATTGACATCCCCGATCCACCTAAGTAGGTTGCAGCACCATTTGACTCCATCAAAGTTTTGGAACTTTGGCATCTTTGCCTAGGGCGACCACCATATCATCAGCATTACCACCACCGACTTCCGCAACCTAACCCATTTCGTTCCCCATAGCTTTAGTGGTTGCTTGAGTAGTGATTCGAGTCTCCTAAGGTGTTTCGGCTACTTAGGGATGGTTGCTTATTCATCAACCACCACCACCACTTCCGCATAACCTTGCCCACCATACATTTCGCCAACCCAACTTAACCCAATTGTTGTTTGAGCTTGTTTGAGTTGTGGCTTATGTCTCCTAAGGTGTTTCGGCTACTTAGGGATGGCAACTTCAACTCCGACACGTGTATAGCCCATCACTCCACTTCCACATTGCCAAGTGCAAACCACCACCGCTTTTTCGCTACCACCATTTGACTTTTGTCCTTGAGATTTTGAGTTGTGGTTTTTCCATTTCCTAAGGTGTTTCGGCTAATTAGGAATGGGTCGACATCGGCAACACCGCCTCTCATCATCGACACGGACGGTAACCTCGATGACATCATTGTACATTCTCCTGGCTATTGCATTGATAACTCCTAGCCCATTTTGCGTCACTTGCCTATCGAGACTACCATTGAGTATTGTTGGCAACGTTACTTGTGCACATTAGTGATCATTGGTCTACACCTCCTATTGCATATATACCATATCATATTGGTATCATCTTGCTATCATATTATATCTTGTTTCACAAGTTTGTTCCCGCATATACACTATTGCTATCTTGGTTTGTGCATTTCGCATAAGTGGCCATACAAAAAAAAGAAGAAATAAAGCTCTTAAGCAAAAGAAAGAGAGTAAAGAAGCTTGTAAGCAAGTGCCATAGCATCATACCACATTGCATATAAGATTTTCATATTCGATCATCTTGGATCATCTTGAGAGAAACACCGGGAACCATGCATACATAGCATACTTGGGTTAGAAAGTTTATCCATTTTGCATCTTATAGGTTGTGCACAAGTGTCGTATCCGCCTACTGAGCAATCGTGCTAGCGTATCTCTTAAATTGTGCAACATGAGTGTTTTCCATGGATTCCACATTTTGTGCTCATTCCTTGGTTGCACAACCCCATTTATCTATCTGTGCATGTGTTTTCGTGTGCCATTCATTGCTATTGGTCTACTTGTTTCGCTTGCGAATTTGTGAATCTCTTTCAACATTATTGACTCTTACTAACATTTTGCATCAAATTTTTGTGTCACTATCCTCACCGAGCTCCACCATAAGCCTTACTTGTGTAGGTGTGAGAAATTGACGAGATCGGTACCAATTGTGCTATTTCCTTGTTACATCATTGAGTGATCATTGATCCATTTTCAACATCGGTCAAGGTACATTTGGTATAGTTCTCTCCTTTCTTCCACTCATATTTGCTTGAGTCTTGTGATGGATAGGCAAGGCATTTCATCTCCGGTCTTCGACAACAATGACGGCACGAACAACTACATCACCAAATCGCAAATCTTCGATCTACAACGACAAATACAAGGCGCACAATCAAGATTGCGAGAGCGCATCGAGAACATCTCCATCGACATTCGTCACTCTGAAGCAAGGAAAAGGGACTACATCGACAACAAGCTTTCCGCACAAAAGGAGGAGCAAGATGCAAGTATGGAGGAGATTCGGGCCTTAATCAAGTCTACTTCCCCTTCATCATCTTCAAGGCAGCAGTGACCAAGTCGATCATCTTTGGAGCGCAAAAACGATGCAAGCGCAATTCGTCCACGTCCACATCTTCGTGATGACCACCGTCACAATCGTGATCACCATCATCATGAAGGGCAAGTCACCTCCAAGCAACATGTGCAAGGCGACTACGAACGACATCTACTACGAGCTCAAGTACGACAACGACAACATCATCATGAAGATGCTCGCCAAGCAAAAATGTACAAGTCCCAACAAGCTCTACTTCATGCCAAGGCCACGCTTCATGAGCAAAAGAGAAGACCACGAGACGAGCACCACCAAGACGGAGCTACGGCTACACCAACCACTTCGGCAT
The DNA here is from genome assembly GCA_021437245.1 of Aegilops speltoides. Classification (NCBI taxonomy): domain Eukaryota; kingdom Viridiplantae; phylum Streptophyta; class Magnoliopsida; order Poales; family Poaceae; genus Aegilops; species Aegilops speltoides. The sequence goes on from CM038141.1 coordinate 207,878,222, forward strand.
CTTCGCCAAGTGTTCTCAAGGCATCTTCGCCTTTGGACGTACGACATCTTTGCCTACTTCCCATGAGTTCGCCTACATCGACATCTTCAACAACAAGGCGACCACCTACGAGCAAGGGCGACACTTCCATCTTCGGAAGCCCCTCAAGAAAGATGGCCAAGATGGGAATTTCCCTTCGGTCATGGAGACGAGCTACAAGGTGCCACATCATATGGGCCTCCAACAACAAGACAACGACAAGTCGGTCGAGCAAGGGCCATCCCCTTCGGCCACGGCGACGAGCACGAACCTCTTCAACAACATGAAGAAGGCGCCCATATTGGACTCCTACTCTGAGTCAAGCTACGAGACCGCACATGGAGACATTTGCACCTACATCTCTCCGACACCCAAATATCATGAGATGCCCCATTTGCCATGTGAGGAGAGCCACCACCCCATGAGTGAGATGAGTGACTCCACCATATATGACATTGAGTGCATTTCCTACGAGAGGATGAGTGTGACCACCACTAGCCCCACACATGAGACCATGCCACACATCCTATGTGAGGTTGAGAGCCATTTGAGTGATTCCACCAACCATACGAGTGAGAGCATCCTTGAAGTGAGTGAGCCACAACAGTTAGTGAGTGAGGTAGTTAATAGGGCATGTGAGGCCACTATGATTTCTAAGGACTTACCCTCTACTCCTAGTGTGTTTTCTTCTTTGGTGCTAGGTCTCCAACATGACTACACGCCTATCCTCGACGAGTCCATCCCTCCAATGGAGACGACGATGGCCATGGTGGACGATGATGCACCCCCACATGGTTCCATCAAGATGAAGATGACAACGAGTGGATCTTCGACACCTCACCTACAACACATGGGCGATGCTCCAAAGGTAACATAGGTGATGGTGCTTCTCTTGTCCCACTAGTGGACTACATTGACAATGATTGCTTGCATGATGTTGACCCACCTATTCCCAAGCTTCATGCTAGTGTGACTTCCTCATGTCATGACTTACCTATTTATGATGAATATGATGATGAGCATGTTGAGTTGCCTAGTTGTGATGCTATGCTTCATAGGATATCATGTGAAAATTCTATTGGTCACTTCATGTTTGATAATCCTTTAAACTTGTCATATGCTATGAGTGAGATCTCCCATATTGTTGTTGGGGAACATAGTAATTTCAAAAAAATTCCTACGCACACGCAAGATCATGGTGATGCATAGCAACGAGAGGGGGAGTGTATCTTCATACCCTTGAAGATCGCTAAGCGGAAGCGTTTATTAACGTGGTTGATGTAGTCGTACGTCTTCACGATCCGACCGATCCAAGTACCGAACGCACGGCACCTCCGAGTTCTACACACGTTCAGCTCGATGACGTCCTCGCCTTCCCGATCCAGCAAGACGGGCGAAGTAGTAGATGAGTTCCGGCAGCACAACGGCGTGGTTACGGTGTTGGTGAAGAACAATCTCCGCAGGGCTTCGCCTAAGCACTACGGAAACTATGACGGAGGATAAACTAGAGGGGACGTGGTTGCCGGCACATGGCTTGGTGTTTCTTGATGTGTCTTTGGTGCTAGCCCTGCCCCTCTATTTATACGTTGAGCCTTGGGGTCGAAACGTGGAGTAAAAGCCTCCACAAAGTCGATTTCACCCGGAAGGCAAGAGTCCTTCTCGGACTCCAGGGCCAGACGGGCGTCTGGCCCCTGGACTCCGCAAAACTTCCTTTTGCGCTTTCCAAAAACCTTGCGGGCTTTCCCCTTTGGCCCAAATAACGTGTTCTCGTACCCAAACATTTCGAAACATCCGGAACCCCTTCCTGAATTCGGAACCGTTAGAGATCAAACACTATTATCCCATATATCAAACTTTATCTCCGGACCATTTCGGAGTTCCTCGTCATGTCCATGATCTCATCCGGGACTCCGAACAACATTTAGTTACCAACATACATAACAAATATAATACTATATCAAATCGGCGAACGTTAAGCGTCACGGACCCTATGGGTTCGAGAACTATGTAGACATGACCGAGACACGTTTCGGTCAATAACCAATAGCGGGACACGGATGCCCATATTGGCTCCTACATATTCTACGAAGATCTTTATCGGTCGAACCGCATAACAACATCGTTGTTCCTTTGTCATCGGTATGTTACTTGCCCGAGATTCGATCGTCGGTATCTCAATACCTAGTTCAATCTCGTTACCGGCAAGTCTCTTTACTCGTTATGTAATACATCATTCCGTAAGTAACTCTTTAGCTACATTGCTTGCAAGGCTTATAGTGATGTGCATTACCGAGAGGGCCCAGAGATACCTCTCCGACAATCGGAGTGACAAAACCTAATCTCGAAATACGCCAACTCAACATGTACCTTTGGAGACACCTGTAGAGCTCCTTTATAATCACCCAGTTATGTTGTGACATTTGGTAGCACACAAAGTGTTCCTCCGGTAAACGGGAGTTGCATAATCTCATAGTAGGAACATGTATAAGTCATGAAGAAAGCAATAGCAACATACTAAATGATCAAGTGCTAAGCTAACGGAATGGGTCATGTAAATCACATCATTCTCCTAATGATGTGATCCCGTTTATCAAATGACAACTCATGTCTATGGTTAGGAAACATAACCACCTTTGATTAATGAGCTAGTTAAGTAGAGGCATACTAGTGACATTAAGTTTGTCTATGTATTCACACATGTATCATGTTTCCGGTTAATACAATTCTAGCATGAATAATAAACATTTATCATGATGTGAGGAAATAAACAATAACTTTATTATTGCCTCTAGGGCATATTTCGTTTAGTCTCCCACTTGCACTAGAGTCAATAATCTAGATTACACAGTAATGATTCTAACACCCATGGAGTCTTGGTGCTGATCATGTTTTGCTCGTGGAAGAGGCTTAGTCAACGGGTGTGCAACATTCAGATCCGTATGTATCTTGCAAATCTCTATGTCTCCCACCTGGACTTGGTCCCGGATGGAATTGAAGCGTCTCTTGATGTGCTTGGTCCTCTTGTGAAATCTGGATTCCTTTGCCAAGGCAATTGCACCAATATTGTCACGTAAGATCTTCATTGGTCCCGATGGACTAGGTATGACACCTAGATCGAAATGAACTCTTTCATCGAGACTCCTTCATTTGTTTGCTTCGAAGCGACTATGTACTCCGCTTCGCATGTAGATCCTGCCACGATGCTTTGTTTAGAACTGCACCAACTGGCAGGTCCACCGTTCAATATAAACACGTATCCGGTCTGCGATTTAGAATCATCCGGATCAGTCTCAAAGCTTGCATCGACGTAACCATTTACGACTAGCTCTTTGTCACCTCCATAAACGAGAAACATATCCTTTGTCCTTTTCAGGTATTTCAGGATATTCTTGACCGCTGTCCAGTGATCCACTCCTGGATTACTTTGGTACCTCCTGCTAAACTTATTGCTAAGCATACATCAGTGCGGTACACAGATTGCATACATGATAGAGCCTATGGTGAAGCATAGGAACATCTTCCATTTTCTCTCTATCTTCTGCTTGTGGTCGGGCATTGAGTCGACTCAACTTCACACCTTGTGTCTGAGGAAAGAACACTTTCTTTGCTCGATCCATTTTGAACTTTTCAAAACTTTATCAAGGTATGTGCTTTGTGAAAGTCAATTAAGCGTCTTGATCTATCTCTATAGATCTTGATGCCCAATATGTAAGCAGCTTCACCGAGGTCTTTCATCGAAAAACTTTTATTCAAGTATCCCTTTATGTTATCCAGAAATTCTATATCATTTCCAATTGATAATATGTCATCTACATATAATATCAGAAATGCTACAGAGCTCCCACTCACTTTCTTGTAAATGCATGCTTCTCCAAAAGTCTGTATAAAACCATATGCTTTGATCACACTATCAAAGCGTTTATTCCAACTCCGAGATGCTTGCACCAGTCCATAAATGGATCGTTGGAGCTTGCACACTTTGTTAGCACCTTTTCGATCGACAAAACCTTCTGGCTGCATCATATACAAGTCTTCTTCTAGAAATCCATTCAGGAATGCAGTTTTTACATCCATTTGCCAAATTTCATAATCATAAAATGCGGCAATTGCTAGCATGATTCGGACAGACTTAAGCATCGCTACGGGTGAGAAAGTCTCATCGTAGTCAACCCCTTGAACTTGTCGAAAACCTTTCGCAACAAGTCGAGCTTTGTAGACAATTATATTACCATCAGCGTCAGTCTTCTTCTTGAAGATCCATTTATTCTCAATGGCTTGCCGATCATCGGGCAAGTCAATCAAAGTCCATACTTTGTTCTCATACACGGATCCCATCTCAGATTTCATGGCCTCAAGCCATTTTGCAAAATCTGGGCTCATCATCGCTTCCTCATAGTTCGTAGGTTCGCCATGGTCAAGTAACATGACTTCCAGAATAGGATTACCGAACCACTCTAGTGCGGATCTTACTCTGGTAGACCTACGAGGTTCGGTAGTAACTTGATCTGAAGTTTCATGATCAATATCATTTGCTTCCTCACTGATTGGTGTAGTTGTCACAGGAACCGGTTTTTGTGATGAACTACTTTCCAATAAGGGAGCAGTCTGATTACCTCATCAAGTTCTACTTTCCTCCCACTCACTTCTTTCGAGAGAAACTCCTTCTCTAGAAAGGATCCGAATTTAGCAACAAAAATCTTCCCCACAGATCTGTGATAGAAGCTGTACCCAATAGTCTCTTTTGGGTATCCTATGAAGACACATTTCTCCGATTTGGGTTCGAGCTTATCTGGTTGAAGTTTCTTTACATAAGCATCGCAGCCCCAAACTTTAAGAAACGACAACTTTGGTTTCTTGCCAAACCACAGTTCATAAGGCGTCGTCTCAACGGATTTTGATGGTGCCCTATTTAATGTGAATGCGGCCGTCTCTAAAGCATAACCCCAAAACGATAGCGGTAAATCAGTAAGAGACATCATAGATCGCACCATATCTAATAAAGTGCGATTACGGCGTTCGGACACACCATTTCGTTGTGGTGTTCCGGGTGGCGTGAGTTGTGAAATTATTCCGCATTGCTTCAAATGTAAACCAAACTCGTAACTCAAATATTCTCCTCCACGATCAGATCATAGAAATTTTATTTTCTTATTACGATGATTTTCCACTTCACTCTGAAATTCTTTGAACTTTTCAAATGTTTCAGACTTGTGTTTCATCAAGTAGATATACCCATATCTGCTCAAATCATCTATGAAGGTGAGAAAATAACGATACCCCACGAGCCTCAATATTCATTGGACCACATACATCGGTATGTATGATTTCCAACAAATCGGTTGCTCGCTCCATAGTTCCGAGAACGGCGTTTTAGTCATCTTGCCCATGAGGCACGGTTCATAAGTACCAAGTGATTCATAATCAAGTGATTCCGAAGTCCATCAGTATGGAGTTTCTTCATGCGCTTTACACCAATATGACCCAAACGGCAGTGCCACAAATAAGTTGCACTATCATTATCAACTCTGCATCTTTTGGTTTCAACATTATGAATATGTGTATCACTATGATCGAGATTCAATAAAAATAGACCACTCTTCAAGGGTGCATGACCATAAAAGATATTACTCATATAAATAGAACAACCATTATTCTCCGATTTAAATGAATAACCGTCTCGCATCAAACAAGATCCAGATATAATGTTCATGCTTAACGCTGGCACCAAATAAAAGTTATTTAGGTCTAAAACTAATCCCGATGGTAGATGTAGAGGTAGCATGCCGACCGCGATCACATCGAGTTTGGAAACATTTCCCACGCGCATCGTCACCTCGTCCTTAGCCAATCTTCGCTTAATCTATAGTCCCTGTTTCGAGTTGCAAATATTAGCAATGTAACCGAGATCAAATACCAGTGCTCTGCGAGCATTAGTAAGGTACACATCAATAACATGTATATCGCATATACCTTTGTTCACTTTGCCATCCTTCTTATCCGCCAAATACTTGGGAAGTTCCGCTTCGGTGTCGATCGCTTGCGGTAGAAGCACTCGATCTCGTGCTTAGGTCCCGACTTGGGTTTCTTCTCTTGAGCGACAACTTGCTTGCTTGTTCTTCTTGAAGTTCCTTCTTCTTCCCTTTGCCCTTCTTCTTGAAACTGGTGGTCTTATTGACCATGAACACTTGATGCTCCTTCTTGATTTCTACCTCCGCAGCTTTTAGCATTGCGAAGAGCTCGGGAATAGTCTTGACCATCCCTTGCATACTATAGTTCATCACAAAGCTCTTGTAGCTTGGTGGCAGTGATTGAAGAATTCTGTCAATGACACTATCATCAGGAAGATTAACTCCCAATTGAATCAAGTGATTATTATACCCAGACATTTTGAGTATATGTTCACTGACTGAACTATTCTCCTCCATCTTACAGCTATAGAACTTATTGGAGACTTCATATCTCTCAATCCGGGCATTTGCTTGAAATATTAACTTCAACTCCTGGAATATCTCATATGCTCCATGACTTTCAAAACATCGTTGAAGACCCAGTTCCAAGTCATAAAGCATGGCACACTGAACTATCGAGTAGTCATCAGCTTTGCTCTGCCAGACGTTCTTAACGTCGTCAATTGTATCTGCAGCAGGCCTGGCACCTAGCGGTGCTTCCAGGACGTAATTCTTCTGTGTAGCAATGAGGATAATCCTCAGGTTACGGACCGAGTCCGTGTAATTGCTACCATCATCTTTCAACTTAGCTTTCTCAAGGAACGCATTAAAATTCAATGGAACAACAGCACGAGCCATCTATCTACAACAAACATAGACAAGCAAAATACTATCAGGTACTAAGTTTATGATAAATTTAAGTTCAATTAATCATATTACTTAAGAACTCCCACTTAGACAGACATCTCTCTAGTCATCTAAGTGATCACGTGATCCAAATCAACTAAACCATGTCCGATCATCACGTGAGATGGAGTAGTTTCAATGGTGAACATCACTATGTTGATCACATCTACTATATGATTCACGTTTGACCTTTGGGTCTCCGTGTTCGAGGCCATATCTCAGATATGCTAGGCTCGTCAAGTTTAACTGAGTATTCCGTGTGCAACTGTTTTGCACCCGTTGTATTTGAGCGTAGAGCCTATCACACTCGATCATCACGTGGTGTCTCGGCACGAAGAACTTTCATAGCGGTGCATACTCGGGAGAACACTTCTTGATAATTTAGTGAGAGATCATCTTAAAATGCTACTGTCAATTAAAGCAAGATAAGATGCATAAAGGATACACATCACATGCAATCAATATAAGTGATATGATATGGCCATCATCATCTTGTGCTTGTGATCTCCATCTCTGAAGCATCGTCGTGATCACCATCGTTACCGGCGCGACACCTTGATCTCCATCGTAGCATTGTTGTCGTTATGCCATCTATTGCTTCTACGACTATCGCTACCGCTTAGTGATAAAGTAAAGCAATTACAGGGCGTTTGCATTTTATACAATAAAAAGCGACAACCATATGGCTCCTGCCAGTTGCTGATAACTTGGTTACAAAACATGATCATCTCATACAATAAAATATAGCATCACGTCTTGACCATATCACATCACAACATGCCCTGCAAAAACAAGTTAGACATTGAGGGAGTCCTGGACTAGGGGGTGTCCGGACAGCCGGACTATCAATATCCGCCGGACTCCAAGACTACGAAGATACAAGATTGAAGACTCCGGCTCGTGTCCGGAAGGTACTTTCCTTGGCGTGGAAGGCAAGCTTGGCAATACGGATATGTAGATCTCCTACCATTGTAACCGACTCTGTGTAACCCTAGCCTCTCCGGTGTCTATATAAACCGGAGGGCCTTAGTCCGTGGGGCGAAGATACATCTCAACAATCATACCATAGGCTAGCTTCTAGGGTTTAGCCTCCTTGATCTCGTGGTAGATCTACTCTTGTACTACCCATATCATCAATATTAATCAAGCGGGGCGTAGGGTTTTACCTCCATCGAGAGGGCCCAACACAGGTAAAAACATCGTGTCCTCGTCTCTTGTTACCATCCGCCTAGACGCACAGTTCGGGACCCCCTACCCGAGATCCGCCGGTTTGACACCGACATTGGTGCTTTCATTGAGAGTTCCTCCGTAAATCCACCGATAGGCTCGATGGCATCTTCAACCATCAACGCTGTCTGGGTGAGACCTTTCTCCCGGACAGATCTTCGATTCGGCGGCCGCCGCTGCGGGCAATTCTCTTGGCCATCCGAGCAGATCGAAGCTACGCCCTGCCGTCGAGTTAGATTGAAGCTTAAACTTCACGGCCGATGTCGCGGAGACTTGATCTTGACGGACTCGAGCCATAGCCAAGCGCCACCAAGACTTGTGACGATGGGCATGATCTAGCTCTGCCGCGGACGGTGCTTGGGTGGCCCTTTTCGGATCCGCTTGACCATTAGCGGAGCCGATTGCCCATATCGAGGGCGGTGGATAGACGCCGCCGGGGCTTCAACATCCACGGTAATGGGCCGAATACTAATCTTGTCCCTACGAAACTTCGTGATCCCGGGCGCCGGACTCTCGCCGGACTCGAGCCTCCCGCGCCCGACCAACTAATTGGATTGGGCGCGGTTATGGAATTCACCGCGCGGACATCTTCCAAAGACTCGCCTTTTGGCGATATCCACGAATTCATCAAGCATCTCTCGCTATCAAAGAGTCTGGCGGATCATGGCCGAGATGGTTGGAGTTCGGACGACGAAGAAATTGAGCCCACCCACCACCCACTTCGTAGCCACCGCCGAGGACTTAACCGACATGCTAGACTACGACTCAAGACATCGACGCTATGGACGGCGATCTTTGAGACGAATAGGAACCAGCGCCTACTGAGCATCTGGAAGGCCACCTCGTCATATAGCGTATACATGGTGGATACCCCAAAAGAAGGGGATGGCGAAGAAGCGGCGGAGGCGACTCTTTAAAGAAGCAGCCAAACGCCCGGCGTCGTAGCGCGCTCTAAATCCCGCCACAAAGAAGAATATAGATTCCAAGACAGGAATAACAATACCCCGAGAGTGCGAAGACAATCCCCTCTGCACGACTCAAATAGCAGAGGATGCGGAAGCAAGCCCCCACGAGAGGGCGGCAAACGAAGGGGTTGAGGATGATAACTACATGCCTTCCTCTCAAGACGAAGCAAGCCTCAACGATGACGAATTAAATGCACTGAGGATCCGTCGAACAAGAGCGCTTCAAGCGCGGGCTTATCACCACGGCAAACAGCCTAAAGAAAAAGCCACAAATTTTCAAGTGATCAGACTCTTGGCCGATCGATGGACGAGGTCCTCGCGCGAAAGAGTATAAACTCGAACGTCCTCCAAAAGTTACCCAAGACGCAAGCTGCTCCCCGATTAGAGGAGGAAGCATACATACCTTCATCACGAGCGCATGACATGGCTGACCGACCACCTCGTGGTCGCGACAGAGAGGCATCCAGGCCCCCAGCCAAGACCGTACCCCGGCATCGCTCCAAGAGTACGAAGCCAAAAGGGAACACGCCGTACTTGCGAGACATATTGGAGGACAAAGCGAGACAATCTAGATCCATCTATGGATCACGTGGGCGCCCTATGACCCACGACGAATACCGTCGCGCCGGACATAACGCCGGCGGGCGAACATAGCGACATATCCCTCGAGATGCGTCGCGATATTGCTCAATCTGGGCGCCACACCGTTATGCTTCATCGATGAAGTAATGGATCATCGATCCCGAAGGGTTTAAACCCGTAAACATCGAATCTTACGATGGCACAACAGACCCCGCGGTGTGGATCGAAGATTACCTTCTCCACATCCATATGGCCAGAGGAGACGATCTCCACGCCATAAAATATCTACCCCTCAAGCTCAAAGGGCCAGCCCATCATTGGCTCAAAAGCCTCCCAGAAAACACTGTTGGAAGTTGGGGAGAGCTCGAGGAAGCGTTTAGAGCAAATTTTCAAGGGACCTATGTCCGTCCTCCGGATGCAGATGATTTAAGTCATATAACTCAACAGCCCGGAGAGTCGGTCTGAAATTCAGAGCAGGTTTCTTACCAAAAGAACCAAATAGTCGATTGTCAGGACGCAAGCCTTAGCAGCTTTCAAGCACAATGTCCGAGACAAGCGGCTTGCCGTGCACCTCGGTCAAGAGAAACCGAGGACAATGACCGCATTAACAAGCCTCATGACCCGCTTACATGCGGGAGAGGATAGGCTAGCTAGCAAGAAGCAAAGACCAATGACCCAAGTACATCCGAGATAAGAGATGGAAGCGGAAAATCATGGCGCAGAAAAGAGCAGCGCGTAATAAAGAGAAAAGCCCAAAAGCACGGCGGTCAACGCCGGATTCAAAAGCTCGCGGTCCAATAATAAAACTCAGCCCCTCAAGGATGACGGTGTGAACCGTCCAACCTGCACAAAATTACAGGTCGGATATGTCAAATCCACGGTACCCGGGATGGCCGCAAATCACACCCACGAGGATTGTTGGGTTTTCAAATAGTCCGGCCGATTAAATGCGAACACAAGGGGCTCGGCGCGTCAGCGAAGAAGATAAACCCCACCAAAGGGCACCGAAAACAAAAGACTTTCCCACAAGGGGTCAAAGCAATAAACTCACTTCATGTGACGACACGGAAAAATAGTGCGGCACTTTCTAAAAAAGCTTTGCACGGTCCAACCGAAAGGCACCGTAGAGATTGGATATCAAACCAATCACTTTCGACCACCGGACTATTCGAAGCGTTGAAACGCGGGGCGGACTCGATATTGAATCGATAATAGACGGATTACAATTCACAAACGTCCTAATGGACGGAGGCGGTGACTTAAACTGCTATATTCAAACACAATCCGTAGGATGAGGATGAACCCTACCAAAATTCGACACAGCCGCACTTCCTTCAAAGGAGTGACGCCAGCCCTTACGCCAAGTGCACATGCTTTGGATATTACTAGAAGTCGTGTTCGATCGCGAACAACTTTCGACATAAAAAATTAATTTTCCATATCGTCCCATTTAAAAGTGAATATCAAGCACTATTGGGACGAAGGCTTTGTCCGCTTCAACGCCATACCGCATTCACGCGTCTCTTACACTCAAGATGCCCAAATCCACATGGCGCCATTTCGGTCGAGGGTCACTTAAAGACCACGGACTCGGATAAACGAATCGACTCGGCGAGGCTAGGGGCTCCCTAGCCGCATACCCTTTCATAGGGGCTGCAAGCTTTCAACTCACCGCGGTTTCATATAAACCTTGCTTTAATTATTTATATTTCTTCTTTTACATATTTTTCGCATAAACTGTTTCTAAAACTAAACGTTCCTCTCTTTCTGAGATGAACAACGTGTGTACCCGTCGAGATAACGGCATAACGGAGACACAAAGCAGAGAC